>OU342743.1:333391928-334881004 GCA_910589775.1 Avena eriantha
TTGAAAATCATCATTAGTGCATTCAAATCAGCATGGCATGTACTACATTGCATTAGACTTGTCCTCCAAAATTTGGTGAAATTTTGAGACTTTTTGGAGCACATTTGCTAATTCAAACAAAAAACTAGAAAGAAATTCGAATAGAAAAAGAAAAGGAGGGAAAGAATTCAAACAGCCAGCAGCAGGCAATCTGGCCCAATAGCCCACCGGGCCACTCCTCTCCCTTCTCTGTTTTTCAGCCTGCCCCAGCAACCTACCCCTCTCGCTGACAGACCGACCCCATGCCACATCACCCCACCACCCGTCGTCTTCAACCCCCGGGACGAAGCGCCCCACTCCCTCTGCCGTTTTCGAATCGATTTGATTCCGGCCGTTTCTCGCAGTAATTCCCCCGGTGACTGCTCCTACTTAATCCTCACCCCCTCCTCATCATTTCCCCCAGTCGCCACCCCCGGAAAGCCCCCAGGCTCCCCTAATTTCGAGCTCGAACCGCCGCTCACTAACGGTACTCCGGGACGATTCCGGTGAGCTCCGGCCACGCGCCCTCCTTCTCTCTGTCCTACTTTGATTACCATATACTAGCGCGTGTTTTAAACCCGACCACGTGTTTTCTCTTGCCCCGATCGACGACAGGGACCAAGTCCGGCGAACTCCTCTGCCGCCACCGTCTGACGATTTTCCGGTGAGGGCAAGGTTCCCGCCGCTCCTTTTTGGGCACTGCTAGACCGTGCAGAACCAGGCGCTTTCCCCTGACCTTTTTCTTGTCTGCTCGTGTACCAGATCGACGCCACCGTCTCGTGGCCGTGACCTCTGCCGTTGACGCCACTCCGGCGAGGAATACTGAGCGCAGCGGAGCTCCCCTCTCTCCACGCGACCCCCCAACCAGATCGCCCGAGACCACCGCAAGCCCTCGTAAGAATAAAATTTTCCCGACACCTTCTAGAGTCGTCAGAACGCCGCTCACCGACGTGCCACCGCCGCGTTGCCGTCGATGCGTTCGCCGTGTCTCCGGCGAGACTTTTAGTAGCCGTCGATCAAATCCTAGGGATAGGATTAGATCACTAATCGAAAGGGTACGGGCTAATTCAGATCCGTCAGTAACACTTAAATCTGAAGGCCCCACAGTGATCGATCCGACCGAACCTGGGTACCAGCCAATAGGAAGCGCCACGTCGCCAGGGCTATTTCGTTTAAATAGAAAAATAGACTGATTTAGTATTTAACTTAGAAATTCAATAACTTTGATCCACAATCACAAAAATACAAATTTGGTGTCCTATGGATTCATAAAAATGAGACCTTTATTATGGAGGCCTTGTTTTGCACTTTTGCCTCTAAGAAATTGGATTTATAGGCAGAACCTTTTTAGGAGTATTTTGTTCACAAAAATTGTTCTATAAATTATTTTTTAGTATTTCTTATGCATTTAGATGAGGTATTCTATCCTCAGTACTATAGACTCTGTAAATTATAGAGTTGTGATCATATCATTGCATTTTGCATGCATTCATGTTTTTGTAATGTTTTATTGATTGAATTATTGTTGTTGTATTGATCGTGTGTAGATTGTGTGGATTGTGAAGTTTGTTGCTGTGAGGATTGTACCTATTCCCCTAGCTACCAAGGCAAGTGACATTTCATCCCATGTCCTATTATTTTCACTATTGCACTAGTGATATTTTGGTAGATCTTAACATGATAGAATTATTCCTATGTTACTATACTATGCTATGCTATCCTATAGATTATATCTTGGTAGTATCCCCTAGTTAAAGGACTTTGTATGCTAGAATGCTTTAGCTATGCTAGTAGAATTTGTGGGTGGAAAATACATATCAAGATAGTATGGAAAGATATTATTTTTGTTTGACTAAGAAAACAACTATTATTAATGAAACACCTGGGTGGATTGGGACTTGCTTGGATTATGTTGAGTGGTTACTCAGGGGCATGTCTATGGTCAGCTGGTGTATCACACTTATGGATGGCCACCCAGGAACAAAGAGATTGGAGACATTCTTGTCATGAAGCTTCCAGTGCAACCACATGGCATATGGGCTCTGCCTTGGACCAACTAAGTTGCAAGAACTCAGTCAGACGGACAGAAGGTGGTAGATGTGATAGGATGGAATGCGTCGTGGTGGTCTGAGGGATTGCTTCTGAAAGGTCTTGTCTCGATGCATGTCGAGTCTTGTGGGGAAGTGCACCACCTCTCGAGAGGGTTAAAAACTAAGTACTTAGCCGTGTCCCCGGTTATGGACAACTTCTGAGCATCAAGACAGTGAAGTAGTTCAATAATCTCCTCATCCAAATTTCTCTAAGATAAAACTTGTGGGTGAACATGGGTAAAGGTTCAGTGATGTCTATCATTGGTACCTTATAGCTTGAATGAAAAACTTCTTCAAAAACAATAAGTTAAACTAATTTTAGCAAAACCAGCCATAACCCCACTTAGCCATATATTCATGTAGTGGTTGGATTATACTAAGTATCTTTGGTATCACTTGCCAATACAATTCCAAATGTATTGACCCTTGTGGCTGTAACTTATTATGTTGCAGGATACTCTGATGATGAGTAGGGTTGCGGGTCTACACTCGACATGCTTGCCTGTGGCACATGAAGACTAAAGACTCTATTATTATTATGCTATGTAATGTGAACTTGTGTCTTAGCCTTGGGCTAAGTGAGTTGTAAGAACAATTATACTCCTGGATGTGCGATGTAATAATGACCTTTGTTTCTATGTACTACATCTTAAACTGTGGGTGCTAGCATTTTGATCCAGGGACTAGCACTGCAATCACAGGGATCTTACCTTATCATGGTGAGATCTTACAGATGGTATCAGAGCACTGTGTTGCCTGTAGGATCGTGACCCTAGAATGGATTAGACTAAGGAAAACCCTTAGGAAAACTCTATATTCCAACCTTACACTTGTCTTTTCATCTCGTAAAACTTTTCCTAATCATCCTTCTCATCTATTTTTGTAGATGTCCACCATCAATGAATCTGTCAAGAAGGGACCACTGATGACTATGACCCTAGAGTGTGAGACAGAATTTCCCAATATACTCAAGAACCTCATGCTTGGCTTGGGAATGAATGGTGAAGCTGTGTACAAGGGATTTCCTGTGATAGACGAAGGACAAGAGTATTGGTGGGTGCAACTCCATTTGTACAAAGACAAGGAGGACGATTCCAAGAGTACAAGATTCTGCATGTTCACCAACTCTGAAATGCACCCGTCATTCTTTGACTTTGCAAGGAATTCTGCATGGAGAGCTATTAAGGAACTTGGGGAGAGACTCAAGTATAGAATGCTCAATACGCAGGAAGATCTCAAGGAGGAGAAGCGTCTTGTCCAAGACTCAAAGGCCACGGTGAAACGCCTAAGTAAGGATATCATAGGCCTAGCTTTAGAGCTATGTGACCAAGATAAGCAGATTGCTGCCAAGGATGCCCAGATTGCCACCTTTGTTAAGGAGTGAGATATTAGTTGGACCACCACCCTTGGCGTTTTATCACGTTAGTATTTTGATCATACCAACTTATGTGGTATGGCAAAAATAAGTTATGTCTGGAACCTTGAGTGCTTGAGTTGAATAATGTATTGCTACTTGGAATGTTCTGTTGGTTGATTTTCTTAAATTGTGGCTTGTGTTTACTTCCTCTATTGTGTGTTACTAATTTTCTCCATACTATGCAAAAGATGCCGAATTTTGTCTACAGCACGGCCAAGGATTTCAAGGGGACTCGCTTTGGGACTCGCCTATTGGAGCTAGTCCAAGTGCTCGCTCTTCCAATCCCTACCATTCAGGGACTTCAGCTGAGGAAGTTTCAGAGGAAGGACTTATGGGGATTCAAAGTTACCCAGCCAGGACGTGAGACGGAACCCCAAACTGGGGAGATTACCTTCAAGATACTCCATGATGACATGGAGAGGGGCCTTGACGTCGCTATGTAGGAGCTGTTGGGACGCCTATGTGGACGTCACTCTTCTGAGATCAAGAGCCACTACTTCCATTTCTTTGGGAGGCGCGACGAGGAAGGAGAGCCTATTGTGTTGGACGAGGCCACTAAGGAGTCTATCAAGCCCGTGCGTCACTACCTCCAGGACTTAGAGAGCCTCATTAGACACCTTGATACTGATAGGACTAATGTGATGCTTAGGAACGATGAACTATGAGTACAACTTAAGGAGAAGGACAAGGCCTTCCTGGAGCAGGAAAACCGAATCAAGGAAATGGAGAAGAAGTTTGAAGACCAAGATAAGAAATTCAAGAGCCAAGAGAAGAGAGTTCAGGAGAAGAACAAGAAGATTAGAGACTTGGAGACTGAGTTAGAGCTTGAGGGCATTGAGCTGGAAGCGGATCACGAGGTGATAGAGAGGCTACGCACTCAGAAGAGAGAGTTATAGACAAAGATCGATGCCTTGACCACAAGCTTGGAGGAATACAAGGCAGGGTTCGTAGCAGCAGGGCTTGCACTAGTGGAGGAGGAAGTCGACATGGAGGAGTAGTGATGCTATTCCATCTACCTTTCGTCTATTATTATTGAGTTGCATAAGTCATACCGACTTGTGGGGTGACTATGCTAGTATGTTATTTTTGCAAACTCTGTCATTACTGTGATGTTGGACTCACATGTGCTTGTTTGATGGATTGTTGTTTTATTTGGGGTTATCTATCATTACTTACCCTTATTAAACCCACAGATGCCTCCCCGACGCAACAACAAGGATGACAATGGCAATGGAATGCAACAGATGATGGCTGCGCAGACCCAGTTGATGCAAATGATGACTCAATTCATGGCAACCCAGAATCACAACAACAACAATAATAAAAATAACAACAACCAGAATAATCCACCGCCCCTGGATATGCTGACCAGATTTCTAAGGCTGAGACCTGCTAAGTTTTCGGGTACCACTAACCCCATGGTAGCAAATGACTGGCTACGCTCTGTGAATAAGGACCTAGTCACGGTTGGGTGCACAGATGCTGAAAAGGTCAGATTTGCAGCACACTTGTTGGAAGGTCATGCAGCTGCTTGGTGGGATAATTTCATAATTACCCACCCTATTGAGGAAGTGACTTGGGCAATGTTTGAAGATGGGTTTCGCACCACTCACATCTCAGTTGGAATAATGGGGTTGAAGAAAAAGGAGTTTCATAACCTCAAGCTACGCCACCGTAGTATCTCTGAATACATCGAAGAGTTCAATAATTTGTCACGTTATGCACCCGACGATGTTGACACTGATGCAAAGAGAAAGGAGAAGTTCCTAGATGGGCTGAATGATGAAATTTCTATGCAACTATCTATTGCATATGTTCCAACTTATCAATCCTTGTGTGATAAAGCTACCATCCTGGAAAACAAGATGAAACAAGTGGAGGGTAGAAAGAGGAAGCACCATTTTGATAAGTATGGATCAGGATCTCCTCACAAGCGCTCTCATGGTGAAGGAAGTGGGAGTTCAGGATTTCACAAAAATGGGGATCATAATAACCATCGTAACAACAACCACAACCATGATGGAAACAATCATCGTGGGCACAACAAAGGTGGATTCAAGAACAACCACAATGGTCATGGCCATGGAAACCAAAATGGACAGAATCGTCACAATCAGCCAGGAAAGAAAGACATAAGTCAGGTGGAATGTTTCAAATGCAAGAAAACTGGGCACTATGCCAATGAATGCCTAGAGAAGAAGACTGATGGGGCCAAGCTGAACCCATTCCAAAAAGGGCATGTGAACCACATCAATGTGGAAGAAATCCAAGAAGGATCTGATGCCGTGATCGGTAAGTTCAAGATTAATTCCTTTCCTGCACTTATCCTTTTCGATACTGGCGCATCGCATTCTTTCATTTCAAGAGCATTTGTAATCAAAAACGGACTCACCACTGAAACTATTGGATATCCTATTAAGGTAAGTTCTCCGGGTGGAGAAATGATAGTAAATTCAGGGTGCCGACAGATCATCCTAGAAATTGGAAAACACAAGTTCCCGATTAGTTTAATAATCCTAGAGTCCCAAGGATTAGATGTCATATTAGGAATGGACTGGTTGACCCGTTATGAAGGGGTGTTTGATTGTGCCAAGCAGACTGTTATGCTTACCACCCCAGAAAAGAAAAGGATCAGGTTCAAGTCTAACTTTGAACCCAAGGGGAGCAAGGTTAATTCTCTTAAGGGGGTTAGCCTAGACAGTGTGCCAATAGTGAAGGAATACCCAGATGTGTTCCCCGAAGAATTACCTGGCATGCCACCAGATAGGGATGTGGAGTTTCTAATAGCCTACTGGCAGGAACAGGGCCTATAGCGAAGAGACCTTATAAGATGTCAGTTGACGAGTTAAAAGAACTCAAGAAGCAATTAGGAGAACAACTAGAAAAGGGATTTATCCAACCAAGTTCATCGTCTTGGGGAGCACCAGTCTTGTTTGTTGAAAAGAAGGACCGAAGCCAGAGGCAATGCATAGATTATCGTTCACTTAATGAAGTGACCATAAAGAATAAGTACCCCCTGCCTAGAATATATGATCTCTTCGATCAACTAGAGGGAGCATGTGTGTTCTCAAAAATTGATCTCCGATCAGGATACTTTCAACTAAAGATTAGAGAACATGACATACCCAAGACTGCATTCACCACTAGATACGGGTTGTATGAATATATAGTGATGCCGTTTGGATTGACTAACGCACCAGCCTATTTCATGAACGTGATGAATAAAGTATTCATGGAATTCCTTGACAAGTTCGTAGTGGTATTCATCGATGATATATTGGTATATTCCAAAAGCAATAAAGAACATGAGGAACACCTACGCCTGATTCTAGAGAAACTCAGGGAACATAAACTTTATGCCAAGTTCAGTAAATGTGATTTCTGGCTGAACGAAGTGGGTTTTCTTGGGCACATAGTATCTAGAAATGGTATAGCTGTTGATCCAGCAAAAGTGGCAGCTATGACAGAATGGGAACCTCCTAAATCAGTTAAAGAAGTCCGTAGTTTCCTTGGTCTGGCAGGGTACTATCGGAGGTTCATTGAAAACTTCTCTAAGATAGCAAAACCCATGACTGATCTGCTAAAGGAGGAGAAGAAGTTTAATTGGACAGAAGCTTGTGAAACCAGCTTTCAGGAATTGAAAAAGAGACTTGTGTCAGCACCAGTGTTATGTTTGCCAGATCTTGAGAAAGATTTTCAAGTCTGTTGTGATGCATCTCACCAAGGACTGGGGTGTGTGCTAATGCAACAAGGTAAAGTTGTAGCCTATGCATCAAGGCAACTCAAAAATCATGAAGTAAATTATCCTACTCATGATCTAGAGTTGGCATCAGTTGTGCATGCACTAAAAACATGGAGGCATTACCTTATGGGAAAGCGTTGTGAAATGTTCACCGATCACAAGAGTTTGAAATATATTTTTACACAGAAAGAGCTCAACATGAGGCAAAGAAGATGGCTAGAACTCATCAAGGACTATGACTTAAGTTTGCAATACCATCCTGGAAAGGCAAATGTTGTAGCCGATGCATTAAGCTGCAAGGTTTATGTGAATGGCCTCAACAGAGGAGAGTTGCCGGAGGAGTTGTGTGCCCAATTTAGAGAGTTGAGACTCGAAATTGTGCCTGAAGGGTACCATGCATCCTTGGAGGTGCAGCCCACACTAATGGATAGAATTCAAGAGGCCCAAAAGTTGGACAAAGAAATAGATGAAATCAAAAGTAAAGTTAGTGAAGGGAAGGCAAAAGGATTCCATGTAGATGAACAAGGAATCTTATGGTACGAAAAACGTATTTGTGTTCCATAGGATCTAGAACTTAAGAAGTTGATCTTACGAGAAGCTCACAATTCACCATATTCAATTTACCCTGGCAACACCAAGATGTATATGGATGTGAAGGGAAGATTTTGGTGGAATAATCTAAAGAAAGATATAGTAGAACACATTGCTCTATGCGACGTGTGTAGTCGTGTAAAGGCAGAACATCAAAAACCGACAGGACTATTGCAACCGCTACCAATACCTGATTGGAAATGGGATAAAATCGGTATGGATTTCATCACTGGACTGCCAAGGACTAGATCAGGATACGATTCCATATGGGTTATCGTTGATCGCTTGACAAAAGTGGCCCATTTCATACCAGTAAAGACCACTTATACAAGTGCAAAGTTAGCCAAGATTTACACGAACAGAATTGTATGTTTGCATGGGGTACCTAAGAGTATCGTATCAGACAGAGGGACTCAATTCACTTCACACTTTTGGCGACAACTTCACGAGTCACTAGGAACTCGGTTAGAATTCAGCACTGCATTTCATCCACAAATAGATGGGCAAACAGAAAGGACCAATCAAATATTAGAGGATATGCTGAGAGCATGTGCGTTAGATTATGGATCCAGTTGGGATGAAAGTCTACCGTACGCAGAGTTTCCTTACAGAAACAGTTATTAGTCAAGCTTAGAAATGGCTCCATATGAATTCCTTTATGGAAGGAAGTGTACTACACCATTGCTATGGAATGGAGTAGGAGAAAGAAACTTGTTCGGTCCAGACCTAATCAAAGAGGCCGAGGAGAAAGTCAAGATGGTGAGAGATAGGCTAAAGGTAGCTCAATCTCGGCAAAAGAGCTATGCTGATCCAAACGTAGAGAGGTTACCTACGAGGTTGATGATAGAGCTTATCTCAGGGTATCACCACTTCGTGGTGTGAAGAGATTTGGAATCAAAGGAAAACTAGCACCACGCTATGTAGGGCCTTTCAAGATTTTGAGTCGCAAAGGAGAAGTGGCATATGAGATAGAATTACCAGAATCTTTGTCAGCAGTTCATAATGTATTCCATGTCAGTCAGCTGAAAAAGTGTCACCCAGAGATGGAAGAAACTTCGTTGAAAGACACTATACCATTGGAGGAAGTTCAGCTAGATAATGATCTCACTTATGAAGAGAAACCTATTAAGATTCTAGAGACCGCAGAAAGAATTACCCGTACCAAGACCATTAGATTCTGCAAAGTGAAGTGGAACCATCACACTGAATCAGAAGCAACCTGGGAGCGAGAGGATGAACTTCGGAGAGATCACCCTCACCTATTTGCTAGCCAACCCGAATCTCGAGGGCGAGATTCATCTTAAGGGGGTTAAATTTGTAACATCACAAATTTTTTCATTTGAAAATCATCATTAGTGCATTCAAATCAGCATGGCATGTACTACATTTGATTAGACTTGTCCTCCAAAATGTTGGTGAAATTTTGAGACTTTATGGAGCACATTTGCTAATTCAAACAAAAACTAGAAAAGAAATTCAAATAGAAAAAAGAAAAGGAGGTAAAGAATTCAAACAGCACTAGTAGCAATCTGGCCTTTGGCCCAATCTAGCCCAACTGCCCACCTGGGCCACTCCTCTCCCTTCTCTGTTTTTTGGCACGCCCCAGCAACCTACCCCCTCTCGCTGACAGACCGACCCCACGCCACGTCACCCCACCACCCCGTCGTCTTCAACCCCGGCGACGAAGCGCCCCACTCCCTCTGCCGTTTTCGAATCGATTTGATTCCGGCATTTTCTCGCAGTAATTCCCCCCGGTGACTGCTCCTACTTAATCCTCACCCCCTCCTCATCATTTCCCCCAGTCGCCACCCCCGGAAAGCCCCCAGGCTCCCCTAATTTCGAGCTCGAACCGCCGCTCACTGACGGTACTCCGGCGACGATTCCGGTGAGCTCCGGCCACGCCGCCTCCTTCTCTCTGTCCTACTTTGATTACCGTATACTGGCGCGTGTTTTAAACCCGACCACGTGTTTTCTCTTGCCCCAGATCGACGACACGGACCAAGTCCAGCGAACTCCTCTGCCGCCACCGTCTGACGATTTTTCCGGTGAGGCCAAGGTTCCCGCCGCTCCTTTTTGGGCACTGCTAGACCGTGCAGAACCAGGCGCTTCCCCCTGACCCTTTTTCTTGTCTGCTCGTGTACCAGATCGACGCCACCGTCTCGTGGCCGTGACCTCTGCCGTCGATGCCACTCCGGCGAGGAATACTGAACGCAGCGGAGCTCCCCTCTCTCCATCGTGGCCACCAACCAGATCGCCGAGACTACCGCAAGCCCTCAGTAAGACTACCTTTTCCCCTACCCCTCTAGAATCGCCGGAACGCCGCTCACCTGACGTGCCGCCTCCGTGCGCCGTCGCTGGCGTCGCCAGTCTCCGGCGAGACGTTTAGTAGCCGTTCGATCAAATCCTAGCGGATAGGATTAGATCACTAATCGAAAGGGTACGGGCTAATCAGATCCGTCCGTAGACACTTAAGATCTGACGGCCCATAGTGATCGATCCGACCGAACCGGTACCAGCCAATAGGAAAGCGCCACGTCGCCAGGCTATTTCGTTTAAATAGAAAAATAGACTGATTTAGTATTTAACTTAGAAATTCAATAACTTTTGATCCACAAATCACAAAAATACAAATTTGGTCTCTATGGATTCAGAAAAATGAGACCTTTATTTTTGAGTATTTCTTATGCATTTAGATGAGGTATTCTATCCTCAGTACTGTAGACTCTGTAAATTATAGAGTTGTGATCATATCATTGCATTTTGCATGCATTCATGTTTTTGTAATGTTTTATTGATTGAATTATTGTTGTTGTATTGATCTTGTGTAGATTGTGTGGATTGTGAAGTTTGTTCCTGTGAGGATTGTACCTATTCCCCTAGCTACCAAGGCAAGTGACATTTCATCCCATGTCCTATTATTTTCACTATTGCACTAGTGATATTTTGGTAGATCTTAACATGATAGAATTATTCCTATGTTACTATACTATGCTATGCTATCCTATAGATTATATCTTGGTAGTATCCCCTAGTTAAAGGACTTTGTATGCTAGAATGCTTAGCTATGCTAGTAGAATTTGTGGGTGGAAAATACATATCAAGATAGTATGGAAAGATATTATTTTTGTTTGACTAAGAAAACAACTATTATTAATGAAACACCTGGGTGGATTGGGACTTGCTTGGATTATGTTGAGTGGTTACTCAGGGGCCATGTCTATGGTCAGCTGGTGTATCACACTTGTGGATGGCCACCCAGGAACAAAGAGATTGGAGACATTCTTGTCATGAAGCTTCCAGTGCAACCACATGGCATATGGGCTCTGCCTTGGACCAACTAAGTTGCAAGAACTCAGTCAGACGGACAGAAGGTGGTAGATGTGATAGGATGGAACGCGTCCGTGGTGGTCTGAGGGATTGCTTCTGAAAGGTCTTGTCTCGATGCATGTCGAGTCTTGTGGGGAAAGTGCACCACCTCTCGAGAGGGTAAAAACTAAGTACTTAGCCGTGTCCCCGGTTATGGACAACTTCTGAGCCTCAAGACAGTGAAGTAGTTCAATAATCTCCTCATCCAAATTTCTCTAAGATAAAACTTGTGGGTGAACATGGGTAAAGGTTCAGTGATGTCTATCATTGGTACCTTATAGCTTGAATGAAAAACTTCTTCAAAAACTATAAGTTAAACTAATTTTAGCAAAACCAGCCATAGCCCCACTTAGCCATATATTCATGTAGTGGTTGGATTATACTAAGTATCTTTGGTATCACTTGCCAATACAATTCCAAATGTATTGACCCTTGTGGCTGTGACTTATTATGTTGCAGGATACTCTGATGATGAGTAGGGTTGCGGGTCTACACTCGACATGCTTGCCTGTGGCACATGAAGACTAAAGACTCTATTATTATTATGCTATGTAATGTGAACTTGTGTCTTAGCCTTGGGCTAAGTGAGTTGTAAGAACCATTATACTCCTGGATGTGCGATGTAATAATGACCTTTGTTTCTGTGTACTACATCTTAAACTGTGGGTGCTAGCATTTCGATCCAGGGACTAGCACTGCAATCACAGGGATCTTACCTTATCTTGGTGCGATCTTACACGTTCCCTGGTTCTTCTCCTGTTCCCATCGTCGGATGCTAGATCTTGGTTTATTAGGATTCACTTGTGTAACACCGCAAAAATATTAATCAAGATTTTCAAGTTGAAATCATCTAAGTTTATGGTTAACAAAAAAAATTATTATTAAATTTAATATGAGTGTATGTGTGAATTGTAGTAGTGTATGAATGAGTGCAATTGCCATGTTTGATTGCTACAAAAGATAAGGAATGGTTTAAGGATGAATACTACATCATTTAGGCCATTTACAAACAAAATCAAAAGAAAAGAAAATCAAATATGAATCTTATGACCAAATGGTCATTTTGACCAAAATTATCCACTAGACCACTTTGAGTGTTTCTAGTCAAAGATTTCTAATAGAAACTTTCCCAATTCTTTTCACTCCTTTCTCGACCAAGTAAAAGTGAACCCAAGCCCACTTTATAAACAAATAGAAACAAATTCCAAATCATTTGAAAGTACATTGCAAAATTGAATCAAGTTCATATGCATAGATCACCATTTTTCAAAAACCACCCAAATCAATTCACCTTGACTTTTCCAAGCAACCATAGACTATCAAGCAAGTACTTAGAACACTCACCAAAATTCATCCAAAAATTCAAACCTTCATTTCATGCGGCTATTTGGTCGAGCACCTTGCAAACACCAATAAACACTACCTAACTTCTACTGTTTTGAGCAGTGATCAATCGCCACTAGTGCCTTAAATCTCTCCCCTGGTCTCCCCTAGCACCTAGAAATGCAGTGGACACACTCCCCCTTTGTCGTTCGCACCAGTGCAGCACCGCCCGAGCTCACCGCGCTGGTCTACCATGCCCCACTCGCCACAGACCACGCCACCCTCTCCCACGATGTCCAGGAGAAAGGCGCCACACCACCGCCACCCTCTGTCCACCCCTCGACCGAAGACATGCCGTGGACCAGCGGTGATCGCCACGGCCACCTCTCTGTCCGCTATGACGAGAGCATGCCAGAGCGCCGCAGCCGACACGCGCACACACGCCGCGCATCGCCCTCTTCGCGTGCGCCCACACTCACCGTGACCCCAGCTACCCCCTAGACACGCCCGTCCTCCACCGCGTGACCCATAGACACTGTGCGCCATCTCAAATGCTGACATTCCCGCGCATGGACCACTCCCGAACGTTCTCGACCGCCCCTTGCGGCGCCATCACTCGCATGACAACCGCCCTGAAGCACCGCGTCGACCCCTACCCTCAGCCATGCCGATAGTACTCTATAACGACATCACCGACGAGCCCGAGCCATGCCGCTATGTCCCTCTTGCCGGTGTATAAATAGAGGCCATCCCAGCCCTCATTCGCCACACCATCTCACTCCCCTCTCACTCAGAAACCTCCCACACCTCTCCTCGGAGCAAGGTGAGCAACACATCTCCAGAATTTCACCTGAGCCTACCGCTGCAGAGGAAAAGAGGAACTGGAGCTAGGAGCCGTCCCAGGAGCCGCCGCGACCACCATTCGACTCGCCATCAATGACAACCTCATTCGCCCCCATCGCCGACCTTAGCTAGAGCCAAGGTGATCCCCCACGTACCCCCACCATCGCGATTAGGGTTCAGTCTCGCCGGAGCTATGCGACGGAGACGACGATGCTCAGTCGTCGATCGCGCTCTAATTGCACAGCCCAGACTGAAACTTACCGTTTTGGTTTTGTTGAGCCGCTGACCAGTTGGACCCGCCCGTTAGCAGCCTGTTGCGCGTGCGCCGTGTAGCTCGGCCGGCCCAACTAGTTTCCCATGCAGAGCCCGTTGATTCAAATAAGCTTTTTCCAATTTAGTTAAAACTAAATTCTGTCAGTAGATTCAAAAATCAATTCAAAGAGATTCACTAAGACAAATTACATGATTCCAATTTTGTTAGAAAGCTATTAAAAATATCTATCCAAGCCCGTTGGTTTCAAACATTTGAAATTATAGATCACCTATACCAAAAATAACAAGGCAGAGACTTTTCCAACTTCAAACATTTTTCAAAAATCAACCATAAATGATTTTGAGTTGATTCGAACTCTCAAAAATCACATTTGACTAGATATATCTGAATATGTAAAAACAATTAAGTATACATGCAGTGATCTTCGACTAGTACCAAAAGAATGCTATATAGACATTTCTAGTCACTTTAATTGTATTAAATAGTAAAACTTTATAAAATGTGACCACCACTTTAAATCACATTCCCATGTATTAGAATATGTGGTGATGACATGTGTCAACATGATCCCATATTTTAATTGGAGAATATTAAATCTTAAGTATTTTCAATGAGTAGAAATTACTTTTCTAAAATAAGATAAATAAGACTAGGTCTTTATTTCATGTGATGATTGTGATGATGCTAGATCATCAAGTGTGAGCCTTAGTGTGCTAAATAGAATTAGTTAAGTATTGTTTGGTGATTTTGTACCTCGTATTCATTTATAGATGCTAGTACCGACCCGGGATACGAGGAGGAGTAGTACTACTACTACGAAGAAGAAGAGGAAGAAGAAGAAGAAGAAGAGAACTTCAACCACTACACTACTCAAGGCAAGATAACACTTGCAAACCTCATATATATGCAAGCCTTACACTACAAGTTAACTATGCAAGCCATCCTTGCAAGATAACCTATGCAAGATGCATTAGGCATGCTTTGCTTATGCAACTTTGATTATACCAATCCCAAGTTTACTTGCAAGCTTTATTCTTTTAATTTTACCAAAGTTCTTTACCTTTAGTTAGTGATTTGTGAGTATTGGAAAAATAGGATAGATACCATAAAGAGTATAAAACTAGGCCTAAGTAGTTATACTTATATGCCTTTAAAAATCATAAAACTAGATTTGGATAGTTACACTAGATTAGCACCCTTATTAGTGAATACCCTCAACTTTAGTGGCTAGTGCTAAGCATAAAAGTTGATCACTTTAGATGGGAAGACTTGGTGAAAATGATTATGAAAACCTTGGAATGATGATTCATTATATTGAAATGTTTTGACATGTGTTGAGAAACACAATGGTTGATGATGAAAATGTTGAGGCATGAGCCTTGGCCCTTTATAAAAACTAATGGTTGGGTTCAGATGCGATATGATTTCAATTTTACCGTACAACTACAATACCCGAATTGGGTAGGGCTTAACTGGAAGTTTATATGCCCTAGTATGGGTTCCCTTGCAGAAAGAGGTTGAGCTAAGGCTACCTCGTGAATGTGAATGTCTACCTATGCAGTGCCCAGGATGGCAGATGGCCATGGCTGGGAGGCCAAGCTCATAGGGGAGGTTCCTATACTAGAGTGTGTAATTGAAAGGTTATGATTGATTATCTGCATACCAAGTATGATGATTCAGGGTTATCCCTGGCGGATGTATCGAATTTTGTGGTGAAAGTGTACCACCTCTACAGTGTGTCAAACTATTCGAATAGCCGTGTCCGCGGCCATGGACAGTTGGAGTGGCCATACTGTTCTGTTGTCAGATGTTTTCAAAATGACTTGTGAATTAAACTATGACTTTGACTTGACCACAATAGGGTTGTGGACATGAAAACTAGGTTCCCACTTAAGTGATTAAATTAGGTTGTTTACTTTTGAACTCCTTATGAAATAAACCTGCCTTTTTGCAAATAAACCTAGAGCTTAAGATTCCTACTAGAACTACCCTACTTGTTAGTGATAGTTTGCGAGTACTTAAAGAGTACTCATGGCTTTATCCCTAGCTATTCCCGTGGCCAGACTATGAGGAGGACTACCAGGAAGATGGACAGCAGGAGGTCTATGACAACTAGGATCATCTCCCATCGTTAGCATTGCCTGTTACTCTGAAGGTCGACCCTCTACTACGTTTACTTTCCGCTGCTTTGATTGTATTAAGACTGGATCATGAGATCCTTTATTTGTAAGACCTTTATTATGGTTTGTAATGGACGATGTACTGTGGTACCAATTCTGTTATGTCTCGCAAAAATGGTAATCCTGGGATTGCAATGTATGGCATAATAGGCATCTGGGATTAAAAATCCGAGTGTTGACAGGTTGGTATCAGAGCCATCCTGACCATAGGAGATCCTAGTTAGAATGTGTTGGGCCACATAGAGATAAACAAAACTTTTCCCCTACGCGGTGATCCCAAGATCCAGCTCAGGTAAAAGGCCACGAGGATTACCACTAGACGCGCAGTTGCGGAATTGATGAAGCACGTCGCTTGATGCAGTGCAGTCCTTCGAACAACTCTTTGCAAAAGGTGTCTTGGTCATATTGCCGAGAAGGCAGGATTCGCATGTCTCGAACGACTCCAAGTCGAACGAAGTTAGGACTCCATCATCATGGAGCTTATTCATGCGTTTCCAACTTATATGACCAAGCCGACAATGCCAAAAGTAAGTCATATTCAGATCATTTGGTTTTAACCTTTTCACATTTATGTTATAGACAGATTCACTATCAAGATTCAAAATAAATAACCCGTCCAGGACGGGCGCAAAGCCATGAAACATATCATTCAAATATAAAGAACAACCATTATTCTTAATATTCGACTCATAGCCCTGTCTCATCAAACATGAGGCAGAAATGATGTTTTGACTAAGAACTGGAACATAATAACAATTATTTAGCTCCATTATGAATCCAGAAGGTAAATGAAGTTGCATTGTGCCGACTTCCAATGCAGCGACTCTCGCTTTGTTTCCGACTCTAATGTCAACCTCGCATCTTGCGACGCTCCTAGTTCTTACCAGTCCCTGCAACGAGTTGCATATGTGAATGACTGATCCGGTATCATATACCCAAGAACTACCAGGTGCATCAACAAGATAAATGTCTATAACATTGCAAACAAGCGTACCTGAGCCGGAAGTCACACCTCCGCTCTTGGCTTTATCAGCCAGGTACTTGCTGCAATTCCTCTTCTAGTGGCCATCCGACTTGCAGTAGAAGCAAGTGGATCCGGCTGTAGGAGATGGCTTAGTCCCTGAGGAAGCGCTTTGGATTGGGTCCTCCGCCTTACCTCCTGACTTTGCCTTCTTCTTCTTAGTCCAAGAACTCTTCTTGAACTTAGCCTTGTTTTGTACCATCAACACTTGACTGGCGCCTTTTTTGAGATCCGCCTCAGCCTGCTTGAGCATCCCATGTAATTCAGTGAGCTTATTATCCATACCATGCATATGGTAGTTCGATATGAACTGGCCATACGCACTAGGAAGAGAGTTCAGAATTATGTCCGTAGCGAACTCTTCGCTAATGGGATACCCAAGCCTTTCCAGAGACTGCACGTAACCAACCATCTTGATCACATGCGGACTCAGTGGATCGCCATCCTTAAGCTTGCAGCTCAACAAAGCCTGAGAGACTTGATACCTATCAGTCTTTGCCTGAGCCTAGAACATACTTTTGAGGCTTTCGATCATATCGTAGGCCTCAACATTCTCGAACTGCTGCTGCAAGTCCGGTTCCATGTGAGCAAGCATAAGACAGCTAATCTCCGTGGATTCATCACAAATCCGAAGGTAGGCATTGGTGGCTGCGATAGTCGCATTCTCATCCGGCTCAGCTGGAAGTGGGTTGTCTAGGACACGATCCCTTTTTTCTTGTTTGAGAACAATTCTCAGATTACGATACCAGTTGGTGAAATTAGTTCCATTCAGCTTATCTTTCTCTATGATGGTTCTCAAAGCAAAACCAGAAATCTGAGGAAGACTGCTAGGTGCCATTGATCTATAACAGAAAATATGCAAAACACTTAAGACATGTATCCATAAAAGAGCAAGCATATTAAACACTTTAATATTTATGCTCCAACTAGAACCAACATCCCTCCGATGGTTACTTAGTGATTCAGGACCCTAAATAAGCAAGTCGACTAGTGAGCTTTAGCATCACCGCTAGCCGTCAAGTGATCTAGGTAGACAACTCCTTGTCAATTGTATCTCATACGACTCCTGTTGGATGGGTGGCATCACATGCCCCGACTCCCATCCGACTTTTCCCCAAGTCCCACAACCGTTGTGATAGACCTGTCTAGATTACCAAGTGCTTCTGCTATAAGAGTCCGACTCGAACCCACCTAGTCGGAAAGAATTGATAGCACCTCAATTTTATGAGCCCACTACCAAAAATGTCTGACTTGTGATGGTGCAGCACTTGGCGGGGAAACCGACTAGACCTTCTTTGAGGGATTACTTTCTACCAACTATCTAATAGAGGTAAAACAGAGACATAACAATAACACAAAATAAGGAAATTATAATGTGAAATGGTATGGCTCTCTTCATGGGGATCTCCATCTCCATAAAGCCTGTAATCCGACTCGTGTCAACTCTTGTCACGTGTCGTCTTACACCATGTAGCCGACTTGTACACCGACTTGCATGCCATTCGGATTCTCCAAACAGCTACATGAGCTAGTAATGCAAATTACACAGAGAATCCGACACGCATGCCGTTATACAATAAGATGACAGAACCTAGGCTCCAGCCGGCTGATAAAAACCGTGATACGCAGATCACGTATGGATTACACACATCACATGCACATAAGCCATACCATTCACAACATCATCCTACAAAAACAAGTTATGCATAGATACGATATCTACCGGCGTTGTAAAACTCGCAACGACATCTAAGGCGCTACGACAGGGCGAAGCCGGCGGTCCAAAAACGCAGATCTCATCTGCATTCTGGACATGGATTTCATCATCGGATAAAATAATTTTACCCAAATCCGATCCGGATTCCGATTCGATCAAACCCTTTGAACTTCGATCACCGCATCCGGGTTTACGTGTCACAGTCTACCCCGATGGCGGAAACCGACCGGTGGGGGTATGTTGTTCCATGACCTCAGCAGTTAGATCACGGAAACCAGATCATCCATTCCCCGAGTACAGTTGATCCAATCAACTTTGTACAAAACCAATCTATCACATAGATCGACCACCAAAACTGCAATTAGATCCAATCTAACGCCAACCGCATATCACATATGCGCGATCTCGAGCCTAAAACCAGAAGCTAACGCTCTGATACCACTGTTGGGCCACGTAGAGATAAACAAAACTTTTCCCCTACGCGGTGATCCCAAGATCCAGCTCAGGTAGAAGGCCACGAGGATTACCACTAGACGCGCAGTTGCGGAATTGATGAAGCACGTCGCTTGATGCAGTGCAGTCCTCGCGATCCGTTCTGGTTCCACGATCCATGATCCGTACTTTCTTCACGATTGTCGAAGTGCTGAACGTACAGCACCTCCGCCGGTATCCACACGTACGAGGAGGAGCCCCAGCGATGGACTGCTAGGTCCGGTACGGCGGCGACATGACAGACTGGGGCTAGGGTTTCCAACACATGGAGTGACCTAACCTTGTGCTCTAAGCACCTGCGCCCCAGCTTATATAGGGAGTGAAAGTGGGCTCCACTAAAAAGGCCTATATTAGCCACAACAAGTCTCACTTGTTGACTAAGTCCATGTCTCTATTTGGGTCCAATCCAAATAGGTTTCCTGTTTGGGTCTAACCCAAACTTGCTCCTGCTCTTAAGTGTGTGACCCGGCAGGCTCATGGTAACCCGGACACGATTCCGAGTCTCACTCGTGATTGATCAGTTGGTAGCGGCTCCTAGCAGAACGTGCCAACTCCCAAGTACCAATAAGTCATGAAGACATACCTTCCAATGCGACTTTCGTCTGAGTCCCTTTTTCCTCACGATATACCTTGTCGGACTATAGGCGAATGACCGTCATCCCTTAAATAGTCCAACTCTCTTTCTCGATCCGAGATAGCTGATTCATCCGACTAACTCTTAGTCGGCTGCCTTGGTTAACACTTACCCGAGACGCGCATGGCCATGCTTTCCAAATCATATCTTCCGAGAGGGCCCAGAGAATATCTCTCCAGATGGAGGGGCAAAATCCCGTCTTGGTTATTCACATCACGCAGCTTGATTCTCCATCGACCCGAACTCCGCCTTTATAACTGCCCAGTGACGGAACAACGTTTGACAGAACCTAAGTCGGAGATCCTCAACTCGGATTGTGCAATAACCTCAGGTCTAAGGATTACATTGATTGAGACATGCAAATGACGGCTTGTTTTTTGCATCTCAATATGGGTCAGTCCGACTCGCTAAACTCTTTAGTCGAATCCATGTAAGTCAGAATAGCATCTCCATGCCCATGACAAGTGGAACCTAGTCATCTGCCGACTTTCACATTGGTCTAAGTTGTGTGTCCGGCACAACCTCAATGACGAAGGACAATTAGTATGAACAACATGAATATGTAGTTCCACAATCAAATCACATATTCGATGATACATATTAGTAGTTCAAACATGGACCATAACCTTATGAATACACAGGAATATCATCATACATGATTGCCTCTAGGGCATATTCCCAACTGAATGGACGTCTGAACAAAAACTTAGTTTCAAAACAAAAGAAGTGAGTATTTATGAAAACCTATTCCCACTCTTATCCTTGAGATTCTTTCAAAAAAATCATGTTCCTCCAAAATTCTTGCAATCCTACATAAAATTTGACACATTTGATCACCCCACTAACTTGCTCACCCTAAATTCTTATAGATGGAGGTCAAGTATAGCAAGTTCTACCAGCTGGGCAACGGAGGCCACCTGATCTTTGAGAGGGATCTAGATGCACTCGTATAGTATCTTGACCGCCCGCACCCGGAGTTCTTCGAGCACAACTCAATGATCACATAGGAGAAGATCTATAGTGGCTGATAGTTGCAGATCTCAGAGGCAAGATGGAAGCAGCCACCTCGGAGAAGATCCAATTCAGCTTGAGGGAGAATAACTGGCTAGATGGATTAGCCAGGGCTATGCAGGAATCTCTTGCCCGTCTGTGTGGGCAAAACATCAACCAGATCAGTGGAACTCGCTTTGCTCACTACACAAGGCGTGATTCTATGGGAATGCCCTTGGAGATGCCAGGACACCCGGAGCTGAAGCACCAGGGGGATAATCTCAACTTCATGTTGTATGATAGACAGCAAGAGTTGGACAACGCCCGTGCCTACGCCAACAACAACCGTGCCATTGTAGTCAAGAAGGAACACACCCTCGCCATCCTCGCCGAGGAGCTCCAATCACTTTGTCGTCAGCATGACAAGAAGGATCGCATCATCGATCATATTCGCAAGAAGGTGTCCACTCTTGAGAAGACCATCTGTGAGCAGGAGATCCAGCTTGAAGCGAAGGAGGAGGAAGGTGAAGATATCCGCAGAGATCTCTACTCTTACCTCAGTGATGATGATGACTACCTAGAGGACGATGCCATGGATTTCCACACTGATGATGATGATTCTGCCTTCATTGATGATGATTAGATGCACTTAAGCACTACTGTAGGAGTGAGTTGTACTTGGTCCCACTGTATCGTAGTTTCACAGAATGGTTCCTAAAACCATCTGTTTTCTATTTGTGTTGTGGTGTGTGTTTGTATTGTGTGCTTTGAATGAATGAATGAGAGGAAGTTGTTAGTTTACAAAACCTGAGTCAAAACTCAAAGTTAAAGCTTTTGAAACAAAAGCATGAACCTTAGAGATTTCCCTCTTATCTCATTATCTATCTCAATCTTCAGATGACTCGCGGAAATCCCGGAGGAAGCAGTTCATCTCAGGACCCAATGATGCAGATTCTGCAAATAATAGTTTCTGACCATGAAGCTAGTAGAGTCGAACGTCAAGCAAACTTAGCCACTCTTCAACAGATAGCTTAGATGGCCCACAATAATCAAGGCCACGGAAACTAGGATAATCATGGATCCAAGCTCAAGAACTTTCAAAACACCAATCCCCCTATATTTAATAAGTCTGAAGAGCCCTTAGATGCTGATGACTGGCAGCAAACCATGGAGCACAACTTAGAGGTCGCAGGAGTTGAGGCCAATGAAAAAGTAATGTCTGCCACCCATTATTTGGCAGGTGATGCAAGAGCCTAGTGGAATAGCACCCGTACCATGAACGGAGGTCAGATGATGACTTGGGGAGGAGTTCAAAATCAAGTTCAGCAGGACCCATGTGCCCCCGAGTCTGATTAAGAGGATGAGGGATGAGTTCAGAGATTTGAAACAAGGAAGAATGACTATGGTGGATGATACATTGCAAATGTATCTATAATTTTTGATGTTCCATGCTTGGTTTTATCCACTTTCTTGTGTTTTGTTCCAACTTTTCAGTACTTTTCATATGATTTCTTGGACTAACCTATTAACAAGAGCCACAGTGCCAGCTGCCTGTTTTCTACTATTTTTGGTTCCAGGAAAGTCAGAAAATGAATATTCTCGGAATTGGACGGGACAAAAGCCAAAGTGCCTATTTTTCCCGAAGGGATCAAGTGCTAGAATATGAGACGGAGAAGGGCCAGAGGGCAGCCACACCACCTGGCCGTGCGGCCAGGCCTAGCCCGCGCCAGGGGGTGGTGTGGCCAGCCCAGGCACCCCCTCGGCCTCCCCTTCCGACTATAAGATGCCCTCGGGACGTAAACCCTAAGTACCCGATCAAAAATCCACGAAAGAGTCTGTAACCACCGTCATCTCCATCCCTAGATCGGGAGGGATCTGAAGCTCTTCCCGGCACCCTGCCGGAGAGGGGAATTCACCCTGGGGGCCTTCTTCATCACCATTCAAGCCTCCAGTGTGATGCGTGAGTAGTTCATCCTTGGACTACGGATCCATGTAGTAGCTAGATGGCTCGTTCTCCTCCTTTGTTCTTTCATGTTTAGATCTTGTGAGCTCCGTTCATGATCAAGATCATATATTTGTAATTCTGCATGTTGTGTTTGCGGGGATTCGATGGATATTGAGATGCTATTTTAGACTGATTTATGATTCTATCATGTCTTTGTTATTTGTGATCTTGCATGCTTTCCGTGTTAGTAGCTATCTTGGCCAAGTAGATTCTAGCAACTCCAAGAGTTAGTATTTATGCTCGATAGTGGGTTCATGCCTCTGGTAATCTGGGGAAGTGACAGAAATCTCTAAGGTACTAGATGTGTTGTTGCTACTAGGGAGAAAACAACAATCCTTTGTTCATAGAACAATCGTATTGTTTACTTTACATGTAGTTCGTAAAGCAATAATCTGTTACTTACAACTTAATACTAGAGGGGGTTCGGATGATAACCTGAAGGTGGATTATTAGTCATAGATGCAGTTGGATGGCGGTCTATGTATTATGTTGTAATGCCAATCAAGTCTCAAAGGAGTCAAGAGGATTAGTATATGCATGTATTGCTTTCTCGGTGTTTGTCAATTGCCCCGTTGTAATTTTTCACCCAGCATGTTATCTATCTTAAGGAGAGCCACCTCTCGTGAACTGTGGATCCTGGTCCTTGTCTTTTACATACAATCTACAATCTTTTACTGCTTTGTGTTTACTTTCTGCAAACTTTTACTTCTTTCCATTCGATATGTTTAATCCTTGTTTTCCGCAAAACACGGTGAGATTGACAACCTCATCGCAAGTTGGGGACAAAGTTCTGTGGTTGTGTTGTGCAGGTCTCCACGTTGCTACTAGCACCGGTAGTGCGCCCTGCCAAAGCTCAGCTAGTAACACCTTTGGGGTGTCCTTGCTCCTACTGGTTCGATTAAACCTTGGTTTCATGACTGAGGGAAAACTTCCTGCTGTGCTCATCGTACCTTCCTCTTGGGGTTCCCAACGAGCTCTACATCGAATGACGAGCACATCAAGATCTTCTGGCGCCGTTGCCGGGGAGTCAAGGACATCTTCACAAGGGGAGTCCCTCATAACCAATCTCTTTACTTTGTTGTTTTTGTTTTGCTTAGTTTTCTTTTTTGCTATGTTTGCTTGTTTCTTTATCAAAAACACACAAAAAATTAGTTTTGCAAGTTTGCTTTCTTATTTGAAAACCCAAAAAAATGTCTACTCTTGAAAGCACTAAGTTGTGTGACTTCACTAGCACCAACAACAATGATTTTATGAGCACACCTATTGCTCCACCTGTGGCTGAAAATACTTTCTTTGAGATAAAACCTGCTTTACTCAATCTTGTTATGAGAGAGCAATTTTCTTGTATTGGTAATGAAGATGCTGCTTCCCATCTAAATAACTTTGTTGAACTTTGTGAGATGCAAAAGCATAGGGATATAGATGGTGATATTATTAAGCTGAAATTGTTTCCTTTCTCTTTGAGAGTAAAATCTAAAGAATGGTTGAATTCCTTAACTAGGAATAGTATTGATTCTTGGACTAAGTGCAAAGATGCTTTTATTGGAAAATACTATCCTCCTACTAAGATTATATATATGAGAAGTGAAATAATGAAGTTTAAACCACATGATAATGAGCATGTTGATCAAGCTTGGGAAAGAATGAAATCTTTGGTAAAGAATTGTCCCACTCATGGACTGACTGCTTGGATGATCATCCAAACTTTTGATGCAGGATTGAACTATTCTTCAAGGAACCTATTGGATTCAGCTGCTGAAGGTACCTTTATGACCATCACTTTGGGTGCTGCAACAAAACTTCTGGACAATATGATGGTTAATTATTCTGAATGGCATACTGAGAGAGCTCCACAAGGAAAGAAGGTAAATTCTGTTGAGGAAACCTCCTCCTTGAGTGATAAGATTGATATTATTATGTCTATGCTTGTTAATGGGAAAGCCCATATTTATCCAAATAATGTTCCTTTAGCCTCTTTGGTTTCTCAAGAAGAGCAAGTTGATGTGAACTTCATAAGAAATAACAATTTTGGCAACAATGCTTATGGTAATAATGCTTATAGGAAAAAAATTGGTAACAACAATTATAGGCCCTACCCTCCTAGTAATACTAATGGCTATAATGGTAAACCTGAATTACCTAGTGAAGGAAGAATTTTAGAAGTTGAAAGAGCCACTAAAAACTTCATGAAAATGCAATATGAGCAAAATAAACTATTTACTAAAACTATGGAGGAACAATCTATCATTTTGAAGAACATTAGCCATCAACTCGAGAGTCTAAATAGGGAAATTCCTAGTTTATAATTGAAACTCTCTAATGCTGAAAGAAATATATCATCTTTGTCTGAAGCACAATCTTCATTGATTAATAAAATGTCTACTAAACCTAAAACTAATGATAATCCCTTTGCAGCTACTAATGCCATACAAGTAATAATTGATGAAAATGTTAGACTATTAGCTGAATTACATGCTAAGTAGGAAAGAGAAGATGAAATTGCTAGAAACATTAGTGTTTATACTATCACCACCACTAGTGTTGAGGCTAGTAATAGTTCTACTACTTTAGATGATAAAGTTGATTTTGATCTTGATGTTTGCAATATCTCTAAAGTTATTAAGTTCATACAAAAGCTTGCTAAAAGTCCTAATGCTAGTGTTATGAACATGGCTTTTACAAAACACATTACTGATGCTCTCATAAAGATTAAAGAAGAAAATATGAAACATAAAGCTTCTATTCCTATAAAGCAAGAAGATGGTTGGGAACCCATCATTAATATGAAAGTGAATGACTTTGATTTCAAAGCTTTGTGTGATCTTGATAGTAGTGTTTCTATTATGCCTAGAAAGATTTATGATATGCTTGATTTGCCTCCTCTTGAAGATTGTTATTTGAATGTCCCAATTGATGCTAATGCTAAAAAGAAACTCATGGGAGTCTATATGATGTTATTATTATGGTTAGCGATTCCTATGTCCCCGTTGATTTCTATGTTTTGGATGTTGAATACAATGCTTCTTGTCCTATTACTTTGGAAAGACCTTTTCTTAGAACTGTTGGTGCCATCATTGATATGAAAGAAGGAACCATTAAATATCAACTCCCACTCAAGAAAGGTACATAACACTTCCCTAAAAAGAGATAAAAGATTTCTTTTGCTTCTCCTATGAAAACAAAATTTGGTCGTAATGCTTCTTCATTTGAGAACACTTGATTGTTTCTTTGCTTCTTATGCCTAACTTAAAGGCGTTAAAGAAAAGTACTTATTGGGAGATAACCCAAAAGTTTTAGATGAGTCTTGGAAGTTATTACCTCTGTAATAACCTCTCCTTATCCTTTTTTTTGCTTTTTGTGCCAAGAGTAACCTCTAATGAGAGTGAAGTAATGATTGGGAAAGTTGCTGTCCCGAAACAGATTTTTGTGCTTCACTGTAAAATTCGTGAGAGAGCTCTGTATGTTGGATTGAGCTGTAATGTTTTGTGCTTCTGCCCCTGGTTGTTATCTAACTTTCGTTAGTTCAACACTTCTTAATTTGAGCAACAGAAGGTCTTCGAAAAAATTGGTATTTACCTTCTGGTCTGTTTTGACAGATTTCTGCCATTTTCTGCATTTGCTTCTCGTTGGTTCCTTCTTGAGTTCTTTTGGGGAATTCAGCTTTTTGAGGTAAGTGCTACATTACGTAGTGTTCTAATGGAAGTTTATTTGGTGTTAGAACTGAACCTTAAGACTTATTTATCTTGAGTGCAGTAATGTTGCTAATGAGATTGTGTGAAGTTTTGTATGAAGGAAAAATTTCAGGTGTATGGAAGGAATGAGTAATGAGATGAAAGATGGACTAAAGCTCAAGCTTGGGGATGCCACGCGTGTCACCCCAAGAAATATCTAATAAGTACAAGCGTCAAAGCTTGGGGATGCCCAAGGCATCCCCTTCTTCATCAACAAAAATCCCAGGTTTCTTGCAAACGCTTCATTTTTATTGTTTCGTGCACAGTTGTGTTGTTTTTGGAGCGTCTTCTTTTTTGTTTTCATTTTGGTTTTCGTTTGCCTTGGTTTGCTTAGTTTGCTGAATAAATTGGTTGGACCCCCTCTTTCATAGATTGGTTTGCAAATAGTTTGGTTTGGAAAAGAGTAGGAAATTTCATACTTATGTGGTAAAAAGAGCTTGTTTTTGACTGTGGCCAATGCTTTGTCATGCCATGCTTGATATTGTTTTGGCTTTATGCTTAGTATTATTTGCTGTAGCATGACTTGTTATAAACAATTGAGATTTCTTAATGTGCCTTGGATGAATCATGCGTTGTTTTAGCATATTAAAGCATAGTATAGTGGTATTCTCCTTTGATGCTTTATTTGGGTTGACTTGGCGCATGCTCACATCATGTTATGACTATCCAAAGTCACCATAGCCTTTATGATCCTTTAGTTTTCAACTTGTAGTATCACTTTATGCTTTGATCAATGATGTTTTGTCGCTCTGCATGATTATGGCCATTATTGCTCTCTTAGTTTGTCGCTCGCAGTCTTTTGCTAGCCTCCACAACAAAGTATGAGTTCCACTCATTCATCCAACTCCCTAAACCAAGTTATTCCAAAGAGTCCACCATACCTGCCTACTAGCTTATGCTATTCCAAGTATATTCATGCTTTTGTTTACCTTCCACTTGTTATGAGGAAACTAGTGAGTAAAGCTCTCACGAACATGATGGCACACTTTACTTTTTTTCCTCTAATAGACTTGAACCATTGGGTCCTTCTTTGTTGCGTATATGCTTGCGCTTTATAAGTTGAAATTAGCAGAACCATGTACCATGGGGAACGCTTTCAACATTGCACTTGTACTTTGTACCCCGCTGATATCATGTTCTTTTGCTTACGGATCCCGGCGGTGTGAAATAAAAGTGGAACTTGTAAGATCATGGAGTTTGTATGTGTGTTAGAGAAACGCTTGGGCCACTAGCCTAAGCCATGCCTTATCATGGTGGAAACTTGCAGCATCACCATAATGAGCACTCGATGAAACATCCTCAATAAAAACCTATGCAAATAGCAAATAAAAAGATCGCTGAGATGCTCATTGTCTGCTTGCCTTGTCATTTTGATTATGGGAAAGCTCCCGTATCATGTGTAAGGGGTACCCCGTTGGCGGTTCTTAATGATACACATATACTTACAATGACAAGATCTGACTCGTGACTAAAGTTGAGTAGCATGAGGATTGGTCTTCGTAAGTAAGGGGCATGAGATTTTGGTTTATAACTTGTCAAGCATATCCTCTTAGTTGTGTCACTTTAACCTTAATCACCTTCAAGATGCTTATGATAGGGGCAATGAGAGCTGAAAACTACAAGTACCATAATTTTTGGAAGCTCTTTATGAGACTTGAATCCCTACTTCCTTTTATAAAAGGCCTTTCTTCCACCATTATATTGAGTCTCCACCTTCTATCTTTATGCACCTACTTTGAGAGCATAGTGGCCATTCTTAGTTCTATGTGCATTGTCCCAAGACTAGTTGATTGATACATAACTTGTTATTTCTTGTTTTAAACTATTGTATCTAGTCACTCTTATGAACTTTGAAGGTGTCCTATGCATTTATATTTGCTACTCTATTGAGGGACAAGCCGAATACTAATATGCTATGTTTTCTTTATGTGAAACAAACAAATGTCTTGCAAAGCATTGTTATTCATGAATCTTTTGTTTGTGCCTTTTCATGTTGCATCATAGTTTCTTTTCTTATTGCTAGAACTTTGTCTTTGCTTATTGCTAGAACTTTGTGTCTTTTCTGCTATTTTTTGTTCCAGGAAAGTCAGAAAATGAATATTCTCGGAATTGGACGGGACAAAAGCCAAAGTGCCTATTTTTCTGGATGTCATCAAGTGCCAGAATATGAGACGGAGAGGGGCCAGGGGGGCACCACACCACCTGGCCGCTCGGCCAGGCCTGGCCTGCGCCACGGGGTGGTGTGGCTGCTCCCGGCACCCCCTCGGCCTCTCCTTCGCCTTATATTGCCCTCGGGACAAAAACCCTAAGTACCCGATCAAAAATCCACGAAAGAGTATGTAGCCGCCGTCATCTCCATCCCTAGATCTGGAGGGATCTGAAGTTCTTCCCGACACCCTGCCGGAGAGGGCAATTCACCCTGGAGGCCTTCTTCATCACCATGCAAGCCTCCGGTGTGATGCGTGAGTAGTTCATCCTTGCACTACGGATCAATGTAGTAGCTAGATGGCTGGTTCTCCTTCTTTGTGCTTTCATGTTTAGATCTTGTGAGCTCCGTTCATGATCAAGATCATCTATTTGTAATTCTGCATGTTGTGTTTGCGGGGATTTGATGGATATTGAGATGCTATTTCAGATTGATTATTGATTCTATCATGTCTTTGTTATTTGTGATCTTGCATTCTTTCCATTGTTAGTAGCTATCTTGGCCAAGTAGATTCTAGCAACTCCAAGAGTTAGTATTTATGCTCGATAGTGGGTTCATGCCTTTGGTAATCTGGGGAAGTGACAGAAATCTCTAAGGTACTAGATTTGCTGTTGCTATTAGGGAGAAAACAACAATCCTTTGTTCATAGAACAATCGTATTGTTTACTTTACACGTAGTTCGTAAAGCAATAATCTGTTGCTTGCAACTTAATACTGGAGGGGGTTCGGATGATAACCTTAATGTGTATTATTAGTCATAGATGCAGTTGGATGGCGGTCTATGTATTATGTTGTAATGCCCAATCAAGTCTCAAAGGAGTCAAGATGATTAGTATATGCATGTATTGCTTTCTCGGTGTTTGTCAATTGCCCCGCTGTAATTTGTTCACCCAGCATGTTATCTATCTTAAGGAGAGCCACCTCTAGTGGACTATGGATCCCGGTCCTTGTCTTTTACATACAATCTACAATCTTTTACTGCTTTGTGTTTACTTTCTGCAAACTTTTACTTCTTTCCATTCGATACGTTTAATCCTTTGTTTTCCGAAAACACGGTGAGATTGACAACCTCATCGCAAGTTGGGGACAAAGTTCTGTGGTTGTGTTGTGCAGGTCTCCACGTTGCTACTAGCACCGGTAGTGCGCCCTGCCAAAGCTCAGGTAGTAACACATTTGGGGTGTTTGCTTGCTCCTACTGGTTCGATTAAACCTTGGTTTCATAACTGAGGGAAAACTTGCTGCTGTGCTCATCGTACCTTCCTCTTGGGGTTCCCAACGAGCTCAACGTCGAACGACAAGCACATCAGTGGAATACCGTGACAAATTCTTATCTTTAGCTACATATGCCCTGATGAGATTGACACAGAAGCAAAGAAGAAAGAGAGATTCTTGAACAAACTGCATGATGAGATGCAAACCGTGCTAGTCAACATTCCCTTTGATGATCTTGAAGCTTCAGTGGACTCTACCATTCAGATGGAAGGGAAGATCAACCAAGCCAATGACAATCGCAAGCGCAGGATGATGCACCAGCCTGGATCCCACAATACCCAGAAGTATCGCCCCAACCCGTCTGGAGGATACGCCCCAAGGAACAACATACCCCCTATGTCACGTCCAAACTATCCCAATCGTGGCGGAGGAAACTTGAGGCCTGGATGAAACCACAACAATAACCCCGACAACTCCAATAACTTCAACTGTGCAGCGCCCAAGTCCAACAACAACAACAAGAACAACAATACTGCCCCAAGGACTGGAAGCAATGTTGTGCCTATTGCAGGAAAAGACAAGTCCCTGATTACTTGCTTTGAATGCGGAGTCAAGGGTCACTACTCCAACGAGTACCCCAAGAATCCTGCAGCAACCACCAATGTGAATGCACCCGCTCAGTAGCAACGTCGTGTTCAGCCTAGAAAGAGATTTTCCCCAGGGAACCCGCTCAACCGCAACGGCCATCTGTTCCACATGAATGGTGAAGAAGCTCAGGAAGCACCAAATGTCATGCTGGGTATGTTTTCTGTTAACTCAGTACTTGCAAGAGTGTTGTTTGATTCTGGAGCATCGCACTCGTTTGTTACAGAAGAATTTGCATGCACTAGTAAGATTCAACCAACAAAATTGAAGCATGTTATGATAGTTCAAATACCTAGTTCAACCACCAAAGCTAGAAAATTTTGCAAGGTTGTACCTATCAGAATCCATGGAATAGATTTTTATGCTAATCTCATAGTACTTGGAACCAAAGGTTTGGAAGTAGTACTAGGAATGGATTGGATGTCTAAACATAAAGGATTAATCGACTGTGCCAAGAAAGCCATAACCATGACCAGTAGCACTAGAGTATCAGTAGAGCATGTATCTGAGACGCTGCCCCGTCAATTCAAATGCAACAAGAGTCTAGCCCAACCAACCCTAGACCAAGTCAGAGTAGTCTATGAATACCCCGACTTATTCCCAGATGAATTGCCTGTTATGCCCCCATATCGGGATATCGAGTTCATCATTGAACTAGTTCCTGGAACTGGACCCATAGCTCATAGACCTTATAGTATGAACCCATCTGAATTAGTGGAGCTGAAGAAGCAACTTGATGCTATGCTGGAGAAAGGTCTGGTTCAACCAAGTGCATCGCCATAGAGATCGCCTGTTTTGTTTGTGGATAAGAAAGATGGAGGTATCCATTTGTGCACGGATTACCGGAAGATGAATGATGTCACCATCAAGAACAAGTACCCACTACCGAAGATAGAGGATATGTTTGATCAGTTGATTGGTGCCAGAGTGTTTTCTAAGATTGATCTTAGAACTGGTTATCATCAACTCATGATTTGTGCAACGGATATCCCAAAGACCTCCTCCGCCACCAGATATGGATTGTATGAGTACACTATCATGTCTTTTGGATTAACCAACGCCCCCGCTTATTTCATGAATCTCATAATAAGATTTTTATGAACTTCCTAGATAAGTTTGTCGTTATTTTTATCGACCATATTCTGATCTATTCCAAGTCAGAAGAAGACTATGAGCTACACCTGAGAACCATCCTTGAACCCTTAGAGAGCATCAGTTGTATGCCAAGTTTAGCAAATGTGAGTTCTAGTTGAAGGAAGTAGGATTCCTAGGACATATCGTGTCGGTAAGAGGAATTGTTGTCGATCCCACCAAGATTAAGGATGTTGAAGAATGGAAAACCCCAACCACTCAAACCCAAGTCCACGCATTTCTTGGATTAGTGGGATATTATCGCAAGTTTGTTGAAGGATTTTCATGCATCGCAAGACCGATGACCCAGTTATTGAAGAAAGATCAGAAGTTTGAATGGACGGACAAATGTGAAGCAAGTTTTCAAGAACTCAAGAAGAGATTGATTTTAGCCCAAATTCTGATTATGCCCGATATCAAGAAGCCTTTTTATGTGTATTGTGATGCATCCAAGATTGGTCTTGGATGTGTGGTGATGCAAGAAGGCAAAGCATATCATATATGTCTAGGCAACTGAAGCAATATGAGTAAAATTACCCTACCCATGACTTAGAACTAGCAGGCGTAGTTTTAGCTTTGAAGACATGGCGTCATTACCTTATGGGTAACCATTTTGAGATTTATTTGGATCACAAGAGTCTGAAGTATATCTTCACCCATAAGGAGCTGAATATGAGGCAAAGGAAATGGATAGAGTTAATCAAGGATTATGACCATGACATTCACTATCACCCTGGCAAAGCCAATGTGGTAGCGGATGCTCTTAGCAGATTGCCGTGTAAATTAAACACCATGACTAAAGAAGCCTAGCCACGTTTGCATGAAGAGTTGGAGCAGTTTAGAACGGAGCTAGTTAGCGAAGGATTCCTAGCCAGTATTGAACTTCAACCCACTTTGATCAGTCAGATCAAGGAGGCACAAAAAGGAAATGCAAGTATCGACGGAATCAAGCGTCGTATCGATACAGGGAAGGTACCCGGATTCACCAAAGATGAAGAAGGAGTTTTGTGGTACAAAGGACGTATCTGTGTGCCAGCAGATTCTGAGTTGAAACAAGTCAACATGCAGGAAGCTCATGATACTCTTTATTCTATCCATCTCAGAGGAACGAAGATGTATCAGGATTTGAAGGAGCAATTTTGGCGGCACAAGATGAAGAGAGAAATCAGAAGCTACATAGCCAAGTGTGATATCTGTTAGAGAGTCAAAGTGGAACATCAGCGACCCGCAGGACTTTTGCAACCATTGCAGATTCCGGAATGGAAATGGGATTCTGCCGGAATGGAAATGGGATTCTGCCGAAATGGATTTCATCACTGGTTTGCCTACATCTAGTAGGGGAAATGACTCTATTTGGGTCATAGTGCATAGATTGTCTAAGGTAGCCCATTTTATACCTGTCAAGACCACATACCAGAGTTCGAAGCTAGCAGAGCTGTACATTGCCAGAATCGTCAGTTTGCATGGAACCCCTAAGACCATAGTATTGGATCGAGGAACCTAGTGTACCCCAAGATTTTGGTAGAAAGTCCAAGAAGGATTAGGAACCAAGATAAACTTCAGCACAGCCTATCACTCGCAAACCGATGGACAAACTGAAAGAATCAACCAAATCTTAGAAGATATGTTGAGAGCGTGTGTGCTAGAATATGGATCAAAATGGGAAGATTGTCTGCCTTTCACAGAATTCTCATACAACAATAGTTATCAAGCCAGTTTGCAAATGGCCCCATTTGAATTTCTATATGGAAGGAAGTGTCCTACCTCCTTGAATTGGTCGCAAGTAGGAGATAGTCAGATTTTTGGACCCGACATCTTACGAGAAGCCAAAGAGAAGGTTCACAAAGTCCGTGAACACCTCAAGACCACCCAATCTAGACAGAAGAGTTATGCTGACAAAAGACGTCGATACCTGACCTTTAATGTCGGAGGTTTTGTGTATCTCAAAGTATTACCGTTGAAATGAATGCAGCGTTTTCAACTGAAAGGGAAGTTAGCCCCCAGATATATTGGACCCTTCAAGATTTTGAATCGCCGAGGAGAAGTATCATATCAACTGGAACTGCTAGAGGAGATGCCAGCCATACATAACGTGTTCCATATCTCATTACTTCGCAAATGCCTAGAAGTTCCGGAGAAGACCGAAGTGTTCAAGAACATCGATCACCGAGTCATAGATATCAGCAAGGATCTAACCTATCGTGAAGTACCCATTTGTATTTTGTAAGAAGCCTTTAGAACCACCAGCACCCGGAGTATCAAGTTTCTCAAGATCCAGTGGAGCAACAATACTGAAGAAGAAGCAACTTGGGAGCAAGAAGATTACATTAGGACTGAGTTTCTAAATCTCTTTAGTTCCTAGTTTTTCTTAAATCTCGGGAAGGGATTTTGTTTAAGGAGGGAAGGTTTGTAACACCCCAAAAATATTAATCAAGATTATCAAGTTCAAATCACCTAAGTTTAGGGTTATCAAAAACTATTATTATTAAATTTAATATGAGTGTATGTGTGAATTGTATTAGTGTATGAATGAGTGCAATTGCCATGCTTGATTTCTACAAATGATAAGGAATGGTTTAAAGATGAATACTACATCATCTAGGCCATTTACAAACAAAATCAAAAGAAAAGAAAATGAAATATGAATCTTATGATCAAATGGTTTTAAAGGACATTGCAAACAAATTCCAAATCATTTTAAAGGACATTGCAAAATTGAATCAAGTTCATATGTATAGATCACCATTTTTCAAAAACCACCCAAATCAATTCACCTTGACTTTTCCAAGCAACCATAGACTATCAAGCAAGTACTCAGAACACTCACCAAAATTCATCCAAAAATTCAAACCTTGATTTCATGCGGCCATTTGGTCGAGCACCTTGCAGACACCAATAAACACTGCCTAACTTCTACTATTCTAAGTAGTGATCAATCGCCACTAGTGCCTTAAATGTCTCCCCTGGTCTCCCCTAGCACCCAGCATTCTAGTGGACACACTCCCCCTTTGACGTTCGCACCAGTGCAGCGCCGCCCGAGCTCACCGCACTGGTCGACCACGGCCCACTCGCCACAGACCGTTCCGCCCTCTCCCGCGATGTCCACGAGACAGGTGCCACACCACCGCCACCCTCTATCGATCCCTCGACCGAAGACACGCCATGGACCAGCCATGATCGCCGCGCCCACCTCTCTGTTCGTCATGCCGAGAGCGCGCCAGAGCGCCGCAGCCGACACGTGCACACACACCGCGCCTCGCCCTCTCCACGCGTGCCCGCACTCACCATGACCCCAGCTACCCCCTAGACACGCCTGTTCGCCGTCGCGTGACCCGTAGACACTGTGCGCCATCTCGAATGCCGCCGTTCCTGCATAGAGCACGGACTGCTCCCGGCCGTTCTCGACCGCCTCTTGCCGCGCCATCACTCGCATGACAACCGCCCTGAAGCACCGCTTCGACCCCTACCCTCAGCCATGCCGACAGCCCTCTGTAACGACGTCACCGATGAGCCCGAGCCATGCCGCTCTGTCCCTATCGCCGGTGTATAATTAGAGGCCATCCCAGCCCTCATTCGCCACACCATCTCACTCACCTCTCTCTCTCAGAAACCTCCCACACCTCTCCCCGGAGCAAGGCGAGCACCACATCGCTGGAATTTCACCGAAGCCCGCCGCTGCAGAGGAGAAGAGGAACTGGAGCTAGGAGCCGCCCTAGGAGCCGTCGTGACCACCATTCGACTCGCCGTCGACGACAACCTCATTCGCCCCCTTGTCGACCTTAGCTGGAGCCCAGGTGAGCCCCCAGGTACCCCCACCGTCGCGATTAGGGTTCAGTCTCGCCAGAGCTGTGCAATGGAGATGACGATGCTCAGCCGTCGATCACGCTCTAATCGCATGACCCAGATTGAAACTTACCGTTTCGGTTTAGTTGAGTCGCTGACCAGTAGGACCCGCCTGTTAGCAGCCCACTACGCGCGCGCCGCATTGCTGGGCCGGCCCAATTATTTTCCCGCGCAGAGCCCGTTGATTCAAATAAGCTTTTTCCAATTTAGTTAAAACTAGATTCTGTCAGTAGATTCAAAAATCAAATCAAAGAGATTCACTAAGCCAAATTTCATGATTCCAATTTTTTTAGAAAGGTATTAAAAATATCTATCTAACCCCATTGGATTCAAACCATTTGAAATTATAGATCGCCTATACCAAAAATAATAAGACAGAGACTTTTCTAACTTCAATTGTTTTCAAAAATCAACCATAAATGATTTTGAGTTGATTCCAACTCTCAAAAATCACATTGGACAAGATCTATCTGAATATGTAAAAATATTTAGGTTTACATGCACTGATTTTGGACTAGTACCAAAAGAATGCTATATAGGCATTTCTAGTCACTTTAATTGTATTAAATAGTAATTTTAAACTTTATATAATGTGACCACCATTTTAAATCATATTCCCAAGTATTAGAATATGTGGTGATGACATGTGTCAACATGATCCCATATTTTAATTGCAGAATATTAAACCTTAAGTATTTTCAATGAGTAGAAATTACTTTTCTAAAATAAGATAAATAAGTCTAGGTCTTTATTTCATGTGATGATTGTGATCATGCTTGTCACATATCAATTAGTAGAATTGGTACCGCATATCATTCATGGCATTTCATCATATTCATCTTTGGAAAAATTTAGTTTAAAAGCCTTTTGCTAAAAACACCACATAATTGCTTGTGTATTCATAGGAAGTGACTACTAGGGTTTTTACCTCTCAACTTCTAGAATGGTATTACATAAACATTCGGGATGCATAGATGCGTAGAGTATTCCAATACAAAACCGTAATATTTTGTTTCACTCGAAACGGAGCTCTAAAACAGAAGTTATGGCCAAAACAGTTCAGTCTTAAATTCAGATTCAGAAAACAGACAAAGTTCAGATAAGATTTAGTTAACAGACTAGGAAAAAAAGAAAAATAAAGAAAAGCATGGCCAGCCGAGCTGGCCAGCCGCGGCGGCCCACCGGGGCCCAACAGCGGCAGCCAGCAGCCCACCACCACTGGGCGAGCCAGCCGACCCAGTGACCTGACAAGCGGGGCCTGCCTGTCAGCGCCCTGCTCCTCAAGCCGTTCGTGCTCGACACGAGCTCTGCCCGTCGCCGCCGATTCTTTCGGGGAGATACCAAATCCGTTCGAAAAACTCGCACCCTAGCCCCAACCGAGCACAGCCCTACAAATCCCTCGGCACCCTCTTTGAAACCCCCCGAAAACCCTATCTATTGCGCCGCCTTGACCCCGTGATTGCTCGCCGGAGTACGTCCGCCGCCGCCGCCATTGGAGACGGTACGAGCTCTAGCTCGAGCTCCCACGCGCCCTCTCTGTGCTACTCCATCCGCAACGTCGAATTGCTTCTATTCCCTAACCTTTCCCCTTGTTGCAGAGCGCCGGAGCACCGCCTGTCATCGCCGCCGGACCACCCCGTCGTTGGAGTAGGTGAGCAAGGAGCTCGCGTCCCCTTCGTCAGATGCAAAACAAACGGTCAGGATTGCGTGATGACCGCCGGTGCTGACCGCTGACCGGTCAACCGCTGGGTCGGACCGACCCCACCCGTCAGCGGGAATATTCCCTAGGATTTCTGAAAAATAGATTAAAAGTCAGAAAAGAATTGTAGATTCAAAAATTTGTAGGAAATGATTTACTAGTCCAAAAATAGCAAATAATATCTTGTTGGATTCACAATTTTGTGAAGAATATTAATGTGTAACTGTATCAGACAATTACTGTAGGTATTTGTCGCGATTACTTAAATAGTTTAATACCTTTTTGGAGTATTAAATTCATAAGAAAATAACTGCTAATCAGAAAATTGCAAATAAGGTGTCTATGGAATCACAAGAAAGTGTAGAACCTGTTTATGAATTAAAATTGCAAGTTTAGTCTACTAATATGTTTGACTTTAATTAAAGGCCTATTGTACTATAAAAATTACAGAAAAAGATCTGTAACACCTTTTTGCGTGATTCCAGTTCCCTGGCTCTAAATCACTTTACCTACATAGTAGTATTTTTGTCCAGTTTTTACAACACTGTTTACTGCAGAGGCTTAGTATTTTGCCTAAAGGCCTATTAATTGGAATAACAAATTGCATAATTGGTTTTCATTGCATTAAAGGTTTTTCCATGCGTCATTCAACAGTAATAAACATGAGAGAACATAGAAGGGTTACTGAAACCTTTATTAAGCTATTATGCATGCATTTATGCACTTGTCTATGATTGTGTATGTTTGTTTCTGTGTTGAAATTGTATTGTGTAGATTGTGACGAGTGCAATGATTGTTTCTGCGAGGATTGTAATCTCGACTCCTACCGCCAAGGCAAGTAGATGCTATTTTGATCATACCTTATCCTACTATTTTTATCTTATGCATGTGTAGTGTATTTCTGTAGAATATGTGTAGGAATTACTATGCTATGCTATGTCCTATGTGTATTGTGGTAGGAGTCCCTTGTAGTTCAGCCTCCGTAAGGTATAAGTGCTTAGGCCTGCTGTATAGACGGCGGAAGGGATCACATTATGGTGAAGTATGTGTTTGTTCAAACTAAAAACAACATAATGTTAATGAACTACCTGGGCGGAGTGGTTGGATTGTCAACGGAGTGTGGATAATGGTGGGGAATGCCACCTAGGGTACTGAGAATGATTGGTTCTCTTTGTTAAAGTATCTTACGTGTGCAACCATGTGCCAGTAAGAAATGGGTGGCTGGTTGGACTTAGTAGGTCGTGGTGATCCGAACCCAGCGTAGCCAGAGATGTAGTGAATGGTAGGTTGGGACTGGTGCGCAGTGGGGTTTGGAGATCTACTTTCCGAAAGGTCTCATATTGGAGTTCTCCCTATCATCACACAATATGAGTGTGGTGGTACGAGCTGGGTTGGCCAGGTCATATGGATAAAGTGTACAAACCCCTGCAGGGTGTAAAAACTAAGTACTTAGTTGTGTCCCCGGTTACGGACGATTGAGTTGCTTGATTTTGAGACTATGACATATTCTCACTCATCCTTATTTCCTAATTACTAAAACTTGATGGGTGAACCTAATGGGTTGTTGTGAATCAAATGGTTTACGAAAGTAGGATAAATGTGTTTGAAAAGTGCAAGCTAGCCAAAGCTCCACTAGCCAAATAAGCATGTAGATGCTAGGTGCATTGTCTCTTTTACTTAGCGCTACTTGCCATACATTCCATGTATTGACCCTTCGGGGCTGCTACGTTTCATGTTGCAGGTTATTCCAATTCCGAGTGATCGAATAGTTCGCGATACTCCACTCGACACTTGTTCCCTTGTGGACAATTTGAAGCTGGAGTAGTTATCTTTATTTATGTTGCTACTTGAATAATGTGAAAGGTAGCCTTCGAGCTAAGCGAATATTGTAAAAATTGAATCTTCTGGATCTTTTTTATTTATGATACACGAATTATTACTTTGTTATTTCATCTATGTTCTATGTAAGCCAATGAACCGATCCAGGGATTGGCATGTTGCATAGAAGCTACAGTCTTTTCAGTACTGTAGTGTTACAGATGGTATCAGAGCAGTGTGTTGACTGTAGGATCGTGACCTAGGATTGGAATAGGAAGCCATAGTATTACTTGAGACTATTCTAAATTCTATCTTTAGTCTTATGCCTTTCATTCTAGTAAATTCTTATCCTTTGCTATTCTCACACTTTCCTCTTTACAATTGATAGATGGGAGATGTCACCAGAGTTGAGCATGTTGGGTTCCAATCACCAAGACTCTTCGCAAGGCAGCTGGCGGAGCTTTGTCCGACGTTGGGCATGTTAATGCCAATGTTCAAAGGGAGGAGGATGAACGCACATGTGCCTGGAGATCGCGTGTGAGAGATCACCACTATTGTTCTTGCATATCCCACCGTGCCTGACATTGGGAACCTGAACCGCACCAAGAAATACCTTACCTGGGAGCAAGGAGTGGAGTCAGCCATGCATGAGGCATTGTCATGCATGTGCTATCTTCACCAACACCGACTGCCAGCAGGTTCACCTTTCCTTGCATTTGGAAAACGGAATGAAGACAGCAACGTGATGGTTACCGCAGGCAACCAGAACAACATGTCATTCCATGAGAATCATATAGAGGACATGGAAATTAAACTTGAGAGAGGGAAGAGAAGCTGATGCAGCAAAAGGAGGCGTTGGATTATTTTCAGGGCACCATGCATTTACAAGGATATGAGATGGAAACCCTACAAACCGCTGTGAATACAATGGAGCAAGCCCTCATTGGTATGGATCAAACCATAGTGGACCTCAATGGGACCATAGCAGGAAAGGATGCCACCATTGAGGAACAAAAGAATGCTGTGGTGGAAAGGGATGCCACAATTGTGGGGCTGAAGCAAACTATTGTGGGAATTATTCAAGTTGTGGCAGAGCGAGACCAGACCATTGTGGAGATGGCTGCCCAGATTGCTGCCCGTCAAGCGCAGCACAACCGGCCACCAAATAATGGTAATGATGATGATGGTAATGGTGATGATGATGATGCAGATAATGGTGATGGAGGCAATGACAATGATGGAGGCAATGGCGATGGAGGAGATGAGGCGAACGCCTTTGCTGAAGAAAGCGAGCAGGAGGACCCCGATGAGGTGGACTTCGAGGACTCAAGTGCTAAAGATTCAGGGGAGGTGTACATGCCACCGCCATGTCATGCATGAGGATCGAAGTGTCAGCGCATGAACTCCAGAACCTATTGCAATATGTTCATCCAATAGTAAGAGATGGTCCTCCAAAATTAGTGTTCGTTAGGATTTTCGTTAGCCGTTGATCAATTTAAACTTTGGCATGTTAGATTATTGTTTTTAGGATGCTCTATTCAGTACTACGAGGTTCTAGGATTTTCTTGTGTGATTTATTTAATGGTTTTGGCAAGTTTTGGGTAAAATCCGTGTTATTGCTACAGCAGTTTTCTGTTGAATTTGTTGTACTGAACTATTTTTCATATTTTACTGGTAACTGCTAAAAATCTACAAAACTGGGATCAGGTGCGTGGTTATCTGTGATACATGCACAAAAATCAGCAAAAAATCCTGACGAGTTTAAGTCAGTCCGAAAAATTCGTCAACATAGTTGAACTGTTCTGGCAGATTTATGTTTATTGTTCTTTTGTTGCTCTTTTGCATCTAAATGTTGATGCAAATGTTTTTAAACTATTTTGTAGTCATATACTGTTAAGATAAACACCTGGAACTGTGATTGTTGTGTGTTGCTTGTGTGATACCTATTTGTTATTGTCTGTAAACATATGGTTGTTGCATGAGCATTATACATGGGTAGGGATTATTTCTTTAGATTCTTCTTTCTAATCTTACCTATGTTGAACCGTAGATGGCTCCTCGTCGAGTACTTGATGAGATGGCTCAGATCATGGCCGCTCATGCATAGTTGACCCAGGTGATGACATAGTTCTTGGCAAATCAGAACAACAATAACAACAACAACAACAACAACAACAACAACAACGGGAACAATCAGCCCCAGGGAGATGGTCTCACTAGGTTCCTGAGGTTGAGGTCATCTAAGTTTTCCTCTACACCTAAGCCCATGGTTGCTCTCGACTGGCTCTATTCTATGAACAAGGACTTGGTGACCGTTGGTTGAACTGATGCTGAAAAGGTGAGGTTTGCTGCTCATTTGCTGGCAGGACCAGCTGCTTCTTGGTGGAATGCTTTCCAGATCACCCACCCGCTGGACACAGTTATTTGGGCTATGTTTGGGGAAGGATTCAGAACCAACCATGTTTTATCCGGGACCATGAGCTTGAAGAGGAAGGAATTCCGCAACCTGCGCCAAACCAACCGCACTATGGCGAACTACATAGAGGAATTCAACAACTTATCCCGCTATGCCCCTGAGGATGTGGACACTAATGCCAAGAGGAGGGAGAGGTTCCTAGATGGTCTCAGTGATGAGCTTTCACTTCAGCTATCTATGGTTTGTTGCCCGACATTTCACAAACTGATGGACAAGGCCAAGATTCTGGAAGGGAAACAGCAGCAGGTGGAGAGACGCAAGAGGAAGAACAGTCATCACTCATCAGGATCGCACCACCGTGCTCGCACCTCTTATGATGGACACTCTGGATATTCTAGGCATGGCAGAGATAACCGCAACCACAGTGGAAGTAATGGACATCGCCACGATGGTCACAGGGGCAACAATCACCAACGTGGAGGAAATGACCACCACCATAATGGTCACAGGAGCCACCACAGCAACTCTGGGAGGAACAATGGACATGAATATGTGAGTGATGGCTCAATGCACGGCGCCCAGAAAAATGCTTGATGGCGGTGTTGATGTAGAGCTCGTTGGGAACCCCAAGAGGAAGGTATGATGAGCACAGCAGCAAGTTTCCCTCAGCTATGAAACCAAGGTTTAATCGCACCAGTAGGAGCAAGGAAACACCCCAAAGGTGTTACTAGCTGAGCTTTGGCAGGGCGCACTACCGGTGCTAGTAGCAACGTGGAGACCTGCACAACACAACCACAGAACTTTGTCCCCTACTTGCGATGAGGTTGTCAATCTCACCGTGTTTGCCGGAAAACAAAGGATTAAACGTATCGAATGGAAAGAAGTAAAAGTTTGCAGAAAGTAAACACAAAGAAGTAAACAGTTGTAGATTGTATGTAAAGAAAAAGGACCGGAATCCATAGTTCACTAGAGGTGGCTCTCCTTAAGATAGATAACATGCTGGGTGAATAAATTACAGCGGGGCAATTTACAAACACCGAGAAAGTAATACATGCATATACTAATCATCTTAACTCCTTTGAGACTTGATTGGGCATTACAACATTATACATAGACCGCCATCCAACTGCATCTATGACTAATAATCCACCTTCAGGTTATCATCCGAACCCCCTCCAGTATTAAGTTGCAAGCAACATATTATTGCTTTATGAACTGCATGTAAAGTAAACAATACGATTGTTCTATGAACAAAGGATTGTTGTTTTCTCCCTAGTATAAATAGCACATATAGTACCTTAGAGATTTATGTCACTTCCCCAGATTATCAGAGGCATGAACCCACTATCGAGCATAAATACTAACTCTTGGAGTTGCTAGCATCTACTTGGCCAAGATAGCTACTAACAATGGAAAGCATGCAAGATCTCAAATAACAAAGACATGATAGAATCAATAATCAATCTGAAATATCATCTCAATATCCATCGGATCCCCACAAACACAACATGCAAAATTACAAATAGATGATCTTGATCATGAACGGAGCTCACAAGATCTAAACATGAAAGCACAAAGGAGGAGAACCAGCCATCTAGCTACTACATGGATCCGTAGTCCAAGGATGAACTACTCACGCATCACACCGGAGGCTTGCATGGTTATGAAGAAGTCCCCCAGGGTGAATTCCCCTCTCCGGCAGGGTGCCGGGAAGAGCTTTAGATCCTTCCCGATCTAGGGATGGAGATGATGGCGGCTACAGACTCTTTCGTGGATTTTTGATCGGGTACTTAGGGTTTTTGTCCCGAGGGCAATATATAGGCGAAGGAGAGGCCGAGGGGGTGCCGGGAGTGGCCACACCACCCCCTGGCACGGGCCAGGCCTGGCCGCGCGGCCAGGTGGTGTGGTGGCCCCTGGACCCTCTCCGTCTCGTATTCTGGCACTAGATGACATCCAGAAAAATAGGAACTTTGGCTTTTGTCACGTCCAATTCCGAGAATATTCATTTTCTGACTTTCCTGGAACCAAAAACAGCAAAAAACAGGCAGCTGGCACTATGGCTCTTGTTAATAGGTTAGTCCAAGAAATCATATGAAAAGTACTCCAAAGTTGGAACAAAACACAAGAAAGTGGATAAAACCAAGCATGGAACATCAAAAATTATAGATACATTTGCAATGTATCAACATCCCCAAGCTTAACTCCTGCTCGTCCTCGAGTAGGTAAGTGATAAAAAGAAAGAATAATTTTTGAGCTGACATGCACCATCAAAGACTTGATCAAAGTATTTGCAAAACATTCAAAGCTGGGATCATAGTACTTCAATCATAACAGAAAGACAAAGTTCTAGCAATAAGAAAAGAAACTATGATGCAACATGAAAAGGCACAAACAAAAGATTCATGAATAACAATGCTTTGCAAGACGTTTGTTTGTTTCACATAAAGAAAACATAGCATAATAGTATTCAACTTGTCCCTCAATAGAGTAGCAAATATAAATGCATAGGACACCTTCAAAGTTCTTAAGAGTGACTAGATACAATAGTTTAAAACAAGCAATATCAAAGTATGCATCAATCAACTAGTCTTGGGACAGTGCACATAGAACTAAGAATGGCCACTATGCTCTCAAAGTAGGTGCATAAAGATAGAAGGTGGAGACTCAATATAATGGTGGAAGAAAAGCCTTCATAGAAGGAAGTAGGGATTGAAGTCTCATAAAGAGCTTCCAAAAATTATGGTACTTATAGCTTTCAGCTCTCATTTCCCCTATCATAAGCATCTTGAAGTGGTTAAGATTAAAGTGACACAACTAAGAGGATACGCTTGACAAGTTATAAACCGAAATCTCATGCCCCTTACTTACGAAGACCGATCCTCATGCTACTCAACTTCAGTCATGAGTAAGCTCTTGTCATTGTAAGTATATGTGTATCATTAAGAACCGCCAACGGGGTACCCCTTGTGTTGCGACCTCGGATCGTTAAGTATCCTAAGTCGCTGTGATTAACATGCTAGTCCCTGGATCAATAGCTAGCACTTCACAGTCGATGAATATCATGTAAAACACAAGTCATTATTACACGAATAATCCAGAGTATAATTATTACAACTTGCATAGCTTATAGATAGCTCAAATAAAACAGCGGAAACTAAGTAAAACTTGAGTCCATCAACGCCTCAGGCTAGTTGCGTGAAGACCCGCGATCCCTACGCACCTTTCAGTCTTCGGATTCTGCACGTAAGACGTGCAGCCAACAAGTTGGGTCAATACTTTGAATATATTGGCAAATTACACCAAGGAAAGAGTAAGTCTATCTCTACATGCAAGGCTAAGAGTAGTCTTTGGGGTCCATTTGCATAAAGCCAATTTTCTCAATGTAAGAAGAAAAGAGGAGGAGATTTTCCCTACTTTGTAAACTTTGATAAGTAGTATAGGGTCGAGTGGAACACGTGGATATTACTCCCCAAGTGCCCAATCAACCTAGAACTTGGATATTACGCACCAAGTTCCCAAAATCCCACCCAATGGCGATAGTACTCATGCCTTGGGGTTTATAAAACGTTAAGTTTGGAAAAGAGAGAGGAAGATCTTTCAGAGGCTCCATTCTTCAGATGCTCAATGTTGTTCTGTTTCTGTGAACGCGGCTGATCGATCAGATTGCAATACTCTCGAGATGTTGTGCACTTTCCCCACAATCCGCGATCAAGTCCTTTTACAAACAAGACCATGGCGAGGCCATCCCTTAGTAGCCCCTCTACCAGCTGGATCCAACCGTGCCAAGACCTCCAAAACAATGTCACGAAAGCGAAAATGCAGGCATGCAACATGGTAATATGCAAGGATGGATTCAATTTTGACCAAGCATTTTATTTGGGGGTTTTGTTGAGTTGGGGATGTCATTAGAGTCGATTCCCCACAGGTTTTAAGTATTTTGGGTTAAGCCCTAAATAAACAGGCTCAAAACTAGATCTACAACTCCAATCTACCTCGAGACAGATCTGAACACTCTAAGCAAGTTATAACAATTTTCTGCAGAAGGTATCTTAGAAACAAAGCCAACGCAACAAGAATCAACTAAAACGGATCTACGGATAATTTTCTAGAATTAAAATACTCTAATCTAAACTTTAAATCCTACTGCAAGATTGCTGTGGTAAAACAGCAATATTATTTTAGATCTGTCTTCTACTCAAAAATATGAATCCAATGGTATATTATACGCAATTTTTGGACTCCTACTCGATTTACTATTGATTTTACAAGATTTAATTGTTTTCTGTCTATTTAAAAGAAAAAAAAGGGCGGCGCCAACTGTGCAGCACCAAGTGGCGGCGCGGGAATGGTCCAGGGCGGGCACACGGTGCTGACGCGGCGGCGACGCGGCGCTGAAGCGGACGCTGACACGTGGCGACGCGTGATTGGTCGGTACCCCTTCGCTGGGTCAAAGCGATCTGCACCGCCGGATCGAGATCTGACGGCCGGGGACGGAGGGGCTTACCGGCGGTGACGGCTTGACGTCGACGACGACAGCGACAGCGGCGGTGCATCGGTGGTGATGGTCGGCGGTGTTCCGGCGAGCTCCCGGCTGCGCGAAGTGGACGGCGCGGTGGCCCTCCTCCTCGCGGTCGCTCTGGTACAGACGGCGTCGGTCCTCCCCTTTTCTGTTCGCGGTGGTGCTCCGCCAATCTCTCCCGTCTCCAGCGAGACTCCGGCGACAAATCGCCGTCGATTCACCGCGTTGTAGAGAGGTAAAAACGAGTGGAAGACAAAGGAGTTAGTGGCGGTTCCGATTTTGGAAGAAAGGGAGGGAGAGGAGCTCAGTATCGACGAGGAGACAACCTCCCAAGGCGGAGCTCCGGCGGTGCGTTGGCGGCGACGTAGGTGGTGCTAGGGTTTGTGATTTTTTTGAGAAAAGAGCCGGGGCTCGATGGGGAGGCTTATAAGAGGGGTCTTACGTGCGGAAGGGGTCGGATTCGTCTCCGAATCCAACGGAATCCGTTGAGATTACGTCGGGCAGGGGAGTTGGGGACGAACATGGCGACGGGGATGACAGGTGCGGCCGCCTCGTCAGTGAGAGGCGGGGGGGAGGGGGGCTGGCGGCTGGCGCGGCCTGCTGGGCCGGCCTACGCGGTTGCTGCTGCTGCGCGGCGCCTGGCGGGTGGCAGATAGGAGTGGGCCGGCGGCTGGCCCGGTTAGGCTATGTTCTTTTTTTAATCTTTTTTTTGTGCTTCACTAATTGATTTATAACTTTTGCAAACGGCCTCCAAAACAAGTGAGACCGGTCTCTAAAATTTTGTAAAAAGAAGAGGGTTAGAATGGTATTATAAAATAACACTTTTCCCAAGGTTTGGGAAGTTAGAAACGGTTTTACCCTTTTAGTCTTTATATGTCTATGGGGTTTGGGAAAAAAATCTGATGCAGTTCTTATTATGTGGTGCCATGATGCAAGGATATGATGCATGCTTCTAGTAACATCTGTAATTGTAAAATTTGGGATGTTACAAACTTACCTCCCTTAATAAGAATCTCATCCCCGAGATTCAGGTTGGTTAGCAAATAGGTGTGGGTGTTCTTTCTTCAGGTCTTCTTCACGTTCCCACGTGGCTTCTTCCTCGGAATGGTGATTCCATTGAACTTTGTAAAACCTGATAGTCTTGGTACGAGTAATTCTCTCAGCTGTTTCCAGAATCCTGGTGGGTTTTTCCTCATAGGTGAGATCGTTTTCCAGTTGAACCTCGTCCAACGGAACCGTATCTTTTAGTGGGGTTTCAACCATTTCCAGGTGACACTTCTTTAGTTGCGACACATGGAAAACATCATGAACTGTTAACACTTCGGGTAATCCCAACTGATAGGCAACCTCCCCTCTATGACCCAAGATCTTGTAGGGCCCTATGAATCGGGGTGCTAACTTACCCTTGATTCCAAATGTCTTAACTCCTCATAGTGGCAAAACTTGGAGATACGCATGGTCTCCCACTTCATAGGTCACATCCCTGCGCTTGGAATCAGCATAACTCTTTTGCCTTGATCGGGCTATTTTTAACATTTCTCGAATTTGTCTCACTTTTTCTTCGGCATCCTTGATCAGTTCAGGTCCAAACAAACTTCCGTTCTCCAACCCCACTCCATAGCAGCGGAGTTCTACACTTCCTACCATATAGAACTTCAAATGGAGCCATCTTGATACTAGTTTGGTAACTGTTATTGTATGAGAATTCCGCATATGGAAAATTATCATCCCAGCTAGACCCATAGTCTAGCGCACAGGCTCTTAACATGTCCTCCAAGATCTGATTAACTCTTTCCGTTTGCCCATCTGTTTGCGGGTGGAAAGCAGTACTAAACTCTAGTCGTGTCCCTAGAGACTCGTGTAGCTGTCGCCAAAACATCGAGGTGAATTGGGTACCTCTATCAGAGACAATCCCTTTGGGTACACCATGAAGACTTACGATCCTTGACATATAAATCTTAGTAAGTTTAGCACTTGTATAGGTGGTCTTTACGGGAATAAAGTGGGCTACCTTTGTGAAGTGGTCGACCACTACCCAAATGGAGTCATACCCAGAACGAGTCCGGGGTAGTCCTGTGATAAAATCCATGCCTACCTTGTCCCACTTCCAATCGGGCACAAGTAATGGTTGCAGCAGTCCTGCTGGTTTTTGATGTTCGGCCTTGACTCTGTTGCACACGTCACACAAGGAGATGTATTCAACAATTTCTATTTTCAAGTTATTCCACCAGAACCTATCTTTCACATCCATGTACATCTTTGTATTTCCAGGATGAATTGAGTAAGGCGAATCGTGAGCTTCCTGAAGAATTATCTTCCTGATAGCGGGATCATCGGGAACGCACAAACGCTTCTCATACCAAAGTATTCCTTGTTCATTCGTATGAAACCCTTTTGCTTTACCCTTGCCTATATTATCTCTTATCTCCTCCAACTCTTTGTCCCTCTTCTGGGCCTCCTTGATTTGGTCCAGAAGCATTGACACTATCTCCATAGTCGCTAAGTATCCCTTAGGAACTATCTCCAACCTTAGGTCCTTGAACTGTTCACACAAATCCTTTGGAAGTTCTCCCACGTAAGTCCATTTACATAGACCTTCCTGCTTAGGGCGTCAGCCACAACATTGGCCTTTCCAGGATGGTACTGAAGGTCTAAGTCATAGTCCTTGATGAGCTCAATCCATCTCCTTTGCCTCATATTTAATTCCTTTTGAGTGAATATGTATTCAAGGCTCTTGTGATCCGTGAACACATCACAATGTTTTCCCATAGGTAATGTCTCCATACCTTGAGCGCATGCACAACTAATGCTAGTTCCAAATCGTGCGTGGGGTAGTTATTCTCATGGTTCTTTAAGTTGCCGAGAGGCGTAAGACAGTACTTTTCCATCTTGCATCAGGACACTACCAAGTCCTTGTCGAGAAGCGTCGCAATAGACCTGGAAGTCCTTTTGGATGTCAGGGAGACACAAAAATGGTGTTGTTATAAGGCGCTTCTTCAATTCTTGAAAACTTGCTTCACATGCCTCGGTCCATTGGAACTTCTTCTCCTTTTTCAACAATTCTGTCATAGCCTTTGCTATCTTGGAAAAGTTTTCAATGAACCTTCGATAATATCCTGCAAGGCCCAGGAAACTCCTAATATAACCCACATTCTTAGGGGACTCCCATTCTGTCACGGAAGCTACCTTACTTGGGTCCACGGCAACTCCTTTAGCTGACACAATATGACCAAGGAATCCTAGTTCTTTCAACCAGAACTCACATTTGCTAAACTTGGCATACAGCTTGTGTTCCCTTAACTTTTCCATGATTAGGCGCAGATGCCTCTCATGTTCCTTCTCATCCTTGGAGTATATGAGTATGTCATCAATGAATGCCACAATAAACTTATCCAAGTACTCCATGAACACCTTGTTCATCATAGTCATGAAATACGCTGGGGCATTGGTTAAGCCAAATGACATCACGATGTACTCATACAATCCGTATCTTGTGGTGAAGGTTGTCTTGGATACATTCTGTTCCCGGATTTTTAGCTGGAAATAACCTGATCGGAGATCAATCTTAGAGAACACAGTAGCTCCCTTTAATTGATCGAAATGGTCGTTGATATTGGATAGAGGGTACTTATTCTTGATTGTCACTTCATTCAACGACCGGTAGTCCACGACTAGTCTCTTGGTTTTATCCTTCTTCTCCACGAATAAGACAGGTGCTCCCCAAGATGACGCACTTGGTTGAATGAAGCCTTTGTCCAATTGCTCTCTAAGCTGTTTCTTAAGTTCCTTCAGCTCATCCACATCCATCTTGTACGGTCTCTTTGCTATTGGTCCAGTACCAGGCATCAAGTCAATGAGAAACTTGATGTCTCGGTCAGGAGGCATCCCTGGCAATTCTTCCGGAAACACATCTGGATACTCCTGCACAATTGGCACATCCTCCAAGCTAACCCCCTTAAGAGAGTTCACCATACTTCCTTTGAGTGCGAAAACTGACTTAAAACGGATCCTTTTCTTATCTGGAGTCGTGAGTGTGATAGTCCTTTTGGCATAATCTATGACTCCCTCGTATTCGGTCATCCAATTCATGCCCAAAATTATGTCTAAGCCTTGTGACTCTAGAATGACTAGGCTGGTGGGAAAGATGTGTGCCCCAATCCTTAGTTCTAACCCACGGCATCCAGAGTTTGCCACTATTTCTCCTCCAGGTGAACTTACCCTTAGGGGAGTGCTAATAGTCTCCGTAGGTATCTTGCCTCTATCCACAAATACCCTTGATATGAATGAATGCGATGCACCAGTATCAAAAAGAACAACTGCGGGGGTGGAGTTAAGCTTGAACTTACCAATCACGGAGTCAGGTGCCTCACGAGCATCCTCCACAGAGACATGATTCACTATGGCTTTAACGAACGGATTCGGCTTCTTCCCATTTCCATTACCATTGCTATGGTTGTGTATGTTGCCGTTTCCATTACCATTCCCATTCTTCATCTTTTCGGGGCAAGTAGTTGCATAGTGCCCTGTCTTGTTACACTTGAAGCATGTCACTTCACTCAGATCCTTCCCATTGCCATTTCCATTGCGGTGTTTATGGCCATTGTTGTTATGTCCTCCATGACGATGACCATTGTGGTTGTGTCCATTGTGGTTGTGGGGTGGTGGTGACGAAGTGCGTTGCTTCTGATATGGGGCCGAGTTGTGCTTATGTGAGGTGGACTTTCTCTTTTGGTTCTCTATACTCCTTTGCTTTGCTTCAACCACAACTGCCCTGTCCAGAAGTTCCTGATAGTTGTCAAACTTCAGAGCCACAAGCTGAATGGATATTTCATCATTAAGTCCCCTTAAGAACTCCTCCTATCTCTTGGCATCAGTGGACACATCATCAGGTGCATAACGTGCCAGCTTGTTGAAAAGGTCCCCAAACTCGGAGACAGAGCGGTGCAGTTGTTTCAAGTCACGGAACTCACGTCTCTTTAGTTACACGACTCCCGCGGCTACGTGAAGAGTACGAAAGGCCGCCTCGAACTGGTTCCAGGTGATAGCCTCAATATCGGGGTGGGTGACCTGGTAATTATCCCACCATTCAGCAGCTGGTCCCTCAAGTTGGTGCGCGGCAAAGCGCACCCTGTTAGCTCCAACAACTTGGACGGTGTCTAACTTCTTGTTGGTAGTGCGGAGCCAGTCATCTGCCACAATTGGCTCAGAACTACTTGAGAAAATTGGAGGGTTCAACCTCAAGAACCGAGTCAAGCGATCATGTTGGGGCGGTGGAGGTGGTGGAGGCGGCGGGTTGTTGTTGTTGTTTTTCATGTTTTGAGTGAGGAGTTGGATCAGCTGATTCTGGGAGTTTAGAAGTTGTGCTATCTCTGGGGGCATGTTGTTGTTGTTGTTTCCACATCTCGCCATCTGTGGGGTTCGGGAAACAAGTTAATAAATAGATAGAAAGCCTAAGGAATAAACTCCTACCCTTATGTAAACAAGATAAAAACACACGAGAAAAGCAAGGCACACAAGGCACATAGTTTAACACACTCAACCAAGTTTAACTAAACCAAAATAATTTTTGGTACTCATTACAATCGCGAACAACGTTTGACTATAGAACTAAAGGTGGTCCAACTACTCTACTCATCATCCACTTCCTCATCCTCAATAATGAAGCCTTCCTTCTCCAGCAGTGACTTGTATAACTCCATGTCCTTCGTCGTGGCTTCAAGCTTCTCCTGAAGTTCCTTCACCTCCTGTGGCTCCGGTGTAGCAGCTTCGAGCCTCTCTTGAAGTTCCTTCACCTCTTGCAGCTCCTGGGTGGTAGCTTCGAGCTTCTCTTGAAGTTCCTTCTTCTCCTTCTGTAGCTTCTTGATCAAACTTGACCCCATAGTCACGGGCGTGATCTTCTCCTCCAAGCCCCTCTTGGCTGCTCGCAGGTCCTTCAACATGGTGGCAAAGTTCTTGAACTCCATCTTGTTTTTTGCCAGCACAAGACTTTGCTCCCTAATCCTCTTGTTCTTATCTTGCACCCTCTTCTCTTGATTAGCGAACTTCTTGTCTTGGGCGGTGAGCTCCCCTCCTAGGGACTTGATCTTCTCTTCCAGCTCCTCAATCTTCTCGTCCTTCTCCTTGACTAGGGCACAAAGCTCGTCATTCCTCGTGATCTCAAGGCAGCTCCCCTTCTGAAGATCATTGATGTGGGACTCCAAGTCTTGATATTGGATCCTTCGACACCTGCATGTCTTCCTTTCCTCTGGGGTTAACTCGATTGGAACTCCCTTCTCATCACGTCTTCCAAAGAGTTTGATGTAGTGGCCTTCAACCTCTTCATGGTGGCGTCCGCAAAGGCGTCCAATGAGCTCCTACAAGCTGATGCTAAGTCCTTTCTCCTTGGAGTCGCTGGTGACGTTGAGTACAATGGCCTCTGTCTTGGGTTCTGACTTGCTGTGCCCCGGTTGGATGACTTCAATCGCCCAGCATCCTTCCTTGTGCATCTTACTCAACTCGCTTCCCTTGATTGATGGCATCGGTAACTGTAACGTCTTGATGATGTCTAGAAGGCATTCCCCAAAGCGCAGGCACTTGATGTCTTCGACGGTGTCGTAGTAGAAGGCCGTCATCTTTAGGTTAGGAGAAAGAAAATTAGGCACAAAGTGATAAGGAAGAGAATTACTAGAAGAATACAAATAACTCAGAAGAATATGGAAAGCAAAAACACACAATGGTAAAGGTGGTTTCCAATCCTAGGGGTCACGTCCTATAAGCAACTTTATGCTCTGATACCATCTGTTGCGACCTCGAATCGTTAAGGATCCTAAGTCCCTGTGATTAACATGCTAGTCCCTGGATCAATAGCTAGCACTTCACAGTCGATGAATATCATGTAAAACACAAGTCATTATTACACGAATAATCCATAGTATAATTATTACAACTTGCATAGCTTATAGCTGGCTCAAATAAAATAGCGGAAACTAAGTAAAACTTGAGTCCATCAACGCCTCAGGCTAGTTGCGTGAAGACCCGTGATCCCTACGCACCTTTCAGTCTTCGGATTCTGCACATAAGACGTGCAGCCAACAAGTTGGGTCAATACTTTGAATGTATTGGCAAATTACACCAAGGAAAGAGTAAGTCTATCTCTACATGCAAGGCTAAGAGTAGTCTTTAGGGTCCATTTGCATAAAGCCAATTTTCTCAATGTAAGAAGAAAAGAGGAGAAGATTTTCCCTACTTTGTAAACTTTGATAAGTAGTATAGGGTCGAGTGGAACACGTGGATATTACTCACCAAGTGCCCAATCAACCTAGCACTTGGATATTACGCACCAAGTTCCCAAAATCCCACCCAATCACGATATTACTCATGCCTTGGGGTTTATAAAACGTTAAGTTTAGAAAAGAGAGAGGAAGATCTTTCAGAGGCTCCATTCTTCAGATGCTCAATGTTGTTCTGTTTTCGTGAACACGGCTGATCGATCAGATTGCAATACTCTCGAGAGGTTGTGCACTTTCCCCACAATCCACGATCAAGTCCTTTTACAGACAAGACCATGGCGAGGCCTTCCCTTAGTAGCCCCTCTACCAGCTGGATCCAACCGTGCCAAGAACCTCCAAATGTTGGTACCCCGGTGAGGTTTCCCACTAAGTACTAAGCCAAGACATAGCCCATATGTATTGTGGTTGCACGGGAAGCTTCTGAATTCTGAAACATGGCAGACTTCTTTGATTCCTGGGCGGCCGTCCTCCACCAAAATTCCACTCGTTGTCCCGACACCCATTCTGCCCAGAAGAAAACATAGTTTCATTTTGAAGGAGATTTTGAGAGGAAAAAGGTTCTCTCGAGAGAGCTTTTATACTTAGAAGATTTTCAGTCTTTCGAACCCTCCCAACGGTACTTGATATAGATAAGTATATAGCATAGCAAGCATAACTTAGAAAAAAACAGGATAACCTATTGGGATGGAAAATCCTAAGCATAGAGCTACTCATGGCATACTACAAAACCGCACTTGCAAAAATAGTACTAAGAAAATCTACCAAAATCCTACACATGCATACTACAGAATTTGAAGAGTAAAACATGCATAGTTAAAACTTATAAACATGAACATGTGGAGTAACTTGCCTTGATCCGAGCAGCACTCTAGACAACAGTACTCCTCAGCGCACTCCGACCAATCTAATGAAACAGAACATAGATCCAATCACAATTTGCGCAAAACAATGTCACGAAGACGAAAATGCATGCATGAAACATGGTAATATGCAAGGATGGATTCAATTTTTACCAAGGGTTTTATTTGGGGTGTTGTTGAGTTGGGGATGTCATTAGAGTCGATTCCCCACAGGTTTTAAGTATTTTAGGTTAAGCCCTAAATAAACAGGCTCAAAACTAGATCTACAACTCCAATCTACCTCGAGACAGATCTGAACAATCTAAGCAAGTTATAACAATTTTCTACATAAGTTCTCATAGAAACAAAGCCAACGCAACAAGAATCAACTAAAATGGATCTACGGATAATTTTCTAGAATTAAAATACTCTAATCTAAACTTTAAATCCTACTGCAAGATTGCTGTGGTAAAACAGCAATATTATTGTAGATCTGTGTTCTACTCAAAAATATGAATCCAACGGTATATTATACGCAATTTTTGGACTACTACTCGATTTACTATTGATTTTACAAGATTTAATAGTTTTCTGTCTATTTAAAAGAAAAAAAAGGGCGGCGCCAACTGTGCAGCGCCAAGTGGCGGCGCGGGACTGGTCCAGGGCGGGCACGCGGCGCTAACGTGGACGCTGACACGGGCTGACGCGGCGCTGACGCGTGCCGACACGTGATTGGTCGGTACCCCTTCGCTGAGTCAAAGCGATCTGCACCGCTGGATCGAGATCTGACGGCCGGGGACGGAGGGGCTTACCGGCGGTGACGGAGACGGCGACGGCGCGTCGGTGGCGATGGTCGGCGGCGTTCCGGCAAGCTCCTGGCTGCGCGAAGTGGACGACGACGTGGCCCTCCTCCTCGCGGTCGCTCTGGTACGGACGACGTCGGTCCTCCCCTTCTCTGTTCGCGGTGGTGCTCCGCCGATCTCTCCCGTCTCCGGCGAGACTCTGGCGACAAATCGCCGTCGATTCACCTCGCTGTAGAGAGGGAAAAACGAGTGGAAGACAAAGGAGTTATTGGTGGTTCCGATTTTGGAAGAAAGGGAGGGAGAGGAGCTCGGTATCGACGAGGAGACAACCTCCCGAGGCGGAGCTCCGGCGGCGCGTCGGCGGCGACGTAGGTGGCGCGTCGGCGGAGACGGCGACGGCGCGTCGGCGGCAATTTTTTTGGGAAAAGAGCCGGGGCTCGATGGGGAGGCTTATAAGAGGGGTCATACGTGTGGAAGGAGTCAGATTCGTCTAAGAATCCAACAGAATCCGTTGAGATTACGTCGGCCAGGGGAGTTAGGGACGAACACGGCGACGAGGATGACAGGTGGGGCCGCCTCGTCAGTGAGAGGCAGGGGGCGGGCTGGCGGCTGGCGTGGCCTGCTGGGTCGGCCTACGCGGCTGCTGCTACTGTGCGGCGCCTGGCGGGCGGCGGATAGGAGTGGGCCGGCGCCTGGCCCGGTTAGGCTATGTTCTTTTTTTTAATCTCATTTATTTTTCTGCTTCACTAATTGATAAATAACTTTTGCAAACGGACTCCAAAACAAGTGAGACCGGTCTCTAAAATTTTGTAAAAAGAAGAGGGTTAGAACGGTATTATAAAATAACACTTTTGCCAAGGTTTGGGAGGTAAGAAATGGTTTTACCCTTTTAGTCTTTATATGTCTATGGGGTTTAGGAAAAAATATCTGATGCAGTTCTTATTATGTGGTGCCATGATGCAAGGATATGATGCATGCTTCTAGTAACATCTGTAATTGTAAAATTTGGGATGTTACACCTTGCACATGATACGGGAGCTTTCCCATAATCAAAATGACAAGGCAAGCAGACAATGAGCATCTCAGCGATCTTTTTATTTGCTATTTGCATAGGTTTTTATTGAGGATGCTTCATAGAGTGCTCATTATGGTGATGCTGCAAGTTTCCACCATGATTAGGCATGGCTTAGGCTAGCGGCTCATGCATTTCTCTAACACACATACAAACTCCATGATCTGACAAGTTCCACTTTTATTTCACACCGCAGGGATCCATAAGCAAAAGAACATGATATCAATGGGATACAAAGTACAAGTGCAATGTTGAAAGCATTCCCCATGATACATGGTTCTTCTAACTTCAACTTATAAAGCGCAAGAATATACGCAACAAATAAGGACCCAATGGTTCAAATTTATTAGATGCAAAAAAAGTAAAGTGTGCCATCAAGTTCGTGAGAGCTTTAATCACTAGTTTTCTCATAACAAGTTTAATTTGGAAGGTAAACAAAATCATGAATATACTTGGAATAGCATAAGCTAGTAGGTAGGTATGGTGGACTCTTTGGAATAACTTGGTTTAGAGAGTTGGATGCATGAGTAGGACTCATACTTGGCTGTGGGGGCTAGCAAAAGACTGGGAGCGACAAACTAAGATAGCAAAAATGGACATAATCATGCAGAGCGACAAAACATCATTGATCAAAGCATAAAGTGATACTACAAGTTGAAAAATAAAGGATCATAAAGGCTATGGTGAATCGATATAGTCATAACATGGTGTGAGCATGCGCCAAGTCAACCCAAATAAAGCATCAAAGGAGAATACCACTATACTATGCTTTAATATGCTAAAACAACACATGATTCATCCAAGGCACATTAAGCAATCTCAATTATTTATAACAATTCATGCTACAGCAAATAATACTAAGCATAAAGCCAAAACAATATCAAGCATGGCATGACAAAGCATAGGCCACAGTCAAAAACGAGCTCTTTTTACCACATAAGCATGAACTTTCCTACTATTTTCCAAACCAAACCAAACTATATGCAAACCAATGTAAGAAAGATGGGGTCCAACCAATTTATTCAGAAAACTAAGCAAACCAAGCAAACTAAAAATAAAAATGAAAACGAAAAACAAGACGCTCCAAGAAAAACACAACTGTGCATGAAACAATAAAAATGAAGCGTTTGGAAGAAACCTGGGATTTTTATGTATGAAGAAGGGGATGCCTTGGGCATCCCCAAGCTTTGACGCTTGTACTTCTTGGATATTTATTGGGGTGACACGTGTGGAATCCCCAAGCTTGAGCTTTAGTCCATCTTTCATCTCATTACTCATTCCTTCCATACACCTGAAATTTTTCCTTCATACAAAACTTCACACAATCTCATTAGCAACATTACTGCACTCAAGATAAATAAGTCTTAAGGTTCAGTTCTAACACCAAATAAACTTCCATTAGAACACTACGTAATGTAGCACTTACCTCAAAAAGCTGAATTCCCCAAAAGAACTCAAGAAGGAACCAACAAGAAGCAAATGCAGAAAATGGCAGAAATCTGTCAAAACAGACCAGCAGTTAAAGACGAATTTGTTTGAAGACATTCTGTTGCTCAAATCAAAAAGTCTTGAACTAACGAAAGTTATATAACAACCTGGGGCATAAGAACAAAATATTACAGCTCAATCCGACATACAGATCTCTCTCACGAATTTTTACGGTGAAGCACAGAAATCTGTTTTGGGATAGCAACTTTCTCAATCATTACTTCACTCTCATTAGAGGTTAATCATGGCACAAAAAGCAAATAAAAATTATAAGGAGAGGTTATTACAGAGGTAATAACTTTCAAGACTCATCTAAAACTTTTGGGTTATCTCCCAATAAGTACTTTTCTTTAACGCCTTTAAGTTAGGCATAAGAAGCAAAGAAAGAATCAAGTGTTCTCAAATGAAGAAGCATTTAAACCAATTTTCTTGCCCTTACCTCTCTTATTTTTATTCTTAACCTTGGGGAAAATATGATTGTTTGGTGGAGAATAAAGGTGCATGGTCCTCTTTCCCACATCTAGTATTGCTCCAAGGAGTTCTAATAGGGACCTTTCAAGTGTAATTTGTCCTTTTCCTACACATTCAATAACAAGATAATCAATAGAAATCGTTTTCCCAAGGACCTTTGTAAACACTCCTTCAGCTATTCCAAGAGGTAATATGGTAGTATTAATAGCAAGAGATATTTCTTTTCCTCCTTCAATAAGCCCCCAAGAATTCAGAGATTTATAAATATCTTTGGGCATGAAGCAAAATTCAGACATGATATCACAACGAGCTTGAAAAGTTTCAGTGTTCATTTCAATATTTACTGTAGGGAACCACTTTGATGGTTCAGAGTTTAATGGAACATAATTGTGATGCTCCCTAAGCGTATTATAGCAACTTTCTAGGCTAGTAGTACTAGCCTCAAGAGTGTTCAACGTAGCAAATATTTTTGTGAAAGAAATATCAGTTTGGCTAGGCATGTTGTAAGTGAGGGTCAATTTCTTTATAGCATTAATAGCATCATCCTCATTACATTGGAGGAAATCTCCTCCCACAACAGCGTCTAAGGCATATCTATAGCAAAGAGCAATCCCAAGGTAAAAACTGCTAAGGAACAAGCTTTGAGTCATTTTAGGCTTAGTTTTTTCATGTAGATCAGAGATTCTAGACCAAGCTTCCTTAAAACTTTCCTCAATTCCTTGTTTAAAAGTGAAAATCATTTCCTCGGGTAACATAGTGACTGGAGCAACGCTAGACATAGTGACAACTTAGGATAGGAACTAATTTTTTTGTGTTTTTGAAATAAGAAAGCAAACTAGTAAAACTAATTTTTTTGTGTTTTTTGAAGAACAAAACAAGCAAACAAAGCAAAAAAAACAAAGCAAAACAAAAACAACAAAGTAAAGAGATTGGTTATGAGGGACTCCCCTTGTGAAGATGTCCTTGACTCCCAGGCAACGACGCCAGAAAATCGCTTGATGGCTCAATGCACAGCGCCCAGAAAAATGCTTGATGGCGGTGCTGATATAGAGCTCATTGGGAACCCCAAGAGGAAGGTATGATGAGCACAGCAGCAAGTTTCTCTCAGTTATGAAACCAAGGTTTAATCAAACCAGTAGGATCAAGGAAACACCCCAAAGGTGTTACTAGCTGAGCTTTGGCAGGGCGCACTACCGGTGCTAGTAGCAACGTGGAGACCTGCACAACACAACCACAGAACTTTGTCCCCTACTTGCGATGAGGTTGTCAATCTCACCGTGTTTGCCGGAAAACAAAGGATTAAACGTATCGAATGGAAAGAAGTAAAAGTTTGCAGAAAGTAAACACAAAGAAGTAAACAGTTGTACATTGTATGTAAAGAAAAAGGACCAGAATCCATAGTTCACTAGAGGTGGCTCTCCTTAAGATAGATAACATGCTGGGTGAATAAATTACAGCGGGGCAATTTACAAACACCGAGAAAGCAATACATGCATATACTAATCATCTTGACTCCTTTGAGACTTGATTGGGCATTACAACATTATACATAGACCGCCATCCAACTGCATCTATGACTAATAATCCACCTTCAGGTTATCATCCGAACCCCCTCCAGTATTAAGTTGCAAGCAACATATTATTGCTTTATGAACTGCATGTAAAATAAACAATACGATTGTTCTATGAACAAAGGATTGTTGTTTTCTCCCTAGTATAAATAGCACATATAGTACCTTAGAGATTTATGTCACTTCCCCAGATTATCAGAGGCATGAACCCACTATCGAGCATAAATACTAACTCTTGGAGTTGCTAGCATCTACTTGGCCAAGATAGCTACTAACAACGGAAAGAATGCAAGATCTCAAATAACAAAGACATGATAGAATCAATAATCAATCTGAAATATCATCTCAATATCCATCGGATCCCCACAAACACAACATGCAAAATTACAAATAGATGATCTTGATCATGAACGGAGCTCACAAGATCTAAACATGAAAGCACAAAGGAGGAGAACCAGCCATCTAGCTACTACATGGATCCGTAGTCCAAGGATGAACTACTCACGCATCACACCGGAGGCTTGCATGGTTATGAAGAAGTCCCCCAGGGTGAATTCCCCTCTCCGGCAGGGTGCCGGGAAGAGCTTTAGATCCTTCCCGATCTAGGGATGGAGATGACGGCGGCTACAGACTCTTTCATGGATTTTTGATCGGGTGCTTAGGGTTTTCGTCCCGAGGGCAATATATAGGCGGAAGGAGAGGCCGAGGGGGTTCGGGAGTATCCACACCACCCCTAGGCGCAGGCCAGGCCTGGCTACGCGGCCAGGTGGTGTGGTGGCCCCTGGCCCCTCCCCGTCTCGTATTCTGGCACTCGATGACATCCGGAAAAATAGGCACTTTGGCTTTTGTCCCGTCCAATTCCGAGAATATTCATTTTCTGACTTTCCTGGAACCAAAAACAGCAGAAAACAGGCAGCTGGCACTGTGGCTCTTATTAATAGGTTAGTCCAAGAAATCATATGAAAAGTACTCCAAAGTTGGAACAAAACACAAGAAAGTGGATAAAACCAAGCATGGAACATCAAAAATTATAGATACATTTGCAATGTATCAGTGAGCAAGAAGGACCTCAGCAATGTAGAGTGTTACAAGTGCAAGAAGCTGGGCCACTATGCTAGTACCTGCCCAGAGAAGATCACAGGAGTAGGACCCAAGCTTGTACCCAACCAGAAGGCGAATGTGAACCATGTGGATGTGGAGGAAGTCCGTGATGTGCCGGATCTCGTGATTGGTAAGTTTCCAATTGATTCCCATATTGCACTCGTTCTATTTGATATTGGTGCATCGCATTCATTCATATCAAGGGCATTTATGGATAGACATAAGTTAACCACTGAGTCACTAAAGGGGACTATTAGAGTGAGCTCACTAGGAGGAGAGATGCTAGCTAGTAAGGGATGTCGTGATCTTACCCTAGGTATTGGAGCACACAGCTTCCCAGCACATTTGGTAGTTTTGGAGTCACAGGGATTAGATGTAATACTAGGCATGGATTGGTTGTCCGAGCATGATGGCCAGATAGATTATGGACAACGTGCCATCTCTCTCAGGACACCACAAGGAATAAAGATTAAGTTCAAGTCGGCAGCACGTCTTAGGGGTGCCAAGGCGAACTCTCTTAAGGGGGTTAGCATGGACATTGTACCCATAGTGAGAGATACCTCGATGTGTTTCTGGAGGAGTTACCAGGGATGCCACCAGACCATGATGTGGAGTTTCTCATTGACTTAATGCCGAGAACTGGACCAATAGCCAAGAGACCATACAAGATGGATGTGGATGAGCTGAAGCAGTTGAAGAAGCAAGTTAGAGAACAGTTGGACAAGGGATTCATTCAGCCAAGTTCATCATCTTGGGGTGCACCTGTTCTATTTCTGGAGAAGAAGGAAAGTAGTAAGAGACTGGTGGTAGACTATCGCTCCCTTAATGAGGTTACCATCATGAATAAATATCCTCTGCCCAATATAAATGACTTGTTTGATCAGTTGAAGGGAGCAAAGGTATTTTCCAAGATTGATCTAAGATCAGGATATTTCCAATTAAAGATCCGTGAGCAGGACATACCAAAGACCGCCTTCACCACTAGGTATGGTTTGTATGAGTATACGGTTATGTCTTTTGGACTTACAAATGCTCCAGCATAGTTTATGACCATGATGAACAAGGTATTCATGGAGTACTTGGATAAATTCGTCGTGGTGTTCATCGATGATATATTGATTTATTCTAAGGATGACAATGAGCATGAGAAGCATTTGCGCCTAATTATGGAGAAGTTGAGAGAGCATAAGCTATAAGCTAAGTTTAGCAAGTGCGAATTTTGGTTGAACACTGTTGGTTTTCTCGGACACATAGTGTTAGGTGAAGGAGTTGCAGTTGATCCAAGTAAGGTATCGTCAGTTACTGAATGGGAGTCTACCAAAAATGTGTGAGATATTCGTAGTTTCTTGGGACTTGCTGGATACTATAGGAGGTTCATAGAAAATTTATCCAAGGTTGCGAAGCCAATGACTGAGTTACTGAAGAAGGAGAAAAAGTTTGAGTGGACAGAAGAGTGCGAAGCTAGTTTCCAGGAACTGAATCAACGCTTAGTGACGAGGGTTTAACTCATCAATGCCCATTGTTATGGACTTGGGTTTTGGAGAAGAGAGGAGCGCTAGAGATCTCGGTACGGCTAGCAAACAAGCACATAGGGACGCAATGTATACCCAGGTTCAGGCCTCGTAGAGGACCCTACTTCTGCTTGTCTGCTCTTGGTTGATGATGATCCAAAGGATTACAATGTCGCTGTTGGTGGTATATGCGCAGATTAGATCTGGCATATGTGTGCGAGATTGATGTCTAGATCTATTGTCTATTGTGGGAGTTGCGATTGCCTTCTCGTTGGACCCTCCTAGCCTTTATATATGGGGAGGATAGGTCTCAGGTACCAATACGAGTTGGTTACAACTTAGATTCAAACTCTCGTATTGAGACTTCCTTGTCTTATGCGTTTGGGAGTCCATTTCCATATGGGCTTCATACCACTCGAACCGTCATAGGCGTCATGGACCTTGGCAATTCGTCGAGTGGGCCTTCCGTCGAGCCGCACCAGGTAGGCTGTAGTTGGGTGCCTGTTGGGCATACCCATGTCAGTAGCCCCCGAGTGTCCATGCGAATCGTAGATTCCGGTGGAGACTTAGAAGTCTTGATCTTGAATCTTGCATTAGGATGTCATAGTCGACAGTTGTGTCGAGTGCCAAGCACTTCACCGAGAAGTTCATCGGGCTAGTCGAATTTGTAATAGTTTCATAGGGATGATGGTAAACGTGCCTGGTGAGCTCAATGGATCGGGACCAGTTAATTGCTCTAGGGCAAAAACAACACTAGCTACTCAAACTCGAGTCCCTGGACTCGAATCCGGAAGTTGCTGGCATAATTTGACTCAAGCTGCAGAGGTCTTATAGAGTCGAATCCTAGTGTGTAAATGTGAGCACTCGATGCGTCCATCAAGGCATGTTCATCGTACCTACAGGCACCAATATATTTCTGGTAGTGCGCGGGAGATGTGTTGCCAGGCCTTATTCAGGTCTTATCTTCACGCTGCAAGCGCGGCATCCGAATTTTTGTAATCGTGGAGAATGATTCGGGTGGCCCAGGAGACGTAATCTCTTTGTAGGGAAAATATGAGGCGGAGTCGCCATGGCACTCGAGTGTGGATGTTATCAACACAAAGTACAATGTAGGAATAATCATATGGTGCGCGACCAGCGCTCCTTATGGGAGTAGCCCCCGAGTGCCTGGTTGAGTCAAAGACTCAAGCGGGGACTAAAGACCTTTTGCGACTGCTATCGTCTTTTGCTTCTTGTTTTAGTCGAATTTGCTTCCAGCGCTCCCTATGGGAGTAACCCATAATTCACAATCGAATCATAGATTTGAGTGAAGGGTTTTCATAATCCTTGGATATCTTCACAAATTTCTTCGGGTGCGCGGCCAGCGCTCCCTATGGCAGTAGCCCCCGAGTCCTTAGTCAAATCATCGATTCGAGTGAGGATTCAGAGCGTGCTACTCAAAGATCTTGTATATGCACATTGATTGCTCTAGTTTGGAGTAGCCCCCGAGTGTCTGGCGGAGTCGTAGACTTGGGCAGAGACTCGAGTATTGTATCTTGTAGACGTAGTCGAGAATCATACGAGGAGAAACCACTGACCCGGAAGTGCAGTGAGTCAGCGTCTCACGCATAAGCAGCAAAGAGTCGACGATGTAGTCAAAGTCATGCGACGATTGGCCGGGTGAGTCGACGATGCAGATAGAGTCGACACAGTCATTTTTGTCGGGTGCGTCGCTAGCACCGCGTCTATCGGGTGCGCGGCCAGTACCGCATCTATCGGGTGCATGGCCAGCACCACATATGTCGAGTGCGTGGCCAGCGTCGCGTCTTTGTAGCATCAAACGATGCAACCATACGAGGAGGAACTCGACTCGGGTCTTGAGTGTATGGCATAGTTAGTTGTTTTGTCGACTCCTTTTGGAGGACCTGATAGAATAGCTTGACGCAGTCGACGTCCATGTAAGCTGCAAAAAACATGACGAATTGTGAATATGTATCTTGTAAAGAATATTTGTATGTCGGTTTGTAAAGTAAAATCCTGGTGCCAATCGAGTCGACACTTTTACACTGCATGCTAGGCCTTTTCGTTAGCCTGATTACCCTTAGTTTCAGTACCTTGCCGACGTACTCGGAGTTCAAGGATTCGACGATCAGGCAGAATCATCTACTCGGGCTGTCACGTATGAGGTGCTCGAGTGTAGGGAATCGATGGCACATTAGGTTACTCGAAGAGGGCGCAGCCCCCGAGTGTTTCTAGTGCGATTAAAATAAACGATTATTGACTCTTGGTAGAGGAAACTTAGCTTTATTGGTTGTTGATATGGCATACGTACTTGACACCAGCGCGCGGCTCGCCACCAATCAAATATTGTAGTGGGTAGCCGCAGTCGAAGGCTGCAGCGGGTTGCTGGCCGATGGAGGTGACGTGTCGCAGTCGCGGGAGCCGATGCAACCTGCGGCTCACCCGAGTTGAAGACCACGACGGGTCACCGTAGTAGAAGACTGTCGCGGGTCGATGGAGTCGAAGACCGTAGCGGGCCACCGATCCCGAGGGAGCCCCTGAGTCGCTGGATCCGAAGACTGCAGCGGGTCGCTGGAGCCGTAGCTGATGGTTGTAGCGTGTTGTCGCAACCGAAGATTGTAGTAGGTCGCCGTAGTCGAAGGACGTTGAGGGTCGCTATAGAGGATGGAGCCCACGAGTCGCTGGAGCTAAAGATCGCAGCGGGTCTCCAGAGTCGAAGACCGCACCGGGTTACCGATGTCGAGGGAGCCCCCGAGTGTAGAGTCGATGTGATCGATGTGGTCGAGGCGGCGTTTGACACGGCAACGACTCACGTGATGGATGGGGTCGTGCAGCAGACAAATTCGACACGGTAGTTGGTCGCATGGTAGAGTCGAAGATTATAGCCGGTCACCGCAGCCGAAGGCGTCACCGGGTCGATGCAGCCGATGGATCCCCCGAGTCGCCGGAGTTGAAGACCGCGGCGAATTCCCAGAGCCCCGAGTGTAGAGTTAATGCGGTCGGGCAGAGCCAACGGCGGACGCGTAGTCGAGGTCAACAGAGTCGCGCGGTGGACCCAGAGTCGACATAGCGGCGACTCTTGGAGTGGACGAAGTTTTCGTAACCGGGTCGTCGGATTTTTGTCTGAAGGAAGTTGACGCGGCGGCTAGTGGCGCGGCAGAGAGAGACGACATGGCGGTGCGTCGTGTGGTGGAGTTGATGGCGGCAGTGGGTCGGAGCTGATCGCTTTTATTTTTCCTTCAAACTGGCCGATTGATCCGGTGCACAGTACATATATGCAACAGGTATTTTAGCCAAATTAACTCAGCCGCGCCTTTGGTAGGAAATCGGGTTTGCACTATTTTTACTGCTCCTTGAGGATACGTATCGAGAAGACCCCATCGTGCACCTTTTTTCCCTATTTATCCTTTTTTGAGTTGCTCCTCAGAACCGATTTATCAACAATCTTGTGATTGTTTTTTTTGATCCTATTGATACGATTTGATTTTTCCTTTTTGTTTGAACCGCCTGACACAAGGACATTGGTCCCTTGCCTAAATGTTATTCTCGTGAAGTTCTCGTGAAGTCTATGTAAAAAAAAGTTTCCTGACCGATTGCTATAGACTCAACGTGGCCAAATATGATTCCTTGATTCCTCTTCTCTCCAGCAGCTCATCAGATCATCCTTGACGAATCGAATTGAATACTAAACGGGCCTTTTTTCTCTGGTAATTTCGCCTAGACCACTCCGTGCTGCATGTTGCCGTTGTTTTCAATGAAGGCAGACTCGAGACATGTGCAGGTTAGCCTTACCACGCGTTTTGATTTGTTTTTGGATCCGAAGAGGATGCGCTTCAACCTGATTTCCGCCAAGAATTGTGGAACACTCGAACGTTGCTTCGGGGCGTGACGAAGATGAATTTGACCGCGGCGATGCCACTGACGGCGAAAACCGCAGCTGAAGATGTTGATGGATCTGCTCCCCGTACATCGACGAGTCGTAGATCGCTGGTGCTGGGGCTGTTGAGATCGTAACATCAACGCTCTCGTTTCCCATAGACGGCGCCAATTAACGAGGGTCTAAGTCATCAATGCCTATTGTTATGGACTTGGGTTTTGGAGAAGAGAGGGGCGCTGCAGATCTCGGTACGGCTAGCAAACAAGCACACAGGGACGCAAGGTTTATCCAGGTTCAGGCCTCGTAGAGGACCCTACTCCTGCTTGTCTGCTCTTGATTGATGATGATCCGTAGGATTACAATGTCGCTGATGGCGGTGTATGCGCGGATTAGATATGGCGTATGTGCGAGAGATCGATGTCTAGATCTATTCTCTATTGTGGAAGTCGCGATTGCCTTCTTGTTAGACCCTCCTAGCCTTTATATATGGGGAGTCTAGGCCTTAGGTACCAATACGAGTTGGTTACAAGTTAGATTCAAAATCTAGTATTGAGATTTCCTTGTCTTGTGTGTTTGGGAGTCCGTTTCCATATAGGCTTCATACCACGCGAACCGTCATAGGCGTCATGGACCTTGGCAATTCGTCGAGTGGGCCTTCCGTCGAGCCACACCAGGTAGGTTGTATTTGGGTGCCTGTTGGGCATACCCATGTCAGTAGGATTTTGTTTCACTCGAAACGGAGCTCTAAAACAGAAGTCATGGTCAAAACAGTTCAGACTTAAATTCAGATTCAGAAAACAGACAAAGTTTAGATAAGATTCAGTTAACAGACTAGGAAAAAAAAGAAAAATAAAGAAAAGCAGGAAAAAAAAACCGCGGCCAGCCGAGCCGGCCCACCGGGGCCCAACAGCGGCAGCCAGCAACCCACCACCACCGGGTGAGCCAGCCGGCCCAGCGACCCGACAAGCAGGACCCACCCATCAGCGCCCTGCTCCTCGAGTCGTCCGTGCTCAACACGAGCTCTGCCCGTCGCCGCCGATTCTTCCGGGGAGATACTGAATCCGTTCGAAAAACTTGCACCCCAGCCCCAACCGAGCACAGCCCTACAAAGCCCTCGGCACCCTCTTCGAAACCCCCCTCTCCCGAAAACCCTATCTATCGCGCCGCCTTGACCCCGCGATTGCTCGCCGGAGTACGTCCGCCGCCGCCGCCATTGGAGACGGTACGAGCTCTAGCTCGAGCTCCCGCGCGCTCTCTCTATGCTACTCCATCCGCAACGTTGCGTTGCTTCTTTTTCCTAACCTTTCCCCTTGCTGCAGAGCGCTAGGTCGCCTCGCCGGAGCGTCGCCCGTCACCGCCGCCAGACCACCCCATCGTTGGAGCAGGTGAGCAAGGAGCTCGCGTCCCCGCCGTCGGATGCAAAACGGACGGCCGGGATCGTGCGATGACTGCCGGTGCTGACCGCTAACCGATCAACCGCCGGGTCAAACCGACCCCACCCGTCAGCGAGAATATTCCCCAGAATATTCCCTAGGATTTCTGAAAAATAAATTAAAAGTCAGAAAAGAATTATAGATTCAAGGAAAAGATTTACTAGTCCAAAAATAGCAAATAATATACCGTTGGATTCACAACTGTGTGAAGAATGTTAATCTGTAACTGTATCAGACAATTACTGTAGGTATTTGTCGCGATTACTTAAATAGTTTAATACCGTTTTTGGAGTTTAAATTCATAAGAAAATAACTACTAATCAGAAAATTGCAAATAAGGTGTCTATGGAATCACAAGAAAGTGTAGAACCTGTTTATGAATTAAAATTGCAAGCATACTCTAATAATATTGTTGAGTTTAATTAAAGGCCTATTGTACTACAAAAAATTGGAGAAAAAATCTATAACAACTTTTTGCGTGATTTCAATTCCCCTTGGCTCTAAATCACGTTACCTACGCAGTAGTATTTTTGTCCAGTTTTTACAACATTGTTTAATGCAGAGGCTTAGTATTTTTCCTAAAGGCCTATTAATTGGAATAACAAATTGCATAATTTGTTTTCATTGCATTAAAGGTTTTTCCATGCGTCATTCAACCGTAATAAACATCAGAGAACATAGAAGGGTTACCGAAACCTTTATTAAGCTATCATACATGCATTTGTGCACTTGTCTATGATTGTGTATGTTTGTTTATGTGTTGAAATTGTATGGTGTAGATCGTGACGAGTGCAACGCTTGTTTCTGGAAGGATTGTACTCTCGACTCCTACCGCCAAGGCAAGTAGATGCTATTTTGATCATACCTTGTCCTACTATTTTTATCTTATGCATGTGTAGTGTATTTCTGTAGATTTTGTGTAGAAATTACTATGCTATGCTATGTCCTATGTGTATTGTGGTAGGAATCCCTTGTAGTTGAGCCTCCGTAAGGTAGAAGTTCTTAGACATGCTGTATAGACGGCGGAAGGGATCATATTATGGTGAAGTATGTGTTTGTTCAAACTAAAAACAACATAATGTTAATGAACTACCTGGGCGGCGTGTTTGGATTGTCAACGGTTTGGATAATGGTGAGAAATGCCGCTCAGGGTACTGAGAATGATTGGTTTTCTTTGTTAAAGTAGCTTACGTGTGCAACCATGTGCCAGTAAGAAATGGTTGGCTGGTTGTACTTAGTTGGTCGTGGTGATCCGAACCCAGCGTAGCCAGAGATGTAGTGAATGGTAGGTTGGTACCGGTGCACATTGGGCTTTGGAGATCTACTTCCCGAAAGGTCTCATCTTGGACTTCTCCCTATCATCACACAATATGAGTGTGGTGGTACGAGCTGGATTGGCCAGTTCATATGGGTAGTGTACAAACCCCTGCAGGGTGTAAAAACTAAGTACTTAGCTGTGTCCCCGGTAATAGACGATTGAGTTGCTTGATTTTGAGACTATAACATATTCTCGCTCATCCTTATTTCCTAATTACTAAAACTTGATGGGTGAACCTAATGGGTTGCTGTGAATCAAATGGTTTACGAAAGTAGGATAAATGTGTTTGAAAAGTGCAAGCTAGCCAAAGCTCCACTAGCCAAATAAGCATGTAGATGCTAGGTGCATTGTGTCTTTTACTTAGCGCTACTTTCCATACATTTCATGTATTGACCCTTCGGTGCTGCTACGTTTCATGTTGCAGGTTATTCCGATTCCGAGTGATCGAATAAGTCGCGGTACTCCACTCAACACTTGTTCCCTTGTGGGAAATTTGAAGATGGAGTAGTTATCTTTATTTATGTTGCTACTTGAATAATATGAAAGCTAGCCTTCGAGAAGCGAATATTTTAATAATTGAATCTTCTGGATCTTCGTTATTTATGATACATGGATTGTTACTTTGTTATTTCATCTATTTTATATGTAAGCCAATGAACCGATCCAGGGATTGGCATGTTGCATATAAGCTACAGTCTTTTCAGTATTGTAGTGTTACAATGCTAGATCATCAAGTGTGAGCCTTAGTGTGCTAAATAGAAGTAGTTAAGTATTGTTTGGTGATTTTGTACCTCGTATTCATTTATATAAGAAGAAGAAGAGAACTTCAACCACTGCACTACTCAAGGCAAGCTAACACGTGCAAACCTCATATATATGCAAGCCTAACACTACAAGTTAGCTATGCAAGCCATCCTTGCAAGATAACCTATGCAAGATGCATTAGGCATGCTTTGATTATGCAACTTTGATTATACCAATCCCAAGTTTTACTTGCAAGATTTATTCTTTTACTTTTACCAAAGTTATTTACCTTTAGTTAGTGATTTGAGAGTATTGGAAAAATAGGATAGATACCATAAAGAGTATAAAACTAGGCCTAAGTAGTTATACTTAGATGCCAATAAAAATCATAAAACTAGATTTGGATAGTTACACTAGATTAGCACCCTTATTAGTGAAAACCCTCAACTTTAGTGGCTAGTGCTAAGCATAAAAGTTGATCACTTTAGATGGGAAGACTTGGTGAAAATGCTTATGAAAACCTTGGAATGATGATTCATTCAATTGAAATGTTTTGACATGTGTTGAGAAACACAATGGTTGATGATGAAAATGTTGAGGCATGAGCCTTGGCCCTTTATAAAAACTGATGGTTGGGTTTGGATGCGATACCATTCTAATTTTACCGTACAACTACAATACCCGAATTGGTAGAGCTTAACTGGAAGATTATATGCCTTAGTATGGGTTCCCTCGCGGAAAGAGGTTGAGCTGAGGCTACCTCGTGAATGTGAATGTCCACCTATGCAGTGCCCAGGATGACAGATGGCCATGGCTGGGAGGCCAAGCTCATAGGGGAGGTGCCTATACTAGAGTGTGTAATTGAAAGGTTATGATCGATTATCGTGATACCAAGTATGATGATTTAGGGTTATCCCTGACGGACGTATCGAATTTTGTGGTGAAAGTGTACCACCTCTACAGAGTGTCAAACTATTCGACTAGCCGTGTCCACGGTCATGGACATTTGGAGTGGCCATACTGTTCCGTTGTCAGATGTTTTCAAAATGACTTGTGAATTGAACTATGAATTTGACTTGACCACAACAGGGTTATAAACATGAAAACTAGGTTCCCACTTAAGTGATTAAATTAGGTTCTTTACTTTTGAACTCCTTATGAAATAAACCTGCCTTTTTGCAAATAAACCTAGAGCTTAAGATTCCTACTAGAACTACCTTACTTGTTAGTGATAGTTTGCGAGTACTTAAAGAGTACTCATGGCTTTGTCCCTGGCTATTCCCGTGGCCAGCCTATGAGGAGGACTACCAGGAAGATGGACAGCAGGAGGTCTATGACAACTAGGATCATCTCCCATCCTCGGCATTGTCTGTGACTCTGAAGGTGGAGCCTCTACTACGTTTACTTTCTGCTGCTTTGATTGTATTAAGACTGGATCATGAGATCATTTATTTGTAAGACTTTTATTATGTGTAATGGATGATGTATTGTGGTACCAATTCTGTTATGTCTCACAAAAATGGTAATCCTGGGAGTGCGATGTATGGCGTAACAGGCATCTGGGATTAAAAATCCGGGTGTTGATAGCTTGTTCGCATTTCGATTGCTCGATCTTCTTACATCATCTACTCCCCCATTTTCCTTTTCTTCCAAGAGGTCTACGGCAATGATGTCTGCAGCGATGACGATTCCAGGCACACCAAGACTCGGCAGGTGCTGAGGAGGCTGTAGGCCGGCCAGTACGACGCCTTCTTCGCTGACAGTGTCTACAGTTGCCCCTTCTGCAGGACGAGTCTCGCCGGCACCTACTTCAACTGCGTCGTGATGCATGTAGAGGGCCTGAGCTCCGGCACCCCCAATGTCGGCCAGACCGTGAACGTCAACGCCTACATCGTTGAACACCAGGCTCTCGGCATTCACCTCCGAAACCTCCAGCGGGTGGCCATCGAAGAGGGTCGCATGCCTCCAATCAATCCCAAGGCCCCAAGATCAAGGTACTGGGCAACAAGAAGTGGAGGAAGCGACAGAGGGAGGAGGCGGAGGCACAGGAGCATGCAAGGAGGGTTCAACGTGTCGGATGCTGCTGCTAAGAAGCTTCTTTTGATTTTCTATATTTTTATTGCATCCTATTTCCGCATGCAAGGAAGGGGTTGAATGCATCAAACCTCGTTAAGCAATCTACTTTCTATCGCTATATCCTATTTAGCTACTCACATCTATATCTACATTTGTTTTATTTTCTAAACGAATGTATTCTGTCTTGTGTGATTTGTTGCTCTAGATTTGCTACCAGATAGGAGGCAAAAAGAGGTCCAAAAGGGAACGAATTATCGAAGAGAGTATCTTCTCTAGATTTGCTACCAATTTGGGCAAAATGAAACATATCTGTTTAGCGAGAGAGGAAAAAGGTACTCTTTCAATCTGCCAGTTAACGAGCTACCATCTTGACAAGCTACAAGACACATGCAGAAACATAACACAAAGAAGTAAAATTTATTTTACTACTCTCACTTGAGGCGCTAGCCATCTTGACAAGCTAACTGAGTTCCACAAAATAGAAACATAACACAGAGGAGTAAAATTTAATTCACTTCTCATCAGACCACTTGAGGCGCTTGCCATCGTTCCTAGGCGACCAACTGCGATCATTCCAGATGGATCTTACATTATTGGCACTCCACAGCTCACGAAATGCAATTTCATCCCACCTGGGATCTGACTTGGCTTCCCTATCTTCAGCATCCTGCGGCACAATTAACGGTGCATCACAGGCCTGATTGTTGCCGCTAGAAGATGCTTCCTCTCTGTTTGTTGCTTCAGTTGCAGCCTCTCTGTCAGCTGCTTCAGCTTCAGCTGCAAGCTCCCTGTCAGCTACTTCTGCTTCAGCTGCAAGCTCCCCGTCAGCTGCTTCTGCAGCCTCTCTATCAGCTGCTTCAGATGCAGCCATTTTCTTTGCATATGCAGCTTCAAACTCAGCTATTCTGCATTTTCTACAAAGGGCTCCCCTAAGATCGTCTTCCCTCTTGTAAATAGGGCAAAACACGAGGTAACGTAGAAAGAAATGTATCTTCTTGTACACCTGGTAGGTCACGTAAGCATCTATAGCTGCATACTTCAGGTTTATATCAAACAACAGCCACTCCTCCCAGAAATCGTCCCTATCCATAGGGAAATCTGCCTTCATTCTATCGTACGACTCATCGAGGATTCTAGTTGCGAGTGATTCCATTACATCCTTCCTCGAGCCCCCTAGGATCTTGACAAGACTCTGAATATCGATCCAGTTGTGCGTAGGAATTGTAATTCCCTCTTGATGAAATTTCAAAAAATCAGTTGTATTGTCGACAGTGTAGAAAACAATTCGTTTTTCTACAAGGAACTAGCGCAGCGCCGGACAATTCTTGTTAGTCCTGAAAGTATGTAGTTTGTCATCACCAAAATTTGTAACTATAAATATTTTGTCAATGCAAGATCATTATCTGAATATAATTTTAAAAAGTTTAGTAAATGCAAGATCAAGACTCTCACTATTCTCTTGTCGTAATTTATTTGGTCCTAAATAAAATCCAGTAGTTGCAAGATGAGAACATGGATAAATAACAAGAGGAGAAAACCCTAAAAGAGGTTAACTACAGAGAGCAGATCTATAAACCGGGAGAAGTGGTAGACGAGGACGTGTTTCCTCATGGCCAGTTGAACGATGGCGACTTTACTCCCTTCATATGGGTCCTCCGGGGTGTACTCGAGGTCCAATCCGACAAACTTGTCCTCATTTTCTTAAGCCAACCCTCGTACATCCTCAGGACTCGCACCACTGTCTCCTCCTCATTGGTGTACATGATGTCTATCTTCTTATTGTCATGCGTAGTGAAGTTTGTCTCTAGAGTGCGATGACCTTCCATAGAGGCAAGGCGAAGACGGGAAGAAGACAGATGACATGAAGAAGAAGAGTGGTTTCTGCGAGACAGGAGAACGGGGGAACCGTCAATGCGTTTTTAAGGTAGTGGTTAACGACGGGGACGGAAATCCAAAGGAGAGACGTGTGGCGGTGATCGTTCCAGCTTCGGAGTAAACAAAAAATAATTATAACGACGATATATGTGCTTTCTTTTGTCACGTCAATACACTAGGCCGGTCGGTTTGTCCTATCCACCGTGCCAGCGCTGCAAGCCTACGTGACAGCCACCACGCCTAAGCGACGGGAGAGGCATAACGGCGAGAACTGACAGGGGGGCCAACTTGACGGCCGTTGCCTGATATTTTGTATTGAAACGTAAAGTTGAATTCGTACCGAAAAAGATCCTCTGAATATTTGGCACACCAACTGTAGTCATCGCGGCTGATTACAGGCAACTTGGGTACCGCGTTGTCTGGGCGCCCCAACTTTCAGGCCGCAAAATGATATTCTCGTGTATGAGGGTATGTGTATGGTCGTCTTTTGCTAAATGCTCTCCGGTACTTTTTTTGTGTCATAGCGACGTTAAGCATTATTTTCATGATGCTCGGTACTATATCCATCCGTCTCGGCAACATTTTGCCTCATTACACGTTATGTCTACCGGTCGTGCCTGGGGCGAAGAGAGAAGTCTATTGTAATAATTTCCATGAATAATGAATAATATTTACTTTCTATCTTTATGTATTGTTTCTTTCTTTCGTCTAGCATTGTACTTAGACCGTCTCTATGTAGGAGTAGTCACACAATTTTCTGTTACCTATCAAAACGTGTACTACCAAATCTTATACAATATTAGCGTCTAACCGTTTGTGTTATCGATGCTATACATGACAAATCGATGGATTCACCAAACTATGGACCAATTTTAACATTAGCTGAATTGTTTTTCTGCTGCCGTATCAGAGCATTGCGATGAACAGATTGCATATATTTTTCTTGCACATGGATGTATTGCTATCATATCATAAGGAATTCTGCCTACTGTCCGCCCCTAGGGGCGTAGAGAGAAGTTTAGATCTTACTATAATCCTAAATATAATGGTTTATGTATTTATAACATTAAAAGCTAAAAGATATCTAAACGTAATGATTAAATAATACTATAGTTTGAAGTCATAATTGTATTGTCTACATTCATTTTCATGAAAACATGAAGTCATGATATGTTCAATCTTTTGATACTCACGGTACCATGCCCTTTAGGAAAAAATGACTAAAACAGAATGTGTTCCAATAAAACAGAATGTCTATTAAATGGTTAAATACCATATATAGTGATGTATTATCCATCAATCAAGTGGATATCATTGTTACATAAATTGCAAATTTAAGTAAATAAAAGTATTTACTAAATGAAGCATGAGCCTAAAACCATATTTTCAGGATAAAAGATGGATATGAAATTAACAAGAATACAAGTATCTATGATTCGATCAAGATGACTAGTATTTTGAGTTAAGATTCTTAGCATGTAAAAGACTTGTGAAAGTTATTTGACAAATTACAATGATTAACTATATCAAATCATATTCATACAGTCCAAGCATCATGATCATGATGTGTTAGATAAACATGGTCTAAAATGATCTCTATATGGGTTATTATAGAAAGTTACATCTATAAGTCAAAGAGTAAGCAAAACACTTACGAATAGGATCATCCAGATTTGCTGAAACAACATAAGAGTTATGGCATGTTCGCGTTTCTAGAGACTTTGATAAAGTCGTTACAAATAATACAAATCTTTGTAGGAGTACTCATAGGAAACTGTGAATATGCCTTCCACAACTAAAAGAAAAAGTAGTTGTTGTTTAGTGCATTTTTATCAAGAAAAGTTTTCTCGATAATAAGGTTGATGGAAGAAAGTAAAAGTTTGAAATCAAGATATTCGATCTTACTCCAAATATCGAGTAGCACAATAGAATATGGTCCATGAAATGAATCTCTAATAAGAGGTTAAACTAATGATAGTTATCATGAATGTTTCGATTAAGCACTTTTCTAAAGAAAGTAGGATTCAACATTGTATTTTCAGTTGTGTGGAAATAAGAGGCTTGAGTCTGTTGGATTTACACCTAGCAATTGGATGCTAAAGCTTCGTAGTGGGAAATTCTTGATTTGATAAAAGATCAAAGGATTTTGGAATCACCAAAATAGCGAGAAGACTTACACTTGTGAAATATTTAAGTAGGAGCTAAATAGCTTCTTGGTCAAATGTGTGAATGACATATTTGAGTGGGAGCTATGAGGATATCATAAATTTCCCATATGTGATAGCATATTTGAGTAGGAGCCTGACAACATTCTAGTATATATATACGACATATGATAAATGGTGTAATTGGTATTAGTGATATTTATATAAGTACATATTCTATGAATGAATAAGTTGAACAAATGTTAAGCATTGAAAACTAGCAAGATATGTTTAATGGAGATTAAAAGTCAAAAGTGTTTCGTTTAGATTCTTAAGAAAGTTCAGAATGTCCTAGATTCTGAAGTAATTCAGAATTGAACAAGATAATAAAAAAATCTTACTTGTAAAACTAGGGGAAACATTGGGTATTGCCAACTATGGTTGAAAGGAAAGAAAGGGGTGATCTTCATCCCATATGGCTCTATCATATGTCTCTTCCACTTATCAGCATGTTGCATACTTAGCTAAAATGTGACCCATGTTCTTGACTAGAAGAACAGGTTCTGAGGTGATTCATGTATAAATCACTGAACCAGAATTGAGCATAACATTGGACCTTTATTGAGAAGTAAGGATCTACATCGATAAGGAAGTAGGTAACTACTTCAGAAATAGCAAGTATGACAAGTTTGGCTAATGAAGTTTGACTTCAACTGAGTGTATTTCTAGTATACATGACAACTTTGAAAGTTCTTGTGACTGAGCGACCGTCATTGTAAATACTAAGAAACAAATTCTCACTATGTCGCCAAACGAATACTTCGACACATTATGTGATAATGATGTAAATGTCAAAATTAGAAGAAATTAAGGATTTTCAAAGGACATATAATCTAGTAACACAAATCAAAGACATGACATTTTCCATGGGAAAGCATTATCAAAAACACATGTGTTATGATCAGTAAACAAATGTAACTAGATTATTTGTAGTCTAGTGCAAGTGGGAGACTGAAGGAGATATGCCCTAAAGGAAAATAATAAATAAGTTTATTATCATATATTAATTCGTTCATAATAGCTTTGTACCGTGTTATAACTGTATCAAGTAGAAACATTGATACAAGTGTTGTATATAAACAAACAACAGTCCCTAATAGCCTCTATACAACTAGTTCATTAGGCAACAGGTGATCAAGGTTTCTTGATCATGGAGCTTCTACGCCAGTTGATAATGAAGTCATATCATTAGAGAATGATATGATAGACATTACCCACATAAGTATAACGACATGATCAAGTCACATGGTTTATCATTGCAATAGTTATAAACAAAGTGACCTTCTCCTCAGACTGTGATATCATATTTAATCACTATCACCCGTGGCTACTTTGACTATATCAACTCTCACACCGTAAAAGGGTGATCATAAAGGTACATGTTGGGTATTCTAGAGGGGCACAATGAGACGTATGCATCAAGATCGGGATTTGTTCACCTGCGATATGGGGAGATACAATGGGCCCACTCGGTGAGATTGTATCCAGTAAGCTGTAGCGAATGACTAAGTCATGGAGATACGATATCAAGATAACGAGTTAAGTAGACTTGCCAGTAACAATATTGGCATGTTGATACTGATAATCAAATCTCAAAAAAGACATGTATTGAAGCAACAAAAGGAATTGGGCATAGAGTTTATGATTCAAACAACAAAGCATCATGGAATGCATGGGGATCATTATGGGCATCCTGGTCCCGCTATTAATCATTGTTATGAGAGAGATCTCAATCATGTTTGTGACATTCCCAAACCATAGGGTCACATAGTTAAGGCTCTTATGATGATTTTGAGATCATTACGGAAGTGTGGGGATCACCATTGAGAAAGAGATGAGAACATCGGAATCGTTTCGAAGGAGTACCAGAATAGTTCCAGGAGAATCTGAACTCGTTCGGAATGAACGGAAAGGTGTTTCGGATCAAAGGTAATTTAATATATGTATTTATATATTAATTATCAGAATTACTATTAAATAAATAATTAATTTAAATTTTATGGGCAGCTTCCAACTTAAAGGGGTAGCCATCGCCGCACCCTAGGGCACCTGCCGGCTTAACCAATGGGCCGCTGCACGGGCATGATGGGCCCATCCCAGGCCAGCTGTCGTCGCCGCCTCCGGCTGCATGCGCGCGGGGAAGGTGGGGCCCACCTGGCCAGACGGTGTAGCCTCCTTGGCCGCCGCGTGCCACCCCTCCTGCTCCTCCTCTCCTTTAGTACCACCTCAAGACTTTGGGGAGAAGGGGTCTCCCCTTTTCCCCTATATAAAATGGTCTTTATGGGTGGATTAAATACAACAATTAATAGGAAATTTCCTAAGAAATTTTCCTTAGGGATTTTCCCCATCTCTATCTCCGTTGAATATCACAAGTGTGTTTCGAAGAAGAACTATGCACGTGGGAGACGACACCATCCCGACACGCTGTCATGCCGCTAGATCCCAATTCCAGAGGGTCTACTTCCGCATCTCGGCTAGATCAATGAGAATGGGAGTCATTGTCAGACACCATACGTGTGCGAAACCATGGAGGCGCTGCTACTTGTGGTGCCAGAGCTGTCGTGAAGGACCAGCAGGTGACGTGCAAGGAGCAACGTGACCTCGAGGTCTGCTATGAGTACGACTACATCACCAATGTTTCCACGAATGTAACGTTTTCAGTATATAAGGGTATGTCACCAAAAAATCCATTCGTTATTGTATTAAATCATAGATAGATCTTGGCATTGGTATTGCGATAGCTAGGAGTTTTTGTTTCCTGCTACGAACCCCTTCAAAAACATGGCATATGCAAGCTATACCAATTTAAGTAGAGTAGGGAGAAAACAGCAACATCCCATATACACTCCATGTTTATTTATTAAGTGAATTGCTATTTATCCATAAACAACAGGACATGTTATGAAAGCATGAATGATTTGATGCAACAAGATATATGGAATTTTATAAAATAGTTATAGGTTTGGGTTCACACATTTTTGTTTGGAGCCTCATGGGTTTGAGGATCTTTGGATTCGAAGAGGAAGAAGACGGGTCTCGGTCTTCGGATACGGGTTTAAATGTCACCAATTTCCATGAAGGAGAGCTTCACATTCCATCGCGGCACTCTTGCAATCCGCGACAGAAATCTTTGGATTCATGTTGCTTCATTTCCATGTTGGTGACCATGGGGTTTCAGCTTCATTCATTGATGGAAAATGCGGTCTTCGGTGATGGTGGTCTCGGTCATACGGAGGATGGTACCTGTTGTAGGCGAACTCTACGATGATCACGTAGGCATACTTGGTGGCAATCGAGCATGTCTTTGGAGAGCTCACACAAAGATCTTGTCATGAACGGAAAGATGTTGTCGATGAACACGGGCGATCTTGCATGGAGGCATCTAGGTCTTGGCAGAGGCCTTGCCCATGAACCTTAGGTTAATGGTCACGAGCGCCTTGCCATGACTGATAAATATCAAAGTTCTCACAAGTAAGAACTTACCCGTGTGTAGATTTAGCTAAGCGTGTATATGCATCCAAGACAGTGCAACACAATGTAGGTACACATGAACACACATGCCGGAAAACAAACAAACCAAGTATTGAACGGGTTCTGCAGAGGAACAGAACACATCGGGGAGGCTCTGTGAGCATGTGATGTCGGAGTCCGCTGGCTTGAAGCCGGCATGGAAGAGGAGGGGACGCCGACAGCCGACATCGAAATAGAGGTAGAGAAAGCCAACGAGGGATGGTCGGCATAGAAAAGTAAGGATGCGTGAGGAACCAATGGAAGAAGCACACATGGAAGAGGGTGTCGATACGGCATGCAGGAGCCCTAGCCGTGAGCGAGAAGGCCTGGTGGTGGGAATCAAAGCCAGAGCTAGGGATAGGGGTTCCACGAGGAAAATGGGAGGAGTGTGGACATGGGCCAACGAGGACGATATCGAGGCAAGCGACACACATGTCAGGGAGTAGGGCGAGCATCTACGCAAGAGGAATAGATAGGTTGATGGGGCCACGTCAGGTAGGTGGGACTAAGCACTGCGTTAGTCGGTCGAGCTAGAGTGAGGAGTGAGGTCGCATGAGGAAGAGGGGAGCAAGGTGACACGACAGTGGATTTGGTTGTCGGGTTTGAGAGGATGAGCATGTCAAGAGGTCAAGGATTGGATCGAGGACCCTCACAAGGACCTGATTGCGAAGAAATAAGATTGCGGCGGGGTTGTTTTTGCAAGATCGCCATGGGAGTTGGTTGTGGTCATAGGGTTTGGTCTGAGGAGGTGTAGGTGGCAATCCGGCTAGGCCTTTGGGCATGGCTGGCTGCCTTCGTCAAACTTTCTTTATATTTTTTGTTTTTATTTTAAAACTATTTTAAAATGATTTTTGATAAGAAATATAAATAGGAAAATAGAGTTTTGATCTGAGATAAAAATAAGCAAGGTTTTAGCAAAATATTTTTAGAGTCAAAATAATGCAAGAAAACATATGTATGATGCGATACAATAACAAAAACAACAATAAGACTATTAGGGATATTTTCGGGATGTTTCAGCGAGGGGGATGTCCAGCTGCGTCTGGAGCGAGGCTGTCAAGCATGCGGGTGCTACGCGGGACCGCCAACGACATTTTTAGGTGGCATGGCAGTCGCAAACATGTGATGGCAAATCTGAGCCTGGATGGTGTGGCAAGGCCAGTGCTATTATGATGGTGCACCAGGGAATATGCTTGTGCTTATTTGTTGCGTATATGCTTGCGTTTTATAAGTTGAAATTAGCAGAACCATGTATCATGGGGAACGCTTTCAACATTACATTTGTACTTTGTACCCCGTTGATATCATGTTCTTTTGCCTACGGATCCCGGCGGTGTGAAATAAAAGTGGAACTTGTAAGATCATGGAGTTTGTATGTGTGTTAGAGAAACGCTTGGGCCGCTAGCCTAAGCCATGCCTATTCATGGTGGAAACTTGCAGCATCACCATAATGAGCACTCTATGAAGCATCCTCAATAAAAACCTATGCAAATAGCAAATAAAAAGATCGCTAAGATGCTCATTGTCTGCTTGCCTTGTCATTTTGATTATGGGATAGCTCCTGTATCATGTGCAAGGGGTACCCTGTTGTCGGTTCTTTATGATACACATGTACTTACAATGACAAGAGCTTACTCGTGACTAAAGTTGAGTAGCATGAGGTTCGGTCTTCGTAAGTAGGGGGCATGAGATTTCGGTTTATAACTTGTCAAGCATATCCTCATAGTTGTGTCACTTTAACCTTAAGCACCTTTAAGATGCTTATGATAGGGGCAATGAGAGCTGAAAGCTAGAAGTACCATAATTTTTGGAAGCTCTTTATGAGACTTGAATCCCTACTTCCTTCTATGAAGGCCTTCCTTTTACTTTTGTGTTGAGTCTCCACCTTCTACCTTTATGCACCTACTTTGAGAGCATAGTGTCCATTCTTAGTTCTATGTGCATTGTACCAAGACTAGTTGATTAATGCATAACTTGATATTGCTTATTTTAAACTATTTGTATCTAGTCACTCTTATGAACTTTGAAGGTGTCCTATGCATTTATATTTTCTACTCTATGAGGGATAAGCTAAATACTATTATGCTATGTTTTGTTTATGTGAAACAAACAAACGTCTTACAAAGTATTGTTATTCATGAATCTTTTGTTTGTGCCTTTTCATGTTGTACCATAGTTTCTTTGTCTTATTGCTAGAACTTTGTCTTTCATGTTATGATTGAAGTACTATGATCCTAGCTTTGAATATTTGACAAATACTTTGATCAAGTCTTTGATGGTGCATGTCACCTCAAAAATTATTTTTTCTTTTTATCACTTACCTACTCGAGGACGAGCAGGAGTTAAGCTTGGGGATGTTGATACATTGCAAATGTATCTATAATTTTTGATGTTCCATGCTTGGTTTTATCCACTTTCTTGTGTTTTGTCCACACTTTGGAGTACTTTTTATATGATTTCTTGGACTAACCTATTAACAAGAGCCACAGTACCAGCTGCCTGTTTTCTGCTGTTTTTGGTTCTAGGAAAGTCAAAAAATAAATATTCTCGAAATTGGACGGGACAAAAGCTAAAGTGCCTATTTTTTCGGAAGTCATCAGATGCTAGAGTACGAGACGGGGAGGGGCCAGGGGGCCACCACACCACCTGGCTGCGCGGCCCAGCGATAGGGGTTCCACGAGGAAAATGGGAGGAGTGTGGACATGGGCCAACGAGGACGATATCGAGGCAAGCGAGACACATGGCAGGGAGTAGGGTGAGCATCTACGGAAGGGGAATATATAGGTTGATGGGGCCACATCAGGTAGGTGGGACTAAGCACTGCGTCAGTCGGTCGAGCTGGAGTGAGGAGCGAGGTCGCGTGAGGAAGAGGGGAGCAAGGTGACGCGACAATGGATTTGGTTGTCGGGTTTGAGAGCATGAGCATGTCAGGAGGTCAAGGATTGAATCGAGGACCCTCACAAGGACCTGATTGCAAAGAAATAAGATTGCGGCGGGTTGTTTTTGCAAGATGGCCATGGGAGTTGGTTGTGGTCATAGGGTTTGGTCTGAGGAGGTGTAGGTGGCAATCCGGCTAGGCCTTTAGGCATGGCTGGCTGCCATCGCCAGACTTTCTTCATATTTTTGTTTTTATTTCAAAACTATTTTAAAATGGTTTTTGATAAAAAATATAAACAGGAAAATAGAGTTTTGATTTGAGATAAAAATAAATAAGGTTTTAGCAAAATAGTTTTAGAGTCAAAATAATGCAAGAAAACAGATGTACGATGCGATGCAATAACAAAAACAACAATAATACTATTAGGGATATTTTTGGGATGTTTCAGTGAGGGTGATGTCCAGCTGCGTCTGGAGCGAGGCTATCAAGCGTGCGGGTGCTACGCGGGACCACTAATGACATTTTTAGGTTGCATGGCAGTCGCAAACATGTGATGGCAAATCTGAGCCTGGATGGTGTGGCAAGGCCAGTGTTGTTACGATGGTGCACCAGGGAAGCCAGTGGCGCGCTCTATCCTTAATGGCCTTGCCGACACCATTTTAGAGATGAAAGAGAGAGGGGAGCACTAGTAGGAAAAAAACCATTGGTGGTGTTTGAAATATGAGGTTAGTAGTGTTGAACACACACCACTAACTTTAAGCCATTGGTAGCAACTAGTGGTAGCGTGTGGCCCGAACGCCACTAGTAAAACATGTATTGGTTGCATGTCTACTGACCACCACCAGAAACGTTCATACTGGTGGCATGTGCGTCGATCGCCATAGTGATTGAATCATCCATGGCATTCTAGTGTATTTAAACGCCACTAATAAAATTACAAGAATTAAAAAACTGAATCTAGAGAATACAGCAGCAATAATTTCGGAAATAGCAGAAACGACTAGTTATTCCATCATATGAAGTTGCATAGAAGAAAACAAACAGTTTCAAACAAGAATCAATCATACAAGTTGGTTCACCCCATGTTCTTAACATCAAATATATGAAGTTGCATCACTACGACTAGTTATTATTAATAATGATGTCAATTCCAAACATCATGAAGGTCATGGCGTGAGGTGGTCCTTCCGGTGACAAGAATGGCTTGCCAAATATGTAGGTCTTGAGAGTCGAGAAAGTTTTTCCACTCCTACTTGTTGAAGGCAATGCGGCCATCTGTTATTGTCTTGTACGAAACAACGCTAGCGCCACCTCCTGATTCAACCCGCACTCCAACCATGGCTTCTTCATTAATATGAAGAGAAGAAATCATTCTCTCCAGCAGTTTCTAAGATGCAAAAGTTAGATATCTCAATAGGCACCATCATACAATATGAATAAAGTAGCAACTGAAAAAAAATATGGTAAGTGAAAACATGCTATGTTGTGTAGCTCAATATGCGTCATTGTGAAGTGAGTGACAAATAACAACCTGATAAAGGATGCCATTGGAGGACAAATGTTGATCAGGTACTACTCCTCACTATCGGTAAGATTGGAACTTTAAGAGATAATTGCAGAATCCAATGGGCCACCCTCCTCGCTATCACCCTCCTTGTCGCCACCCTCCTTGCTATCACCCTCCTCGTCATCACCCTCCTCATCATCGTTGAAATGGAAACAATGATTCTCGGCCCAGGAGCTCACCGCATTGCAAAATATAGAGACACACATGCGAAGATTTGATTTTGGGTAATGAATCTTCTACATGTTGAACTCACAAGGCGAGTAATTTCTCACTCTTTGTGCATATCAACCTTATATATTCTCCCAATGTTGGGGATATACTTTTCGGATATCCTCACTGTATCTCATTGACCAGGAGGCCACCACACCACCAGTGGATAGGGGTTCCAGGAGGAAAATGGGAGGAGTGTGGACATGGGCCAACGAGGACGATATCGAGGCAAGCGACACACATGGCAGGGAGTAGGGCGAGCATCTACGCAAGGGGAATAGATAGGTTGATGGGGCCACGTCAGGTAGGTGGGACTAAGCACTGCGTCAGTCGGTCGAGCTGGAGTGAGGAGCGAGGTCGCGTGACGAAGAGGGGAGCAAGGTGACGCGACAGTGGATTTGGTTGCCAGGTTTGAGAGCATGAGCATGTCAGGAGGTCAAGGATTGGATCGAGGACCCTCACAAGGACCTGATTGCGAAGAAATAAGATTGCGGCGGGGTTGTTTTTGCAAGATGGCCATGGGAGTTGGTTGTGGTCATAGGGTTTGGTCTGAGGAGGTGTAGGTGGCAATCCGCCTAGGCCTTTGGGCATGGCTGGCTGCCTTCGCCAGACTTTCTTTTTATTTTTCGTTTTTATTTTAAAACTATTTTAAAATGATTTTTGATAAGAAATATAAACAGGAAAATAGAGCTTTGATTTGAGATAAAAATAAATAAGGTTTTAGCAAAATATTTTTAGAGTCAAAATAATGCAAGAAAACATATGTACGATGCGATGCAATAACAAAAACAACAATAATACTATTAGGGATATTTTCGGGATGTTTCAGCGAGGGTGATGTCCAGCTGCGTCTGGAGCGAGGCTGTCAAGCGTGCGGGTGCTACGCGGGACCGCCAACGACATTTTTAGGTGGCATGGCAGTCGCAAACATGTGATGGCAAATCTGAGCCTGGATGGTGTGGCAAGGCTAGTGCTGTTATGATGGTGCACCAGGGAAGCTAGTTGCGCGCTCAATCCTTAATGGCCTTGTCGACACCATTTTAGGGATGAAAGAGAGAGGGGAGCACTAGTAGGAAAAAAACCATTAGTGGTGTTTGAAATATGAGGTTAGTAGTGTTGAACACACACGCCACTAACTTTAAGCCATTGGTAGCAACTAGTGGCAGCGTGTGGCCCGAACGCCACTAGTAAAACATGTATTGGTTGCGTGTCTGCTGACCACCACCAGAAACGTTCATACTGGTGGCGTGTGCGTCGATCGCCATAGTGATTGAATCATCCATGGCATTCTAGTGTATTTAAACGCCACTAATAAAATTACGAGAATTCAAAAACTGAATCTAGAGAATACAGCAGCAATAATTTCGGAAATAGCAGAAACGACAATCTATTCCATCATATGAAGTTGCATAGAAGAAAACAAACAGTTTCAAACAAGAATCAATCATACAAGTTGGTTCACCCCATGTTCTTAACATCAAATATATGAAGTTGCATCACTACGACTAGTTATTATTAATAATGATGTCAATGCCAAACATCATGAAGGTCATGGCGTGAGGTGGTCCTTCCGGTGACAAGAATGGCTTGCCAAATATGCAGGTCTTGAGAGTCAAGAAAGTTTTTCCACTCCTACTTGTTGAAGGCAATGCGGCCATCTGTTATTGTCTTGTACGAAACAACGCTAGCGCCACCTCCTGATTCAACCCGCACTCCAACCATGGCTTCTTCATTAATATGAAGAGAAGAAATCATTCTCTCCAGCAGTTTCTAAGATGCAAAAGTTAGATATCTCAATAGGCACCATCATACAATATGAATAAAGTAGCAACTGAAAAAAAATATGGTAAGTGAAAACATGCTATGTTGTGTAGCTCAATATGCGTCATTGTGAAGTGAGTGACAAATAACAACCTGATAAAGGATGCCATTGGAGGACAAATATTGATCAGGTACTACTCCTCACTATCGGTAAGATTGGAACTTTAAGAGATAATTGCAGAATCCAATGGGCCACCCTCCTCGCTGTCACCCTCCTTGTCGCCACCCTCCTTGCTATCACCCTCCTCGTCATCACCCTCCTCATCATCATTGAAATGGAAACAATGATTCTCGGCCCAGGAGCTCACCGCATTGCAAAATATAGAGACACACATGCGAAGATTTGATTTTGGGTAATGAATCTTCTACATGTTGAACTCACAAGGCGAGTAATTTCTCACTATTTGTGCATATCAACCTTATATATTCTCCCAATGTTGGGGATATACTTTTCGGATATCCTCACTGTATCTCATTGACCAGGGGGCCACCACACCACCAGTGGATAGGGGTTCCAGGAGGAAAATGGGAGGAGTGTGGACATGGGCCAACGAGGACGATATCGAGGCAAGCGACACACATGGCAGGGAGTAGGGCGAGCATCTACGCAAGAGGAATAGATAGGTTGATGGGGCCACGTCAGTTAGGTGGGACTAAGCACTGCGTCAGTCGGTCGAGCTGGAGTGAGGAGCGAGGTCGCGTGAGGAAGAGGGGAGCAAGGTGACGCGACAGTGGATTTGGTTGTCAGGTTTGAGAGGATGAGCATGTCAAGAGGTCAAGGATTGGATCGAGGACCCTCACAAGGACCTGATTGCGAAGAAATAAGATTGCGGCGGGGTTGTTTTTGCAAGATGGCCATGGGAGTTGGTTGTGGTCATAGGGTTTGGTCTGAGGAGGTGTAGGTGGCAATCCGGCTAGGCCTTTGGGCATGGCTGGCTGCCTTCGCCAGACTTTCTTTATATTTTTTGTTTTTATTTTAAAACTATTTTAAAATTGTTTTTGATAAGAAATATAAACAGGAAAATAGAGTTTTGATTTGAGATAAAAATAAATAAGGTTTTAGCAAAATATTTTTAGAGTCAAAATAATGCAAGAAAACATATGTATGATGCGATGCAATAACAAAAACAACAATAATACTATTAGGGATATTTTCGGGATGTTTCAGCGAGGGTGATGTCCAGCTGCGTCTGGAGCGAGGCTGTCAAGCGTGCGGGTGCTACGCGGGACCGCCAACGACATTTTTAGGTGGCATGGCAGTCGTAAACATGTGATGGCAAATCTGAGCCTGGATGGTGTGGCAAGGCCAGTGCTGTTATGATGGTGCACCAGGGAAGCTAGTTGCGCGCTCAATCCTTAATGGCCTTGCCGACACCATTTTAGGGATGAAAGAGAGAGGGGAGCACTAGTAGGAAAAAAACCATTAGTGGTGTTTGAAATATGAGGTTAGTAGTGTTGAACACACACGCCACTAACTTTAAGCCATTGGTAGCAACTAGTGGCAGCGTGTGGCCCGAACGCCACTAGTAAAACATGTATTGTTTGCGTGTCTACTGACCACCACCAGAAACGTTCATACTGGTGGCGTGTGCGTCGATCGCCATAGTGATTGAATCATCCATGGCATTCTAGCGTATTTAAACGCCACTAATAAAATTACGAGAATTCAAAAACTGAATCTAGAGAATACAGCAGCAATAATTTCGGAAATAGCAGAAACGACTAGTTATTCCATCATATGAAGTTGCATAGAAGAAAACAAACAGTTTCAAACATGAATCAATCATACAAGTTGGTTCACCCCATGTTCTTAACATCAAATATATGAAGTTGCATCGCTACGACTAGTTATTATTAATAATGATGTCAATGCCAAACATCATGAAGGTCATGGCGTGAGGTGGTCCTTCCGGTGACAAGAATGGCTTGCCAAATATGCAGGTCTTGAGAGTCAAGAAAGTTTTCCACTCCTACTTGTTGAAGGCAATGTGGCCATCTGTTATTGTCTTGTACGAAACGACGCTAGCGCCACCTCATGATTCAACCCGCACTCCAACCATGGCTTCTTCATTAATATGAAGAGAAGAAATCATTCTCTCCAGCAGTTTCTAAGATGCAAAAGTTAGATATCTCAATTGGCACCATCATACAATATGAATAAAGTAGCAACTGAAAAAAATATGGTAAGTGAAAACATGCTATGTTGTGTAGCTCAATATGCGTCATTGTGAAGCAAGTGACAAATAACAACCTGATAAAGGATGCCATTGGAGGACAGATGTTGATCAGGTACTACTCCTCACTATCGGTAAGATTGCAACTTTAAGAGATAATTGCAGAATCCAATGGGCCACCCTCCTCGTTGTCACCCTCCTTGTCGCCACCCTCCTTGATGTCACCCTCCTCGTCATCACCCTCCTCATCATTGTTGAAATGGAAACAATGATTCTCGGCCCAGGAGCTCACCGCATTGCAAAATATGGAGACACACATGCGAAGATTTGATTTTGGGTAATGAATCTTCTCCATGTTGAACCCGCAAGGCGAGTAATTTCTCACTCTGTTTGCATATCAACCTTATATATTCTCCCAATGTTGGGGATATACTTTTCGGGTATCCTCACTGTATCTCATTGACCAGGGTGGCCCACTTCGGGTTAGAGCTTTGCTTCATGGGCGGCCTAGTCAGGGACAAGAGACGGAGTCCAGTCCGGCTACGGGAAGGCCCAGAAGGCTTACTGGCATAGTACCATAGTGTTACTTGTAGTTCAAGATGTACCCTATAACCGACTCTTAGTCATAGCCGGATAGATCTCTCCTGTAAAACCTAGGCCGGATATCTATATAAGCCATCCAAGGGAGAGCCTTTAGGGCACCCTCACAATAGTCTACAATCTCAACTCACACAAGCAAAACCCTTGTAACCCATATTTCGGCTCTGTCGTATTACTAGATTGCTAGCAGGAGTAGGATCCGTCCATAGCCGGGAGATTCGAACCTGGGTAAACTTGTGTGCTCACCGTCCCGGAACACCATACGTCTCACACCCCTCTCTTCCACACGCCTCGAGGACCCCCTCATGGTGTACTTGTCATCAACCCGAGGACAGTTGGCACCACCGTGGGGAAAGTGAGCTGCGGATCTGCGTTCTGAGCGGAATCTGCAAGAATCAGAATCGGCGAGACTATCACCGTCGGTCGCATCATCTACTCTAGCGATGTCCCTCTCATCGTTCTCGACGAGACCTGGATTCCGGCTAGGGAGACCGTGACTGCCTACAACATCATGTCTTTCGGGGAGATCGATGTGTACATCGGATTCTCTGAACCTGTCCCACCCACCCCAGTGGTGATGATAGAGGTAGAAGACACTTCTGGGTCCCCATTGTCCGTAGAGGTGGCAGAGTTCCGGATCTCAGAAACCCTAATCCCACCCAGCCCGCACCCGTTGCAGAGATAGTGGAGAAATCTGAGCCTGGAGAAGACCTTTTGGTTCAAGTCAAATCTGGAGTGGATCTCCCTAGTGAGGCTGAATCCCTGATCGATCCACCTGCTAAAGTCAAAATCCAGGAGGATTGCAGCAACAACCTTAGTTCCGGCCCTGCCAACGCTGGAACAGATCAACCATTCCTGAGGCACACGTTGAGGTGCATGATGATGCAAGATGCAAGCGTGGATGAGGTTCTCAAAACCATCAGGATCTTCGAGGAAGCCCACGAGGAAAGCCACAACTACCTCAGGACCCACACGTCGCACTTCGTTGGATACGTTGGATATAGATCTGGCTCTGCCGATGCTGGAGACAACACCAACTCGGTGCTGGAGGCGATTGGAACAAACACCGACTTACCCGCATATTCGGATGACTCGATGATGTCGGCAGATTTCCGAAAGTTCTCCACATAGTATGAAGAGGAGTACAACTCCAAAGCTGCAGAAGAAGGAGAAGCCATGGATGAAGGATCCGGGGAAAATTCTCCCAAAGCGCAGTACGATATGGAGATCGGAGATAATCCCGAGCTCCAGATATCCGAAAATACCGACCAGAGCTTCACTCCGGGAAACGGACCCAAAGCCGTCTTTGCTACCAGCGCTGCCAAGAAGGCAAAGAAGAAGAACAAGAAGAACAAGACCCCAGCAAAGGAACTTCCAACAGAGGAGGTGATTGCCGAGGAATACGAGGAAGACTCGGATGGAGCACTTATCCTAGAAGAGCCCAAAGAAGAGTCGGTGGATGGACATGTGATCACCGAAGGTGCGCGTAAACTCATCGATGCTGCACTAACCACAAATATTCCTATAGCTGCAGAACTTACTACTGAAGAGTGATGGCTCAGTGTCGGCGCCAGAAAAATGCTGGTGCGGTATTGATGTAGAGCTCGTTGGGAACCCCAAGAGGAAGGTATGATGAGCACAGCAGCTAGTTTCCCTCAGTTATGAAACCAAGGTTTAATCGAACCAGTAGGAGCAAGGAAACACCCCAGAGGTGTTGCTAGCTGAGCCTTGGCAGGGTGCACTACCGGTGCTAGTAGCAACGTGGAGACCTGCACAACACAACCACAAAACTTTGTCCCCAACTTGCGATGAGGTTGTCAATCTCAACGTGTTTTGCTGAAAACAAAGGATTAAACGTATCGAATGGAAGGAAGTAATAGTTTGCAGAAAGTAAATACAAAGTAGTAAACAGTTTCTAGATTGTATGTACAGAAAAGGGCCGGGATCCATATTCACTACAGGTGGCTCTCCTTGATAGATAACATGCTGGATGAACAAATTACAGCGGGGCAATTGCCAAACATCGAGAAAGCAATACATGCACATACTAATCATCTTGACTCCTTTGGAACTTGATTGGGAATTACAACATTATACATAGACCGCCATCCAACTGCATCTATGACTAATAATCCATCTTTAGGTTATCATTCGAACCCCCTCGAGTATTAAGTTGCAAGCAGCAGATTATTGCTTTACGAATTGCGTGTAATGTAAACAATACGATTGTTCTATGAACAAAGGATTGTTGTTTTCTCCCTAGTAGCAACAGCACATCTAGTACCTTAGAGATTTCTGTCACTTCCCCAAATTACGAGAGGCATTAACCCACTATCGAGCATAAATACTAACTCCTGGAGTTACTAGCATCTACTTGGCCAAGATAGCTACTAACAACGGAAAGCATGCAAGATCACAAATAACAAATACATGATAGAATCAATAATCAATCTGAAATAGCATCTCAATATCCATCGGATCCGCGCAAACACAACATGTATGATTATAAATAGATGATCTTGATCATGAACGGAGCTCACAAGATCTAGACATGAAAGCACAAAGGAGGAGAACCAGCCATCTAGCTACTACATGGATCCATAGTCCAAGGATGAACTACTCACGCATCACACCGGAGGCTTGCATGGTGATGAAGAAGGCCTCTAGGGTGAATTCCCCTCTCCGGCAGGGTGCCGGGAAGAGCTTCAGATCCCTCCCGGTCTAGGGATAGAGATGACGACGGCTACAGACTCTTTCGTGGATTTTTGATCGGGCCCTTAGGGTTTTCGTCCTGAGGACATCTTATAGTCGGAAGGGGAGGCCGAGGGGGTGCCGGAGGCAGCCAGACCACCCCCTGGCGTGGGCCAGGCTGGGCCACGCAGTCAGGATGTGTGGTGGCCCCCTAGCCCCTCTCCGTCTCGTACTCTGGCATTTGATGACTTCCGAAAAAATAGGCGCTTTGGCTTTTGTCCCGTCCAATTCTGAGAATATTCATTTTTTGACTTTCATAGAACCAAAAACAGCAGAAAACAGGCAGCTAGCACTGTGCCCCTTGTTAATAGGTTAGTCGAAGAAATCATATGAAAAGTACTCCAAAGTGTGGACAAAACACAAGAAAGTGGATAAAACCAAGCATGGAACATCAAAAATTATAGATACATTTGCAATGTATCAACATCCCCAAGATTAAGTCCTGCTCGTCCTCGAGTAGGTAAGTGATAAAAAGAAAGAATAATTTTTGAGGTGACATGCACCATCAAAGACTTGATCAAAGTATTTGTAAAACATTCAAAGCTGGGATCATAGTACTTCAATCATAACATGAAAGACAAAGTTCTAGCAATAAGACAAAGAAACTATGATGCAACATGAAAAGGCACAAACAAAAGATCATGAATAACAATGCTTTGCAAGACGTTTGTTTGTTTCACATAAACAAAACATAGCATAATAGTATTTAGCTTGTCCCTCATAGAGTAGCAAATATAAATGCATAGGACACCTTCAAAGTTCGTAAGAGTGACTAGATACAAATAGTTTAAAACAAGCAACATCAAGTTATGCATCAATCAACTAGTCTTGGGACAATGCACATAGAACTAAGAATGGCCACTATGCTCTCAAAGTAGGTGCATAAAGGTAGAAGGTGGAGACTCAACATAAAAGTAAAAGAAAGGCATTCATAGAAGGAAGTAGGGATTCAAGTCTCATAAAGAGCTTCCAAAAATTATGGTACTTATAGCTTTCAGCTCTCATTGCCCCTATCATAAGCATCTTGAAGGTGATTAAGGTTAAGTGACACAACTAAGAGGATATGCTTGACAAGTTATAAACCGAAATCTCATGCCCCTTACTTACGAAGACCGAACCTCATGCTACTCAACTTTAGTCACGAGTAAGCTCTTGACATTGTAAGTACATGTGTATCATAAAGAACCGCCAATGGGGTACCCCTTGCACATGATACAGGAGCTATCCCATAATCAAAATGACAAGGCAAGCAGACAATGAGCATCTTAGCGATCTTTTTATTTGCTATTTGCATAGGTTTTTATTGAGGATGCTTCATAGAGTGCTCATTATGGTGATGCTGCAAGTTTCCACCATGAATAGGCATGGCTTAGGCTAGCGGCCCAAGCTTTTCTCTAACACACATACAAACTCCATGATCTTACAAGTTCCACTTTTATTTCACACCGCCGGGAACCGTAGGCAAAAGAACATGATATCAACGGGGTACAAAGTACAAGTGCAATGTTGAAAGCGTTCCCCACGAAACATGGTTCTGCAAATTGCAACTTATAAATCGTAAGCATATATACACAACAAAGAAGGACCCAATGGTTCAAGTTTATTAGAGGCAATACAGTAAAGTGTGCCATCAAGTTCGTGAGAGCTTTAATCACTAGTTTTCTCATAACAAGTGAAAGGTAAACAAAAGCATGAATATAATTGGAATAGCATAAGCTAGTACGTAGGTATGGTGGACTCTTTGGAATAACTTGGTTTAGGGAGTTGGATGCATGAGTGGAACTCATACTTGGTTGTGGAGGCTAGCAAAAGACTGGGAGCGACAAACTAAGAGAGCAATAATGGCCATAATCATACAGAGCGAGAAAACATCATTGATCAAAGCATAAAGTCATACTACAAGTTGAAAACTAAAGGATCATCAAGGCTATGGTGACTTGAGGTAGTCATAACATGGTGTGAGCATGCGCCAAGTCAACCCAAATAAAGCATCAAAGGAGAATACCACTATACTATGCTTTAATATGCTAAAACAACGCATGATTCATCCAAGGCACATTAAGCAATCTCAATTGTTTATAACAAGTCATGCTACAGCAAAGAATACTAAGCATAAAGCTAAAACAATATCAAGCATGGCATGACAGAGCATAGGCCATAGTCAAAAACAAGCTCTTTTTACCACATAACTATGAACTTTCCTACTCTTTTCCAAACCAAACCAAACTATTTGCAAACCAATGTATGAAAGAGGGAGTCCAACCAATTTATTCAGAAAACTAAGCAAACCAAAGAAAACAAAAAACCAAAATGAAAACGAAAAAGAAGACGCTCCAAGAACAACACAACTATGCATGAAACAATAAAAAGGAAGCGTTTGGAAGAAAACTGGGATTTTTATTGATGAAGAAGGGGATGCCTTGGGCATCCCCAAGCTTTGACGCTTGTACTTCTTGGATATTTCCTGGGGTGACACGTGTGGCATCCCCAATCTTGAGCTTTAGTCCATCCTTCATCTCATTACTCATTTCTTCCATACACCTGAAATTTTTCCTTCATACAAAACCTCACACAATCTTTATTAGCAACATTAGTGTACTCAAGATAAATAAGTCTTAAGGTTCAGTTATAACACCAAATAAACTTCCATTAGAACACTAGATATTGTAGCACTTCCCTCAAAAATCTCAATTCCCCAAAAGAACTCAAAAAGGAACCAACAAGAAGCAAATGCAGAAAATGGCAGAAATCTGTCAAAACAGACCAGCAAGTAAAGACGAATTTTTTCAAAGATCTTCTGTTGCTCAAATCACAAAGTGTTGAACTAACGAAAGTTAGATAACAACCTGGGTCAGAAGCACAAAAATTCACGCATCAAAAAGACGTTCAGAGATTTTATATGAATTTTTACGGTGAAGCATAGAAATCTGTTTTGGGACAACAACTTTCCCAATCATTACTTCTCTCTCATTAGAGGTTACTCTTGGCACAAAAACAAATAAAAAGTATAAGGAGCGGTTATTACTCAAGTAATAACTTCCAAGACTCATCTAAAACTTTTGGGTTATCTCGCAATAAGTACTTTTTTTTAACGCCTTTAAATTAGGCATAAGAAGCAAGAAAAAGGATCAAGTGTTCTCAAATGAAGAAGCATTAAGACCAAATTTTGTTTTCATAGGAGAAGCAAAATAAATCTTCTCTCTCTTCTTAGGGAAAGTTTCTATACCTTTCTTGAGTGGGAGTTGATATTTAATGGTGCCTTCTTTCATATCAATGATGGCACCAACAGTTTTAAGAAAAGGTCTTCCCAAAGTAATAGGACAAGAAGCATTGCATTCAACATCCAAAACATAGAAATCAACGGGGACATAGGCATTGTTAACCATAATAAGAACATCATTAAGACTCCCCATGAGTTTCTTTTTAGCATTATCATCAAGTGGGACATTCAAATAACAATGTTCAGGTGGAGGCAAATCAAGCATATCATAAATCCTTCTAGGCATCATAGAAACACTACTATCAAGATCACATAAAGCTTTGAAATCAAAATCATTCACTTTCATATTAATGATGGGTTCCAACCATCTTCTTGTTTTATAGTAATAGAAGCTTTTTGTTTCATCTCTTATTCTTTAATCTTTATGAGAGCATCAGTAATGTGTTTTGTAAGGGCCATGTTCATAGCACTAGCATTAGGACTTTTAGCAAGCTTTTGTAGAAACTTAATAACTTCAGAGATATTGCAACCATCAAGATCAAAATCAAAATTATCATCTAAAGTAGTAGAACTATTACTAGCCTCAACACTAGTGGTGGTGATAGTAGAAACACTAATGTTTCTAGCAATTTCATCTTCTCTTTCCCACTTAGCATGTAATTCAGCTAATAGTCTAACATTTTCATCAATTCTTACTTGTATAGCATTAGTAGCTGCAAAGGGATTATCATTAGTTTCAGGTTTAACAGCCATTTTATTCAAAGAAGATTGAGCTTCAGCCAAAGATGGTATATTTCTTTCAGTATTAGAGAGTTTTTCCTCAATAGTTTTATTCAAAGCAGTTTGTTTACTAATAAACTCTTTAAGCATAACTTCAAGTTCAGAGGGAGCACTCCTATTATTGTTGTAAGAATTTCCATAAGCATTACCATTGTTGGGAGGATATGGCTTATAATTCTTGTTACCAACATTACTCCTATAATCATTATTGCCAAAGTTGTTATTTCTTATGAAGTTCACATCAACTTGCTCTTCTTGAGTAACCAAAGAGGCTAAAGGAACATTATTTGGATCAATATGGGTTTTCCCATTCACAAGTATAGACATAATAATATCAATCTTATCACTCAAGGAGGAAGTTTCCTCAACAGAATTTACCTTCTTTCCTTGTGGAGCTCTCTCAGTATGCCATTCAGAATAATTAACCATCATATTGTCCAGAAGTTTTGTTGCAGCACCCAAAGTGATGGTCATAAAGGTGCCTCCAGCAGTAGAGTCCAATAGGTTCCTTGAAGAATAGTTCAATCCTGCATAAAAAGTTTGGATGATCATCCAAGCAGTCAGTCCATGAGTGGGACAATTCTTAACCAAAGATTTCATTCTTTCCCAAGCTTGAGCAACATGCTCATTATCAGATTGTTTAAACTTCATTATTTCACTTCTCATAGATATAATCTTAGCAGGAGGATAGTATTTTCCAATGAAAGCATCTTTGCACTTAGTCCAAGAATCAATACTATTCCTAGTTAAGGAATTCAACCATTCTTTAGCTTTTCCCCTCAAAGAGATAGGAAACAATTTAAGCTTAATAATATCACCATTTATATCCCTATGCTTTTGCATCTCACAAAGTTCAACAAAGTTATTTAGATGGGCAGCAGCATCTTCATTACCAATACCAGAAAATTGTTCTCTCATAACAAGATTGAGTAAAGCAGGTTTTATTTCAAAGAAAGTATCTTCAGGCACAGGTGGAGCAATAGGTGTGCTCATAAAATCATTGTTGTTGGTGCTAGTGAAGTCACACAACTTAGTGTTTTCAAGAGTAGTCATTTTTTGTGTTTTCAAATAAGAAAGCAAACTAGTAAAACTAATTTTTTTGTGTTTTTGAATAAAGAAACAAGCAAACTAAGCAAAAAGAAACTAAGCAAAACAAAAATAACAAAGTAAAGAGATTGGTTATGAGGGACTCCCCTTGTGAAGATGTCCTTGACTCCCCGGCAACGGCGCCAGAAAAATGCTTGATGGCTCAGTGTCGGCGCCAGAAAAATGCTGGTGAGGTGTTGATGTACAGCTCGTGGGGAACCCCAAGAGGAAGGTATGATGAGCACAGCAGCAAGTTTCACTCAGTTATGAAACCAAGGTTTAATTGAAACAGTAGGAGCAAGGTAACACCCAAAGGTGTTGCTAGCTGAGCCTTGGCAGGGCGCACTACCGGTGCTAGTAGCAACGTGGAGACCTGCGCAACACAACCACAGAACTTTGTCCCCAACTTGCAATGAGGTTCTCAATATCACCGTGTTTTGCTTAAAACAAAGGATTAAATGTATCGAATGGAAGGAAGTAATAGTTTGCAGAAAGTAAACACAAAGCAGTAAACAGTTTATAGATTGTATGTAAAGAAAAGGATCGGGATCCATAGTTCACTAGAGGTGGCTCTCCTTGATAGATAACATGTTGGGTGAACAAATTACAGCAGGGCAATTGACAAACATCGAGAAAGCAATACATGCATATACTAATCATCTTGACTCCTTTGGAACTTGATTGGGCATTACAACATTATACATAGACCGCCATCCAACTGCATCTATGACTAATAATCCACCTTCAGGTTATCATCCGAACCCCCTCCAGTATTAATTTGCATGCAACAGATTATTGCTTTACGAATTGCGTGTAATATAAACAATACGATTGTTCTATGAACAAAGGATTGTTGTTTTCTCCCTAGTAGCAACAGCACATCTAGTACCTTAGAGATTTCTGTCACTTCCCCAAATTACGAGAGGCATTAACCCACTATCGAGCATAAATACTAACTCCTGGAGTTACTAGCATCTACTTGGCCAAGATAGCTACTAACAACGGAAAGCATGCAAGATCACAAATAACAAATACATGATAGAATCAATAATCAATCTGAAATAGCATCTCAATATCCATCGGATCCGCGCAAACACAACATGTATGATTATAAATAGATGATCTTGATCATGAACGGAGCTCACAAGATCTAGACATGAAAGCACAAAGGAGGAGAACCAGCCATCTAGCTACTACATGGATCCGTAGTCCAAGGATGAACTACTCACGCATCACACCAGACGCTTGCATGGTGATGAAGAAGACCTCTAGGGTGAATTCCCCTCTCTGGCAGGGTGTCGGGAAGAGCTTCAGATTCCTCCCGATCTAGGAATGGAGATGACGGCGGCTACAGACTCTTTCGTGGATTTTTGATCGGTCCCTTAGGGTTTTCGTCCCAAGGGCATCTTATAGTCGGAAGGGGAGGCCGAGGGGTTGCCGGAGGCGGCCAGACCACCCCCTAGCATGAGCCAGGCTGGGCAGCGCAGCCAGGTGGTGTGGTGGCCCCTGGCCCCTCTCCGTCTCGTACTCTGGCATCTGATGACTTCCGGAAAAATAGGCACTTTGGCTTTTGTCCTGTCCAATTCTGAGAATATTTATTTTCTGACTTACCTGGAACCAAAAACAGCAGAAAATAGGCAGCTGGCACTGTGGCTCTTGTTAATAGGTTAGTCCAAGAAATCATATGAAAAGTACTCCAAAGTGTGGATAAAACACAAGAAAGTGGATAAAACCAAGCATGGAACATCAAAAATTATAGATACATTTGTAATGTATCAAAGAGCTTGATGAAAGGGCCCAGGCCCTAGAAGCGCGTCGCCAAGTACTCCTTGATGAGGCCAAAAACATTGACAAAGAAAAGAAACACATGGCAATTATGGAGAAGTACATCTCTCGGGAGCATCAGAAGACCCGGAAACGTCATACTCGTGATGACCAATTCCTGGAAATTCACAAAGTCCTCTTTGGAGGAGACCATGGGATGCCTCGACTTGACGGCAAGGGAGACTGGGAGTATCCAACACCAGTGCAAAACGCTGTTGTGGCTCGAGAAATCCTAGCAAATAATCCAGGCCCAGAGGAGATTCGATTGGGCATTAAACTTCTCAACAAGGGTCTGCAGCAGTAGAAGGCCGCCCTGTCCAGAAGCGGAAAACTGGTCTCCCAATCTGACCAATGTCGCACGGATCCGGCCTGGAATGACGTAAGACCCCAATGCGCTCCGGAACAGCATCACCGTTCCGACCATCGGGAAGACAGCTACTCAAGAACCGGATCTTCAGGACAGCATCACAAAGCTACACATGACTGGCGCAATGTGTAACACCCTCGAATCGGCCCTATGCAAGTTTTAGCCCTTTTCGCCAAACCCGCATAGAAACGATTCCAGGACGCCCACCAGGCACTTTCGTGCGGGTGGAAACGAAGTAATAACATTACACAACAGTCCTCGATGGGACCCACAGAACAGATATATATTCAACAGCGACTCAACGAGTCAAGAATACAGATATACAATACAAAGATCCAAATCACCTTGAAAACGATAGAGCGTCCGACTACGGACAAGATGCAAATGGGGCTGAGAGCCCTGCCGAATAACCAATGGCGTCCATAACCCCGCACAGGCCAAGCCAGAAGGGTAACCCTGCTAACGACGTCGGTCTCAAACCTGCTAAAACAAAAGGGGTGCCGACAAAGGGCAAAGGAAAAAGAGGAGCGTCAGTACTGAGGCCAGTACATGGCACGGCTAGAATTCGGCGGTCCACGCCTACACAGGTATGGTGGGCTGGAGCGGCAGCGCAGCGGCACTAAACAACCTATAGAGACTTGAGACAACTGGCGGTTATCAGAGAGGGGTAAGAAAGACCTATCCGGATCCAACCTGAAGCTAACATCAAACAAACTCATCCTGGTATTTCCCCCCTCGAGACCAAACGAGGAAATCGGACCAAGGAACTCATACAGTTGGCAATTTTACTCATTCCGTTATAGTTGCAGCAAATACTAATCAGATATAGATAACATGAGTCATCCTGATAGCATAAGTAGTGGGCAGTTTTAGTTAACATTCCGTTGTAGTTGGAACATTTACTAGCCAGATATAATTGTTTTGAGGGATCCCAAAACCCAGCATTTTGTTGGCACTTTTATCATATTCCATTGGAGTTGCAATACTTACTAGGCAGATATAACAAAACAACCTAGGTCCACCAGTGGTTGGCATTTTTAAAATCCATTCCGTTATAGTCAAGCTGATTACTAGTCAGATATATTAAGTCGAATTTATAGCACTGCTTTAGTTATGCTTGTCTATGATCGAGATATTGTGCTCCAAGTCGTCCATAACCGCGGACACGGCTTTCAGAAAGTTTTACCCTACAGGGGTGCACAAATAGCAACACACACTCGGTCAACCTCAGAAAAACCAACTCAGAACCCAACGAGGCATTCATGACAAAGCGATCACAGGATTCATAAAATATTTCAGGGGGCCACCCCACTAAGCTACCCACAACAAAGTTGGTCGGCTCCGGAATGGACCCAGGGTTTGCGACGACGGCTGTAAACGACTGGGAACCCGAAAGTGTGACTGGGCTTGTCTATACCGCGAAAACGTGGCGCGATCGAAAACAGTACAGGTGCTCCACGCACAATCTTAAATAAAGCAGTAAACATGGCATAAGTACAGGATAGTAAATAAAACCCCAAACTAGTTTGTGGCCCCAAAAAATAGAAATGAATCAAGCTCTGGCTCAGGGGGGTCCACGGCCTCCCGGATGTGGATAGTGCGAAAAATCAAGGAACAGGTATCAAGTACTCGGGGTCCTACGGGACACAAGTGAGCGTGGAAGAACCAAATAACATCTATTGCCCGCCGATGCCTCTGCATTAGTTATATCTAGCAATTTAATAGTTGTGTTTAAAGTCATGATCATCTCCACCACTAAGCATCTCCACCATTCCAACAACTGTGGTACTTGACAACACGAGATCGCACCTGAGCAAGCAACTACTACTCGCAAGGCCAGCTATCTACCAAACACAGGTAATAGGAGGTGTCCAAGGCAATATAGAGGTTGCATGGGATATAACTGGTGCACGGAACTAAAGCATCACGACACGGATAGCAATAGATCAACGGGAGGAAATAAAGACTATAAACGCAAAATAGGTAGAAAGGCGGAGAATGCTCGCCTGGGAAACACTGTCGAAGGTTCATATCCGGAGAACTTGTCGAAGGTCACAACGTCTCATCGTTCTATCCGGGAAGAAGCAAAACACTAAAAGGAACAAGCGATGCAACATTTACACTAATGCAGAAGAATCGGCATGATCATGATATGATGCGTGGCATGGCACAGATGCGGTGCAATTACGCAATATTAAGCGGAACCGGGGTCCTGACATTTAATTAATAGGTTCAAGTTGTTTAGAACCCCGCAATTTAAATGTTGTATCAACAAGGCAAAACATGACATCGGTTCACTATGCAAATTTAAATGGAGGCGATATGAGACAAATATAGCCCACATATAGTCTCCATATTTAATTATAAGGTGAATCGACTATACAAACCAGACCCACAAAATATGTATGCATGTGTGAACAATTTAATATGCGACGGTTGATAATGTCATATTATAAAAATAGGGGCTTAGGGTCACACATCTGGGTTCGGAAGATCTTGGGTTCCGAGGGTCCGGGGTCCGGTCTCAGGGTTCGATGGGGACGGTGAGGTTCTGATACAAGATGGAGAACTTGTCGTGCCATGACAGAGAACTTGGGTTCCAAGCGGTCGATCTTGCCGTCGATGGCGAACTTGAATGGATCGGTTACCGGTGGTCTTCGGGTCCGTGTAGACGGTCATGGCGTCCGAGATGAAGAACTTGGCGTTCCGGGAAGAAGATCTTGCGGTTTCCGTGTCTTCGGTTCCATGAAGGCGTGCTTGTCATCCGTGATGGCGAACTCGATGTCCCGAGAAGAAGATCTTGTCGTACCGGCGGCACCGGATCCTCGGAGGAGGGCATGGCGTTCTAGGATGGAGAACTTGTCGTTCCGAGGGTTCAACGTCGATGGTACATCGGGTTCGGGTCTCGAACTCCAGGATCGGTCTTTGGATCGCCGGGATCGGGCTTCAAGGTCGGGACCTGGGGTGGAGACTTGGAGCGTCGGGTCTCAGGGTAATTCGTGAAGGAGATCTTGTCGGCCACGCACCTTGTACAACTTCTCGTCCTCGTCCGATGGTAGGTTCGTAATCGAGGCCGATACTCCATGACAACAGCAGCTGCGCCACGTCACAACGCATTGGAGGCTTACCACACAGTACCATTCTTGTAACGCCGCATGAAGATCATCATCTGCAGTTTTCCACAACGCTTCAGTACCACACCATCTCCAACATAGCTAGTAGCATATAGTTGGGGTCGGTTCACGGTGGTGAGGGGTCCCTGTGAACGAACAAAGGCCAAGGACGTGGCTCGGGCAGAGGCGCGCGCGCGGGCACGGGCCGAGCAGGGCTGAGCACGCACATGTGGCGAGCTGGGTACCGAGAACATGGTGGTGCTCGGCCCGGGACGAGGAGCGGCGGAGCTGGCCCACTACCAGAGCGGGGCGGCAGGATGGGCCGCAGGCGACGGTCTCCAGTGGACGGTGACGCGGGTGAGAGGAGTCGCTGCGGGGCAGGGAAACGCGCGGCAGCGGCCGGAGAAGCTCCAGCGCGGCCGAGGCGGAAGGGCTCGCGGCGACCGGTAGAGAGGAGCGGCCTCGGCGTCCTGCATGGCGGCGGCGGCGCCAAGGACGAGCTCGAGGGCGGGGGGCGTGTGGTGGCGAGAACACGCAGGACGAGGCGGTCGTGCGCGAGGTCGGGGACGGCGTTGCTGCAGTCGATGCAGAGGCCGGCGGAGCGCGCGAGCTGGGAGACGCTGGCGAGGTCGACGCGGAGAAGGCGGCTGGGCTCGCGGATGAGGGGCAGAGGGGTGAAGGCGCAGCCCTGGCGGCGGCAGAGGAGGCGAGCGGGGCGGCGGGGTCGGGCTTGGGCTCGGGGGAGAACGTGGAGCGGGTGGAGCACGTCTTGCGCGTGGGGTGGGGGTAGGTGGAGGCTGGGTGTGCGGTGGGTTGGTGCGGACCGGGCTCAGGAGGACGTTGGAGGACGTGCAGGTGGTGGGCCGGGGCGACCAGGTGGAGTGGGACGCGTGCGGTGGAGGCGCGACTCGAGGCGCGTGAGCACGTCTCTCGCGCGGGGAGGGGGAGGGAGTGGGGACAGGACGTCATCGGTGGGCGTGGGAAAAGGGGGCGGGGCCAGGCGGGTTGGGTGAGGTGGCGACGGTTGACTGCAGGGTGGTGCAGAGAGGTGTAGGTGGCGTTAGGGTGGGACCAGGCTGCCGGGGAGAGAGGGAGGAAGGCGGCCAGGCTGAGCGCGTAGTTGGTGGAGATGGGTGCGACCAGGCGCGCGGTGTGCGTGCGTGCGTTGTGTGGTTGGCGGCGGCTGGAGAGGGATAGAAGAGGTAGGTAGGTTTTGTTTTTTTTAGGGTTTGGAGGTGGCCAGCCGGGCTTTCGGGCCTGGCGGGCTGCCTCCTAAAAATAATCTAAATATTTTATTTATTAAAACGAGGCTTTTGTAATCTGTTTTTAGACAAAACAAAATAATCCGGAGGCCCAGGGTTTTTGATTTGAAATTAAAGACGGGGTGTTTAGAAAACAAAAATAGGTTTTTCAAAAATTAGTTTTAGTCAAAAACCATGCATGATGATGACGACGCTCAAATGCAATGTGGCATGATGACATGAGCATGCGGTCATGATCATGCAATGCACAAAAAAAACGCGATTTTCTAGTAGTGATTTTAGCGGGATGCCACAATTCGACACCACTAACAAGGGATCTCACCCTCGAGATCCGCCTCGTGGTACCGGAAGAAAGCCGATGACCAATCTTCTCACTTCGTGTAGATTCTCGCGACACTACTAACAAGAGGTCATTGTCCATGATCGTCGAGAGAACACTCCGGAAACAAAGGACGAAGGTAAGGTATCCACAAATAAAGCCACCTCTAACTTCGATAGATGGAGAGAAACGATGCATTCTAATCCACTTCAGTGTACGAGAGCAAATAGAATGAGTAGTCGGCATGGGGGCCAATCCATCATGCACCCAAACTATTACTCCGCACAATCAGTAGAAAAGCGTGCAGCCATTCTCGGAATCAGACTGAAGATCTCGATAATCGAGGTTCGGAAACAAAGGAGTGATGCAGGCTCTGCATCGGATCTGGCGTAGAGGATGTCGTCACGTTGAAAACACCGGAAGGCACAACAAGGAACAAAGAGAAGTCCAACAGATGAAGGATTCCTCAGATAGCACGAAGACCGGATGTAGAAACACCGTTACCAAAAGAGGAAGCGAAACCCTGAAGGTGCGACGAAAACCCAACCACGAGAAATCCTGGACTCGAAGAGAATACAAGAGAACATATTCAAAACACGCAGAGGTAAGAGGAGAATAGCAGAGGGGTAAGGAGTAAAAGTAGACCTAATCAGATCTATCCAACCGATTTTTGCAAAATAGTTTTGACACTCTACTTCGGCCGTTAGCTAGGTTATCCTATAGGCTGGACTTGTGGGGTATCGCAACTACTGAGCTCTGATACCACTATGTAACACCCTCGAATCGGCCCTATGCAAGTTTTAGCCCTTTTCGCCAAACCCGCATAGAAACGATTCAAGGACGCCCACCAGGCACTTTCGTGCGGGTGGAAATGAAGTAATAACATTAGACAACAGTCCTCGATGGGACCCACAGAATAGATATATATTCAACAGCGACTCAACGAGTCAAGAATACAAATATACAATACAAAGATCCAAATCACCTTGAAAACGATAGAGCATTCGACTACGGACAAGATGCAAATGGGGCTGAGAGCCCTGGCGAATAACCAATGGCGTCCATAACCCTGCCCAGGCCAAGCCGGAAGGGTAACCCTGCTAACGACGTCGATCTCAGACCTGCTAAAACAAAAGGGGTGCTGACAAAGGGCTAAGGAAAAAGAGGAGCGTCAGTACTGAGGCTAGTACACGGCGAGGCTAGCATTCGGCGGTCCTCGCCTACACAGGTATGGTGGGCTGGAGCAGCAGCGTAGCGGCACTAAATAATCTATAGAGACTCGAGACAACTGGCGGTTATCAGAGAGGGGTAAGAAAGACCTATCCGGATCCAACCTGAAGCTAACATCAAACAAACCCATCCTGGTATTTCCCCCCTCGAGACCAAACGAGGAAGTCGGACCAAGGAACTCACACAGTTGGCAATTTTACTCATTCCGTTATAGTTGCAGCAATCACTAATCAGATATAGATAACATGAGTCATCCTGATAGCATAAGTAGTGGGCAGTTTTAGTTAACATTCCCTTGTAGTTGGAACATTTACTAGCCAGATATAATTGTTTTGAGGGATCCCAAAACCCAGCATTTTGTTGGCACTTTTATCACATTCCATTGGAGTTGCAATACTTACTAGGCAGATATAACAAAACAACCTAGGTCCACCAGTGGTTGGCATTTTTAATATCCATTCCGTTATAGTGAAGCTGATTACTAGTCAGATATATTAAGTCAAATTTATAGCACTACTTTAGTTATGCTTGTCTATGATCAAGATACTGTGCTCCAAGTCGTCCATAACCGCGGACATGGCTTTCAGAAAGTTTTACCCTGCAGGGGTGCACATATAGCAACACACACTCGGTCAACCTCGGAAAAACCAACTCAAAACCCAACGAGGCATTCACGATAAAGCGATCACCAGATTCATAAAATATTTCAGGGGGCCACCCCACTAAGCTACCCGCAACGAAGTTGGCCGGCTCCGGAACGGACCCAGGGTTTGCGACGACGGCTGTAAACGACTAGGAACCCGAAAGTGTGACTGGGCTTGTCGATACCGCGAAAACGTGGCGCGATCGAAAACAGTACAGGTGCTCCACGCACAATCTTAAATAAAGCAGTAAACATGGCATAAGTATAGGATAGTAAATAAAACCCCAAACTAGTTTGTGGCCCCAAGAAATAGAAATGATTCAAGCTCTGGCTCAGGGGGGTCCACGGCCTCCCGGATGTGGATAGTGCGAAAAATCAAGGAACAGGTATCAAGTACTCGGGGTCCTACGGGACACAAGTGAGCATGGAAGAACCAAATAACATCTATTGCCCACCGATGCCTCTGCATTAGTTATATCTAGCAATTTAATAGTTGTGTTTAAAGTCATGATCATCTCCACCACTAAGCATCTCCACCATTCCAACAACTGTGGTACTTGACAACACGAGATCGCACCTGAGCAAGCAACTACGACTCGCAGGGCCAGTTATCTATCAAACACAGGTAATAGGAGGTTTCCAAGGCAATATAGAGGCTGCACGGGATATAACTGGTACACGGAACTAAAGCATCGCGACACAGATAGCAATAGATCAACATGAGGAAATAAAGACTATAAATGCAAAATAGGTAGAAAGGGGGAGAATGCTCGCCTAGTAAACACTGCCGAAGGTTCATATCCAGAGAACTTGTCGAAGCTCACAACATCTCATCGTCCTATCCGGGAAGAAGCAAAACACTAAAAGGAACAAGCGATGAAACATTTACAATAATGCGGAAGAATCGGCATGATCATGATATGATGCATGGGATGGCACAGATGCGGTGCAATTAGGAAATATTAAGCGGAACCGGGGTCCTGACATTTAATTAATAGTTTCAAGTTGTTTAGAACCCCCCAATTTAAATGTTGTATCAACAAGGCAAAACATGACATCGGTTCGCTATGCAAATTTAAATGGAGGCGATATGAGACAAATATAGCCCGCATATAGTCTCCATATTTAATTATGAGGTGAATCGACTATACAACCCGGAACCACAAAATATGTATGCATGTGTGAACAATTTAATATGCGACAGTTGATAATGTCATATTCAAAAAATAGGGGCTTAGGGTCACACATCTGGGTTCAGAAGATCTTGGGTTCCGAGGGTCCGGGGTCCGGTCTCAGGGTTCGACGGGGACGGCAAGGTTCTGATACAACATGGAGAACTTGTCGTGCCGTGACAGAGAACTTGGGTTCCAAGCGGTCGATCTTGCCGTCGATGGCGAACTTGAATGGATCGGTTACCGGTGGTCTTCGGGTCAGTGTAGATGGTCATGGCGTCCGAGATGAAGAACTTGGCGTTCCGGGAAGAAGATCTTGCGGTTTCTGTGTCTTCGGTTCCATGAAGGCGTGCTTGTCATCCGTGATGGCGAACTCGATGTCCCAAGAAGAAGATCTTGTCGTACCGGCGGCACCGGATCCTCGGAGGAGGGCATGGCGTTCTAGGATGGAGAACTTGTCGTTCCGAGGGTTCAACGTCGATGGTTCATCGGGTTCGGGTCTCGAACTCAAGGATCGGTCATCAGATCACCGGGATGGAGCTTCGAGGTCGGGACCCGGGGTGGAGACTTGGAGTGCCGGGTCTCAAGGTAATTCGTGAAGGAGATCTTGTCAGCCACACACCTTGTACAACTTCTCGTCCTCGTCCGGTGGTAGATTCGTAATCGAGGCCGATACTCCATGACAACAGCAGCTGCGCCACGTCACAACACATTGGAGGCTTACCACACAGTACCATTCTTGTAACGCCGCATGAAGATCATCATCTGCAGTTTTCCACAACGCTTCAGTACCACACCATCTCCAACATAGCTAGTAGCATATAGTTGGGGCTGGTTTCCGGTGGTAGAGGGGTCCCTATGCACGAACAAAGGCCAAGGACGTGGCTCGGGCAGAGGCGCGCGCGCGGGCACGGGCCGAGCAGGGCGGAGATCGCACGTGTGGCGAGCTGGGTACCGAGAACATGGTGGCGCTCGGCCCGGGACGAGGAGCAGCAGAGCTGGCCCACTACCAGAGCGGGGCGTCAGGGCGGGGCCGCAGGCGACGGTCTCTAGTGGACGGTGACGCGGGTGAGAGGAGTCGCTGCGGGGCAGGGAAACGCGCGGCGGCGGCCGGAGAAGCTCCAGCGCGGCCGAGGCGGAAGGGCTCGCGGCGACCGGTAGAGAGGAGCGGCCTCGGCGTCCTGCGCGGCAGCGGCGGCGCCAAGGACGAGCTCGAGGGCGAGGGGCCGTGCGGTGGCGAGAACGCGCAGGACGAGGCGGTCGTGCGCGAGGTCGGGGACGGCAGTGCTGCAGTCGATGCAGAGGCCGGCGGAGCGCGTGAGCTGGGAGACGCTGGCAAGGTCGACACGGAGAAGGCAGACGGGCTCGCGGACGAGGGGCAGATGGGTGAGGGCGCAGCCTTGGCGGCGGTAGAGGAGGCGAGCGGGGCGGCTGGGTCGGGCTCGGGCTCGGGGGAGAACGTGGAGCGGGTGGAGCACGTCTTGCGCGTGGGGTGGGGGTAGGTGGAGGCCGGGTGTGCGGTGGGTTGGTGCGGACCGGGCTCAGGAGGAGGTTGGAGGACATGCAGGTGGTGGGCCGGGGCGACCAGGTGGAGTGGGACGCGTGCGGTGGAGGCGTGACTCGAGGCGCGTGAGCGCGTCTCTCGCGCGGGGAGGGGGAGGGAGTGGGGACAGGAGGTCATCGGTGGGCGTGGGAAAAGGGGGCGGGGCCAGGCGGGTTGGGTGAGGTGGCGACGGTTGACTGCACGGTGGTGGGGAGAGGTGCAGGTGGCGTTGGGGTGGGACCAGGCTGGCAGGGAGAGAGGGAGGGAGGTGGCCAGGCTGGGCGCGTAGGTGGTGGAGATGGGTGCGGCCAGGCGCGCGGTGTGCGTGTGTGCATTGTGTGGTTGGCAGCGGCTGGAGAGGGATAGAAGAGGTAGGTAGGGTTTTTTTTAGGGTTTGGAGGTGGCCGCCCGGGCTTTTGGGCCTGGTGGGCTGCCTCCTAAAAATAATCTAAATATTTTATTTATTAAAACGAGGCTTTTGTAATCCGTTTTTAGACAAAACAAAATAATCCGGAGGCCCGGGGTTTTTGATTTGAAATTAAAGACGGGGTGTTTAGAAAACAAAAATAGGTTTTTCAAAAATTAGTTTTAGTCAAAAACCATGCATGATGACGACGATGCTCAAATGCAATGTGGCATGATGACATGAGCATGCGGTCATGATGATGCAATGCACACAAAAAAACAACGCGATTTTCTAGTAGTGATTTTAGCGGGATGCCACACAATGTTACTACAGCTGCGGAGCAAGAGGCAATTGATGCACTAAGTCCGAAGAATCCTCCCCGGCGAGAGTCGAATGGTCGCAGGAAAGAAGACAAAGAGAAACATTGGGAGGAGGACCGTCAAAGAATGCCACCTCTTAGACATACAAGTCGTCCGGCTGACAGACAAAGGAACGACGGACACCATGCTGATTCAAGATGGCAGGGGGCATGTCGTAGTGAATATCCTCCCCGGAACCGGCATAGTGACGCTCTGTACGGAGGTCGGCGATCAGCCGAAAACAATCCAGCTACTCCATCCTCTCCACCAAGCAGCCTTCACAACGGCTCCCAAGGAGGCCAAGGAGGGCGTCGTGGCGGAGGAGGTGGTGGCAGAAGCCAGAGTCCAACTCCAAGGCACCGCAGCCATAGCCGTCATTCAAGACGATCTCTGTCCCCAAGTGACCCAAGGCACAGGATTAACTCCAACATAGAGGTGTGGTGCTACGAAAATGATGATATATACGTGGGCCCAAAGTGCTTCGGATCATGCATAAGAGCCACAAAATTCCCGGAGGATTTGCTATCTCAAGGCACATTCAGGCCTATGACGGTATGGCTCGGCCAGATACTTGGCTCCAAGATTTTTTCCAGGCTTGTTGTATCGCCAAACGTGGAAATAGCCTGGTCGCGACCCGATATCTCCCACTCATGTTGCGGAAGACGGCACAATCATGGCTCAATGAACTTCCGGAGAACACCATCCACAACTGATATGACATGCAACGGCATTCTTTCGGAATTTCGAAGGGACATATCGGAGGCCCTATACGGTAGGAGACTTACAGCGTTGCACCCAGAAAGCCGGAGAAACTTGCCGAGATTATCTCTGATGATGGATCGACACCAAGAACTCATGTGAAGGAGTAAATGATCAAACTGCGATCGAAGCTTTCATTGCAGGACTCCCAGTTGGTTTACTACGTCACTGCTTGAAGTGTGACAAGGTCACTGATTTGGGAGAGATGATAGAAACAGCGAGCAAGTATGCAGATGCTAACGATGATGCAGAGGGATTACTTAACGCCCTAGTTGTGCCATAGTCGGCAAAACAACCAAAGCAGCAAGATCAGAAGCGCAAGAACACCTCGGAAGAAAAGCCCAACGCGGATACGGTAGTAGTCACTGCTACTTTCCGGTCTAGAGGAGGAGGAGGGCCCGGTGGTGGCCCTGGATGCGGTCATGGGACATCAAGAGTCCAAGGTAGAGGAGACTAGTAGCCTGGCAAAACCTACTCTTGGGCCGACATTGCCAATAACCCATCTGTGCATCACTTAGATGCCAATGGGGGCTCGTCCCACACAAACGCCGAGTGTCGTTTCAATGACAACATCAAGAAAAACGATACCGTTGGCTACAGGGCTAAGCAGAAGAAGGGAAAGAAGAATCCCGATAAAGATAAAGAGACCAAGGATGATTCCGACATGGAGGAAGCCTATGCTTCAAATCCCAAGCCGGAAGGGAAAAAGAACTTCCTGACAAAGAAAGACACTTATGTCACCTTCCTCGGATCTCAACCAGCTAAGGTCAAGAAAGAAGTTCTTCATGAGCTCAATGCGACTATTCCAGCTGTCCCCCAATTCTTGGACTGGTCGGAAGTAGCAATCACCTTTGACCGCGTTGATCATCCGCCTAAGTTGCACAGGCGAGGAAAATACGCCTTAGTCGTCAATCCACTTATTGACGACTATGGTTTCTCCAAGACTCTCATGGACGGCGGCAACAGCATTGACATTCTGTATGTCGAAACTCTACGCAGGATGAAGATCTTGGAGACCCAGCTGAACTACAACTCTGTGATCTTTCACGGAGTTGTCCCAGGAAGACAAGCAAATTCCCTGGGAGAAATTACTTTGGATGTGACCTTTGGAACTCCAAAGAACTATCGGACGAAAGCACTTTCCTTCGAAGTGGTCCCGTTCAAGAGCGCGTACCACGCTACATTCGGACGTCCGGCTTACTGGGCTTTTATGGATCGTCCGTGTTACATTTACAATATGATGAAAATTCTAGGTCCCAACAGCGTGATCACCATCAGGGGAGACCTGAAGAAAGCGCGAGAGTGCAAGGATGGAAATGTCGCTTTTGCTGAAGCCGTGCTGCACGCCTAGGAGTACCAGGAGATCTAGAAGACCATAGATCCGTCTGAGATGCCCGCAACAAAGAAGGAGGTGACAAAGCAGAATCCGGAGTTCAAGGCATCGGAAGAGACTAAGAAGACGTTGTTGAAGGATGATGACCCCTCCAAGGTGACCTAGATAGGTGCAGGCCTAGATAGCGCATAGGAAAGCACGCTCGTCAAGTTCCTCCAAGCAAATCAAGATATCTTCGCATGGCAGCCATCTGACATGACCGGAGTACCTAGGGAACTTGCCGAGCACTCTTTAAATGTACACCCGAATGCTAAACCTGTCAAACAGTCCCTGCGATGTTTTGGCGATAAAAAGCATAAGGCAATAGCTAAGGAACTAGCACGGCTCGAGTTAGCCGGATTCATTGAAGAGTTCATCCACACTGAGTGGTCGGCCAATCCTGTAATGGTCCCTAAAAAGGACACCACTGATTTAAGGATGTGTGTTGATTATACTGCCTTCAACAAGGCTTGTCCCAAAGATCCGTTCGCTCTGCCTAGGATTGATCAAGTTATCGATTCTACGGTAGGCTCGGAACTCCTATGTTTTCTCGACGCATATTCCGGTTATCACCAAATCCGGATGAAGGAATCTGACAAAGTCAAAACTTCATTCATAACCCCCTTCAGAACCTTCTGTTTTGTTACGATGCGCTTTGGGCTCAAGAACGCAGGAGCTACGTACCAGCGCACTATGCAGTATTGCCTCCACGATCAAATCGGATGCAATGTACATGCATATGTGGATGATATTGCGGTGATGTCCAAAAATAAGGAAACCTTGATTTCCAACTTGGAGGAAACGTTTGCCAATCTACGAAAATACAACATAATGCATAACCCGAAGAAGTGCTTCTTTGGAATCCCAGCCGGAAAATTGTTAGGATTTATCATGTCTCAAAGAGGCATAGAGGTAAACCGAGACAAAATCAAGGCTATACTCAATATTTCCAGGCCGACTCGCTTGAAGGACGTTCAAAAACTGACTGGTTGCATTGATGTAGTTAGTCGGTTTGTAAGCCAGCTCGGTGAAAGAGCCGCACCACTATACAAGCTCCTGAAAAAGACCAAGAAACTCGTTTGGACCGACGAAGGTGAAGCTGCGCTACAAGACCTGAAAGCAGTAATCTCATTTGCTCCTATCCTTGCAGCACGGAACCACAGGAACCGATGTTGCTCTATCTCGCTGCGACAAACAAGGTCGTCAGTATCTTCATGGTGGTGGAGAGACCGGAGGAAAATCAGGAACACTTGGTGCAGCGTCCGACTTACTATCTCAGCGAGGTCTTAACTGAATTAAAACAGCGGTATCCGCACTATCAGAAGCTGGCTTACGGTGTGTTCTTAGCATCTCATAAGTTATGGCATTATTTTCAGGAATATCAAATTACCGTGGTGAGCACATCTCCCATGAGAGATATAATCAACAATAGTGACGCCACAGGACGCGCCGCCAAATGGGGCATAGAGCTTTCAGCTTTCGACATTGAGTACAAACCTCGTACAACAATCAAATCCCAAATCCTCACTGACTTTATCGCTGATTGGACAGAGACAACGGAGAATATGACCCCGCCAGAGTCGGAATACTGGACCTTGCATTTTGACTGGTCTAAAGAGCTCGAGGGCTCAGGGGCTGGCGTGGTGCTCAAGTCACCCCAAGGAGATAAACTTTTCTATGTATTGCAGATACACTTCACGGCAACAAACAACATTGCCAAGTATGAAGCATTACTACATGGATCCGATTGCTAAGGACATCGGCATCCGATGTTTAATGTGTTATGGAGATTCGGATCTTGTTGCTCAACAAGTGTCGGATATCTGTAAGGCAAACAAGCACATGGCGGCATACAGGGCTGTCGTGGATGAAGTATCTAAATCGTTTGAAGGGTTTGAAGTTCAACACATCCCTCGAACAGAAAATGAGGAAGCAGATGCACTATCTCGAATAGGTTCTGCCCGGAAAAAGGTCCCGGATGGCGCTTTTTTAGAGCACCTCAAATTTCCCTCTATAAAGGGAGTGGACGAGGAATATCCGACCAAATCCGACTCACCTTTAGTAGAAGTTCTAGCTATGATTCCCAGCTGGACTCAACCCTACCTTGATTTCTTGGTAGACGGAAAATTACCCGAAGACGAAGTTCTGAGCCGGCGGATCGTCCGACGAGCAAAAGCCTATACTATAATTAGTGGTGAGCTCTATAAGAGGAATGCATCTAGGGTCTTTCAGCGATGTGTATCTCCGGAAGGAGTGGAAATCTTACGAGAGATCCACGAAGGCGAGTGTGGTCACCACGCTGCAGCCAAATCTCTGGTGGCAAAAGCTTTCCGACACAGTTTTTTCTGGCTTACAGCCAAGGCAAATGCCGAACGGCTGGTCAAGACGTGCAAGGGCTGCCAAAAGTGTGCCAAACAAGCTCACATTCCGGCTGATCAGCTGCGAACAATACCTACAACATGGCATTTTGCAGTCTGGGGGCTTGACATGGTAGGACCGTTCAAACGGGCTCCAAGTGGATTTACCCACCTCTTAGTTATGGTGGATAAGTTCACCAAGTGGATTGAGGCTAAACCCGTAACTAGTTGTGATGGAGCAACAACCAGAAGATTTGTTGAGGATGTTATAATCCGATACGGTTATCCGCATAGCATTATCACGGATAACGAGAGTAACTTTTCTATGGGAGAACTTGCTGAATTCTGCAATGAACAAAATATCCGGCTTGACATCGCGCCAGTCGCACATCCACAAGCTAATGGACAAGTTGAAAGAGCAAATGGTCTAATCCTACAAGGCCTAAAACCAAGACTCGAAGCACAACTACGACGTGTTGTGGGGGCTTGGGCAGAGGAATTACCTTCTGTAATATGGAGTTTATGAACAACTCCAAACAGGTCAACCGGATACACACCTTTCTTCTTGGTCTATGGCGCAGAAGCAGTTCTTCCCAGCGATTTGATTCACACTTCTCCTAGAGTGGCTGCGTATATTGAAGAGGATGCCGAAATTTCTCGAAAAAATGATCTCGACTTAGTCGAAGAAGTTCGCGTCGTTGCTGAGATGAGATCAACAGCCTATCAGTAGAAATTACACAAGTATCATAGCCAGAGAGTCAGAAATTGGTCTTTCAATAAGGGTGATTTGGTTCTCCGGCTTGTGCAGCAAAGAAAGCACAAACTTTCCCCAATATGGGAAGGGCCATTTTTAGTTAGTAGGGTATTGCGCAATGGTTCATACTACCTAACTGATATGCGGCCAGTCAAAGAAAGACATGCTACTAAGAAGAGAAAGAGAGCTGGAGGCAGTACAAATCTGGATGAGTTAGACAGACCATGGAATATTGCTCAGCTACGTCCCTTTTATTCTTAGTTTATTTTTCTTTGTAATCATATATGTGTACATGTTCAATGAGAAATAAAGTCTTGGTTGCCTCAAAATCTTTCTGAGAAGTTTTTACCATCTTATTTCTGAATGATCATGTCAGAGTCGAAAATCACAGAATACTTGAAAGTACTTTATGCTCATGTTTGTTCTGGTTTAGATTTCTGATTCTAAAATTGCTACCTTCGGGGATAAATCTAAATTTTCTAGTCTATACTTTGGTTATTTGTCTGATTGCTGAATGCGGGCATTTTCCGAGTAGTGAATTGTTGGTACTGGAAGCCGGCTTTGTTTCCGAGTTTAAACTGGTTTAGCAATTGAGCTCCGTTGCTCGGCAAAGTTTCCGTGCTAAAAGTTGGCCGGCTCACGAAAGGACAAGGCGGAAAGCTAGATAAACGATAAGTGCAGACAAAAATTACAAGTGCTTATGCAAACATTTCAGGCACATAATATCAAAGCCAAAAGTGATGAATAGATAAAATAAAGCTTAGCACTAGAAAAAGTATTATACTACTTATTTACAGACACAAATTGTTTTCACAATAACACATTGTTCTTTCTGATACTCTATGATGCAGGGGAGAGATACGAGCTACCGGCTCGCTGGATACATCAGCCTCGTTTTGATAACGTTCCGAGATGTTCAAATCCGATATGGTTTGATCATCGTCGGAAACTTCAGCTGTTTCTTTGGAAGGCAGAGGCGGCGTGTCCATGTGGGTGAAGAAGGGAGTGTCATAGCTGGTCAAATCAGCTACGTGGCACCCATATCCGGCACATGAGTCCATGATAGCCCTGATGTCTTGCTCCTGTCCATCTTCGTCCATCTTGCAGTACCCTCTGATTACTTGCCAGATTTCCATGTTTCCATGATGGCTCATAACCATGGTGAGAGCGTTTTGCGATGCGGTTCACGCGTAGAACATGTTCCAGTCCTGAACAAGCTATAGCATATCCTTGGCATTATCTCGCACCTCAAATTCGGACATGCTATACATGTCTAGAACCTTGAGAACTTCGCCAATATCTTCGAGGTATTGGCAGAAGTCATGCAGCAAATCACCGACTTGGGTAAGCCGGCTGGTGCGAGATTCGGCAGAGGCTGAGTCCATCAAGTTCAGAGGACCTGCGCATATAATGCAAAGGGTAAGTCAAGTAAAGTCGAACTCCAAAGAGTCAGAAGATGTAGATAAGTCAGAAAAAGGGAAACATACCAAAGATGACATCGTCGACTTTGGCCTTCTCGTCCCGAAGACTCTGGAGTTCAACCCGGAGTGCCTTGGTAATGTCCCTTTCTCTGAGTAGATCATTGCTGAGATCCGAGATTTTCTTATCTTGGAGTGTAATCTTACGATCACGCTCCTCGGTGTCCATGGAGGTTGATTCGAGAATTTGAGCAATGCTCTTCTCATGATCCGCCTTAAGCTTATCCAGCTCTTGGCGAAGTTCCTTGTTTTCCACCACCAGGGTCTTAAGATTCTCGGCACCTTCAATCATAGCATAGGACTACTTTACCAGTGTTGTAAGTCAAAAGAACAACAGTTGAGCAAAAAATTCGACTATGAAATACAAGACAAGGTTTGAGTTCTGGAATGTTTACCTTCGGCCTCATCCCTGGAAACTTTCAATTGTGCATTTTCAAGCCGGAGAGCTCTGATTTCTTTCCGCTTGTTGCAAACATTCTTCAACAAATCCTGGTTATAGGAAAATACTTTATGTAAGTTAGAATACCCAGAGTCAGAAGTCTACTAAAGACTCGGGCTAATATTTTTACTAATATCAGCACGAGCCTTGGGGCTTACACTAGTTCATTCTTTGGCATCCTAAGGAAGCATAAAACTGGATTTGACTTTCCAGCTTCATGCTTGGGGGCTAGAGGATATGATATGAAATAAGGAAAAATAGGAGTTGGAATTCCGACTTACATATTGTTCGCGAATGAGTTTATCTAAACTTGCATTCACTTCGGTGGCAACCTTTTCGGCGAAGGTTAGGGGGATCACTGGCACAGTTGGAAGCTCGCTGGTCCTCAGCTTCTCGTCGCGAAGACGAACTTCTCTAAGAAGATCAGAGTGCTTGATATCCTCTGCTTCTTGCGCTTCTTCTTTGGCAGAGATAGTCTGGTTTTCTAGGCATTGTCGGGCTAGCCGTTGAATCTCCTCCACAGACTTCCGAGATAGGCCAAGTTTGGCAAGTCCTGGATTGTCGAGGAGATTGTCGTCGAAGGTCTCTGTCGAGGGATCATTACCCGAAGAGGGTTCACCCTTAGCAAAACCTGAGTCACCCATGGTGACGTCAGTTTGTGATTCAAGGATCGCTGGCTCTGCTGATTGAGCCGGATCTTCTACAACGGTCGGAGATGGAGTAATCTCTAGCGCTGCAGAAGGCTGAGGGGCAGGAGTCGGAGGAGCCACGGTAGGAGAAGCCAATTTTAGCTTCGACTGACGCAGGGGATTCGAGACAGCTCCCTTCCCCTTGCCCTTGATGAGTTGTTTAGCTCTGAGAAGGTAACAGAACAAAGAACATTACATCTCGGGAGGAATTACGAGCAAAATATAAAGACCTTGTGAGGAAAGATTACCTCTTCACAACGGGCACTTATTTTGTGCCAATGGTCAATGTCGGAGCTTTGCGTTTCCGAGGAACGACGTCCGACATTGGAACCAATTCACCCTCATCCTGAGAAAACTCAGGAGGATATCCCTCGATAGGACGAACTCCGACTCGGGGAGGTCAACAAGCTAAAAAGGAGAAGTATCTCAGTATTGCAAAAATAACATAAAGATGAGAACATAAAAAGAGTTGTTGCTGAAGCTTACCGGCACAACGGGATCTTCCGATGTATGCATGTCCAGGGACAGCTCCGGAGTCTTCCTCTCAATCCGTTTCCTTATCAGCCATCTGATTTCGCTTACATAATCTTTTGGCTCTAAGGTTTTGGGGCTGATGCGGAGGGAATCCTTCTTTGATGACGTGATGGAATGCATCAGTCGATCTCCATGATGTTGAAGAGGCTGGATCCAGCGTGCCACCCAGCATTGAACTAAGTCGGACCCTTTCAGGCTCTTGTGCTTCATCAGATACTCGATCCACCTCTTGGCGAGGATCAGATCATCACTAAGAGCCGGGGCGAGCTCGTCCCAGGACTCTTGGGGCGTGGCGGCTCTGTCGACGAAAGCCGGCAAAGCATGATCTTTGCCGGGAGCGGGAATATCCTTGTGATAGAAAAAAGTGGATGGCCATTGCTTAACCGTCTCACTAGCCATGATCCGAGGATAGACGCGCTCTCGCCTAACCAAAAAACTAATGGTACGGGTAATGTAAGGATTACCGGCAGTTATGGAATTTCTCCGGACATGAAAGTAGTCCTAGAAGAGAGTATGGCTCGGCCTAATGCTAAGATACCCCTCGCAGAAAGAGGCGTACGCACTCATCTCTAAGATGGAGTTCGGGGGGAGATGAACTCCATAATGACCTATGACCTCGGAAAAGAAATCTGAGGGAGGAAAGCTCAGACCTCTGTCAAGGTGAGTGCCGAAGTGCACTCGCTCATCATCGCGGGGGTTGGGGATGGTTTCGCCGAAGCCGCTCCGCCAGTCACCGGCGCGGAGGATCCCTTCTTCTTCAATGACACGGAGCTTGGGATCATTGAGGACGCACGAGATCCAAACCCCGTGGTAGCTCTCCTTCTCCGTCGCCGCCGCCGGCACTGCCGTCGCTGCCGAGCTGGAGGATGATGCAGAAGCCATTTTTCCGGTGCGCCAGTGACCTTGGATGGGTGGCGATTGAGGTTTTTTGGGGAGCAGTGGAGCTCTAAGTTCGTGGGAGGAGTAGAGGAGAAGGAAACGGCGCAAGGAACTGCTGAAGGAGATGGGGAAAAGAATCCTCACCATTTATATCCACCAGCCACGTCAAGATTCGTGTAAACGCTACAGTAAATATGCCACGCATCGTGGAAAGGACTGGGAAACCCCCACACGATGATTACGCCGCCTCGATCTCCACGCACGCATTGAAACAGCGCCTCGGTTCCGTGAAAGACGGACCCACCAACGGTAATGCTGACAGCAAATGTCTATCAGTGACGTGATTTGACCATGACTGTTGTCAGGTTACATCAAAAACCAAGTTCCGGCTTAGTTTGAATTTCAAGCTGAAAATCTGAATAAACGTACTCATAGGTCCGACTCATTTTTTGAGACCCGGACCGTATCTTTTCTTTTGAAGTTTCAGGAACCCTTCAAGATTCTGCAAGCCGAAGATCAAGCTAGATGATGATGAATCCGACTTTGGATCTTAGAGGCCTCCGGGGGCTGCTGTTGGGGATATACTTTTCGGGTATCCTCACTGTACCTCACTGACCAGGGTGGCCTACTTCGGGTTAGATCTTTGCTTCACGGGCGGCCCAGTCAAGGAGAAGAGACGGAGTCCAGTCCGGCTACGGGAAGGCCCAGAAGACTTACCGACATAGGCACATAGTGTTACTTGTAGTTCAAGATGTACCTTGTAACCGACTCTTAGTCGTAGCTGGATAGATCTCTCCTGTAAACCCTAGGCCGGATATCTATATAAGTTGTCCTAGAGAGAGACTTTAGGGCACCCTCACAATAGTCTACAATCTCGACTCACATAGTCGAAATCCTTGTAACCCATATTCCAGCTCTTCCGTATTACTAGATTGCTAGTAGAAGTAGGATCCGTCCAAAGCCGGCGGATTCGAACCTGGGAAAACTTGTGTGCTCACCCGGAACACCGTACGTCTCACACCACTCTCTTCCACAAGCTTCGAGGACCCCGTCCTGGCGTACTTGTTATCAATCCGACGACACCCAAGAGTATGAAACTCCACAAAATTTCCTTAAGTTCTATTGAATTCTCCTCTTACATTGCATGGAATAGTCTGTACACGAACATCACATAAATGACAATCGCAATTGAGTGAATTTACATATCAAATATTGTATATACCAAAAAATGCTCAAATCGATCCTTTATGAGCCGGACACTATAGTCTGACATACTTTCATCACTACAGTCGGGGAAACAAACTTGGCAAATCACTATATCCTAAACAAGAAAATATAGAAATTTTATCTCTGTATACTTCACAAAACAATATCTTATAGCACCATGTCCTAAACAAGAAATATTGTCATTCATATATATGATCAATGCATGTAGTTATTTTGTCTCTAAAAATAATCAATCCAACAATAATCTAACACTAGATATAATCTTTAGCTATGAATCTACAAATATACATATAAATCTCTAGCTACCATATGAATTACACATACATATAAATCTCTAGCTATAATATATTCTCTAGCTACCATATGAATCTACACATAAATATAAATCTCTAGCTACCATACGAATCTGCAAATACATATAAGTATTTAGCTACCATATGAATCTACGCATACACATCAAACAATAATCCAACACTAATCTTAGACGATGGCGGGGCGAAATCTCACCGCGAAATCGGATCAGAGACTCACCGCTACGATGGCGGGGTGAGCCAAGACGGAGAGCATGACGGCGTGGACGGAAACGATGGCACGGTGGAAGGGAGTGCGCAGGGGCAGGGGAAGGGGAGTGCGCAGGGGAAGGGAAATGTGAAGGGGAAGGCGTGGGCGGTGCGGCGGCGGCGCGCACGGAGTGTCCGAGGACCGAAGATAGAGGAGTGGTGGATCGAGAGTGTGAGACCACACAATCCGCACGGTTGAATCGAACTTGGAACCGTTTTGTTAAGTAGCTAGTGGTGGCGTTCGAAAGAATCAAATACCGTTAGATGTGTCACTAGTGGTGGGGTGGTTTATATGGTTCGAACGCCACTGCTTACTTTGTCTAGGCTACATTTTCAAGGACCATATACATATGGCGTTTGACTGCTTCCGAACGCCACTAAAAGGTTTTTCTAGTTGTGTTCGGTAAATATGGGACGCATTTACTATTTTCTCAGAAAGTGGTGGCGTGTAATTTCCTAGACGTGTCACTAGAAAAATGACTGCTATAGGCATTTTCCTACTAGTGGGGAGAGGCTGCCATGTGGGTCAAGGGTGTGGGGTCCACCCTTGTGGGTAATTAGAGGGGTAGGTTATGTTAATTTGCGAGTTAGTCTCATGTGTCACATGCGCTTATCTACCTCTCAGGCTCTTATTTCTTTCTCTCTTTTAAGACATGTGAGTGGTGATCATGTAGGGTTTAGGAAGATTCCTAGAGAGAATATTAAGTGGGGAATTACCCTGGTTCTTGAGTAATTATCTTAGGTCATGGGAAAAAGAGAGATCATTGATCATCATGCATAAGATGGATTATTTTGCGCAAAGACAGAAAATATAGAATCCAGATCAATGCATTGGATCCCGTGGGCTGAGATGGTTGGGTTTGAAAGTAGGATAAGATCATGACTAAATGGTCCACAATGGTAAGCTTGAGACAAAACATGACATTCATATGGTGGAAACAATGATTCAAACCGTATAACACTTATTCATCTCATTTATCAGCAAAAGAGTTTTTGTTGGCTTTGAAATGTAAGATAATAAGCACCGCGGAAAGAAATCGCGGGAAAATTCAATTCTTGGACACTCGCCACTCGGCAAAGGGGCCCCTCAACACTGTTATGTGTGTCCACGATGGGCACGTGTACATAGGGTTTGCCGAGTATTGAACTTTGCCAACTATTTTTTTCCTATTTTTACCGAGTATTCTATGTTCGCCGCGAGTGTTTTATGTAACTTTGTCGATACCGAGTATGTGTTGTTGTCGAGTTTTGTTTGTTTGAGATTCAGCAAAGCAGATGATCGCCGAGTTTCGAGCTAAATACAGTCGGCAAACAGCTGCAATCCCAGGGTAAATTCTGTCTTTTGGTGAATGGGTCTTTCGGTAAGTGATACTGCTGATGGCGGTCTTTATCTCCATCGTGCATGCACGGGGACAATACACTTGATGGCTATCCAGATATCGCTGGTGGCCAAGACGACAAGCTCCACCGGCCACTAGCACACACCTCGCCACCTACACTCTCCCTTGCACGCACTCGCGTTGTGCGCAGCTGGAAACTCGCAACGCTACCCGCCAAGTCACACCGAACCCGGGGACGCGCGCGCGACGTGGGCTCTCTGCATGTCTCGCGGCTTCCACGTTGCCGCGCGCGTCGTCTCCACGTCCCCTTCGTCGACCCGCGCATAAATACCGCACCACCTCGCCGTCCATAGCCATCCCATCGATCCGGCTGAGAGTTGTCTCGACGACGTAACTACCTAGCCATGGGTTCGAAGCGCAATGGTGGGGTGGTGTGGTGTTTCCTGCTCGCCGGGCTCCTCATGGTGGCCATGGCAGCCGCGGAGGTGGAGACTGGGAGGGACCCGATGGAGGATCTCGGGTTCTGCAAGGAGGAGTGCGAGTGGAAGGGCAGGCAGGTGACGCAGTGCAAGGAGGAGTGCCGCGAACGGTACGGCCAGCAAACGGAAGAAGGCGCCATGGAGGTGGAGGCCGGGCGTGACCCGAGGGAGGACCTCGGGCGGTGTAAGAAGGACTGCGAGTGGAAGGGCGGGCACGTGAGGCAGTGCAAGAAGGAGTGCCACGAACGGTACGGCCAGCCGCAACCGCAAAAGGAAGAAGGCGCCATGGAGGTGGAGGCCGGGCGTGACCCGAGGACGGACCTCGGGAGGTGCAAGAAGGATTGCGAGTGGAAGGGCGGGCAGGTGACGCAGTGCAAGAAGCAGTGCCATGAGCGGTACGGACAACACAATAACGATGGCGACAACCACGGCAGCCATGGAGAGTGCAGCAGGCAGTGCGAGCGGCACGAGGACTGGTGGAGGAAGGAGGAGTGCATGAAGAAGTATAGGCGCCAGCAGCAAGGGGAGGATGATGGCGACGACGTCCACAGCTACGCGGGCGGCCGCGGTGGCAGCTGCTACAGGCAGTGCCAGCACTACCATGACCAGTGGAGGAAGCATGCGTGCATGCAAGAGTGCGGCCGCGGAGACAGGTGCAGCAGGCAGTGCCAGTACTACCGTGGATCGAAGAAGCAACAGTGCATGCAGTCCTGCATGCACCGGCAAGTGGAGGACGGCGCCGAGGAAGAGGAGGAGAACCACGGAGGCGAGTGCGAATCCCGCTGCCGCCAAGAGTGCCAGCAGTACCGTCGGGGACAGGGGCAGGAGCAATGCGTGCAGGACTGCAAGCGCCGCCAGGAGCAGGAGCACAAGGGAGGCCGGAGCAGCCACGGATCTGCAGGCGACCGCTGCCAGAAGGAATGCCAGCACCACGGCCCCGAGTACGAGAGGAAGCAGTGCATCCGAGACTGCGAGATCCGCCATCGCGGTGGCGGTGGCAGCAGCGCCGGTGGCCGCGGTCAGGAGGGCGACGAGCGCCAGCACGCTTGGGAGACGGTGGCGGGAGCTATCCTTCAGGTGGTGTAACACGGCGGACACGCCTGTATGTAGCTAGCTCTCCGGGACCCCTTCGCCTGATCCTGCTACTGCCCCTACATGCTCGACCGTACACGCAGCGATGTACGACTACGTGTCTACGTGGCATGCACGTGTGGAGAAGAATAAGTTGCGGTAGCTGGCGCTCTCCGGCTGTGGAGAGCGCCCTCTTGTGAGGGAGGCGGGTCGACGTCGACCTGGAACTGGGAGCTAAGCAGTCAAACTTGGCTTTGTGCATTAGGGTGTGATAAATAAAGTGAGCATGCTTTTCAAATAGGGAGTTGTCTACGGCGCAGTCGAATAGTACTCATAGTTGAGTATGACTTAAGTTACCTCATAGTTGAGTGAGGTTAGCCAAAACGTTTCAGCCCGTTGCACCACCAGCTCCCGGTTTTGTACAGTTGAACCTTTGTTTTGTCTTGTTGGGCCTTTGACTTATTTGTCTTTAAAAACATGTTGTTGTGTCGTTTGTCTTGCTATGTTGTTGGGCTGGCTGGAACTTTTGTTCGCTATTGCAAAAAGCTAAACAAAAAATCAACTCTGGCGGTAAAAAAAAATTATGCTGGCAGGGAATAAAGGGCGATTGTGAAAGAGTATTTGCCCACTAACTCGTGTTTTTGTTAGATGGTTGAACAGTAACGTTGTTATTATTGTTGCAGAAAAGATCTATTTCATGAGTTCACAAGTGCAAAGCATCCAAACATAATAAAAATTATATCGAGATCCTTAGACCACCTAAGGACTACTACTGCCGCCAGAGCGAGTCGCCGACGCGCCGTTGTCGCCGTTCCCCTACCGAATCTACCGAATCCGGCCTGACGTTGTTGATGACAGTCAGGGAAGTCTTCATGCACGTGGCCGTAAGGACCAGTGCCCTAGAGCTGAAGCAGTCGCCATTAAACCTTGAATTGATCTAAAACTTGTAACACCAAACCTAGAACACGCGTAGACTAAACAAGATCCACCACTCTATGGAAGCGGTGACCAGACGAATCGCCGCCCTCCTCAACACCAACGGCAAGATCGTCACAGACGAGGTGGAAGAGCCACTACTAGGAAACAGCTTATCTGTGGCGCATGGAAAGAGCCACTACTAGGAAACATCTTATCTGTGGCGCATATCCTAGTGGCCACTGTTACCTCGTCACTGATAACTGCTTCCTGTGGTGGATATGGCACATTTTTCATATGCGCCATAGGAAGAATTTTAGTGGCGCGTTTCTTCATATGCGTCACAGAAAGCCTATGCACCACTGACTATACTTATATATGCGCCACTGACTATATAACTCGTATTCAAAGTAAAATACGTTCATGTTGTATAATCAGGTATTTATACAGGATTTATACAGTATTTATACAGTATTTATCTAGATAAGTATAAACAGTACATTGCACAAGTAGTAGATGCATAAAAACCGACATATATAATATAAATACATAGAGCCCGATCGAGATACATATATAGTGTCAAATGACGATTTTTTACACAGTGCCGAATACAAAGTTCATACCATCTCACATTACAAATATGAAGTGGTCACCGCCGTCTACACTAGGATCAAATAGAATACAGCTGTGATGATGGTGAGCAAGAGCATGAGCCCGACCAATATCTTCATTCGGTTCTTCTTCCACATGTGGTGTAGCACCCCGATAAAACCACTACTAGAAATCGCTTGGTGTTTCTATTTTGTGCATCATCATGATCGTATGCTCATGTCATTATGTCATATTGCATTTGAGCATCGTCATGTCATCATACATTTGTTCGCCTAAAACTATTTTCTAAAAGCCTAGTTTTGTTTTCTAAATATCCCCCGTCTTAATTTTAAATCAAAACTCCGGCCTTTTCCGGGCCTTTTATTTGTCTAGAAACTATTTACAAATGCCTCTCTAAAAATAAAACAAATAAAATAAAAATCTTTTTAGGGGTAGGCAGCCGGCCAGGCCTAAAGGCCCAGCCATCCAGCCTACTACCCCATATATGAAACCCTAATCCCCATCTACCCTAACCCCCACCTAACCCCGCCGCCACACACCACCCGCCAGCGACCAGCGAGCACATACACAGCGGCAGCGACGCAACACGCGCGTGACACGCCAACGCGACCCGCACGCTACCGCCCCGCTCCCCCCGGCCCCACCTGCGTACACATCATGCGAGACGTGAATGTCATGCGCTCCCGCAACCCCGCGATTCCCCACCTCGCTCCTCTCACCGCAGCAACCCCCGCGCAGACCCGTACACGTGAGCCGGCCCCACCCTGATGACCCCATTGCTCTCGTATCGCTCCACACCTTCCTCGCTGACCACGCCACCAACACTTGTTCGATCCCATCCCCGAGGCCTCGAGCGAGCGCCGCCTCCCCGTCGATCCGTGCGAGCGCCACCGCCCCTTGGAGCTTCTCCAGCGCCGGGTCGCCCAGCATTGCAGCGTTGAGGCCCTGGGTCGTCCGCTGGCCGTCGCTCTCCTTCCGCCGCATCTGGCCAGCCACCCCTGCATGCTTCTCTGCTCCACGTTGTCGTGCTCCTCGCCGACCTCCTCGTCATCGTGGACACCGCCGGTCGCCTCCTCCCTGCCCGTTGTAGGACGCCGCCGCCACCTGCGTCGGCCTCCTTTCGCCGGGCATAGCCCCGCGTCTTCCCGCTGCGGCCTCCTCCCTGCAAGCTCACCCACCATCAAGTGCACCACCGCAGCCTCTCCGTCGTGTGCCTCAATTCTGGCCTAGGCGCCGCCGTCCTGCTTCCCAGCCCTGGTGCGGCTTCCGACCTCGCCACGGTCGCGGGTGACCCTGCGTCCGCCACCGTGGGCCTTCTCCGGCCACAACTCGAACCCCGACAACTTCAAGGGCCTTCCCAAGCTTGCCGCCAGGGTCTGCATTCAGGTACCCAGCCCGAGTGGGCGTTTTGGTGTCATCGTTGTTGGCCTATTGTCCCCAGTTCTCACCGAGTCTTCCATGCAGAGACTAACCTTCTGGAGATGTTCTGACAGGCGTCGAGGTATGCTCGTGTGACGCCGTCCAGACCAACATGACAAGTGGACAAGGGCCTGATGTACAACGATGCCTCCGGTTATTGCTAAGCCAAGACTCGTTAAGATCATCGACATGGGAAACCAAGACGTTCGTACATGGTTGCTCACCGTCTCGATGCCGATGGTTCCGAGGGATGCACATGGTGCCACTCAAGTCTCCTTCCCGGACAACAAGACCTCGTACCCGAAGACCGATCCCGCCGAACCCGAATCCCTCGGCACCCAAGATCTTCGCCCCCTAATGTGTGACCCTTTTTCGAGCCCTATTTTATAAATTGTCATCCATATATCGATGCATATTAAATTGTTCATGATTGCATACATATTGTGGTTGTTTGGGGTATTTGGATGATTCACGTAAATTAAATATGGAGTGTTTCTGCGGGATACCTTTGTCTTATTCCAGACTCCATTTAAATTTGTGTAGCGAACCGATGTCATGTTTTGCGTTGTTATACCAACATTTAAACTATGGGGTATCTAAATAACTTGAACCATTAATTAATTGTCGGGACCCCGGTTCCGCTTAATATTTCCCAATTGCATTGCATCTTTGCCATGTCATGCATCATGCCTGATCTTTTGTCGTAGTATTAAATAGTGCATCTGGTGTTTCTTCTAGTGTTTTGCTTCTTCCCGGATAGGACGATGAGATGTTGTGAGATTCAACAAGTCTTTCGGATAATGTATATTCGGCAGTGTTTCCCAGGCGAGCATTCTCCCCCTTTTACCTATTTTGCGTTTATAGTCTTTACTTCCTCCTGTTGATCTATTGCTATCCGTGTTGCGATGCTTTAGTTTCCGTGCACCATTTAAATTCCTTGTAGCCTTTATATTGCCTTGGGCACATCCTATTACCTGTTGTTTGATAGACAGTCGGCCTTGCGAGTCGTAGTTGCTTGCTCAGGTGCTGCTTCATGTCGTTGTCATTCCACCGTTGATAAAAGGTTGGCACATGCTTAATGATGGAGATGCTTAATGGTGGAGATGATCATGGCTTTAATTATAATTTGTCAATTAAAATGCTGGCAATAGATATAACTAATGCAGAGGCACCGGAGGGCAATAGATAATATTTGGTTCTTCCACGCTCACTTGTGTCCCGTAGGCCCCGAGTGCTTGATACCTGTTCCTTGACATTTCGCACCATCCACATACGGGAGACTCTATGAATCCCCCTTTGCCTGAGCTTGATTCACACTTTATTTCTTGGGTCCACAAAGTAGTTTGGGGCTTTATTACTATCATGTACTTATGCCATGCTTTACTGCTTTATTTACGATTGTGCATGGAGCACCTGTACTGTTTTGGAACGTGGGATGTTTTCGCGGTATCGATAAGCCCAGTCACACTTTCGGGTTCCCAGTCGTTTACAGCCATTGACACAAACTCTGGGTCCGTCTCGGAGCCGGCCAACTTCGTTGCGGGTAACTTAGTGGGGTGGCCCCCTGAAATGATTTATGAATCCTGTGAATGCATTGTCGTGAGGCCTTGTTGCTTTTTATTTGGTTCTTCCCGAGGTTGATCGTGTGTGTGTTGCTATTTGTGGACCCCTACAGGGTAAAACTTTCTAAAAGCCGTGTCCCCGGTTCTGGGCGACTTGGAGCATAGTATCTCGATCATAGACAACTATAACTAAAGTAGTGCTATAAATTTGACTTTGACATGTCCAGTAATCAGATTCACTTCAACGGAATGAGTAAATAAAAGTGCCAACAACTACTAGTTTTGGGAGGTCTCATGCTATTTGTATCTAACTAGTAAGTATTGCAACTGCAACGGAACGGTTAACTAAAACTGCCCAATACTTATGCTATCAGGATGACTCGTGCTATCTATATCTGACTAGTAAGTGCTTCAACTATAATGGAATGAATAAAACTGCCAACTGTCTGAGTTCCTCGGTTTGACTTCCTCATTTGGTCTCGAGGGGGAATACCATGATTGGTGTTAGTATTAGGTTGGTTCTGAATAGGTCTTTCTTATCCCTCCCTAATAGCCGACAGTTGTATCAAGTCTCTATAGGTTGTTTAGTGCATGCTTCGCTGCCGCTTCAGTCCACCATACCTATGTAGGTAAGAGCCGCCGAATTCTAGCCTCGCCGTGTACTGGCCTCAGTACTGACCGCTCTCTTTTTCCTTTTCTCTTTGTCAGCACCCCTTTTGTTTTAGCAAGTTTAAGTTCGACGTCGTTAGCAGGGTTACCCTTCTGACTTTGCCTGGGTAGGGTTATGGACGCCACTGGTTATTCTTTAGGGCTCTTAGCCCCATTTGCATCTTATCCGTACTCGGATGTTATACCGTTTCAAGGTGATTTGGATCTTTGTACTGTATATCTGTATCCTTGACTCTTTGAGTCGTTGTTGTATATAAATGTTTCTGTGGGTTCCTTTGCGAACTATTCTGTAATGGTATTACTTCGTTTTCCACCCGCACGCAAGTGCCTGGTGGGCGTCCTTGAATCGTTTCTATGCGGGTTTGGCGGGAAGCGCTAAAACTTGCATAGGGCCGATCCGAGGGTGTTACAAAGTAGTATTAGAGCTCAGCAGTTACGACACCCCATTAGTCCAGCCTGTAGGATAACCTAGCTAACGGATGATGTAGAGTGTTAAAACTATTCTGCAAAAATCGGTTGGATAGATCCGATTAGGTCTGCTTTTATTCCTTACCTCTATGCTCTTCTCCTCTTACCTTTGCGTGTTTTAAATCTGCTCTCTCATCTTTTCTTCGAGTATAGGAATTCTCGTGGTTGGGTTTCCGTCGTACCTTCAGGGTTTCGATTCCTTTTGCAATGGTGTTTCCACATCCGGTCTTTGCGCTATCTGAGTACCCTTCATCTGTCGTACCTTTCGATGGATCGAAATCCACTGAAATCATTCTTTGTATCTTTTGGTGTTTTTCAACACGACGACATCATCTACGCTAGATCCGATGAAGATCTGTATCAATCCTTTGATTCTGAACATCACTTGTGAAGATCTTTAGTCTAAATTCTGAGAATGGGTTGCATGATTTTTCTACCGTATGTGCGGAGTAATAGTATGGGTGCGTGATGGATTGGCCCCCATGCCGACTACTCATTCTATTCGCTCTCGTACATTGAAGTGGATTAGATTGCACTTATCCTCTCCTCTCACAGAAGTTAGAGGTAGCCTTGTGACCTCTTTCTTCGTGTTTGTTTCTCCGGAGTGCTCTCTTGGCAAACGTGCGCAACAATCCCTTGTTGGTGGTGTCGCTGATTTCAAGACGGAGAAAGAATCCTTGTTAGTGGTGTCGCAAGGATCTACATGAAGCGAGGAGATTTATATCGTCGGCTTCTTCCCCGTACGATGAGGCGGATCTCGAGGACGAAATCCATTGTTAGTGGTGTCGAATTGTAGCACCCCGATAAAACCACTACTAGCAAATCGCTTGGTGTTTCTATTTTGTGCATCATCATGACCGTATGCTCATGTCATGATTCCACATTGAATTTGAGCATCGTCATGTCATCATACATTTGTTCGCCTAAAACTATTTTCTAAAAGCCTAGTTTTATTTTTAAATATCCCCCGTCTTAATTTCAAATCAAAACTCCGGTCTTTTCCGGGCCTTTTATTTGTCTAGAAACTATTTACAAAAGCCTCTCTAAAAATAAAACAAATAAAAATAAAAATCTTTTTAGGGGGAGGCGGGCGGCCAGGCCTAAAGGCCCAGCCAGCCACCCTACTACCCCATATATGAAACCCGAATCCCAATCTACCCTAACCCCCTACCTAACCCCGCCACCACACACCACCCGCCAGCGACCAGCGAGCACATACGTAGCGGTAGCGACCCGCAACGCGCGCGTGACACGCCAACGCGACCCGCACACTACCACCCTGCTCCCCCTGGCCCCACCCGCGTGCACATCACGCGAGACGGGAATGCCACACGCTCCCGCAACCCCGCGATTCCCTACCTCGCCCCTCTCACCACAGCAACCCCCGCATGGACCCAAACACGTGAGCCAGCCCCACCCTGATGACCCCATCGCTCTCGTATCGCTCCCTACCTTCCTCGCTGACCCCGCCACCAACCCCTGTTCGATCACATCCCCGAGGCCTCGAGCAAGCGCCGCCTCCCCGTCGATCCATGCGAGCGCCACCGCCCCTTGGAGCTTCTCTAGCGCTGGGCCGCCCAGCAGTGCAGAGTCGACGCCCCGAGTTGTCCGCTGGTCATCGCCCTCCTTCCGCCGCATCTGGCCAGCCGCCCCTCGTGCTTCTCTGCTCCACGCCGTTGTGCTCCTCGTCGACCTCCTCGTCACCGTGAACACCGTCGGTCGCCTCCTCGCTGCCTGTTGCAGGATGCCGTCGCCACCTGCGTCAGCCTCCTTCCGCCGGGCATAGCCCCGCGTCTTCCCGCTGCGGCCTCCTCCCTGCAAGCTCACCCACCGTCAAGCGCGCCACCGCGGCCTCTCCGTCGTGTGCCTCAATTCTGGCCTAGGCGCCGCCGTCCTGCTTCCCAGCCCTGGTGCGGCCGCCGACCTCGCCATGGCCACTGGTAACCCTACGTCCGCCACCGTGGCCTTCTCCGGCCACAACTCGAACCCCGGCCACCCAAGGGCCTTCCCAAGCTTGCCGCCAGGGTCTGCGTTTAAGTACCCAGCCCGAATGGGCGTTTTGGTGTCGTTGTTGTTGGCCTGCTGTCCCTAGTTCTCACTGAGTCTTCCATGCAGAGACTAGCCTTCTGGAGATGTTCTGACAGGCGCCGAGGTATGCTCGTGTGACGCCGTCCAGACCAACATGACAAGTGGACAAGGGCCTGATGTACAGCGATGCCTCCGGTTATTGCTAAGCCAAGACTCGTTAGGATCATCGACATGGGAAACCAAGACATTCGTACATGGTTGCTCACCGTCTCGATGTCGATGGTTCCGAGGGATGCACATGGTGCCACTCAAGTCTCATTCCCGGACGACAAGACCTCGTACCCAAAGACCAATCCCGCCGAACCCGAATCCCTCGGCACCCAAGATCTTCGCCCCCTAATGTGTGACCCTTTTTCGAGCCCTATTTTATAAACTGTCATCCATATATCGATGCATATTAAATTGTTCATGATTGCATACATATTGTGGTTGTTTGGGGTATTTGGATGATTCACCTTAATTAAATATGGAGTGTTTATGCGGGATACCTTTATCTTATTCCGGACTCCATTTAAATTTGTGTAGCGAAGCGATGCCATGTTTTGCCTTGTTATACCAACATTTAAACTGTGGGGTATCTAAATAACTTGAACCATTAATTAGTTGTCGGGACCCCGGTTCCGCTTAATATTGCCCAATTGCATCGCATCTTTGCCATGCCATGCATCATACATGCATCATGCCCGATCTTCTGCCGTAGTATTAAATAGTGCATCCGGTGTTTCTTCCTCCTGTTGATCTATTGCTATCTTTGTTGCGATGCTTTAGTTTCCGTGCACCATTTAGATTCCTTGCAGCCTCTATATTGCCTTGGACACATCCTATTACCTGTTGTTTGATAGATAGTTGGTCTTGCGAGTCGTAGTTACTTGCTCAGGTGCTGCTTTGTGTCGTTGTCATTCCACGGTTGATAAAAGGTTGGCACATGCTTAATGATGGAGATGGTTAATGGTGGAGATGATCACGGCTTTAATTATAACTTGTCAATTAAAATGCCGGCAATAGATATAACTAATGCAGAGGCACCTGTGGGCAATAAATAATATTTCGTTCTTCCACGCTCACTTGTGTCCTATAGGCCCCGAGTACTTGATACCTGTTCCTTGACTATTCGCACTATCCACATACGGGAGAATCTATGAATCCCCCTTTGCCTGAGCTTGATTCACACTTTATTTCTTGGGGCCACAAAGTAGTTTGGGGCTTTATTACTATCCTGTACTTATGCCATGCTTTACTGCTTTATTTACGATTGTGCGTGGAGCACCTGTACTGTTTTGGAACGTGGAATGTTTTCGCAGTATCGACAAGCCCAGTCACACTTTCGGGTTCCCAGTCGTTTACAACCATTGACACAAACCCTGAGTCGGTCTCGGAGCCGGCCAATTTCGTTGCGGGTAGCTTAGTGGGGTGCCCCCCTGAAATGATTTATGAATCCTGCGAATGCATTGTTGTGAGGTCTCGTTGCTTTTTATTTGGTTCTTCCCGCTGTTGATCGTGTGTGTGTTGCTGTTTGTGCACCCCTACAGGGTAAAACTTTCTGAAAGCCGTGTCCATGGTTATGGACGACTTGGAGCACAATATCTCGATCATAGACAACTATAACTAAAGTAGTGCTATAAATTTGACTTTGACATGTCTAGTAATCAGATTCACTACAACGGAATGAGTAAATAAAAGTGCCAACAACTACTGGTTTTGGGAGGTCTCATGTTGTTTGTATCTGACTAATAAGTATTGCAACTGCAACGGAACGGTTAACTAAAACTGCCCAATACTTATGCTATCAGGATGACTCATGCTATCTATATCTGACTAGTAAGTGCTTCAACTATAATGGAATGAATAAAACTGCCAACTGTCTGAGTTCCTCGGTTTGACTTCCTCGTTTGGTCTCGAGGGGGAATACCAGGATGGGTATGATTGGTGTTAGTATCAGGTTGGTTCCGAATAGGTCTTTCTTATCCCTCTCTAATAGCCGATAGTTGTATCAAGTCTATATAGATTGTTTAGTGCATGCTTCACTGTCGCTTCAGTCCACCATACCTATGTAGGCGAGAGCCACCGAATTCTAGCCTCACCGTGTATTGGCCTTAGTACTGACCACTCTCTTTTTCCTTTGCCCTTTGTTGGCACCCCTTTTGTTTTAGCATGTTTAAGTTCGATGTTGTTAGCAGGGTTACCCTTCCGGCTTGGCCTGGCCAGGGTTATGGACGCCATTGGTTATTCTTCAGGGCTCTTAGCCCCATTTGCATCTTATCCGTACTCGGATGTTGTATTGTTTTCAAGGTGATTTGGATCTTTCAACTGTATATCTGTATCCTTGACTCTTTGAGTCGTTGTTGTATATAAATGTTTCTGTGGGTTCCTTCGTGAACTATTGTGTAATGGTATTACTTCGTTTTCCACCCGCACGCAAGTGCCTGGTGGGCGTCCTTGAATCGTTTCTATGCGGGTTTGGCGGGAAGCGCTAAAACTTGCATAGGGCCGATCCGAGGGTGTTATAGGTGGTTCCTCCACTTTGCTACCACCTCCTCTCTAGTCGCGTATCCTTTGTAGATATTGCCGCGATCATCCCGCATGCCATAAAAAAGACTTCTTTTTTATGGCCAAAGAATTGTTCACTTGTTTGTGACAATCCTTCCACTCCTCGTAGACTCCAGGAACCCTACACATGTACACCACATACCACCTCGTCGCCATCTCTATAGACGGCAAGGAATATTAGTAAAAATACAACGAAAAGAATTAATAAAGTGTTCCATCCATATATATATATGTTCACGAAATATAAAACAAAGGATCCATAAACCTAAAAGATAGCATCTCGCGATCATCATAGAAGTAATAAGTTCAATGACAACACGACCACAAGATAGTTTAAGTCTAACAACAACGACCATTTCGACCACAAGATAGTAAAGTTTATGACACACACACTACAGCAGGCGTCCATCGAGAATATACACACACTGGATCATGCTAGAGGCACACATCAATCATGAAGACTTCTTCTTCTCGCTCGGCTTCGGGAACGGTAGATAGCCCCCTTTCGGCATGCACGTCCTTGTGTCACCCTGCTTACGGAGGCGTTCTTCGATCTCCCTCTTACTCAACCCTCTGGCTTGTTGTAGCCCCCCCTGTTGTGTTGGCATCTTCAATGATGACTTGCGACAACTTCTGATGAATGCGATGGAAGTCTTATCTAAGATCATCATCGTCGCTTTGCGCCAAAGTTTCGGCCCATCCTCGGAGACTAGATGGCAGTGTTAGGTTCTGGCAATCCCGAACATAGCCTTTAAGGTGATGGAGGACGTAGAAGGCCTCCTTGGCACCACTAGTAGCCGACTGCTTGACGTAGGGGAACTCGAGCACGTCCTTGAACATGTGTTTGCCATCCTTGATACATTTCCCCTTATCTACGAAGGTGCATCCCTTCTTGGCGTAGCCCTCGAGAGCCTCATTGAGAACACCCCTTATTCTGATGTAGTCTTTCTTCTTCGTCAAACTCCCCGAGTCGAAATAGGTGGCTAGCGAATACGTCGGGGCAAGGATGATGAGTGTGCAATATTTGTCTATGTGCAACACAATTGGAACGGAATGTTGGAAAAGAGCAAAGGAAGAAATCTATAAGAAATGCATAAGTTACGGTGGCGATGAGCGAGTGTGTACTTACTCGGGAAATAAAGGCAAAAGAAGTGTGTCCTTCCTCTTGTTGTCCACCATGAACTTCTCGAGGTACGCCGTCACCTTGGTCTGTGTCTCTGATCCTTCGACCAACTGGTTGTCCCGCATGTAGTAGGGATCCACTATCGCGATTTCCGGGGTACTCTCTCTCTTGATCTTGATCATCAGATTGAGCGCGTACAGGCGGACCAAGTTACAGTCCAGCCGTTTCGTGAGAAACAGCTTGAATATGTCCTCGTACGCTATGAAGAATATATCCGCTGGGGGTTCATCGACAAAGCCCATGTCCAATGGCACCTTGTTCGTGAAAACTGAGTAATTTGGATCTTTGTCTTTAAGAAGGATGCCCTCTAGTGTCTTGACACCCTCATGCAAAGTTAACATGGGTCCAACCGCGGTGTGGAGCATATCCGGAGTCAATATCAGATCACCACCTACATGCACTCGGGGCAAGCCATATTCTGTGGATGGTACGACGACAGCGTCCTGAGTCTGGATCCTCTTCGGAAGAGGCTGACTCGCACCCTTATTATTATTATTACCTCTCTTCCTGTGCTTCTTCTTCACAACAGTGTCCTCCACTTCCATCTGCTCATCGGCCGCCTTTCGGAGTGTGTTGGGGCTGAAAACCAATCCCGGTTTCTCCTGTGGTGGATCGGCGGCCGGACGCGTCTCTTGAGATAAACCATGGAAGACTAGGCGTTGCGTGCATGTATCGGGCCGACCAGCTCGATGGTGGCGAGCTGTGACGGGTTCTTCATCCATAGAATGCATATACAATCCTTTGTCGGCGCCGGTGTTGATGAAGTGGTCAACGTTGACCAATTCATCATCATCATCATGGGTGTCATCATGTGTGGTGGTAGCGGGGGCGATGGCGGTTGCGGCACAACGTCTTTGCCATGGTGCGGTACACACGCTGCTAAGAGTTGCTGGTGATGGATGGTGGTGGCGATGATGGCGGCTGCTGGCTTCCGAGGTGCTGCCCGGGCGATCGATCGAGAGGTGGCGCCGGTGCTCCCCCCTCCACAAGATGAATTTGGGTCTTAGGCCATGTCAAGGGCCAGCTGTAGCATTCTCCAAGGGTCTTGTGTTCGTCGGCTCCCTGAGGTTGAAAGGGGGGTCCATGTCGTCGCACCCTGGCAACACCCGAGCCAACCTGACCCTCATCACATCATCATCCATTGGATTGTTATGCATCGTGCGGCTCGTCGGTTGTATGAGAGTGCCCTTGGTAACATCCTTCAACTCACCGCCGTCATCTTTAAACAGGAGTACGAAAGAACTGTCTTGATGCAAAACATGTTGTTGGACATCATGAGATGGCAACAGTCATGCATCAAAGGCATAAAGGAGATGACGTGCACTAACTAATTAGTTACCTTGGTGATGGCGTGGAGCTCGGCTAATGTAGAGACACGGCCGATGCCGGCGGCCGGCCTATCATCATCTGCATTCTCCCGCTCGGGTGCCTCACGAAGAACCACTGTCGTCGGCTACGCCTTATTGATATCTTTGGCGGGAGGGGCGTCGGTGTGACCAAAACGAGCGGCTGCGTCTCAGCGTTGACGGCCGGCGGGGTCACCAGGTCCGATGACACGTTAACAGTGATGCTCGATGTAACTACCTCAGTGAATTACGCTCTTAGTTACATGCCTGGATGAACGAAAGTGGTTAAAATAGTACGGTGGGGCCCAGGGCCACTCACGATAGACCTTTCAGGCGTCCTAACCACTTTCAGAACATCGGGACAAGAACGAGCGGCGTAATCGGTAGGCGAAGGGATCAACTACATACACAAATGAGTATGTATGCAAGCCACATACAACAGTCCTCAGAGCCACTCCATCTAAAAAGAAATAGAAATTATTGCAACGCCATACGGCAAGATTCAAATATCCTAGATAGAGATAATATTTTAGGATAGCTCCTCATACATCACACATCAGAATACCAGGCGGAAGCGGAAAGCAAAGTCCGAGTACGGATAAGAAGCAAATCGGCATAAGATGCCACATAAATAACACATCCCGCCGACAGATCTCACGGATCCCTGTTCCCGGAATCTCTACACCGAGTGATCGTTGCCAACATCATCTGTCTCCTCCACCCAGTATCCTTCTTGCGAATACACCTGTTCATCTGAATCAAATAATTTATCGTGTGAGACCCTAGGGGTACTCAGCAAGTCTTTATGCCACTAAAGGGGACACAACCTGGGTAATGCAATTGCAGCAAAAGATAATAACTAACAAGTCTATAGATACTCGCTAACCATCCGCCTAACCAATGATAGACGGATGTCCGTGAATTAGGAACAACAGTTATAATAGTATAATTAACAGATCCATCCTCCTCCTCGCTTACCAACGAGGAAGCAGACGAACAACTCCCATCATCCGTTGGCAGTTTTATTAACCATTCCATGAGTATTGCACTATTTACTAGTCAAGTACTTAGTCAAATTAAAAGAGGTACTTTAGTGATACTTGTCTATGATCATTGTGCTCCAAGTCGTCCATAACTGCGGACACGGCTTTCAGAAAGATTTACCCTGCAGGGGTGCACGAATAGCAACACACACTCGATCAACCTCGGAAAAACCAACTCAAAACCCAACGAGGCATTCACGACAAAGCAGTCACAGGATTCAGAAATATTTCAGGGGGGCACCCCATTAAGCTACCCGCAACGAAGCTAGCTGACTCCGAGACGGACTCAAGGTTTGTGTGGACGGCAGTAAACGACTGGGAACCCGAAAATATGACTGGGCTTGTCGATACAGCGAAAACGTGTCACGATCCAAAACAGTACAGGTGTTCCACGCACAATCTTAAATAAAACAGTAACATGGCATAAGTACGGAATAGTAATAAAGCCCCAAACTAATTGTGGCTCCAAGAAATAAGAATGAATCAAGCTCTGGCTCAGGGGGGTCCATAAGGCCTCCCGGATGTGGATAGTGCGAATAGTCAAGGAACAGGAATCAAGTACTCGGGGTCCTACATGACACAAGTGAGCATGAAAACCAAATAGCAGATATTGCTCATCGGTGCCTCTTTCATTAGTTATCCCATTACTACTTAGGTTATGTTGTTTAGGTACCTCGTTATTCACCAGACACTCACATACCCTACACATGCTTTTTCTACGACTCGCATGGCTCAAACAACTCCTATAGTAATGGCTCATGGGATGGAGGAACAAGCTTCGGTGGGGTTTAAAAGTAAAGGCTATGCAGTACTTGGGATTCAATTTAATGCAATCGCGACTCAATGATGCAAGAATAAGTTAGAGGCATTAGGTACTATATGTATGCAAGCATGTGGTAGTGCTTGCCTGGCAGCTCAGTTGAAGCGAGAGATGGATCTGGGTAGTACTCCTGTGATTCCTGGTAATTCTCCTACTGGGCGTCTATTTGAAGAAGAACCAAACAAACAAGGGCCAACATAAAATAAAGTGCACAAGCATATGAATTAAATTGCGTCAAGCAAACAAGCATGCCATGATGAATGATGCACAATTTACATGGCATTAAAGTAGCATGGCATGGTGAGGTGTGGGGTTACAAGAATAAAGCATTTTATTATTTGTTTAGTCAAGTTTATTGCCATAAACAGTTCAGATTTTTAATATGACATGATGCATGCTTCAATTCAGAACAAGGAATGCATAGATAGAATGGGTTCGTCTCGCTGATCGATTTAGACATATTATTTGTCAAATTTGGAGTTGTAGAATTAAAGTTATTAATTTATTAAGAAAAAGGGCATTTATTTGTAATTTTAATCATCTCGAAAATTTAAAGTGGTCAAACAATATTTTGAAGGGCATATTTGAATTCCTCACATTTTTCTGATTCCAAAACATATATTATATGTATTATTTGGATTTATAATTTAAAAGTTATTTAAAATCTGATTTGAATTTGAATTTAAACAATTTCTAGAAAAGTTTATTTTAAAACAGAAAAACAGAAAACGTTTTATACTCAGACAGACCCAGTCCCAGTCACTGATGGGTGGGCCAGCGGCTGACTGGGCCACACAGCGCGCAGGGGACTTTTTCCACCGCGGCTCTGCCTAGCCAATGTGACTGTTAGGTGGGTCCAGCTGGCTACGGCCCACGTGACAGCGGCGGAACCGGCAGAGGCTGTCAGGTGGGGTCGCACTGGACCGCGGGTTAAGTCTGCGAAAACCGGGGTGCCTAACTGCAAGGTTGCCAGGGCGGCTGACAGGTGGGCGCGCGCGTACTGCGGGTTGAGGCGGCAAAAGAAACAGGGGGTTATCTGCAAAAAGGGGAGGCCGCGGTACTGTGGATCTTCTCCACGGTCTGGCGAATCTGTCTGACGCGCGCGGTACGCGGCGCGATGAGACGGGGACTCGATCCTGCGACGCGGGGCGCACGCGCAGAGAACCGGTACCAGCGCGGTAGGACGGTGTAGTTGACAGGGAGCAGCTACGCGGCTAGGTGAGGCACTATGCGGCGCGGCAACGTGCAGACAACAGCGACCGACGGCGCACTGAGGGCGTTCGGCGAAACGCCTGGCGCGGCTAGGGCTTTACAGCGAGGCGGAGGGTGTCTAGGCGGTAGAGGGGCTCACCGCGGGGAGGTTGCCGGTGGCGGATCGGGACGAGGCGCAGCAGAACGTCGACGAGGTTGGCGGCCGGAGATCTAGGGTTTCGTCGGGGCGGCACTGGTCCTGGCGATCCTGGCGCTCGTCCTCCTCGTTGGCGCGTACAGGGAGAAGCGGGGAAGTCTCCTTGGTCTCCTCGACCACCTCCACGACGCGCGTGCTGGCCGGAACGAGGAGACGCCGGTGGTTCTGGTGGTGGCCGGCGAGAGGGAAGATGGTGGCAGGGGGAAGGAAGGAGGGGAGAGGCAGGGCTCCGAGGTGGATCTGGCGAGGCAGAGGAGACGTGGGGCGGAGGATAAAGCGAGGGAGAGGGAGGAGGGTGCCGTGTGGGAGCGGGCAGGGTTAAAGTGGCTTCGGCCACTTTCCTCCTCCTCGATCACGTGCTCGACGTGGGAGGCCAGGGCAGGGAGAGGGGCTGCAGGTGGGGCCGAGGAAGAGAGGACGGGAAGGTGGGACCTTGTGGCAGCGAGAGAAGAAAGAGAGGCCGAGAGAGAGAGAGAGAGGGAGAGACTCGGGTTAGCTAGGGTGGTCTCAGGTTAGGGTTTGGTTAGGGGTTAGAGAGAGAGGGTTATCTCGCATGGGGTAGAGAGGGAGGCTAGGGTAAGGTGGTAGGGCTTTCTCATGATCAACACAAGCTCATGCAAGAAAAAGGTGGTAAGAAAGTGGGGTAGGGTTTTGGTATGTTACACATGATCTTGCATGGAACATACACAAGTGAGGTGATGATGTTGAGGCACATGGTATGGAGAGATCAAACAAGGTGGAAAGGGGTTTAGAGAAAAAGAGAGCTCAAGAAGATGGTCCACATAAAAATCAAATAATAACCAAAGGAGAAACACATGGTGGTGATAGTTGCATGGCCCATGCAAAATAATTAATGCCATGTTTAATTCTTGTGAAAACAATAATATTAACATGGCATTATTCTTATGCATTCCCAAAAAGTGGGATAAAGGCCAAGCAAAAGAAATTATAGTTGAATCCATCCAAACCCACATGAGCTAGAGTAAATGCCCAAATAAAATAAAAGCCCATGGTAATTAGGGTGGTGGAATTATAAGGTGGTGAAAATAAAGGTGATGGAGTTGAATAAAATATATGCCCCCAACTCAACGTGGGCATTAAACAATATATCAATAACCAAATACAATATCAAGGGTCAAATACAATTAATAATGCATATGAGAGAAGAACCAAATCAAAAGGGTTTTATATGATGCTCAAATGCAAGGAGGCATGATGACATGAGCATGATATAATTATGATGCAACAAATATCTGTAGGAAGTAGCCATTATATTACTAGACCAAGTAGCATTACAATTGTTAGACAATTGGGATGCTACACTCGAGTTGCTGCCTCTTAAGCTGGGCAGATGTATCAGCCCCTGTCGACCTCCCGCATTCCAAGCAGTAAGCCCCTCGAAAAACTTAGGGGTATCATCGCGTGGAGCTTCTCTTCCACTAACTTGTCCACTGTTTTCTCGTCCACTACCTTCTCCTCTAGTATCTGCACCTTCATCTTCAGCTCTTCAATAGCGGCATTATCCTTAGTCGCTGACTGGTTCTTCCTCTCCCTTCTTTTCTTGGCATCCTCTTTGTAGTACTCCTTGAACTTAATGCTCGTACCGAAGCAGGACACACGGCCCGCTGAGGACGGCGGCAACCCCTTGTTCCTCTTCTTGTAAGCATTTGTTGCCCTGTTGAAAACCGTGTCCCACGGCTCCGTCGAATCCTGGGACAACTCTTTGGCAGGAGCATTCAGTTCATCCTCCTGTAGAGACAAGGAAAGGTGAACCCATTTAGATTCTTGGCTTCATTATTTTAATTAGAATGCAATAGACTTGAGATCGGCGATAAATTCCTTACCAGCTTCTTCTCGAATTCCTTCACCTCCGGATCGTCGGTGATGAACTCCCCTGTTTCCTTGTCCAGGTAGTAGTGGGCCCGGACAAATTGCCTAAGCTGCAAGTACGTGATTTTCAGCCAAGGGTTGTCTTTACCAAGGCGTTCAAGCTCGGCGTCCTCCTTGTCCCAAATGGCATGTTTCCCCTATAACCGCCGCTTCCAAGGTGGTGGTTACCTATGTTCTGTTCCCGCATAGTCCTGCCCTAGTTAGTCCAATGTATAGCGTCACCAGTAGCTATATCCGCCTTGAATATCTTAAACTCCTCTTCGTCGAGCATCAGATTTTTCTTACTAATAACCTCCCAGCTTTCACCTTTGTCAATGCTATTCTTCACCCGGGTTTTCCAGCTGCTCAAGGAGTTGCTCATCTTCGTGAGGGCTAGTTTGTTCACTGGGTTCTTTCTCTCTAGGTTTCTAAACCGCTCTGGGAATCTGCATTGCTTGTGAAGCTTCTTAAGGAGGTTATCGACCAAAGCTGCATTGTCAGCATGTTTGATGTACTTCGTGTTGATTGACATGCTTTCCTGGACGATGAACCCAAGTTGCAGGTCGTACCCTTTGGCAAACGCCTCTAGCGCAATGGGTTGGCCACTTTATGTGACCTCAGTGAACTCATCACAGACGGTGGCGAGCACTGGCACCGTCCGATCCTTCTTTTCCATCTTCTTCTTCTGAGAAGCGGTCGGGTTGCCGCTACCACCATCCATGCACTCGCCGCCATCGGTGCGGGCGCCGCCATCGGTGGTGTCATCCTCTTCACCGCTGCCTTCACTAGATCCATCGTAGTCGTCTTCATCCCCCTCGTAATCAGGATCTCCTTCCTCATTGCCCCCAGCAGCTCTAGCGAGGATCACCTCCTCCTCCGGTGGTGGTGTCATCCTCATCGCCTCCTCCTCCTCCTGTTGGGACCCCCGCCAGAATGACTCATTGGCCTGTCTAGCTTGTTCTTCGATGCTCATGTGTTTAGAATGGCTGGCCTCGTTGTTGCCCGACATGTTTGCACTACTCTATTAAAAAGAGGCAAAAAGGTAGCACAAATCTTGGCCAAAAAATTCAACATGACCTTTGCTAATTTTTTGACCTAGGAGTGCCCATTTCTCAACCGAAACGGAAGTGAATTGACACTTCGGGAGAAATGGGCAACTCAAATGAAATCCCTGCAAGAAAAAACACCCCATCCCCATATTAATAGCCACATCCCCATTGACAACCCAAATCATCAATTTGCTACTAGCACTAGTAGCATATATATGACACCACCATATATGATAGCACCATTTCTGATGACAGCACCATATATGAAAGCACATATATGATAGCACCATATATGACAACACCATTTCTTATGACAGCACCATATATGACAGCACCATTTCACTAGAAGGATGAAGTAACAAGCTACAAAGAGCTGCAGGTAAAAAATCCTTAAGAGCATAAAGTAGATCATGCATCTTCTATTCTTATTAGCGTGAGAGGAAAGTATAATAAAATCATACTATAGAAATAAGTAGTGTTGTTGGACAACGATCAGATCTATCCAAGAGGAAGCAATCAAGCACATCCACACTATTTCAGGATCAGATCATGTATGCACATGATCTAGTGAACACAAGCAACCAAAACCTACTGTACAATTAGGCATATATGACTGAGAATAACATTTCCCAAACCTGATATTATTCTTCCACAGAGGAAGGCATCTCATTGAATGGAGAGATAACCGCAATTTAACAGAATTTCTTAAGATGAGAAAGTGATCACAAACACACAGACAAATAAAACTTTGAAATTTACCTCAGAAACTAACCAGAAGCTTTTGCTTATCCCTAGCATACTACTTGATGGCCAAGCACTAGTTCTTCTTGAATTGGACAGAAGAAACAAGTCAATTTTTGAGCTGCAGGTCAATATTTGAACTACAAAACAGTGTCATTGTGAGTATCGCCTTTTTTAAGCAGGACATGCATCTATAAGCGTGTCCCAAGTTCAAAACACCATCTGGTCTAATCTGATACAACATTTGAAAACCTCAAGACACCCATAATATATGTCTTCAATTATGAATTCTATACTCGCAACTACAGTTCAATGATCAGGTATAGAGGCCTCCTAAATAGCCCAGAATCTTCCTAACAATATAGTTATCAGATATACGGAACAGACTGTAGGTAGTAACTTAAAGTAGGATATAGACTAACACCATGCATCACCCGTAGGCAAATAGAAAAATATAGCTTGGACTGTTGTTGATTTTGCCTTTATTCTGACAACTCTAGTTAAGACTTAGGACTAGGTAATTCGTTTATCAAGACACTAAGATAGTCAAGCAGAAAAATAACATGAAGAGCATGCTGGAATTCTAGCTGGAACACGATGTACAAAATGTTCAGAAGCATAGTTTCATCTAGAACATGCATGAACCACACCCTTTCAGTTAGAATCATCACAAATTCAACTACCAGCAGTTACCACAAATAGAAGTGCTGACATCACTTGCGTAATTGCGTTGTTAGAATAGATTGGAATCAACTGAAAGCAAAATGTCCAAAATTTTCTTGACAAAAAGAAAGGGAAAGAAAATAATTGACTATGCTAATAATTTAACATGTTAGTAGAATAAAATGCAGGTGCCGTGATGATTCAGAGCCCATCTGCTACTAGCTTATATTATGTGTGTGACTTAATCCAGGGAAAGAGCAATAGTACATGTACCACATCAAGCTAAGACACTAGCAGTAGGCCAAATACAGGTAATGGAAACCCTAAATCCACTATCAAATACACTTTGAATTCAATCATGTTTAAGTAATCAATTTAGAGTTCAGAGGGGGGGCGAACCGTGCGCGCTGCTGCTGCGGTGGTCAACGATGACGAGGGTGGCGGGCTCTGGCATGGTGGTGGCGGGCTCCTCCTGTTGCGGACGGGCTCCGACGTGGCGCTGGTGGGCTTCAGCGAGGTGCCCTGCTCCTCCTCCTCCTGTTGTGGATGGGCTCCGGCAGCTCCTCCTCCACGGGTTCGTTGGGCGGCGCTAGGGCTCCGGTGCGGCGGTGGCTGCAGGGCTCCGGCGACGAGGGCAGTGCTTGGGTTTGCGTGCGGGCGACGACAGAGAGGGGAATTTGGCTAAGTGTTGGATCGAGAGAAAGAAGGGAGGATTAGGGGGAGAGGATAAACCGTCTATTTGGCTAAGTGTGAAAGTTCTGTGGCGCATTCTGTGAGAATGCGCCACAGAACTTTTGGACATAGTCCAAAACAGCACGGCGTCGTAGTATGACACGATCGCATACTTGTCCTAGTGGTCTTTCTCGCTAGCTCTCACCTGGGGCAGCCAGGTTCGAATCCTGGCTGTCTCACACTTTTTTCCTTTTTAAAAAAATATTTTTAATTACACACATATGCATATTTATTCAAAAAAAGCAAGAACATATACATACATGCATATTTATTCAAAAAACCCTCCCGAATCATATATATATATATATGTGTGTGAGCTTGTCACACACACATGTGAATTTGTATACCCACATGAATATCACATTATACCCACATGAATTAATACACCAAAAAGTCACACAATTGCTAGCGTCTCTTCACAATCTTCTTGCCCTTTTTCGTTGCGGTTGAATACTTTAGCCCGTGCACTTTGAGATTTCTTCTTGTGAATGGATAACCTTTAGTAGGTAGTGTGGGTCTTCCTTCTTACTTTAGTAGTAGTAGGCATGTCGAAGTACTTGTCGAATTCCTCTTCGATCTTCGGGTCACCGTTTTTGTCGAAGGTTTGCTTGTTGGCGGCTCCTTCCATTCTGATGATGCTCATCTTGCCCCCCTAACTACAACACGGTTGGGCTTTCATGGGTCGGTAATAAAAAAACGTTGATCAACTTGGATAGCGAGTACCCAAGGCTTATTTTTTCCGGAGGCATTCTTTGTCGATTTGGCATCTGGTATAACCATTGTGGTGAAATACCGACCTTCTTTTTCCATGTTCTTGGCCCATCTAACACGGAACATCGGTACAATCTCTCCACAATAGTCGAGTTCCCATATCTCCTCGATCCTTCCATATAATCTTTCCATGACAGTAGTCTCGTCATCAGCGAAGGATAACATAGTTACTCCTGAGTTTTGATATTCGCTATTCCTATCCTTTTCCTCGGTGTAGAATCTGTAACCGTTTATGTCGTATGACTGATAGGTCCTTAGGTTGTGCCCTGGGCCCTGCGACAAGGAGAATATGAGTTTTTGATCTTCCGTAGAAGGCGTCTGTGGGGGATTGTCCAGATGCCTTTTCTTAAACCAACCCGTGAATCTAGAGTTGTGCTCTCTCGTTATGTCTCCCTTCTTCCTCGGCCGGCCCTGGTCGACGCACTCCTGCTCGATTAAGCTTCTGTGCTCTTCCACCCAAGGGCCGACCACTTCAATGTGTTGTAGCGCGACTCAGTGTGCCTTGTCAAAGTCGGTGTGTCGACCACCAATGCCGTCATGCAGTGAGCAGCAGCCCTCGCGGTGACCATATCCACCGAGCCTGCCGAGGTGCTTCTTGGTGGGTATTCCAACATCCTCGTTCTCGGTGGTTAGATAATTCTGGTAGAAGGAGATGCACTCGTAGATCATAAAGCCCTTGGCTATGCTTCCATTGAGACGGGACCTGTTGCGAACAGATCCTTTGATGACACCGTTTAGCCTTTCAAATGGCATCATGTTGTGCAAGAATGTCGGCCCGAGCTGGATGATGTCATCCACGACATGTACAAGAAGATGCACCATGATGTCGAAGAATGCGGGGGGAAGTAAATCTCAAGCTCGCATAGTATCATCACGATCTCTTCTTGTAGCCTATCGAGCTGCTTCACACTGGTCGACATCCTAGATATGACGTCGAAAAAGTTACAGAGGCCAAACAGCGTCTCACGGACATGCTCGTCCATTATCCCGCGGATCGCAACGGGGAGTATCTGCGTCATCAGCACGTGATAGTCGTGAGACTTCATACCGCTGAACCTCTTCTTCGACACGTCCAGATATCTGCTTATCTTCCCCGAGTAACCATGAGGAACTTTCACTCCTAGGAGGCACCTGAAAAACTGCTCGGGCTCCTCCAGACTCAGAGTGAAGCAGGTAGTGTGAAGCACCACCTCATTCTTCTTAACTCTTTTGCGGCGACCATGAGTCCCTTCTGTCTGATCATCATCATCATTATCATCATCACTATCAGGGTACTGAAGATCTTTCTTGATGCCAAGCAAATTAAGGTCCTTTCTTGCTTTCGGCCCATCCTTGGTCCTCTCCGGCATGTTTAGTAGAGTGCCAAGCAGACTCTCGGTAACGTTCTTTGTGATGTGCATTACATCGAGGCTATGGGGAGTGTGGAGGACCTTCCAGTACGACAGGTCCCAGAAAATACTCCTTGCTTTCCATACACCCAGCAGCGCCTTTGTCCTCGGTCGTTTTTTCCCGGTGCAAGGAAATCTACCCAATTATTCAAAAGCTCCTCGATTTCTTCGCCGCTCCTCCGATGCAGGGCTCTTTTGAGCTCGTCCTTACCATTGAACAGGTCACCGTGTTTTATCCATGGGTGATCCATGCGGAGCCACTTTCGAGTACCTTGGAACACGGTTTTCGAAGACCCATGATCCCTTGGTAGCTGGAGATGCGGTGTCTCATCCATGCACTTGACGCATGCATTGTGTCCGTGGTTCACCTGGGCCGATACATATGCGTAACCAGGATAGTCTTACACTGTCGTGAGCAACGCAGATCTTAGATGGAAATATTATTTAGTGTAGGCGTCCCACGTACGGGCCGACATCTCCCACAAGCTGGCTAACTCCTCTCTCAACAGCCCGAGATACATATGCATATCGATACCTGGTTGTTTCGACCCCTGAATAAGATTGCTCATGTGTACATACCTTTGCTGCGTGCACAACCACGGAGGGAGGTTGTACGGTCATACAAACACGGGCCAGGTGCTATGCGTGATACTCTGGTTTCCAAAAGGATTGAGTCCATCGGTGCTCATACCTAGCCTGACGTTCCTTGCATCGCCCCCGAACTCTTCGAACTCGATGTCTAATGCATTCCATTGGCTAGCGTCTGAAGGGTGTGTCAGGCTCTTGTCCTTCTCTGGATCATCTTCGGGTTTCTCTCTTTCCGCGTGCCATTGCATGAGCTTTTCTTCTTATGATCTACAAAATATCGTTGCAGACGGGGGTGATAGGAAAGTACCATACCACTTTTCGAGGAACTTACTTGTTCCCTCTCTTGTACCGTCCTTGGCCGCACACCGGACATGTGGTTCTATCCGTGTACTTGTTCTGATAAAGTGCGCAATCATTGATGCATGCGTGGTATTTAATGTGTGGTTGGTCGAGAGGGCACACGATTTTCTTGGCCTCCTCGATACTTGTTGGCAATGTGTTCCCCTTAGGAAGTCGGTCGTGCCAGTATTCCATGTTCGCGTTGAAGCTCACATCGGTCCTTTTGTGTTCGGAATTCATCTCTAGAGCCTTGAGCGTTACACTCAAACGTGTATCCTCGGGGTGACACCCAGGATACAATGGAGTCATCCGCCTACCTCCATTTGGGCCAGCTTGGCTTTCTCTCTGGCTGCAGCTTTGTCGTTGCTCGTCTCCTTGAGGAGCAGTTCTTGAACATGAGGGTCCTGCAAGGCCGACGTTAGCAGCGTCTGTGTGTTCGCGTCTTCTCCTTCTTCATGATGATCATGCCTGTCGCCATCTCCTTCTTCATGCTGATCATGCCCGCCGGCATCTCCTTCGTCATGATGATCATGCCCGCCGCCCACCCACGTCTTCGTGACCACCATGTCTTGCTGGCGCCTCATTGAGGTCGCGCATGAAACCGCGCCTGAGAAGGTGACCCTCCAATTGTCCAGAATCAGGATCAATCCAGCGCTGGAGTTTGCATGTTCGACATGGACATATTATCATGGTCTTGTTGTTCAGAATCATGTCCTCCTTCGCGTCTTTCTTGTACCTAGCAATTCGACCTTCGCTCATCGTGAGGACCATGGTTGCCTGAGCGGTCAAAACAGAGAGTATAGATTAGAACCACACCATATGCACACACACATGCATGAATGCTAGCCGGAAAAATTCGGCATGACCTTTTCTAAAATTAGGACATATGGGTAGTGCAAAAATTTGCCGAAATGGAAATGAATCAACATTTCGGCAAACATCCATGCACCACACCGGCCAGGATAACAACAAGCAAGCAACAAAAAAACTTCCTTCCAATGCAAACATTCATGCACCACACAAGCATCGTCTCGCCATGCATCGCACACACACCGCTCGCGCGACAAGCTTCACACCTACATACTCATGTCCAAGTACTCACCTAGTAGACTCAATAATAGCAAGACGAGACCGCGGGATGAGAGAGTGTGGACAAATAGATTTACAAGTTGGTGGAGAGGAAATTAGTAAACAAATAGAGATGCGAGAGAGAAAAGTAAGGAACTTTTAGATCTATAAGTTGGAGGGAAGCTTCCACTTACCAATCTATGGACTAAAGTAGGTTTAGTTACAAGAAAATGGAGAAACTATGGGAAAATAGGGTGGGAGGGAGGAGGAAGACGAGCTGGGAGGAGGTAGAAAGGAAGAAGATATGTGAAATGGGTGGTGGTGGATAGATAGGATGGGAGCTTGCCACCTTTTTCACATGGATCTGGACGCCCTCATCTGTGGCGCATATGGCAGAAATGCGCCACAGATGCTCAAACTTCTGTGGTGCATATGGCCATATGCGCCATAGAACAATGTGATGTAGGATAAAGTGGTGGGACTCAGGTTACTTTTCTTTGGCGCATGTGTGGATATACGACATAGAATTCAAACATATTTGTGGCGCATATCCACACATGCGCCACAGAAAGTGGGTCAAATAGATTCTGTGGTGGGGCCCGCCTCCATGTTCTATGGCGCAAAATAAAATATGCGTCACAGATGTTGCCTCTTCTGTAGCGTATATCTCATTATGCGCCACAGAACTTGGATCGCCCCATCCTGGCTGGCAGGTCCCACCTAAATTTTGTGGCGCATTTTCTATGAAATGCGTCATAGAAGTTTTTAGTATCTATGGCGCATATTTCTGTGGCGCATGGTTTTACATATACGCCACAGAGTATCTTGTCTACCTATAAGCTATTTCCTAGTAGTGAGCAGATGAGTAACATCATTATTTAATTCCTATTAGCCACCATTATTTAATTTCCATTAGCCGTTACGTACCTCTTTTGTGTGGCTGCCGACTGGAATGTTATAGCGTGACCTAAAAGCAAAAAAGAAAAAGATATTAAATTAGCTTGTGCAAACTCAAAACTATTATTCCTTCCAATCCAAATTAATATTCTTAGATTTGGCTAAATTCAAATGGGTCTAGTCATATTTTATTGCTAGATATGTCCGAATTTAGACAAATCAAACAACATTAATTTGCATCTTAGATTTGTCTAAATTTAGATGGATCTAGTCATGTTTTATTGCTAGATACGTCCGAATCTAGACAAATCAAATAACATTAATTTGCATCAGAGAGAGTATTACAAACGTGAACAACATATGCAACCAATACAAAGAGTGGCAGACCTAGCCTTGGGTAGGGCCCACGTCCACTTCATATAAATAGTACAAAATGGTCTAAAACAGTGTTGCTACGGTGCCACGACGTCGTCGTCGTGTCTTGGGCCATGGCTGTGGTGTCCTGCGGCCTAGATCCATGATACAAACAATGAAAATTTTCAACATAAAAAAGAAATGTAAACCTATTATTGCACTTGATTTGTCATAAATAATAAATTATGCCATCACTACCATGGAAAATCTCCATCTTAATAATTCAAAAAGAAACAAGTATTTTTCGTATGGTGTAATCTTCATAATGTCTAAACTAATACATCCCTAGGATGTGTCTAACATGGCGACCAAAAGATCATGGTCGGATAAATCCGCCGCAGCCATCTTCAAAAGTAATACAATCGCCATTATGTTTCTTATAGAATCCACGTGCAACATCATCTCCGCTCAGGAACACAGCTTTTCCCCTCATTGAGACCATATGTCCAGAATCGAAAACCTTAATAGCCGCTTCCTAATATATTATTGAAAAAGTTTAACATTAGATCATTGCGTAGAAGAAAATAATACTACAATATGCAAAAAAGCACAGACCAACACAAACAAATAAAAGTGAAAAACAAATTATTACATAATTAAAAATGTACAAATCATCATCGTCACTCATTGATACTATTTATTTCAGCTTGTGCCACATCTATAATGTGTAATTACTATATTATGAAGAATTTTTTATATTTATTTAATTGTGTACTAATAAATTGAACTTTTATTTCCTTGTTTCGTTAAGTCAAAAACTTCAAATGCAACACTAAATCCAGTTTCAATTGTACATGCAACTCGTATTAAAAATAGAACTCCTCGGTTGCAAACCTAAATGTAATTGTCCACCCCCTCTCGCAATACAAGTTAGTTTTAAGTCAACATGTAACTCGTTTGGATCGGGAGAAAAAATCTAGTTTCAATTCCACATGTCGTATGAAAAGTAAAAATCATCAGTTATAAACCTACTTGGAACTCTCCGTTATGCCCCTCCCATTACCCCCGAGAAAAGCCAGCTTCAAGTGAGCATGCAACTCGTATCAAAAGGTAAAATTCTTTAGGTTTACTTGCAACTCTCCCAAGACCCCTCCCCTTGGAAAAGCCAGTTCCAGGTGGACATGCAACTCATTGGGATCCTGAGAAACGCCAGTTACAACTCCACATGCAACTCATATCAAAATTAAAAAATCTCATTTACAAACCTACTTGCAACTCTTCCACCCCCTCCCCTTCCCCCGATAAAATTCAGTTTCAAGTCCGAATGCAACTCATATCAAAAGCAAAAAAAAACAGTTATAAACCTATTTGCAAGTCTCCCACCCACTCTCCCCTTCCCCTGAGAAAAGACAGTTTCAAATCCACATGCAACTCGTATTCATAAAACAAAAAATCTCAATTACAAAACTACTTGCAACTCTCCCACCCCGCCTCGCCATCACCCGAGAAAATCCAGTTTCAAGTCTACATGAAACTCATATTAAAAGCAAACAACTCTTCAATTACAAACTTAGTTGTAACTACTCGCTGTCTCCCCCTTCCCGAAAAAATCTAGTTTCAACTCTACATCCAACTTCTATCAAAACCAAAAAATCTCAGTTACAAACCTACTTGCAACTCTCCCACCCCCTTCGCTTCCCCCATGAAAATCTAGTTTCAAATCAACATGCAACTCGTATGAAAAGCGAAAATTCTCAGTTACAAACCTACTTGCAATTCACCCCGCCATCCCCTCTCTCCCGAGAAAAGCTAGTTTGAAGTCGACATGCAACTCGCTGGGATATGGGAAAAAGCTAGTTTCAAGTCTACATGCAACTCATATTAGAAGAACTTTCAACTCTCCCACCCACCCTACCCCCTTTCTCAAGAAAACCCAGTTTCAAGTGCAGATGCAACTCGTTGTGATCCCGAGAAAAATATAGTTTCAAAAATCAATTACAAACCTACTTCCCCTTCCCTTCCCCCGAAAAAAGCTACTTTCAAGTGAACATGCAACTCGTTTGGATCCCGAGAAAAAACCTAGTTTCAAGTTCACATACAACTCGTATTTAAAAAGATAAAATCTCAGTTATGAACCTACTTGTAATTCTCCCACCCACCCCCTTCGCCCGAGATAAGCCAGTCTCAGGTCTACATGTAACTCGTATCAAAAGCAAAAATTTCCCAAAATTATCAGTTACAAACCTATTTGCAACTCTCCCACCCCACCCTTCTTCCCCTGATAAAACGTAGTTTCAAGTCAACAGGCAACTTGTAAGAAAACAAAAATTCTCAGTTAGAAACCTATTTGGAACTCTACGACCCTCGCTCCCCTCCCCCGAGAGAATCTAGTTTCAAGTGCACATACAACTCGTTGGGATCTGAGAAAAAAACCAGTTTCAAATCCACATGAAACTCATATGAAAAGCAAAATTCCCCGAGAAATGTTAGTTTCAAGTTTACATGCAACCCACTCCCCCCCCCCCCCCCCCGAGAAAAGTCAGTTTCAAGTGCACATGCAACTCGTTTGGGATCCCAAGAAAAAAACCAGTTTCAAGTGCACATGAAACTTGTAATCAAAAGAAAAAATTATTAGTTACAAACCTACTTGCAACTTGTATAAAAAGCAAAAATATCTCAGTTTTAAACCTACTTCCAACTCTACCACATGTCCTCCCCTCCTTCCTAGAGAAAATCCAGTATCAAGTACACATACAACTCGTTGGGATATCGAGAAAAAAGCGAGTTCAAGTCCACATGCAACTCATATTCAAAAAGCAAAAAAATCTCAAGTACAAAACTACTTACACCCGGATTTTTAATCCTAGATGCCTGTTATGTCATACATCGCAATCCCAGGATTACCATTTTTGCGAGACATAACAGATTGGATATCACAGTACATCATCCATTACAAACCAAATATAAGGTCTTACACTAAATAAAGGATCTCATGATCCAGACTTAATACAACAATCAGCGGAAAAAAATAATAAGCGTAGCGGTGGTGTCCATCTTCAGAGGCACAGGTAATGCTGACGATGGAAGATAGTCCTAGTTATCATAGCCGTTCTGTTGTCCGTCATCTTGGTAGTATCTTTCATAGTCTGGCCATAGGAATAGCCAGAGACAAAAGCCATGAGTACTCTTTAAGTACTCGCAAACTACCACTAACAAGTAAGATAATGCTAGTGGGAAATGCTAACTCTATGTTTTATTTGTAAAGTTAAGTTTGAAACCTAAGATGAGTTCAGAACAAAGAAAGATAAAATAAAGTTCTAAAATCACTTAAGTTGGGAAGCTAGTGTTATAGTCACAACCCTGTTGTGGTCAAGTCAAGATTCATCATTCATTTTATAAGTCATTTTGAAAACATCTGACAATAAAACAGTATGGCCACTCTAACTATCCATAACCGCGGACGCGGCTATTCGAATAGTTTGACACTTTGCAGAGGTGGTGCACTTTCACCACAAGATTCGATACATCTGTCAGGGATAACCCTGAATCATCATACTTAGTATGCAGATAATCAAACATAACCTTTCCTTTACACACCCTAGTATAAGCACCTCTCCTATGAGTATGGCCTCCCAACCATGACCATCTGTCATCTTGGGCACTGCATAGGTGGACAATATTGAGAGGTAGCCTCAGCTCAAACCTCTCCCGCGAGGGAACCAATACTAATGCATATAAATTTCCGGCTAAGCCTTACCCAATTCAGGTATTGTGGTTATACGGTAAAATTGGAATGGTATCGCATACGAATCCAACCATCAGTTTTTGTAAAAGGGCTAAGGCTCATGCCTCAACATTTTCATCATCATAAACCATTTGTGTTTCTCAACACATGTCAAAACATCTCAATAGAATGACTCATCATTCCAAGGTTTTCACAATTCATTTTCACCAAGTGTTCCCATCTAAAGTGACTCAAGTTTTGATTTATCTCTAAGCTACTAATTTAAGAGTGTTCACTAAGGTGGGATGCTAATCTCAATCTCATGCCATAGAATGACATCTAAGGTTATCTAGATAGGTCAAGTTTTATACTTTTCATGCTACCTTCAACAAGTAAGGGACTTTGGTAAAGTAAAGAAAGTAAAAGCTTGAAAGTAAAAACTTGGAGTAGGTACTAGTCAAAGTGGTATAACCAAAGCATGCCTAGTGCATCTTGCTTAGGTTATCTAACTTAATTCTATCTTGATAACAATAGCTTGCTCAGTTTACTTGAAGTGCTAGGCTTGCAAGTAAAACTTGCAAGGGTTAACTTGCATAGTGCTAGCTTGCCTTGGTTGGTGCAGTGGTTGAAGTTTTCTTCCTCCTCCTCTTGGTAGAATTCCTCCTCCTCGAAAGCTTGGTCGGTACTATTGTCTATAAATACATACGGAGTACACAATCACCAAACAATGTTTAACTAGGCTACTTGGCATACTCAGGCACACATTTGATGATCTATTATCATCACAAGCATCACAAGGTTTTATTAACTAGTTTCATTCTTTTTATTTAAGAAAAGTAATTTCTACTCATTGAAAATATCTAAGATTTAATATTCTCCACTTAAAATATGGGATCATGTGGACACATGTCATCACCACATATTCTAACATAGGAGAATGCGATTTAAAGGTTGGATCACATTTAATTAAGTTTAAGTTTATTATTTAATGATTTCAAGTGACTAGAAATGCCTATATAGCATTATTTTGGTACTAGTCCAAAGTCACTGCATGCAAACTTTAATATTATTACATATTCAGATAGGTATGGTTAAATGTGATTTTTCAGAGTTGGAATCAACTCAAAAGCTATTATGGTTGATTTTATAAAAAAAATTGAATGTGCAAATGCTTTTGTCTTGTTATTTTTACTAGGAGAGATCTCTAACTCTAAATGAATTAAATCCAACGGGCTTGGATATATCTTTTCTGAGGCTTTACAACAAAGTTGGAATCACTCAATTTGGTTTAGTAAATCTTCCTGAATTGATTTTTAAACTAAGGGGCAGAACTGAGTTTCAGCTAAAATAGATAAATCTAAATTTGAATTAAATGGGTCGCGCGGGAACACTAATGGGCCGGCCCAGTGACGCTCTGTGGTGCGGATGACAACTGACAGGGGTGGTCCACATGTCAGCGGCACACTCAACGCGAAGCGGTACGGGGCGATGTGGACCGTGCGATTAGAACCTAGATCGACGGTGGTGGTTCATCGTTGATAACGAACTGGTCGCCGGCGAGACGGAACCCTAGTGGATCGGTGAGGGTGCAATGGGGGCATACTAGGGCTCCAGCTAGCGTGGTGATGGGGGCGATCGACGGCGGACTCAGGCGTGGTCGCGGAGGCTCCTAGGGTGGACGAAATCGACAGGGCGCTTCCTCCTCTGCTCTGGCGGCTCCGGTGGAAATTTCGGCGAACTAAGGCTCGAGTGGCTCTCGCGAGAGAGGGGAAATGCTCAGGGGATAGAGGGGAGTGTTGGAGTGTGGAGAATGGGTGATGGGGAGGGCTCCTTATATAGGTCGACGAGGGGACCGCGCGGCACGACAGCGAGCTCGTCGGTGACGTTGATACAGGCTGCTAGAGGCATGGGCTGGGTAGGCGGACAGTGGGCTGCCTCCTGGCGGTTAGCTACGGCGCAATGGCGCGGCTAGGGGCGGTGGCATTTGATCGGGAGCGTCGCGCGCTCTTGGAGATAGAGGCGGTGCTCGACGCGGCGCTCGGCGACTGTGGGTCGCACGGCGGTGCTCGGCGACTGTGGGTCGCACGGTGGCGCACGGCCGTGTCTAGCGGGGTGCTGGGGTCGAGGCAGAGCGGCGTGCGCGGTATGGCGTCAAGGCGCGGTCCGTGGCGTGCTGGCGGTGAGGGCGCTCTGGCGCACTCTGGCTGCGCGAAGAGAGAAAGGGCGGTGAGGCTGGGGAGTGTTCCAGGGGCTGTGGGTGATTGAGGGTGGACAGTGGACGGTGCTAGGGTTAGACGGAGCTAGTGGTGGTGCTGGAACGGCACGACGCTGTCTGTGGAGCTTTGCCCACGTTCGGCCGGCGGCGCTCCACTATTGCTGTGGCTAAGGGGTAGGTCGGTGAGGGTCTGGTTGGACTCAGGGGGACAAGGATGATCAATGCAACTCAATTTGCTTGACAAGATTTGATCAAAAATAGTAATAGTTAGGCTAATTTGATTCTGCTAGCAGGGTGTTCGACACAATGGCTGCATGAACCAAATATTTGAATTTTGGGCTGAATTTTGGTGGAGTTGGTGATCACATGCTTGAGCATCTTGGTTGCTTGAGATTTGAAAATGGAGTTCATTTGAGTGGTTTTTGAATAAGTGTGATCTTGATACCTACACTAGATTCAATTTTCAAATGCCATTTAAAATTAGTGTTTGAAAGTTTTTGGTAGATCACAAAGTGGGCCTTGGTACATCACTACTTGTACTAGCAAGGGGTGCAATGATCCACATTTGTTTCTGTTAAGATTGAGTTCTAGGAATAGCCAAAGTAGGCATGATAGTTAAAATGGCACAAATGACCATTTCCTTCTTTTATTCATTTTGATTTGTTTTTCTTTGGGATTTGTTTGGGAATGATCTAGATGATGTTTAAATCACCTAAGAATTATTTTACAATCAATGGATCACTTAAACATGGCAATTCAAAACAACTCCTAAATTAAATACACACACATATGAATGCTTTAATATTTTTAAATGGAAAAGTTTTTGTTAACCCTAATTTTGAGGATTTGGATCTTAATAACCTTAGATTAGAGTTTTGGGATGTTACAATCCCTTCCTCCCTAGATAAGCCAGTTTCAAGTGTACATGTAACTCGTTTGGATCCCGAGAAAATCTAAAAAACATATGGAAATTATTTGTCTTATTTGTTCACCAATAGTAATCATGTTCTAATTTCTTTAGCACTTGTATACATCAAGCGTGATGTATCCTTGTCTTACACTAGGAATTGCAAGAATATGATCATTTGCTTTTAAGTTTGCAATGCCAACAAAATCATCCCAATTATAACGGAACCTAAAAAATTCTGCAACAGTCTTGTATGATCCAAGCACAACCCTTTCTCTCCAAGCATAACATGATTCACCTTTGTGTGGGATTTCAAATGTTGTTGGGAACACCTCATAAGGTACTTCCTGTAAAAACATAAAATACAAAAATTAAATTATGCTTAGAATATGAGAATTGGAGATCATAAACAAAATGAATGAAACAAAAAACTAACCAAACAATACATGTCATCAACATCAAGCTTGTACACATAAAAAATTAGGAACGAAATCATCATCACCGAGCTTCATCTTCTGATCAAACATGCTAGTAACTACCCCGTTCATTTTCGTTCGGTTAATATCACGAATTTCTTCAAAATGTGTATTGAACAAATATGGCTCGCACCCGTCTGGTATATAAAATACCTCTAAGCATTGAAATAAAATTTCCAAAACATTGTTAAAAATACACTAAAAACAAAATCAAAAACACTGACATAAAAAATATATAACATAACTTACTTGGGAACCGGGCCCAATTCTTCCTATAACCACCGCCCGAAGCAAATTTAACTTCAAAACACTCTCTCCATGTATCATATTCAAATGAAAAACTTCCTCTCTATATCAAAAGCTTCAATCAATGAATTTCAGTATGGACCACACATGCAAATTTTTGTGTCAACCCTATCTAGATAAATATGGTGATCACTCTTGGGTATCAAGTTCTCTAACCCATGATTAGGGAGTTCAGCTAACACTTTCATCCAATTGTTAGGACATAAAATTCCTATACGCTGGTTAAAACGACATGGAACAACCTACAACAAGGAAAAAATCTGCAGAAAAATCATGAAAAACAACAATATATAAAAATAAACAAAATTTAATATATAAAAACTATAGATAAAAATTGATACTAAAAATAGATAAACTTACAACTGAATCATCAATATCGTCATCAACCATTTTCACAAACTTGTAAAGACTACATGGAGATTTTTCACAAATACGGGGTGGCTGATGACATACATTGCATGGTCTCCTTGAGTTGCTCATGTTTTCTAGGTTAAAGATCAATAGGAAAATAATAATAATAATAATAATAATAAGTTATTTCTAAGAACAATGAATGAAGATCTAATGAATTGGATTAACTCGAACAATGGATAAAAAGAAAAGTGAATAAATACCTAGGGAGGAAAACACCTATTGGTCTCAGAACTGTCGGCAGTAGAAAAACACGATATGCTACACGCCGTTGATTGTCTAAGCCTAGTACTTATATAAGAAAATGATAAAAATGAATCAAAAACCGTGTACATAGGTAAAAAATGCTAAAAATTAAGTGGGTGAGAAAATTCCCTAAAAATATTCTCAATTTTTATTCAAAACAACCACATCCATAAATATATTCTTAGATAATCTATAAATAGCAACAAGATTTTTGCACCTGAAAAAAGAGAGAGAAATTCGCAGCCACTAACATGTTTCCATAACCAAAAAGTATAAACAGTAGCTAAAAAACAAGTTAATCAAATCACACACTCCTGCCAACCAAAAAGAAAAAACAAATGAAAAAAACCAACTGATTGCATGTGATGTCTACATTCAGTGTGTGCTGCGACGGTGTGTACTTTCTATGGCAAGGAATCACAACAGCTGGGCAGCAGCCATGGCACACACAGCGATTAGCAGCAGCAACGGCTCACACACTAAATGACATACAACGGCCCACAAATCGAACGACAGCAGAAAAAAGATCGAAACAGTGCATGCAAGCCAAGTCAAACAAGCAAATAGACCGCACGAATTCGATGACCGGAAAAAAATCAACGGTACACAAGCTAGCTGCGACGTAAGCTACGATCACAGCTAGCTGTGTACTAGCAATTATGTTTCAAATAACCCGTACACTGACTTTTCTTTTCCGTGTACAGTACGAGTTTGTGTAATTTCACATAAACACCAGCAACAAGAACAAGGAGCAATTCGTTCCATTGCCTAGTTGCATTTAGCAATGACCTACTCCAAATTTCGGGCAAATATATTTCACATAAACACCATCAACAAAAACAACAAGTATATTCAATTGAACCGGTATGAGTCAGAGAGAGGCGATCAGGGAACTGTTGTCTAAAACCCATCTAGGTTCCTCACCTCCGATTCCCTTGGGGCCTTCCTCCCCCCTCGCTGGTGATGTTGTCGGTCCGTCCGCCTTCGATGGACTTGGGCCTTGGAGGCGTGCCGAAACAGACAACCTCTCACTGGCGAGAGAGTTTCCATCCTTTTCAAGTTATATTTTAGTGTCTTTTTTAGGTTATATTTCAGTGTCTTCTTCAAGATGGTGAGGTGACTCTACCTCTTGAAGACAAAATAAGTCTCTTCCATTCTATTCTCGTTTCTGTGGTGCATCTAAGTGTCAGCGGAGGACGCGTGGAGTCGCTTGTCCAATGGATCACTTGGGTTCTGGTTGTTTTTAGTGTTCGTTGGTGTGGTAGGTGTTAGAGTTGTAAAACAGTCACACCTCACGTGTACGAGTACGGTATAGTATGCCGACTCGTACATGTATCGAACTTTGTAGGTTACAGGACCAGGGATCTTCCGGTTCTATATAACACGAATCCTGAGCCTCCAACGAGGTATCGGTTTCGTCCACAAACTTCCACATGGTATCAGAGCAGCCCCTCTCCATGACCTAGATGCCTCAGAACCCTTAGCGGTCGCCGCCCCCACTGAGTTCAGCCACTGCCACCGCAGTTCATATGCCGCCACCGCTCCTACAAGCCACAAACACACACAAGCCCAAACACCAAAACCCTCAAACCCTCTGCCGCCGCCATCAATCAGATTGCCGCCGCATTAAAGCCAATATCCAAGACAAAACCACGACACAAAAAACAACCAAAACACCCAAAACCCAAAACCCTCTGTCATCGCCCTCTAGGCCACCGCCGCATCGAGATAACGTTCATGACTATGCCCCAGGGCGTCCTCGTCGTCATCTGCGACGGCCCTTGTTGCTGCCCTCGGAGCTCCTCCTACCTAGCTTCTCACCCGTGACAACTCCCTAGTGTGGAAGGCTCTAGTTGTTCCTGCGCTCCGTGGTGCCCATGTTCTGGAGCTCGTGGAGGGAACCAAGGTGGCTCCCGATGAGAAGATGGAAACTGAAGACATTCACAAGAAGAAGGTCATCATCGAGAACCCCAAGTACTCCACCTAGATTTCTCGTGATCAAAAAGTACTTCATTGGCTTCTGAACGCTCTTTCTCCAGATGTTCTGGCCCATGTGATCGGTCTAGAGACCTCCACTGAGGTGTGGACAGCCCTCAATGCCCATGTGTCTGCTGCTTCCAAATCCCGAGCATAGTGTCTCCGAGGTGCTCTGAACGATACCAAGAAGAACAATCTCTCTGCTAAAAAGTACTTTGCGAAGATGAAGACCTTCTCTTCTGAACTCGTCGTTGTGGGAAAAACCTCTTGATGATGAAGAACTCGTCTGGTATGTGTTGCACGGTCTTGGAAATTCATACAACACCCTTGTTACTGTAGTTCGTGCAAATCTAGGCACCTCTCTATCAGATCTGTTTGACCAAGTTCAGGCTTATGATTGTCTGCACAAGACCGATGACATCGGGTTCACATCGTCGTCCAACGTGGCACGCCACGTCGCGCCTCCGCCGTGTGGCCAGGATCGCTGGCACGATTACCGCAGCCAAGATCACTGGCGTGATGATCGTCCTCGACAATACTATGATGAACGCGGTCATGGTGATGACTGTGGTCGGCAGCAAGATTGCTGCGATGACCGTGGACTCCATGATGACCGTGATTGTCATGATGATCATGATTGTCGTGATGGTGGTGGCTACCAAGGCCACCATGATGGAGGTGGCTTCCAAGGTCACCGCTACGATGATGAATGTCCTCGTCGCCGTGAAGGGGAAAATGGTGGGCGCCCCCGTCGTCATCCCACTCCTTATGTCGATACCACATGTCAAATCTGCAACATCCATGTCCATCCTGCAAAGGAGTGTTGGTGGCGCTATGGAGATGACCGCAATGAAAATGGAGATCGCGGAAACAAGAATGCAAACTTTGCATCCCATGGAGTTGATACAAACTGGTATTATGACACAGGCGCCATCGAACACGTCGCCAGCAAGCTGTTCCTAGTGCACATAAAAATCTTCTATCTGTTCATAGATTTTCTCTTGACAATTATGTTTTCATTGAGTTTCATCGTTTTTTCTTCTTGATTAAGGACCAAGCAACACGGCGAATTCTATTTAGAGGCCCTTGCCATGGAGGTCTTTACCTTTTGATGCCTATCTCCAATGAGTCCTCCAAGCATGTCTTCATCTCAATAAAGTCGTCATCCTCTACATGGCATCGTCGCCTAGGACATCCATCCTCATTTGTAGCTCAACAAGTTCTTAGGAGAAATAAAATAGCTTATAGCCCAGAAACTACCCCATATGTTTTTGATTCTTGTCAGTTAGCAAAGAGTCATCAGTTGCCATATCTCATCTCCACCAGTAGGTCTACTATTCCTTTGGAACAAGTCTTTTATGATGTATGGGGTCCAGCCCCACTTTTTGTTGGGAAACATGCATATTATGTAAGTTTTATTGATGATTATAGCAAGTTTACCTAGATTTATTTGCTTAAGAAGCGTTCTGATGTTTATCAAGCATTTCTCAATTATCATCAATATGTTGAACGCAAGTTTGATATGAAAATTGTCACTATGCAAAATGATTGGGGAGATGAATATGAGAAACTCAATGCCTTCTTCAAAAAGTTGGTATCACCCATCATGTTAATGGTTCAGCTGAAAGAAAACAGCACCACATAGTTGAAGTTGGTCTTGATTTGCTTGCTAATGCATCTATGCCTCTAAAATATTGGGATGAAGCTTTTCTGACCGCCACATTCCTCATAAATTTTCTCCCTAGCAAAGTCATTAATTCTGAAACTCCTACCGAGCGCCTTCTTCATGTTACACCTAACTATGATGCTCTTTGAACTTTTAGTTGTGCTTGTTGGCCAAATCTTCGTCCATATAATACACGCAAACTTGCCTTTCGTTCCAAAAGGTGTCTGTTTCTTGGTTTAGCCCTCTCCAGAAAGGTGTCAAGTGCTTAGATGTGTATACAGGACGCGTATATATCTCTTGGGATGTTGTTTTTGATGAAAACATTTTTCCTTTTGCCTCCCTCCATCCCAATGTCGGTGCACTTCTTAGAAAAGAAATTCTTCTTCTTCCTTCCACCACAGCCACATCTCATGAGGGTGCACAAAAACTTGATGATCATGTGTTTCCTATTGTTCCTATCACTAACGTACTGCAGGAAGAAGAAATCCCAGGAAAAAACTCCGCTAAAAACGTCGAAGAAATGACTCAAAATATTGCAGAAACAGATTCTAGAGAAGAAGACGAAATGTGCATGCGATCCCATGCAGACCCTCCTCGTACCTTTTCGATCGCGCCTACCGATCCCAAGGAGGATCCCCGCGCTGCTCCCGAGGGCTGCTCGGCCTCTCTCGTGCACTCTCGCACGCGCTTGGCCTTGCCCATTCATTACACGCGTCTCCGTCTTTGGTATATGTCACGGGCCCTGCTGCCATCCCTACCTCGTGCCGACCCTCCTAAGCCCCATGACCCCGATAGCGAAAGTGGCGGGTTGTCGCCTCTGGTCGACCACCACGCTCCCGACCGTGACAGCGCTAGGGTACCTCAACCCCAACCGGACTCCGCCACGTTGCCGTCCACATGCTCCCATGTGCCATCCACCGATCCCAAGGAGTATTTGCTGGCAGATTCGCCCGGATTGGCTGTGCACTCACTAGCTGCGGCACCGCCTGTGGTTGGAGTGCAAACTCGTCTTCAGAAAGGTATAAAACATCCTAAAATTTATAAGGATGGTACTATGAGATATGGTATGCTTGTGTCTACAGGTGAACCATGTTCTCTTTTGAGGCCCTTGAGGACTCACACTGGCACAAAGCAATGGAGGAAGAGCATGATGCTTTGCTAAAAAATAAAACATGGCATTTGGTTCCACCAAGTTCTAGCAAAAATCTGATAGAGTGCAAATGGTTCTATCGTATCAAGAAACGAGAAGATGGCACTATTGACAGGTACAAAGCTCGCCTTGTTGCAAAAGGCGTTAAACAAAGGTATGACATTGACTATGAAGACACCTTCAGTCCAGTTGTTAAAGCAACCACCATTAGAACGGTGTTAGTTATCTCGGTCTTCAAAGGTTGGAATTTAAGGTAGCTAGATGTCAAGAATGTATTTGTATGGTGTTCTGGAAGAGGAGGTTTATATGAGACAACCACCAGGTTTTGAAAATCCTAGTGCCCTAGCTATGTTTGCAAGATTGATAAGGATGTCTATGGTCTAAAACAAGCTCCAAGAGAATGGTATTCTTGGCTTAGCTCAAAATTGCATGATCTTGGTTTTGTTCCCTCTAAGGCCGATACATCTCTATTCCTGTTTCATAAGTCAGGTATTACCACATATGTTTTGATCTATGTTGATAACATAATTGTTACTAGCTCCTCAGATAATGCTGCCTCAGTTTTGCTTCGAGAACTCAATGAGAATTTTGCTATTAAAGATCTTGGTGAGTTGCACTACTTCTTAGGCATTGAAGTAAAAAGGTCTTCAAATGGTATATTGCTGACACAAGAAAAATATGCATCAGACTTGCTTAGTAAACTTAGCATGACAAAGTGTAAGGGTGCTCCCACACCGTTATCTACCACTAATCCCTTGTCTCTTGTAGTTGGGGATCCGCTCGGTCCAGAGGATTGTACACACTATAGAAGCATTGTTGGTGGTTTGTAGTACCTCACTCTTACTAGGCCAGATTTGTCCTTCTCAGTCAATAAAGTATGTCAGTTTCTCCATGCTCCAACCACTACTCACTAGACAACTGTTAAAAGAATACTAAGATATAACTGTTAAAAGAATACTAAGATATGTTAAGGACACAATCGACCTTGGTATAACTTTCCAGCCCTCCACTTCTACACTTTTGAGTGCTTTTTCAGATGTAGATTGGACTGGTTGTTTGGATGACAGACGTTCCACTAGAGGTCTTGCAATATTCATAGGACAAAATTTGGTTTCTTGGAGTGCTAGAAAACAAGTCATTGTCTCAAGATCAAGTACATAAGCAGAGTATAAGGCCCTAACCAATGCTACAACTGAGATGATATGGGTTGAAGCTCTTCTAAATGAGCTTGGAGTTAAACTAAAGGAAAAAAAAACCGTGTCTTTGGTGTTATAATCTGGGTGCTACGTGTTCCTGTCTGCAAATCTAGTGTTTCATGTTCGCACTAAATATATTGAGATGGATTTCCACTTTGTTCGAGAACGAGTGGCTGAAAAGAAACTAGCTATCAAGTTTGTTTCAAGCAAGGAGCAAGTTGTAGATGTGTTTACTAAAATTCTTCGTGTTAGGAATTTATATGAGTTCATGGTAATTTAAATCTTGTACCAAGCTTAGATTAAGGGGGTTGTTAGAGTTATAAAACAGTCCCACCTCACATGTACGAGTACGGTATAGTATACCGACTCGTATACGTACCAAACTTTGTACGTGCCACGCCCAAGACTCTTCTGGTTCTATATAACACCAAGCCCGAGCCTCCAATGAGATATCGGTTTCACCCACAAACTTCCATAGTAGGAGGTTAGTTTCTTCCGATTTACATTTCATCTTCAACGATGGTTGGTTTCATCTTCAACGAATGGTTGGTTGCTGCTCTAGTTCTTAGGAGTCTTAGCACAACAATTTTCCATCAGTCTAGTACAACAAGCTCTTCTGCGATAAGTTTTGTCCGACTTCCGTGGTAGAGGGAGAGGGACAAGGACGACGACACATCTTCGGCTCGCGCTAGTGCATGCAGTCGTCATCCAAGAACTTATTTGTAACTTTTATCACTTTTAGTTCTCTTTGTACTCTGTCGATGATTATTAATAGATTGTTTGAATTTTCAAAAAAAATAAAAAGAATTCGGGTTCATCCTTCACAATAACTTCGTGCGATCTTGTCCATTTAACAGTTTACATGGGATCTACGTGAAAACAGAGTTGCCCGGCATATGTAAGTGTTTTCCCCTCCTCCTTGACACAATCATGTTCGAGTTTGCACATTTTCCAACTATGCAGTTGATACACTACAGCACTGCACACGTAGCTACTGTACGTCTTTGGCTATTACCGTATTAGTAGTAATCAGCCGTTTGCCAACTCTACAGTTCAATCTACAGTTGACCTACACATCAGGTCATGTGTGGTAGCAACAAGTCCGTCCCCCGTGGCCTGAAGTGCTTCTTCCATGAGAAGTTTGTGAGACAGGTTCAAGATTCATGGTCACTGTTTGAGTCCACCGAGGAGGACGAGGGCGACGAGTCTGCAGAAGCATGATATTGCACTTGAGTGTGATTCCGCATCTGATTCCTGAAGCTCTGAGCATGGTGTGGCCCGGCTTGGCGAGACAGGTGCGAGGAATGCTTCTTATTATTGTGGCTTATGTTGACGATAGCCGTTACGATCTCCATGATAGTGGGGAGAAGACTTGATGAAATGGTGAGAAGTCCAGACACCTGCAGATGGTATGGTAGTATGGCAACTGGAAATTAAGCATGCCATCTTTGGCTGAAGAAAAAATGTAACAGAGATTGTAGCTGTATAATGGAAAAAGATACTCCCTCCGTCCAAAAAGAAGTGACTTGGCTTTATCTAGATTCGGAAAAAGATACGCTAAAATATGACTAGATACGTGCGAATCTAGAGAAATCCAAGTCACTTATTTCTAGACGGAGGGAGTAAAAAATTGCTTGATACTCCCTCCGTTCACTAGTATAAGACATACTGGCCTTTTTCTAAACACATGTTTGTAGACGTATTTTAGTGTACAGGTTTATTCATTTTAAAGTGTATCTAGTCTACTTTAAAATACCTAAAAGGTCTTACATTAGTAAACAGAAGGAGTAGAAACAAACTCGATTGGGGGTAACCAAAGGAACCCGGGCTCTAGTATAAGTGAAAAGAGGCGCGTAGATTCTTACAGCGCCGTGGCAGAAATAAGCAGTTATGTCATACTGCAACCATAGAGCATAGGATAGTACAAACGCCAGAAAGAGCCCCAGAATATATACAGGGTTCCTGATCATGAACAAAAATAATAACCTTGATTAACCCACCAACATTAGAAGTTAAAAAGAGAATTCAGATATTCAACCATAGAAATATTACTTCAAGAGTGAGATAATTACCTAAGAAGAAACATAAATTCGTTGAAACCAAGTAATGCAAGAAGCAGAATGGTCCATGCAGGTGGTAACCACTTATTACTATGTCTGTGTGCTTCCTGGTGAAAAGGTTGGATTGGAAGAACTCGATCAGCACACCACATACCGTAGATATATACTATAATCATAATTCGACAAAATGTGCAAAAGCAGCAGTGAAGATGAGACTACTAACATAAGAATTCAGAGATTCCAGATACTTAGTTATCCTAGGATCTAAATTATAACATTGATCAAGGTTTGAGATCAAGTACAGCTATGAAATAACTGATTGATCGGATGATCACTTGGGTCTGGCAGCAAATGACCCAGAAAAACAGACCTGCATCAAAATTGCTTGAGCAACAGGATACTCTGTCTCTGCTTTGAATTGCCTCCAGATGGATATACACTGCACCGGTGTGATTAGTGTATCCTTTGGTGACACCTGTACAAACATATAGAATATTCCAACTTATTTCGGCATTTTGTGCCTTGAAGACTACTTGTTCCTAAATGTAGTATGTTTTGGGTACGTTAAAATAGCCTACCCAAAACATACTCCCTCCGACCCATATTAGTTGACTTAGATTCATCTAGATATGAATGTATCTAGTCAAGTTTTAGTGCTATATACATCCGTATCTAGAAAATTTGAGTCAAGTAATATGGGTCGGAGGGAGTACTACATTTCGGAACAGAGGTAATATAAGAGAGCCAAGTACAAGAGGCAGCACCTCTTGCCACGTGCTTGAAGCAAGTGGGTCGGAAGTAAACTTGATGCTCCTCTTTTGGGAAAGTGGTCCTCCATCTAAAAGGGAAATCATCAGAGCCCGGTCTATTTTATCTTGTTTATCATCCAACCGTACAGCTGCCATAACCGACACGTCTTAAAGCCTGAAATTTGAAGATGGAAAAGATTATGTTTTTTGTACACTTAAATCACAGATGATGGCTTCTCCCAAGAATGATGAGAAGTAATTCTGGATATGTCAAGTATGAATACCGATAAGCGTGCTTCTCGGGTGATTGCACGTATATCTTCATTTGCTGTCCATGTCCTTGGCATTGAATCCTTATCACGGCTCAAAACAGTGGAAAACCTACAGATAATAATAAAATGAAACAGGTAGCAAAGATGTTAACGGGTATATAAATGATAGTGCCATTCTTACACATAAGGCCATGTTTTCTAGTTTCCCCTTCAGCGACCGAAGGAATCAGGTTCTACCTTTCTTTCATACGCAGAAGAATGTTCCCAGCTTCTTCTCGAGCTTTGTTTTCTACTGTAAATCTTGCATGTCCCTTAATTCTAAGACCATTTGATCAGAAGTTGTCTGGTCTAGTTCATACTCAGAAAGGGAATTCAAAAATCTCAGTATAGCATTTTCAGTCTCACGCCTATATAATCTCCTAAGAGATGCCCACAAGCCTTGCTCGCCAGTTTCCAGGATTGATTGTACAGGTCCAGAAAGTGCATCCGAGAGCTTCTGCAATGTTCAATGATGAAGGTCAAAGCATGAACATGGAACGTTTTAAGAACTTCTAACTCAAGGATTCCAGGAACTTGCTGGTATTTCATGGAAAAGGGGGTAACATGCTGGAGTCTCAAGATTTCACTGTCCGGTGAGGACGAAACATACCTCGTAGGTAGCTTTTAGTTCATCCAATTTTGCAGTCCTAACAGATGATATATGAACTTCTACATGCTGCTGCAGTTTGCTCCTAATATTTGTACCATCCCAGTCCACATGTTTAACTACTGCATCTGTATTTGAACAAAGAAGAAATTGGCCAAATGAATAGTTTATATAAATGTGAATATCTAGCGAAGAATACTGAGATTAACATAGGATTAATATCTGGATTAAAGAAGACTATGCAGCCTATAGTTTTCAATGTCAGCTGAATGGGCCATAGTAAATGGCACGAGAACTAGTGATTATCAGAAGCCATTATCGTTTTAAAACATACAGAAGATGATAAAGACATGCCTCCCAAACGACAATGATAAAAATCCCACGAGCAAGCATGTAACTACTGCTTATAACAAGAATATAAGATCAACAAGCAAAAGCTCATGGAAGTAGTGCCATAGGTTGTTGAGAGCAATTATAGATTCATTATTCTGTAACCAAAAGCACAAAAGAAGTAGTCCCTCCGTCCCAAAATAAGTGACTTGACTTTGTCTAGATTCATATGTATCTAGACGCGTTTTAGTATTGGATACATGCAAATCTAGACAAACTCAAGTCACTTATTTTGGGACGGAGGGAGTATTATAACATAAGAAATCAATTTCACAATACTGCATATGGTTATAGGGTCACATTAATAACATGTCACTGTGATGCACCAAATTATCAAGGGAACATCACTAATCATGCAAAAAAATCACTAACTGAAGAATAAAGCACATGACACGACAACACTGGTCAAATATCGCTACATAGTTTCATACGAAAGATATCTAGAGGCAAGGAATTGTTTGTTTACCTCTCCATCGAACCTCAAACTCCACCAATGAAGACTGGGCACAATAACGAGCTGATGCAGCAAATCTCCCACCGCTCCTCAATGATTGTTCCAGATCACTTTTGAATTTACCAAGGACCATACAATGTAGGTGTTTCATCATTGTCTCAAAAGAAGGATACGCTTGCTGCAATACATGAGACCAAGTGCCCAACACGAAATATAATTAAATCATACCATTTAATTTTCTAAGAATTAGTAAGATACAGTATCTAACGTTATATCAGCCATAAATATGCAGAACTTCGGCTGTGTGTCATAGGTTAATCACTGAACTCAAGAATACATTCACCTAGATTGAATATAGAGTAATGTATTTGTTAGAGTACATCATGGGCCTGGGCTAGCAGTATAGCCCATTAGTCTTAGGGTTAATTAGAGATAAGGGTCACTTGCTTAGGGGTCAAGTAAGCCTTGTTTGGGAGTCAAGTAAACCTCTCTATATAAGGAGAGAAGATGTATCAATCTAATCAAGCAAGAATTAAGAAGGAAATCCCTTTCCTCTTGCCACCGGCCGTGGGCAAGGCCCCCGGCCGGCCCTCTTGCGTCCTCCCTCTAACACCACCATAACATTTGGTATCAGCTTTCCCGGGTTCGATCATGTCCAGCCCTCCACCGAGTTCTTCCCACCCGCCGCCGCCGCACTCCAACGCCCCCTCCGTTCTCTCCCCAGCGGAGATGACCGCAGCCCTCCGCGATCTCGCCACCGCGGTCTAGGAGATCCACCTCTACTTGGTCAGGCCCTACGGGCCGCCGCCGGCCGCCACCACCGGGCCGCTGCTCCTGCCGTGGCAGCCGCCGCATCTGGCGGTCTCCACCGCGGTCGCCGCCACCACCCCGCCCTGGTTGCCGTGGCCGTCCCAGCCCCTCGCGGGCCCCGTCGCAGCCATGGCCCTGCTGCAGCAGCCGCCGCTACCACTCAGCCCCGGGCCAGCTACGACCGCACCGGCGGGAGTTCCGATCCAAGTTCGGTTCCCGCCCTCGCCGTCACCGCTTCCGTCTTGGATCGCTACCCGCCACGTGTTGGCGGCGGTGAGGCTGCAGGCTGCTGCGCGCGGCCTCCTAGCGCGCCGTCGTGTGCGGGAGATGCGTGGTCTGCAGCTGCCGCTCCTCCAAGTTGCCCTTCGCTGCGCCAAGGACCTCGATCTCGTCCGCTGCGTCGGGGCTCTTGGGCATGCGGTTTCCCCCACGAGCGGCGGGCATCCTGTTTTCCCTGTGTGCAGCGACCTCAAAGTCTGCAACATCAGCGGTTGGGAGGGCGCACCCCTCCTCGACAGGAGCGCACCGCGTAACACCACTGCATTCCGTCGCCGGCCGCCACGAGGGCGCCTCCGCTCGTCGCTTTTGCGACCTCTTCCAGGTGACCGTACACATGCACTCCGTTTGTCCAGATGGTGTCCATGGGATCCAGGTGGGGTGGCTGTACACGTGCACGTACGTCGTGCGGATGGTGTCCACTTTTTGTTAAGGGGTCCAAAATAGAGCGTCCCAGCCCATTTCAGGTTGAGAGTAATAAACCAAGCCGAGATGTAAAAGGCTTGTTTTTAAGTGTGAGGTTTGTGTCGCGTCGAGTCATCGTTATAAGTTGGTTGGTGGGGTGTAGTGTTAGAGTACGTCATGGGTCTGGGCTGGCAGTATAGCCCATTAGTCTTAGGGTTAATTAGAAATAAGGGTCACTTGCTTAGGGGTCAAGTAAGTCTTGCTTGGGAGTCAAGTAAACCTCTATATAAGGAGAGGAGATGTATCAATCTAATCAAGCAAGAATTAAGAAGGAAATCCCTTCCCTCTTGCCACCGGCCGTGGGCAAGGCCCCCGGCCGGCCCTCTTGCGCCCTCCCTCTAGCACCACCATAACAGTATTATAGGTCCTATTCCGGTTCTCGTCTTGGGTCCCAAGACTTCAAAATTGCCATCCGGGTCCTGAATGTGCAATTAGGGAATCATTCAGGTCCAAAGCTCCCCCAATGTCATACTATCACTGCTGGCACGTTGACATGTCAGACAGAATGATACGTGCCGCTCACGCTCCTGGGTTTCTAGATCGCACAGGTACATTGTCCCGCGGCATGCTGCGGCAGGTCTTGCCATCGAAGGTGTCCACCTCGGCCATGCCTGACGTGTGTATCCGTGTCTGAAGTCGAAGACGAGATTTGGTGCAGCGCACCACAGCAGCCCGCAGCAGTGTGCCGGTTGTGACTACAGACGTAGGTAACTCCGGAGCAGGCAATGGTGTCTTAGACACCCCAAGGACGACATGGAGGAAGCAGACATTGGTGCCGCCCACCATGGCCACAGCCCATCTTTGCCAATCGACCTGCTAGATAGGATCAATCATATAGATAAGTAGATCCATCATTACTGTGCTTCGTCACAGTGGTATCTTGTCGCCCAAGAAGTGAGTACACTTGCCGAGCATGTCTGAGGTGGTCCAGATGGGCATTGTCGACAGTGAGACCAGCCTCAGCGTGCCGTAGGACAGTGTGGTCATGCGCTTAAGGGACTCAGCGGTATGAACAGGCAGATGTCCTGCTGTCCGAGATGTCACCGGTCGACGCGCCAGCTGGGACATCAAATGGTCTGGATAACGATATTCAAAGTTAAAATCCCTATGTGAGACCCCCGAAATATTTTAGGGATCTATAATGCGCTTTACTCTTTAATACATAATAGCCGTCCTAATAAGAAACCATCCTCAACTGGTTACGCCACTTCCTTGAAGTCAAGAGTGAAATAAGTACATCAAAATGAATTACTCACATGTAGAATATCAGATTCTAACTGTTGATGCTTAACAGTCTGACGCTTTCATCGAAGTACATGGCTTCCATGTCATACCTGCAATATTTTAGGGCATACGAAATAAATGTGAAGATCATTTGTTTCACGTGCTAATCAAATCACCCTAAAAAGGCACCAAGTAAAACAACCCTAGAGATCCCCTCAAGTTCTTCCACTGGTTGGCCTTTCAGGACCGATGCTGGACCGCGCAGCGCCTCGAGCACCATGGCCTGCAGCACCATCCTCGATGCTTGCTCTGGGACCAAGCGCCTGAGACCATGCACCACCTACTCGTGGAATGCCCCTTCTCGCGACAGATCTGGCACGAAGCCCTCGCGTGGCTCCGCATGACCTGTAGGATCCCCGGACCAGAGGACAGCTCCCTGATCGAGTGGCTTGCCCAAGCGAAGCGCGACACGCCGAAGCCACTGCGTAAGGGCCTTGGATCTGCCGCGCTGCTTATACCCTGGAGGATCTGGAAGCATAGGAATAGCTGTTTCTTTGACCAGCTACCACCGTCGGGCAGCACCCTGCTAGCCGCGATCAAGGACGAGGCTTGCCTATGGGCAAGGGCAGGGGCACTAGGCCTCAGGACTGTTCTGCCACCGACGCGGGATGTACACTGAACAAGCGCCTTTTGTATCAACCTCCTAGGAGGCTTGTAACTATCCTACCTTTTCAATGAATGAAACGCAAAGGTCCTTTGCGTTTTCTCAAAAAATCTCTACAAGTGTACTGTACTACTTTGTAGTCCCAGAACACCCAGATAAAGTCAGTTGACTCAGAACAAAAGAAAAGGCTAAAATTGGGAAATCATCAGTGTAAAAACAAGAATATGTTTCCTTCAGAGATTTCTACCACGTCAGTATACCATACACCTCAGAATAGTACAAATGGATAGCAGTTTTCAAAAGTGGTGTAAGCATTATGAACTATATAGCTTCTTCTGTTCATAGAACATAAAAGGATATGGCATCTTATCGTAGTAGGAGTTATGACAAGACAAACAACTAGGCAAGATTTGCTACAGAAAAATTTCTAAACTGTGTTGTGCTCAACTTATAATTTGCTACGGAAAAATTTCCACAAAAGCGGAAAGAGGTCAGCTAGACAAAATGAAAAACAGGCAAAAACAGGTTCAAAGAGCTTGATTGCCATAATCCACCCTGATGCCATACGCAGCCGGCATCCCTAGTAGATAGAGGAGCATCTAGAGAAAATAACGCAAATGATGTTATAAGAGATCAGGTGCGTCAATTGATTGATACGTTGGGTAACAATTAATTTCCATATATGCAGTACATGAGATGTATCAAGCAATATAAAACCTCACTCATTTTTTTTACAGTATAGAAAAGAAAATAGAGACCGACTATACTGTGTGAAAGGAAAAAGTTTTGATATTACACCTCTGAAGCAAATGAATAGCACATAACAAAACTAACAGGTTCAGGGATATGCTAATCGAGAAGACAAGCATTATGGATCATGCAACCAGTGCGATTATCTTAATTTTGCAGAAAGGACGTTGCTAGGAAAAGTAGTCATCACTCACTCTGATAGATAAATATCAACAATTGCACCGAGCCTTGTTCCAAAGCCTGTTACTGGACCGGATGTGACAGCTGCCTCTAGCTCCAACCAACCCTGCAGATCGAAATAACTATAACAATAAGAGCAACGTCCAAGAAAAGAAAGATTAAGAACTATAACATAAGAGCAAGGTCACCTCATCCAACATAAAACATCTAAGCCTTTCATCCGCAATCTCTTCACAACGAACAGTAGCAACCATGACCTACAAAATGCAGGAAGGAAAGAAAATGAAATATACAGTTACAATAAAAACTGTCTTGGAAGCATGCTTATGTACCCAATGAAGTGTTACTTGTTTCACAGCACTGTCAATAAAAAGCACAATAACCTAACCTTGTGAGCAGGAAGGTTTAGGTCCTTATTTTCCTGTATTACTTTCCAGATTTGCATTGCACTAATACAGAAAGCTGAAGCAGGTACCACACCTCTTCTATCAGCTGCTAAACCGCTTGGAGCGATTGAATTAATAAACCTGTGCCTGAGTTTCCCAACCTGCAAGTAAGTAAAAAAACGAAATGGTACATAACATGTCTACAAGGTGTTCTCCCTAAAAAATAGAGACTAACTTCAGATAATGATTCCACGCACACACAACCTCTAAAGCAAAATATAGTTGAAACCAGTATGTGAGAGAAAAGTAAGTATGTTAGCTTCTAATATACCTGCTCCTTAAATAGTTCTTCTTTATCTTCATAACTTGACAAAGCGCTGACATCCACCTTTATATTGCAGAAAATGTATGTCAGTCGATAATACCCAAATCCCACTTTCAGCAAAACATATGCACTTACATTGAAGAAGTCACTTAGCGCAGCTTCCTTGAAGACTTCCGGTTTGGGAACAGAATCCCATATCTGGCAATATCAGAACAAATATATGATTAAAATATGACAAAGGGGAAAAGAAAGGTGAGCAGAAAATAACACACAAATACCTTCTGAATATCCTCCTTTAGAGCCTGAGCAAGATACTCTATGGGATTCTGCAAAGAAGAGGAAAATAATAACGAAGTATGAGAACTGAGTGGCGCTCAGTTGGCTAGCAGCTTGTGCGCTCGCTCAGCACACCTGGGTTCGAGGCTTGGCCTCCCCATGGTGCCTCACAGCTGTTTTTCTAAATAAAAATGCCACGGGTGCTAGTGCCTGTTGGTCGAGTTTTTTATACAAGTTAAGCATGGCTGTGTGGATCAATTCATGTAGAGGCCGGAAGAGAACTCTCTTCCATTATACAAAAATACAAGTTGACCATATCTGACTGCAGATGCAGAAGAAAAAAAATGTGTATCTTAGCCTCTGGAACTGTACAAACCTTTGTTTTATCGCGAATCACAAGTAGCAGTGTTGTTTTGCGAGGGTTGAATAAACGCATCAAAACCTCAAATAGAGAAAAAAATCATCAGAAAAAAAGCATAAACTAGCCAAAATAAGTACTTCATGTCTCATTGCAACAGAGATTACCTCAAATATTGTTTTCAAAAGAGGCCTGTTAGCAGCCTGTTCTCGGCCTATGTCATGACACCACCTATAGAGCATTTTTGCCAAGCGACATGGTTAGGTTGAACAAAATTGCTCTCTGCTCATTGCAGTAATTCAGATATAATTCACCAACAAAAGTATACAAAACGACATCACCACTCACAAATTTATCATAACAATATCTGAAACTGCAAGAGCAAAAAGGGCACTCTGCTTCTCAAAGGCAGTATCATCCTGCACGAATAACACAAGGCACTAAATGAATAATCGTACCTGAAACTTAGCCTGATAGAGTCTTACTCAACAAAAACTGTCAAATGTATGGTCAGAAGTCAGAAGCAACAGAGTATATATGGTTTAAGATGATGGTTTCATTTTGTCGAACTTGATACTTCGCAATAAACACTTTTAATAAAGATGGCTGCATGCATCACACCATGCAGAGCCCGCTCCCTCCTTTTCAGAAAAAAAATAGAGGTTGATGCCTGAAATTCTAGCTCAAACTGCCGTACATGAAGGGATAGAGAATTTCTGTGACTGTATGAGTTGATTGCATTTAAATCTCAAATCATGAACTGTATCTAGGCTGAAAAATAGTGAACTAGCTATACTATAGTGGCGGAAGTAACATTTATAGCTTGATGCAACCATGAGTTATAATAGCCTCCATTTTGTAGTGGAAACAAAAGCATAATACTACAGATCCTTGTAGGAAGTTAATAAGGGAACTAATGCAGCATGTGAACCACATCCATTTTCTTCTCAGCAGGTTAAACACTTAGGTAGTACAAAGGAAAGAAGTTACGTGTACTACTTTTGTGGACATCAATCGACATTTAAGAGGCAAAGGACTCAATGAATGCTAAACAATGAGGATTATACAATCCATGCAAACAATCTGGCATAAAACAAAGTAGTATGAAAGCAGAATTGTTTGCATCTGAACATGGAAGAGGTTTGCAAGTAGAAAAGCGTTCACCTCCCCTCTTTCCCTCCCATCCGTCCCCTCCAAATCCATAACAACAGTGAACAGCTCAATGCCAACAGCTTTGGCAACCCACATTCCCTTGGTGGTCTGATTCCTGGCAGTAGCAGAAGATTAGTAATAAATAACATAAAAGTCGAAGATAATATCACAATTAATTTCCACATGCTTGCATGCCACAGCCACACGAAATCGAACAATTGAAGAGAAGGCAATTCGGCGTCTCCGGCCTTTACCTTCCTTTCAAGGCATCCATCTCAGTGAAGCTTGTCCCGAAGAGGCGGTTGAGCAGGGTGCTTTTCCCTGGTCGGTGAACAAAGTAGCCATCAGGAATTCAGAACCGCGTCTGAAATTTTCAGACTGAATTACCAACAAAAGTGGTACTAGTGTTACTGCCCAACGCAATCACACCGCAGGAAACGGAATGGATTGCACGTTACTCCAGGATGAAATCGAATCACCACAGACGACGCGCACAACCGAAACGAGTATTCGGATTAATTGCCTGGGGCCCTGGGCACGCACAACCCGATTTTATGGTTCTCGTCGCCGCACAAAAACATTGGCTCCTCGCGAATCCCAACAGGAGAAGCCGTAGCTGGATACTACTCACCGCTACCCTGTGGGCCGAAGATGGAGACGACGGCGTACGAGAGGCCCCGCGAGGCGAGCCCCGCCGCCGCCGCGAACCGCTCCATCGCCGCGCCGTCCATCTCTCCGTCGGCGGCCACCACCTGCGCAGCGTGGCACTCGGAGCCATCCCCCTCCATTGGCCGCCCGACGGGTGCGAGGGTTTTATGCTCGATGGTTTTTAACGGGAAGGAGGAAGGGTGGCATGACACGGACGGGATGGCGAAAGCGACCCGACTCGACTAGAACGGCCACGGCGATTTCCATTTCGACCAGGAGGGTGGTTTTTTTTTTAAATGGGTCATATATTATGGACTCGACTACACAGCGACCGTTCTAAAATTTGTAAATCGTGGCGGATCGCCGAGCGTCGCTGCGTCGTGTGATTTACTCCCATTAAGTGGCAAGCTAAACACTCCGAGACGAGATTCCTTCCTTCCATAGTATGGATGAGCCAGTCAGCCAGCGTTGTAGCATTACTTCCTTCCAAGCATGCAAAATCTCTTAATTTGCCTTCCTTCCAAGCATGCAAAATCTCTTAATTTGGATAGATCAATCGCTAAACACAAGACGACAAACATGCTGATGTTATTGGAATTAAACTAGAAAATCTAAACTTTAAAATATTTTATAGGTCAAATCGCTTATTCAATTTTAAATTCGTTTTCACCGTTGGTCTAGTCGCGATGAGATCTTTAAAATTTAAAACAAGATCCAATATTGATACGTTTCGACAAAAAAAAATTGGACCCAAAAGTTACCCACCGCTAACACGAAGATTATCTAGGCTATCGTAAATAAGTTATCCCTAGGCTATCGTAAATAAGTTATCCCCAGCCCTTCCCCAACAAGAGCCTCTTCCGTTCTCCTTTACAGACGGTCACGTGCCTCGTTCCGGTCCCTCTCGCCATCGACACATGCGCTGGTTGGTGCAGAGATGGAGTAGGACGCCGGTCTTCCCCTCCCCTTCTGTACTTAGTTCCTCTCTTAGATCTAGGATTAGGTTAGATTTTGCCTATGTGGCGTCTTGGCTTTATGCCTTGTTTTGGAGTACCTCGTCGGATCTTGCGGGGCGCATCTGGCGACTCCTGGTTGTGTTGCTCTTCCTTGTAGAGCTCCCATGGTGGGAGGCGGGGTCGGCCGATATCGACGGTATCTCCCTCATTAAGGCCAGCTGCTCTCTAGATGCAGATCTTCACCCAACCTGTTTATATGGTGGGTAGCTTATATGTATCAGGATGATAACTTAACTACTATGACATGGATAAGTCACGTGTTAGGAGTGGATAACACGACTTTATTTGCCCAAAAATTATTCACCAGTAATACGAGAGTTATCTAGACTTTAGCATGTACGTTACCCACCAAATAACATGTAAGTTATCCACCACTATAAAAATTTACCCACAGATTGATTATAAAAGTTATTCTAGCGACTCCGTTTCGTCGCCCCTCGCCGCTCTCGCGGTGTACACACGCTCAATCTCGAAAGGCTACCGCGTCAAACATCAAATATAAGTTTTTTAAGAAATTAAATCTAAACTTTTTTGCACACGATATAGTAAATGGGTTATTATACCCTACCACCCACCACACTAAGTCGTAGTGAATAAACATAACATGCAACTAGTAGTCTAGCGGCTCGGCTTCATCGCTCGTCGCCGCTACCGAGACGTACGGGTGATGCAGTCTCGAAGAGTGTTAGGGTACCGAGTCGCATCGTGTACCTAGGCTACCACGTTCCAATTAAACTTGCTCAACACGTATGCGAGATTGGCTCTATCCAACACGTTATTAGTGGGTAAATTATGTGTTACAGGGTGGATAACTTACATATTATGGCATGAATAACTCACGTCTTAGGGGTAGGTAACTTTTTGGTATGATTTTTTTCATCGGAACATATCAACATGAGATTTAGTTTTGGAGATCTCATCACGACCAGTCCAACGGCGAAAACAGATCATAAATCGGACAAACAGTTCGGTCTACAAGACATTTTAAATTTTCGTTTTGATCCTAAGCTGGTTGACAGCGCGCGTTCACACTTCCTGCCAGGTTTGGACAACCAGCGACCAGTCTGAGAATATATTTGCTCGTAGAATTCTAGATAGGTTAATAAGTATTGAGTGGATGACAATTACCTATATAGAATGGTAATTGTATCAATTTGGTGATGATAGCTATACCACAAAGATCTGGGTAAATCTATCACCAACATCTGGATAACTCCAGGTGTAATCAGTTGGTAACTATACTCTAAACGCCTGGATAACTCTATCAGTATTAGGTTGATAACTATACCCTGAAGATATGTTAACCCTACAAGTAGTGGGTTGTTAACTATACCTTAAACACTTAGATAACTTCATTAGGAATGATTTGATAAATATTAGCTGGAGGGCAATGTAACACCATAAGTAAATAGGTGGAAACTATTACATAGGCCAAGGTAACTATATCGATTTGGTGATGATAGCTATACCGTAAACACCTGAATAGCCAACTTCACATGTAATTGGTTTATAACTATATCACGAATAACATGGTAACTATAAGTATCAGATTGGTAACTATACCTTGAGCACATGGGTAACTCCATAGGTACAAGGTTGATAAGTATTACCGAGGGAGCATTGTATAAATACATCGATGGTGATGATATGTATACCATAAACACATGGTAACTCCATAATTAATGGGTGGGTAACACTACCAGGAACACTTGAATACCTCTATATGTGATCGACTTATAAACTATATCCTGAATACCTAGGTAACTCTGTAAGTAGTGAGTTGGAAATATATATCGAACACATGGTAACTCCTTAGATGATGGGTGGATAAGTATTACGAGCGAGTGTATAACTACGTCGATTTGGTGAGGATGCTTATGTCGTTAACACCTTGGTAACTCCATAAGAAATGGATGGGTAACTATACCATCAACACCTAGATAACTCCATAAGCAATGGATGGATAACTATACCATGAACACCTGGATAACTCTACATGTAATCGATTGGTAATATATACTAAACACATAGATAACCCTATAAGTATTGGATTGGTAACTATACCTTCAAAACATGGGTAACTTCATAAGGAATGGGTGGATAAGTACTACAGAGCATGGTATAACTACATGTATTTGGTGATGATAGCTATACCATAAAACACCTGGGTAACTCCTTTAAGTAATGAGTGGATAATTCTACTCTAAACACCTCGATACCTTCATATGTAATCGGTTGGTAACATACCCTGAGTATCCAGATAACTCTAGAAGTACTAGACTAGTAACTATACCCTAAATACTTGGATAACTTTATCGGTATTTGATTATACCTCTTAGCAAGATAGCAAGGTAGCTATATCGATTTCGTGGTGATAACTATACCTTAAATATCTAGGTAACTCTATGAGAGTTGGGTGGATAACTATTAGGTAGAGGTGAGGGTAATTACATCAATTTTTGTGATGATAACTATACCTTAAACATATGGATAACTCGCGATAAGGGTAATTATATATAAAACACCGTGCAACCTTACAACTATTAGGGTGGTCAGCATATCGATTTCATGGCGACAACCACACCGCAAAACATATGGGTGACTCTATAGGTAATAGGTTTTAACTATTAACTAGAGGGTGGTGATAACTATACTCTGAACAGTTGGATAACTCTATAAGTAATCGGTGGATAACTATTAGTAGAGGGTGGAGTAACAATGTCGATTTGGTGATGATAACTCTACTAAAACGAATGGGTAACTTCATAAGTAATGGGTGGATAACTATTACCTAAAGAGTATGGTAACTACATCGCTTTCGTGATGCTAGCTACAATGTAAAATACACGAGTACCTCTAACATGAACACCTCGATAACTCTATATTTAGTTGGTTGGTAACTATAACCGAAACACCTGGGTAACTCCATAAGTACTATGTTTCTAACCATACCTCGAACAAATGGATAACTCCATAGATAATGGGTGGATAAAATATTACCTAGAGAGAATTACTCCATATGTAATCAGTTGATAGCTATAACCTGAACACCCAGGTAACTCTATAACTACTAGCTACATTGATAAGTATACCTTCAGTATATGGGCAACTCTATTAATATTGGATTTGTAACTATCATCTAGAGTGTAGGGTAAGCATATTGACTTCGTGGGATAACTGTAATCTGAATACATGGTTAACTTCATAAATAATGGGTGGATAACTATTATCTAGAAAGTATTATCTTGAGGTTGGGGTAAGTACATCAATTTGATGATGAAAGTTATATCTAAACACCTCGGTAATGGGTAGTTAATGATTACCTTGAGATGATAGTTATACCATAAACACCTAGGTAACTCTATCCTAAACACTTGGATAACTCCATATTTAATTAGTTGATAACTACACCGAGAACACCTAGGTAAGTATATAAGTACTAGGTCGATAACTTCATCAGTACTAGGTTCATAATATTTTCAAGTGGGCGGACTAACTACATCGATTTTGTGGTGATAAATATACCTTAAGCACCTGGGTAACTACATCGAAAACTAGGTTGATAACTATTAGATAGAGGTCGAGGTAACTACACTAAGAAGTAGTACCTTGTACGAAGGAGGGCTGTCGGCACCAGATGCGGTAGGAGGGATCCTGTGTCGGCCTCCTGACATAGAGTCGGAGTCCAGCATGGCACCAAAACATAGAAACCCTACCTTTATTCAACCTACTATTTACAACCCTATCTCTAGCGCCTCCCCTAGTCCATCTTCGGCAAAATTCTCTGGCGAGAAGGACATCATGTCGACTGACTCTCAAAGGGATGGAGAAGGGGAGGGAGACTTCGAGGCAAGAGAGGGTGCTTGTTCGTTCTAGTGAGAGACTATGTGGTTCACTCTTTCCTTTTGGTATCTCTTGATTTTGTAGTCAAGTAGTAATGGAGGAGTGAATATAGGTTTCATCCTTTCTAGACTTGTGGGTTTCCCATCTGCCTTTTCTTTTCATTTTATTTTGTCGAAGATTTTAGTCCAGTTCCCACTTATTGCAAAATTGTATTTGCAATGGCATTGGGAGTATGCGAGATGTAATTGTAGACATGAACACCAACTAAAGTTGAATCTTTGGTGCAAAGTACTAAATCTGAATCTAAACATAATTGGACTTCAGATCTTGTCATTACCACCAAAGCAGCTAAAATACTTTGCAACAGGAGCGGCAAGCGCATGCACCACGCAGTGCATGAGACAACATTGCAGCTTTTCCAACAAAAGCAACATCCTGCAGCTAGCTAAAAATTGCAAAGGAAAAACTACAAGGTATAGCACCAATTCAGTTCATAGAGTACAGTACATAGCACACAAAATCTGCTGTATCGAGCTGCTCTAAAAAATCTTGCTTCACTAGAATCAGGCAGGCCGGTCGAACGGATCGTTAAGGGAGGTGGAGAGAGGCTGAGAACTTGGACTACAAACTAGGGGAGATTTAATGTGAGATGCACAGGAAGAGCTTCACCGCCAGATGCCACTTGCTGTCTTGCCGGCCGCCACCGCTCATCTCGGATGAAGATGACCCTGAAGGGAGAGGTAACTGAGTCGCCATTGCAACCGCTCCAATGGAGCTCGACCATATTCGCTTGTACCCTATGGCTTGAATCCCATGGTACCGCAATTCCTCCCTCTGCCCGTTCTAGTCTTCATGAGCTCCGGCTTATCCACGATCCTTAACGAGTTGGAGTAGGAGGAAACGGGGTTGGCGACGGCGGGAGAAATCAGGGGTTGCACCGACGTTATGAACCAGGGGCGCCACCGACAGGAGGAACGAGGGGTCCAGCATCGGCGCCGACACGTTTATTGGGTGCACTCATGATAGCGAGAAGGGCGGCGGATTGGGTACAACAGGAGTGAGGAGTGTGGATATGAGTCCAATCACGTGCGGAACCACACGATGATCCCTGTCCCGACCCGACGTTGAACGTGTGCCCGCCGGCTTTGGCCACCTAGCGACCGGTCTACAAGTAGATTTCCCGTATATTATTTGTTATATGCTGATCCAAATTCTACAAAGTAAAAGCCAATTTCTGACAGAACGGAGCGAGACCCGTCGCCGGAGACTTGGGCCGATGCGGAGCGGAGTCTGAAGTTGGCCCACTCCGTGCTCAACAGGGACGCATGTGGGGGGGTGCGGGGGCGACAGCCTCCCGCGGTACGGATCGTCGAAGACCATGGTTTTCACCGTTATATAAACCTCTTGTAAGCCGCCGGCTGGGATAAGTTGCATCTGTGAAATCCCCGGCGTTGTGTAAACACTCCCCGTATAGTGAAGTTCTGCTGGCTGGCGCCCATGGTTTTTCCCTCTCTTTGTTTGAGAGGGCTTTCCAGGTTAAATCTGTGTCCCCTTTGCTGTGATTTTATTTTCGTTCTTTATTATTTAATTGTCGCAAAGATAACAAGTGGTATCAGAGCCGCAGGTTCTAATCTAGGGTTTACTGTCGTCATTGAAGTTCGATCTACCGCAGCTGGACTACACCACAAGATTCTGCTTGTGGCAGGTGAAGATGCGGACGATTCTCGCCCAAACTTCAGATCTGGATGAAGCACTGGAAGGATTCGGGAAAAAGGACGCTAAGAGCTGGTCTGACGAAGATAAGCGGAAGGACTGTAAGGCTTTGTCTTTGATTCAACTTCATCTGTCCAATAATATTTTGCAGGAAGTTTTGGCAGATAAATCCGCTACTGCTCTTTGGATGAAACTGGAATCGATCTACATGTCAAAGGATCTAACCAGTAAGATGCATGTGAAGACGAAGTTGTTCTCGCATAGATTGCAGGAAGGTGGATCGGTAATGAATCACTTATCTATTTTCAGAGAGATTATTTTTGATTTGCAATCTATGGAAGTAAAATATGATGATGATGATGATCTAGCTCTATTACTCTTATGCTTGTTGCCTAGTTCTTATACATACTTTCGTGATACAATATTGTTGAGCCATGATAAAATAACCCTTGATGAAGTACAAGAGGCCCTCAAACAGAAAGAAAAGATGAAAATTATGGTGCAGGCAGATGGGGCGTCATCCAAGGCTGAAGCTCGCAGGTTCGTGGCAGGACCGAGCAGAGATCTAACAACTATGACAACCGAGATAAGAGCAAAGATGGCTGAAGTCGTTCGAAGTCTAAGGGAAAGGACAAGTTCTGCAGGTATTGTAAGAAATCTAATCATATTATTGATGATTGTTGGAATCTGCAGAATAAAAAGAAAAGGAACGAGACTTACCAACCGAAAGATAAGGATCAAGGTACTGGTAAGGCTACTGTTGTTTCTGGTGATAGTTCTGACGATGAATGTTTAGCCGCTTTTGCTACTTGTGCATCTCATGATGATGAATGGGTACTTCATACTGCATGTTCGTTTCATATTTGATGTAACAAAGATTGGTTCAGTTCATATGAGTCTGTGCAGACTGGAGATTTTGTACATGTGTAGAATGACAACCCATGCCATATTGTCGGAGTTGGATTTGTTAAGATCAGGACACATGATAGCATGATGCGCACGTTGAATGAGGTGAAGCACATACCAAGCATGGCCAGAAATCTGATCTCCCTGAGTACCATGGACGTTGATGGATACAAGTACGCCGGTGGACCTAGGTTGTTGAACGTATCAAAAGGTTCTCTTATTCACATGATAGGTGATATAAATTCTGCTAAGTTATATGTTCTTAGAGGTAGCACTTTGCCTTGTATTGCTGCTGCTGTTACTTCTAATGATTCTGATGATTGTGGTAAAACAAATCTGTGGCATATGCTTCTTGGGCATATGAGCGAACATGGCATGGCAGAGTTGGTTAAGAGAGAACTAATTGATGATTGCAACTTGGGTAAGTTTGAGTTATGTGAGCACTACGTTTTTGGTAAGCATAAAATAGTTAAATTCAATGTTTCTGTTTATACCACCAAAGGCATTTTAGATTATGTGCATGCTGATGTATGGGGGCCTTCCCGTAAGACATCTATTGGTGGTGCTAATTACATGCTTACTATTATTGATGACTACTCAAGCAAAGTGTGGCCATATTTTCTAAAACATAAATCTGATGTTTTTGATGCTTTTAAGAAGTGGAAAGTTATGGTAGAAAAACAAACTGAAAAGAAGGTAAAGGTACTACGTACTGACAATGCTATGGAATTCTGTTCTAATGAGTTTTAGGAGTTTTGCAGTAATGATGGTATGATCAGGCACCACACCATCCCTTACACTCCTCAGCAGAATGGCGTGGTTGAGCACATGAATAGAACCATCATGTCAAAGTTTCTGGGCTGAAGCAGCCAACACAGCGTGCTGCCTCATCAACAGGTCACCTTCTATTCCACTTGAGAAGAAAACTCCTATTGAGGTATGGTTAGGTTCACCTGCTGATTATTCATAGTTGAGAGTTTTTGGTTGCACTGCTTATGCTCACGTTGATAATGGAAAGTTAGAGCCTAGAGCTGTTAAGTGCATGTTCCTTGGTTATGGTTTAGGAGTTAAGGCATATAAACTATGGAATCCTAGAACTAAAAAGATGTTGTTGAGTAGGAACATTGTTTTCAATGAATCCGTTATGTATCATGACAGCTTGCCATCAGATCCCACTCATGTTGCTATTGGAGAGCAGGGAGTTAGTGTGCAGGTGGAGTATCTACAGAAAACTGTTGATAATAATGATGTTGTTGATGATACTCATGAGGAAAATATTGATGATGATGTTGTTTATCACTCACCTACTGTTTTGCAGCAGCCACAGGAATCCATTACTGCTGATAGACCGAGGTGTAACATAGTTCCACCTCGTCGTTTAATTGAAGAGTGTAATCTTGCTCATTATGCTCTGAGTTGTGCTGAATAGGTGGAGCATGATACTGAAATTGCTACATACAATGAGGTTGTTGCATCCGTTGACCGCGAGAAGTGGATTTCTGCTATGCAAGAAGAGATGCAATCGCTTGATAAGAATGGCACATGGAAAGTTGTGTGCTTGCCTAAACAGAAGAAGGTCATCCGCTGTAAGTGGATATACAAGAGAAAGTAAGGTTTGTCTCCTAATAAGCCTCCAAGGTTTAAGGCAAGGTTAGTAGCAAAAGTTTTCAGCCAGATTCCAGGTATTGATTATAATGATGTTTTCTCGCCGGTTGTGAAGCATAGTTCTATTCGTGCTTTCTTTGGTATTGTTGCTATGCATGATCTTGAGCTTGAGCAGCTAGATGTAAAGACTGCTTTTCTACATGGTGAACTAGAGGAGGAGATTTACATGGACCAACCTGAAGGGTTCATAGTTCCTGGAAAAGAGGATTTTGTGTGCAAGTTGAAGAGGCCGCTTTATGGTTTGAAGCAATCTCCAAGACAGTGGTACAAAAGGTTTGTTCATTTATGATCTCACAAGTTTTTAAGAGATCTCAATTTGATAGTTGTGTTTACATAAAGTGTGTTAATGGATCACCTATTTACTTGCTGTTATATGTTGATGATATGTTAATTGCTGCCAAGAGCATGAAAGAAATCACTACTTTGAAGGCACACCTAAGTAGTGAATTTGAGATGAAAGATCTTGGTGCTACTAAGAAAATCCTAGGTATGGAAATTAAATGGGACAGAAAATGTAGGTTATTGTTTCTTAGTCAGCAAAGTTACGTTAAAAAAGTTCTTCAACGTTTTAATATGCATGATGCAAAGTTAGTTAGTACTCTTGTTGCTCCTCACTTGAAATTGTCAGCATTGCAATGTCCTAGTTCTGATGAAGATATTGAGTACATGTCTCGAGTTCCTTATTCTTGTGTTGTTGGTTCCTTGATGTATGCTATGGTTTGTTCTCGCCCTGATTTATCTTATGCTATGAGTTTGGTGAGACGTTACATGGCTAACCCTGGTAAAGAACATTGGAAAGTTGTTCAGTGGATTTTCAAGTACCTTCGTGGCACATCGAATGCTTGCTTGAAGTTTGGCAAGACTGGTGAGGGACTCGCAGGCTATGTGGATTTAGATTTTGCTGCCGACTTGGATAAGAGGAGGTCCCTCACAGGTTACATGTTCACGGTAGGAGGATGTGTCGTGAGTTGGAAGGCAACGCTACAACCAGTTGTTGCTTTATCTACAACCGAAGCAGAATATATGGCTGTTGCTGAAGCTTGCAAAGAGTCTGTTTGGTTGAAAGATTTGTATGCTGAGCTGTCAGGATGATTCTGGCATTAACCTGTTCTATGACAGTCAAAGTGCTATTTACCTTACTAAGGATCAGATGTTCCATGAGAGAACAAAGCACATTGATATCAAGTACCATTATGTTCGTGACATTGTTGCACAAGGTACACTAAAGGTATACACGATAAGCACTCATGATAACCCTGCTGATATGATGACAAAGCATGTTCCTGTTGCTAAGTTTGAGCTATGCTCAAGCTTAGTTGGTATAACTGTTTAGCCCAAGTGGCCGTTGGCATCGAAAGTGTTTTCTTTGTTTGTTCAGGGAGATGATTACTATTGATGCTACAAGAAGGAATTTGTCTCAAGGTGGAGTTTGTTATATGTTGATCCAAATTCTACAAAGTAAAGGCCAACTTCTGACGAAATGGAGCGAGGCCTGTCGCTGGAGGCTTGGGCCGATGCGGAGTGGATTGTCGAAGACCTAGGTTTCCACCGTTATATAAACCTCTTGTAAGCCGCCGGCTGGGATAAGTTGTATCTGTGAAATCCCCGGCATTTTGTAAACACTTCCCGTATAGTGAAGTTCTGCTGGTTAGTGCCCATGGTTTTTCCCTCTCTTTGTTTGAGAGGGTTTTCCATGTTAAATCTGTGTCCCCTTTGCTGCAATTTTATTTTCGTTCTTTGTTATTTTATTGTCGCAAATCTAACATTATTTATTAAAAACTAGCAGAATGCCCGTGCGTTGCCACGACCACATCCAAAATTTGCTTATATAAACACCTTGCATTTGTTTGGTTATGTGTTAAAATATTTTTCTCTGGTACATTTAATTTGGTATATAGCAAAGCAACAAGTATGTGTACACTCTCAATATGTGCCCCTCTTTACTTGGAAATTGATTCTTTGCCCCAGTTTATTTTGGACGTTGATGATTTTTCCCTCCTAAATTATCTTTTCAATATTGAGCTAAAGTATCGAGGAAACAACTAACCTTCTGGTAACAGTTGACCATAACACGCCCAAACACTCCATTCTTATTGTCGGTTCTAATCCTATGCTCCGCCCTCCCGGCCCTTCCCATTCATGGTATGGTCACCGTTGACCATAACATGCCCTGACACTCATTCTCATCGCCTATAATGATCCTGCACTCTGCCTCCCGTCCCATTTGTGTTATGATCATGATTAACCATAACATGCCCTGACACTCCATCCTCATCATCGGTGATGATCCTATGCTCGGCAACGCTGGCCTGCCGCCGACCGGCACATATTGATCCGTCTCACAGCCTAGGCTTCCCGGGCGCATCACTCGTGTGTGCATCAAGCAGCGGTGAGCACACGCCAAGCTAGCCATGCACGCCACTCCATGACTCCATCAGCTCGAATCGCTGCTACCCTACATGTATGCTCCACCCACCTACCTCTGCTCGCCACACACACGCCATCACCAGAAGCATATATATGTAGCTGGGAGTGGATCGGTGGCTGTTTGACTTCTGTTCTCGTCGCACCAATGGTCGGCCGTCTGCAGCGCCCTGCACGGGCACCAGAGGGATCTTTTTTCCTTCCGAACAAGCCGCTACGCGTAGTGGTAATTTTTTTTCTAGTGTTATTGTTGATTACCCTGAGACTGCATAGAGTTCCTGGTGATGGATAGATTGACATGCTCTGTCATTTCTGTCTATATGAACCAGAAGGTCACGCAAGACACTTTGGCTTTGTCTAACCTGTTCATGAACTGGCGCAATCATCCAGGCAGGACGACATGCCGCGTCGCTCTTTTGGAGTTGATCTACTCAGAATAGCTCGCACCATCTCTGGCCGTTGTTCTGTGATCACAAATCTCACGGAGGTTTGGCCAGGGTAAATACAACACGACACCAGTACACTTTCACCTTCTTATCTCAGAAACCTTGGGTCCAGTACGTAGCTCTCACCAGGACAAGGATCGCAGTTCGTGGAAAACGAGGATACTATGCTAGTAGCTCACGGTCACATGGCTTGGTGCCTCACCACCATCCACTGGTCTGTGTGAGTGATGGCTCGGTGTTGATGTAGAGCTCGTTGGGAACCCCAAGAGGAAGGTATGATGAGCACAGCAGCAAGTTTCCCTCAGTTATGAAACCAAGGTTTAATCGAACCAGTAGGAGCAAGGAAACACCCCAAAGGTGTTGCTAGCTGAGCCTTGGCAGGGCGCACTACCGGTGCTAGTAGCAACGTGGAGACCTGCACAACACAACCACAGAACTTTGTCCCCAACTTGCGATGAGGTTGTCAATCTCACCGTGTTTTGCTGAAAACAAAGGATTAAACGTATCCAATGGAAGGAAGTAAAAGTTTGCAGAAAGTAAACACAAAGCAGTAAAAGATTGTAGATTGTATGTAAAGAAAAGGACCAGGATCCATAATTCACTAGAGGTGGCTCTCCTTAGATAGATAACATGCTGGGTGAACAAATTACAGCGGGGCAATTGACAAACACCGAGAAAGCAATACATGCATATACTAATCATCTTGACTCCTCTGAGACTTGATTGGGCATTACAACATAATACATAGACCGCCATCCAACTGCATCTATGACTAATAATCCACCTTCAGGTTATCATCCGAACCCCCTCCAGTATTAAGTTGCAAGCAATAGATTATTGCTTTACGACCTGCGTGTAAAGTAAACAATATGATTGTTCTATGAACAAAGGATTGTTGTTTTCTCCCTAGTAGCAACAACACATCTAGTACCTTAGAGATTTCTGCCACTTCCCCAGATTACCAGAGGCATGAACCCACTATCGAGCATAAATACTAACTCTTGGAGTTGCTAGCATCTACTTGGACAAGATAGCTACTAACAACGGAAAGCATGCAAGATCACAAATAACAAAGACATGATAGAATCAATAATCAATCTGAAATAGCATCTCAATATCCATCGGATCCCCGTAAACACAACATGTATGATTACAAATAGATGATCTTGATCATGAACGGAGCTCACAAGATCTAGACATGAAAGCACAAAGGAGGAGAACCAGCCATCTAGCTACTACATGGATCCGTAGTCCAAGGATGAACTACTCACGCATCACACCGGAGGCTTGCATGGTGATGAAGAAGGCCTCCAGGGTGAATTCCCCTCTCTCCAGTAGGGTGCCGGGAAGAGCTTCAGATCCCTCTCGATCTAGGGACTGAGACGACGGCGGCTACAGACTCTTTCGTGGATTTTTGATCGGGCACTTAGGGTTTTCGTCCCGAGGGCATCTTATAGGCGGAAGGGGAGGCCGAGGGGGTGCCGAAGGCGGCCACACCACCCCCTAGCGCGGGCCAGGCTGGGCCACGCGGCCAGGTGGCGTGGTGGCCCCTCTCCGTCTCGTACTCTGGCATCTGATGACTTCCGGAAAAATAGGCACTTTGGCTTTTGTCCTGTCCAATTCCGAGAATATTCATTATCTGACTTTCCTAGAACCAAAAATAGCAGAAAATAGGCAGATGGCACTGTGGCTCTTGTTAATAGGTTAGTCCAAGAAATCATATGAAAATTACTCCAAAGTGTTGATAAAAAACAAGAAAGTGGATAAAACTAAGCATGGAACATCAAAAATTATAGATACATTTGCAATGTATCAGTGAGCTGCCACGACATCGGTCCAAACTCTATTGTCGCCGCGGCATCGGTCAAAACCCTCTGCTCTTCCCTCCTTCTTCGGCCGCGTGTGTGCATGCTCGCACACATGCCATGCCTTTGCGTGCTGACACTCGTTCTCGCTGCTTGTGCCATCCCCACCATGGGACATAAAGCCACATGCCTCCTCGGCGATGGTCACCAGCAACGGAAGATAAAGACGACGAGGGGCACGAGGCAAGGTGGTTGCTGCAGGCGCAGGAATGTCAGGAATGGATGGGGGCCGGAGGCAGAAGGAGGTGACGGGCGGTCGAGGCAGCGCGCCAGCCGGTGGTGTCGGGATGTGGGCGTTGGCAGCATCCAACCTCGCCTCCCTCGCGTACCTCCTCCACCACCACCAGCACTACATCAAAAACCGGCCTGGCGCCGACGATGGCTCCATTCCGAGGACATGATCAAATGATGCCACCGGGGATGCGACCGCGTCGCCGTTGGAACCGGCCTTCGAGCCGGACGCTGTCATCAACCTCGAGTTATGTATGTTCGTTCTTCTTACATTATGCAAAGGAAAATTTTGATCTAAGGAGCGTGCGTGCAGCGGTGACCCGACCATGTAAGAGGCGTTCTGGAGGGAGGCCGAGGCCGGGGGAGTGTGCAGAGTTGGTGATCCCGGGGTGGAGGGGGATGAGCTACTTCTCCAACATCGGGCGGCTCTACTGGTTCCTGGAGCTGGAGCTTGAGCGCGAGGTGCGACGTGTGCACCGCCTCGTCGGTAACACCGCGGTCGACGATGGCTACCACCTTGTGGTCAGCAACGACACAACCTAGCTCTTCCACGTAGCCATGTATGCACTATCCCTGCCAGTGCAGAGTGGCCCATCGGCGTCGTCTTTGCAGCGCCAAAAGTACGTCCGCGTAGTCGTGTCCGTAATAGACATGGTGTGTGGACATGCATGTATAGTTATATCCGCCGCAAACGAATCCTGCTCTCCAGGTACTACCGGTAGGCCGGCGACGCCAACGTCTTGGATGACGACGACAACGACGGCAATATCAGGCTGGTCTGCTCGCCCAACAGCCCGACAGCGCCATCCACGAGGTCACGCTAAGCGGGGGCACGGCGATCCACGACCTAGTCTACTACTGGCCACAATACATGCCCGTCGCCTAGGCCGCCGCCCACGACGTCATGCTCTCTTCACCATGTCCAAGATCACATGCCACACCAGTGATGGCCCAAAATATATCGAGCTCATTGGGGAACCCCAAGAGGAAGGTATGATGAGCACAACAGCAAGTTTTCCCTCAGTACGAAACCAAGGTTATCAATATAGTAGGAGCAAGGAAACACCCCAAAGGTGTTACTAGCTGAGCCTTGGCAGGGCGCACTACCGGTGCTAGTAGCAACATGGAGACCTGCACAACACAACCACAGAACTTTGCCCCAACTTGCGATGAGGTTGTCAATCTCACCGCTTTTGCTAAAAACAAAGGATTAAATATATTGAATGGAAGGAAGTAATAGTTTGCAGAAAGTAAACACAAAGGAGTAAACAGTTTGTTTGTAGATTGAAAGTAAAAGAAAGGACCAAGGTCCATAGTTCACTAGAGGGTGGCTCTCCTTAAGATAGGTAACATGCTGGGTGAACAAATTACAGCGAGGCAATTGACAAACATCGAGAAAGCAATACATGCATATACTAATCATCTTGACTCCTTTGGAACTTGATTGGGCATTACAACATTATACATAGACCGCCATCCAACTGCATCTATGACTAATAATCCACCTTCAGGTTATCATCCAAACCCCCTCCAGTATTAAGTTGCAAGCAACAGATTATTGCTTTACGAACTACGTGTAAAGTAAACAATACGATTGTTCTATGAACAAAGGATTGTTGTTTTCTCCCTAGTAGCAACAACACATCTAGTACCTTAGAGATTTCTGTCACTTCCCCAGATTACCAGAGGCATGAACCCACTATCGAGCATAAATACTAACTCTTGGAGTTGCTAGCATCTACTTAGCCAAGATAGCTACTAACAATGGAAAGCATGCAAGATCACAAATAACAAAGACATGATAGAATCAATAATCAATCTGAAATAGCATCTCAATATCCACCGGATCCCTACAAACACAGCATGCAGAATTACAAATAGATGATCTTGATCATGAATAGAGCTCACAAGATCTAAACATGAAAGCACAAAGGAGGAGAACCAGCCATCTAGCCACAACATGGACCCGTAGTCCAGAGATGAACTACTCATGCATCACACCGAAGACTTACATGATGATGAAGAAGGCCTCCAGGGTGAATTCCCCTCTTCTGCAGGGTGCCGGGAAGAGCTTCAGATCCCTCCCGATCTAGGTATGGAGATGACGGCGGCTACAGTCTCTTTCATTGAATTTTTATCAGTTACTTAGGGTTTCTGTATGAGAGGCAATATATAGGCGGAAGGAGAGGCCGAGGGGGTGCTTGGGCTGGCCACACCACCCCCTGGCGCGGGCCAGGCCTGGCCGCGCGGCCAAGTGGTGTGGCCGCCCTCTGGCCCTTCTCCGTCTCGTATTCTGGCTCCAGGTGTCCGCCGGTAAAATAATGACTTTGGCTTTTGTCCCGTCCAATTCCGAGAATATTCGTTTTCTAACTTTTCTGGAACCAAAAAAAGAAAAAACAGGCAACTGACACTGTGGCTCTTGTTAATAGGTTAGTCCAAGAAATCATATGAAAAGTACCCCAAAGTGTGGAAAAAACATAAGAAAGTAGATAAAACCAATGGAACATCAAAAATTATAGATACATTTGCAATGTATCAACCGGCACTTGGATTTTGACCGTGCAAGGGAAAATAAAAGAAAATTGAACCAATAATTTTACTTAGGGGTGGCATATGACGTAAATATTTAGAAAAGGTGGGATAGTTTAGAAGCGACCTACCAGACCATGAAGACCGTAAGCCTTTTAATAGTAAATTTTGATCTAAGGAGCGTGCATGCAGCGGCGACCCGACCATGTACGAGGAGTTCTGGAGGGAGGCCGGAGCCGGGGAGCGTGCGGGGGTGGTGATCCCGGGGTGGTGGGGGATGAGCTACTTCTCCGTCATCGGGCGGCTCTGCTGGTTCCTGGAGCTGGAGCTGGAGCGCGAGGTGCGATGATACATTGCAAATGTATCTATAATTTTTGATCTACTTTCTTGTGTTTTGTCCACACTTTGGAGTACTTTTCATATGATTTCTTGGACTAACCTATTAACAAGAGCCACAGTGCCAGTTGCCTGTTTTCTGCTGTTCTTGGTTCCAAGAAAGTTAGAAAATCAATATTCTTCGAATTGGACTGCTAGAAGGAGATCCAGAGAGGGGCCACAGGGTGGCCAGACCACACCTAGGCGCGGGTCCCCCCAGGCCATGCCAGGGCATGGTGTGGGCCCCCTAGCTAGCCACCGACCTTGCCCCTTCGCCTATATATTCCTCGTGATGCGAAATCCCTAAATCATCAAAACTCCAGCCACGAAAAGTTCCGTAGCACTGCCGCCACCGAAGGGGAGATTTGGGGGACAGAAAGTCTCTATTCCGGCACCCTGCGGGGACAAGGAAGAGCCCCCAGAGCCATCTCCATCGATCTCCACCACCATCTCCATCACCATTGCTGATTCCCATGATGAGGAGGGAGTAGTTCTCTCTCGAGGCTAAGGGTTCTACTGGTAGCTATGTGTTCATCTCTCCCTCTATGCATGATCTTATTAAGATCATGAGCTTGTAATCTATATATCTACCTTGCTACTCAAGTGCTTTAATCGATCTCTGCTCTCCCCATGTGTGTGAAGTTGACAGTGTGCACACCATGGTGGCACTTAGGCTAGAGATTACAAATACTTGTTATGAGTTATATTTGGAGTTGGATGTTTCTATGAAATTGTGGTTTTTGTTGGAACCATCTAGAGCTCAAGGTGACAGTGTGGGGTTATCTAGATAGGGAAAGTGAACTTTGAGGAGTGCGGTTATAGCCCTACCATGGATTAGAGTGTCCAACCGGAGAGTAGTTAAGAGTAGTATCATAAAGAGAAGATATTTATATGAGAGTGTTCACTAGTGAAAGTATGATCCCTTGGCCTTGTTTCTAAGCATTGAAACTTCATTTGCAACTAGATCTGTTACATGTTTACTTGCTTCCATCTTTATTTCAGTTTGCCTTTAGTCTCTTCCACGCTATCAAGCTATTTTCTATCACCGTTACCACTTATAATTATCTATACCACTTGTATTTCACCATCTCTTTGCCGAACTAGTGCACCTATACACCTGACAAGTGTATTGGGTGTGTTGGGGACACAAGAGACTTCTTGTATCTTGATTGTAGGGTTGCTTGAGAGGGGATACCTTTGACCACATCCTCCCTGAGTTCGATAAACCTTGGGTGATCCACTTAAGGGAAAACTTGCTGCTGTTCTACAAACCTCTGCACTTGGAGGCCCAACAACTGTCTACAAGAATAGAAGTGCGTAGACATCAAGCTATTTTATGGCGCCGTTGCCGGGGAGATAAGTTAAAAGGTACTCACGTTCGTCGCTGTGAGTGCTCGAAGTTATTTCCTTTAGATTCTGCAATTTTGTCTTTTTGTTTCTTGTTTTCATTAGTTAGGCTTAATGGAAAACAACAACAAAATTAGAGAGCTTTATAGTATTTATCTTGAGTTAGGACATGAAGTGTTTGAAAAGAAAATTAAAAACCCCATGGAACTTTCTGTGCATGCTAATATCAATGTTATTAGTATGAATCTTTTGAACACCATTATTACTAATGCTATGGAAACGTCTAAGATTGGGGAAGTTGGTTTTTATGAAAATGATCTTATTAGTTCCCCAACTTTGAAGAAGAAAATTTGCTCTGATGATACTTTATCTCCCATATGTGGTAATTGTGATGATACTTGTGATATTCTAAATCCACATACTGAAAGCATCCCTTTTAAAATACCTATAAAAATTGTTGAACGTGTTATGAATAACTGATATTTTGGAGATGGAACTATCCATCCCGGTGATCATTTACTCTTTATACATGAATTATGCGAGTTGTTCAAGTGTGCAGGTATTTCAGTGAACCAAGTTAAGAGAAAGCTATTCCCTATTTCACTTAAGGGCAAAGCAAGGGAGTGGTATGAGCTACTAGATGATCCTCATCATTTGGAGTGGAAGGAACTTGAATCTCTCTTTTACTCTAAATTTTATCCTCCTCATGAAATTCATAAAGATAGGAATTACATTTATCATTTTCATCCACATGATGGAGAAAGTATTGCCCAAGCATGGGGGAGATTGAAGTCACTAATGCTCAAATGTCCCATTCATGAGCTCCTCAGTAATATTGTTATTAATAATTTCTATGCAAGGCTTTCAGGACATTACAAGGATTATCTAGATACTTGTTTAGAGGGATCCTTCACAAGTAAGGAGGTCAAAGCTAAGTGGGATCTTCTTGAAACAATTCAAAGCAATACCGAAGATTGGGATAACAACAAAGGTAAAGAACCAGATATAAACTATGAGTATGATTGCATTAAGTCTTTTGCTGAAACTATTGATTTTCAAGAGCTTAGTGCTAAATATGGTCTTGATCCTCAAATTCTTGTTGATTGTCATAGAACCTTTGCTTCTCATATTAATACTCCTAAAGAAAAATGGGACATGTATCATGAGCCTTATAAAGACACTTGCATGGAAAATGAAATTGTTATTAATGATAGCAATAAACATGCTCAAACCTCTGAAAGTACTACTTCTTATAAGCATGTTAATTTTTGTGGAATACATAGACCTTGTGAGAATAATCAAATTGAAGAATAATATTGTATCACCCATAGGAATGAAAAAACTAGAACGTGGTATAGGGCTCTAAATGATCTTGGTAAAAAAGTTTGTGCCCTCTATCCTTTTATTTGTGAACTTTGCTTTGAAGTGGGTCATTTCAATTTTCAATGCCTAGGCCATAATAATAGCCCTTCTAATACAATGAGTACTGCAAGTTTGTATTGTGATGACATGATCACTCCTAATCAGCATGATGAACTTACATTATTTTTGGGGTGTGAAGAGTTATCAAGAAAAACTTCTTTGGTAGATATGAGTGCTTTTGGTATGAATAGTGTCATGCATGGTTGTCATCTTTATTGTGTTGATAATTGTCACACAAATACTTACATACAAAATATTATAGAAGATGAGATTTTACCAAAATATGACAGGACTAATATGTGTTTTGATCTTATTAATGAAAAGAAGGAATCCTCCAAAGTTTCTTCTATTGTCTCTAACAATAAACCAGGGTATATGGAGAAGCTTCCTTTCAAGCCTCTCCCTCCTAAAGAGAGGAAGAAAAAGAAGAAGAGGAGGAGTAAAAGAAGAGAGGAAACGGTATTTCCCCCTAAGCATGTTGCTCCTATTATAGTTTTTGATGAGTCTAAACTTGATGATGTTTCTATGCCTATTACCTATAGTAGTGATCATGATTGGGAAAAGCACACTACCTTTGATATTGAAAATCTCTTCGGTACCAATTCTGAAAATGATGATATTAATAATTGCTATACTATTAGTGTTATCCATGATCCTTCCAGTGATGATATGTTTACAAATGAACACACTTTGGAAGATAACTATTCTATTGCTTATGATTGATACTATGCCTCCAATATATGATGATTACAATGATGAATATGATATTTTCAGTCCACCTGCTATTGAGGAGAAAATTAATTATGATTACAATATGCCTCCTATATTTGATGATTATGGTGATGAGAATAATAATGATAGCTATTTTGTTGAATTTGCTCCCAGTGTGATTAATAAGAATAGCTATTCTTATAGGGAGAGTATTAATTCTTTTACATGTGGCTCATGATAAGAATGTTTCATATGATAGTTATATTGTTAATTTTATTCATGATGCTACTGAAAGTTATTATGAGAGAGGGAAACATGGTTTTATGCATCTCAATAATATTAGGTTTCCCCTCTTTATGTTGAAAGTTTTGAAGTTGCACTTGTTTTGCTTTCCTATGCTTGTTTCTTTGTGCTTTCATGACTTGTTTCTTTACAAGATTCCTATGCATAGGAAGTGGGTAAGACTTAAATGTGCGTTGAATTTGCTTCTTGATGCTCTCTTTTACTTAAATTGATATTTCTTATGTGAGCATCTTCTCAAACTATCTTGCCTAACTTAAAGGCGTTAAAGAAAAGTACTTATTGGGAGATAACCCAAAAGTTTTAGTTGAGTCTTGGAAGTTATTGCTTTAGTAATAACCTCTCCTTATCATTTTTATTTTCTTTTGTGCCAAGAGTAACCTCTAATGAGAGGGAAGTAAGATTTGGGGAAGTGCTGTCCCGAAACAGATTTTTGTGCTTCGCCATAAATATTCGTGTAAAATCTCTGTACGTCCTTTTGAGTCGTGATTTTTTTTGCTTCTGCCCCAGGTTGTTATCTAACTTTCTTAGTACAACACTTTTCGATTTGAGCAACAGAAGGTCTTCGAAAAAATTTGTCTTTACCTGCTGGTCTGTTTTGACATATTTCTGCCATTATTTGCATTTGCTTCTTGTTGGTTCCTTTTTTAGTTCTTTTGGGGAATTGAGCTTTTTTAGGGAAGTGAAACAATAGCTAATGTTTTAACGGAAGTTTTATTTGTGTTGGAACCGAACCTAAAGACTTATTATCTTGAGTGCACTAATGTTGCTAATAAAGATTGTCTGAAGTTTTGTATGAAGGAAAAATTTCAGGTGTGTGGAAGGAATGAGTAATGAGATGAAGGATGGACTAAAGCTCAAGCTTGGGGATGGCATGCATGTCACCCCAAGAAATATCCAAGAAGTACAAGCGTCAAAGCTTGGGGATGCCCAAGGCATCCCCCTCTGCATCAATAAAAATCCTAGGTTTCTTCCAAACACTTCATTTTTATTGTTTCATGCATAATTGTGTTGTTCTTGGAGCGTCTTCTTTTTCATTTTCGTTTTGGTTTTCGTTTGCTTGGTTTGCTTAGTTTGCTGAATAAATTGATTGGACCCCCTCTTTCATACATTGGTTTTCAAATAGTTTGGTTTGGATTGGAAAAAGAGTAGAAAAGTTCATGCTTAAGTGGTAAAGAGACCTTGTTTTTGACTGTGGCCTATGCTTTGTCATGCCATGCTTGATATTGTTTTGGCTTTATGCTTAGTATTCTTTGCTGTAGCATGACTTGTTATAAACAATTGAGATTGCTTAATGTGCCTTGGATGAATCATGCGTTGTTTTAGCATATTAAAGCATAGTATAGTGGTATTCTCCTTTGATGCTTTATTTGGGTTGACTTGGCGCATGCTCACACCATGTTATGACTATCCCAAGTCACCATAGCCTTTATGATCCTTTAGTTTTCAACTTGTAATATCGCTTTATGCTTTGATCAATAATGTTTTGTCGCTCTGCATGATTATGGCCATTATTGCTCTCTTAGTTGGTCGCTCCCAGTCTTTTGCTAGCCTCCGCAACCAAGTATGAGTTCCACTCATGCATCCAACTCCTAAAACCAAGTTATTCCAAACATTCCACCATATCTACCTACTAGCATATGCTATTCCAAGTATATTCATGCTTTTGTTTACCTTCCAAATTAAACTTGTTATGAGAAAACTAGTGATTAAAGCTCTCACGAACTTGATGGCACACTTTACTTTTCTTGCCCTTAATAAAATTGGACCATTGTGTCGTCTATGTTGTATATGCTTGCACTTATTTGTTGGGGATTAGCAGAACCATGCTGTCATGGGGAACGCTTTCAACATTGCACGGGTACTTTGTACCTAGTTGATATCATGCTCTTTTGTCTATGGATGTCATCGGTGTGAAATGAAAGGGGAGCTTGTAAGTCCATGGAGTTATGTATATGTGTTAGAGAAACGCCTGGGCTGCTGGTCTAATCCATGCTGACATGGTGAAAACCTGCAGCGTAACCATAATGATCTGTCTATGAAGCATTCTTCTTATATAAAAAGACTCCTATATTGAGAAAAAAGAGAAAAAGAAAAAAAAGAGATTATGAAAAGAGGAAAGAGAGAAAAAAGCACCATATTCCCATGGTAAATAAAAAGATTGCTGAGATGCTCGTTGTCTGCTTGCCTTGTCATTTTGATATGGGGATTCTTCCGTATCATCGGGCAAGGGGTACCCCATTGGTGGTTCTCTATGATACACATGTACTTACTATGACAAGAACTTACCGGTAACTAAACTTGAGTAGCATGAGGAGCGGCCCTCGTATTCAAGGGACATGAGATTTCCAACTTATACTTCGTCAAGCATATACACCATAGTTTGTTCACTTTAACATTAATCACTTCAAGATGCTTATTATAGGGGCAATGAGAGCTGAAAGCTATTAAGTACCATAATTTTTGGAAGCTCTTTATGAAACTTGAATCCCTACTTCCTTCTATGAAGGCCTTTTTTTTTTACTTTTTTGTTGAGTCTCCACCTTCTATTTTTATGCACCTACTTTGAGAGCATAGTGGCCATTCTTAGTTCTATGTGCATTGTCCCAAGACTTGTTGATTGATGCATAGCTTTGATATTGCTTGTTTTAAACTATTTTTATCTAGTCACTCTTATGAAGTTTGAAGGTGTCCTATGCATTTATGTTTGCTACTCTATGAGGGACAAGCTGAATGCCACTATGCTATGTTTTCTTTATGTGAAACAAACAAACGTCTTGCAAAGCATTGTTATTCATGAATCTTTTGTTTGTGCCTTTTCATGTTGCATCATAGTTTCTTTGTTTTATTGCTAGAACTTTGTCTTTCATGCTATGTTGAAGTACTATGATCCCAGCTATCAATGTTTTACAAATACTTTGATCAAGTTTATGATGGTGCATGTCACCTCTAAAATTATTCTTTCTTTTTATCACTTACCTACTCGAGGACGAGCAGGTGTTAAGCTTGGGGATGTTGATACATTGCAAATGTATCTATAATTTTTGATGTTCCATGCTTGGTTTTATCTACTTTCTTGTGTTTTGTCCACACTTTGGAGTACTTTTCATATGATTTCTTGGACTAACCTATTAACAAGAGCCATAGTGCCAGTTGCCTGTTTTCTGCTGTTTTTGGTTCCAGGAAAGTCAGAAAATCAATATTCTCGGAATTGGACCGGACAAAAGCCAAAGTTGATATTTTCTCGGAAGATTCACGGAGCCAGAAGGAGAGCCAGAGAGGGGCCACAGGGTGGCCAGACCACCCCTAGGCGCGGGTCCCCCCAGGCCGCGCCAGGGCATGGTGTGGGCCCCCTAGCTGGCCACCGACCTTGCCCCTTCGCCTATATATTCCTCCCGATGCGAAAACCCTAAATCATCAAACCTTCAGCCACGAAAAGTTCCGCAGCGCCACCCCACCGAAGGGGAGATTCGAGGGACATAAAGTCTCTGTTCCGGCACCCTGCCGGGACGGGGAAGTGCCCCCGGAGCCATCTCCATCGATCTCCACCACCATCTCCATCACCATTGCTGATTCCCATGACGAGGAGGGAGTAGTTCTCTCTCGAGGCTAAGGGTTCTACCGGTAGCTATGTGTTTATCTCTCTCTCTCTATGCATGATCTTATTAAGATCATGAGCTTGTAATCTATAGATCTACCTTGCTACTCAAGTGCTTTAATAGATCTCTGCTCTCCCCATCTGTGTGAAGTTGACAGTGTGCACACCATGGTGGCACTTAGGCTAGAGATTACAAATAGTTGTTATGAGTTATATTTGGAGTTGGATGTTTCTATGAAATTTTTATGTTTGTTGGAACCATCTAGAGCTCAAGGTGACAGTGTGGAGTTATCTAGATGGGGAAAGAGAACTTTGAGGAGTGCTGTTATAGCCCTACCATGGATTAGAGTGTCCAAGCAGAGAGTAGTTAAGAGTAGTATCATAAAGAGAAGATATTTACGTGAGAGTGTTCATTAGTGAAAGTATGATCCCTAGGCCTTGTTTCTAAGCATTGAAACTTCGTTTGCAACTAGATCGGTTACATGTTTACTTGCTTCCATCTTTATTTCAGTTTGCCTTTAGTCTCTTCCACGCCATCAAGCTATTTTCTATCACCGTTACCACTTATAATTATCTACACCACTTGTATTTCACTATCTCTTTGCCGAACTAGTGCACCTATACACCTGACAAGTGTACTGGGTGTGTTGGGGCCACAGAGACTTCTTGTATCTTGATTGCAGAGTTTCTTGAGAGAGGATATCTTTGACCACTTCCTCCCTGAGTTCGATAAACCTTGGGTGATCCACTTAAGGGAAAACTTGCTGCTATGCTACAAACCTCTGCACTTGGAGGTCCAACAACTGTCTACAAGAATAGAAGTGCGTAGACATCATGCGACATGTGCACTGCCTCGTCGGCAATGCCATGGTCGATGATGGCTACCACCTCGTGGCCAGCAACGACGCAACCCAGCTCTTCCACGCAGCCATGTATGCACTATCCCTACCAGCGCAGAGTGGCTCGTCGACGTCGTCTTGGCAGCGCCAAAAGTACGTTTGCGTAGTCGTGTCCGTAATTGACATGGTGTGTGGACATGCATGTATAGTTATACCCGCCGCAGACGAACCTGCTGCTCTCCAGGTACTACCGATCGGCCAGTGACGCCAATGCCTTGGACGACGACGGCAACGACGGCCATATCAGGCTGGTCTGCTCGGCCAATAGCCCGATAGCGCCATCTGCGAGGTCGCGCTGAGCAGAGGCATGGCGATTCACGACCTAGTCTACTACTGGCCACAATACACGCCCGTCGCCTGGGCCGCCGCCTGTGACGTCATGCTCTCTTCACCATGTACAAGATCACAGGCCACGCCGGCACCAGGATTTTGACCGTGCAAGGGAAAATAAAAGAAAATTGATCCGATAATTTTACTTAGGGGTGGCATATTACGTAAATATTCAGAAAAGGTGGGTAGTTTAGAAGCGACCTATCAGACCATCAAGACCATAAGTCTTTTACTAGTATAGATTCTGATCTCTACGTAGCCGGTATGCACACAACCAAGCCATATTCACCGAATAACAGGAAATAAAAAAGGTGAGTTTAGTAGTTTAAAATCTGCTCATAAGCATGATCAACACACGCCTAAGACACTAACATATGCGAATATTACGTAGACACCCATGCGAGAGAAAAATATCCATCGTCATATCCTCCAAGCATATACAGGTCTACGTAAGTAGGTTGCGCACTTCAAACGATGACATGGTGACCACGGACGAGTGTAGCTGTACACCGGTGAATAACCTGCACAAGAGAAGATATTTTCTCTATTATCTATAAAGAACTTCGGGTTCCGTTTTCTGCCAGCAGATGCGTTTCTCTCGCGTTTCGTCAAACCTCCTTCGCTCCTTCGTGAGAGACCGTTTCGCTCTTCCTTCGTCGCACCTCACCAAGAAATCTACGCCGACAGGTGGGTCGTCTAGAAGTTCAAAGCCAGGAAAGTAGGAAACCCTCCCGCAGTCCCCTGCACGCTCGCTCGTACATCTCTCGCACGCCGTCGCCACCGCTCATCCCGCACCTCTTCTCCAGCGCCGTCATCTTCTCCCCTCCCCTGTCCGCTGCCCTTGCCACCTCCCTACCTCTATTTGCCGCCCTTGCCACCGCCCACCTCCGTTTTTCGCCCTTGCCACCGCCTACCTCCGTCGACCCATCTAGATGGGCCTTCCGAGCCCACGTCTTGCCTCGCCTACCCCGTCGCCTCCCTACCAATCCTGCCGACGACTAGCCGCCACAAACCTCAATGATAGGCGACACGAAAAACACCAGCGTAGCACACGGTGGGCGATGGCGGGACATGAACAACACCAGCAGCGTCAATCGCAGAGCGCTTAGTAACACGTGGTGGCTCCACACGAGCTAATGGAAGCTCCCCGCCTGATGGGATCATCCTCCCCGTGGTTGGATCAGCCTCCTTGATGGGATCCACCTCTCTAAGCAGGTACTCAATCAAATCTTCTATTGGACCCTCTCTTGATTGTTTTTTTAACCTAAGATCTGGGCACGTCCTCTTTCCATACATGGATACTAAGATAAAAGGATAATAGAGGCATATACCACATGTGAAAATTGGCTTCAACCAGAATTTGCGTGTTCTTGCTCAGTAACCTCTGAATGTTCTCGAACAGGTACAGGATATGCACCGGAAAATAAGTTTCTGTAAGCTGGTCATAATGTTGTAATCTTCTCAACATCATGTTAAATGAGACTAAGATCCATACCAAATTTATTGGTCTTTAACAAGTCCTGCAATATTCTAATTTTACTAACAAAAAATACCAAGTGTAGGTTCCACAGTGTCAGCTCTTTTAGATCACCGATCTGTGATTGCAGACATCTCAGTTAATTGTTACATCATGTTAAATGACATCCTTACTACTTATGGTTTGTCATTTACTTGCTCAATCATAGTTGTTTCTTGTACGCTCCTTTTGTTCTTTGCATATAGATTCAGATGGGTGGTTTGCTACTTTGATAAATTTGCGCAATGATGCTACTACTATGACCTCTTTCCTGACGGGCAATATCATATGGGACAAGCATGTGAAGTAAAGGTTTGTTAAATTTATCGTGACTTTACCATCATTTATTTCGAGTTTTATTCTACCCCATATCATCCTCTTCCATGGTTGAAGCTGATTGTTCTGAAAAGAAATACAGAAGTAACATGTACTGATTAGATATCTTACTGAAAATATTCTAGGCCTATTAAAGGATCTTCGTAGAAAAATCACACTGCAATGCTAGGTGTTACTCTTCCTTTTAATCTGATCACTACTTGTACAGTTGTACTACTCCATTTCTTTCGGTGTACAGCAGGCGCTTCCGAAATCATTTGATTCTAGACCATTGGACAATTGGATTGTCTCTACAACGGGGCATTCTTATTTTAGATATTCATGGTGTGTGCTACTGTTATAGCAGAAAACCCATTATTTTTCACTGACGCATGCTGCGTGTTTGATGAAATCCCCTTTCGCAGCTGAAGGTTCACTTCAAATAAAGTCGGTTTGTGCTCTTTTAAAGTCACGTGCAGGAATTCTGCGTGCTATATGGGTTTTCCTTGAGAGCTAATCTTATCTATTTTGTAAAATCTATTAATTATCTCATCCCGCCTCATCATCTTCGTCACAATTTTTATCCCTTAGGGTGCACCCAAGTCTTCTATTCATTCTTGGGAACCTAGATGGGAAGATTTAGTACGGCATGCATCTTGTCCTAGATCTAGAGCTTGGATTCTGAAGCAGTATTTTGTAGCACTTTCTTATATGAGAGCAACCCAATGATATGATGTTGGAATGGATACCCCCGTAAGAAATTTCTGTGATCTGCTGTCGACTAAAATTTGATATGCAGTTTTCATGTGCCTGATTTGGCATGCTGTCATGAGAAATTCTCGACGCATTCATACCCGTATAATGATGAATTGATTTTTCTGCTGAGATATTGTTCAAAATTCCAGTACCTGTTTATTTTTTCTATTTCCATGAGTTCATTAATTTATTATTGGTTTTGCAGTTAACATGTGGTGATAATGATCTATGAATTATAGGTACTGATATGTATATATGCACATAACATCAGTGCAAAAAATGAATTTATTTCGCTTGGCTTCTATTTCATATGTTTTAATTCATACATGGTTTGCTTCTACATTATTCAATGTGTATGCTTATGTTGTCTAGATGATATATGTCCCTTCATAGGCCTTCATAGATTTCCGAGAGTTTTATAATTTCTATATCACCATGTCAGAAGAGAAATTGCTCCTCTCTCGTGTTGTTGCAGTGTTGCTTCATCTATCCGGAATTCCACTTTGCAGATTACTATTCTATTAGGCTCTAAAGATGTGTGTATGTGTGGGATTGTTACATGGGATAAGACATCTATTTTTTTAATTTTGCTTCATCTTGGGCTGCTGGCAGTTGTTGTTCAGAAGCCTTACCATCAAGACTAGCACTAATGATGCATTTCCTCTGTTTTTACCCTTATTAAGGTGCTGTTATAGCATGGGTGTCGATTACTAACTCTTGTAGCATTATGGATTTTGGTTATATCTAATTTATCCAGTGGGATCTGTTTCACTATAGGGTGATATGGATGAAGATAAGAGCCGAGCAGCTGCTGGTTTAACAATTCAGGGAGAAACTGATTTGGCATCTGCGGAAATCATAGCAAAGGTAATCTAGGAGCCTTATACTCCAACACCATGTTATTATGGTCTGGATTACCTTTCTAAAATTTTAAAATGGATATTTTCAAGTTTTAGCTATCTTATTGACTAAATCTCAATCAAGGTCTCTAAATATATGTTTGAGACAAGCCTTCTCAAAGTAAGTTCATCTCTAGATGTTAGAGAGCTAAGTTTCTTGCAATATCGGATAAGGAAACCTTGAAAAATATCCTTAGTGTGTGCTCTTATTTCATTGCTAGAACAAACTACTAAGCTATCCAGTCGAAGGAAATTTCATGTGGAGGTAAAGGATGATGATGTAGAGCTAACTCTCCAATGACTGTGCTCCATACAAATATCTTATGTATCTCAACTCCATGTAGATAATGGATTCACCTCTGGACATATGTCGACAATATTGGGACGATGGTGAGATTCATGATAAACCCTTTAGTTGAATCTAATCATGTTTATCAGTTTCTTGATCTTGATCTGATCCGTGTTTACTAGATTTGGTCAAAAAGTAGGTTTATTGATCCGATTAAATTGGAGCTTTATGTTGGCCATACAATTCTGCCTGCAATAATTAGTAAGTTTGAATAATAAATAATCGTTTCATGTCTATTTTTTCGTAGCATGTAGTTTTAGGCATAAGATTTGTAGGCTACCGCCTCCATGTACACGGTCTGTCGGCTCGAGGACGAAGGCAGCCAGTGCAGTGGTTGCATTGAGCTTGCGTGCAGGTCTGCGTAAAAAGCGCAACCTTCCCCGCTCGCACCTGTCGTGCTCATTATCCTCTTTAAAACCATGGTTGTTGTGTCCTCTTCATGTTCGCCTCTGCGGTCTCCATCCTCGAACACCAGGGGTACATGGTCGTCGTTGCTTCCAGGCTCTCTCACCAGACGACCTTGATCATGCCAGCCCACGGTTACAGCTGCAATGCCTACCCCATGTTTGATTTTTTGGAGTTCTTGAACGCCTGTAGTCGGCAAGTTCTGTGGAACAGCCTGGTCTCCCTGTTGTTCGACCTCGGCAGCAACCACCTCACCGTATTGAAGCCATTCTAGATAGACCAATACCATTCTCAGCTCCTAGGTTGCCTCATTCCTTCTCCCCACTATTTTATTTTACCAGTACATGAACTTACCCTATCAACTCTTTGGTACAATACTTTTTTAGTCTGCTTGCAATGTAATTGCTATAATACTCTGCAGAACGATTCTTTTTAACATGAGACTGGTTTTGAATTTATCAATTCTTCAACATTTATCACCAAAATGAGGCATTTTTTGCAAACATTTTAAATTATTTAGGAAAGACATGACTAAACGGAAAAGATAGTGGGCGATCAGCTTGTACTTGCTTGGGAAAATCCAACTGGTGGTCTTCTGTGGAGATGGCCAACATGATTTGTGTTGGCCAGACAATTTTGGTCAACATGATTTGTGTTGGTCAGAAAATTTTGGTCGTCTGTGGGATGGACCTTGTTTTGTTTTATTTTACCTTATTTATGTTGCCTCTAGAGAAGTATTTTTTTGACATTGGATGAGAGGCTCGTGCTTCTACTACTTAAGCAAGGTCGAGGTCTTGAATGGCAGAATGATACGGTGTTCAGTTAACTATGGTCAATATATTTCAATATCTATCATCCTTACTATTAAGGAAAGGAAGACATGTTCGGAGCTGTTCAAATCAGCCATACATTATTTGGATGGCAGCAAGAACTTCCTGTAGGGAAGGGAATAAATAATATGTGTTTATCCCGCATTAAAACTAACGAAGTACCTCTTCGTCTCTACAATTTGTGATGCGTGTACAGACCCATACATCGCATCTAGGCTTTTTTTACTCTCACTTTGTTTTATGTATGATGAATCCTGAATAGAACAAAGCTTGCGAGCATTGACTTATTAGTTGTTATCCGTGGTAATTTTAACACCTCTTTTGCTTTTATTTATTTTTAAATCTAGGTATGTGATCAACCAGAAGAGAAGGATCATGGGTCAACACAAAAAAATTACATGTAGTTATTGGCCCTTGTATGTCCATTTCAACTTCATATATCTTGAGGAAAGTAAAATGCTATTTTGATAGAGTATTTTACCAATAGATGGATTGTCTGTGATCTGGACTTCAGTGAGTGTCTCAGACTTCATTGGAAGTATTTTATTATGCCTCTCATTATATAAGATAAGATTATTCATAAACTTGTCAAATGAGATGAAACAAAACCATCCGAGAAGAATGCCAAGGCATATATGTCAAAGAAGAATGCGAAGGCAGAGATGACAACCTCCGATGCAGACAGTGACCCGTTCCACTATCGTAATGCTTCATTTGGGTTATATGGAGCTAAAACGTCTTTAAAATACAGACACCATGAAAAAGCTTCCATTTTCATGCAAAGGATTTGCGAGGGCTGAAGCAAGTAGTTCTGTAATTTTTCATTAATGAGTAGTAGCAATCTGATGGGTTACACTAATTAAATTTAGATATTAGGAAGGAAATTTGATGGTCCGTGACAATTATTTTAGGTGTGGTTGTACACCAGAAGGATATAACATCCTATCATCTTTATTGTGCTTGCATATTATATGTTGGTACTACTATATTCGAGGGAGCAATTCTAGGCTGGAGTGGGAATGGATGCACCATTTGATATATGTACTACTTGACATGTGCATATACCTAGTACATATCAAATGGTGTGCATATATTGAACATTAGCATATAGATAGTTTTACTAATTGATCTGCCTGTCAATCATGCAATGGACATTGTATCAGCAAAACTATCTTATTATTGACCCACTTACAAAATGAAAGTGTCAAAAATTGTATTATGCAATGATGGCTAACATGGTGTGAGATCACTAAATTATGCTAAGGAGATACGTGCCTGGTGAAAAGTGTAAAAAAGGACATACTTCCTCCATCCGCAAATAAGTGTACTTCTATCTTTTGCCCAAGTCAAACTTTATCCAATTTGACCGTCCTTATAGATAAAATATAGTACATTAGTTATATGAAATTGTCATATTATGAAATCAAATTTGAAAACAAATTTATTGGCATCAATATTGCTATGTTTTCTTATAAAGTTACTCAAATTTTACTAAATTTGACTTAGGACCAGGCTAGAAGTACATTTATTTGCGAACGAAGTGAGTAAAGAACAAACATTTGTCCTTGAGTTGTTAGGAAGAAGGATAAGACTGCCAATATAAGTATTAAAAAACTACAGGTCATCATGGTTGCAGTCAAACGAATTAAAATCAATCTTTTCCATGTTTTTTCTCTCGTGGCAGCGCACGGACACTCAACTAGTATCATTAAAAACATTATCCTAACCATAATGACCAAATAACTGGAAACGCTCCCACCATAAACAGATTTCTGATATTTTTATCAATCCCATGGAGCCAATTGCAAAAGTATTAGCAACACTACAAGCAGGAGATAGACCAGAAGATATGTGGATGACTGGACAAATAGACCTCGCAAATTTACATGGGAAGAAAAGATGTTTTATTATCTCATCATGATGATAGAGAACACATTGTTTACTTCCTTGCCAATATATAGTCTCTACTATCTAAAAAGCAGGAAGGTGTTCTGTTTTCTGCCTCGCTGTGCGATACGTCGTCGTTTCATCCAACTCCTCGGCCCTCGCCCGTCGCTTCGTCCTACCGCAACCAACGCTTGGAGAAAAACGCATAACCTCAATCTTTGCGTCGTCTACCTCATCCACCGCACTGTTGCTGCCTAAGCCAATGCCGCCGGCTTCAACCCCCATGGCGAGGCCATCCCAGGCCGATTCCCGGTACGAGGGATTGCATGATCCCCCGCTCACAATTGTGCCTCCACCGTCGCCATTTACTCCAACTCCAGTGACCAAGTCCACGCGCTCGATCTCCTCTTCACCACCACCTCCCAGTGATTCAAGCAGGCAAGGTACAATTTGGAAGGCTGGAGCGTGAAATGGAAACTCACGGGCACCCAAGCGTATCCTCGTCCTCGCACGGAGCTCGCAGGCGCACGGGGGAAATCGTCTAGGTTGGTCACCTCCGATCCTTCCTGTTGTGAACATCGTGCCACCTAGCCACGCCCCCTCCTCCCTGGCAATCTCCTCTAAATTTGTCTGCGCTCATCCTTAGTGCCACTAGAACGGTTGTCGGTGTCATTGAATCTGACAACCATAGATCTCGACTGCTGCAGGTACCTCTCTAGCCACCATCGTTTGTACTAGCATCTGGACATTGCCCTCCTTATTCCACTAGTCCAACATCATCACTTCCCGAAAAACTGTTGCTCATTATCTAGCCTATGTCAACATTTATCTTGCTCATTGGTGCTCAGATGCATTTCTGTTAAAATCATTACGCATTCATTTCTTAAATGGACAACCATAATGATCAGCGATTCAGAGTGCACTTCACTAGCTGAATGTTGTTTGGCGAAGAGAAATGACCTACTTATATTCACCTCGGTTTTGTAATGCCTCTTATAATTTTACTTTGTTAAGCACATATCATAGCATCTAATAGATTGGATCCTGGGCCTTCTGCTTCTTCATTTCCTGTTCATGGATTACTGGTAACAATATTCTAGTTCATTGTGTTTTGTAAACTATGATAGCTGGTTCACTTATAAGTGATCCCATGGCCTGATAGATGCCTAAGATATGTAACTCTATAGTAAGTGGAAGGCTAGAACCTGTGTGAGTCATGTCTGAATATTTCTCGACTATTATGATGGTCAGAACTTCTTTTCAGATTCAGATGGTCGGATATCCTTTTCAGGTTCGGATGGTCAGATATCCTATTCAGGTTCAAGCGGCCGGACATCTCTATGGGGAATCGCCGTGACAGTTGTGAAGGGGATGAGTCTGAACATGAGTAAATGCCCTAGAGCTTGGCGAGCGTGTATAAGTCGTGGTCCGACCATGCAAAGGAGGACAAAAAAATGGAGTGGTAGGAGGAGGGCGAGAAGAGTATTATACATTGCATCTAAGAGACCGATACACTTATAAAGTGACTATGCAGTTGGCATTCATTAGCTAAATGTTCCAGCTAGGAGCAAGCCTGCCATAGCTGGGATCTCTGAAGGCACTAGATGGATACTACAGAACCTGATGGATTTCAAGATTGACAAACTCGAAAGATCTAGGAACTTTATTGCTCATGAGCTTACAAAACTTCACCTTTCTAAGCACCTGGATGTGAGATATTTGGAATTCAAAAGGAACAGTATAGCCGCCTCTTTGAGAAAGGGAAGCTCCCAACTTCACTGGTCACTCCAGCTACTCATTTTCCTTTATCTCCATGTAAGTATTCTTGGCTTCTTTCCATCTTTAATTTCTTTGCAAGAAGGCAGTGCAGGGTGCCCTGCTCATTGCTGAATGCGTTGCCTTAATAGACCAGTTAGTTAGTCTGATTTAGTGTGGGGAACATCATCCATTTTTCTTGTTAATAATGCTATCCATACTTTCTTGGTTTTTAGATTGGTTGGAAGGCAAGAATCAAATCCACTTTCTCCTCATCCGAAACCATTTCAAAATGTAGGCTTTTGTTATATTAAGCACTGGCCAAATTTCTCAAAGAATGAGATTAAGACCAAGTGCTGGAACTGTACCTTACCTGTCCGACCTAATGTTTTCATGATGTTATATAGTAAGGAACATGAGTTAAATAAATATATGTAAATAAAAGAATCTGAATTTTAAATTTGGGTTGCAATGAATTTGTGCAGCTTGTAAGAATTAATAGAGAATTAATGTGTGCATTGTAAGTTCAGTATTGATGGATCTGAATGATATTTCTTATTTTGTTATACGACATTGGGTTCAGTTTTTGGTCGTAATGCACACATACATGCTAGCTTCTATGTGGGATCTACTAGCTACGGGGAAACCGTGCTATCTGGGAGCGCTGGACAAGAAGGTAAGGAAGGGAGAGAGGAGGCCGCATCAGTTGAGACAATGAGCGACGAGAGAAAAGAAAGGTTTGCTCGCTCAGCTCTGGATGGTGGCGGGTGGATTTTTCCCAGCGGCGAAAGGGGGTGCGGGGCCCTGGATGGCGGCGGTGTACCTTGGCGGTGGCGGTTCCGCCCGACGGCTTGCATTCTGCGGGCGGGGTGGATGGAGGTGCGGCGGTGTGGCCCGTTCAGTAGCAGGGCAGTGCTGCCTAGGGCGTTCTTCGCTGGTGGTGGGGCAGTAGAGGGATGCGGCCGGTGGTGCTCATCTTAGCCCAGATCTAGGTCCGTTTGGGCCCCATCTGGGTTGGGATGGGCCTGTCCCGGAAGCTCCTATGCGGCTCCCTCGAGGTGTAGGAGGGGCGACGTAGGATCTGGTTGGTGGTGGCGCTCGCGGATGCTCTTGCTGTAACGTGGCGACGGGAGATTTGCGGGCCTATCTGGGCCTAACCGGGCCTGGGACCTAGTGTTCCCCTGATACGTCGAAAACGTATCTACTTTCCCGAACACTTTTGCTATTGTTTCTCCTCTAAACTTGTGTGATTTGGATACAACTAACACGGACTGACGCTGTTTTCAGCAGAATTACCTTGGTGTCTAGTTTTTATGCAGAAAATCAACTATCATGAAAAATCCTGGAAAATATGCGAAAAATCCTATTTCACCAGAAGACTCATGGAACCAGAAGACGAGACGGAGGAGGGCCAGGAGGGGCCCACACCCCCTGGTCGCGCGGGCTAGTCCAGGTCATGCCTGGGAGGGGTGTGGCCGCCTCGGGCACCCCCTCGGCCTCCCTATTCGCATACAAGATGCTCCTTGACCTAAGAACTCTGGGGGGTTCGACGTTTTTCCAGAGAGAGTTCTGCTGCGCCGCCACCACCAGATACGGCGATTCAGAACCAGAAACTCCGTTCTGGCACCCTGCCGGGACGGGGAATTGGAGGAGATCATCGCCATCATCATCACCATTGCTTCTCCATCAACCATCCATGATTCCCCCATCCATGAGTGAGTAATTCCCCGCTGTAGGCTATGGGGATGGTTGTAACATCCCAAAAGTTTTTCCTACTTTGGAATGTTAAAATAATAAAGTAAATTGATTGAATTGTCCGATCTTGTTGTTCTTTTTTGAATAAAAAGAAAACTTTTGTTGTTTGTTTGAATTTTACCAAGCCACATTAAAAAAGTGGATTAATATGACTATCACATTGGTTGGGAAGTTTTGAAAAAACTCCAAAGCATTTGTGTTTGATTTGTATAACGGCATCATGCATAATATGCAAATTGGAATAATGAACTAAGAACCCTGAATTATATGTGCCACTTCATTCTAAAGGGAATTAAATAGGCTTTGTTAAAACCATTATTGCTAAGATAGCAAACTTTGCTAAACACCAGCCTAAAAAGATCTACTTGAATTTAGAAAATTTTAGAAACAAGTTACAACTCATTTGGAGTTTAAATGCAGAAGTTATACAAGAAATACTAAAACATAAAAATAGAAAAGAATAATAGAAAAAACTATCTACTAACCGGAGTGGCCGGCCCGCCTAGCCCATCTACTCCCTATCGCACCTGCGTGAGCAGCGAGCAGCACGCAGCGCGCAACGCATAGAGCAGCAACAGCCGTGGCCCAGCTTTAGCCTGCTCTCCTTCCCTCTCCCGCTGATAAGCCGTTCCCACCTCGGTCATCCCCTTCCTCGAGCCGGAGACTGGGACGAACACGGCACGAACTACCCGGGAGGATCGCGAACAAATTCCTTCGATTTCGTGCCCCCTCCTCCATGATTCCTCTGTGTATAAATAGTCCTCTACTCTGTGAATGGTTCCCCTTCAACAACCCTAGCCGTCGCCGCCAGGCTACTGCGAGATTCGTCGCCGAAGTTCCGCCACCGGCCGCCGCCATTGAAGCTCAGATCGAGCTCCATCCGTGCGGGTTCCGACCATCCCTCGCCCTCTACTCCCTCTGATCCTCCTTACCTCGCTCTTCCTCGTCGTCTCACACCTCTCCCCTTCTCCTAGGACCATAGGAGCATCAGGAATCGATCGCCGGAGCACCGTCGGAGACGGAGGACTGCAGTTGAGCTTGGCCGCCATCCCACTGAAGAGAAGCTGACGCCAAGGGCACAAAGTGAACCGCGGAAGTCTTCCGCACCGCGTCGTACGCTCATCCACGTCGGGAACTCGTCAGAACCACCGCCACCGTCGCCTTCTGCACCGCGCCGCCGCCCACCATCATCGTCGTCGCCACCAGTTCGTCATCATCACCAGGGCCGTCCAATCAGGTCTAGACCGTCCAGATCTTGCGGGCCGACCGCAGCCGAAGCTCCAGCCAAGCTGGACAGCAGGGCGAGCCGTCCGTGAGCCGTTGTTCCACCGCCGTTCGATCCAGTTCTAGCGGTCGCAGATGATCCATCGCCAGATCAATGACATGTTGCGCCAGGTCAGCCCTAGTCAGCGCCATGCCAGCCTTTTGCTGACTAAGCAAGCACAGTCAGCATCTGGTAATTTAAATTTAATTTAAAAAGACAGAAATAAGCAAGTATTGTAAAATTTATATTAAATCGAATACGTGTCCAAAAATTGCAAATAATATATCATTGGATTTACACAAATACGTAGAATATTAATACAAGATTATATCTAACGTTTACTGTAAAGTTTTACTGCAGTAGTTTAATTGGTTTAATAGCCCTTTTATACTAAATAATTTATAGTAAATTATCCATAGATCAGAAAAAACAAATAAGGTATCCATGGATTCATAATTTAATATATGACATTATTATGCTATTAGATCTAATTTTTGTAGTATATAATTACTGTGGTGATTTAATTAGTTTTAATGGCTATTTCAATTATAAAATTGTAATAAATTATTTATAGATCGGAAAAATATAAATAATATGTCTATGGATTCAGAATTTCACGTAGAATACATATCGGGACTTAGATATAATTTATGATGTAGTAAATATTTTAAATGATTCAAACTCCTTTAAATAGTAAATAAATCATAGAAAAGGATCTACAACTCCGATTAAGGTGAATCCAGTTCCTACTAGTTTATATTAATGTCCTCTATCCAGTAAACTCCAGAACCAAATTTAATTCAGCAAATAGGACAGATGTTGCAACAAAACTACTAAAACCCCTTATTTGGTCATCTAGATTTAATAATAAATACCCTATTGTATTAAATAATCTCCAACATGCATCATATGATCTAATATCATTCCAAGAACTAATATTAAATCATTATGTATGATTATGATAATCATTATTGTGTTTGCTATGGTTGCAATTGTTTTGATTGGAATTACTCCTTTCCCTCGTTAGATTAATCGGAGTGCGAGAGCGTTCATGTAGAATTAATCAGCGTCAAATTATACTAAGGCAAGTTACACCACTTGTACATATTATGTCCCAGTTTTTGACTATGCATGTTTTTACTCTTTAAATCTTGTAGTGTGCATGTGTAGGTCTTTAGTAGATTTTCTTATTACTACTTTTGCAAGTGCGATTTTGTAGTATGCCATGAGTAGCTTTATACTTAGGAATTTCCATCCTATTAGGCCCCCCTGTTTTTGCTAAGTATTGCTTGCTATGCTATATATACTACGTACCATTGGGGGGTTCGAAAGACTCAAAAAATTTCTAAGTATAATAGCTCTCTCGAGCGAACCTTTCATCTCAAAACCCCCTTCAAAATAAAACTAAGTTTTCTTCTGGGCAGAATGGTTGTCGGGTCAACGAGTGGAATTTGGTGGAGGACGACCGCCTAGGAATCAAAGAAGTCTGCCATGTTTCAGAATTCAGAAGTTTCCAGTGCAACCACAATACATATGGGCTCTGTCTTGGCTTAGTACTTAGTGGGAAACCTCACCGGGGTACCAACATTTGGAGGTTCTTGGCACGGTTGGATCCAGCTGGTGGAGGGGCTACTAAGGAAAGGCTTCGCCATGGTCTTGTCTGTAAAAGGACCTGATCGTGGATTGTGGGGAAAGTGCACAACCTCTCGAGAGTATTGCAATCTGATCGATCAGCCGAGTTCACGGAAAAGAACACTTGAGCATCTGAAGGATGGAGCCTCTGAAAGATCTTCCTCTCTCTTTCCAAACTTAAAGTTTTTATAAAACCCTAGGGCGTGAGTAATATCGCCAATGGGTGGGATCTTGGGAACTTGGTGAGTAATATCCAAGTGTTAGGTTGTTTGGGCACTTGGTGAGTAATATCCTCGTGTTCCATTCGATCCTATTTTACTTAAGCAAAAGTTTACAAAGTAGGATAAAACTCTTCCTCTTTTCTTCTTACTTCGTAAAAAATGGCTTAATGCAAATAAACCATAAAGCCTACTCCTAGCCTTGCATATAGTGTTAGAGTTGTTCTTTCCTTGGTGCAATTTCCCAATACATTCAAAGTATTGACCAACTAGTTTGGCTGCACGTTTCATGTGCAGAATTTGGAGATCGTTGAAAGGTGCGCTAGGATCGCGGGTCTTCACTCAACCTGCCTGTGGCATTGATGGGACTCCAAGTTGTATATTTTTCGCTTCTGTTGTAATAATGTAAACTCTGGATTATTCGATTCATGTAATAAATACTTGTGTTTTAAATGATATTCATCGACTATGAGCGCTAGCTAATGATCCAGGGACTAGCATGTTAATCACAAGGACTTAGGATCCTTACCGGATCCTAGGTCATAATAGATGGTATCAGAGCATAAGTTGACTGTAGATCGTGACCCTAGACATGGAAAAACCTTAGGAGTAATATTTTCTAAGTTATTTTAGAAAAACTCTCATACTTCTCATCACTTACCTTTGGGGTTTTAAAATTCTTAAGTCTCTTCTTTTCAACATTAGAGATGACCATTACGCACTTCAAGAAGAAATCTCTCAAGACTACCTTTCTAAAGAAGACCATCTAGCTCAAGTCAGGACTTGAAGACCTCTAAAGAAGATGTTCCAAGACCAAAGCTACGAGAATTGAAGACTTCAAAGCTACAATTATCGAAGACTTCGAAGGCCTGAAGTCAAGATTACCAACTGAAGACCTGGAAAGATTGAACATTATGAAGAACATGAAGACTATTAAAAGCACGAAGACTATTGAAGACTCGAAGCCTCAAAGATTCCAAGTGACCTATTAGGAACCAAATCCGGATAGATTTCGCTACTATGTATATGCGACGAATTGATTGATGTATTATGGTTTGTTACGATAGCAAATAAACCCTATTTCCCAAAACTAAAGTTGCATGTATGGGTTATTCTTCCTCTTCTATAATCCATTCGTTCCTATTCTAAACCTTGGTCCACTCGATAGATGGACATTACCATCAAGCAAGACAAGGAACTCAATTTCTCCAAGTGTATGAGCAACGCCAAGGCAAAGCAATGGATGCAGAAGGTTGAAGAAATAATGAAGGATGCCAACATTGACGCTAATATAATGGTTCAATATGCCACCCACTTCCTAAAGGAGGATGGTACAACTTGGTGGGAGATGCAACACACCATTGATGATCGTCAAGGGAGGATATCCTAGGAAGAATTTAAAGTGGTTCTACTACAATCTCGTCTCGTCACTCGTATATAAAAAACCAAGATATTGAAGTCCTAAAATATCTAGCTTGCATAATCTGTGGGGAAATAGGACACACCTCCAAGGAGCATCGTGACCAATGCCCTTATTGTGAAGCAAGTTACCCTTCTAAAGAATGCCACACCTCAAGTTACATGCTTCTTGTGTGAAGGAACCAACCATAACCCCTCTCGATGTCACCTCTACCCAATGATACAATAAGTGAATCAGCAAGTCCGAGACGGAATGCGCCAAGACCTCATGAAGCTCTTAGAGGACACAAGGTCTAGAGATGGAGTCAAGACTCAAAACACCACACCCAAAGTCATCAGTTCGTGATACTCGAAATATGAAAGGAATGGCCATCTTTCCCAAACTGGCTTAAGGAAACACTATAGAAATGGTAGTAGAGGAAGCAGCGACAAGAATCAAAAGAAAGATCGTAGCCAGTTGACATGCTACAAGTATGGTGAAACAGGGCATTACGCGTTAGATTGTCCTAAGAAAAAGGAAGAATTGCAGTGGCCATGGCAAGAAGCCTAATAGGTCCATCAGGCTACGGTGAATTATGTTAGGACGGGTTAAGATTACAAATTATTGTACCCGAAGAATCTAACAAATACAATCTTTTAAGGGTGGTAGTACCCTAGTGTATCTCAAACCTATTTCTTTCTAGCCTTCTCGAATCTCGAGGACGAGATTCCTTTTAAGGGTGGTAGCCTGTAACATCCCAAAAGTTTTTCCTATTTTGGAATGTTAAAATAATAAAGTAAATTGATTGAATTTTCCGATCTTGTTGTTCTTTTTTGAATAAAAAGAAAACTTTTGTTGTTTGTTTGAATTTTACCAAGCCACATTAAAAAAGTGGATTAATATGACTATCACATTGGTTGGGAAGTTTTGAAAAATCTCCAAAGCATTTGTGTTTGATTTGTATAACGACATCATGCATAATATGCAAATCGGAATAATGAACTAAGAACCCTGAATTCTATGTGCCACTTTATTCTAAAGGGAATTAAATAGGCTTTGTTAAAACCATTATTGCTAAGATAGCAAACTTTGCTAAACGCCAGCCTAAAAAGATCTACTTGAATTTAGAAAATTTTAGAAACAAGTTACAACTCATTTGGAGTTTAAATGCAGAAGTTATACAAGAAATACTGAAACATAAAAATAGAAAAGAATAATAGAAAAAACTATCTACTAACCGGAGTGGCCGGACCGCCTAGCCCATCTACTCCCTACCGCACCTGCGTGAGCAGCGAGCGGTACGCAGTGCGCAGTGCATAGATCAGCAGCAGCCGCGGCCCAGCTTTAGCCTGCTCTCCTCCCCTCTCCCCCTGACAAGCCGGTCCCACCTCGGTTATCCCCTTCCTCGAGCCGGAGACTGGGACGAACACGGCACGAACTACCCGGGAGGATCGCGAACGAATTCCGTCGATTTCGTGCCCCTCCTCCACGATTCCTCCGTGTATAAATACTACTCTACTCTGTGAACGGTTCCCCCTCAACAACCCTAGCCGACGCCGCCAGGCTGCTGCGAGATTCGTCGCCGAAGTTCCGCCACCGGTCGCCGCCATTGAAGCTCAGATCGAGCTCCATCCGTGCGGGTTCCGAGCATCCCTCTACTCCATCTGATCCTCCTTACCTCGCTCTTCCTCCTCGTCTCACACCTCTCCTCTTCTCCTAGGACCACAGGAGCATCAGGAATCGATCGCCGGAGCACCGCCGGAGATGGAGGACTGCAGCTGAGCTTGGCCACATCCCGCTGAAGAGAAGCTGACGACAAGGGCACAAAGTGAACCGCGGAAGTCTTCCGCACCGTGTCGTACGCTCATCCATGTCGGGAACTCGTCAGAACCACCGCCACCGTCACCTTCTGCACCGCACCGCCGCCCACCATCAACGTCGTCGCCGCCAGTTCGTCATCATCACCAGGGCCGTCCGATCAGGTCTTGACCGTCCAGATCTTGCGGGCCGACCGCAGCAGAAGCTCCAGCCAAGCTGGACAGCAAGCCGACCCCGTCCGTGAGCCGTTGTTCTACCGCCGTTCGATCTGGATCTAGCGGTCGTGGATGTTCCGTCGCTAGATTAATGACACGTTGCGCCAGGTCAGGCCCAGTCAGCACCATGCCAGCCTTTTGTTGACTAAGCAAGCACAGTCAGCATCTGGTAAGTTAAAGTTAATTTAAAAAGACATAAAATAAGGAAATATTGTAAAATTCATATTAAATCGAATACGTGTCCAAAAATTGCAAATAATACATCATTGGATTCACACAAATACGTAGAATATTAATACAAGATTAGATCTAATGTTTACTGTAAAGTTTTACTGTAGTAGTTTAATTGATTTTTTAGCCCTTTTATACTAAATAATTTATAGTAAATTATTCATAGATCAGAAAAAACAAATAAGGTATCTATGGATTCATGATTTAATATATGACATTATTATGCTATTAGATCTAATTTTTGTAGTGTATAATTACTGTGGTGATTTAATTAGTTTTAATGGCTATTTAAATTATAAATTTGTAATAAATTATTTATAGACTGGAAAAATATAAATAATATGTCTATGGATTCAGAATTTCACGTAGAATACATATGGGTCTTAGATATAATTTATGATGTAGTAAATATTTTAAATGATTGAAACTCCTTTAAATAGTAAATAAATCATAGAAAAGGATCCACAACTCCGATTGAAGGAAATATGTCCTGAGAGGCAATAATAAAGTTATTATTATGTATTCCTTATATATGATAGATGTCTATTTTACATGCTAGAATTGTATTGATCGGAAACATCAATACATGTGTGTTTAATAAACAAAAAAGGGTTCCTAGTTATGTCTCTCTTATAGACTAGCTTGTTGATTAACAAGATGATCAAGGTTTTATGATCATGGACATTGGATGTTGTTAATAACAAGGTCACACCATTGGTGGAATAATGTGATGAACATTCATACGAAGTATAGCATTACGATCAAGTCATTATGTTTATATTGCTATAACATCATACGAAGTGAGACCATGAGATCATGTTAATTGCTAACACGTAAAGAGTGTCTTGATAACATCAAACGTCACACCGTAACAGGGTGACTATAAAGATGGGTTCAGTACTACGAAAGTGTTATATTGAGGCTCATGGATCAAGAGTGGAATTTGTCAATCTCGATGACGGATAGATATACTCTGGGCCCTCTCGGTGATATCACATTGAGATAGCTTGCAAGCAAGTGACGTGATCACTAGAATGTTATATCACGAGAACGAGAAAAGAGTGCATGTCGGTAACGAGATCAAACTAGGTATTTGGATATCGATGATCGAATCTCGAACATGTATTATATCAAGAGACAAAGGGGTTTAGTTACAAGCGTTAAAGGTTCTCACATTCACAGAAGTCATCGTTGAATATGCAGGAGTCAGTATAGATCTGCAGGTCCAGCTTCTGACTATTGATCTGAGAGGAGTCTCAATCATGTCTGCATTATTCGCGAACCGTAGGGTGACACACTTAAGAGTTACCGGACACCATTTTGGAGCACATATGTTGCAGACGAAAGAATTGCAAAGCGTAGGAATTGTTTCGATAGAAACCGAAAATTGTTTCGGGTGAAATTGCAGAAAGTGGTTCTGCATGTGATATTGAAATATTGCAAGGGGCTATATGTGAATGTTTGTTAATTAAAGTAATTAAAAAAATTCTGAATAAATTTAATAAAAGAGTTTTATTAAATGAGAGAGCATTAAACTTGGAGAATTTTAATGCATTTAAAGTGGAGACTTTAAAAGGGAATGTGAAGAGGCATTTTAATGTGGAGGGGTTTCCACCACATGAATGGGGGAGGGGAGGGGTCAACCCCCCATGCGCCGGCCATGGAGAGGAGGGGCACCCCCCTCCTCCTATAAAAGGCCACCCACCCCCTCCTTCATCCTCACACCTCCTTGTGAAGGATCTCTCTCCCCCTCTAGAATTATTCCCCCATGGTCTTGGATTAGCGAGATACATGTTCCCGGTGGCATTTTGTCTGGAAGGAGTTGCTGCTTCCACTGGATCGCTGGAGCGAGGAGGTGGAGGTTGTCCGGTGGCTTGAACGTGTGTGCGAGTACAGATGCGCTGCTGAGTTGCGGCGCTCGGACTTCCTCACGATCTTGAGATCGGCAAGTGTACGACTACATCAACCACGAGTTCCTACTCGTTAATAAAACTCATTGTCTTCGAGGATAAGTTCTCGTTGGATGTATGTCCACCCGTTGCTTTGTACCTAGTAGATATATCTTGGCGTGTAGTTCTCATCGTACTATTTTTTTGTTTTCTATGCTGCAGACCCAACAGTGGTACCAGAGCCTGATCTATGCGTAGGTGCTTTGCACGGGTAGTACACATATGTTTGTATGTGGGTGATGATGATCATGTTATTGCATCTTCTATGTATTTTGGATATTGGTGGCATAGTGGGATGAAGCGGCCCGGACCAACCTTACATGTAATCGTACATGAGACCGGTTCCACGACTGACATGCAACTTGTTTTGCATAAGTGGCTGGCAGGTGTCTGTCTCTCCTACTATAGTCAATATCTGATTTACAACGAGTTGCTAATAACTTAGTTATCCTCGTTGTGGTTAATGTTCGTAGGTGAGAACGGTTCTATCTCCGAAAGCCCTAAGCCACGTAAAACTTGCAATTGATAAATTAGAGGCGTCTAGTTTAGATCGTTGCTGGGCTAGGGTATTGATATGGTATTGTTGTAAGTAGATGTATGATAGATACTCTTACAACACACTCAACGTGTAAGTTCCATAGACCTTGGCCTTACACACAAAGGAATGATAGAGATCATACCACGATGCAAGTGATAGAGATCAAATGCATGGACCATAACATCTCACTTTACACATTAGATGTTAGCATCTTATACTGCTAGTTTGGCGCTTTATGTAGCATTGTAAGATGATCCCTCATTTAGATATCAAGATAAAAATATGTTCTTCCTTAAGTATGCACCGTTCTGTGGATCGTGTTTTGAGACATCACGTGATGATCGGGTGTACTCGAATCTACGCTTTCATAGGCACGGGTGTAAGACAGTTTTACACACGCGAATACTAAGGTTCTTACTTGGCGAGCCTAGCATGTATAGACATGGCCTCGGAACACGGACCGAATGGTTAAGCTTGAGTCATATAGTTGATATGATGCCCATATAGATGCTCGCCTTTGAAGCTACATCAACTCACGTGACGATCGGACTTGGTGTAGTGGATTTGGTTCATGTAATCACCAAAAGGACACGAGGGATGTCGTTTTTGAGTGGGAGTTCACTAGTAATTTGGATTAGTTGAACTCACTCTATCATAAACTTAGTCTAAATAAACTTTACAAATTCTGTTGTAGGTGGCACCACCTGCTTTTAATTTCAATATGTTCATGGAGAAAGAGAAACTTGCTGCGAATGGTAGCAACTTCACCAACTGGGCTATGAATTTGAGGATTCTCCTCACTGCTGCAAAAAAGCAATATGTGCTAGATGCGCCGCTAGGCCCCCCACCAGCTCCTGATGCCCCTGACGAGGAAAAGAATGTCTATGTGACTCGTCAGGAGGACCACAACTTAGTTCATTGCGGCATACTGTATGGGCTAGAGCCAGAACTTCGAAAGCGTTTCGAAAATGGCAATGCCTTTGATACCATGGGAGAATTGAAAATGATTTTCGATACCCATGCTGCCGTAGAGAGGTATAATGCTATAGAAAAGTTCTTTAGCTGCATGATGGAGGAGAACATCTCCGTTAGTGAGCATGTACTCAAAATGTCTGGGTACGCCGATAAGCTTGTGCCCTTGGAAATAACGATTCCCATTGACTTAGGCATACATCGTGTTCTCCAATCTCTGCCACCTAGCTACAAGAGCTTCGTGATGAACTATAATATGCAGGGCATGAAGAAGACTCTTCCCGAGCTTCTGTCAACGCTGCAGAAGTGGAGATTAGGAAAGAACATCAAGTGTTGATGATCCATAGGACCACCGGTTTCAAGAAAGACAACAAAGGCAAGCACAAGGGAAAGAAGGGTGGCAAATCTGTTGCCGCGCCTGAAAAGAAACCCCGAGCTGGCCCTAAGTCTGACACCGAGTGTTACTATTGCAAGGGTACTGGCCATTGGGAGTGCAAGTGCCCCAAGTATTTGGCGGACAAGAAGTCCAGCAAGGCAAACAAAGGTATATGTGATATACATGTTATTGATGTGTACTTGACTAGTACTCGCAGTAGCACCGGGGTATTTGATACGAGATCGGTTGCTAATATATGTAACTCGGTTCAGGGGCTACGAAACAAGCGACAACTAGCAAGGGATGATGTCGGGATGCGGGTCGGCAATGGACCAAAAGTTGATGCGATCGCCATCGGGACGCTACCTCTCCATATGCCATCGGGATTAGTTATAAATCTAAATAATTGTTATTTGGTGCCTGCACTAAGCATGAACATTGTATCCGGATCGTGTTTGATGCAAAGTGGTCATTCCTTTAAATCTGAAAAAATGGTTGTTCGATTTATAAGAATGATATCTTTTATGGTCATGCACCTATGTTGAATGGTTTATTTCTGAAGGATCTCGATAGTAATATTACGCACATCCATAATGTTAATGCTAAAAGATTAAACTTGATGATGATATATCTGCATATATGTGGCACTGCCGTCTAGGTCATATTGGTGTTAAACGCATGAAGAAACTCCAATCTGATGGACTTTTGGAATCACTTGATTTTGAATCATTTGATACATGTGAGCCATGCCTTATGGGCAAGATGACTAGAACGCCGTTTTCCGGTTCAATGGAACGGGCGACAGATTTATTGGAAATCATACATACTGATGTGTGTGGACCAATGAGTGTGTCGGCGCGAGGTGGATATCGTTATTTTGTTACTTTCACGGATGATTTGAGTAGATACGGGTATATCTATTTGATGAAACACAAGTCTGAAACTTTTGAAAAGTTCAAGGAATTTCAGAATGAAGTGGAAAATCATTGTAATAGAAAGATCAAATTTCTACGGTCTGACCGTGGAGGAGAGTATCTAAGTTATGAGTTTAGCACACACATGAAAGAGTGGAATAGTTTCACAAGTCACGCCTGCCGGAACACCACAACGTAATGGTGTGTCGGAACGTCGTAATTGTACTTTATTGGATATGGATCGATCTAAGATGTCTCTGACTGACTTACCACTGTCATTTTGGGGTTATGCACTAGAAACAGCTGGATTCACTTTAAATTGGGCACCATCTAAATCCGTTGAAATGACACTGTATGAATTTTGGTTTGAAAACAAACCTAAGTTGTCATTTCTTAAAGTTTGGGCATGCGATGTTTATGTGAAGAAACTTCAGCCGGATAAACTCAAACCCAAAGAGGAAAAATGCGTCTTCATAGGATACCCTAAGGAAACGATTGGGTATACCTTCTATCACAGATCCGAGGGCAAGGTTTTTGTTGCCAAGAATGGATCCTTTCTTGAGAAGGAGTTTCTCGCGAAAGGTGTGAGTAGTCGGAAGGTAGAACTCGAAGAGGTTATTGAACGTTCTCTTCATGAAATGGCGAGTAGTGTAGCACCGGAATTTGTTTCGGAGTTGACTTCACCTAATGAAGAGAGAGCTAATGATATTGATCATGAAACTCCGAAAGAGGACACTACCGAACCTCGCAGGTCAAGCAGGACACATGCAGCTCCTCAACTGTATGGCAATCCGTTGTGAATTTCATGGTTGATGAAATGGATGACCCTGCGACTTATGAAGAAGCGATGATGAGCCCAGATTCCAACAAATGGCTAGAAGCCATGAAATTCGAGATGGAATCCATGTACGAGAACCAAGTTTGGACCTTGGTGGACTTACCTCACGATCGAAAGGCCGTTGAGAATTAATGGATTTTCAGAAGAAAAACTGATGCTGATGGTAATGTGACCATCTATAAGGCTCGACTTGTCACAAAGGGGTTTCGACAAATTCAACGAGTTGACTACGATGAGACATTCTCTCCCGTAGCAATGCTTAAGTTGGTTAGGATTATGTTAGCAATTGCTGCGTATTTCGATTATAAAACAGATGGATGTCAAAACTGCGTTCCTCAATGGTAATATTGAAGAAAAGTTGTATATGATACAACCTAAGGGTTTTGTCGATCCTAAGGATGCTAATAAGGTATGCAAACTTCAGCAATCCATCTATGGACTGAAGCAAGCATCCCGGAGTTGGAATCTCCGCTTTAAAGAGGTGATCAAAGAGTTTGGATTTTTCCAAACTTATGGAGATGCTTGTATTTACAAGAAAGTGAGTGGGAGCAATGTGGCATTTCTGATATTATATATGGATGACATATTATTGATTGGAAATGATATAGATCTTTTAAAAAGTGTTAATAGTTATCTAAACAGCAAATTTTCGATGAAAGACCTTGGTGAAGCGTCATATATATTAGGCATTAAAATCTATAGAGATAGATCAAGGCGCCTAATTGGGCTATCGCAGAGTACATACCTTGATAAGATATTAAAGAAGTTTAATATGGACGGAAGTAAGAAGGGGTTCTTACCTATGTTGCAAGACAAAACATTGAGTAAGACTCAAAGTCCGTCTACGGCGGAAGAAAGAGAGATGATGGATAAGATCCCCTATGCCTCGGCCATAGGCTCTATTATGTATGCCATGCTATGTACAAGACCGGATGTGGCACATGCTATTAGTTTGACTAGTAGGTACCAATCTGATCTAGGTTCAGAACACTGGATAGCGGTCAAGAACATCCTCAAGTACTTGAGAAGAACTAGGGATATGTTTCTTATATACGGAGGTGAATAAGAGCTAGTCGCTAAGTGTTATGTCGATGCTAGCTTTGACATCGATCCGGATGACTCTAAGTCTCAATCCGGATACGTATTTCTCTTGAATGGAGCAGCAGTTAGTTGGAGATAAGTTCCAAATAACCTGTGGTGGCTGGATCAACGACGGAGGCGGAATATGTTGCTGCTTCACAAGGGGCGCAGGAAGCAGTTTGGATGAAAGAGTTCATTACGGAACTAGGTGTGGTACCAAATGCGTTGGAACCGATGGTGATCTATTGTGAAAACAATGGAGCCATAGCCAACGCAAAGGAACCGAGGTCTCACAAGAATTCCAAGCATATTAAGCGTCGGTTTCACTCCATCCGCGAGCATGTCAAGGATGGAGATATAAAGATTTGTAAAGTACACACGGACCTAAATGTAGCAGATCCGTTGACTAAAGCTCTCCCAAGGGCAAAACATGATCAACACCAGAACTCCATGGGTGTTAGATTTATCACTATGTGAACTAGATTATTGTCTCTAGTGCAAGTGGGAGACTGAAGGAAATATGCCCTGAGAGGTAATAATAAAGTTGTTATTATGTATTCCTTATATATGATAGATGTTTATTTTACATGCTAGAATTGTATTGATCGGAAACATCAATACATGTGTGTTTAATAAACAAAAAAGGGTTCCTAGTTATGACTCTCTTATAGACTAGCTTGTTGATTAACAAGATGATCAAGGTTTCCTGATCATGGACATTGGATGTTGTTAATAACAAGGTCACACCATTGGTGGAATGATGTGATGAACATTCATCTGAAGTATAGCATTACGATCAAGTCATTATGTTTATATTGCTATAATATCATACAAAGTAATCTTTATCCTTAGACCATGAGATCATGTTAATTGCTAACACCTGAAGAGTGTCTTGATAACGTCAAACGTCACACCGTAACAGGGTAACTATAAAGATGGGTTCAGTACTACGAAGGTGTTATGTTGAGGCTCATGGATCAAGAGTGGAATTTGTCAATCCCGATGACGGATAGATATACTCTGGGCCCTCTCGGTGATATCACATTGAGATAGCTTGCAAGCAAGTGATGTGATCACTAGAATGTTATATCACGGGAACAAGAAAATAGTGCATGTCGGTAACGAGATCAAACTAGATATTTGGATACCGATGATCGAATCTCAGACATGTATTATATCAAGAGACAAAGGGATTTAGTTACAAGCGTTAAAGGTTCTCACGATCACAGAAGTCATTGTTGAATATACAGGAGTCAGTATGGATCTCCAGGTCTTCTTCTGACTATTGATCTGAGAGGAGTCTCAATCATGTCTGCATTATTCGCGAACCGTAGGGTGACACACTTAAGAGTTACCGGACACCATTTTGGAGCACATATGTTTCAGACGGAAGAATTGCAAAGCGCAGGAATTGTTTCGATAGAAACCGAAAATTGTTTCGGGTGAAATTGCAGAAAGTGGTTATGCATGTGATATTGAAATATTGCAAGGGGCTATATGTGGATGTTTGTTAATTAAAGTAATTAATAAAATTCTGAATAAATTTAATAAAAGAGTTTTATTAAATGAGAGAGCATTAAACTTGGAGAATTTTAATGCATTTAAAGTGGAGACTTTAAAAGGGAATGTGAAGAGGCATTTTAATGTGGAGGGGTTACCACCACATGAATGGGAGAGGTGAGGGGTCACCCCCCCATGCGCCGGCCATGGAGAGGAGGGGCACCCCCTCCTCCTATAAAAGGCCACCCACTCCCTCCTTCATCCTCACACGTCCTTGTGAAGGATCTCTCTCCCCCTCTAGAATTATTCCCCCATGGTCTCGGATTAGCGAGATACATGTTCCCGGTGGCATTTTGTTTGGAAGGAGTTGCTTCTTCTGCTGGATCGCTAGAGCGAGGAGGTGGAGGTTGTCCGGTGGCTTGAACGTGTGTGCGAGTACGGATGCACTGTTGAGTTGCGGCGCTCGGACTTCCTCACGATCGTGAGATCAGCAAGTGTACGACTACATCAACCATGAGTTCCTACTCGTTAAGAAAACTCGTTGTCTTCGAGGGTATGTTCTCGTTGGATGTATGTCCACCTGTTGCTTTGTACCTAGTAGATAGATCTTGGCGTGTAGTTCTCATCGTAGGAATTTTTTTTGTTTTCTATGCTGTGGACCCAACTGTGGTATCAGAGCCTGATCTATGCGTAGGTTCTTTGCACGGGTAGTACACATATGTTTAAATGTGGGCGATGATGATCATGCTATTGCATCTTCTATGTATTTTGGATATTGGTGGCATAGTGGGATGAAGCGGCCGAGACCAACCTTACATGTCATCGTACATGAGACCGGTTCCACGACTGACATGCAACTTGTTTTGCATAAGTGGCTGGCGGGTGTCTGTCTCTCCTACTATAGTCAATATCTGATTTACAACGAGTTGCTAATAACTTAGTTATCCTTGTTGTGGTTCATGTTCATAGGTGAGAACGGTTCTATCTCCGAAAGCCCTAAGCCACGTAAAACTTGCAATTGATAAATTAGAGGCATCTAGTTTAGATCGTTGCTGGGCTAGTGTATTGATATGGTATTGTTGTAAGTAGATGTATGATAGATACTCTTACAACACACCCAACGTGTAAGTTCCATAGACCTTGGCCTTACAGACAAAGGAATGATAGAGATCATACCACGATGCAAGTGATAGAGATCAAATGCATGGACCATATCATCTCACTTTACACATTAGATGTTAGCATCTTATACTGCTAGTTTGGCGCTTTCTGTAGCATTGTAAGATGATCCCTCATTTAGATATCAAGATAAAAATATGTTGTTCCTTAAGTATGCACCATTCTGTGGATTGTGTTTCGAGACATCACGTGATGATTTGGTGTACTTGAATCTATGCTTTCATAGGCACGGGTGTAAGACAGTTTTACACACGCGAATACTAAGGTTCTTACTTGGCGAGCCTAGCATGTACAGACATGGCCTCGGAACACAGATCGAAAGGTTAAGCATGAGTCATATAGTTGATATGATGCCCATATAGATGCTCGCCTTTGAAGCTACATCAACTCACATGATGATCGGACTTGCTGTAGTGGTTTTGGTTCATGTAATCACCAAAAGGACACGAGGGATGTCGTTTTTGAGTGGGAGTTCATTAGTAATTTGGATTAGTTAAACTCACTCTATCATAAACTTAGTCTAAATAAACTTTACAAATTCTGTTGTAGAGGGCACCACCTGCTTTTAATTTCAATATGTTCATGGAAAAAGAGAAACTTGCTGCGAATGGTAGCAACTTCACCAACTGGGCTATGAATTTGAGGATTCTCCTTACTGCTGCACAAAAGCAATATGTGCTAGATGTGCCGCTAGGCCCCCCACCAGCTCCTGATGCCCCTGACGAGGAAAATAATGTCTATGTGACTCGTCAGGAGGACCACAACTTAGTTCATTGCGGCATACTGTATGGGCTAGAGCCAGAACTTCGAAAGCGTTTCGAAAATGGCAATGCCTGTGATACCATGGGAGAATTGAAAATGATTTTCGATACCCATGCTGCCGTAGAGAGCTATAATGCTACAGGAAAGTTCTTTAGCTGCATGATGGAGGAGAACATCTCCGTTAGTGAGCATGTACTCAAAATGTCTGGGTACGCTGATAAGCTTGTGTCCTTGGGAATAACGATTCCCATTGACTTAGGCATACATCGTGTTCTCCAATCTCTGCCACCTAGCTACAAGAGCTTCGTGATGAACTATAATATGCAGGGCATGAAGAAGACTCTTCCCGAGCTTCTGTCAACGCTGCAGAAGTGGAGATTAGGAAAGAACATCAAGTGTTGATGATCCATAGGACCACCGGTTTCAAGAAAGACAACAAAGGCAAGCACAAGGGAAAGAAGGGTGGCAAATCTGTTGCCGCGCCTGAAAAGAAACCCCGAGCTGGCCCTAAGTCTGACACCGAGTGTTACTATTGCAAGGGGACTGGCCATTGGAAGCGCAACTGCCCCAAGTATTTGGCGGACAAGAAGTCCAGCAAGGCAAACAAAGGTATATGTGATATACATGTTATTGATGTGTACTTGACTAGTACTCGCAGTTGCACCTGGGTATTTGATACGAGATCGGTTGCTAATATATGTAACTCGGTTCAGGGGCTACGAAACAAGTGACAACTAGCAAGGGATGAGGTCAAGATGCGGGTCGGCAATGGACCAAAAGTTGATGTGATCGCCATCGGGACGCTACCTCTCCATATGCCATCGGGATTAGTTATAAACCTAAATAATTGTTATTTGGTGCTTGCACTAAGCATGAACATTGTATCCGGATCGTGTTTTATGCAAAGTGGTCTTTCCTTTAAATCTGAAAACAATGGTTGTTCGATTTATAAGAATGATATCTTTTATGGTCATGCACCTATGTTGAATGGTTTATTTCTGATGGATCTCGATAGTAATATTACGCACATTCATAATGTTAATGCTAAAAAGATTAAACTTGATGATATATCTGCATATATGTGGCACTAACGTCTAGGTCATATTGGTGTTAAACGCATGAAGAAACTCCATTCTGATGGACTTTTGGAATCACTTGATTTTGAATCATTTGATACATGTGAGCCATGCCTTATGGGCAAGATGACTAGAACGCCGTTTTCTGGTTCAATGGAACGGGCGACAGATTTATTGGAAATCATACATACTGATGTGCGTGGACCAATGAGTGTGCCGGCGCGTGGTGGATATCTTTATTTTGTTACTTTCATGGATGATTTGAGTAGATACGGGTATATCTATTTGATGAAACACAAGTCTGAAACTTTTGAAAAGTTCAAAGAATTTCAGAATGAAGTGGAAAATCATCGTAATAGAAAGATCAAATTTCTACGGTCTGACCGTGGAGGAGAGTGTCTAAGTTACGAGTTTAGAACACACATGAAAGAGTGTGGAATAGTTTCACAACTCACGCCTGCCGGAACACCACAACGTAATGGTGTGTCGGAACGTTGTAATCGTACTTTATTGGATATGGTTCGATCTATGATGTCTCTGACTGACTTACCACTGTCATTTTGGGGTTATGCACTGGAAACAATTGCATTCACTTTAAATCGGGCACCATCTAAATCCGTTGAAACGACACCGTATGAATTTTGGTTTGAAAACAAACCTAAGTTGTCATTTCTTAAAGTTTTGGGATGCGATGTTTATGTGAAGAAACTTCAGCTGGATAAACTCGAACCCAAAGCAGAAAAATGTGTCTTCATAGGATACCCTAAGGAAACGATTGGGTATACCTTCTATCACAGATCCGAGGGCAAGGTTTTTTTTGCCAAGAATGGATCCTTTCTTGAGAAGGAGTTTCTCGCGAAAGGTGTGAGTAGTCGGAAGGTAGAACTCAAAGAGGTTATTGAACCTTCTCTTAATGAAATGGCGAGTAGCGCAGCACCGGAAGTTGTTTCGGAGTTGACTTCACCTAATGAAGAGAGAGTTAATGATATTGATCATGAAACTCCAAAAGAGGACACTACCGAACCTCGCAGGTCAAGTAGGACACGTGCAGCTCCTGAACTGTACGGCAATCCTGTCGTGAATTTCATGGTTGATGAAAAGGATGACCCTGCGATGTATGAAGAAGCGATGATGAGCCTGGATTCCAACAAATGGCTAGAAGCCATGAAATCCAAGATGGAATCCATGTACGAGAACCAAGTTTGGACCTTGGTGGACTTACCTCACGATCGAAAGGCCGTTGAGAATAAATGGATTTTCAAAAGAAAAACAAATGCTGATGGTAATGTGACCATCTATAAGGCTCGACTTGTCGCAAAGGGGTTTCGACAAATTCAAGGAGTTGACTACGATGAGACATTCTCTCCCGTAGCGATGCTTAAGTCGATTTGGATTATCTTAGCAATTGCTGCGTATTTCGAATATGAAATATGGCAGATGGATGTCAAAACTGCGTTCCTCAATGGTAATATTGAAGAAAAGTTGTATATGGTACAACCTAAGGGTTTTGTCAATCCTAAGGATGCTAATAAGTTATGCAAACTTTAGCGATCCATCTTTGGTTTGAAGCAAGCATCCCAAAGTTGGAATCTCCGCTTTGATGAGGTGATCAAAGATTTTGGATTTGTCCAAACTTATGGAGAGGCTTGTATTTACAAGAAAGTGAGTGAGAGCAATGTGGCATTTCTGATATTATATGTGGATGACATATTATTGATTGGAAATGATATAGATCTTTTAAACAGTGTTAAAAGTTATCTAAACAGCAAATTTTCGATGAAAGACCTTGGTGAAGCGTCATATATATTAGGCATTAAAATTTATAGAGATAGATCAAGGCGCCTAATTGGGCTATCGCAGAGTACATACCTTGATAAGATATTAAAGAAGTTTAATATGGACGGAAGTAAGAAGGGGTTCTTACCTATGTTGCAAGGCAAGACATTGAGTAAGACTCAAAGTCCAGCTACGGCGGAAGAAAGAGAGATGATGGATAAGATCCCCTATGCCTCGGCAATAGGCTCTATTATGTATGCCATGCTATGTACAAGACTGGATGTGGCACATGCTATTAGTTTGACTAGTAGGTACCAATCTGATGCAGGTTCGGAACACTGGATAGTGGTCAAGAACATCCTCAAGTACTTGAGAAGAACTAGGGATATGTTTCTTATATACGGAGGTGAAGAAGAGCTAGTTGATAAGTGTTATGTCGATGCTAGCTTTGACACCGATCCGGATGACTCTAATTCTCAATCCGTATACGTATTTCTCTTGAACGGAGCAGCAGTTTTAGTTGGAGGAGTTCCAAACAACCTGTGGTGGCTGGAACAACGATGGAGGCGGAATATGTTACTACTTCAGAAGCGGCGCAGGAAGCAGTTTGGATGAAAGAGTTCATTACGGAACTAGGTGTGGTTCCAAATGCGTTGGACCCGATGATGATCTATTGTGACAACAATGGAGCCATAGCCAACGCAAAGGAACCGAGGTCTCACAAGAATTCCAAGCATATTAAGCGCCGGTTTCACTCCATCCGCGAACATGTCAAGGATGGAGATATAAAGATTTGTAAAGTACACACGGACCTAAATGTAGCAGATCCGTTGACTAAAACTCTCCCTAGGGCAAAACATGATCAACACCAGAACTCCATGGGTGTTAGATTTATCACTATGTGAACTAGATTATTGTCTCTAGTGCAAGTGGGAGACTGAAGGAAATATGCCCTAAGAGGCAATAATAAAGTTGTTATTATGTATTCCTTATATATGATAGATGTTTATTTTACATGCTAGAATTGTATTGATCGGAAACATCAATACATGTGTGTTTAATAAACAAAAAAGGGTTCCTAGTTATGACTCTCTTATAGACTAGCTTGTTGATTAACAAGATGATCAAGGTTTCCTGATCATGGACATTGGATGTTGTTAATAACAAGGTCACACCATTGGTGGAATGATGTGATGAACATTCATCTGAAGTATAGCATTACGATCAAGTCATTATGTTTATATTTCTATAATATCATACAAAGTAATATTTATCCTTAGACCTCCTCCCTCCTCCTATAAAAGGCCACCCACTCCCTCCTTCATCCTCACACCTCCTTGTGAAGGATCTCTCTCCCCCTCTAGAATTATTCCCCCATGGTCTTGGATTAGCGAGATACATGTTCCCGGTGGCATTTCGTCTAGAAGGAGTTGCTGCTTCCGCTGGATCGCTGGAGCGAGCAGGTGGAGGTTGTCCGGTGGCTTGAACGTGTGTGCGAGTACGGATGCGCTGCTGAGTTGCGGCGCTCTGACTTCCTCATGATCTTGAGATCGGCAAGTGTACGACTACATCAAGCACGAGTTCCTACTTGTTAACAAAACTCGTTGTCTTCGAGGGTAAGTTCTCATTGGATGTATGTCCACCCGTTGCTTTGTACCTAGTAGATAGATCTTGGCGTGTAGTTCTCATCGTAGGATTTTTTTTGTTTTCTATGCTGCGAACCCAACACCGATTAAGGTGAATCCAGTTCCTACTGGTTCATATTAATGTCCTCTATCCAGTAAACTCCAGAACCAAATTTAATTCGACAAATAGGACAGATGTTGCAACAAAACTACTAAAACCCCTTATTTGGTCATCTAGATTTAATAATAAATACCCTATTGCATTAAATAATCTCCAACATGCATTATATGATCTAATACCATTCCAAGAACTAATATTAAATCATTATGCATGATTACGATAATCATTATTGTGTTTGCTATGGTTGCAATTGTTTTGATTGGAATTACTCCTTTCCCTTGTTAGATTAATCGGAGTGCGAGAGCATTCATGAAGAATTAATCAACGTCAAATTATACTAAGGCAAGTTACACCACTTGTACATATTATGCCCCAGTTTTTGACTATGCATATTTTTACTCTTCAAATCTTGTAGTGTGCATGTGTAGGTATTTAGTAGATTTTCTTATTACTACTTTTGCAAGTGCGGTTTTGTAGTATGCCATGAGTAGCTTTATACTTAGGAATTTCCATCCTATTAGGTCCCCCTGTTTTTGCTAAGTATTGCTTGCTATGCTATATATACTAAGTACCATTGGGGGGTTCGAAAGACTAAAAAAATTTCTAAGTATAAAAGCTCTCTCGAGCGAACCTTTCTTCTCAAAACCCCCTTCAAAATAAAACTAAGTTTTCTTCTAGGCAGAATGGTTGTCGGGTCAACGAGTGGAATTTGGTGGAGGATGGCCGCCCAGGAATCAAAGAAGTCTGCCATGTTTCAGAATTCAGAAGCTTCCAGTGCAACCACAATACATATGGGCTCTGTCTTGGCTTAGTACTTAGTGGGAAACCTCACCGGGGTACCAACATTTGGAGGTTCTTGGCACGGTTGGATCCAGCTAGTGGAGGGGCTACTAAGGGAAGGCTTCGCCATGGTCTTGTCTGTAAAAGGACCTGATCGTGGATTGTGGGGAAAGTGCACAACCTCTCGAGAGTATTGCAATCTGATCGATCAACCGAGTTCACAGAAAAGAACACTTGAGCATCTGAAGGATGGAGCCTCTCTCTTTCCAAACTTAAAGTTTTTATAAAACCCTAGGCCATGAGTAATATCGCCAATGGGTGGGATCTTGGGAACTTGGTGAGTAATATCCAAGTGTTAGGTTGTTTGGGCACTTGGTGAGTAATATCCTCATGTTCCATTCGACCCTATTTTACTTAAGCAAAAGTTTACAAAGTAGGATAAAACTCTTCCTCTTTTCTTCTTACTTCGTAAAAATTGGCTTTATGCAAATAAACCACAAATCCTACTCCTAGCCTTGCATGTAGAGTTAGTCTTGTTCTTTCCTTGGTGTAATTTGCCAATACATTCAAAGGATTGACCAACTCGTTTGCTGCATGTTTCATGTGCATAATTTGGAGATCGTTGAAAGGTGCGCTAGGATCGCGGGTCTTCACTCAACCTGCCTGTGGCATTGATGGGACTCCAAGTTGTATATTTTTCTCTTCTGTTGTAATAATGTAAACTCTGGATTATTCGATTCATGTAATAAAGACTTGTGTTTTACATGATATTTCATCGACTATGAGCGCTAGCTAATGATCCAGGGACTAGCATGTTAATCACAGGGACTTAGGATCCTTGACGGATCCCGGGTCATAACAATGGTAGGGATTGGATGAGATCGTTCATGTAATGACATCAGATTGTTAGGGCATGGTGCCGAGTATCTATTATTAGTGTTTTTTGACTTTGTTGCAACTAGTTATGCTTAATGCTTGTCACTAGGGCCCGAGTGCCATGATTTCAGATCTTAACATGTTATTGATTCATGATGATAGGATTGTTTATGATCTTACCTACAAGTTGTATACACATATTATTGTCCGGAACCAAAGACCCCGAAGTGACAATAATCGGGATAACCAGAGGGGATAGCTATGATATGAGGATTACGTGTGTTCACGGAGTGTTAATGCTTTGCTCCGGTGCTCTATTAAAAGGAGCACCTTAATTTCCAGTAGTTCCCTTGAGGCCCCACTGCAAATGGGCTGTCAGGACAAAAGATGTTGTGCAAGTTCTCATTACGAGCACGTATGACTATATATGGAACACATGCCTATGATTATTTAGTACTTGGATTCTTTATCTTATTTATCTGGAAATGCCCTATATCTTGATTGCTATATGAATTGTCTTGTCCGTGCAACGCCCGTCCATCCATCCCTATGCCTACCGTGCTTTAATCCTACTGTTTACTTTAATTGTTACTACTGTCTTTACTTTTACTACTGCTTTTACTTTGCTATTACTACTACAAAACTGTTGCTACTGATAAACTGCTGTGAGCAAGACTATTTCTAGGTGCAGCTGAATTGACAACTCAGTTGTTAAGGCTTATAGATATTCTTTGGCTCCCCTTTTGTCGAATCAATAAATTGGGTTTTACATCCCTCGAGGACTGTTGCGATCCCCTATACTTGTGGGTCATCACCCCTGTTGCCGCATATGGTCGGCTACTGCCACGGCAATGGAGGTAGTTCCCTCCCGTGCGGCTGCGATGCTACTACCCCCGGTACCATTGTTCCCTTGCTCGGGACTTGAGGCCTCGCGCCAAAGCTCATAGTGAGATGATGAAGATGGTGAATTTTCCGTGGTGGCGTGTGCTGGTTGGCGGTGGGTTGGGTGGAGCACTTCGGACCGTCTGGGTGGTGGTTCTTTGGTGGTGGGAGAAATCCATGCTAGCCCTGTCTGACACTGACGTGGTGTCGCCTGCGGGTGTCGCCTCTCCTTCCTAAAGGGCATCGGGTATCTCCTCCCCACCCCCTCCGTGTACCGGGGAAACCCTAGGACCAGTCCGGGCGGCACCGCCATCATCGTTGCATCCCTTGCTAAGGTGCTTCTTGGTACACGGCGGGTCGGAATGCCTCGAGCGCGGTGGGACCTTTCCGGAGCGTGCATCGGTAGAGGGCCATTTTCATTTCATCGATCGACCATTTCTTTCGATTGCCATTTTGTTCTCTTTTGTTTCTTTTGGGCTTGGTTGTGTTGCGGCCCCAACAAGTTCTTTGTACCATGTGATTGCTATATTAATATAGCGGGACGAAAGCCTGATTCGAGGAAGGTAAGGAAGGCCGAAGAGAAAAAAGAAATCTGGAAGAAATCTACTACAGGCTGGGCAAAACTGAGTGCGGGTGCGAGTTTTACCTCAGAACTGATGCATGTTTGTGGGGAGCGTATTACTTTAATTTGCATACAGTGATAGACTGATAGTCCATGCCATATTACTTTAGTTTCAAATTTGATCTTTACTCTGTGTCATCCGATCGTTTGTTTATATTACTTCGTTTTGTTTGTTGCAATCTCTACTATCTAAAAATCAGGAAGGTGTTCTGTTTTCTGCCTCGTTGTGCGATACGTCATCGTTTCATCCAACTCCTCGGCCCTCGCGCGTCGCTTCGTCCTCCCGCAACCAACGCTTGGAGAAGAAACGCATAACCTCAATCTTCGCGTCGTCTACCTCATCCACCGCACTGCTGCTGCCTAAGCCAACACCGCCGGCTTCAACCCCCATGGCGAGGCCATCCCAGGCCGATTCCCGATACGAGGGATTGCACAATCCCCCGCTCACCGTTGTGCCTCCACCGTCGCCATCTACTCCAACTCCAGTGACCATGTCCATGTGCTCGATCTCCTCTTCACCACCACCTCTCAATGATTCGGGGATGCAAGGTATAGTTTGGAAGGCTAGAGCGTGAAGTGGAAACTCATGGGCACCCAAGCGTATCATCGTCCTCGCACGGAGCTCGCAGGCGCACTAGGGAAATCGTCTAGGTTGGTCACCTCCGATCCTTCCTATTGTGAACATCGTGCCGCCTAGCCGCGTCCCCCACCTCCCTGGCAATCTCCTCTAAATTTGTCTGCGCTCATCCCTGGTGCCACTAGAACGGTTGTCGGTGTCATTGAATCTGACAACCATAGATCTCGACTGCTACAGGTACCTCTCTAGCCACCATCATTTGTACTAGCATCTGGACTTTGCCCTCCCTATTCCACTAGCCCAACATCATCACTTCTCGACAAACTGTTGCTCATTATCTAGCCTATGTCAACATTTATCTTGTTCATTGGTGCTCAAATGCATTTCTATTAAAATCATTACGCATTCATTTCTTAACGGACAACCATAATGATCAGCGATTCAGAGTGCACTTCACTAGCTGAATGTTGTTTGGCAAAGAGAAACGACCTACTTATATTCACCTCGGTTCTGTAATGCCTCTTATAATTTTACTTTGTTGAGAACATATCATAGCATCTAATAGATTGGATCCTGGACCTTCCGCTTCTTCATTTGCTGTTCATGGATTACTCGTAACAGTATTATAGTTCATTGTGTTTTGTAAACTATGATAGCTGGTTCACTTATAAGTGATCCCATGGCCTGATAGATGCCTAATATATGTAACTTTGTAGTAAGTGGAAGGCTAGAACCTTGATACGTTGCTAACGTATCCATAATTTTTGATGTTCCATGCTTGGTTTTATCTACTTTCTTATGTTTTGTTCCAACTTTGGAGTACTTTCTATACACTTTCTTGGACTAATCTATTAACAAGAGCCACAGTGCCAACTACCTGTTTTCTGCTGTTTTTGGTTCCAGGAAAGTCAGAAAATAAATATTCTCGGAATTGGACGGGACAAAAGCCAAAGTCAGTTTTTCACCGAGGGACATGAGGAGCCAGAGTACGAGACAGAATAGGGCCAGGGGGCCGCCACACCACCTGGCCGCGCGGCCCAGCCTGACCCGCGCTAGAGTGTGGTCTGGCCGCCTCCGACACCCCCCCGGCCTCCCCTTTCGCCTATAAGATGCCTCTGATACAGAAACCCTAAGTACCCGATCAAAATTCCACGAAAGAGTCTATAGCCGCCGTCATCTCCATCCCTAGATTAGGAGGGATCTGAAGCTCTTCCTGGCACCCTGCCGGAGAGGGCAATTCACCCTGGAGGCCTTCTTCATCACCATGCAAGCCTCCGGTGTGATGCGTGAGGAGTTCATCCCAGGACTACGGTCCATTTAGTAGCTAGATGGCTGGTTCTCCTCCTTTGTGCTATCATGTTTAGATCTTGTGAGCTCCGTTCATGATCAAGAACATCTATTTGTAATTCTACATGTTGTGTTTGCGGGGATCCGATGGATATTGAGATGCTATTTCAGATTGATTATTGATTCTATCATGTCTTTGTTATTTGTGATCTTGCATGCTTTCCATTGTTTGTAGCTATCTTGGCCAAGTAGATGCTAGCAACTCCAAGAGTTAGTATTTATGCTCGATAGTGGGTTCATGCCTCTAGTAATATAGGGAAGTGACAGAAATCTCTAAGGTACTAGATGTGGTATTGCTACTAGGGAGAAAACAACAATCCTTTGTTCATAGAACAATCGTATTGTTTACTTTACACGCAATGTGTAATGCAATTATCTGTTACTTGCAACTTAATACTGGAGGGGGTTCGGATGATAACCTGAAGTTGGATTATTAGTCATAGATGCAGTTGGATTACGGTCTATGTATAATGTTGTAATGCCCAATCAAATCTCAAAGGAGTCAAGATGAGTAGTATATGCATGATTGCTTTCTCGATGTTTGTCAATTGCCCCACTATAATTTGTTCACCCAGCATGTCATCTATCTTAAGGAGAGCCACGACTAGTGAACTATGGACCCCGGTCCTTTCTTTTATCATCAATCTACAAATGTTTACTGTTTTCTGTTTACTTTCTGCAAACTATTACTTTCTTCCACACAATACGTTTAATCCTTTGTTTTCTGCAAAATCGGTGAGATTGACAACCTCACTGTAAGTTGGGGGCAGAGTTCTGTGGTTGTGTTGTGCAGGTTTCCACGTTGCTGCTGGCACCGGTAGTGCGCCCTACCAAAGTCTAGCTAGCAACACCTTGGAGGTGTTTCCTTGCTCCTACTGGATTTATAACCTTGGTTTCATAACTGAGGGAAAACTTGTTGCTGTGCTCATCATACCTTCCTCTTGGGGTTCCCCAACGAGCTCGATATATTTTGGGCCATCAAGCTATTTTTCTGGCACCGTTGCCGGGGAGTCAAGGACATCTTCACAATGGGAGTCCCTCATAACCAATATATTTACTTTGTTATTTTTGTTTTGCTTAGTTTACTTTTGCTTTGTTTGCTTATTTCTTTATCAAAAACACAAAAAAATTAGTTTTACAAGTTCGCTTTCTTTATTAAAAACACAAAAAATGACTACTCTTGAAAACACTAAGTTGTGTGACTTCACTAGCACCAACAACAATGATTTCATGAGCACACCTATTGCTCCACTTGTTCCTGAAGCTACTTTCTTTGAAATAGAACGTGCTTTACTCAATCTTGTTATGAGAGAACAATTTTCTTTATTGGTAATGAAGATGCTGCTGCTCATCTAAATGACTTTGTTGAACTTTGTGAGATGCAAAAGCATAGGGATATAGATGGAGATATCATTAAGCTTAAATTATTTCTTTTCTCTTTGATAGGAAAAGCTAAAGAATGGTTGAATTCCTTAACTAGGAATAGTATTGATTCTTGGACTAAATGCAAAGATGCTTTCATTGGAAAATACTATCCTCCTGCTAAGATTATATCTATGAGAAGTGAAATAATGAAGTTTAAACAATCTGATAATGAACATATTGCTCAAGCTTGGGAAAGAATGAAATCTTTGGTAAAGAATTGTCCCACTCATGGAATGATTGCTTGGATGATTATCCAAACTTTTTATGCAGGATTGAACCATTCTTCAAGAAATCTATTGGATTCTGTTGCTGGAGGTACCTTTATGACCATTACTTTGGGTGCTGCAACAAAGCTCCTGGATAATATGATGGTTAACTATTCTGAATGGCACACTAAGAGAGCTCCACAAGGTAAGAAGGTAAATTCTGTTGAAGAAACCTCTTCCTTGAGTGATAAAATTGAGTTTATTATGTCTATGCTTGTTAATGGGAAGGCTCATATTGATCCAAATCATGTTCCCTTAGCCTCTTTGGTTGCTCAAGAAGAGCAAGTTGATGTGAACTTTATAAGAAATAACAATTTTAGCAACAATGCCTACATGAATAATTCTGGTAACAACAATTATAGGCCATATCCTCCCAACAATGGTAATGCTTATGGAAATTCCTACAACAATAATAAGAGTGCACCCTCTGAACTTGAAGTTATGCTTAAAGAATTTATTAGTAAACAAACTGCTTTCAATAAAACTATTGAGGAAAAACTCTCTACTACTGAAAGAAATATAGCATCATTGGCTTAAGCTCAATCTTCTTTGAATAAAATTGGTGCTAAACCTGCAACTATTGATAATCCCTTTGCTGATACTAATGCCATACAAGTTAAAATTGATGAAAATGTTAGACTATTAGCTGAATTGCATGCTAAGTGGGAAAGAGAAGATGAAATTACTAGAAACATTAGTGTTTCAACTATCACTACCACTAGTGTTGAGGCTAGTAATAACTCTACTACTTTAGATGATAATTATGATTTTGATCTTGATGGTGGCAACATCTCTGAAGTTATTAAGCTCCTACAAAAGCTTGCTAAAAGTCCTAATGCTAGTGCTATGAATATGGCCTTTACAAAACACATTACTGATGCTCTCATAAAAATTAAAGAAGAAAAGATGAAACATAAAGCTTCTATTCCTATAAAACAAGAAGATGGTTGGGAACCCATCATTAATATGAAAGGGAATGATTTTGACTTCAAAGCTTTATGTGATCTTGATAGTAGTGTTTCTATTATGCCTAGAAGGATTTATGATATGCTTGACCTGCCACCATTGGAAGATTTTTATTTGAATGTCCCACTTGATGATAATGCTAAAAAGAAACTCATGGGGAGTATTAATGATGTTATTATTATGGTTAACAATGCCTATGTCCTTGTTGATTTTTATGTTTTGGATGTTGAATGCAATGCTTCTTGTCCTATTACTTTTGGAAGACCTTTTCTTAGAATTGTTGGTGCCATTATTGATATGAAAGAAGGCACCCTTAAATATCAAGTCCCACTCAAGAAAGGTATAGAACACTTCCCTAAGAAGAGAGAGAAGATTTCTTTTGCCTTTCTTATGAAAACAAAATTTGCTCTTAATGCTTCTTCATTTGAGAACACTTGATTCTTTTTCTTGCTTCTTATGCCTAACTTAAAGGCGTTAAAGAAAAGTACTTATTGGGAGATAACCCAAAAGATTTAGATGAGTCTTGTAAGTTATTACTTCAGTAATAACCGCTCCTTATCCTTTTTATTTGCTTTTTGTGCCAAGAGTAACCTCTAATGAGAGAGAAGTAATGATTGGGGAAGTTGTTGTCCCGAAACATATTTTTGTGCTTCACCATAAAAATTCGTGTAAAATCTCTGTACATTGTTTTGAGGCGTGAATTTTTGTGCTTCTGCCCTAGGTTGTTATCTAATTTTGATTTGAGCAACAGAAGGTCTTCGAAAAAATTGGTTTTTACCTGCAAGTCTGTTTTGACAGATTTCTTCCATTATTTGCATTTGCTTCTTGTTGGTTCCTTTTTGAGTTCTTTTGGGCAATTGAGCTTTTTGAGGGAAGTGCTACAGTAGCTTGTGTTTTAGTGGAAGTTTTATTGGTGTTGGAACTGAACCTAAAGACTTATTATCTTGAGTACACTAATGTTGCTAATAAAGATTATGTGAAGTTTTGTATGAAGGAAAATATTCAGGTGTATGGAAGGAATGAGTAATGAGATGAAGAATGGACTAAAGCTCAAGCTTGGGGATGCCACGTGTGTCACCCCAAGAAATATCCATGAAGTACAAGCGTCAAAGATTGGGGATGCCCAAGGCATCCCCTTCTTCATCAATAAAAATACCAGGTTTCTTCCAAACACTTCATTTTATTGTTTCTTGCATAATTGTGTTATTCTTGGAGCGTCTTCTTTTTTGTTTTTGTTTTTGGTTTTTCGTTTGCTTGGTTTTATTAGTTTGATGAATAAATTGGTTGGACCCCTCTTTCATACATTGGTTTTCAAATAGTTTGGTTTGTATTGGAAAAAGAGTAGGAAAAGTTCATTCTTAAGTGGTAAAGAGAGCTTGTTTTGACTGTGGCCTATGCTCTGTCATGCCATGCTTGATATTATTTTGGCTTTATGCTTAGTATTCTTTGCTGTAGCATGACTTGTTATAAACAATTGAGATTGCTTAATGTGCCTTGGAAGAATCATGCATTGTTTTAGCATATTAAAGCATAGTATTGTGGTATTCTCCTTTGATGCTTTATTTGGGTTGACTTGGCACATGCTCACACCATGTTATGACTATCCCAAGTCACCATAGCCTTTATGATCCTTTAGTTTTCAACTTGTAGTATCACTTTATGCTTTGGTTAATGATGTTTTGTCGCTCTGCATGATTATGGCCATTATTGCTCTCTTAGTTGGTCGCTCCCAGTCTTTTGCTAGCCTCCATAACCAAGTATGAGTTCCACTCATGCATCCAACTCCTAAAACCAAATTATTCCAAAGAGTACACCATACCTACCTATTAGCATATATATTCATGTTTTTATCTACCTTCTGAATTAAACTTGTTATGAGAAAACTAGTGATTAAAGCTCTCACGAACTTGATGGCACACTTTACTTTTCTTGCCCTTAATAAACTTGAACCATTGTGTCGTCTATGTTGTATATGCTTGCACTTATTTGTTGGGGATTAGCAGAACCATGCTGTCATGGGGAATGGTTTCAAGATTGCACGGGTACTTTGTACCTAGTTGATATCATGCTCTTTTGTCTATGGATGTCGTCGGTGTGAAATGAAAGGGGAGCTTCTAAGTCCATGGAGTTATGTATATGTGTTAGAGAAACGCCTGGGCTGCTGGTCTAATCCATGCTGACATGGTGGAAATCTGCAGCTTAACCATAATGAGCAGTCTATGAAGCATTCTTCTTATATAAAAAGAGTCCTATATTGAGAAAAAAGAGAAAAAAAAAGATTATGAAAAGAGGAAAGAGAGAAAAAAGCACCATATTCCCATGGTAAATAAGAAGATTGTTGATATGCTCACTGTCTGCTTTCCTTGTCATTTTTATATGGGGATTCTTCCGTATCATCAGGCAAGGGGTACCCCGTTGGCGGTTCTCTATGATACACATGTACTTACTATGACAAGAACTTACTTGTGACTAAAGTTGAGTAGCATGAGGTTCGGTACTCGTAAGCAAGGGGCATGAGATTTCAACTTATAACTTGGCAAGCATATACTCCACAGTTTGTTCACTTTAACCTTAATTACTTCAAGATGCTTATGATAGGGGAAATGAGAGATGAAATCTAATAAGTACCATAATTTTTGGAAGCTCTTTATGAAACTTGAATCCCTACTTCCTTCTATGAAGGCCTTTCTTTTAATTTTATGTTGAGTCTCCACCTTCTATCTTTATGCACCTATTTTGAGAGCATAGTGGCCATTCTTAGTTCTATGTGCATTGTCCCAAGACTTGTTGATTGATGCATAGCTTTGATATTGCTTGTTTTAAACTATTTGTATCTAGTCACTCTTATGAACTTTGAAGGTGTCCTATGCATTTATGTTTGCTACTCTATGAGGGACAAGATGAATGCCGCTATGCTATGTTTTCTTTATGTGAAACAAACAAATGTCTTGCAAAGCATTGTTATTCATGAATCTTTTGTTTGTGCCTTTTCATGTTGCAACATAGTTGCTTTGTCTTATTGTTAGAACTTTATCTTTCATGTTATGATTGAAGTACTATGATCCCATATATCATTGTTTTACAAATACTTTGATCAATTTTATGATGGTGCATGTCACCTCAAAAATTATTCTTTCTTTTTATCACTTACCTACTCGAGGACCAGCAGGAGTTAAGCTTGGGGATGTTTATATGTTGCTAACGTATCCATAATTTTGATGTTCCATGCTTGGTTTTATCTACTTTCTTATGTTTTGTTCCAACTTTGGAGTACTTTCTATACACTTTCTTTGACTAACCTATATTAACTAAAAAGCAAAAGAAAGGCCCTTCGCTTTCAGCTCTCATTGCCCTATCATGGGCATCTTTAGGTGATTAAGGTTAAAGTGACACAACTAAGAGGATATGCTTGACAAGTTATAAGTTGAAATCTCATGCCCCTTACTTAGGAGTACCGAACCTCGTGCTACTCAACTTCAGTCACAAGTAAGCGCTTGTCATTGTAAATACATATGTATCATAAAGAACCGCCAACGGGGTACCCCTTCCACATGATACAGGAGCTATCCCATAATCAAAATGACAAGGCAAGCAGACAATGAGCATCTTAGCGATCCTTTTATTTGCTATTTGCATAGGTTTTTATTGAGGATACTTAATAGAGTGCTCATAATGGTTATGCTGCAAGTTTCCACCATGATTAGGCATGGCTTAGGCTAGCGGCCTATGCGTTTCTCTAACACACATATAAACTCCATGATCTTACAAGTTCCCCTTTTATTTCACACTGCCGGGATCCATAAGCAAAAGAATCATGATATCAACAGAATATAAGTGCAATGTTGAAAGCATTCCCCATGATACATGGTTCCGCTAACTTCAACTTATAAAGCGCAAGCATATACGCAACAAAGATGGACACAATGGTTCAAGTTTATTGATTGCAAGAGAGAAAAGTGTGCCATCAAGTTCGTGAGAGCTTTAATCACTAATTTTCTCATAACAAGTTTAATTTAGAAGGTAGATAAAAACATGAATTTACTTGGAATAGCAATAGTGCTAATAGGTAGGTATGCTGGACACAAATGGCATAGGTTTGGTTTAAGGATTGGATGCATGAGAAGAATTCCCTCTCAGTACAGGTTTTTGGCTAGCAAGGCGGGGTATCAAGCATAAGAGTTGAAGGAAACAAACAAACATACACGTGATAAAAACAAACATGCAAACTTCCTCGTAAGCACAAAAGATCTTAACTAGAGAATACTAAACTTATGAGCAAATCAAGAAAGAAAGATGATGGAATTATATTTCTTTAGAGTACTTCTATCTTTTCATTCAATTCTCAAAAATAGTGTTGCTACTGACCGAGCCAGGTTTGCCAAAACCAACTAATATTAACTCAATGATCCCAAAGTGCTACCAATACTAACGACAAGATCAATCATATAACCATGAATTGAAAACTAATATAAGATATGCAAAAGAGTAAATGATAGAACTTCTCATTAATATTCCATAATGGTAACTCACACCAAGGGATACATATCTAATGAGAGAGGGGACACTTCCATAATGCAAACCATCCTACATGATAACTTCTCTATTCATGATATGGCTCTACTAAAAAGGTAAAAAGATAGAAGATACTGATGTGATACCGCAGCACTCCCCCAAGCTTGGAACAAACCAAGGGGATGCCAAACCTGATGACGAATTACTCCTTCGGTGGTGGTGGTATTCTCTCGATGAGCTCTTTGATCAGTTTCCCTAAGTCCTCAATCTCGAAGGTGAGATTACGAATCAGCTATGTGTTTTTCTCAATGCGGCTCATGATCATGTCGGGTTGCGAATTCCATCTCTTGCTATTCTTTCCCCACTCTTCCTCCTTGAAGTCTTCTTTTCCTGCATGGCTAGAACGAGGCAAATCCCAATTGGAGGGTAGTTTCCCCTTGGGCATATTCTGGTATTCATGCTCATGGATAAGGGTATGGAAAGGATTCTTGGTGCGTGGAGGAAGTAATCGTGGATCCAAATAGTGACACGGAGCTTTCCCTCCAGTTGACATCCGTGCAGTCCTTATGACCCTGGCAGATCTTGCCAACACTCCAATGCTTGCAATGGTAGTGCCGGTGTGCGGATGTTGGCCTTGCTTTGCCTCCTCTTCATCTTCACTCTTCATCTCCTCCTTCTGTCCAGAGTCTTGGGGATCTTCCTCCATAGGCTCCTTTCCTTTATCCTTGGTGGACACCATCGTGCTTCTAACTTTCAAGAATAGTTCCTGACAGAAACAGGTCGAAACGAAAACACAATGAAAACACGATATACGAACCTCGAGGGATCCGGGGGATTATATATTACGAAGTTTTACAACAAAACGGAGGTACTAGGAGAAAACGGGTCGGAGACGGAGTCCGAGGTGGCCACACCACCTGGTGGCGCGGCCAGGGGTGGGCCCGCGCCACAGGGTGGTGTGAGCCACCCTGGCTCCGTTTCTGTCCCTCTTTCGCTTCGTAGCTTTCCTTATTGGCTAAAAACTGCAAAAATATAACTGGACAGATCTTTCGCGGAACTTTTCTTACCAGAACTATTACATATTTAAAAACGGACTCTGCAGGTCTCTGAATTTGGTCTTTAGCAGATTCTTCCGGAGTCACCACTTGAATAACATCAATATCTTTATCTTCATACACTTATTTCTTGAGTCATGAAACCTTTCACCTCCTTATTACACCATTATCTCCACTAACCTGGAAATTTCTTTCACACAAAACTTCACAGAGTTCTCATTAGCAACATTAGTATAAGTGAAGTGATAAAACCTTTTGAGTCCAATTTCAACTGAAAACCATCAAAACAAGAGCTACTGTAGCAACCCCTTCCGAAAACCCAAAAATAATTCAAAAAGGAAATCGATTAAAGAAGCAAATGCAAGAGCGGCAAAATCTGTCAAAACAGACCAGCAGGTAAAGATCAATTTTTTCGAAGATCTTCTGTTGCTCAAATCAAAAAGTGCAAAACTAACGAAAGTTAAATAACCACCTGGGGTAGAAGCACAAACAATTACAGCTCAATCCAACATACAGAGATCTCTCACGAATTGTTACGGTGAAGCACAAAAATCTGTTTCAGGACAACAACTTTCCCAAATCTTACTTCTCTCTCATTAGAGGTTGATCTTGACACAAAAACTAAACAAAAAGGATAAAGAGAGGTTATTACCGAAGTAATAACTTCCAAGACTCAAATAAAAACAAAAACAAACTGAAAACACAAATAAATTGGGTTGTCTCCCAAAAAGCTCTTTCTTTATAGCCATTAAGATGGGCATGATAATTTTGATGATGCTCACTTAGAAATATGAATTGAAGTGAAAGAGAGCATTAAGAAGAAAATACACACGCTTAAGTATAACCCACTTCCTATGCAAAGGAATTTTGTAAACAAACAAGTTGTTGAAACCAGAGGTTACTAGTATAAGAAGGCAAAAGAAGTGCAACATAAAAACTTCCAGCATAAAACGGGGAATCTTGATATTATTGAGATAGATAAGAAAACTTTTCCCTCTCTCATAGTAACTTTCAGTATAATGCATAAACTTAACAATATAACTATCACAAGGACCATCGTAACAATGATCACTTATTCTAATAGAAATCACATGAATACTAGTTCTTATGATATTTCTTTGTGAAACAATATTAGAGGTATCCTTGCAAAGGATAGTGTGGCCCTCTTCTTCATATTTAGTGACAAAATCTTTCACATTTGCTATTATAGGTTCATCATCCATTTGTTTATCAGGTTCAACATCTTTATTTGTAATTTCATCGACCATACTAGCTATCATAGAATGTTACTTTATCTTAACTGGGAAAGGGATTTTCTCAATGTAAGGTTCAAGTAAAACATGATTAGCAGTATAAACTTCAGTATTTCTTGCAGGAACACTCTTAGCAATATCTTTATAAGGTTCATGATACTTATTCCACTTCTTTTTAGGCACTTCAATGTAGGAAGCAAAAGCCTTAAAATAAGTTGCAATAGCTTGAGAGTCTAGACCATAAGCATTTTTAATATTTTGAAAGTCGTCAGTTCCCATAAAAGATTCAATGCATTCATAATCATAATTTATACCTGACTTTCTTCCTTTGTAATTCTCCCATGCTTCAGCATTTTCTTGAATACGGTACAGAATATCCCATTTAGCTTCTTCTTCCATGTGTGTGATGGCTCAGTGCTGATGTAGAGCTCGTTGAGGAACCCCAAGAGGAAGGTATAATGAGCACAGCAGCAAGTTTCCCTCAGTTATGAAACCAAGGTTTAATCAAACCAGTAGGAGCAAGGAAACACCCCAAAGGTGTTGCTAGCCGAGCCTTGGCAGGGCGCACTACCGGTGCTAGTAGAAACGTGGAGACCTGCACAACACAACCACAGAACTCTGTCCCCAACTTGCGATGAGGTTGTCAATCTCACCGGTTTTGCTGAAAACAAAGGATTAAACGTATCGAATGGAAGGAAGTAATAGTTTGCAGAAAGTAAACACAAAGCATTAAACAGTTTGTAGATTGAATGTAAAAGAAAGGATCGGGGTCCATAGTTCACTAGAGGTGGCTCTCCTTAAGATAGATAACATGCTGGGTGAACAAATTACATCGGGGGAATTGACAAACACCGAGAAAGCAATACATGCATATGCTTATCATCTTGACTCCTTTGGAACTTGTTTGGGCATTACAACATTATACATAGACCTCCATCCAACTGAATCTATGAATAATAATCCACCTTCAGGTTATCATCCGAACCCCCTCCAGTATTAAGTTGCAAGCAACAGATTATTGCTTTACGAATTGCGTGTAATGTAAACAATATGATTGTTCTATGAACAAAGGATTGTTGTTTTCTCCCTAGTAGCAACAACACATCTAGTACCTTAGAGATTTCTGTCACTTCCCCAGATTACCAGAAGCATGAACCCACTATCGAGCATAAATACTAACTCTTAGAGTTGCTAGCGTCTACTTGGCCAAGATAGCTACTAACAACGGAAAACATGCAAGATCACAAATAACAAAGACATGATAGAATCAATAATCAATCTGAAATAGCATCTCAATATCCATCGGATCCCCACAAACACAACATGTAGAATTACAAATAGATGATCTTGATCATGAATGGAGCTCACAAGATCTAGACTTGAAAGCACAAAGGAGGAGAACCAGCCATCTAGCTACTACATGGACCCGTAGTCCAGCGCATCACATCGGAGGCTTGCATGATGATGAAGAAGGCCTCCAGGGTGAATTCCCCTCTCCGGCAGGGTGCCGAGAAGAGCTTCAGATCCCTCCCGATCTTGGGATGGAGATGACGGCGGCTACAGACTCTTTCATGGATTTTGATCGGGTACTTAGGGTTTTCGTCCCGAGGGCAATATATAGGCGGAAGGAGAGGCCGAGGGGGTGCTGGGGTCGGCCAGACCACCCCTTGGCGCGGGCCAGGCCTGGCCGCGCGGCCAGGTGGTGTGGCCGGCCCCCAGCCCTTCTCCGTCTCGTATTCTGGCATCTGATGTCTTCCGGAAAAATAGGCACTTTGGCTTCTGTCCCGTCCAATTCCGAGAATATTCATTTTCTGACTTTCCTGGAACCAAAAACAACAGAAAACAGGCAGCTGGCACTGTGGCTCTTGTTAATAGGTTATTCCAAGAAATCATATGAAAAGTACTCCAAAGTGTGGACAAAACACAAGAAAGTAGATAAAACCAAGCATGGAATATCAAAAATTATAGATACGTTTGCAATGTATCAGCGTGTAAATGATCCAGCACAAGAAGCATCCAATAAATCCTTATCATGAAGAGAAAGCCTTGCATAAAAGTTATTGATAATAATATTGTTGGGGAGCTCATGAATAGGACATTTGAGCATCAGTAACTTCAATCTCCCCCAAGCTTGAGCTATACTCTCTCCATCAAGAGGCCAAAAGTTGTATATTTGATTCAGATCTTTATGAATCTCACGAGGAGGATAAAAATTTGAATAAAAGATAGGTACTATTTCCTCCCATTCAAGAGCTTGACCATTCTTCAGCAGCTTATACCATTCATCGGCTCTTCCTTTCAGTGACAATGAGAATAACTTCTTCTTAACTTGATCTGTAGTAATACCTGCACACTTGAACAACCCGCACAATTCGTGTATAAAGAGCAAATGATCACCGGGATGGACAGTTCCATCCCCAACATAGTAGTTATCCATAACACGATCAATAATTCTTGTAGGTATTTTAAAAGTATCATTCTCAGCAGGTGGTGGTTCATCTACTACCTTAGCAGTGGTAGTAGCATTACGAAATAAGAAACTCAGCGAATTATCCATATTGAAAATAAAGCATCTAATAGAAGTAAACAATACTCATAGTAGAAGTTTCCTTTATCAGTTCCACTCTCTAATAGCGCTTCACTCCCCGGCAATAGCGCCAGAAAATAGTCTTGATGACCCACAAGTATAGGGGGTGTATCGTAGTATTTTCGATAAGTAAGAGTGTCGAACCCAACGAGGAGCAGAAGGTGCTGGCGAGTGGCTTGGAGCAGGAATTCTCTGTAAAAACTTAGCAAAGGGATTTTTAGGGGTTTTTGATAATGCAAGTAAATAAAGTACAAGTAAATAAAAGACAATAAGAATAAATGCAGCAAGTGGCCCAATCCTTTATTCAGCAAAGGACAGGCCGGTTGCATTACTTAAGATGACCAAACGTTCTCGAGGACACATGGGATTACTGTCAAGTGTTTTCGCTTCATATAGTTGATCAATCTTCTTTAGTTTGCTAAGTGTTGTGTGGGTGAACCTGTGCTAATGTACCGACCTTCCTAGGACTAATACATACTTGTGATTATACCCCTTGCAAACATCCGTAAGTACAAGAAAGTAATTAAGGTAGAAACCTAACCACAACTTTAAGCTCTAAGACCCTGATGTCCCTTGTGCAATGGTTTCCTAACGGGGGTTCATGTTTCTGTCACTCCGGCAACCCCTACGATTAGTAGCCAAATACACAATGCATTCCCCTAGGCCCATATAGGTGAAGTGTCATGTAGTCTACGTTCACATGACACCACTAGAAGAAGTACACCACAACTTAAATATCAAACTATTGAATCTTCCTCAACACAATTCCACTACTAACAACATGACTTCTCCCATGTCCTTAAGAACAAAACGAACTACTCACAAGACATCATATGGATCATGATCAGAGATGGAATAATGATGTATAACAATCTGAACATAAACAATAATTCAAAGGTTCACTTAATTGCATCAACTACAAAGAGTAATCAACACCGAGAAAGTTTCCCCTAAGAACTATGTAAGATTCAACCCAATTGTTATAGCGATATGGAGATGGTGATGAGGGTGCTGGTGGAGATGATAGTGGTGATGATGATGATGATCTCGATGAAGTCTAGCTTGATGGTGGTGTTGATGGCGATGATCTCCCCTCTCCGGGAAGGAATTCCCCTGGCAGAATTCTGTCTGCCGGAGAGATCTTTCTCTCTCGGTGTTTTCCGCCCCACAGAGGTGGCAAAATCTTTATGTGGTTGCTCTTTGAGTCTTAGGGTTTCAGGAGGATAATATACGCTAGAGGGGAGAGCCAGGGGTGGACCAGGGCGGCCACACCACCTGCTGGCGCGGCCTAGGCTGGCCCATGCTAGGGGGTGGTGTGGGCCCCCTGTGGCCCAGCTCAGCCTCCCCTCCTGGCTTCCTTCATCTTCTAAAAAAAGGATATTCGATGTATTTTCCCGGATTTTCTGATCATCGTGAATTTTGCCTCCAAACAGCACCTTTTCCATCAGAAGCCTGACTGCAGCGGTCCATGCTCCAAAAGTCATCAACCATGCAAAAACAGATAAAATAACATAAGTATCATCCCTTAATATGAAATATATCAATGAATAACAGTAAATTATGATATAGAATAGTGATGCAAAATGGACGTATCACTATGTAGTTCGCATTCATTAGCTAAATGCTCCAGCTAGGAGAAAGCCTGCCATAGCTAGGATCGCTGAAGACACTAGATGGCTACTACAGAACCTGATGGATTTCAGGATTGACAAACTCGAAAGATCTAGGAACGGTATTGCTCATGAGCTTACAAAACTGCATCTTTCTAAGCACTTGGATGTGAGATATTTGGAATTCAGAAGGAACAGCATAGCCGCCTCTTTGAGAAAGGGAAGCTCCCCAACTTCACTAGTCACTCCAGCTACTCATTTTCCTTTATCTCCATGTAAGTATTCTTGGCTTCTTTCCATCTTTAATTTGTTTGCAAGAAGGCAGTGCATGGTGCTCTGCTCGTTGCTGAATTGTGTTGCCTTAGTAGACCAGTTAGTCAGTCTGATTTAGTGTGGGGAACATCATCCATTTTTCTTGTTAATAATGCCGCCCATACTTTTGTTGGTTTTTTAGATTGGTTGGAAGGCAAGAACCAAATCCACTTTCTCCTCATCCGAAACCATTTCAAAATGTAGGTTTTTGTTATATTAAGCAGTGGCCAAATTTTTCACAGAATGAGATTAAGACCAAGTGCTGGAACTGTACCTTACATGTAGAAACTAATGTTTTCATGATATTCTATAGTAAGGAACATGAGTTAAATAAATATATGTAAATAAAATAATCTGAATTTTAAATTTGGGTTGCAATGAATTTGTGCAGCTTGTAAGAATTGATGTGTGCATTGTAAGTTCAGTATTGATGGATCTGAATGATATTTCTTATTTTGTTATACGACATTGGGTTTAGTTTTTGGTCGTAATGCACACATACATGGTAGCTGCTGCGTGGGATCTACCAGGTACGGGAAACAATGCTATCTGGGAGCGCTGGACAAGAAGGTAAGGAAGGGAGAGAGGAGGTCGCATTAGCTGAGACAATGAGCGACGGGAGAAGAGAAAGATTCGCTTGCTCAGCTCTGGACAGTGGCGGGTTGGCTTTTTCCCGGCGGTGAAAGGGGGCACGGGGCCCTAGACGGTGGTGGTGTACCTTGGCGACGGCAGTTTCGCCCGACGGCTTGCATTCTGCGGGCGTGGTGGATGGAGGTGCAGCAGTGTGACCCGTTCAGCAGTAGGGCGGTGCTGCCTAGGGCATTCTTTGCTGGCGGTGGGGCAGTAGAGGGATGCGGCCGGTGGTGCTCAGCTCAACCCAGATCTGGGCCCGTTTGGGCCCCATCTGGGTTGGGATCGGCCTGTCCTGGAAGCTACTGTGTGGCTCCCTCGAGGTGGAGGAGGGGCGACGTAGGATCTGGTTGGTAGTGGCGCGCGCAGATGCTCTTACTATAACGTGGCGACGGGGGATTTGCGGGCCTATCTCGGCCCGACCGGGCTTGAGACTTGGTGTGCTCCTATTGCCACGTCTGGTCGGCTACTTCCACGACAATGGAGGTAGTTCCCTCCCGCGCGGTTGCGATGCTACTATCCCCGGTACCATTGTTCCCTTGCTCGGGACTCGAGGCCTCGTGCCAAAGCTCATAGTGAGATGATGAAGATGGTGCCTTTTTCCGTGGTGGCGTGTGTTGGTTGGCGATGGGTTGGGTGGAGCACTTTGGACCATCTGGGTGGTGGTTCTTTGGTGGTGGGAGAAATTCATGTCAGCCATGTCCGACACTAACGCGGTGTCGCTGCGGGTGTCGCCTCGCCTTCCTAAAGGGCATCGGGTATCTCCTCCCCACCCCCTCCGTGTACCAGGGGAAACCCCAGGACCAGTCCAGGCGGCACCGCCGTCGTCGTCGCATCCCTTGCTAAGTTGCTGCTTGGTACACGGAGGGTCGGAATGCCTCGAGCGCGGTGGGACCTTTCCGGAGGGTGCAGTGGTAGAGGTCCATTTTCATTTCATCGATCGACCATTTCTTTTGATTGCCATTTTGTTCTCTTTTGTTTCTTTTGGGCTTGGTTGTGTTGCGGCCCCAACAAGTTCTTTGTACCATGTGATTGCTATATTAATATAGCGGGACGAAAGCCTGATTCGAGAAAGGTAAGAAAGGCCGAAGAGAAAAAAGAAATCCGGAAGAAATCTACTGCAGGCTGGGCGAAACTGAGTGCGGGTGCGGGTTTTCCCTCAGAACTGACGCAGGTTTGTGGGGAGCGTATTACTTTAATTTGCATACAGTGATAGACTGATAGTCCATGCCATATTACTTTAGTTTCAAATTTGATCTTTACTCTGTGTCATCCGATCGTTTGTTTATAGTACTTCATTTTGTTTGTTGGAATGTCTCTCAAAAGAAATGAGTGTGCAAGTTTTTTGGACTCTTTTATGTTCACTCCAAGAAAAAAACATAAGTTTGGGACTGGACAATTGATGTCATCGAAAAGGACATTGTTGTCACTGAGATTTCTGTTTTAGGAAATCTACTTAAGTTTTTGACATACTCTTGCATCAGTAGCTCATGGGTATTTACAATGGATGGGTTTGTTTTGGTGTTACGGCGACTCAACTATTTTGAGTACTGAATTTTTTTTGTGAAACCTTTTGCGGATTGATAATTCTTAGACTCCATATCACGGTAAGATGAGAGATTGATTCCTTCCATCCATGTCCATGAAAGAGGGTATTTTGTTATTGGTAATGGGCAATTAACACGTTTTTGGGAAGACACATGGTTGGGAGAAGAACCGTTGGCAAATCAGTACCCACTCCTATATAATGTGGTGCGCCGAAAAAACGTTTTGGTTGTCGACATCTTATCTCAAAATCCTTTAAATATAGAATTTGGAAGGGCTTTAACATGAGCTAAATGGGATGCGTGGATACTTCTAGTTCAACGTTTAATGGCCATAAACTTAACAAATGAGGAAGACAAATTCAGATGGAAGTTAACTCAATCAGGGAGTTTTACCATCAGATCTATGTATGCTGATTTGTTAAATGACCACACGGTGTTCTTGCGAAAATATATTTGGAAATTAAGGGTACCATTGAAGATAAAGATCTTCATGTGGTTCTTATATAAGAAAGTTATTCTAACAAAATATAATCTAATGAAGCGTCAATGGAAAGGTTGTAAGAAATGTGCTTTTTGTGATTCTGAGGAATCTATAAATCACTTGTTTTTTGGTTGTCCCTTTGCTCATCTTGTTTAGAGAGTGGTTCAGTTTACTTTTGCTATTACACCTCCAACAAATGTCTCAAATATGTTCGGAAACTGGTTGAATGGAGTAGATAAGAAAACAAAAGCACAAATCCGAGTGGGAGCTTGTGCTTTAGTTTGGGCCATATGGAATTGTCGAAATGATGTTATTTTTAACAAGCATAGAACTGCTATTTTTTACAGGTTATTCGTATGGCTACCCACTGGATCCACGAGTGGTCCTTTCTGCTACCATAAGTGCAACGTGTGCCTATGGATTCTGGATGCACACGTCTGGAGACGGTCGCACGGGATATCTACAACCTGGGTGGATGGCGGCTTTCTAATCGTCTCCAATGATCAATAGCCGACACTTTTTTCTTTTTTCGGCTGGTTGATTTTTATGTACACTCTATGTGACCCATGAGTTGTAATCTTTGAATATCTAAAACTTTGCAATAAATAGGCTGTGTGCATCGATTGATGCAGAGGCCGGGATATGTTTCCCATTTCGAAAAAAATGTCTATGAACACTTACAACTTGTCTGATCGTATTGCCTCAACCGATTGTAGTAAAAAATTGTGATGAAATAGGCTTCAATTCAGGAAAGATTATTAAGAAATCAGCATGAACACCTTCAAGATGTACAAAAATTACTTTACACATGGTTGATCAACGTTGTTGGGTACTGGAAGAGCGTTTCTTTACATTTTACATTTCCAGTCCAAAATACTATCTTGTTTTATAAGCATTGAATTTAGTCTGTTTTCTAGCTGTAATTTTTTATGCTAACTTTTGTCAATGATGGTAGACACATATACCCGAGATATATTGTGAAGCCTTAGCAGATTTAGTTATAAATTGAGTTAGTTTTAGCAGAGTATTTGTGCTCTATACTTAGATGAATTGAGTTAGTTTTAGTAGAGTATTTGTGCTCTATACTTACCTGGGAGTATTTGGTAGCACTATATCAATTTGCCTCTTGTGAAGAGGATAAGCTATTTCTTATGGCATGATAAAGTACATTCTCTGCATTATATTTATGTTTCTAGGGCTCTGTTTTCCTTGGAACTGATCGCAAAGATGCAAGCTGTCGGTTGCTTCTAGGCGGCCAAGGATCCAACAGAAGTACCAGACCAACACCGGGGAGATACTGTAGGATGAGAAGCACAAGGTCTTGTGTTGATCCCGATCGAAAATATTCAGAATTTGCAAACCCTGGGAACATTTTTAGAGCATCAATGCAGAGGTCAACATGGTGAAGAGGGAGCAGGAGAACGACAACATGTAGATCGAGCTCAGGCAAGTGTTCCAGCAACCAGCTTGGATTGTTTTTTATTTTACCTACAACACTTCAATGTTTAACAATGTGTGATCCTTCGGTAAGGACACAACGATTAATGTTTCTATATATCTTGTTGTTAATTATTGACCATTATTGTCATTGGACAGAAGTTTTGAGGTTTGGACTCATGTGTTTTCATTGGTATGTCCAGGAGGATCCATGGCAATGCTGGTCTACAGCTCTGAGCAAAACCCGATAGGATGCAGCCCATATGGCGTAGCACGACGCTCCTATCCTCGTTATCAGACCCCTATCCACAAGTAGCAGCATTCAATAGTTTATCTGTGATTTCCTCGACACATCCTTTTTCATACACGCATGCCATGCTCGGGTGGAATTGATGAACTATGTGACCAAATTCTTGACACCTACATAAACTATACTACCAAACAAAAGAAATTGTCAAGAAATTCATCCATGAGGTAAGAACCACGTATTCATGCTACTGATTCGTCCGTATGGCTGTGAGGACAAAGTACTCATGGTTTCCATCTTGGATGAAGAGGTTCAGCTAGGCCCTTGGAACAATTATTTTCTTTTCTTTGTACATATGTACAATAATAAAAATAATAAATATATGTAGTTGAATTCTACTGTCTTATCACCAAAAGGGGGTGGTCGGTCATCTAATCTAGCAGCAACACACAATCCACAATCCACGATCCCTGTAATAAACAAATAAAAAACCAGCAATCCAGTTCAGTCTGACTCTTATATTTGTATGCATATCATTTTTTATCTCTTCTATCGTTCCTTCAGCATACAGGCTAATTTTTGATTATCTGCATGACATCTAATTAGTATGCCTTTTTAATGTTATATCAAATTTATGAGTCGTAGGCTTCCAATGTTTTCCTAAAGTTATACAAGCTTCACAGGTTTCTGAATATCATGAAAAATTAATTGGTCATTATTTATTTATGAGATCTGTAGTGATTTTTTTAAATATTGCCATACTAAAATTATGGTACCTTAATCAAGAATTTGAGTTACACAGGTTTCCATGCAGAAGAAAGTCCAAGCACCTATGTACAATAGAAATGTAACACTGATCATTTTTAAATGTAAATTTTCAAAAGGAAATGTTGATTAATATTTCCTGTTCATTCCTAGGAGAGTTGTACTGAAGCTTCCTATTTTTTTTCAAAATGGATGTGATGCCTCCGACTTCTGCGTCAAAATAATGCACACAACCTACTGAAGCTTTGTGTATGTTGCCAGCATCTTCATGATCAGGTAATTAGTAACCAATTTGTTGAGAACCACCAGTTTAATACCCTTGTGGTCAATGGTTTACTGTGTCAATATTCTGCAACTTCATCAGCCCTTGGAGCTCCTCCCTTCAGTGCTGCTGCAGTGAAGCGATTCATCTGCATCTGCATCTTAGGCGGCTGCCTGCCACTCGGGGAAATCCATGTAGAGGTTAATATGGTTACTTGTAGTGGTTCCCTACTTTTCTTCGAGGTTGACAGTGTGATGCGGATAGCATCATTCACCCTGGTTTGTATTTTTAAGCTCAACGTCCTTCAGTTATTTGCATCAGCGGCAATGTGGTTGTGAGATTGATGCTATCGAGACGCTGAAAGCTTCTGCAGCCTCTTCTGGTACATGAGATCTCTCAATGTTATTCAATTTTTATGTTCCTCATTTCTGCATTCAAAATGTCTAGAAAGTGACATAGTAAAAAGATTCTCCGCCTCGAATTAGATGTCTTAGATTGTCTAGATTCGCATGTATCTAGACGTGTTTTATATAGATGCATGTGAATCTAGACAAATCTCTGACATATAATTTGAGACGGAGGGGAGTACTTCTATATATCCCATTAACATACCATCGAAAATCAAATTGTATTGAAGCATTATTTATATCACACTTTCTGATCACCCCTCTAATGTTCTTCTTTCAGACATTTGGCTAAATTATGGCAACGGGATCAGTTGGTTCGTTGCCCATTTCAAATAAAATGTAAGGTTTATTGCTTATTCAAAAACGAATTCTAGAAGGTAATACAAATATGTCAAAAGTCTAAACTGATTTAGGAACTTTTCGTTTGTATTTCTATATTAGTACTGTGGAGGCTCTATTGCTGGATTATGAATAGTTAGTTTATGTGAGCATACCGGTCAAGTATAACCGTGCTCCTAAATCAAGCAGAAAATATGTGTACAATTAATCAAGTTACTCCAGTTTGTCACCTAAGATGTGTATACTTCTGCAAAGTGAACTCAAGCACCGATCTTCTTATTTAATTTTCTCGAGAAGGCAGAATTTGAAACAAGTCATTTTTAACCACTTATGTCAGTTTGTATGCTAAATATTTCTTAGTAAGAGCTGATATGTGATCAAGATCTGATCGACTAATACTATGAAGTGATAGTTTAAATAACAGGGCTGGAAAATAGTTTTTGTCATACATACATATATCATTTTGACCCCATATGAGATCATGAATCATGAAATTATATTTTAAAATCCAAGTATAATTTCTTCTGTTATAGTGGACGAGTAATATTAACCCGTAGCAACGCACGTACATTTTTATATGTATTATCATATTACTTTGTAAACGTTCAGTAGTATGCTTCACAAGGGTGTAATCCCCTGGTTTTCCATGCTCACGCGGCCTATGGTGAAGTGAGCTTATGAGCCTGGCCTAATATGCTTTGGAGAAGCTCATGTTTTTTAAAAGATCCGATGGTAAGCTGCTTTGTGTGATGTTCAATGTAGCATTGTTCTCCGAAAAATTGAGAAATTTGTGGAGGGTTATATTGGTGAAAAAATATATTTAAAAGTAAATTGTGTTAAGTTATTCATTTTTTGTGGGTTAGTTTAACCCTGATTTACGTGAGACTGCAAGGAGAAGATCATTTTAAAAGATAATAGCTCTGACATGAATCATTTTACTGCTTGACACATTTTGGAGTTTGTATGATGTCACTTTATATCTAGATCTCTTTACATACGTATATCAACCCAGGAGGTTTGTTATGAGTTTATAACCTGGCTGTCATGATTGCTCAACAAAAAACAAAGTGGAAAATAAAACCTCCTTTGGGGCTTTCTGAGGAAGAACTAAAACCAACATGATTACTATTACATAAAAATAAAAAAAGTCCGTTGCAATCCCACGAGCATTTTACTAGTAGTATCTAAAAAGACCATTAGGTTCAGTTTCCTCGCAAAACCAGCGTTTCGCTCCGCTTCGTCCATCCCGCCGATACCGCACGTTCCGCTCCCTGTCGTCAACCGCGTAGAAACTGCGTGTCCCGCTCCCCTTCGTCAGTCCCATCGAAACCGGAAATTAATCCTATGAGACATGGTCTATTATCCCGAAGGATAGACCAACCTCGATACATAACGGTTGCTCCATTCAATATTAAACAGATAAAAAAGGTTAGAAAAGTGAAAATAAACGGACACATGTCAGACATAGGGGAGGGTCTATTAATAGACCGGTCTCATAGGATTTATTTCCGCCCCCAAAATCGAAACTGCAAAAGGTCCCTGCGAACTGTCCTGGATATCCTTGCGTGTTGCTCGAAATTACCAGAACCAGGCATTCCTCGCCAACAAAAAAAACTCTCAGCAAATCCCACGCATGATGAAGCACGCCCGCTAGGCCGGCGGCAGGTCCAAGGGAGCTCGACCGCTGTAATCGCCCCTGCCGGCAGATCGCCAAGATCATCGCGTGCCAATATGTCATCCCGCTGCGCCGCCCTGCCGAGGTGATCCTCCCCCGTTGCGTGATCCGATTGGTCACCTAACGGGCAAGAAATCAGTGCTACACAAAGCGGGTGCCCCGATTCTCGCGTCCCGGCGAGCAATCTGTGCTCCTCCGCGAGCTGAGAGGACTGCATCTCGTCTTCCTCTCTTGCCCCTAGATAGGGCGCCCTGCTCCACGACATCACAACCTCCCGGCATGGCCACGCTAACCCTCGCCAGATGCAGATCGTCCTGCCTCGTGAACCGCCATCTTTGCCTGCCGCCGTAATGTTCCAGGGTTCGTACTTCATGTGTCTGCCTGAATATATATGTGGAAATTTGACTATTGCGTATCAGGTAGCTGCAGCCTGCAACAACGTGCATGGAGCGGAGGTTCGGCAGAGTTTCAGGAGCGACTCCTCTTCTATCTATTGGGGAATGCACAACAAGGCTAACTACAAGTAATGGCTAATCTCTCTGTTTTAAAATATACATACACTTCTTTCGTAAAGCTAAAACATCTTATATTTTAAAACGGAAGGAGTATTTCTTTCACGAGGATGTGGAATTAAGAATTGTTATCAGCTTCACCATGTGACCTCATAACCATTTTTCTGGGAAAACTAAGAAAGGTTTATACTAGAAAAAAGTGGAAGTCACACGAGCATGCCTATAGGTTGGCAAGAAGCTTGCAGACGCAGAGTTTAACCAGCTGACAACTGGTGTGACTTAAGTCATAGCCGTAGTATGGAGCTAGATACAATCGATCAATGTCTATAGGGAGGGTGCAATGCATATCCTGAAATTACAAAATAAATAATTAGGAAAATTGTCAGGACCTTCTCTTGAGATTTCTATAAAATTATTATTAGACAAATACCAAGAAATAGGATATGATCCACAAGTAGTTGTTTCGTGGTTGCCTGTCGTTACCCAATGAACCATGAGGGGTCATTAATGCCATCTAAGCTAAAAAAATATCTCAAAATTAAAAATTAGACAAATTTTGCAAGATACCTTTATTATGTTATAAATAGTCTCAATTTCTATATTTTCAGATATTTTAAACATGAATTAGTTTTGGGCCATTGATTCAGATTTAATCAAGAACACTTAAACCTGGACTAGACTCATCAGGTAAAAGCATGTGTGTGTGCTAGCAAGTGCAAAATCATGACCTTCAGCAGGCCGATGATTACGCCATCGGTGATTAAGACCTTGACAAAACTGAAACAGAATTATTTTGAAGTGTAAACATATTTTTACACCCTTTATATAATACTTTTACATTCTCTATGTTGTACAAGACACAATTAAGCAATACATCTTGATACCCCGACTTCAAGCCAGGTGGGTTGCATCTTCCTGGTTACTTTATACAAAAGAGGCAAATCGTACAATTTTGGATCCCTTTAAAAGGGAAAAATCCAATTTATCTGCAAATTATTGCTAAGCAAATGATATGCATGGAGGAAGTAAGCAACTTTGTTAAAATATTATAGTTATCCCCATGAAAAATCATATGCAAATGAACCAAGTAAGCCTCAACTTAGTTTTTCATGATTTTACATACTTAGTTTGGCTTAGCCGAAAGCTATGTTCACACATATATATTGTTTACTTCAAAAATAAGTGGTGTTCTATTATAGATAGATTATAGGAGCAATAATCATGATTATATTGTCACTTTGGCTAGTTCCTACATTTCATACATGCTTCTTCTTCTAGAAGCTCCATTTTGTTGTTCAAGGAGCACTCAATTCTGAATGAATCACTGGACAATAATTGCATCGATTTTTCTAACATTACAGTGCTTCATAAAAATCATGGAATGCAATAGAGATGGCGAAATTTAAGTCACTTCAGGGTCCATGCATTGACATCATAAAAGTGGCTGGAGTAATTTTCTCTGACATGTTGTTGGCAATGTAAAAAATTAGGATGGCCCATGGATTTAGCATATGTATTAGTTGTGCTGTATAGTACTATAACTGTTTGAGTATAATGTACATGTATTGTATGTTCTGTAACTATGCACGAGCATTATTTCAGAGTTTTGTTTTTCACAATGCATTGGCTTTGAGCTTGATGACGCCAAGCTGCAAATAACCCCTTCGAACCGCTCGAGGCGATCAACCAACATATGAGATCAAGAACATCAATAACCCCTTGGCCGCTCGACATTGCCACCTCCACCAACATTAACAACGATAAACCGCTCGCCAGGCAGCAACTAGAGTGCTAGCTAGAGTGCTGTAGTCCGCTCGAGAAGAAGAACACACTGTTGATCGAGCTACTCAACGAGGATAAGAAGGATGACCACAAGAGGGAAGTAGAAAAAACATCCACAACGGTGATAATACCACGTGATGTGTGGGAGGATAGGTGTTGAAGCTAATATGGATGACCACGTTGCAACGCACGGGGAATTAGATAGTTTCTTTTAAAAAGGTTATCGTTAGTTAAGATGATCCCCCGACGAAGATACCATGCGAAAATCTTCGTTTTAAGCGGTATCTTCATCTTCCATATCATTTTATTATCGACCACTGGCACAGCAGGCATAATTAGTGCTTTATACATGGAGTCTATAGAGAATTCACTGCTTTCATGTAGATTCCATTTGAACCTATCAGGACCTTCCGAGAGGTGCACCATAGATAAGTGTTGTATCAAAAAGTTCCATGATTCTAACCTGGGACCCAATAAGGTTCGCCTAAACGCCATATTAGGGGGACAAGTTGCCATCATAGATGCAATGGTGTCCCCTTTGTGCTGCACAATGTTGCACCCTTTGTGTTGCATAATGCTGTATAAAGTTGGATACTGTTCATAGAGAGTGGTATTACTGAACCATTTATCCTCCCAGAACCAAACCTCCGATCCGTCCTCAATAGAGAAGATACCGAACTTGAAGAAATATTTCTTCGTATTCATTAACCTAGCCCAAAAATGTGAATCTCCTGGCTTTCAAAGCACTTGAGATAGCGCTTTCGAGCCAACATATTTTCTTCGAAGGATGGTTTGCCATACCCCTCCCCTAAGCAGCTTAAACATCCATTTAATAAGAGATTGGTATTTTTGACATGTACATCATGAATTCCAAGACCCCCTTGATCTTTTGGACAGCAGACCACGCTCCATTTTGCTAGGCGATACTTCTTCTCATTATCCCCTTGCCCAAAGAATCTTGATCGGAAGTAACCCAATTTTTGCAAGATCCCTCTAGGAAGTGAGAATAAAGATATCATATATAACACCATATTAGTTAGTACTGAATTAATGAGTACCAATCTCCCACCTAGAGATAGTAACTTGTCTTTCCAACTACTCTTGCAAAATGTCACGTGTCAAAACGCGGACACTAGGGATGTCGCACACCCCCAAATTGTTCGGTGGAGGGCACTAAGGTAATACGGCGTCAACTCATGCACAGATCGAACACAACACACACGATGATTTTTACCTAGATCCAGGCCGCCCTTCGGCTAACAACCCTACGTTCTACTTTGGTGGATCATCTAGTGGATGGTGTACAAAGAGATGAACAATATAGTGCCAAGGAGCCGCTTTCAACTAGGTTCTACCCTTCGCGGGCTTGCTCTTTCTTTCCCTCTCTCTATCTCTCTGAAAACTTCTTAGTGTTTTCTCTATCTAACTATGTCCTTTCCCAACTTACTTCCTATTCTCTCAAGATCTCTCAAGGCGACTAAAGGGATCTGATATGATCCCAGCTGATCTCATGATGGTCTGAACTAACTCAAGATGAAGATCCCCCTACTACTATGGTCGAGGCCCTCCTTTTATAGCTCAAGGGGGTACCATAGTGGTCGGCATGCATGCGCCTTCCTATTGTTCCTGAGATCCACTATAGTCGTGCCACGCAGCACAGTGGCAGATAGGTGGCACTACTGGCCACTCCTTGGTAGTGGGCGGTGCGCTGCAGTACTTGATGGCGAGGAGACAGCACGCGCACCGTGTTGTCACATTGGGACTGCGCAGCATGCGTGCGGATGGGTCAGCCCTGGGGTCCTGTGCTGCCTATGGCACCATCAATGCTCCGCGGGGGCGCATGCTCTAGGTAGGCACATGTCCATCATGTAGCTCCTCATGTTGCGGCCGATGTCGCTTCCGTTGGCCTGTGTTCCAGGACGCACCTAGCCCAGGAGGATTCCTACTTCAGAGTCCATAGGGAGCGAAGGGACTGTTGTCTCGTCATCATCACTGCACCCTCCTTGGAGACGCCTAACGGGCTTGCTTCCCTGCGATCAACCAAGTCACGTTCTTAAGTCATTTTGGCCTTTACCAGATAGAGCAGCAGAAGTGGCCTCATGCTGCACCACGCTTCTTCCCGGGCTCATCGTGCCCTCGGGTTGCCGGGCGGTGATCTTTTGCCTATGCAGCTAGGCGCAATGTTTGGGACCCCTAGTCCCATTGCGCCAACAGAAGCTCCCGGGCGGGGCCTGGCAACGCTTTCCACTGGCCTCACTTCCCGTGTGCAGCTCTGAGGTAGGCCCAATCTTCCTTGCCGGGCTTCGTCCAATAACATTACGTGGTCCCATGTTTCATCGAGATTCTTTATGCGACCTCTCAGCCTTTTGAGAAAAGGCGGAGGCGTTGAGGCATGTCGCTGCGTGCATTCATGTGCCCATGTATCAGCGGTGCTACGCTCTGTCTGTCAGTGCCTCGAATTAACTGCGGTTGCCTTGGTGCCCGTGAAAAGTAATTACTCCTGGAGTAGCGAGGCTCCCAACCTTTGTAATTCCATACGGAAAGTCATAAATGGATGTTAAATTCTTCCCATCCCTCCGAGTATATTACCGTGGGTGTGCTAGTGGTACACGCCAGTTCCCACCTTCTTTCTCCTTACTCACACTCACCCCCTTTCGAGAACCGGATCTGTATTCAGATTCATGGCTGCCAAGAAGAGAGGTGGTGCCTCGAGCACCTCTGGCAAGAAGGGCGGCGCCCCTTCCCACGTCAGAGGGAAAGGCAATCCAGCACACCTTACCCCGGAGGGAGCAACAGGAGGTCGAATGGAGAGTGTCAGTCCTATTCTTCCTTGAGGGGATGAATGAGGATGGTGTCGTCAAATTGGTCGACATGGTGGCCTCCCGTCGGAACAAGCAAGGGAATCCTTCTTCTTTCCCGTGCCCTGATGGGGGTCGGCTCCCATGTGACGTGCTCGTATTTTCGTGCTTCCTGACCGTGGGGCTTAACCCATCACTATCCCCCTTCCTAAGGGCGGTTCTGGCATCTTACCACCTTTTGTGGCGCAGCTTCACCCCAACGCCATCATGGAGATGGCCATATTTCAATTTATCTGCGAGGACTTCGTGGGCATCATGTCCTCTGTGCTAATTTTTTGGCACTACTTTATTCCCTGTGTTGAATTGGAGGAAACCATCTCAGGCGGTGTCACCTTCCTCCTCGGGGATAGGCTCACTTATGCCTATATTCTGGTGGAGAATAAGAAGTGGGACGAGTGGCGCGGAGCATGGTGCTTCACTTGTTTCCTTAAATGGCATGATGTCCTGGCCGAGCCATCTGCTCCCCCTGTCCACCGCAAGGATTGGGGCGAATATGAGTACTATGACGAGGATCTCACGTCGGTATATGCCATGTCATGCAGGAGTTCATATCTCGCTGCATATCGATTTGTAGATGCACTCACACCCCTCCTAGGAGTACACAGGCCTGACCGACAGGACAAGGCTTTTCATGGGTCCCTAGTCGGAGACGGAGGCTTCCATAGTAAGGCTGGTGGATAACTAGATTCTTGGGGGCAAGGCCGATCTGATGCCTCTTCCCTCCTTAGTCGTTCCCCTCTGGAGGGACTAGGATAACTGAGATGCCTTCCTGGTATCCATGCCGCTTTGCAGCAAAATGGGTGTCCAGCGTGTGTGTAACTCCCCTTCGGATCACGCGGCACACAAGAAACGGGAGGAGACATCAGCCACGAATGCACCCCGGAAGTAGCTTCCACTGGGACAAACGATGGTGTCGGCTCCCCTCGCTAGTGGTGCATGTCGTTCCTTTCGACGAAGGATCTTCATGGTGGGATTTTGTCTCTTATAGACTAGTCCACCGACGAAGAAGAGGAGGTCGAGCCCCCAGTCTCAGGGGCGATAGCCTATGATTGTCAAAGGTGCCCGCTCACCGGGGGCTTCCCAGGAGGGAGCGTCTCCACAGCCCCAAGGTGGTTCCTGGATCAGCTTCCTTTCCCCCGGCAGGGGGTCCACTAGAGGAGATCCTAGGGACCATCTCCGCCTTTGCCCCTCGGCCCCAAGCATTAGGCATCTGGGGGCTCGTTTTTTGGGTGAGGGTGGTTGATGACTACAAGTGCACAGATCGATTGTAGCTAGTTTCTAAATAAGAGTATTGAATCTATAGAGAGCTATTTAGTTAAGGTCTTTATGCCACTCATCACTGTCTACCAAAGGATACATGTAAGTTGCCTTTGATTTCGAGTAAAGGGTGTTTGAAATGTTTTCAGTTGAATGTAGAAAAGTAATTAAAACAAGTAAAAGAAAGCATGTAACGAAAGCATTGGAGATGGCATTTTAACTCAATAAGTCTAAAGCGTTCTCGGGGATGTAGGATACTACACTAGCATGTTGTAATTAATCATAATTAGGATAACTTATTTCTTGTGTCATGACATGTGTGGAGAGAGTTTCATAATAAGATGTTCACTACAAGGCTCGTGGGCAGCCGCTTTTTTGAGCCAGGTAATGAGGTCATCTCTAAATAAACACCACGATGCCTCAGAGCAGTAACCCATACAGACCACCACAATTAAGGGTTTCCCCATGGATATCGTAATTAACTTAGTGAATCTCTCTTTATTCCTCCTTTGACCATGCGGGTTATAAGACAATGCTTGTAGTCACAAAAATAAGATTGGACATACTCCCATACACGCCCTAAGGATATCACCCTCTCTTTAGTCCTGAAGGAAAATGATATGTGACTGACTACACATACCATCTAAAGAAAGTGGTCAAACACAATATCATAAATCAATATATCATGGACATAAGTAATAGATCATCTTTATTTCATTTCATAATAGTTCTAGGGTTTCTCCATCTCCCCAAGAACAAAGGGAACTACTCACACATGTAAGCAATCAACACCATGATCATAATAAAATGGATGGATAAAAGTACGGGGATAAATATAGTGCAAACCATAATTGAATTTGGAATTACAACAAGATCTAATGTATGGAAGATGGGAGTAGAAATGATGATGGAGATGCATCGGTCGATGATGAAGGGGATGATGCGATGTCTTCCAATGATCCGTGAAGTAGCAATGATTTTCCCTTCTCCAAGTTCCTCCATATCTCTCTCTGGTGTGATATTTCGAGGCTGGAAGTTTCTGTGAATGTCAGATATCAGATCCGTCTTCACGAGGCGAGAGTATTTGACGAGGCGGACACACTGCCACATGGTATGGGAAGGCGGTACAGGCAAGCCTCGCCTGTACCAGTGGTCATTAAGCTCCCTGGAGCCCTCCTCTACATTTGCCAATCTCCCAAGTGCGAGGAAAAAATCAATTAAATGACATTTATCACTTAGAAATATCATACTACATAATATGACAGTCCCAATTGATATGTTCACAAGAGACTTTGTAATTCAGGATCCTGTTGAAACAAGGAGAAAAGGTGCGCGCAAACGCGGTAAAATACCAAAAACCCTATTCTACTTATGAAAAAATGGAAGGCAAATATGCTTCAATTTTGGACTCATCAACTCCCCCAAGCTATACTCGTGCTCATCCCCGAGCAAGATGGTGGCTTATGGACAAGATCATCATGTTCATGAGGCACGAGTTGTTACAATAAATGAGGCAAAAATTGAGACAAAAGTACAATATCGGATATAGAATTGCATCATGAGTTATATCACACCCTCACACATCACATGATTTAGAGGCTTCCACACCTTCTGTATCAATATGTCATAAGATGTTTTAAGGATTAAGCATATTATAGAATCATCAAACTTAATTAGTTGAGCACTTAATTTGAGTAATGAATGATCATTGCTTGAGTTACTCTTTTTTTCAATCTTGTACTTTTCTTTGCCTTGAAATTTTTGATAGCTAAGTCCTTTTGTTTTTCATTCAACCAAATGACTTGATCAATTTTAATACTTTTTATGGCTCTTATAGACTTAAACTTGTGACTATAAGATGCTATCAAGATTTCCTTCTCATAATTAATCAATACTTTGCTGGTGTGGAAGGCCCTATAATCATAACAGTGGTACAAGTATCATAGCACTCATCCTAATTCATACATCTAATATAATAATCATGGATCAAAAATTACTTCAAAATATTATAAAGTATCGAAACTCAATGGATATAATTCTTCCTTGAACCAAAGGAATTTGAAGATGATGCAACTAATGCAAATTCTGGAATTACAAACCTAACATGCATGCATGAAAGTAAACATACTAAAACTGGAAGACAAATTACAAGGTGTTATAGATCTCCCCAAGCTTGGGATCAAGCCGGTGGGATCAAATAATCCCTCGCGATTATTCGATATCATGATGTTCTTCAGTTTGGAGAAGAAACCCTAGAGCTAAGAAGGCTGGCGTGCAACATCTTGTTTGTTGCATCGAGGATCATAATGTGAACCCTGCATTGCTTGCTGATTGTTTCCAACTGAGCCACCATTTCCTTATACATCTCTATCATTTGCTTATATAAATCTAAGGCTGATGTAGAGGTCGGCTTCCAATCCTTTCATTATATTCAAATCCATTTGATACAAATAACAGCGCAACAGTTCAATGTGCTTAGAATATCATGAAGATTTTACCTCGATTTTCTTGATACATCGATCGAGCTTGTCTAGGGAGGTTTGAATCTCCACTTCCTACTACTTTAGCTTATCCATGTAAGATTCTCCTTTGTCCTTGGTGTTGAGTTGGACTTCTTCGAAATCACCTTCTTGACCTACCGTGAGATTGAATACTTTTTATCTGTCCTTCACTATCTCCATTAGCTTGAACCCGTCTTCGGCTCCTAGCTAACTACACAAGGCTTCTTTTTCCTTCCTTCCTTTGGCATCTTCCGTGACCTTTGAAGAAGAACCTTGATAGTCTTCTTTAGGTTGAACGATGTTCCACGGATGAGACTTGTCAGCAGGATCGTTTGGGAGGAAGGAGAGACATGTGGGAGATCTATTTCCATACGAGAGGAAGAAATACCTTCTGGGAGGCTTATGAAGGGTTAGAGGCAGGGAAAACTCGTTCTAGAGGAAAAAAGATCGACCAAGAAAAGAATCCCAACAAATTAGGAAGGAAATAAGAGAAAAAGGAAGATATTGAGCCAGTAACGGCCAGTGGTACGGGTGGGTGCCCGTATGGTGCGCCCGTACATGGTGTCCTTCTAAAAACAGACCCGACCGACGTCAGTACAAACTTTACCGACTATGTGGTATGGGCGGGATGCGCCCGTATGTTCCACTCATACCGGCAGTTACCTACCTTTCCACGTGATTTTTTTTCTCTCTCTCTTCCCCTTTTTTTACAACACGGAAGAAACGAAACAAGAGGAAGAAAAGCTGAGAGGTTAACGACCACTGGTATGGGCGTATGCCCCCATACGACCTGGTTGTACCGAACTCGGGAAATCAAACAAAAGCGTCTCGAGGGTACTGAGAGTTTAACGATTACTGGTACAGGCTGGTGCGGCCGTACCTCCCGTGATGGGTTCGTAGCATGGAAAACAAAAAATTTCTACCGCAAGAACGAACAAAACCCAGATCTAATCTAGATAAAAGCCAAGATCTAATCTATTAGACATGTGCAACGAGATAGATCTGTACTAATCCTTGTAGATCCGAAAGCGTTACGAGATTGGATCTCGTGGTTGATGTAGTCGATCACTTGCCGATCTCAAGATCGAGTGGACGATCCTTCCGGCGCCGCGTTCCGGCAGCGCTTCCGCAGTCGGTCACACGTGCGGAGTCGAAGCAGACCTTCCTCTCCCCGTTCCAGCGAGCAGCAGAGGTAGTAGATCTTCTCCACGGAATCCCAGCAGCACGACGGCGTGGTGGTGGTGGTGGAGTAGAGAATTCTACAGGGCTTCGCCTAAGCCTGAGCAGAAGAAAGGAGGAGGAGAGAGGCGGGTAGGGTTTGGAGTGGAGGGGGCCAAGAGGGGGCGCCCCTGCCCTTCTATTTAAGGGGGGGAGGCGCGCCTAGGGAGGGGGAGTCCTAGTAGGACTCCCCTCTTATGGCCGGTGGTGGGAAGGGGGGAGGAGTCCTCCTCCCCCAAGAATCCATGTCTTGCCCCACTAGGTTTCCTTTGACCCTTTCTTGGTTTTCAAGCAAACTCCAAGAAATCCTCTAGAACCTTCCAGAACATTCCAAAACTTTCTAGAATCTCCATACAAACACTCCGGAACATTTCCTAACTTAGTAAATGATCCCCAATATATGAATCTTATTCTTCGGACCATTCCGGATCTCCTCGTGATGTCCCGGATCCATTCCGAGACTCCGAACAACATTCGGTCTCCAACGCACATTCCATATCTAGTTAAAACAACTTCGAACCTTAAGTGTGTCACCCTACGGTTCGTGGATATGTAGACATGATAGAGACAGATCTCCTATCACTAACCATCAGTGGGACCTGGAGATCCATAATGGCTCCCACATACGCAACGATGACTTCGTGATCGATTGAACCATTTACATACTAAACCAATTCCCTTTGTCTCACGATACTATACTTATCCGAGGTTTGATCGTCAGCATCTCCATACCTAGTTCTACCTCGTTACTGATAAGTACTCTTTACTCGTTCCGTGATATGTCATCCCTTGTGACCCAATCACATGCTTGCAAGCTAACTAGATGACATTCCACCGAGAGGGCCCAGAGCATATCTATCCATCATATGGATGGACAAATCCCAATCTTGGTTCATGCGCTTCAACACATACTTTTAGAATACCCAATGACACCTTTATGACCACCCAGTTACGAAGCGGTGTTTGATGTCATCAAAGTACCCATCCGGTGATGGTGATTAACACAACCTCATGGTCGAAGGATTAGGTTACTATGCTTTTAAAAGCTTACAGCAATACGAACTTAATGACTTGATCTTATGCTACGCTTACTATGGGTGTGTGTCCATCACATCATTCTCCTAATGATATGATCTTGTTATCAACGACATCCAATGTCCATGATCAGGAAACCATGATCATCCATTAATCAACAAGCTAGTTTAACAAGAGGCTTACTAGGGACTCTTTTATGTTTACAAAACACACAAGTATTAATGTTTCCGGTTAATACAATTATAGCATGGGATGTAAACATTTATCATGAACATAAAGATATAATAATAACCACTTTATTATTGCCTCTTGGGCATATCTCCAACAGTCTCCCACTTGCACTAGAGTCAATAATCTAGTTAAAAACTTGTGCATTCAACACCTATGGCTTTCTGGTGTTGTATAGACACTATTGCTAGTGGTAAACATAATCTTTGGATCTGACACTTCCAGGTCCGTGTGTATTTGCATGTCCTTGCGTCTCTACGCATTACTCATTCTCCAATGAGATGGCATTGTATAAATCTGGTCCTTTGGTGAGACCTTTAGTTCCTTGGGATTAAATCATGTTGATAAAATTGTCGTACAATGTATCTTCATAGTATTATCCCGCTATGAACCACACCTAGTTTGATAACAAACTACTTGACACAAATGCCCTCCTTTGCTGCTACTATAGCAGTTATATATTTAGCCTTTTGTTGTAGTATCCGTCACAATATCTCAACTTTGGAACTCATCCAAATCCATCATGGAACATCCTTTCCATTATATTGTGCCACCCATAGTCTAAATTGAGATAAATTTAATTTGTATCTTGTGACAAAACTAGTATCAATGTAACACTTTACAATGAACTACCTTTAACTATTTGTCACTTATACATGATATATTCTTAGTTCTTCCAAAGCTCATAAGAATATCTTTACTATTGTCGAATGATCATCTTATGAATCATTCTGGTATATGCTCATAACATTTAGAGCATAGGACATATCTGGATGTGTACATCTCAAAGAATGATTGATCAAAATATTCTTGTGATTTCACCAAGTGTAAAATCACTTGAATCTCGTGTCAACACACTTGAATCTTGATTTAGTCCTTTCCGTGCGTCAAGAACCTTTCTTGTTGTTTCCATATTGAACTCATTCAACATCTTATCTATGTACATTTGGCAAAACCATATTAGCGCCTCAATCTATCCATATAGACATTGATGCCTAATTCTTGAGTTATGCCTAAGTCTTTCATCGAAATGAAATTCTTAACCTGTGTCAATAAAAGATACATTATTTCTAATCAACAATATGTATTTCACATAATGTATTAGAAATATGTCTTAGCGCTCCCACTTAATTTCTTGCAAAATGCAAACATCTTCATCGTCTCTGATGAAATTAAACCTTTTAACGGTTTCATCACGGTGAAGATTCCAACTCCGCGATGCTCACTTCAACCATTGAAGTTTTGCATACTCTTTTAGCATCCTTTGAATTAACAAAACCCTTTGGATCGTGTCATGTGCACGTCCCAGGTAACCATTCTATTAGAAGAACTTGTTTTGTTTGTTCAACTACCATATACCAAAATATATGTAGTGGTTGCTACATTAATCCGTCCAGACTAAATATCGCTATGAAAGATCAAATCTTATCATAGTCAATTCCTTGAACATTGTCGTAAACTCTTTCCGACATGTCGACTATTTCATAGATTTGAAACATCCATGTCTATTTCTTTATAGATCCAAACACGACCGATAGGCTTCACGCCTTTCCGGAGGGTCTTCTAAGTTCAGAAACTTGATTTCTCGTGTATGAATACTATCACGGATTCCATGACTTCTAGTCATTTTATGGAGTCAGGGCCCATCATCGCTTCTTTGCATGTAGTCGGTTCATCATTGTCAAAACAATAACGACTTGCTTATCAAATCTTACTATTTGATTCTTACCGACCCACACGGTTCTATAGGAACTCTAATCTCCGAGATCACACCTTTTGTAATCACGAGAGCCATGAGCATTGTGGCCGCCACCGGGACACTTTCCGGCGCTGTGCTACTTAGCACATATAGCTAAGGTTCAACAACCTTATCAAAGTTCTATTGTCCTCCCACTTAACTTTTCACGAAAAATTCCTTCTCAAGAAACTTGACGTTCCAAGTAACAAACTCTTTTGTCCTCGGTGTTATGGAGAAATTCCCAACAAATTCTTTGGGATAACCTACAAAGACGTGCTTATCCGACTTTGATTGTAAACATTTTACTCATGCATAACATACCAAAATTTAAGAAAAAACAATTCGGGTTTTATCCCAAACCATAACTCATATGGTGTCATTTCAATGGATCACGATGGAGCTCTTTTCAGTGAAAAAGCGGTAGTCACTAAAGCTTTAATCTTTAAAATATAATGGCAGTTTTATAAATGACACCCTTGATCTTACTATCTCAAACATGGTTTGATTTCATCTCTCGAATATGCCATACTCCTATGGTTTATCGGGAAACACAAATCATGCAACAATTTCTCAAGTCTTAGGTGTTTTTGCTAAACATGTAACTCAAATATCTTCCTTTATGATTGAATCATAAACTCTTTATTTTCTTGTTACAATGATTTTCAACTTCATCTTGAAAGTCTTTGAACAACTTTCAAATGTTTCATACTTCCTCCTTATTAAGTAAATATACAGATATATTCACTCAAATTTTCGGAGAAAGCATATGAAGCAAAAAGATCCATCGCATATGGCTACACATAATGGACTATGCACATCAGCATGCACAATTTCCAACAAGCTAGTCATCCGTTCCTCTCTGGCCTATGGACGGAGTTTCAATTATCTCGAGGAAATTCTCACATGCGTCAAATGATCAAAATCAAAGACTCCAAAAATTCCATCAACATGGAGTTTCTTCATGTTTTCTTTCAAATATAATTTAAACAGCGATGTCACTTCATAAGTGATCTTTCAATCATTTGTCTTGCGACATTTTAGCAATAGTGTTTATGGATGTGATTTCTCCCACTAGACTTGTAAAAGTTCATCCATCCTTTATGGAATACGGTTATTATTTGAACAACCATTGTTCTCGTAATACCGGAACAAAATAACAATTATTAAAACAAATCTTGAAGGCTAGGTTTGATGACAACGAAAAACACAATAACACTTTATTTGTTTTCGATGAACATCATCACTCATTCTCTTGCTAGTTACTTAGGCCATTGTAGTTCATGAATTGCGTTGTCCTGTATGACACTTCATACCAACCGATTCGGTATCCAATACCTAAGAGCCACATTGTTTAACAAGCAAGGAATACAACCATAACATGTATATCTTCTACATACCCAAGTTGGACATCTCCAACCTTATAATTTCTGCCAAATATTTTATAGATTCTCTTTCAGAAATTCCTTTTTTTTAAAAGAATCTATCAACATCAATAGTGGTGTCATTCACATGACACATAGTACAAAGCATATATAGTCAAATACTAATACCTTTGGACTTGCACTTTGAAGTGGATCACCATCATCAAATGTTTGGCATTCTTTAAAAAAAACCATTCTTTAATAATCTATTAGTGTAGTAAACATTTTACTTACATCTTCTATTCATCCTTATCATGATCAAGCTGCTATAGCTTATAAAGGTGAATTGCGAGTATAATGTTTCTTTTTCAAAACCTTTTGGAGGATTAGGACGACTAGCGTCTCCAACCTTCATAAATTCTCATCAAATATGAGGACGTATACTCTATCATGTTGTAACCAACACATTGTTTTAGATATCGCAATACCTTTCACATATGATGGTTTCTGAAACATTGCTTTCAGCTCTTAGACAAACTTGATATTAAAAACAATCTTTTGAGTATCAAGAATCATGGAGGCAAACATGATACATTAGATACTAACACTGGAATTGTTACTCTTGATTTAATACTATTTATTAAACTTCACAGAGTAAACGGAGTTTGCTGAAAGTTTGCAATAGGACTTTTAAACTTTAGTTTGACACTCAAAACAATACGATACTAGTTCGTAAAGCAAATATCCAGAATTTCTATAGTTCCACTATCTCAACTATAACTAAGCGTAAGGTGGTGAACGGATGCCAATGAATATAACAAACTATGCAAATTCACTTTGATTGTGTTTATGATAAATTGAGTTCGACTAATCCAAATTACAAATGAACTCCCACTCAAAACAACATCCCTCGAGTTGTTTTAGTGATTACATGAACCAAATCCTCTACACCAAGTCCGATCATCACGTGAGATGATGTAGCTTTAAAGGCAAACAATCAACATGTTCATCATATCATCCATATGACTCATGCTTTACCTTTCGGTATTCTGTGTTCCGAGACCATGTCTGTACATACTAGGCTTGTCAAGGTCAACCTTAGTTTCCGCATGTGCAAATCTGGCTTGCACTCGTTGTATGCACACGTAGAGTCTATCACACCCGATCATCACGAGATGCTTCGAAATGACGAGTCTTAGCAACGGTGCCAACTAAGGGTGAACACTTTATTACTTGATATTTAGTGAGAGGGATCATCTTATAATGCTACCGTCACGATCTAAGCAATACAAGATGCATAAAGGATTAACATCACAGGCAATTCATAATTAGTGTGATATGATATGGCCCTTTCTTCTTGCGCCTTTGATCTCCATCTCCAAAGCACGAACATGATCTCCATCATCACCATCATGGCGTCAAGGTCCGTGGCGCCGCTTCATGGTTGTCCATCACCAACAGTAACTATTACAACTACTTGGAATAAAGCTATTACATGATGAATAGACACGCAGGTCTTAAACAAAATTTAAAGACAACCATTAGGCTCCTGCCGGTTGCCATATTACAATAAGGATCATTGCATACATCAAATATAATCACAATCACATAATGGCCATATCACATCACAAAACCCCTGCAAAAACGAGTTAGACGCCTCTAATCTTCTTTGCATGTTTTACGTGGCTTGGGGCTTTCGAATAAGAACGGATCTTACCTACGAACATGAACCACAACGTTGATACAAGTGCTATCAAGTGCAAAGTGTAGATTGGATCGATACTATGGTGGGAGAGACAGACACCCGCAAAGCCACTTGTGCAAAGCAAGTTACACGTCAAGCGTGGAGCAAGTCTCATGTGCGATGACATGTAAGGTTAGCCCGAGCAGCTTCATCCCACCATGCCGCAAGATGCAAAGTACACAAAGCAAAAGACGGCATGACCACCAACGCCCACAAAACCATTGTGTTCTACTCGTGCAACAGATCTACGCATAGAACCTGGCTCTGATACCACTGATGGGTTCGTAGCATGGAAAACAAAAAATTTCTACCGCAAGAACGAACAAAACGCATATCTAATCTAGATAAAAGCCAAGATCTAATCTATTAGACATGTGCAACGAGATAGATCTGTACTAACCCTTGTAGATCCGAAAGAGTTACGAGATTGGATCTCGTGGTTGATGTAGTCGATCACTTGCCGATCTCAAGATCGAGTGGACGATCCTTCCGGCACCGCGTTCCGGCAGCGCTTCCGCAGTCGGTCACACGTGCGGAGTCGAAGCAGACCTTCCTCTCCCCGTTCCAGCGAGCAACGGAGGTAGTAGATCTTCTCCACGGAATCCCAGCAGCACGACAGCGTGGTGGTGGTGGTGGAGTAGAGAATTCTGCAGGGCTTCGCCTAAGCCTGAGCAGAAGAAAGGAGGAGGAGAGAGGCGGCTAGGGTTTGGAGTGGAGGGGGCCAAGAGGGGGCGCCCCTGCCCTTCTATTTAAGGGGGGAGGCGCGCCTGGGGAGGGGGAGTCCTAGTAGGACTCCCCTCCTATGGCCGGCGGTGGGAAGGGGGAGGAGTCCTCCTCCCCCATGAATCCGTGTCTTGCCCCACTAGGTTTCCTTTGACCCTTTCTTGGTTTTCAAGCAAACTCCAAGAAATCCTCTAGAACCTTCCAGAACATTCCGAAACCTTCTAGAATCTCCATACAAACACTCCAGAACATTTCCTAACTTAGAAAATGATCCCCAATATATGAATCTTATTCTTCGGACCATTCCGGATCTCCTCGTGATGTTCCGGATCCATTCCGAGACTCCGAACAACATTCGGTCTCCAACGCACATTCCATATCTACTTAAAACAACTTCGAACCTTAAGTGTGTCACCCTACGGTTCGTGAATATGTAGACATGATAGAGACACATCTCCTATCAATAACCATCAGCGGGACCCGGAGATCCATAATGGCTCCCACATACTCAACGATAACTTCGTGATCGATTGAACCATTTACATACTAAACCAATTCCCTTTGTCTCGCGATACTATACTTATCCGAGGTTTGATCGTCAGCATCTCCATACCTAGTTCTACCTCGTTACTGATAAGTACTCTTTACTCGTTCCGTGATATCTCATCCCTTGTGACCCAGTCACATGCTTGCAAGCTAACTAGATGACATTCCACCGAGAGGGCCCAGAGCATATCTATCCGTCATATGGATGGACAAATCCCAATCTTGGTTCATGCGCTTGAACACATACTTTTAGAATACCCAATGACACCTTTATGACCACCCAGTTACCAAGCGGTGTTTGATTTCATCAAAGTACCCATCCGGTGATGGTGATTAACACAACCTCATGGTCGAAGGATTAGGTTACTATGCTTTTAAAAGCTTACAGCAATACGAACTTAATGACTTGATCTTATGCTACGCTTACTATGGGTGTGTGTCCATCACATCATTCTCCTAATGATATGATCTTGTTATTAACGACATCCAATGTCCATGATCAGGAAACCATGATCATCCATTAATCAACAAGCTAGTTTAACAAGAGGCTTACTAGGGACTCTTTTATGTTTACAAAACACACAAGTATTAATGTTTCCGGTTAATACAATTATAGCATGGGATGTAAACATTTATCATAAACATAAAGATATAATAATAACCACTTTATTATAGCCTCTTGGGCATATCTCCAACATCCCGCCCATACCAGGTTCGAAAAACTGGCAGTAGCTTCAGAAAAACGCGAGGATTTTGAAACTGCAAATGAAATGGCAAAACAACAATTAGAACACATGGAAGTAAAAAAATTTAATACCTTACTCACCCGGCAGTAACAAGTTTTACTTAGGTACCTTTTTCTCCCTTTAATTTTTGAATTAACTTCACCTTCTTCCCTTTGAACTAGGTTGGTCGCAAAAATCACTAAAACCATTGGAAAGAGAAATTGAAAATTTTCTTTTGGGATGTGCAGTCCCTGATGTATGTAGATAGATGACACCTTTTCTGGTGTTTTGATCTCTTCAATATACATAGGTGTGTCTACTTGTTCTTCCCTTCTTTGGAGGATCTACAAGTCAAATTCTTGCAAAATCAAAGTCCAACGAATCATCCTTGGCTTAACATCGGTCCTTTCAGAGGTTTTATTTTAAGCCAATACTATCAGTATGTACTCTTACTTTTGAATCAATTAGGTAAGATCTAAACTTATCAATAGAGAAAACAATAGTGAACAGTTCCTTTTCTGCCATGGGGTAATTATTTTGAGCGCCATTTAAGGTGCAACTAGCATGACGAATGATATCGAGTTCATCACCATCATACTAGCAAAGGATTGCTCCACCAGCTCCATAACTAGCCTCACAAAATAGATTGAAATGTTTCTTCCAATTAGGTGGCTTGATAACAGGAGCATCAAGAAAGGCTTGCTTTAATATGGTGAAAGTAGTAAGACAGTTTTCATCAAAATTAAACATAACTTCCTTTTGTAAAAGGTTAGTTAGTGGTCTAGAAGTTTTGGTGAAGTTCTTACTAAACCTTCTATAAAATCCAGCATGACCCAAGAAACTCCTTATACCTTTTACATCATGAGGAGATGGAAGTCTTTCTATTGACTCAATCTTTGCCTTGTCAACTTCTATGCCTTTGCCTCAAATTTTGTGACCGATTACTATACCTTCTTGAATCATAAAGTGACATTTATCCCAATTCAAGACTAGGTTAGTATCTTTGCATATCTGCAAAACTTTATGAACATTATGGAGACAATGATTAAATGAAGTTCCATAGACTGAGAAATGATCCATAAAAACTTCCATGTTATTTTCAACATAATTAGCAAATATAGCAGTCATACACCTTTGGAAGGTGGTAGGAGTGTTGCAAAGACCAAAAGGCATACAACGGTAAGCATATAAGCCAAAAGGACAAGTGAAGGTTGTCTTTAGTTGGTCATTAGGGTGAACAAATATTTGAGAAAAACTAGAATAACCGTCTAAATAGCAAAAATGAGAATGCGTAACAAGCCTCTCTAAATTTTGATCTATAAACGATTAAGGGTAAAGATCCTTTCTAGTTTCCTTATTAAGTTTTCTATAATCAATACACATCATATGAACAATGACAGTATGAGTTGGGACCATCCCATTATGTTCATTTTGAACGACAAATAAACCCACCTTTCTTATGAACACAATGCACATGACTTACCCAATCACTTTCCTCCACATGGAAGATTATTCCTGAAAGGTCCAACTTTGGTCGACTAGAGGGGAGGGGATAGGAGACTACCAATTTTATTATTTTCTTGCAATTTTAGGCTTTGCACAACCTAAAGTTCACTAGAGATGCAACTAGATGAACAACCTATATGACAAACAATACAAGTAAACAAGACGGTAATTGCAAGAAGTAAAGGAGAGGAACGGATAAACCGGTAAGGGGACATGGATATGTAATTCCTGTAGTTCACTTCCAAGGAAGCTACGTCAACGTTGGAGAGGTGTCGGGGCCACACAAGGTCTCCCAAGTGCCACGAAGGCCTCACCTTCTTCTCCGGTGAGCACCACCACAAATGCGGCCTCACAATCCACTAACAGGTGACCTTGAAGGTGCCAACCGAAACCTTTACAATAAGGTTGAGGGGAGACTCCACAACTCAATTGTAGGCCCTCAATGACACCACGAAGCTTCAGAACAATTGCCCCAGCTCCGAGGATGCCCTACACCATCTAGGATTCCAAGAACCCAAGAGTAACAAGATCCACTAAGGATGGGTGGGATAAATCATGATTCCTTTGGTGGAAGTGTAGATCTAGGTCACCTCTCCCAATCATCAAAAGATCAAGAGGTTTGAGTGGGTAGGGAGAGATATCTACAGATGAAGCTCTTGTATTAATGGAGGAGAGAGAAAACAAAGAGATGAAATGGAGAGGAGGAAGAAGGGAGCCTTAAATAGGCCCCTTCAAATGAGTCGGGTTTCTGCCCCCCGCGACACCACTGGTACTATAGGTGGCAGGCCGGTACTTCCGGTGAGCAGAGCCAAATGGTCCGGACCTGCTCCATGGAACGGTTGGAAAGCCAGCTCAGCGAGCCCCACTTTCTGACCGGTACTACCACCGTAAGTTCTGATCTAGATTTCGGCAAATATTTCACTTTGATACCGAAGTATACTGAACCAAAAAACTGCTGAGCGGAATCTGGAGCAGAACAAGTGCCGGAAATACAGGGTCGCGAGGATCTGACCAGTACTACTGGGCCGCAGCGGTACTACCGCTCAAAGAGGTTGGGGCTGGATAGTGCTGGCCGGAAGTTCCAGTCCGAACGGACCAAAACTTCTTGCCAGTACTATCGGTCCAGTTCCGATGCTAATTTAGGCACATATGATGCTTGGATACAAAAGTATCATGCAGTTTAGCAGAATTAGGGCCGGAAGCAGAACCGGAAGTTTCGCTCGATCAGCCTCCAAAAACCTTCGGGCGGTACTACCGGAGCCTGCCAGGTACTACCGGTCAGGACCGAAAACACTCAACCACCTCTAAATATCTCTCCCTCGCTGAAAACATGGGAAGGCTGTGGATGTGCTAGTTTGGTCTATGCATGAACATTCCCACAACCTTCCTTTGTGGACCCCCTCTTGATAGTACGGTCTCCTAAATCAAAGGGAAGAGAAAGTGCAAATAATAGCCACCATCTTAAAGCTCCTTCAAGAGAAGAGTCCACAAACTAAACCGTCCATAAATAAAACCTACAACTTAGGCATACGGTTAAACCACAATTGAAGTTGTCATCAACACCAAAATACATGGAGAAATCAATATCCTTTCAATCTCCCCCTTTTTGCTGTATGATGACAACCCCATAAGATTTGCATAAAAGATATCAACATTGTAAATCCTTATGAATGAAAGAAAGAGGTAGCTCCCCCTAGATGTGTGCAAGATATATAAAAATTGCTTATGGAATGCAACAGGCACACATGCGGGAGAGATCCCCCTTTCTAAACAAACCAACAAGGGTGCAAGGAAGGAATATGAGAGAGAGAATCATACTGATGAGGGTATAACTCGTCAATGCCCATTGTTATGGACCTGGGTTTTGGAGAAGGAGGGAGCGCTGGAGGCATCAATCGGCTAGCAAACAAGCACACAGGGACACAAGGTTTACCCAGGTTTAGGCCTCGTAGACGTCCCTACTCCTGCTTTTCTGCTCTTTTAATTATCGAGGGAGACAAAAATTACAGGGGTGCGCAGATGCAATCTGGCGATGGTTGTGGAAACTAGGGTTGTGATTGTCCTCCTCGCCACCCCCACCTAGCCTTTATATAGACAGGCTAGGTCTCGGGTAGCAGGTTGAGTCGGTTACAGATTAGGGTTCGTCCCTTTGAACTTTATATCTTAAGCTTCTTCTTGCATTGCAAGCAATCAGAGTCTCCGTGGATCACCCAAAATCTGTATTGGGCCTTGACAAATGCCGTGGGCTTCTGCCGTATTTGGACCGTATATGCCAAACTCTAGTACCTGTAGGGTATACCCATGTCAGTAGCACCCGAGTGTCCAGTGGAATTGCAGATTCGATTGGAGACTTTATGAAGTCTTTCGAGTACATGACTGAGCATATTTTCGAGTGTTCTGTTTGTGTCATAGGGATTGTTGATATACATGCCTGATTTATCTGATGTATCGGTATCAGTTAACTTCCTTAGGACAAAACAACACAATCTACTCAAACTCGAGTCCTCGAACTCGAATTCGAAAAAGTGCTGGCGTAATTCGACTCAGGCCGCAGAGGTCTTACAGGAGTCGAATTCCAGTGTATAAATGTGAGCACTCGATGCGTCCGTCAAGGCATGTTCATCGTACCTACATGCATAGATATATTTCTGGTAGTGCGCAGTAGATGCGTTGCCAGGCCTTGTTTAGGTCTTATCTTCACGCTGGAAGCGCGGCATCCAATTTTTTGTCATCGCGGAGATGATTCGGGTGGCCCAGGAGACATAATCTCTTTGTATGGAAAATATGAGGCGGATTTGCCATGGCATTCGAGTGTGGATGTTATCGACACACAGTACGATGTACAAGGAAAAATAATCATAGGGTGCACGACCAGCACTCCCTATGGGAGTAGCCATCGAGTGCCTATTCGAGTCGCAGACTTGAGTGGGGACTAAAAAACATTTTGCGACTGCGGTCGTCTTTTGTTGATTCTTTCAATCGAATGTGCTTCCAGCGCTCCCTATGGGAGCAACCCGTAGTTCACAATCGAATCGTTGATTCGAGTGAAGGGTTTTCGTGAAGCTTGTATACTTGCATAATAAATTATTTCGGGTGCGCAGCCAGCGCTCCTGTTAGGAGTAGCCCCTGAGTGCTTGGTTGAGTCGAAGACTCGAGCAAGGACTAAAGTAGTCAAAATGTTCTTCTGCTGAAATTGTTGACGTCAGTGCTGACGATGTGATGACTTCAGTTGCCCGCGTGAGCGGCTTTGACGAGACGTGACGAGTAGTGGGTCCCACTTTTTGACTTTGATTTCACTGGGCGTGCATAATGTTCTGTTTTAACCGCATCTCCTTGATTTCCGCGCGTAATGGGAGTAGTGGGGGACGGTTCCTGATTCACCTTCGCCATGCGTCAATGGCGATGTGCGCCACACGTCCAATAGGGTTTCTGCTGGCCGTTGGATGAAATCCGCTAGGAGGTAAAGTAGCGGCGCAGCTGCGGCAATTTTTCCTCATCTCTCTTCTTCCTCACACTTCCTTCACCATTGTTGCTCTTCCTACTCCTTTGCGCACCTCTTCTCCGTGGCATTGGACCATTTCGGCGTCTTTCCCAGTTACTTCTTGCGCTCGCATCGCCATCGCAAGATGGGCAAGAAGAAAGGAGGTTCTACCGCTGGATCTACAGCAGCCATTGTCGCCACCAAGAAGAAGGGAGGTGCCGCCGTCATGGGCACCAGGGCTGCTGGTGCTGGGAAGAAGAAGGGCACAGGGACTCGCGTCACCAATGGGTCCTGGCACCCATCCACCATTAAGCCCGCGGAGCTGTTCAATCTTCGTCAAGATGGAGCACTTCCTCCCGCGGAAGGCGACTCCCGCATACCTAGCGAGGAGGTAATTCCCGTTCCTCCTGCTGGTTTCCAGGTGATGTTCCTTGCGTTCAACATCCGCGGTCTCTCTCTTCCCCTACATCCCTTTGTTAGGGGTCTTCTCTATTTCTATGGGATCCAGCTACACCATCTGTCCCCAAATTCGATTCTCCACATCGCCTATTTCATCACCCTTTGCGAGTGCTGGCTCGGAATCGAACCACATTTTGGTCTCTTCAAGAAGCTTTTTAAGCTCAAACATCAATCGGGGTCAGGTTCGGTAGTCTACGACGTAGGAGGCTGCGGGATGCACATCGACTCTTCCTCCACTTACTTTGATATCAAGCTCACCGCGTCTTTCAAGGGTGGAGAGATAAGTGATTCTACATCCGCGACCAAAAGGCTGATGGAGCGCATTACAGACTCGCGCTCTTCGATCCCATGGAGGCTTGTAAGAGGAGACGCTCCTAGAAGAATGTCATGATGCCTAGCGAGTCTGAGGAGACGGAGATGCTGTACCAGCGTGTGTGTGACCCCGAAGGCTGCATAGGCAAAGAAGAGGGTGGCGCTGCTCTCATTCGCTCGTGGTTGCGCTACCGCATCCAGCCTCTGCAGGCTAGAGTGTAGCCAATGTACCGCTGGGTCGGTGCTGGCGATGTCACTTGCATATCTGCGGAGGGAATTTCTATGGATGAGGTAGATAGGAGGTTGCGACTGGTCACCAAGTACACCGCCAAGGAGGATCTCCCAGGCGAATCAGTCGTGCCCCCTTTTGATGCCAACAACCCTCCACCTGAGGTAGAGCTTTCCTGTGAAGTAGTCTTCATTTTTCGATTGGTTGCCAAGTGCTTAATATGTACTGATGTTTCTTCTGATTGCAGGATTGGAAAGTGGCCTCCAACTTCCTTTCTCAACCTGAAGGAGTTATCCTGCGTGAAGTGGTGGAAGAGGACAAGTCGGATTCGACTGTCCTGATTGAAGAAGAGGAGGAAGCCCCCGAGTCCAGTGTCCACAATACTCGCAAGCGTTCCCGCAGCAAGGATTCTGACGCTTCCTCACCGACGATGCCGAAGGGTCCCTCTGCTGCTTCAGAGGAGCCGATTCCCGCTGTGGCTCCTCCCTCTCGGAAGAAGCTGCGGCTGCCGAAGGAGTCATCAGATGACTCCTTTGACCTCGACAAATTCAACTGGTGAGTTTTAATATCCGCGAGTTCGTCTTGTTTCCTTCGAAGTTTCTTTTCTGAAGTGGTGCTAGGCATGTTTTGCAGTCAAACAGCGTCATCGTCTTCTGCCGACGTTCAATTTGTGAAAGAATCTGGAGTTGTAGGCTCCAAGACCAAGGAGGTGGCCGCACAGTCTCCTTCTCCTCCAGTAGCAGCCCACTCCGACGCCAATTATTCAAGTTCCCCACATGTTAGGGAGCACCATATGGTTGCACAGACGACTGCCTGACAGGCATCTTCAGAGTCCCTGGAGGAACACGTGAGCGTCTTTTTTGCTGTTAGCAGTCAAATTTGTGCTCTTGGTTGACGATGAGTCTTTGTTTCTCTTGGTATAGCTCATTGTGAAGGAATCTGCTTGTCTCGTGGAGCAAATCCTTGCTTTGGGTCGACAGCACGCCCTGCTAGACAATTGCCACTGCGCAGTCGAAGGTTTGTAGTGATATTCTCTCTAATGTAGGACTTAGTGAACTTAGTTTTGTCGGGCTCTGTCCTTTTGTAGGAGAGCATAATGAGCTTATCCGCCGCGTTACTTCCCTCGAGAAGGGGCTTGCGGTGGCAGAGAAGAAGCGCGACGAGGCACTCGCAACCTTGGAGGAATCGCAGAAGTGTGAGGAAGATCTACGCGCTTCTGCTGCTAAGAGGGAGAAGTTGTTCGCGGAACAACTTTTCTCTACTACAAAGGTAGTCTCAGGTACTTGCACTGCTTTCCCTTGCATGTTTCCTTATCTTGGTTTTCTTGTCCTTGTGCTGACACCTTGTACTCTTCAGATGCCGCTGGCCTCATCTACGATGCCCAGACATTGCATCGTGAGGATGCGCTTGCTAGCGCCGTGGCCCCAGTTGAGGACCCCGGTGTCTCCCTCCAAGAAACATTGGGGAAGGAAAAAGGTGTGCTGAGTTGCCTCTGGGAGGACCTGACTCCCAAGGCCGGCCTAATCGACAATCTTGATGACCTGGTGGAATCCTTCGTTGGAGGTATTCCCATGGACTTCAAGAACTCCCAGCAATCTATCGGCGCCACCATGGCACTCGCGATGGCGCAAGCCCATGGCGCGGATTTGGATCCCGGCGCGATCTCCGAGGCGATGCCTGTCGACACCGATGGCCAGCAGGTAGTGTTTGCTCCCTTGGCTAGTAGCTGTGGTAAGTATGGGCCTCAGCTTATCGAGACAGTCGCAAAATACTCTGAGGAGCGGCGGCGAGCGAAGGCAGCGAAGACTGTGGCATCTGGGGCTACCACCGGCAAGTACGTGGTGTCGAAGACTGCCATGGATGCGATGAAGCCCCTGAAGTCGAAGTCTAAGTCGAAGAAGCAGATTGCTCCATAGTTTCCCTTTGTAATAGGTGTAGCTTCTTTTGTTGGTCTGCATTGTGTGTGTGTGTGTGTGGGGGGGGGGGGGTGCCCCATTGATACTTTTGTCGAATTTGAATGCAATCCTCCTTTTATCGGTGTATGATTGGTCTCATTTGCCTCTTGCTTGATTGTACCTAGGGTCCTTCGAGTGGTCCTCATGACTCTCCTCCCAGCGATGAAACCACGGTGCAGCCGCATTCAAAGGGGGAGGAATTGTCGTTGCTTTCGCGACTGCGCGACCGCATTAAGAAGTTGGAGCGTGAGTGCCCATCGTCCGCGGTAACACAGATGTGTGGAAGTCGAAAGCTGAGAAGGCCACCGCCCGCGAGAAGTATCTCTTGGATGAAGTGGCGTAGTTGAACGAGCAGTTTAAATGTTAGCTCTCTGTCTTCTCATCTTGTCTTTTAGTCAGTCGCGGCGATGCCTTGTCCTTACACTTTGCTTATTGCTTGGTGTAGTTGTTAGCTCTTGTCATCCGCAGGATGAGAAGGACCGGGTGGCCATTCGTATGAATAACCTGACCCAGGAGCAGCTGCAGGCTAGTGGGTATTTTTGGGTGGACCACGATCGTGCAGCCGCGTTGGTGACCCTACAAGATCGTTCTTCTCGAGTGCTTCAATGCATGAAGAAGGCGTAGTCGTGTCTTAGGCACATTTAGCAGACGATGTTTCCGTTGGACGCCATCCCTTCTAGCATGTTGGCTCTTCTGGCGAAATTTCAAGATATAAGCGCGGTCCGCGAGTGTGTGCGACAACAACTGGTCGTAGGTGCGAAGGCTGCCATGTCGCTGGTGCGACTGCATAAGCCAGATGTGGACATCGCGTCTATTGCTGCTGGACCGCCGCCTCCACCAGAAGGGATGATTTGGGACATGGTTCCGCATTATCAGGCAGTCGATCGGCCAGCGGAGGACACTGTCAACTTCTTTGAGGAGTAGACGAATGTTCTTCTTTTGCAGCAGTAGTGTAATTTGTATCCTGCACATAGATGTATAAGTGTTGTAAAGTTCGTATGATTGTGTTGGGTGTATTTAATACCCATTGATATGTGAAGAGCTTGCTAACTTGTATATTTTTTTGAGTGTGTTGTACTTTGCAGTTCCTTTTCGTTAGCCTGATGTGTGTTTATCTGAGCACCTTGCCAACCTGTCAGGTGCGTTGCAACTGGGTTGGTGTTTATCAAGGGTTCGATTGGTAGTGTGTCAGCTACTCAGGACACTGTGATTTGTTTGTAGAATGAAGGTGTAAAGGGTGGCGCAGCGCCCGAGTGATGAAATTGCAAGAAAATAGAAAAAGACACAGAGTTTTGGGGCACTTAGCTTTATTTATTCACAGAATAGTACGAGGTACATTGTGTGGCTAAGTAGCCTGGCTGAATAGCCTTATTTGTAATTAAAAACGACTAGGGGTAGAAACGACACAACTGCGTGATGTTCCAGGGTTTGGAGTATGCGACTCCGCTTGCTAGGTCTTTGAGGCGATAGGCGCCACCTGGGATTACTTCAGTAATCACATAAGGTCCTTCCCAAGGGGACTCAAGTTTGAGGTGCCCTTGCTGCTTCAGTCGCAGGACCAGATCTCCTTCAATGAAGGATCTGGGGTGTAGCCTTCTGCTGTGGTAATTGCGGAGGTTCTGCTAATAGATCGTTGATCTTTCCATGGCGGTCTCGCGTGCCTCGCCGAGGAGGTCGATGGAGTCTTTGAGTGCGAGAGTTGACTCCTTATCACAGTAAGTGACCACTCACGGGGCTTTGTAGCGCACTTCTACAGGTAGCACCACTTCAGCGCCGTGCACCATGAAGAATGGAGTGTAGCCTCTGGCGCTGTTTGGAGTTGTGTGTAAGATCCAAAGTATGATTTGCAATTCGTCTGGCTGGCATCCAGCGGCTTGTTCGAGTGGCTGAAGGAGTCGCTCTTGATTCCGCCGCAGACGAGGCCGTTGGCCTTTTCGACTTGACCGTTGGTCTGAGGGTGAGACACCGAGGCGTAGCTAATGTTGATTCCTAGGTTTTCGCAGAATTCCTAGAACTCCTTGGAGGTGAAGTTCATCCCATTGTCCGTGATGATGCTATGTGGCACTCCAAAATGGTAGACGACGGACTAAAAACACTTGACGTTGCTGGCTCCTAATTAATTCGTCACCGGCATGTCCTCGATCCACTTGGTGAAATTGTCGACCGCGACTAAGAGGTAGACATAACCTCCTCGCGAGGACTTTTTGAGCTTGCCGACCATGTCGAGTCCCCATTGTGCGAAGGGCCAAGCTAATGGTATTGTTCTGAGTTCCGCGCCAGGTGCATGTGGTTTGCAGCGCTGGACGATGTCCTTGGCGTCGTGCATGGCCGTGGGCCAATAGAATCCAGCTCGCAGACCTTTGGTGACGAGGGCGCGACTGCCAGCATGGTATCCGCAAGTGCCTTCATGTATGTCGAGGAGGACGGCCTTTCCGTCCCCATTGGAGACACACCGTTGAAGTACCCCTGTGATGCTGCGCTTGTACAGTTTTCCGTTGATGAGGGCGAATGCCTTGGATCATCACACGATGTGTCGCACATCAGTCGGGTCATCTGGTAACCACTTGCTAAGCAGATATGTGATGTACGGCTGTGTCCAAGATGGCTCAATCATCACGACCTCCATTGGGCTTTCGAGTCCTGTACCAAGCTCCATGTCATCGAGTGCCATTGGCTTGTTAGGTGGCGTAGCCCCCGAGTCCGTTGACATGCTTGCTTTCTTCTCTGGAGCCTTGGGCTTGATGGAGCACTCACAGATGCGCTTGAGGAATAACCCAGGTGGTATGGGGGCGCAGGTGGAGCCGATGTTGGCGAGTATGTCTGCCTCTTCATTGCTTTCGCGGCCAACGTGTCACAGCTCGCAGCCGTCAAAGTCTCCCTCGAGTGTGTCGTAGAGGTCACGATAGGTGATCATGTTGTTGCTAAGTGCGTCGCACTCATGCATCATTTGGTTGACCACCAGCTTGGAGTTGCCGTATATGATGAGCCTCTTCGTGCCATAGGCTTTCGCCATCCGCATTCCATGGATTAAGGCTTCATATTCAGCTTCGTTGTTGGAGGCTGTGAACTGCATTCGCAGAACATACTTCATCTTTTCTCCTTGGGGCGATGTCAGTATGACACATGCGCCAGCTCCATCCTTTCGCTTGGACCCGTCGAAGTGCATTGTCCAAAGATAGGACATATTTGGTTTGTCGGGGAACTGGTTCTCCATCCAGTGCACGAGGAAGTCCAGGAGAACTTGCGACTTGATCGCGTCACGCTTCTCGTATGTGATGTCGTGTGGCGACAACTCTATGCCCTAGAGCGCGACTCGTCCAGTGGCGTCAGGATTATTGAGTATATGCTCGAGCGGGCGTCGTTTACCACCACTATTGAGTACTCCTGGAAGTAGTGATGCAGTCTCCTAGCTGTCATGAAGACGTCGTACGCCAATTTATGGTAGTGCGGGTACCGTTGTTTTGTTGGCGTGAGCACCTCGTTGAGGTAGTATACTGGGCGTTGGACCCCGTGGACTTTATTTTCTTCGGATCGCTCCACCACAAGCACAATGCTGACCACCTGGTTGGTGGCGGGGATGTAGAGCAGTAGTGGCTCCTTTTTGCGAGGCGACACTAGTACTGGCGAGGTGGATAGTAGACGCTTGAGGTCTTCGAATTCCTCTTGTGCCTCGTCTATCCACTCGAACTTGTCAGCTTTGTGGAGGAGTTGGTAGAAGGGCAGTACCTTTTTGCCCATGCAACTGATGAATCGACTGAGCGCCACGATTCGCCTAGCCAGCTGCTGGACGCCTTTTACGTTCTTCGGCTTCTCCATGCCTAGTATGGCCTTTATTTTCTTCAGGTTTGCTTTGATCCCCCTCGCGGAGATGAGATACCTGAGTATTTTTCCAGATGGTACGCCAAAGGCGCAATTGTCCGGATTGAGCTTGATATGATAGCGGTCAAGGTTAGCGAAGGTCTCGCGGAGATCGTCGATTAATGTGGCTTCCTCTTTGGTTTTGCTGATGATGTCGTCAATGTAGACTTGGATATTGCGACCAAGTTGGTTCTTGAGGCAAGCCTGCATGTACCGCTGATAGGTGGCTCCTATGTTTTTTATCCCGAAAGGCATCGTGTTGTAGCAGAATACACCAAAGGGTGCTGTGAATGCTGTTTGCTCCTGGTATTCCTCCTTCATTTGAATATGGTTGTAGCCTGAGTAGTCGTCGAGGAAGCAGAGGCGCTCGCATCCCGTAGTGGAGTCGATTGTCTGATCGAACTGTGGCAACGGGAAGTGATCCGTTGGACAGTGCTTATTCAAGGAGGTGAAGTCCACACACATCCGCATGATATCTGTGTATTTTTAGGCACAAGCACTGTGTTGGCGAGCCAGGTGCTTTCCTTGATCTCGCGTATAAAATTTGCATTGAAGAGTCTGTTGATCTCCATACCGACTGCTTTTGCTCTTGGTTCAGGCAGTCGCCGTATTGTCTGCTTGACTAGCCTTGCGTCTGGATTGACGTTGAGTGAGTGCTTGGCGAATTCCCTAGGAACTCCTGGCATGTCCGCTAGACACCAGGAAAAGATTTCCCAGTGCTCAAAGAGGAATTCGACGAGCGCGAGTTCCTATGCGGAACTCAAGTTGTTGGCGATGAGGGCCGTCTTGGTCGTGGCCGTTGGGTGGACCTGGACTTTCTTTGTGTGCCCTGATGAGTCGAAGGACAGGTCGGGTGAACTTGGCCTGCTCAGGGGAGGCATACTGTTGTCTGTCGACTCCTTCAATTTTGCGAGTTCCTCTTGCATGCAGAAGGACTGGGAGATTCTGTTGAATTCCCTATCGCAGCTGTCGGACCTCTCGAAGCTTCCGTTGATTGTGATGACGCTGTTTGTGCCTGGCATCTTCATCTGTAGATAGGCATAGTGTGGTACCACCATGAACCTTGCGAACGCGACAGGTTCGAGGATGCAGTGGTACTGTGAGGGCCAGTCGACGCGTTTTTGCCGAAAATTTTGCGGCGGGCTGAAGATGACGTCAAGGTTGATTTTGCCCTGGGGATATACTCCCTTCCCTAGGACGATGCCGTGGAACGTCGTGTATGACACTTCCAGGCATGTCAGCGGTATCCGCATTGCTCGCAAGGTACTCGCGAACATGAGGTTAATGCTGCTTCCGCCGTCCATGAAGACGCGACTCATCTCAAACCCGCCGATCTATGCCTCGAGTACCAAAGGACAATGACCTGGGCGAGGTACTTGGCACAGGTGGTCTCTTTTGTCGAAGGTGATGCATGACTCGCTGCCACTGAGGTACTCAGTGGTGGATGGCGGAGAGTTTATCGCCAAATTGACTTGGCGAGTGATTGCCTTCTGTGTTCGATTTGAGGGGCGACCCTTTTGGATCATCCCCATGTTCCCCAGTGGTTGGGGGTACGCCTCGCCTCCATGGTTGTGGGCTGGTGCAGCCATAGGTGGTGGTGCTTCGGGCGGTGGTGGAGGAGCTCCATGTGCCACAGTGCCTAGGGCAGCTCCATAGCCCTGGTTGATCACGCCGCGATTCATTTGGGCTAGTCCCTCATGGAGTTTGAGGAACTCACGGCAATCCTTGAGAAGGTGGCTGGACTTTTTCTTGCCGTCGTGCTTGGTGATGTAGAAGTGCACGTTGCATGGTCCGGAGAGTTTGTCCTGGATGGATGTTGCGGGTGCCTCTTCTAGAATGCGGCGTTGCCACACTTGCGTGGTTTTCCTGGCGTCGCGGTATCCACCGCTGCGATATCCGCTGTTGTGGTTGTCGTCGCATTTGTCAGTGTAGCCGACTGCAATTATGTTGACTTCATCGTGGTCCTCGTATCCGTGCATTCGACGTTTCCCTCGGCGGCCGCGTCTGCTCCCGAGGTCCTCGTCGTTGTCGGAGTAGGCACGGTTTTTTACCGAGTCCTCTCCATCGGCCCACCGATTCGCGATTGCCATCAGGTGGTCGATTGTTTTGGGCTTCGAGCGGCCCAACTCCTCCCTGAGCTCTCTGTGGCGTATGCCGCCGTTGAACGCGTCGATTGCGCGATCCTTAGAGATTTCTTCTATGGAGTTCTTGATGATAGACCATCTCTGGATATATGAGCGCAGCGACTCGCCAGATCTCTGGTGGCCGCCTCTCAGCTCTTCGATTGATGCGGGCCTTTTGTAAGTGCCCTTGAAGTTGCGCACCAAGCTATAGACTAACTCTTCCCAGCTGCGAATGGATCCGCGCGGGAGATTGTTGAGCCATGCACGAGCGGCGCCCTGCAGCTGTAGCTGCAGGCATTGCATGGCCGTGCTTCGACTCCAGCCGTGCAGCCTGATGGAGGAGATGTGATCCTCTAGCCAAATCTTCGGTTTTTGTAGGCCATCAAATTTCGGGTTCTCCGATGGAAGTTTGAACCCTTTAGGCATTCGCTTCTGCCTAATGGCTCTGCCGAAGCATCTAGCGCCGCAGAGCTCTACTTCGTCATCCTCCGAGTCAGTCGAATGAGCGCGTCTTGCGCGTATTTTATCGACTTTGCGATGCATGTCATCATGCGCGTCGTAGTCGTGATCGTGTCGCCGTGAGCGATGACATCGAGACAGGTCGTGGCTATCATCGCTGGACGAGGACGAGGAGTAGTGTTTGGCCAGGGCCTTGCTTTTCTTCGTCTCTAGTGTTGGCTATTTGTCGAGGGCGGCCTCGATTAGCCCCAAGCCCGCGATCGTGATTGGTGCATGGCAGCTCGCGGATCTCCAGCCGGTGGCTGGTTGTTGAGGAGGTACATGGTAGCCGCTATCACCGCAGGTTGCGGCGTCTTCGGGAGCACGTTGCCCTGCGTATCCACCATCATAGAGCCGAAGTTGAGGACTTTCGTGGCTTCTATACGCTCCTGGTCGGTGAGGTGGGCCAGTCGAGATCTTCTTTTGGTGGCCAGGTACTCGTTGCCTTTGGAGGAGGATCCTCCATGGGAGGAGAGCTGAGCTCGCCAAAGGCTCGAATCATCGGCGGCCTTTCTGTGCGCCTCAAGTTTCGCGATTACCTGATGCTGGCGTTTGAATTCTTCCTTCAGCAGCCAATGGTAGCCCATCAGCATGTCTTGTGATGAGTTAAGGGGTAGAGGATTGCCCCGTGGAGCTTCTCGACGGCAGGCCCACTCGTTGTCGTTGAGTCTGATCAGCATGCGCTCTCCGGTGTTCTCATTCGCCATGAGGTGTGGTTTCTCCTCCCATCCTGTTATTGGTGGGCGCACCATTGGTGGGCCACCATTTGCGACTGGTATACCGCCGTTGGCCGGTCCAGTGCCCGTGCCGGCGTTTTCGCGATTGACGTCGGTGTCGCCTGCAATGATAAAGGCGCACATGAAGTGATTGGGGAAGCTGTTGCTCCCACAACTTACAGATCCGGAGCCGTAGGCTCCATATTTTGTGGCTAGGCCACCCAGATCGGTTCCACGACTACTGTCGTTGTTTGTGCTCCCAGCTGTTGCCGGGGCGTTCAGTTTGCTGAGGGTGCTGCTTGGTGGCGGGAACCACAATGCTGGAGCAATCGCGGGTGTTTTCGGCTAGTCGAGCATGCGAAGCGTGCCCAGTTGACCGACCTAGAAGTGGAACCTCCCGATCGCGAGACCGATCCCATCGCCCACGGACTCGATAGCCGGGCGAGTGGCTGGCGTGTGGACGGTGATGTTGAAAGCGCCGAAGTGCTGGCGAATCTCCGCTATTGTGGAGTTGTAGATCGCGGTTGATGGGGCCAAAGAAGCCGCGACATCAGCACTCCCAGTTCCCACAGATGGCGCCAATTGACGAGGGTTTATCTCGTCAATGCCCATTGTTATGGACTTGGGTTTTGGAGAAGGAGGGAGCGCTGAAGGCATCAATCGACTAGCAAACACGCACACAGGTATGCAAGGTTTACCCAGGTTTAGGCCTCGTATAGGTCCCTACTCCTGCTTTTCTACTCTTGGAATTATCGAGGGAGTCGAAAGTAACAGGGGTGCGCAGATGCAATCTGGCGATGGTTATGGAAACTAGGGTTGTGATTGTCCTCCTCGCCCGCCCCCTCCTAGACTTTATATAGACAGGCTAGGTCTCGGGTAGCAGGTCGAGTCGGTTACAGATTAGGGTTCGTCCCTTTGAACTTTCTATCTTAAGCTTCTTCTTGAATCGCAAGCAATCGGAGTCTCTATGGATCACCCGAAATTTGTATTGGGCCTTGACAACACCGTGGGCTTCTGCCGTATCTGGACCGTATATGCCAAACTCGAGTACATGTAGGGTATACCCATGTCACATACCTTGCACCAATACCAATATGGTGAGACAATATGAGATAAAGAAAGATAACTTCACAAGACAACTCCGCCCAAAATAACCAACCACTAGAACATCACATAGATACCACAACACATAGTCTCACCAACATAGAGGTATACATAATAGAGGTCCATAGAAAAATAGACAACAATGGTCCACAAGCATACACAATAGAAGAAAAGTGTGCACGAGCATAAAAAGATCAAAGAAGGAACGAGCTCGTGACACAACCCATGCAAATCCTATAGTCCTAGAAGAACACTTTCTCCCCTTTGGCATCAAGACGCCAAAAAGGGACAAAGTAGACAAACTAAGCGCCCCACCCACTAACATACGGAGGAGGAGGCTCAGGGTCCCACGAGGCATCATTCCAAGCAGGCGGATAAGGACCAATGACCTTAGGATCATCATCACTGCCAGTCCATCTGCAATGAGCATTGACCCACTGATCCTTGGGCACGGTGACGGAGCTAGACTCAGGAGATACCTCAATATCAAGCATCGGTCTTCTCCCTCTTGACAATGTGCCTCTGAGCAACATATGATTGATACTCATCGTCCTGAATAAAACACAAGGTCTTCTTTACTTTCTTCAGCAGCTTCTTATCCCAAGATGGCTGTCTCTCAAGTTGGGGTGGAGGAGAAGCCTCATCACGGTCCCCATCACTAGCATGGCCTGATGCCTCAGCAGCATCTCTAGCAGCCCTCAATGCAGCACCTTCCCTCTCAGCTTGAGAACGGGGTTTCTCATGTTTCATCACACGGAGGGTCTTCAACTCATGAATAGTGTAGCCATCCTGAGGAAAGGGGGTGCCTGTGGAAGCTATCCACTTGGCATTGATGGGGGTCAAGATGTAAGGAGCATATGGACACGAACTCTTCTCAATCAGGGCAGACCAAATTCTTCAAATAGATAGTCCATAACATCAAGACGTTCCTCAGAATTTCTGTGGCGATAAGTCTGGTACATGAGATTAATCTGGAAGGCATGAAGCTGATCGAAGTTACCTGCCTTGGGAGCAATGGTATTTTGGTAAAATTTGCGCATGATATCATAGGTTGGAAGGAGATGAGCTACATTACCATTGACACCCTAGCCCTCAATGTACAAGGGCTCCAAAACTTCAGGAGAAGAGGCCTTGGACCTATAAACGTGCCACCCATTAGCCTACGAGCCTTGCTGAATCAGATATCCAAGGAGATCATCAAACTCAGACCACTTAGTACACAGTAACCCATTGAGAGTCATCCACTTCATAGTTCTATCATGGGAATCAGTGTCAATGTACAGAGTAGAGTAGAACTGAGCAATGGCCCTCTCATCAAAACCCTGACGATGCTCCATAAGCTTGACGAGCGCAAACCTCCTCCACATGTCAAGAGCCTCACCAAAGTACTCAGGCTTGCTCTCCATGTGAGCCACATTGATGTTCTTCTTTGTAGCATACACTTCGAGATAGATCTCTTCTTGATGCTTCATGTGGAAGAAGGGATTTTGACATAGACGGTCACGGGGAGCAGCATAGGGATCCAACTTGCGAAACTCCTCATAAGCAGTGAAGGCCAGGACGGAATCTTCTTCTTGTTGGTGTCGGGCCTAGTGGTGGTTCTCTTCTGGCTGGCCAGAACATGGCGCTTTCCTTTAGCCTCAGTAGCACGGCACTCAGCAACAACTTTCTGATGGGTAGTCTGACTAGGTGTCGTGGAAATGGCCACGGCAGTCGCTGCAGTAGGCAGCGATTGGTTGAATCGGGGGCGAAGGCTAGCGGCCATCTACAGTGCGAGATGGGGGCAGATGCATATGGGTTTATCTAGGTTCGCCCCCCCAGAGGGTAAAGACCTACTCCTGCTAGATTGGATTAGTGGAGAGCGAGTTACAGGGGTGGCGATCTCGGCCTCTAAGCAGCGAGTCGCTTGAAGGGGTGTATGATGGAACGTAAGTCCTCAAGATACCCTAGGGAGGTTTATATATGAGGCACCTCGCTAGGGTTTATAGTTTACAACGGAACAGGATATGGATTCGGAGGCTTTGACCTAATCCAACCGGGCTTCAAGTATGCTTCTGGGCCTCCAGTCTCCAGTCGCCGGGCCTTCTCCTTAGTCGCATTCTAGTCGCCGTCCTGCAGGCCCACTCTTGAGCCCTTTGGCCCAATCGGAATGTCCTGCTGGGCATACCCCATTCGGCATATCCCCATCAGTAGTCCCCGAGGCCATCGTTGATTCAGGCGCAGGTGGTCATTTGGCAATCGGAGTAGGCGAGTCCAATTTGGACGCCCAGTCGAATCAGCAAAGGACTCCACTGAAACCAAGGAAATTTTCCCCAGGCTCCTAGTCGCTACTCCGGCGAACGCCACGGCTGCCAAGTCACTGCTTCGGCGAGTGGATAGGGCTAGTTGCCAGCGAGTGGAATGGAGGTGTTGGACCGTCAACCTGGTTAAACTATCCGTTGGATATTCCAAAGGTAACTTCGGTGTAATTACCGTAGGTAACGGCTACCTCGAATTTGGCGGGTAGCGCCTCCTTATAAGGGGAGTAACAAATCACTTTTGCAGATCCTACCTGCGTTCTTTATTCTCGCGCATCCATTCCTCCTGTCTTCCTTTGATTCGATCCCTTCACACCGAGCGACCCCATGTCCTTCCTAATGGTGCCTCTGAAAGGTTCATGGGGGAAATCCAAGTGCACTATGGCCCAGCTCACATCCTTCGAGGACGCCGGAGTCCTTCGCAAGGGGAACTGGCGGGTCCCCGCTCCCTCCGAGATCGAGCCGAAGCCGTGGGCCGGCGAGTTCATTTGCTTCCCCAGCCACCTAGAGAGGGGTTTGGGGTTCCCCACCTCATTGTTCTTCCGACGTTTCTGTGCGTATTACGCAATCAAGCCGTCAGATCTTGGTCCGCACAGGATCGAGTAGCTGGCGATCTTCGTCGCCTTCTGCAAGTGCTATCTTGGCTGCATGCCATACTTCCCGCTGTGGCTAGAGCACTTCCACGGCCGCATTGGGCGCGAGGCGTCCGGTGGATCGATGTTGGTGGCCGGCGGCGTCATGTTCCAATTGAAGCCGAAGGACAACTTTATCAAGCTTCTATTGCCGAAGAAGGCCACGAGCGAGTGGAAGAAGAGCTGGTTCTACGTGAAAGAGTCCACTCCCTCCGGTGAAGTAGCGCTTCCCGAGTTTGTCGTAGAAAGGAGTGAGCCACGCCGGCTAGCACCGAAGAAGCTCCCTGAAGACCAGAGGATGGCCGTCGCAGAAATGATGGACCAGATCCAGAGGTTGAAGGATCAGGGGTTGTCCTCGATCAACCTCTACAACTGCTAGCTCAGGTGGCGTCTGGTTCCGCTAGCGGCTCGGCCGCATTGGATGTATGAGTATAGCGGGAAACACGATCCCTCCAGGACCAGCAAAGAGTCGTGGGAAATCGAAGACTACAAGGCCACCCTGAAGAAGATCACCAATGCAGAATTTACAACCACATCGACCGGGCTGGCCCCATACACTCCGTGAAGAATGAAGCCCCCACTGTAAGTTTTCCTGCTAGTCGCAATTTCAGCAATGTAATTCGAAGTCGCATTGTTCGATACTTATTTGTGGTTGTTCTCAGTTGTTCCAGGTGTTGGAAGGTTGGCTCCCTTCGCTTGACGAAGAGGTCCCCCGGGAGCTCTAAGAAGCCTTCGAAGGAGATTTCTCCGAAAGCGACGAGGAAGAAGAGGAGGTTCCTCCCCCAGCGCCTACATCTGGCAAGACCCGTATGCAGAAGCAACGTGAATTCGAGGCGAGTCGCAGCCTTGATGAAAACGAAGGTGGCAACGAGATCGTGCAAGAGCACACATCTTGGGGTACGGCCACACAGGCGAAGCCCACGTGCAAACCGAAGTCGCCAGCAAAGAAGCCCGCGTCGCCGCCCAGGTCGGCGGTGGTGTTTGAGTCAGATGACGACTCTCATGATGATGACACCCCCGAGACTTCGCACAAGATCCCAGAGGATGCGATTCCGATGAAGGGATTGGAGGACGAGGACACCGAGGCGGCAGTGGAAGTTCCTCTGGCGGTGATTGCACCAACAGCTTCGAGGGCACCAGGCCAGGAGGCGGCTGAGACCACGGCGTCGAAGTTGCCGCAACCTTCAAGAGCGTCCGCATCTTCGGAGCCAGAAATTCCGGCAACCGCGGCTTCGTCATCAAAGAAGCGCGAGGTGTCATGGGCTTCAGATGTCTTCGAGAGAGGTCTCACGCACATGCTGGGGCCGGAGTTAGACAAGCCCGCCCACATCAGCACCGGACTACGCGTTCTCCCAATAAGTAAGCTTCGAATTCTCCATTCCAAGTCGTGTTCCGTTTTTGTGCTATCTCTGTGTTGTTTTTGGAGGTTTGGCAGGTCTGGGGTTAATAAGATTGGTTGCCCTTCACTGGCGAAGATTCTGCCGGTCGCCACCACAGGAGAGGGCGACCTCCCCAAGAAGAGGAAGTCTGCTGAAGACGCGGTGACTGTGGAGGGCGCGAAAAGGTAGAAAAGCGGTGCCGACGATGTCGTGGCGATGGATAGCGCCAAGGAGAGCGATCTTGTTGCAGTCATCAAAGAGGTCGCGGCTACGCGGTCGGAGCCAGCCACGGGCGCTTCGGCGATGGAAATGTCGGCTCCGGCGACTAGTGCCCCGGTTAAAGCGTCAACAACGTTCCCACGCTTCATGGCGAAGGGGTTTCCAGGCGTGGCGGATAACCAGTCTCCACAAACCCCGGAGATCATTGATGAAGATGTTGGGTCGCATCGCGGGTGCACTTCCTTCACGGTCCCGTCGACGGACGCCGGAGAGCTTCACAAGATGCTTGGCGTTGCCATTCAGGTACATCCAGTCCCCGAGTGTCTAGTTGCTGAATTTCAGCGGCTAGACACTGAGTTGCTTCTACTCTCCAGTCCCCGAGTTCCTAGTCGCTGAATTTCAGCGGCTAGGAACTGAATTTCTTCTAGTCGCTAGTCCCCGAGTTCCTAGTCGCTGATTTTCAGTGGCTAGGAACTGAATATCTATTTTGGTAAGTGCTAAATTTTCTTATTCTTGCAGGTCTTGCAAAGGGAGTCGATAGATCGCTTGGTCATGAACGAGCGTCTGGAGCGGGATCTGCACGTGGCAGAGGAAGCAAACCGGCGACTTCAGGCGACTGTTGGTAAGTACTTGACTCGTTTTTCAGCTGTGAACTGTTGGTGTTCTGGCGTGTTGACGATTTGTTTCTTTTCTTTTCAGATGGTCTTCCGGCTGCAATTGCCAAGGCCCGTAAAGGATACATCCCAGTTGCCGAGCTGGACGTGGTGAATGGACAAATCGCCTCGCTAGTCCAGGAGTTGGAGGAGGCGAAAGCGGCCTCGATTTCTTCTGAGGATCGAGTGAAGGCTGCTGTCACTGCGGCTGAAGAGGAGCGGAACGCCGCAGACTCGATCATCCTGGGGCTGCAGAACGATCACGCCTCCCTGGAGAAGCACGTCACTGAGAACTGCAGCAAACTTCTTGGTGAGTCTCTGTTCTTTGCTTAACATGTTTGGCGAGTCCCCGAGTGGGGAAATCCATAGTGTCACTAATGTCTGATGTTGTAGCTGTGATAGGGCAAAGCGACCCGGTGGTGTAGACCTTCAACGCCTCGTAGTGCGTGACTACCGTGGTGAACGTGGCTACTGCCTCGGCATTGTGCATCCAAGCAGTCCTTCAAGGGATGTCCCCCACCGAGGTTATTCCTAGGGGACTGACAGAAGTTTGGTGCTATCTGGAGGAGGTGCCCGACGCCATGGAGTGGATGGCACGCTCAGCTTTCAGGCGCTGGGCCACCACGGCATTGAGCCTGGGTCTTGCCCACTTCCTTGATGATTTCGACCTCGACGACGTCACCAGCGGCTACCCTTCGGCGACTGGTACGATGGACATGTCGGAGGTGCTGAAGCTGACCGCCAAGGCCGCCCCCTTTGCTGATCAGGTGTTGGCGATGGGGGACCTTCTGCCATACCAGGAGATGGTATTGGCGTCTGGCGACCCCGAGCCAGAGCATCGCGACCTGAAGTCGGAGCAACCCTTCCGGTCGGTGCTGTCGAAGTCGCTGACGACCTACCCGACAAACCCATGGCAATCTTTCGTCCGTGTCAAGGGTGGTGGGGTTGCTTCTTCGTTGGGGCCTGCGAAATAGATAGCATCTTTGGGCAGTTTGTAATATATGCCAAGTGGCGACATTTGTAATATGAACAATATTTTGAGTAAGAGGAGTCAATCGACTCGCAATGCGAGCGTGATCGTGTGGTGTTTTTTTTGTTTGAGCGAGCTCCGAGCACGTCCGCCCTTTAATGGGGTATAACTCGATTGTATACATATGTGTTTTCTTTTGATTGTGCATTGTTTGTCCCTTGCATCTCCTGAAGGGGCAAGTCCCCGAGCACGAGTGGGATTGTTTGTAGGCGAGTCCCCGAGCGTAGTACTTAGCCGTTTTGGGCGCGTGCCTGTTGTAAGTTACTAATGCGTTGTTTGTAACGCGTCTCCTCCCCTGGCTCGGAGAACTAGTCGCTAGGCGAGTCCAAGGCATCTCTCTTACTTGGTGCGTTCCTGAGCCACGTGTGGGTTCCATTTTTGCGGAGTCCCCATGCGTGGTACTTAACCGTTCAAGTCGCTTTGCGCGAGGATGGTAAGGACAGGTCGATGTGAGAAGTGTATATCGGTCATCTTGGCCCGGTGGGCCAGTCGAGCTAGGCGACTCCGATGGTGGCTCTGGGTTTGCGTATTCGTGGACGTCCCAAGGCCCGAGTATCTTCGGTGCCCTTAGGCCGCACTACTTAGCCGTGCCAGTCGCTCGACCAAGGGTTGACTTCCGTGGGTAGCGTATTGCTAATTGTACGAGTGCGAATGGCACAAGGATATGGCGAGTAGACACAATTTTGTGAACCGAATGAATTTCATGATATATGGCAGCTGAGTACATGCTTGAGTTCTATGTATAGAACTTTCGGAGGAGGTTTACATTCCATGGCCTCCCGACCTTGAGCTGGCCGTCACCTCGTATGTCGATGAGGTAGTAGGCGTCATTGCCGAGGACTCGCCCTATGGCGAATGGCCCCTCCCATGGGGGGGAGAGTTTGTGCATGCCCTTCTTGTCCTGAGCCAGTCGTAGGACCATATCACCCTCCTGGAAGGTGCGAGTCTGGACTGGGCGGCTATGGTAGCGGCGGAGTCCCTACTGGTAGATGGCGGTGCGAGATCGAGCCAGGTCGTGTGCCTCGTCGTTTTGGTCGATGCTGTCTTGGCGGGCGGTCTCATTTGTCGCCTCGACGTAATTGGCGACTCGAGGTGAGTCATGCTCTAGGTCTGTTGGCATTACGGCTTCGGCGCCGTACACCATGAAGAAGGGTGTGAACCCGGTGGAGCGATTGACGGACGTGCGGATTCCCCATATTGTGGAGGGGAGGTCTTTGACCCAGCATCCTGGGGTGCGCTCGAGGGGCACTTGGTGTCACGGCTTGAGCCCGTGGAGGACGCTTTGGTTGGCACGTTCTGCTTGGCCGTTCGACTCTAGATGGGCGACTGAAGTGAGGTCGAGTTGTATGCCGTGCTCTTCGCAGAATTCCGCCATGGCCCCCTTGGCGAAGTTGGTGCCGTTGTCTGTTATGCTGCTGTGCAGGTAGCCGTACCGGTAGATGAGCTCGTGTAAGAACTTGGTGGCCGTCTTGCCGTTGCACTTTTTGATCGGCTTGGCCTTGACCCATTTGGTGAAATTGTCGACCGCGACCAGGAGATGGGTGAAGCTGGATGGGGCCTTCTTGAACGGGCCTACCATGTCCATGCCCCATATAGCGAATGACCATGTGATGGGGATGGTCTTGAGTGCCGAACCAGGGAGGTGCGTCTGGTTGGCGTACTTCTAGCACCCAACGCATCGTTGGACGATGTTGGTGGTGTCGGCGTGTGCGGTGAGCCAGTAGAAGCCGTGCTGCATGGCCTTGGCGACCAGCGAGTTGGCACCGGCGTGATGGTTACAGTCGCCGGCATGTATGTCCTGGAGGATCTTGCGGCCTTCTTCTGGCTGTACGTAGCACTGGAATACGCCAGTCACGCTGCGCTTGTGGACCTCGCCGTTGATGATGACGAAGGACTTGCAGTGGCGCAAGATCATCCTCGCCTCCGTCTCATTGTTTGGAAGGAGCTTGTGCTCGAGGAAGGCGACATATGGTGTCGTCTAGTCACTAGGCTCCATGATCATGGCGACTAGGGCCGGCTCGGGTTGTAGTGGTATCCCAATGTCTATCTCCTTTGGTGGGCAGACCGAAGGTTTGTGGATGATGTCGAGGAAGACGCCCACAGGTGGCGTTTGCCTAGCCGATCCGATGCGGGAAAGGGCATCTGCCTCCTCATTCTTTCGTCTGTCGATCCACTCGACGGAGTAGCCGTCGAAGTGTCCTCCCAATTGGTCTACTGCTTAGCGGTACACAATCATTGTTGGAGAGACGGCGTCGCAAGTTCCGGCGACCTGGCCCGCGACTAGATAAGAGTCGCCATAGCACCGTAGGCGGTTGATGTTCATCTCCTTGGCGGCCCGCATGCCATGGAAAAGGGCCTCGTATTCTGCCATGTTGTTGGTGCAGGGCTTGAAGTTGAGGTGGAGCATGTAGCGGAGCTTGTCTCCTTTGGGGGAGGTCAATATGACCCTGCCCCCTGCACCGTCGGTGTTCTTGGAGCCGTCAAAGTGGAGCGGCCAGTAGTGAAGGTATGGTAGTTTTTCCGGCTGATGCGCTTGTTCCCAATCTGCGAGGAAATCAGCTAAGGCTTGTGACTTGATCGCTTTGGAGGGCTCGTATTTGATGTTGTGGACGCCGATTTCGACGGCCCACTTGGCGAGTCGCCCAGTCGCCTCGCGATTGCATATTATGTCCTGCAGAGGTGTGGAGGAGACCACCGTGATTGGGTGCTCCTAGAAATAATGGAGGATTCGTCACTGAGCTCGGAATATCGTGTACACAAATTTCTGGTACTGCAGATAGCGTTGTCGTGAGTCCGTCAGGAATTCGCTGATGTAGTAGACATGGCGCTGTATGGGGTGCTCCTTGCCCTCGTCTGGTCGTTCGACGACCATCAAGGCGCTGACGACTCGAGTGGATGCCGCCACATAGACGAGCATTGGCTCTTTATCGATTGGGGCGGCAAGGAGTGGAGCCACGAGTAGCACTTCTTTGAGTGCATCGTCCGCCTGCGCATCCCATTAGAACATGGGGTTCTTGCGCATTAGACGATAGAGAGGCATTGCCTTCTCGCCTAGTCGGGGGATGAAGCGACTGAGAGGCGCGACTTGCCCTGCCAACTTTTGGACCTCGCACAGGCACTCGGGTTTTCTGAGTCGTGCGATGGTGTCGATCTTTGTGGGGTTGGCTTCGATGCCTCGCTTGGAGACTACGTATCCCATTAGCTGTTCGGTGGGGACACCGAAGGTGCATTTTCCTAGGTTCAGCTTGATGTTGTACCTCCGTAGATTTGCGAAGGTTTCGGCCAGGTCGGCGAGCAGGTCGTCCTGGCAGGTGGATTTTACCACCACGTCGTGGATGTAGACGTGAATGTTGCGGCCACTTTGGCTCGCGAGGGACTCCTACATGCACATTTGGTATGTGGTGCCGGTGTTCTTAAGGCCGAACGTCATGGCCGTGTAGCAGAAGGCGCCGAATGGAGTGATGAACGCCGTCTTCTCTTCATCCTCGACCGCTATTTTGATCTGGTTGTAACCAGAGTATGCATCAAGGAAGCACAGCGACTCCGATCCCGCGGTCGAGTCAATGATCTGATTGATGCGCGGTAGGACGAACTCCTCCTTCAGGCAGGCGCTGTTGAGGTTGGTGTAGTCGATACGCATTCTCCATGTGTTGTTCTTTTTCAGAACCGGGACTGGGTTTGCTAGCCACTTGGAGTATTTTATTGGCCGAATAAAGCCTGTGGCCAGAAGGCGTTGCACTTCTTCGGCGATTGCTCGGCGGTGCTCTTCATTGAAGGGCTGCAGTGCCTGCTTTACCGGTCGCACTTTGGGGTCGGCGTGTAGTTTGTGCTCAGTGAGTTCCCTCAGGACACCTGGCATGTCAGAAGGTTTCCATGCGAAGATGTCACGGTTCTCACGGAGGAACCTGATGAGCGAGCTTTCCTATGCGGGGCTCATGTGCGCCCCAATGGTGACTGTCTGGCTGGAGTCACTCAGGACGAGCTCGACGGTGCGAGTATGCGTGGTTGCCTCGAACGTGGAGTTCGTGGCGGTTGGCTTCTTCAGGATGGTGGGGTCATCCTTGTGGATGTTGCCCGCGTATTCCACGAGCTCCTCCGCATGATCAGTCTCCACGGCGATGACGGCGTCGGCGAGCTCAGCGCCTTTGTCCTTGCATTCCACGGCCATATCGGGGTCGCCGTGGACGGTGATGATGCCGCTCGGCCCTGGGAGCTTCATCATGTTGTATGCATAGTGGGGGGGTCGCCAAAAATTTGGCGAACGTTTGGCGTCCCAGGACGCTGTGATAGGGGCGTCGGAAGTTCACCAGCTCGAACTCGATTCGCTCGGTGTGGTAGTTTGCTGGTGTGCTAAAGGTGACCGGTAATGTCACTTTTCTGATCGGGTACGCCTTCCGACCGGGGACGATGCCGTGGAAGGTTGTCAGGGTTGGCTGGATTGCCCATTCCGGGAGCTGGAGCCTTTTGAACGTATCAAGATACATGATGTTGATGGAGCTCCCGCCGTCCATCAGTGTCTTGGGCAGCCAATAGTCGGCCACTTTGGGCCTGACCACCAGGGCGATTCGCCCTAGGTACTCGATCTTGGGAGCGTGGTCCTGGCAACTCCAGGTGATTCTCTGCTCAGACCAGTTGAGGAAGCGTGGGATATCGAGCTGTGTCACCGCATTGACGGTGACTGCGCGGGCGAGCACCTTCCTGTCGCACTTGGTGCCAAGCCTGGTGAAGGTGTGTAGCGAGCCGACGGCGTTGCCGAAGCCGCCGACGTTTCTGTTGTCTCGAGGTGGGTTGTTGTTGGGGTCCTCCCTTGCTCTCATTTCCTTTTCGATCTCTTTGAGAGAGTGGCAGTCCGCGGTGGTGTGGGTGGTGGGTTCCCCTCCCTGCTGTGGTAGACGTAGGGCTGGTTGTGCAGCGCAGCGGGGTCGAATTTCAGCCTCGCCGCGTCGTTGGCACGGTAGTTTCTGCTATCGCAGTAATTTCCTCCGTCGCGGCGGGAGCTCTTGGGGTCGCGTTGGCTGTAGCCGGCGTTGGCGACAAAGTCGACTCACCCATCCGTCCGGCGCTTGACGGTGATGCAGGTGTTGCTGTAGCACATGTCGCGCTGTCGGCCGCTGTCGTGGCCACTGGTGCGGCGTCTTCCTCCCGACTCGTCGTCATAGTCTTGGTTGGGGTCCTCCTCTGTGTAGCGCTTTGCGATCTCGAGGAGGTCAGGGATGTTGTCGAGCGTTCGGTAGACTCGCTTGATCTTGGCGATAGGGGTTCGTACCTGGGACGCGTTCTTCAAGCAATGTATCGTCGTGTCGGGGTGGATGCCGGAAGCATTGATCCATAGTTCTTTCCACCTTTGAATCCAGTGGCGGGTCGACTCGCGTTGCCCCTGGATGCACCGCTCTTGGTCTTCGATGGTGGTGGCGCGGGTGTAGGAGCCCTCGAAGTGCCTGACAAAGCCATCCCGCATTTCCTCCCAGGAGTCGATGTTGTCGGCGGGGAGGGTGTTGATCCATTGCCGGGTTGCGCCTTCCATCATCAGGGGGAGGTAGCGAGCAGCGAGCAGGTCGATGTGGCCGGCGATTCCCATCACCATGAGGTATGTGTCCAATCACACTGTTGGTTCGTACGTTGGATCATACTTTTCGATCTCCTTGGGCGCCTTGAACTTGGCGGGGTACTTCTCCCCTCTGATCATGGGCCCGAAGAATTGGGGGCCGACTCGGCTGAGAGAGCCCCTGGGTTCAGGGTCGCCGCGATTACTGAGGGTATGCCTCAAGTCGTTGGGATGGCATGCCCGCCAGGCATGGTTGTTGACGATGTGCGTGCGGGCGTCGATGGGCTACCCGTTGGCGGCGACCGTGTTGTTCACCGGTCGCGGCTCGTTGGTGGAGAGCACGGGGTTGGCGGCCCGTGGCTACGTCACCAGGGGCTGCGGTGGTGGGCAGGTCACGGCGTTGGTGATGGTGGGGTGGCCGCTTGAGGCCGCCCTGCTTGCCAAGGAGCAGGAATACATCCGACCCCGCGGGTCGACTCCCGCGGCTTGTTGCTCGACAACCCTGGCGAGTAGGGCCTTGGCGTACTGGATCTGCAACGCGCCTTCTCCTTGGACGTCGAGGTTGGCGACCGTGGCGTCAGCCGCGATGATGTTGTCCATCGGGGTGGAGTAGAGTGGGAGTCCGTTGGCGTCGCGGGCCTGTGGCGAGATGAAGATCTGCGGCTGGTCCGGCGGGGGCGCATGACCAATGGGTGGTGGAGGGGCTCCGGTCGCTGGTGCACTAGGTGGTGGTCGGTTGCTTCCACCTGGTGGTGCGTTCTCGCAGTACTCGCGCTCGGTCACGCATGCGGGGTCTCTTTCGTCATTGAAGTTGAGGACGCCGCCCTGCACGTTGGAGTTCAGGCGGGTCGTGATGCGGCACTGGTGATAGAGCGATAGCTCCCGTGCTGTTTCCCGCTCGAGGCGGTATCTCTCGCGCTCGGCGAGCTCATTGCGTTGCACCTCCGTGAGTCGCAGGCCGGCCTCCTCCACCTCTGTGACCGTTGCGGTCGGCGGGATCAGTGTGGAGAATGGATCTGGCGGGGCGGCCGTGCTGCCCGCCATGTAGATCGCGTTGAAGCGATTGGAGGAGGCCGTGCTGGAATCGGAATCGAAGATCCCGAGGATGGAGGAGTCCTCTAAATCCTCAGGGTTGGAGACCCGCGTGATGGAGTCCCCTCGTGATGCCGCGGTGATAGATCCGTCGACCAAGGCAGGGGTCGCGGAGTCGGCATCATCGTTTAGGGCATCGTCATTCGTGGCGGCATTGGTCTTGGCCACGTTGCGGGCGGCCGAGTCGTACTCGGTGACGAGGCTCCTGATGGAGTCGACCTGCTCCTCCGAGAGCAGATCGTGGTGTGGCAGCGATCCGCCAATGATCACCATCGTCGCTGGGTCGACCGCGCCAGTGAAGCCAACGAAGAGGTTGATGGAGCCGGCCGGCATCACCGTGTCGTGGGTGATCGGGCGCGACGCTGGGATGTAGCTGGTGGGAAGGATCTGTAAGATACCGCCGATGGCGATCATGCGGCCGGTGGCGACCGGCCGATCGATCGGCGAATAGGGTCTCACCGCAGAACTCAGGCCAGTCCGGCTAGGCCCCACGGTGGGCGCCACTGTCGTGGAAATGGCCACGGCAGTCGCTGCAGTAGGCAACGATTGATTGAATCGAGGACGAAGGCTGGAGGCCATCTGCGGTGCGAGATGGGGGTGGATGCACATGGGTTTATCCAGGTTCGGCCCCCCGGAGGGTAAAGACCTACTCCTGCTAGATTGGATTAGTGGAGAGCGAGTTACAAGGGTGGCGAGCTCGACCTCTAAGAAGCGAGTCGCTTGAAGGGGTGTATGATGGAACGTAAGTCCTCAGGATACCCTAGGGAGGTTTATATATGAGGCACCTCGCTAGGGTCTACAGTTTACAACCGAATAGGATATGGATTCGGAGGCTTTGACCTAATCCAACTGGGCTTCGAGTACGCTTCTGGGCCTCCAATCTCTAGTGGTCGGGCCTTCTCCTTATTCGCATTCAAGTCACCGTCCTGTAGGCCCACTCGCGAGCCCTTTGGCCCAATCAGAACATCCTGCTGGGCATACCCCATTCGGCATATTCCCATCACTAGGAGGGCGCACAACTTCGAGATCATCTTCATCAACTTCCGCAGGATTATGAGGGGGAGCACGAGACCGCTTGGAGCCACCACGGGAACCACCTTTCCCTCAGAAGAAAGCATAGGATAGGGAGGGAAGGGAGGATAAGTGCACAAGTTTATCAAGAAAAACAAAGAGAGATTGAGAAAATAGAGAGTTTGATTCCAAAATCGTGTGCAGCGGTAGTTCCACTGAGGTGCCAGAACTACCCGTGGAGCGGAGCCCACCAGAAGTACCAGTCGTTCCCTACCGGTAGTACCGGCGAGAGCACAAATGGGGCAGACCCTCAGATCTGAGTGCACTGAAGAGTGGATTCAACAAATGTATGAGCACAATCTCCCTAAACAAGAGGCCCTAGACCCTACCAAATCCCCTAGATAGCTCTAGCCAAAGAGAAAGCCCTAGACAAGGTATACCCTAACTCAATCAAATAAGAAGCTAGATCTCCATTAATGGAGGGAGATAGGGGCAAATACCAGGGTCCATGGCAGGGGATCGAGGTGAGGAGGCGGACGAAAACGGTAGAGCCGGCAGAGCGACCGGGGAAACAGCTCTAAGCGTCGGTTCCTATAAGAAGTGGGTTGGGAGAGAAAATGGGGAAGAAGACCCCGTGGGCTCCTCGGCCCATAACTTTTAGGTCGACCAACCCGACCGCTAGCACCGGCCAGGGGCCGGAACTACCAGTGACACGAGTAGAGCAGGCACAGGCAGTAGTACCATTCCAGGACAAACTTGAGCCAGGACCGGTACTACCGGCTCCGGCCAGAACTACCGGTGACGCATGAAGCAGGTTTCCAGGTATGGGAGGTGGCATGGAACGAACTTGCGCAAGAAGGAGGATGTTTTATGGGGAGGAGCAAAGGCTTGGGATAGATAGCACAAACCGTGAAGAACCAAATAAAGATACAAAAATGACCAAAAACACCAAAAACAAGGGGAAACAACATGAATGAACACAATGAAAAACACACAAGGTCGGTGGCCTAGGCCACCATGTATGAGTATATTTGGCTTAACACCGTGAAGATATATCTTGAGTTCATTACCAAAACTCATCATTTAATCTCATTTTGTCTCTTTGAGAGACCATAGAGAATGAATACATTAATATGTGCATAATAGGGAGAGTGTTGGTTCATATGAGGGACTACACTCCCCCTAAATCCATGCATAGATCCAAACAAGATATTCTTTGAGACCCGGGTAGGTGTGCAAGATACTGAAACTACATTGCTCGAATCTATGATATTTAGCTCATGCCTCAACTCCTGGAACCTTACTTCATCAAGAGGCTTCATGAATAGATCCTCTAGATTGGATTTGTAGGAACATACTCCAGAGAAATGTCTCCTCTTGCAACATGATCTCAAATGAAATGACGATGAATATAAATGTGCTTGGTCTTGTTGTGCTGCACTAGGTTGTGAGCAATAGCAATGTCACTCTAATTTTCACAAAGAAGGGGTACCTTGTTGAAAGAGAGACCAAGATCCTTCAAAGTTTGCTTCATCCATAATAATTGATCACAACAACTTGCGGCGAAGATGTACTCAGCTTCGGCGGTGGACATAGACACGCAGTTTTGCTTCTTCGAGGACCAACACACTAAGGTCCTTCCAAGAAATTGACAATCACCAGAGGTTGACTTCCTTTCTACCATGTCTCCCGCCCAATCCGAATCCGTGTATCCAATGGGGTCAAAGCTTGCTCCCTTGGGGTGCCACAACACAAAGTTAGGGGTATGAACCAAATATCGAAAGATTCTCTTGACAGCCACCATGTGTCTTTCCTTTGGTGTGGCTTGGACTCTTGCACACATACCCACACTAAACATAATATCCGGTCGAGATGCACAAAGATAGAGCAAAGAACCAATCATCAAGCGATCAAGTTTTTGATCCACATCCTTACCCTTGGGATCGAGATCAAAATTAACCTTTGTAGGCATGGGAGTTTTGACTCCATTTACTTTATCAAGGTTGAAGTTCTTGAGCATGTCTTGAATATATTTGGCTTGGTTGATGAAGGTTCCCTTACTCATTTGCTTGACTTCAAAACCAAGAAAGAATTCCAACTCCCCCATCATAGACATCTCGAAGTGGTCGGTCATGAGCTTAGCAAAATCCTCATTAAAATCTTTGTTAGTAGACCCGAAAATAATGTCATCAACATAGATTTGGAAAATGAACAAGTTTCCTCAACCTTTCTTAGTAAAATGAGTGAGATCAATCAGGCCTACTTCAAAACCACGGTCTAACAAAAGCTCTCTAAGGCACTCATACCACACACGTGGGGCTTGTTTGATACCATATAGTGCCTTATCGAGTTTGTAGACATGGTCCAGGAAGAGGGGATGCTCAAAGTCCGAAGGTTGCTTGACATAGACCAATTCCTTTAAGGGACCATTAAGTAAAGCACTCTTGACATCCATTTGTTGCAATTTTAAGTTATGATGGGTAGCATAAGCAAGAACCATGCGAATGGATTCTAGACGAGCAATGGGGGCATAAGTTTCACCATAGTCAATGCCCTCAACTTGAGAGTATCCTTGGGCAACTAAGCTTGCCTTGATGCGGACGACTATACCATTAGCATCCCTCTTGTTCTTGAAAATCCACTTGGTCCCAATCACATTTTGACAATCTCTTGGCCGCTTCACTAGTGTCCACACCTTGTTCCTCTTCAAGTTGTGAAGTTATTCATTCATATCATCAAGCCAATCATCATCTTCAAGTGCTTCAGAGACCTTTTGAGGCTCAACATCAGAAATAAAAGCATGATGAGAACTAAAATAGGTTAGTTATCTCCTAGTAGTAGAGCCCCTATTGAAATCTCGATAAACATTATCAAGGATATGGCCATGTTTGATGAGCTTGGTGAGACGGTATGCTTGACGGTGGGCTTGGGTCTCAAGACGAGATTCTTGAGCAACCACTTGATCATCACCATGATTTGAGTCCTCGCCTTGACTATATGCACGAACATGATCACTATCTTCATCAATATAAACCGTAGGATAGTCATCATCATTGAGTGGAGAGGCATTAGCTTGGCCTTGGTGCTTGACCTTGACCTTCTCGAGCTTGGCCTTGACCTTCCTCAACTTGACGTTGATCAACATTGACTTGACGATTTTCACCATCTTAGTGAGGTAGAGATCGATCAACTTGAGGTTTACTTGAGCTTGGAGAGTCATGGACATGATGGTCTTGCGAAGAGCTTGGAGAACCTTGAGAAGCAATAAGTTGTCCTTGAGAAGCAAGATGGTCTTGTGAGAGTGAGGGCTCCACTTGAGTAGAGCTTGGTCCTTCTCCTTCGGCCACAAGGGGATCCTCAATGGGGTGGAAGAATCCCACGCACATTCTTCTTATGGCTTGGGGAGGAATTTTATCACTTGGATCACGAACACCATCTTGCCTCACAAGAGACTCATGTCTTCATCAAAATCAACATTGCTATATTTTTCAACTCTTCCTGTGGCTTTATTGTAGACTCTATAGGCATGAGATTGTGTTGAGTAGCCAAAGAAGATTCCTTCTTGAGCTCTAGACTCAAATTTTGACAAGTAGACACCCTTCTTGAGAATGAAACATCTACACCCAAACACCCAAAAGTATTTGACATTGGGCTTGTGTCTAGTGAGGAACTCATATGGAGTCTTGTTCTTCTTCTTGCATAGGTAGAGAAAGTTTGTGGCATGGCAAGCAGTTGAGATGGCTTCGGCCCAAAATTTATATGGTGACTTGAATTCCACCAACATGGTCCGGGCTGCATCCATCAAAGTATGTTTCTTCCTTTCCGCAACGCCATTTTGTTGAGGGGTGCAAGGAGTTTAATATTGAGGTTTGATCCCCTCATCACTAAGAAACTCATCCAAAGTGTAGTTCTTGAACTCGGTTCCATTTTCACTCCGAATGGTGAGAAATGTAGCATTCTGTTTCCGTTGAACTTGATTAGCAAAGTTGATGATGGTTTGTTGAGTCTCGCTCTTGAACTTGAAGAATTAGACCCATGTGTATCTTGAGAAGTCATCAACAATCACCAAGCAATACTTCTTCCCTCCAATACTATCATGAGAAGTACGCCTAAAAAGATCCATGTGAAGAAGTTCCAAGCACCGCTCGGTGCTAATTTGATTGAGGATCTTATGAGGCTTCTCACGCATCTTTCCTTCAATACAAGCCCTGCACACATGATCTTTTGCAAAGGAAATGTATTTTAGTCCAAGGATGTGGCCCCCCATGTAGAGACTTCGCAAAGACTTCAGTTTACATCGGCTAAGCGGCGATGCCACAACCAGCCCACATAGGATTTTGCATAGAGACATATAGCATGTTGATGCTGTTAAATATAGCCATCTACATCCACATTTAAACTGGATATTATTCATATTTTTGACGAAATATCTCTCTAAACCCTGGCACTAATGCCTAATGATCATAGGGGTATGCAATCCTTTCTTTCTATTTTTCCCTGCGCAGATAATGACATTTGATGATGGGAATCACAACATTAAAGTACATGATACGAGATTTCCAACAACCCGAAGAAACCTGGGGTCGTGAAGTGGAGACAGAAGATTTAACGACCAACTATACGGCGAGAATAAAATTCTGACCATATAGTTCCGGCCGTATAGTTTCCATCGACACTGCTAGGTCAAACAGAACAAATTTCGTTAAGGGACCCATACATAAAGAGGCTTAGGGCGACGAGAAATAGAGCCCCGGAGAGCCGCCGGAGGAATAGACTTAGATCTAATCTCCAAACCCTTCTCCAGCACCATAGCCATATTCCACCTCTTGTAAGTAGATCTCATCTTCGATTGGCGACATTGTAAGACTATTTCCTATCAATCTCATGATTTCCATTACAATGTTTATGATTGTCGATTTCATCTCTATGCGTGACTAATTCTCTTTGGGCTAAGGGTTTCGGCCTATTCATGTAGCTTTTGTGCATGTTATTTATCATAGATGGGATCATGTATTAGTTTGTATGACATGATGATTATTGTATCCTCTCTTGCCTCAATCCAAGGACTTGCCAGGTACCCAAGACCCCGAGGATTGAGCTAGGTATAGGGAGTATGAGTAATGACTAATCTGCAGGTTAGGAACGCTAGTGACATAAGGGGTAGTACGGCTGTATGTGAGGGATTTACTTAGGACTAACGGTGACATCACTATGCATATCATTAGTTCTCTTTCTTCTATGGATGAGACTAGTAGGTTATTGCTATAAGCGGTTGCGGAGGCAATAGCAATTATGGATGCACTGCCCACATATAATTATCTTCCTCTAACAATTACATGCATACTTTATTATTATCTTTTTTTCCCATTAGATGTTTTGCACAGCTACAAGTGAAACCGAAAGCCCTAGGCCCTCTCTCTCCATCATTGACTACAATAAAAGACAACAAACTCTTGGTCCAGTAAAACACAAAAATAACTCTAAAACCCCCAAAGGTCCGTTAAAGTAACTACACTATGATTTCTGCTTCTTGAGGATTCGATAACCTAGGTCTACTAGGGAAAAAGGTATATACTACATCCATAATCCGGATCGAAGGTATCACCCCTTTTGCTGGCGCCGTTGTCGGGGAAGCAATAGCTACCCTAGTGAGGTTAGTAGGAACCTTGTTAGTTTTAATTCTCATTTTTAAGTTTCTTAGTTTGCTTTTAGTCTTTATTTGAAAAAACAAAAAAAATAGTTAGTCTAAAATTCTTGTTTTTACTATCATAAGTCTTTGTTTAAGAAAACCCAAAAACATAGGAAATATGGCTGAAAAGAAGCTTGGGGAGTTTGCAACTCCCAACAATGCTTATTTGCGTACTCCTATTACTCAGCCAGCAATTATTGATAATGATTATGAAATTTAGACCTACTATTTAAGTTTGGTTCAACATAATATTTTTGGAGGCTCTGCTGTTGAGGACACATGTATGCACCTGAACACTTTCACTGAAATATGTGATATGATGCACATAAAATATGTTGAACCCGATGCGGTAAAATTGCGCTTATTTCCTTTCTCTCTTAGAGGAAGAGCAAAAGAATGGTTGCTATCTTTGCCTAGAAATACTATTGCATCATGGGTGGAGTGTACATCTTTATTTATGACTAAAATTTTCCCACCTGCAAAGACTATGCAACTAAGATCTAATATTACTAGTTTTAGACAGGAAGAGCGTGAGCCACTAGCATGCATGGGAGAGGATGAAAGAGTGCATGAGAAACTGTCCTAGTCATGGGATGGAAGATAGGTTAATTCTCCATTTATTTTATAATGCTCTTAACCCTATGTCTAAGTCTATGCTTGACACTACAGCTGGAGGAACATTTATGGGAAAACATATTACCGAAGAAAAAGAGTTGCTAGACAATATGCAAGATAACCATGCCTAGTGGCATGTGGATAGATCAAACACGAAGAAGGTGAACTCCATCTCACCACAAGAAAACGAAGAACACGATGCTAAGATGGATGAGCTAATATTAGCCGTAAAGGGTAAGGGAAACTAGGTAAGAGCTATCCCAGAATCAAATATTGAAGAAATAGACTTCATAGATCGTAATGATTATGACCCTGCTTGGAAGAATAATTATAATCCTAATTTTCAAAAACATTATTCTAGTCGTGCAGGTAACTCTAATAATAATATGGGATCAAATAATGGTAGTCTCCAAGAAACACTTAAGTCCTTTATAGATTCACAAAATGATCAAAACAATATCCTTGTTAAAATAACGGAGAACCATGATGCTATGCTTGGTATATTATCTAACCAAGCTGTAAGTTTGAGGAATGATTTACAGGCCCTCCAAGAAAGAAAAAGGATTGTTGAGGCATAGCTAGGTAAGATAACCGGGAGTTAAACTCTCATTCTAGCTAAATTTGTAGGTTAAGATGAGCCCAATCCCATTGAAGACCTCAAGATGATGAGAATCCAAAGGGAGGAGCCAAAAGAACTTGATTATAGTAATGCTCCTTCACCAAATTACACCGTTGAAGATCTTGTAAAAAGGATCAATATCAAGATTTCGGTAAGTGAAGGAAATAAGGAAGCTATGTATCAACACTTCATTAATCAGGTAGCTATAAAGGTACGTGAGCTTGAGGAGGAATATAAGAAAATTGCTAAAAATTACCTGTAAAGCTTGATGATATATTTAAGCCTACTATTAAGATTAAAATTGGGACCAATGAGATAGATGCACTTTGTGAACTAGGTGCAAGCGTTTGAACAATTCCAAAAAGTATTTTTAATAAGTTAAATGTTGGCTCCTTTGAAATCGCCGAGTTAAAATTACATCTAGCAGATTCTACCTACAAATAAGCTGTAGGGATTAAAGAAAATACTTTAGTATACATTAAAGGTTGTCCTGCTCTTATTGATTTTGTTATTGTTTACATGCCTGAAGATGCTACTACTCCTATTATATTAGGCCATCCATTCTTAAGAACTATTAAGGCTTTGATTAATCTACATGAAGGGAACGTGAAGCTTCAATTGCCTTCGCGGGATCCTTTTGTTATTCATTTTCCTAGGAAGAAGAAAGCCAAGCATGATGAAAAGGAGGCCATCACTTTGAATGCCAACTATTTTGGAGTGGGTGTTCCACTCATCTGGCCTAAGTGAGCAACCCATGTAAAATAAAAGAGCGCTGCATGGGAGGCAACCCATGTAAAATAAAGGTTTGAGTAAAGTTTTTAAGTTTTAGTTTAATTTTTATGTTTAATAAAGAGTGCTAGAAAGCTCCAGTTGAGGAGAAGAAGATCGATTAAACTAAAAATCCTGCTTTATTAATGCTAATGTTGGTCGACTATTTTTACTGTCATTTTTTTGTCAAAAACAAGGTGTTTCGCTAAGTTTCAGGATAAGAAAGAAGTCTCGAAGAAATAGAAATTTTTTGATGTCTACAGAAGGTTTAACGACCAACTATATGGCAGGAATAAAAATTCCAGCCGTATAGTTTGGCCGTATAGATATCTTTGCCATCGACAAATTTCTTTCATAGATACTAAAGGTTTAACGACCAACTATATAGCGGGAATAAAAATTGCAGCCGTATAGCTTCAGCCGTATATTTATCGTTTCCTTTATAAAATTTCTTTTCCAGGATACAGAAGTTTTGATGACCAACTATACGGGGGAGATAAAAATTCCTGTTTTCTTTTGAAGTTTCAGGAACTCTTCAAGATTCTGTAGCCGAATAAGAATCAAGCTAGATGATGGAATCTGACTTTGGATCTTGGAGGCTTGGGGCTACTGTTGGGGATATGCTTTCTGGGTACACTCACTGTGACTCACTGACCAGGGTGGCCCACTTCGGGTTAGAGCTATGCTTCATGGGCAGCCCAGACAGAGAGAGAAGATAGAAGCCCATCCGGCTACGGGAAGGCCCAAAAGACATACTGACTTAGTCCTATAGGAATACTTGTAGTCTAGGATGTACTTTGTAATGATTCTGTATCATAGCCGGATAGGACTCTCCTATAACCCTAGGACCAGATGACTATATAAGCCGTCCAAGGGATCAGCCTTTAGGGCACGCACTACAACCACAACTCACACAAGTGAAACCTCTCCTGTAATCTGTTGTACTTCCGGCTCTGCTGATATACTAGCTTGCTAGCAGGATTAGGATATGTCCACCACAGTCGAACTGTCCTAGAGAACCGTACGTCTCACACCCCATGTCTCACACCCCACCGTTTCCCATGCCTCGAGGACCCCCTCATGGCGTACTTGTCCTCACTCCAACGACAAGTGGTTCAGGAACTATAGGTACATGATATAATGCTCATGATGTTCTGGAAAAATCACTTTTAGATTCACAATATGCTATTTTATCAGAGATCCAATGCAAGTTTAGCGAGGCCTAGTCCCTAGCTATGAATCTTCATGCCCGCCGTTTTGACCATAGTTTGAAACGGGTATAAGAAATTCAAAAATAATCCGAACAATGTAAAACCTTCACGTGGTGTTATATTATCTGACATAGTTGTAAAGAAAACTATCAAACTTGGATTATTGCAAATATATTGGAAAAGTATTCTCAGAAATGAGCTATCATGTACGAAGTTTCATGATTTTTTAGGCCAAACAACCAATGTTATGCCTAGAATCGCGGCTTAGTTTCTAATAATGTGTCCATATTATGCACACATGTGCATCTTGGAATAGAGAACAATGTTGCAAGAGGAAGTTTTTCCTTTTCGTCGCACAAAAAAGCCATTTTCCATTTCCAGGGGTGCCAAAACCGGGTGTTTTGTGAAGCAACCACCAAATGAAAGTTGCAAAATGGTTGCACCCGATTTTTCAAAAATACTAGACCACTTTCCATGGAAATATTCCCAACTAGAGTATCTCAAACCTTTCTGTCCACCCCTCATGAAAAGGATAAATTCCTGCCGAATCGGTAGGAAGTGGGCCAGATTTAAACTACATCCACATAATCCAATGCTCATGAATTTTTGCAAAAATTATTTTTAAGTTCACAATATGTTGTTTCATCAAAGTTCCACCTAAATATTTGCAAGACTCAACCCCTAGATTCAATCCCAACATTTTGAATTCAAAATCCTAGTTTCAAAATCATATTTTGAATTATGATATTATCCCTACCATGGACTAATGTGATATTAATAGATTCACTATTTTTAAATAATCATACTATTTATAATTAACACCCTAATATGATCTACTGAAATTTATAAACATTTACAGACAAAAATCAATTCTTTTGGACTCCTTATGAGAAAGATTTAAAAGAATGAAGAAAATAAAAAAACAAAAAAAAACCCTAACCGTGGCTAATCTACCGTGCCCAAGTTCAAGACTGGCCCAAGGTACCCTTCCCAGTGAGGCCTATTACAAGAAAATAAGCAAAGGCCAGACACAGTCCTTTAGGCCAGTGCCCAAACTTGGCGAATAGGTTCATATAGATGCAACGTTGTATAATAACAGCTACGTCGTGGTGGTGTGGAGGTCCGATAGGTTGTCTTCATAGGAGAGGTTGCTGGCTCAACTCCTACCCGGGCATGATTTTTTTATGATATTTGATTAGGACACGCGCGCTGCAAGCATTGTAGGTCGGTGGTGAGTCCCTCATGTCGGTTTGTGGGGTCTGCATGTCAGGTTGGAATGATCAATAGTCAAGATGGGACCCGCATGTCATTTTGTGGGACCTGCATATCAGGTTAGACGGTCAAGACATAGATACATTTGCAAATATTGACACATGGGTATATGCCACATGGACAAAAACTAACATGTAGACACGTCACATATTCAAAAATGGACACATAGACATGCCACATAGACGAAAATACTGACATGAGCTCTTAATCATTTCAACTTATACTATTTTAAATATTATGACCAATTGAAATCATCATAATTAGTTACATATAACGTCGTATGCTACGTTCACCATATTATGATGATTTTGGCTACTGCAACTATGACATTTTTGAATCAAATTGTCTTAATTTTTCTGTGTTTTGACCCCTTCAAACGGCTTACGACCATCTAGTCCAAAATCTTCATACATTTATGACAATTTTATTCACAGTCACTATCATAAGGTCATGTAATAATGAATTCCTTGTAGTGAACGAACAACTGGGGGGTGTGTGACATCCGCAATGTCTATGTTCTGACACGTGACATCTGGCGCCAGGTAGGGGGCGCTAGTGATTCAACCTCAACAATCATCTCCCTTCGTGTTGACATCATCGACGACATTGGTAGTGCCAGCGCCATCCATGGAGACCGAGAAGGCGGGCCATGGGGGTTGCCGGATGGTGTGGGAGGACCTCCTGCTGACAGTCCTGCCTCTGACCGTAGCCTCCGGTGAGAGCGAGCCCATCGATGGCATGGTCGGCGCTGTTGCGGAGACCTCACCTTGGGGCGGCGACAAAGGTGCCTCCTTGGTATCCACCAAAGTGGACGCCACCCCCAGGAGAAAAAGTCTCAAGAGCAAGCCGGAGATGCGCAACGAAGTACCGCTCAATGACGCTGGTGGCCACTCCATCACCATCGGGAGCCGGTTAGCTTCAGCCTAGGATGCGGATTTCATCATTTTCCTGCGGGAGAATGCGGACATCTTCGCCTGGGATCCATCGGACCTCCCGGGGGTGCCGAGGCATGACATATAGCACCACCGGGCGGTATTCCCGGGTGCACAGTGCGGTGCTAGGCCTAGGACCACTAGGACTTCATCATGGAAAAGTTGCACAAGATGGAAAAGGCCAGTGCGGTGCACGAAGTGCTTCATCTTACCTGGATAGCCAACCTGGTCGTGGTGCCAAGCCTAATCTTAAGATGAGGCTGTGTATCGACTTCATCAACCTAAACAAAGCTTGTCCTAAGGATCCTTTTCCACTTTTGCAAATAGAGCATGTGGTGGACTCTACTGCTAGGTGTGATTTACGCTACTTATTGGATGCATTCTCGAGCTACCATCGAATTAGGATGGCTGTCCAGGACGAAGAAATGACGATGTTCGTCACCCTATTGGGGTGCTAGTCCTACACCCGCATGTCATTCGGTCTTAAGAATGCAGGGGCTACTTTGCAGCAGGCTATGCGCCTCTATCTGGGCTTCCAGATGGGGCACAATGTGGAGGATTACATCAACGACATCATGGTCAAAACACGCCATTGGGACACTCTTGTTAGTGACCTACGGGAGACCTTTGATAATCCGTGGAAAGTAAGGTCGCGCCTCAACCATGAAAAGTGCATATTTGGGGTGCTGTTTGGCAAACTCCTCAGCTTCCTGGTCTTGCACCGGGGGATCGAGGACAACCCAGACAAAATCAAGGCCATTTAAGAGATGCAGCCCCCCGGAAGGTGAAAGACGTGCAACACCTAATGGGTGCGTTATCACCCTCAGATGCTTCATATCACGGTTGGATGAGCGGGCCTTGCCATTCTTCAAAGTGCTAAAGAAGAAGGGTACTTTTGAGTGGACCCTAGAGGCAGAGAAAGCCTTTTAGGACCTCAAAATGTACCTGATGAGCCCACCTATCCTTGTCTCCCTGGCCCTGGGTACCCCTCTTCCTAAACGTTGCAGCCACCAATCAGGTGGTGACCGCATCACTCGTATTATAGCAACTTATTGAAGGAAATATGCCCTAGAGGCAATCGTAGAGATGATTATATTTCATATGCATCCATGAGTTATTATAATATTCCTTGAATATCCATACATCAGGTAACTTGTATTGATTGGCAATCATGTCAATTGTTTGTGAAACTCTTTAATTGTATGGTTATCTAATAGTTGTCCCTAGTCAGAGTTCATGTGAGGACAGACATGAATATTAGATTAGCACATCGATTGGTTGATCGGATCTAGAAATGCATGGCCGTGCTACATACGGTTAAGAGTTTACCTAGTAAAGGGATTCTGAATCACAGTATCGAGAAAGAGAGGCCAGCTTGGAGCTAGACCAAATATCATAGGGCAAAGGGAAACACATGTACTCAACCTTGTGATGGTTCGTCCGAATGATCTTTATATGCGTTTAGGAGTTGGCACGTCTTGCTAGAGGCTGCTACCAACTATTGATGGAGTAAGTGTACTCGTGTCATGTCTATACGTGTATGAACCTATCGGGTCACACACTTTAGGGGTTGGACACCTAATGAGGATTGGATCCGAAATTAGACCAGGCTTGGGCTTCTAATGGGCTGCTAATATAGAAGCCCACCAGGGATGCCTATATAAGAGAGAGTGAGGCGAGCTAAATAGGGTTGAGCATTCCACCCAGCCGCCACTCCTTTCACGCTTGTGTTGCTTGTGTAGACCTAGCAGTCTGGCATGTGACGGTTTTGACTCCGCGCGTATGGATACCTCGGAGGTGCTGCAGCTGTAGCACTTGGCCGAGCCGCGCAAAGGGGAGCTACTCGTGGGACGAGGATAAGGAGGAGACATAGAACATCTACACTACCCTGACGTTCTTCATCGAGTTCCGCAACTACGCATCTAGTGGTAATCTCGTGATCTATGACAACAATATTCCTGGTTGACGTGGTATAATTTTTTGATTTTACGCTAGTGTAGCCTACCCGTTTCCCTACACGTATGACCCTGGAAGCTGTAAAGCGCCACGAGGTGGAGCCTCTGCAAAGCAAAGAATAAAAGGAGAATGGTGACATTAAGGCACCCGAAAGGGAGAACTGGGAGCAACGCTCGGTGTACTTCGTGAGCGTTGTGATGCGTGATGCTCGGCAACGATACCCCTTGGCACAGAAACTGTTTCTTGGGGTTTTGGTTGCCTTCCAGAAGTTTTTGCACTACTTCCAAGCACACAACATCATCGTGGTGACCGACTTTGGCCTACATAGTGTCTTACGTAACCGTAAGGCCACGAGGTGCATCGCGGAGTGGGCCGCTGAGCTGTCCGAGTTTGACCTAAGCTTTGCTCAAGCCCACGCCATAAAAAGCAAGGCGCTTGTCGATTTCATCAACAAGTGGACACCAATGCCAGTCGAGGAGCGAGAGGAACAATCCTGCCTCCCCAGAAACAAGGATCTAGGGTAATGGACATGTACTTCAACGGATCCTTCACCTACGAGGGGGCTGGAGCCGGTGTGCTTATTGTGTCTCCAACTAGGGAACACCTCAAGTATGTGGTCCAACTCGACTTCGTGGACAACGAGAAGACCTCCAAGAACATCACTGAGTATGATGCATTGCTTGTTGGCCTCATGGAAGCACCTAGCCTCGAGATAAAGCAGCTCATAGTGCGAGGAGACTCACAACTGGTGGTGAATCAGGTCAACAAGGAATATGACTGCCCGTATATGTGGGCATATGTGGATGAGGTACGACGTCTCGAGAAACACTTTCAGGGCCTCCATATTGAGCACATCCCACGAGGAGAAAACTTCTTGGAGGACGAGATGTCAAAGCTCGCCGCCTAGAAGGGGCTCGTACCGACTGGTGTCTTCCTCGAGCGTTTGACAAAGCCATCGGTGTTTGAAAGCATGGTTGCCATGGCCCTCTCTACTCCCACACCGGGGGCCTCGGGAACAGTGAAACCCCGTAGGAGCTGGCCTGTCATCCCCGGAAGGGAGCCGGTCCCGAGAAAACACATGGTGATGGTCTCCGAGGATACCTCGCCACCCTGAGAAACTAACCTGATACAGTACCTCCGGGAACGGAACATACCCAAAGACGACAAGCAGGCCGACCGTGTGGTTCGACAGGCCTCCATGTACTACCTCAATGATGGCGAGCTATACTGCAAGTGGGAGTGTGCTCTGCATATCACAAAAGCAATAGTAGGCCCTATTGGTAGACATCCATGAAGGGTTGTGCGCCAACCATATCGCCTCAAGGGTCCTGGCTGGGAAGGTTTTTCGTCAAGGATTCTATTAGCTAACTATGCTCATCGAAGCGGAGCAGGTGGCACAAACCTGCAATGCGTGCTAGTTTCATGACACGAGTACAAAGAAGCCTGCGGTAGGCATTGTAGACTATACCTGTATCGTGGCCGTTCGTGACCTAGGGACTGGACATTGTTGGCAAGTTCACAAGGTCAGTCAAAGGCTATGGGTACCTCAGTGTGGCGGTGGACAACTTTACTCAGTGGGTAGAGGTGGATCCTGTTCCGGCCATCCCCACTCAGGACGCCGTCAAGTTCATACGAGGGATTGTGTGTCGCTTCGAGGTGTTGAATAACATCATCACGATAATGGCACACACTTCACTAGCAATGCATTCAAGGCCTACTGCTCGGAATTGGGCACTAAAATCTTCTATGCCTCTGTAGCCCACATCCGTGGAAACAGACAGGTGGAGCACTCAAACACGAAGGTTCTCCAGGGCCTGAAAACCATAACCTTAGAGCGCTTCAAGCGAAGCAGGAGGAACTAGATCAAGGAGCTCCCAACAGTGCTATGGGAAATGTGGACCACACCCAACCGAGCAACAGGCGACACACCTTTCTCCCTCATCTATGGGGTAGAAGTTGTGCTACCGATAGAGCTACATTATGGATCCCCTCGCGTACGCGCTTACGATGATGCCATCCAGTGCACAGAACGAATCAACGACATCAACTTCCTGGAAAACATACGCTGCCGGGTTGCTGTGAGGTCCGCCCGCTACCAGCAGGGACTACGACGGTACCATAGCCGTCAGGTCCGTCCCCAGGAGCTCGAAAATGAGGACCTAGTCCTCTAGAGGAAGCTCTACATCAAGGGATAAACAAGCTGTCCCCCAAGTGGGAGGGGCCCTTCCGAGTCATCCACGTTTCCATGCCAGGCATCATCCGTGTGCAACACGGGATAGGAAACCGGTGCCAAATTCCTGGAATATCGAGCATCTGCGGAAGTACCACCTCCACAAGTTCTACCCGTGAAAGACCTACTCTCGGAGGGGAGACAGATCGGTTCATAGTACATTTAAAAAAAATCTCAGGAAGACGTGTCATATGTCCCGGCAAAACGAGTAAGTACGCACACTCGACTAGTCAAGCCCTAGTAAAGGTGTCCCGGCCATCATATAATCTATTGTAAAAAAACCCGGAAAGATGTGTCATATATCCCGTCAAAACGAGTAAGTACACACATTAGAATGGTCGGTCCCTAGTAAAGGTGTCCCGGCCATCATATAATCCGCTGTAAGAAAAGCCTGGGAAGGTGTCTCATATGTCCCTGCAAATCAAGTAAGGACGTGCGTTTGATTAGCCAGACCCTAGTAAAGGTGTCATGTCCATCATATAATCCGCCGTAAGGAAAGCCTGGGAACAAGGTTCACATGTCCCGGCAAATGTATAGCGTATCAGGGTCTAGCCAACCCAGTGTAATCCGCTATGAACAAGAAGCTTCTCCTCAGCAATTAATCTAATTTTTTGTCAACTTCTGGTAAGTTTTTTCTCGTTTGTTTAATACCTATGTGTGGGCAAGGGGCTGGTGAAGTGGGACACCACGAGTACTCTGTGCTCGACATGCCCATACATGGTATTAACAAATAGGTTGTCAATTTCCGGAAGCAAGAAGCCTACGCGAGGCGGCTAGCTACCTCGCGATTCATGAAGCGATCGATGAAAAAGGAAAAGAGAAGAATTAAAAAGTTGGGCGACTGAAGAAGTGGTATGAAGGTACGTTGAGCAGAGGAAATATTTTGTTATTACATAATGGTGACGCGTGCAAGAAATAGGGAGAAAGTAAGAGGAGGGGATGGGGGCATCACTCGTTGCGCTTCAGCCCCTTCAAAACAGCAGCCACTAGTGAGGCCACAACTCTTTCCACGGCGAGCTGAGCCAACTCATTGTAAAAGGGCTCCAATAGCTCCGGAAACAGGAACTGCGGGGCTAGGAAGTGCACGCGAGAGAGGAGGAGCTTTGTTGTAGCTTCAACTACGCACTCGTCGTCTTCCTTCAACACATCGGCACGCTTGATGTGGAGGGCGCTGAACTCCTACACCAGGTGGCGAAAGAAGGGCATGAGAGAGGAGATGTCGGTGTCATCCACAAGCATCAGCATCATATCCAACAAATGAATCAGGAACAACACTGCATTCGTAGTCGCATCCAAGGAAATGGCCTCGACATTGCAAAGCTTTACGATCTTGTACAGATTAGTGGAAGCAGAGATTCGTGCTGATTCAGAATCGTCTCGGGCCTTCTGCAGCCGCTCGAGATGACGATCTTGCCTCGCAACACGCTCGTCGGTCAGTTTGGCTAGACCAAGCGCTTCATCCAGGCGTCTCTGAAGGACCGCCTCACGCTGGGTGAACTACTGGTGAGACACCGCTAGCTATTGCCACAGGATGTCTTTCCGTTCGTAAGCGGCAATCGCCGCACTAGCCTCACGACATTGTGCCTCCTGAAGTTGGTTTGTCATCTGATCCTCCAAAGCATGGAGAGCCTCTTCTTTTGCACGAATTATCCCCAGAGGGCCTCCATCGCAGAAGAATGAGCCTCCCCGCGAGCATTCTTCTCTTCGAGCGAGAGCACAAGGTCGCGCTCAAACGATCCCTGATGCTTCACTAGGATCTCCTGCAATGCCATGATTGATGGGGTCGCATCTGCCTAAAGATCCTTATTACCCTGCAGCACTACAAGAAGGACACACTCAAGCAGTTTCTTCGCCCTCGACACAGAACTACCCTCCGCTTGGCAGCACGCCAGGTTGCGAGAAACATCCTGACGAAAGTCTTCAAGGTCACTACGCTGCAGGGCCTGGATCTTGGTAGTTCTCCTTTTCCATTCTTCAGTATGGCAGGCACTGGTGGTGAATTGGCGTTGCTGGGCCTCTAGGTTAGCGAAAAGCATGACGAGCATCCTCGAAGATGACTGGGTCAAGAAGAAGCCCAATCGGGGCATCGGCCAGACATGGTGGGGCCACCCTATCCACAACTACGATCTAGGGAGGGCCATCACAGGAATGGCGGGACACGGAGGCCGAGCTAGGATAGTGGGCCAGCCCCGAGCCGCTGCTATCCTCGTTGGCCTCCGAGCTAGAGGCGACCATGACTATGTCCTCGCTTGGGGGCATAGATGTAGGATGTATGAAACCTATGAAGAAGAAAAAGACAACAAGCAGTAAGAAGTAGCCTTTCCGGATCAAAGTCGCAACTTGCGGAAATCGCTCGAGCCGTACCTGGCTCCAAGCCGCAAGTTGGCACTGCTACACGCAGCGGAGCGGCCCGGGTCTCATTTTGGTGGCTATTGGGGCCTGCTAGGAGGCAGGGGTTGTGGGACCAGGGAGCCTTCATTAGAGTTCGGAGGGAGCTGGCAGGACCCTACAAAGAAAAGAGAAGATGAGAGTTCGGAGGGCAGGGAAAACAAGAACCTCCACCTACAAGGAGGGCGGGTGGGAAAGTAAGCTTACCCGCCACACTCGTAATAGAAGGACCACTGATGAGTCCAAAATTGAAGCACATTTACCTCTTGTTTTTGCACAAGTAGAGTAGGATTTTTGGTATTTTACCGCGCTCACGTGCACCTTTTGTCCTTGTTTCAATAGGATCATGAATTACAAAGTCTCTTGTGAACATATCAATTGGGACTATCATATTATGTAGTAATATTATATTTCTAAGTGATAAATGTTATTTAAATGATTTTCCTTGGACATGGGAGATTGGCAAATGTAGAGGATGGCTCTAGGGAGCTTAACAACCACTGGTACGAGTGGGGCTTGCTTGTACCGCCTGCACATACCATGTGGTAGTGCATCCGCCTTGTCAAAAACTCTCGCCTCGCAAAGACGGATCTGAGGTCCAACATTCACAGAAACTTACAGCCGTGAAATACTACACCAGAGAGAGATCTAGATGAGGAACTTAGAGAAGGGAAAATCCTTGCCGCTTCACGGATCATTGGAGGACGTTGCATCATCCTCTTCATCATCAACCGCTACATCTCCATCACCATTGCTACTCCCATCTTCCATACATTAGATCTTGTTGTAATTCCAAATTCAATTGTGGTTTGCAATAGATTTATCCCCGTACTTTTATCCATCTATTTGATTATGATGATGTTTCCATGTGTGAGTAGTTCCCTTTGTTCTTAGGGAGATGGAGAAACCCTAGCCCTATTATGAAATGAAATAAAGATGATCTATTACTTGTGTCCATGATCTACTGATTTATGATATTGTATTTGATCTCCTTCTATAGATAGTATGTGTAGTCGGCTACATATTATTTTCCTCCGGGACTAAAGAGAGGGTGATATCCTTAGGATATATATGGGAGTATGTCCTGTGTTATTTTCGTGATTACAAGCATTGGCTTATAACCTGCACGGTTAAAGGAGGAATAAAGACAGATTCACTAAGCTAATTGTGATATCCATGGAGAAACCCTTAATTGTGGTGGTCTATATGAATTACTGCTCTGCGGCATCGCAATGGTTATTTAGATATGACCTCATTACCTGGCTCAAGAAAGCGGCTACCCACGAGCCTTGTAGTGAACATCTTATTATGGAACTCTCTCCACACGTGTCATGACACAAGAAATAGGTTATCCTAATTATGATTAATTACAACATGCTAGTGCTGTATCCTACATCCCCGAGAACGCTTTAGCCTTATTGAGTTCAAACACTATTTCTGATGCTTTCGTTACATGATTTCTTTTACTTGTTTTAATTACTTTTCTGCATTCAACCAAAAACCTTTCAAACTCCCTTTCCTCGAAATCAAAGGCTGCTTACAAGTATCCTTTGGTAGACATTGACGAGGGGCATAAAGTCATTGACCAAATAGCTCTATGTGGGTTTAATACTCTTATTTCGAAACTAGTTACAATCGATCTGTGCACTTGGAGTCATCAAGATATTTTCTAGCGATGTTGCCGAGGAGCTAAGAGCTTTTGGCTTTGTTCTTAATTTCTTATTCTACTAATTGTTTACTAAAGTTGTTTACTAGTTTCAGGTAAACACCATGACTGCACTTGGACTGATGAATCATCTCGATGCAACTAAATACCTCGGGATGTTCAATAGAGGACTTGTTAAGGAATTCTTGAGTGGGAGAGAACTAGAATACAAGGTTAACCCTCGCTTTATTGCTATTATTAAAGGAAAACTTTTGCAGGAGATGATCCGGTTGATGATCCCTTCACTCATTTAATGCATTTTACCGAGTTATGTTGGATTCTTAAATTGAGAGGCTATTTTGATAATGAATTGAAACTTAAACTATTTAGTCAATCTCTAACCAACACTACGTAGCTTGGTATAGAATATTCCCTGCAGAGAAAATTGATACTTGGGAAAAGCTCAAAGGAGAATTTGTATTTTGATTCTTTCCCAAAGTGAAGACCACTAAAGTAAGGAGCGAAATCACGAATTTCAAAAATTGCCCAGATGAAGGTTTGGTAAGGGCCTTCAAAAGGTATAAGTCCATCCTTAATAAATGTCACCATCATGATTTACCTGAATGGTATGTTCTACACATTTTCTATGGGGGACTTAATCAATAAATTAAACATGAGCTAGACACTAATTCCGGAGGTTCTTTTATGAACTTAGCTACAAGTAAAGCTTGGGAACTCCTGCAACGATTCTTTTGCAATAGAGAAACTTGTGGATTTGATTTAGGCGATGAAGGAGGGATAGAAATTGAATATGATTGTCTCAATGCTTATAAGTAATCCAGTAAGGTAAAGTAAACTTCTAATGTACTTCAACTTGATGATGATATTATTTTGCAAGTCCTTCGGTCCTTTCCAGAACATATTGAAGCTAACAAGATAGATTGACTTCAATACACTCCACCACCTGAGCAAGTGGAAGATCTTGAAACAGAAATTGCAGCTCATGTAGAGCCATTGAAGGAGATACCCCTTTGTGTTGAACCCCTTCATTTCCCAAGGACGATGAGAAAACATATGATGGCCCAACAACTCGAAGAATATCTTGAAGAAGAGAGAATGTTCCTCAAAATGTTAGAAGAAGAGGCACAAGCAAGAGAAACCAATCAAGTAAGTATGCAGGAGACCGGTGAACCAACTAAGGAAGATATCCTAACCATGTTCGCACATTGTAATGTGACAGAGTTAGATATCAAAGCTTCACAAATCGTTGAAGGAAAGGTAAAATCTAAGGATGTTGGTAAACCTATCCTCCCTTACACCTTTGGTGGATCTTCTTACTATGGACTCTATGATATTGGAACGACTTTTAATGTAATCCCTTACAATTTTTATCTCAAGATACAAAACAAACTCATCCTAGAATAATTAGAAGACACTGATATGACAATAATGCTAGCAGATAAAACACTCATAGTTCCTATGGGAATAATTAGAGGTGTTCCAATTTCTATTGGACCATACAAGTACCCCATTGATTTTGTACTGGTTGATATGCTTAATGATGTTTTTTGTCCAATTATTTTTGGAAGAACTTTCTTGAACACCGTAGGGGCCAACATTCACTGCAAGAAAGAAACTATATCTCTCAAGTTTGGTGAAGATAAAATGAATTTTCAGTTCTCTAAATTTCATCATAAGCCGACTATTAAAGAGTTTGATGAGTATGAGTATGGGCAATAAGAAGAAGGTAACATTATTAGTCTTGCCTACATATTCATTGAAACTCCCGATGATAATTTAGCAAGGATCCTAGTTGAAAATAATAATATACCTAAAGATATAGATAAGATGGAGATTGATGACTATCTTGACTCAACCCCTGAAGTAGATCCTGAAATGAATCAAACTTATGAAGTACCTATAAGGAAAGGGGATGAGTCACTTCTGCCTCCTACACTCAGAGACCTTCCTAACGAATTAAAGTATAGGTTTGTTGATGAAACTAAAATTTTCCTTGTTATTGTAAGTTCTAATCTTGCAGAAAAGGCAGAGGAAAACTTAATGATGGTTTTCCAGATGCACCGAAATGTTCTTGGATATTCGATAGGCCACTTGAAGGGATTATCCCCTCAATAGCCAATCATAGAATATTTTTGGAAGAAGGAGCTCAGCCGGTTGCAAATTTTCAAAGGCGACTTAAACCTCATATGAAAGAATAAGTAACAAAAGAGGTAATATGCTTATTAGATGCAAGACTTGAAAGGATATTGATTTCTCCATGTATTTTGGTGTTGATGACAACTTCAATTGTGGTTTAACCATATGCCGAAGTTGCAGGTTTTATTTATGGATGGTTTAGTTGGTGGACTCTTCTCTTGAAGGAGCTTGAAGACGGTGGCTATTATTTGCACTTTCTCTTCCCTTTGATTTTGGAGACAGTACTATCAAGAGGGGGTCCACCTAGGAAGGTTGTGGGAAATGATGCTTTCAAGCACATACCATACTAGCACATCCACAACCTTCCCATGTTTTCATCGAGAGAGAGATTTTTAGAGGTGGTTGAGTGTTTTCTGTCCTGACCGGTAGTACCGAGCAGTCTCTGGTAGTGCCGCCCAAAGGTTTTTGGAGGCTGATCGAGCAGAAATTATGGCTTTGGTTCTGGCCTAATTCCGCTAAACTTCAGGATACTTCTGCATCCAAGCATCATATGTGCCGGAATTAGCGCCGGAACTGGACCAGTAGTACCGGCCAGAAGTTTTGGTATGTTTGGACTAGAACTTCTGGCCAGCGCTGTCCAGCCCCAACCTCTTTGACGAGTAGTACCGTTGGGACCGGTAGTACCGGTCAGATCCTCGTGAACCCCGTATTTCTGGCGCTTGTTTCGCTCCAAATTCCGCTCAGCAGTTTTTCGGTTCAGTATACTTCACTATCAAAGTGAAATATTTGCGAGAATCTGGACTAAAACTTACGGTGATAGTATCGGCTAGAAAGTGAGGCTCGTTGAGCTGGCTTTCCGACCGTTCCATGGAGCGGCTCTGGACCGTTGGGCTTTGCTCACCGGAAGTATCAGCCCGCCACCGGTAGTACCGATGGTGTTGCGGGGGGCAAAAACGGCTCGTTTGAAGGGGCCTATTTAAGGCTCCCTTCTTCCTCCTCTCCATTTCATCTCTTAGTTCTCTCTCCTCCATTAATACAAGAGCTTCATCTTCCTAGATCTCTCTCCCTACCCACTCAAACCTCTTGATCTTTTGAGGATTGGGAGAGGTGACCTAGATCTACACTTCCACCAAAGGAATCGTGATTTCCCCCACCCATCCTTAGTGGATCTTGTTACTCTTGGGTTCTTGGAATGCTAGACGGTGTAGGGCATCCTCGGAGCTGGGGAAATTGTTGTGAAGCTTCGTGGTGTCGTTGAGGGCCTCCAATTGAGTTGTGTAGTCTCCCCTCAACCTTGCTATAAAGGTTTTGGTTGGCGCCTTCAAGGTCACCGGTTAGTGGATTCTGAGGCCGCCTTTGTGGTAGTGCTCACCAGAGAAGAAGGTGAGGCCTTTGTGGCACTTGGGTGACCTTGTGTGGCCCTGACACCTCTCCAACATAGACATAGCTTCCTTAGAAGTGAACTACGGGGATTGCATCTTTGTGTCCCCTTACTGGTTTATCCATTCCTCTCCTTTACTTCTTGCAATTACCCTCTTGTTTACTTGTTGTATTGTTTGTGATATAGGTTGTTCATATAGTTGCATATCTAGCGAACTTTACTTTGTGCAAAGCCTAAAATTGCAAGAAAACAATTAAAATTGGTAGTCTCCTATTCACTTCCCTCTAGTCGACCAAAGTTGGACCTTTATATTGGTATTCGAGCCAAGGCTCTTACTTCGGGCTTAACCGCCTAAGAGACAATGGTCGACGATGAGGGGAGTGCGGGTGCAACCACCAAGAACTTGGCCTCCATGGATGACCTCAATCGATTGGAGACATCCATGATGACCAAGTTTGAGGAAATGATGACCCTCTTGCAATCCCTCAAGCCTAACCCCATGCTTGCCACTCCTCACGATGCATACCAAACCACCAAGGCCCCTCCCGCTATTGTGCAAGTGGTAGCCCCCGGGGTGAATCCTGTGGCTGCCCCAAAAACCTTGGGCTTAGGATTTGTGGCTCAAACCACCAAGGCGCCAAGCGAGAGCACCTAGGGGCTAGGTGACTCCTCCTCCAACGAGGGAGAGGATGGAAAGGACTACTCGGCGGTACCACCACCAGGGAAGTACACTCCGGACCCACCTATTCCCTGCTGCATATCATACCTCAAGGAGCACCTCCCATGCTAAATACATCTAATTTCACCAATTTGCAATATCTAATGCAATCTCATATTTCCAACTCTTCTATTAAATTTATGAGGATTGTGGAAGAAGGATTCTCCCCATATGATGCAAAGAAGTTTACCCGGGCCAAGGTCATGGACAAGTATCTCAATGCCACCTCTTTGGGCATGATCCAGAAGGCATTGACCCACAAGGACTTTGCTTACATTTGCCAATTCTCCACCGCCAAAGAAGCTTGGGATCATCTCACCGAGTTGTATGTCGGGAATGCTAGCATTCAAAGCTCCATGTTTGATGAAGTCAACAATGAGTTTGATGGCTTTGCAATGCAAGATGATGAGACTCCCGAGGACATGTATCGCCATCTCAAGGTTCTTTGTTGCACTATGAGGGAACTTAGTGCCACCTATGTTGATGACAAGTTCATGAAGAGGAAGTTTGTTCAAGCCCTCCTTCCCTTTGAGGAGAAAAAACTCAACTCTATCAAGGGGAGAAGAAACTACCACATAATGTCCTGTCAAGATGTCTTGAGTGAAGTTATTGCCATGACTATTGCCAAGAAGAATGCAGAGTCCGCTCGTGCTCATGCTTGTGGGTCTCAAAAGGTGAAGCTAGCCTTGAAGGCCCAAGTGGTGGATGTTGATGAAGATGAAGACACTAGCGAGTGGTCTCAAGAGGACATCAAGTATGCCTTGAATGAGCACTTGGCTCTCGCATCAAGGGCCTTTTGGAACAATCCGGGCATGAAGTCAAGGTCAAGGGACAACACAAGATTCAACTCAACCATGAAGGCTCCAAAGGAAAGATCTTGCTACAATTGCAATGACAAGAGTCACTTCGTGGCCCAATGTCCTTTCGAGAATAGAGAGGAAAATGGAGGCCATCTTATTCGCAAGAGCAAGCCAAGACCTCCTCACCCCATGAACAAGAACTTCCAAAACAAGAACCCTCCGAACAAGGAGAGGGCGATGGTGCTCCATGAAGAGTACTAATCGGGCATGGATGATGATGAGAGTGAAGGTCAAGGTGGAGAGATTGTGGGAGTTGCTACTATTGCTACTTCTTCTACCCCACGAGTGTCTCTCTTCGACTCGCCGAATGAGAACCTCATAGACTGCAACCAACAGTGTCACATGGCCAAGGCCACCGAGGTAACACTCGCTTCCAAGTCTCCCTCAAATGAACTTCCTTTGCATGATCTAGATGGTCTAGAGATTAAGAAAGAGATGGTAAGCATATGTGAATCCATGGAGCATCTAGATGATGATACTATAATGTGCCTTGAAACTCTTGTAAACCAACTTGACCATGCTAGGGAAATGCTAGATGAGAAGGAAGAGCTAATTGACATGCTAGGTAAAATGAAAGAGAGGTCGCCGATGAAACTGCCTCTCTATCACAATCCCTTGAATATGAACATAATATGAGAATAACTCTTGACAAAAGTGTTGCTAAGCTTGTAGATGACCATAATGCCGTCATGTCACAACTTGTTAAAGAACGAGATCATGCTCTTGCTTCATTGGATGCCTTAAAAATGAAAAGGTTGAGTTTGGTGTTGGTCATGAATGTCTAAGAGACTTTGAGAAACTCAAAGAGGAACATCATGCCTTGGAGAGTAAATTCTCAAGTCTTTTTGAGGCTCATGAGAGACTTCAAACTCAATTGAACAATGAACAATCAAAGTCTTATTCTATGCCTATTATACATTTGCCTCGTTCTTCTAACCCTTGTTACAAGCATGTGAATCTTGTCGAGGAAAACAAGGAGTTGAAAGAATAACTTACAAATGGGAAAGTTGACAAGAAGGGTATTGGGCATATGCTAGGCCCAAGAAGAAGAAGAAGAAGAACAAGAAAAAGAAGAAAAGCAAGAGCTTTGCTCAAGGACCCCCTTATGCTTCTGCCTTTGTGCAAAGTGATAACTTTGCTGGGAAGAACAATCCTTCTTATATTCTTTGAAAATCTATTGATGGTCATGTTTATGCAAAATACATGGTCACTTCTTAAGCTCATGATTATCATTGGACTATTTGGGTACCAAAGACCCTCCTGACTAACAAAAGGGGACCCATTGCAAAATGGGTACCTAAAACCAAAGCTTGATTTTCTTGTAGGACTTTGCTTCCGATGGAGATAAATGGATGCTTGATAGTGGAGCTACAAGCCATATGACTAGAAGCAAGTCTATCATGTCAGAGATTAGGCCTAATTTTGCCAATACTATGGTCTCCTACGGCGATAAAAAAAGTTCTTAGGTATTGGGTTTTGGTAAGGTGGTAGTAACCCCTGATGTGTCCTTGGTTAATGTCATGCTTGTCAAAACCCTTGGGTATAATCTCCTTTCCATTCATACTTTAGCCATTATGGGTCTTTCGCCTTTCTTTAATGAGAATTCTGTGGTCCTCATGTGGAGAAAGACTCTCATGGTGGCTTTTGTTGGATACGTAGAGCATGACTTATATGTGGTGGATTTCTCCAAAAACCACTCTACACATGTGATACCTTCGATCCGGATTACGGATGTAGTATAGCTGTTTTTTCCTAGTAGATCTAGGTTATCGAATCCTAGGGAAGCAGAAAGCATAGTGAAGTTACTTTAACAGACCTTCGGGAGTTTTAGAATTCTTTTTGTGTTTTACCAGACCAAGAGTTTGTTGTCTTTTGTTGTTGTCGATGATGGAGAGAGAGGGCATAAGTTTTCGGTTTCACTTGTAGGTGTGCAAAACATCTGATGGGAATAAAAGATAATAATAAAGTATGCATGTAATTGTTAGAGCAATATAATTATATGTGGACAGTGCATCCATAATTGCTATTGGCTCCGTAACCGCTTATAGCAATAACCTACTAGTCTCATCCATAGAAGAAAGAGAACTAATGATATGCATAGTAATGTCATCGTTAGTCCCAAGTAAATCCCTCACATACAGCCGTACTACCCCTTCTATCACTAGGGTTCCCAACATGCAGATAAGTCATTACTCATAATCCATATACCTAGCTCAATCCTCGGGGTCTTGGGTACCTAATAAGTCCTTCGATTGAGGCAAGAGAGGATACAATAAGCATCATGTCAAACAAACTAATAAATGATCCCATCTATTAAAAATAACATGCACAAAAGCTACATGGCTAGGCCGAAGCCCTTAGCCCAAAGAGAATTACTCATGCATAGAGATGAAATCGACAATCGTAAACATTGTAATGGAAATCATGAGATTGATAGCAAATAGTCTTACAATGTTAACACCCGGATTTTTAATCCTAGATGCCTGTTATGTCATTCATCGCAATCCCAAGATTACCATTTTTGCGAGACATAACAGATTGGATATCACAGTACATCATCCATTACAAACCATACATAAGGTCTTACACAAATAGGGATCTCATGATCCAGTCTTAATACAACAAGCAACAGAATAAAAGATAAGCGTAACGGTGGGGTCCATCTTTAGGGGCACATGCAATGCTAACGAAGGCAGATAGTCCTAGTTATCATAGCCGTCCTGCTGGCCATCATCTTGGTAGTCTCCTTCATAGTTTGGCCATGAGAATAGCCAGGGACAAAAGCCATGAGTACTCTTTAAGTACTCACAAACTACCACTAACAAGTAATAGGGTTCTAAGTTAAAGTGCTAACTCTAAGTTAACTATCAAGTTATGTTTGAAACCTAAGCTGAGTTCTGACACAAAGAAAGATAAAATAAAGTTCTAGAATCACTTAAGTTGGGAAGCTAGTGTCATAAACACAACCCTCTTGTGGTCAAGTCACGATTCATCATTCATTTCATAAGTTATTTTGAAAACATCTGACAACGAAACAGTATGGCCATTCCAACTGTCCATAATCGCGGACGCGGCTATTCGAATAGTTTGACACTCTGCAGAGGTGGTACACTTTCACCACAAGATTCGTTACATTTTCAGGGATAACCCTGAATCATCATACTTAGTATGCAGATAATCAAACATAACCTTCCATTTACACACCCTAGTATAAGCACCTCTCCTATGAGCATGGCCTCCCAACCATGACCATATGTCATCTTCGGCAGTGCATAGGTGGACAACATTGAGAGGTAGCCTCAGCTCAAACCTCTCCCGCGAGGGAACTAATACTAATGCATATAAATTTCCGGCTAAGCCTTACCCAATTCAAGTATTGTGGTTGTACGGTAAATATGGAATGGTATCGCATCCGAATCCAACCATCAGTTTTGTAAAAGGGTTAAGGCTCATGCCTCAACATTTTCATCATCATAAACCATTGTGTTTCTCAACACATGTCAAAACATCTCAATAGAATGAGTCATCATTCCAAGGTTTTCATAATTCATTTTCACCAAGTATTGCCATCTAAAGTGACTCAAGTTTTTATCTATTCTAAACTACTAAGTTAGGAGTGTTCACTAAGGTGGACAGATGGGATCAATCTCATGCGATAGAATGACATCTAAAGTTATCTAACTATGTCAAGTTTTATACTATTTATGCTACCTTTAAAACAAGTAAAGGACTTTGTGTAAAGTAAAGGAAGTAAAGCTTGAAAAATAATACTCGGGGTAAATAATAGTCAAAGTGATATAACTCAAGCATGCCTAAAGCATCTTTTCTCAAGTCATCTAGCTTAATTCTAGGTTGCTAACAATAGCTTGCAAGTGTTAGCTTGCATTGTTAATGGTGGCTTGCCTCGTGTAGTGTAGTGGTTGAAGTTTTCTTTCTCCTCTTGATAGAACTCCTCCTCCTCGAAAGCTTGGTCGGTACTATCGTCTATAAATACATACAGAGTACACAATCACCAAACAATACTTAACTAGTATAGCACTCTAAGGCACATATCTGATTATCTATTATCATCACAAGCATCACAAGTTTGATTACGTAGTTTCATTCTTTTTATTTTAGAAAAGTAATTTCTACTCATTGAAAAATTAACTAAGATTTAATATTCACCACATAAAATATGGGATCATGTGGACACATGTCATCACCACATATTCTAACATGTGGGAATGTGATTTAAAGGTTGGATCACAATTACTTTGGTTTAAGTTCATTATTTAATGATTTAAAGTGAGTAGAGATGCCTATATAGCATTATTTTGGTACTAGTCCAAAGTCACTGCATGTAAACCTTAATATTATTACATATTCAGATAGGTATGGTGAAATGTGATTTTTGAGAGTTGGAATCAACTCAAAATCTATCATGGTTAATTTTATAAAAATGTTGCAAGGTGCAAATGCTTCTGTTTTGTTATTTTTACTAGGAGAGATCTCTAACTCTAATTGAATTAAATCCAACGGGCTTAGGTAGAACTTTTCAGTAGCTTTCTAACAAAATTGTAATCACTGCATTTGGATTTCTAAATCTCTCTAAATTGAATTTCAAACTAGGGGACAAAACTAGGTTTAACTAAAATAGAAAAATCCTAATTCAAACTAAATGGGTCGCGCGGGAAAGCTAAGGGCCGGCCTAGTGACACTACGCGGCACGGGGGACAGCTAACAGGGGGCCCACAAGTTAGAGGCTCATAACGCGCGAAGCGGTACAGGGCGATGTGGGCCGTTAGATTAGAAATAGGATCAACGGTTGGGGCTCGTCGTCGACGACGAATAGGTCGCCGGCGAGGTTTAACCCTAGCGGCTCGGTGGGAATGCTTAGGGGGCATACCAGGGCTCCAACGACAACGGCGAGGCGGGCAAACAGACTGGTAGACGACGGCAAACTTAGGCGTGGTCGAGGCAGCTCCGAGGGTGGTCGCAATCAACGGGGCCCTTCTCCTCTAGAGGCGGCCAGCTCCGGTGAAATTCCGGCGACTGCAAGATCGAGCGGCTCCAGGGAGAAGTGGGGACTGATCAGTGGCAAGAGGGGAGGTGAGTGGTGTGCAGAATGGGGCTGGGGGTGGCCTCTATTTATAGCTCGACGACGCGACCGAGAGTGATGGGTGGGCGGCTCCGGCGAGGGCTACACAACGTGCTAGCAGTGTGGCTCGAGGTAGGGGACGATGACTGGTCTTCTAGCGTTGCTCGACAGGGTAAATGCGGGCCTAGGGACGGTGGCGTTTGGTCGGGCGGTGCGCACGCTCTGAGCGGCAGAGGCGGCGGTCTTCACGGCGAGCGGTGGCTGTGGTGCAATGGGCGGAGAACGGGCATGTCTACAGTGTTCCTGGGGTCGTGGCGACGCGGTGGGCACGGGCTGTGGTCGAGGGGCGGCGTGTGCACACGTGTCAGGTGCGGCGCTCTGGCGCGTGCTTGGCATGGCGTAGACACACTGGGCGTGGCGCGCTGTAGGTGGTCCACGGCTCGACTGTGCTCGGGGAGGGGACAGAGAGTGGCAGTGAGGTCTGGGCTAGCTACTAGACATGGTGAGAGGGAGAGGGGTGGTTTGCTGCAGCGATGGCATGGTCGGCTAGCAAGCATGGTGCTCGGCATGGCATGGCATTGCTGCTAGGGGGTAGGGGATGGGGTGTAAATGGCCTGGTTAGATCATTTGGAGACAGTGGGAGTGTTTTGAGGACAATTGGGTGCAAAACCCTGTAGAAAACAATGAGCTAGGATTAGAGTGTAAACCCTACCTGCCATGTGTTTGTGAAAATGGCCGCAAGAAATTGACTTTTGAATTTTGCAAAGATATTTGGTGGGTGTGCTAGTAATAAGCTTGAGACTCTGTGGGTGCTTGGGTTTTGAAAATTGAGCTTGTTTGAGTGGTTTTTGAAATAGTGGGATCTTCCCATATGAAATAGATTCCATTTTCAAATGCCATTTCAAATTAGTGTTTGAATGTTTTTGGCAGATCACAAAGTGGGCCTTGGTACATCATTATGTGTACTAGCAAGGGGTGCAAAGGTCCACATTTGTTTCTGTTAGGTTTTGAGTACTAGGAATAGCCAAAGTAGGCATGTTGATTAAAATGGCACAAATGACCATTCTCTTCTTTTATTCATTTTGATTTGTTTTTCTTGGGGGATTTGTTTGGGACTGATCTAGATGATGTTTATTTCACCTAAGAATCATTTTACAAGCAATGGATCACTTAATCATGGCAATTGGAATCAACTCCTATTTAAATGCACACACATATGAATGCTTTAATAATTTTAATGGGAAAATTTTTTGTTAACCCTAATTTTTATGATTTGTATCTTAATAACCTTGGATTAGAGTTTTGGGATGTTACAAACATTCCTCCCTTAAATAAAATCTCGTCCCGAGATTTACAAAGAAAACTAGGAACTAAAGAGATCTGGGAACGCTGTCCTAATGTAATCTTCTCACTCCCAAGTGGCTTCGGCTTCGGTATGGTTGCTCCATTGAATCTTGAGAAACTTGATACTCCTGGTCCTGGTGGTTCTGTAAGCTTCTTCTAGGATACGGACGGGCACTTCACGATATGTCAGGTCATTGTTGATCTCCACAGGTCTGTGATCGATGTTTTTGAAAACTTCAGTCTTCTCTGGCACTTCCAGGCATTTGCGAAGTGACAAAATATGGAACACATTGTGGATGGCTGACATCTCTTCAGGTAGTTCCAGTTGATATGATACTTCTCCTCGATGATTCGGAATCTTGAAGGGCCCGATATATCTGGGGGCTAACTTTCCTTTCAAACTAAAGCGTTGGGTTCCCTTCAATGGTGAAACCTTGAGATATACAAAATCTCCGACATTGAAAGTCAGGTCTCTCCTTCTCTTGTCAGGATAACTCTTTTGTCTGGATTGGGCTGTCTTGAGGTGCTCACGGACTTTGTGAACCTTCTCTTCGGCTTCTCGGAGAATGTCGGGTCCAACGATCTGACTCTCTCCTACTTGTGACCAATTAAAAGGGGTACGGCACTTTCTTCCGTATAGGAACTCAAATGGTGCCAGCTGCAAACTAGATTAATAACTATTGTTATATGAGAATTCTGCGAAAGGCAGGCAGTCTTCCCATTTTGATCCGTATTCTAACACACAAGATCTTAACATATCTTCCAGGATCTGGTTGACTCTCTCAGTTTGTCCATTAGTTTGCGGGTGATAAGCGGTGCTGAAATTCAACTTGGTTCCCAATCCTTCCTGAACTTTCTACCAAAATATCGAGGTAAACTGGGTTCCTCGGTCTGATACTATGGTATTGGGGGTTCCATGCAGACTAACAATCCTAGCAATATACAGTTATGCTAGCTTCGAACTCTGATAGGTAGTTTTGACAGGGATAAAGTGAGCTACCTTGGATAGTCTATCAGCTATGACCCAGATTGAGTCGAAGTAGGCAAACCGGTGATAAAGTCCATTTCGACGGAATCCCATTGCCATTCCGGAATCTGCAATGGTTGCAACAGTCCTGCAGGTCTCTGATGCTCCGCTTTGACTCTTTGACAGATGTCACACTTGGCGATGAAGCTTCCCATTTCTCTCTTCATCTTGTGCCACCAAAATTGCTCTTTCAAATCTTGATACATGTTTGTTCCTCTAGGGTGGATTCAGTTCTGAACTGCTCCAACTCCTCATACAAACTTGGCTGATTTTCCTTGATCACGGTGTTTAGCCTACAAGGCAATCTGCTAAGAGCATCCGCTACTACATTGGCTTTGTCGGGGTGATAGTGAATGCCAAGGTCATAATCCTTGATTAACTCTATCCATCTTCTTTGCCTCTATTCAGCACCTTCTGAGTGAAAATATACTTCAAGCTCTTGTGATCTGAGTAAATCTCACAGCGATTACCCATCAGATAATGACGTCATGTCTTCAATGCCAAAACTACGGCTGCTAATTCAAGATCATGGGTCGGATAGTTTTGCTCATGCTGCTTCAGTTGTCGAGACAGATACGCAATTACTTTGCCTTCTTACATCAATACACATCCGAGACCAATCTTGGATGCATCACAGTATGCATCAAACGACTTCTTCATGTCTGGCATGATCAATATTGGGGTTGATATCAATCTCTTCTTCAGCTCCTGAAAACTGGCTTCACATTTGTCTGTCCATTCAAACTTCTTGTCCTTCTTCAACAATTGGGTCATGGGTCTGGCGATGCTCGAGAATCCTTCTACGAACTTGCGGTAATATCCTGCCAATCCGAGAAATGCACGGACTTGGGTTTGAGTGGTTGGGTCTTCCCATTCTTCGACATCTTTGATCTTGGCGGGATCAACAGAGACTCCTCCGGCAGACACAATATGTCCTAGAAATCCTACTTCTTTCAGCCAAAACTCACACTTGCTGAATTTGGCATATAACCGATGCTCTCTCAAGGTTTCTAGGATGATTCTCAGATGTTGCTCATTCTCTTCTTCTGACTTGGAGTAGATAAGGATGTCGTCGATAAACACAACTACAAACTTATCTAGGAAATTCATAAAGATCTTATTCATGAGATTCAAGAAATAAGACGGGGCATTGGTTAATCCAAAAGACATAACCGTATACTCGTATAAACCATAGCGAGTAGTAAAGGCGATCTTCGGAATATCCGTTGCACGAATCATAAGTTGGTGATAACCAGTCCTAAGATCAATCTTTGAGAATACATGGGCTCCAGTCAACTGATCAAATAGATCCTCTATCTTTGGCAAGGGGTACTTGTTGTTGATGGTGACGTCATTCAACTTTCTATAATCTGTGCACAGACGGTTGCCTCCATCTTTCTTGTCGACGAATAACACTGGTGATCTCCATGGCGATGCGCTTGGTTGAATCAAGCCTTTTGCTAACATAGCATCCAACTGCTTCTTCAGTTCCACTAACTCTAAGGGGTTCATGCTATAGGGTCTCTGGGCTATGGGTCCGGTTCCGGGGATTAGTTCGATAATGAACTCAATATCCCTATTCGGGGGCATACCTGGCAATTCATCTGGGAATACGTCGGGGTATTCACAGACTACTTTGTCTTGGTCTATGGTGGGTAGGGCTAGACTCTTGTTGCAGTTGAATTGGCGAGGTAAGATTTCAGAGATATGCTCTACTGTGACTCCAGAGCTATTGGTCATGGTGATGGATTTCTTAGCACAGTCTATCAGTCCTTTATGCCTTGAAATCTAGTCCATACCTAGTACTACTTCCAATCCTTTGGTTCCAAGTACAATTAGGTTGGCATAAAAATCTATCCCATGTATTCTGATAGGCACAACTTTGCAAATTTTTCTAGCTTTGGTGGTTGAACCGGGGATTTGAATCATGACATGCATCAAGTTGGTTGGGTGAATCTTACTAGTGCATGCAAATTCTTCGGTGACAAATGAATGCGATGCTCCCGAATCAAACAACGCTCTTGCTAAAACTAAGTTGACAGAAAACATACCCAACACTATGTCTAGCGCTTCTTGGGCTTCTTCTGCGTTCATGTGGAAGAGACGACCGTTTAGGTTGTGAGGGTTCCTTGGGGCAAATCTTCTTTCTGGTTGAACACGACGCTGTTGTTGAGCTGGGGCATTCACATTGGCAGTGGTTGTAGTCTTCTTGGGACACTCATTGGAATAGTGACCCTTCACTCCACACTCGAAACAAGTGATCTGGGACTTGTCCTTTGCTGCTACAGGCACAACATTGCTGCCAGTTCTGGGTGTAGTGTTGTTGTTGTTGTTGCTCTTGGGAGGTGCATAGTTGAAGTTGTTGGCATTGCCGGAGTTGTGATTGTTCCCTCCGGACTTCACGTTGCCTCCGCTACAGTTGGGATAGCTTGGGCGAGACATTGGGGGTCGATTGTTCCTTGGTGCATATCCTGGTGAGGGGTTGGGACGGTACTTCTGGTGACTGCTGGATCCAGATTGCTGCATCATACGATATTTGTAGTTATCATTTGCCTAATTAAACTTCCCTTCCATATGAATGGCAGAGTCGACTAGCTCTTCGAGATCCTCGAAGCGAATGTTGACGAGGACAGTCTGCAACTCATCATGCAGTCTGTTCAAGAATCTCTCCTTCTTTTTGGCCTCCGTGTTGATCTCATCAGGTGCATATCTGGCAAGTGACAGGAATCTATCACGGTACTCTACCACAGTCATTCTGCCTTGCTTCAACTCTCTGAATTCATCCCTCATTCTGGTGACTAGACCCTGCGGCACGTGGGTGCGGCTGAATTTGACTTTGAAGGCTTCCCATGTCATCACTTGACCATGGTTCAAGTTACGGATACTAGTCCACCAAGCTCTTGCATCTCCTGCCAGGTAGTGGGTGGCGAAGAGAACTTTCTTGTTGTCATCAACTCCTGCAACTTCTAAGTTGTTTTCCATTGTCTGCAACTAGTCATCAGCATCTAGTGGGTTTTTAGCTTGGTTAAAGATTGGGGGATTGGTATTCTGAAAGTTTTTGAGTTTGGATCCATGGTGATCCTGGTTTCCATGTCCTTGGTTGTTTTGGGCCATCTGAGCTATCTGTTGCAATGTTGCTAAGTTGGCTTGGCGCTCTGCCCTGCTTGCTTCACGGTCTGCAACTAACATCTGCATAATCTGCAGCATTGGGTCTTGCTACGAGCTGCTCCCTCCTTGGTTTCCACGAGTCATCTGAAGATTGAGGTAGATAAAGGGGTAAGAGGGAAAGTTCTAAGGTTCATGGTTTTGGTTTTAAAGATAAAACTTTGAGTTTGACTCAGTTTTTGCAACTAACTTCATTTCATGCATTCATGCAAGCAAGCACACAATACAAACACACACCACAACAAATAAGGAAAACAAATGGTTTTAAGAACCATTTTGCAAGCTACGATACAGTGGGACCAATACATATCATGCTACGACAGTGCTCTAGTGCATCTACTCATCATCGATGAAGTCGGAGTCCTCATTGTCAGTGTAGAAGTCCACGTCATCCTCCTCCAGAAAGTCATCATCATTGCTGAGGTAAGAATCCATATCTCCCTGGATGTCTTCACCCTCCTCTTCTTCCTCCTTTGCTGCAAGCTGAGCTTCCTGCTCCTGGACGGTCTTCTCGAGGTCGGCCACCTTCTTGCGAAGACGGGTGATGGTGCGATCCTTCTTCTCGCGTTGGAGGTGAAGAGACTGACGATCCTTGACAAGCAGTGAGAAAGTCTAGGCCTTCTGGGCGGAAATGGCACGGTTGTGGTTGGCGAACTCCCTAGCATTGTCCAATTCCCTCTGGCGATCATACAGCAGGAATTCGAGGTTCTCCACTTGGTGCTTCAACTCTGGGTGACTTGGCATCTCCATTGGCATCCCCATGAAGTCACTTCTTGCATAGTGAGCAAAACAGGTTGCTTGGATTTGGTTGACGCTAAGGGCACATAGACATGCGAGAGCTTCATGCATTGCCCTGGCTAATCCATCTAGCCAAATGTTCTCTCTCATGGAAAACTGAATTCTCCCGGATGTTGGTGCTTCGATGCTTCCTATAAGATCAGCGGTGACTATCCACTGTAAGTCTCCTCCTAGGGGTCCTGGAAGTTGAGCTCCAAGAAACTCCAGATGTGGGCATCCCAGTAACTCCGACAGCCAAGCCAGATCCCTCTCGAAGATCAGCCGACCTCCGTTTCCCAACTGGTAGAACTTGCTGAACTGAGTCTCCATCTACAAGAATTAAGGATGAGGAAGTTAGTGAAGTGATCAAGTGTGTCAAATTTTAAGTAGTAATGTAAGAAGTTTGAGGAACATGAATTTTTGAGAAAGAATGAATTCCCAAGGATAAGAGAGGTAATAGTTTTTCATAAATATTCACTTTGGTTTTGAAACTAAGTTATTGTTTGGACGTCCATTCTAACTAGGGTCTCCTATGGTCAGGATGGCTCTAATACCGACTTGTCAACACCCGGATTTTTAATCCTAGATGCCTGTTATGTCATTCATCGCAATCTCAGGATTGCCATTTTTGCGAGACATAACAGATTGGATATCACAGTACATCATCCATTACAAACCATACATAGGGTTTTACACAAATAGGGATCTCATGATCCAGTCTTAATACAACAAGCAGTGGAATAAAAGATAAGCGTAACGGTGGGGTCCATCTTCACGGGCACATGCAATGCTAACGAAGGCAGATAGTCCTAGTTATCATAACCGTCCTATTGGCCATCATCTTGGTAGTCTCCTTCATAGTCTGGCCATGAGAATAGCTAGGGACAAAAGCCATGAGTACTCTTTAAGTACTCGCAAACTACCACTAACAAGTAATAGGGTTCTAAGTTAAAGTGCTAACTCTAAGTTTACTATCAAGTTAAGTTTGAAACCTAAGCTGAGTTCTGAAACAAAGAAAGATAAAATAAAGTTCTAGAATCACTTAAGTTGGCTATTCGAATAGTTTGACACTCTGCAGAGGTGGTACACTTTCACCACAAGATTCGATACATCTATCAGGGATAACCCTGAATCATCATACTTAGTATGCAGATAATCAAACATAACCTTCCCTTTACACACCCTAGTATAAGCACCTCTCCTATGCGCATGGCCTCCTAAACATGACCATCTGTCATCTTGGGCACTGCATAGGTGGACAACATTGAGAGGTAGCCCCAGCTCAAACTTCTCCCGCGGGGGAACTAATACTAATGCATATAAACTTCCGGCTAAGCCTTACCCAATTCAGGTATTGTGGTTGTACGGTAAATTTGGAATGATATCACATCCGAATCCAACCATCAGTTTTGTAAAAGGGTTAAGGCTCACGCCTCAACATTTTCATCATCATAAACCATTTGTGTTTCTCAACACATGTCAAAACATCTCAATAGAATGACTTATCATTCCAAGGTTTTCATAATTCATTTTCACCAAGTATTCCCATCTAGAGTGACTCAAGTTTTTATCTATTCTAAACTACTAAGTTAAGAGTGTTCACTAAGGTGGACAGATGGGATAAATCTCATGCCATAGAATGACATCTAAAGTTATCTAACTAGGTCAAGTTTTATACTCTTTATGCTACCTTCAAAACAAGTAAAGGACTTTGTGTAAAGTAAAGGAAGTAAAGCTTGAAAAATAATACTTGGGGTAAATAATAGTCAAAGTGATATAACTCAAGCATGCCTAAAGCATCTTTGCTCAAGTCATCTAGCTTAATTCTAGCTTGCTAACAATAGCTTGCAATTGTTAGCTTGCATTGTTAATGGTGGCTTGCCTTATGCAGTGCAGTGGTTGAAGTTTTCTTCCTCCTCTTGATATAACTCCTCATCCTCGAAAGCTTGGTCGGTACTATCGTCTATAAATACATACAGAGTACACAATCACCAAACAATACTTAACTAGTCTAATTAGCACTCTAAGGCACATATTTGATGATCTATTATCATCAAAAGCATCACAAGTTTGATTAACTAGTTTCATTCTTTTTATTTTAGAAAAGTAATTTCTAGTCATTGAAAAATTAACTAAGATTTAACATTCACCACTTAAAATATGGGATCATGTGGACACATGTCATCACCACATATTCTAACATGTGGGAATGTGATTTAAAGGTTGGATCACAATTACTTTGGTTTAAGTTCATTATTTAATGATTTAAAGTGAGTAGAGATGCCTATATAGCATTATTTTGGTACTAGTCCAAATTCACTGCATGTAAACCTTAATATTATTACATATTCAGATAGGTATGGTGAAATGTGATTTTTGAGAGTTGGAATAACCTCAAAATCTATCATGGTTGATTTTATAAAAATATTGCAAGGTGCAAATGCTTCTGTTTTGTTATTTTTACTAGGAGAGATCTCTAACTCTAATTGAATTAAATCCAACGGGCTTGGGTAGATCTTTTCAGTAGCTTTCTAACAAAATTAGAATCACTCCATTTCGATTTGTAAATCTCTCTAAATTGAATTTCAAACTAGGGGACATAACTAGGTTTAACTAAAATAGAAAAATCCTAATTCAAACTAAATGGGTCACGCGGGAAAGGTAACGGGCTGACCTAGTGACACTACGCGGCGCGGGGCACAGCTGACAGGGGGGTCCACCAGTCAGACGCTCATAACATGTGAAGCTCTACGGGGGATATGGGCCGTTAGATTAGAAATAGGATCAATGGCTGGGGCTCGTCGTCGACGACGAACAGGTCGCCGGTGAGGTTTAACCCTAGCGGCTCGGTGGGGGGTGCTTAGGGGGCGTACTAGGGCTCCAGCAACGATAGCGAGGCAGGCAAACGTACTGGTAGACGACGACCAACTCAGGGGTGGTCGAGGCAGCTCCGGGGGTGGTCACAATCAACGGGGCCCTTCTCCTCTAGAGGCGGCCAGCTCCGGTGAAATTCTGACGACAGCAAGCTCGAGCGGCTCCGGGGAGAAGTGGGAACTGATCAGTGGCAAGAGGGGAGGTGAGCGTTGTGCAGAATGGGGCTGGGGGTGGCCTCTATTTATAGCTCGATGACGCGACCGAGAGTGATGGGCAGGCGGCTCTAGCGAGGGATGCAAAGCATACTAGTGGCGTGGCTCGAGGCAGGGGACGATGGCTGGTCTCCTGTCGATGCTCTATGGGGTAAATGCGGGCCTAGGGACGGTGGCGTTTGGTCGGGCGGTGCACACACTCTGAGCGGAAGAGGCGGTGGTCTTCACGGCGAGCGGTGGTTGTGGTGCAATGGGCGGCGAACGGGCATGTCTGCGGTGTTCCTGGGGTCGTGGCGACGCGGTGGGCGTGGGCTGCGGTCGAGGGGCGGCGTGTGCACGTGTGTCGGGCGCGGCGCTCTGGCGCGTGCTCGGCATGGTGCAAACACACTGGGCGCGGCGCGCTGTGGGTGGTCCACGGCTCGGCCTTGCTTGGGGAGGGGACAGAGAGTGGCGGTGAGGTCTGGGCTAGCTACTAGACATGGTGAGAGGGAGAGGGGTGGTCTGCTGCGGCGATGGCATGGTCGGTCGGCAAGCATGGTGCTCGGCATGGCATGGCATTGCTGCTAGGGGGTAGGGGATGGGGTGTAAATGGCCTGGTTAGATCATTTGGTGACAGTGGGAGTGTTTTGAGGATAATTGGGTGCAAAACCCTATGGAAAACAGTGAGCTAGGATTAGAGTGTAAACCCTGCCTGCCATGTGTTTGTGAAAATGGCCGCAAGAAATTGACTTTTGAATTTTTCAAAGATTTTTGGTGGGTGTGCTAGTAATAAGCTTGAGACTCTGTTGGTGCTTGGGTTTTGAAAATTGAGCTTGTTTGAGTGGTTTTTGAAATAGTGGGATCTTCCCATATGAAATAGATTCCATTTTCAAATGCCATTTCAAATTAGTGTTTGAATGTTTTTGGCAGATCACAAAGTGGGCCTTGGTACATCATTATGTGTACTAGAAAGGGGTGCAAATATCCACATTTGTTTCTGTTAGGTTTTGAGTACTAGGAATAGCCAAAGTAGGCATGTTGATTAAAATGGCACAAATGACAATTCTCTTCTTTTATTCATTTTGATTTGTTTTTCTTTGGGGATTTGTTTGGGAATGATCTAGATGATTTTTATTTCACCTAAGAATCATTTTACAAGCAATGGACCACTTAATCATGGCAATTCAAATCAACTCCTATTTAAATGCACACACATATGAATGCTTTAATAATTTTAATGGAAAAAGTTTTTGTTAACCCTAATTTTTATGATTTGGATCTTAATAACCTTGGATTAGAGTTTTGGGATGTTACATACAATGTCGCCAATCAAAGATGATATCTACTATTACAAGAGGTGGAATATGGCTATGGTGGTGGAGAAGGGTTTGGAGATTAGATCTAAGTCTATTCCTCTGGCGGCTCTTCGGTGTTGTGGATGCAGGTTTCTGAGGTTCTGGGGCGCCTCTCTGGGGCTCTGTTTCACGTTGCCCGAAACCTCTTTATATAGGGATCCCTTCACGAAAGTTGTCCTGTTTGACCTAGCGCTGTCGATGGGAACTATGCGGCCTGAATTTAATTCCTGCCGTATAGTTGGTCGTTACAGCTTCTATCTCCACTTCACGACCCCTGGTTTCATCAGTTTGTCTTGTATCTTTGACTTTAATGTTGTGATTCCCATCATCAAACATCATTATCTGCACAGGGAAAAAAGAAAGAACGGATTGCATACCCCTTTGATCATTAGGCATTAGTGGCAGGGTTTAGAGAGATATTTCATAAAAAATATGAATAATATCTAGTTTAAATGTGGATGTAGATGGTTATATTTCACAGCCATCAACCTCCCCAAGCTTAAACTTGATCGTCCTCGAGCAAGAAAACCAAAATCAAAAAGGAACTCAGCATTTAAACTGAAATAACGAGATGATGATCTTACTCATGATTGGTAGTCTCATGTTTCCTCCACTTTATTAATCTGAAAAACTTCAGCATAGATAGAGTAATGCCAAGCATATCATATGGGGTTTTATGCATCCTTATAGTGCAGCAAAATTATTGTTAACATGGATGATTCAAATGAGTAAACCTTGTTCCATGTCATGTAATCAACTCATAGGCTTGCCTTTGAACAATAGAGTATAATCATGTAAAATTAAGAGTGTGAGAGTTTGTCCTGAAAAACATATACACTAGAGTATCTCAATTCTCCCACATCAATAAATCAAGACTTTTCAAGCACTACTTTTCTGCTCATTGTCCTTCAAGAATTTCAGTTCTTAAGTAATTGAGAGCATGCCAAAAATAATAATTAGTTTATCGGTCTATGATGGACACTCGTGGCATCACCAAGGTTTTTGTTCCTTTTGCACAATGATTACTCATATCAGCCATAGGAGTGATTTCATCCTGAACATAGCTACCCGACAATGACAAGAATCTTACCCATTATAGCATTGCTGCTACATATGTTTAATCAACTCATAGCCAAAATCTAGGAGTTTCCTCCATGAAGATCGTTCGTAGGCTAGTGGAGTTGTTGGCATCTCATGAAGTTTGACACGCATAATGCTATATCATTCTTATGATTCACAAGTCAAACTTTGGCATGCTCACAAAAACCGCTAAACATTAATACAATCGAACAAATCCTTTTAAAGAGAGCTATCGAGTCAATCATTATTTTCTGTGGTGTTGATTGTCTCTAGAAATAAGCCTTCAAGCTTTAAACACTACAACACCCAAGCGTTCAATTGTGAGACTTTTTCTTATTACAATTGTTTAGAAATTTTTTAGGCAAGACTTGGTTAACTACAAGAGCTAGAACAAAACGTACCCAACTAAATACCCATGCAAACAAAAGTTTACTACAATATAAAGACTCACTCCATCAATATAATATCTCATCATTTACTACTAACTAGCATGGGTTTCTCGAACTTCAAAAGTGGGGAGTCTGAAGGCATACCTCTCATGATTGGTTCCACTTCTATCTTCCATTTTGATTTGCTTCTTGGAAAATCGAAGTCGATCATTCTCCTGCAAATATGTGGAAGCCACAAGGAGAATAGAAAAGAAGGAAGAGGGGAAATAAAGATAAATGGAAAATTCTTTTTGTTGTTTTTAAGAGAGGGAATTAAAGAATAGAAAATTGGCGGCAAAGCTAGGCTAGAAAATCTCTAAAAAATAGAAATAACTAAAGAAAAAGTGTTGGGGAAACCAACACGAGTGCTCAAATACTCTAATTAAAAACATAACCTCGAAATAAATAAAAACATATGAACGCCAAATAAAGATAATGAGGAAACTTCCCCAAGCTTAGGATTTTGCAAGCCCTTCAAATCATTGTGGTGGCAGGAAAAAGTCGTAACTACAGTTCGCAAATTGAGTTGATAAATTACTAGTTGTTTCTCGGAGTTTCAAGCAGAGGTTCTGCATCCTCTCCATAGTACCAACAAGTGGTTTCTCCTCTTCTTGGTCCTCCTCGGGTTGGTGTTGCTTAACCTGCAAGTCACATAGAAAACGTCCTTCCTCGATAGAGAAAATACCATTAGGCAAATGAGCCGGGTAGAGACGCCCAACTCCAGCAATATGCAAGTAATAAACACCATCTCTCCTAGTGAGCATTCCAAAAGCTTTTAAAGTAGAGAAACCAACACGTCGCTCACCTAGCACTGGTTGCAACTCACCTAGGTCGATGCCTAGGGCAATGGCAATCACGGTGATGACGCCTCCACCTGTGACTGGTCCTTGGCTTTGGGATGGTTGGTAGTCTAGGTAGCGCACAAGAATTGCGCCCAAGTCGAGTGACAAGTCGATGTTGTTGAAAGCAACTTTTGCAAGGACTAATATGTCCTCCTCATTGGGTCTCATGAACTCATTTCGTGCCAGCAAGGAGTTAGCAATAACATAAAACAAATAGCGAATTGTAGGTTGAATATTCTTCCCCTTGCTTACTCTAGAAGTGAAACTCATTCCATTATAATAATGTTACGGGGAAGGGTCTATGCCAGGAAAGGATGCGCGTATGTGGAAAATAAAAACATGCGCACCATTCATCTAATGATAAAGCATAATTATTGTTCATAAGTCGGAAAGAAATCATGTCCTCTCTATGCCATGCTTTAACGGTACTTTGCAAAGAACTTAGAAATTTAAGAGTTAACCAGCGATAAGTAGGCACATCATTGAATACAAAGTTTTGCAGGCCAAATCTATTACAAAGTATGAAGTCATTAGAAATACCGAGTTGATTCAATATAATGGGGCAAGCCCACTAGGTTGTCTTCACTTCTCGGTTCTTGATCCTGTTGAAGCAGTCACGTTGGAGCTCATCCCTGAACCGTATCCCCATGCGTTCTTGAGCGGTAGCTCAAGAAGAACTAGCGGCGGCACAAGCACAAGTTTGGCTCCTTGTGTTCATCATCTAAAATAATAAGGAAATAAAAAAATAAAACTTTTTGATCCAACAATAATAAGCATAACATATTCCTCATCTTAGCACACTAAAGAGTCCCCTCAAAATAATAATATAGGCAAGAGAAACATGGCAATTAGTTCATAGTAGGTCTCACCCTAGATTGATAATGATAAAAAATCGAAAATGAATTTGCAAAAAGTAATTGGAGGATCGGAGGAGAAACATACAATAGATCACTTGTGTGAAATCAAATGAAATTAAGTAGAGATGAAGATCTCTTGAGGTTTCGAGAGAGTTTGCATGTAGAAGAGATAAAGGGATTGAAGTTTTGGTGTTGGGGGTACCTTCCCATGGAGATTTTGTGGTCAGACGCAACTATACGGCCAAACTATATGGTCAGAACAATTTGTTCCCACCGTATAGTTGGTCTGCTGTAAAAAATGTAGGGTTTCCTCCTGGCGGTGCAACTATACGGCCATAACTATACGGAAGTGTAGGATCCGAGTCACAAGTGAGTCGGACTTGTTGACATGTCATCATTGCTTTCATGCTTGATTTCAAACTAAGCCGGAATTTGGTCGGTGATGTAACCTGACAATGTTTTAGGTCTTATCACATCACTGACAAATTTTATGTCAGTGTGACTGTTGGTAGTTCCCACATCACGTGGAACCGAGGTGCCATTTCAATGCAATCACGGAGATCAAGGAGACGAAGGCTTTGCGAGGAAGTTGCCCCTCCCATTTCGTGATGCGTGGCACTGTGCATTAAACACTGATATTGATGTAGATGGGCTTTATAAGGGGTAAACAATCCTTATTTTCTCCACCGCTACTCCTGTTCTTCCTCCTCCCCAAAGAAGCTCTGTGCTCCTCGTCTTTCTCTTGCTCCTCCACGAAATCCACCAGCTCCACCCATTCGTGGTCGATCTCTTACGAGATGGCTGATGCATCGAGCTCCACGGGCGTGGCATCATCAGTGGCGAAGGACAAGAATTTCTGCGGGATTTGGATCCCATGCATTCTGAGAAATGAAAGGCTTAAATTCATGGACAAAGGACTTCTCCACACTGGCACATGGCGAAGCAGTTTGGACGAAACCCTCCCCATGCCACGGGATGGTGATCAGGTTCACTTCAGGACTCATCTGGATCGCGGCTTGAGCTTCCCACCATCGGAATTCTTTTCCAAGGTAATCTCTTACTACGGTGTCTAGCTTCATAATCTCCCCCCGAATTCTATTTTAGAGCTTAGTGCCCATGTCTCTCTTTGTGAGGGATTTCTCGGAATCAAACTGAGTCTGCTTCTCTTCTGGTAATATTTTAGTACTCGTAAAAATTCTATCACTTCAAGTGTTCCCTAAAATACCGTAACTCTTATTTAGTCCCTAGGAGAGACCGAGTCTACCAAAAGGTTATAACTAGTGATTCAGCGAAGAGATGGCTAGATACTTTCTTTTATCACAAGGATATGCTACCTGCCGGCAAGCAGGAAGGCTTGCTGGTTTTCATCAACGGTGCTACAACCCACCAAGAATCTTGGGATGCAAAAGCACCGGCTCTGACTAAAGACTTGATCCGCACCAAGAGGCGGATTGTGTTCTTGATGAAGAACAAGGGCTTGAAAGTATCCGACTTAATCTGCTGCTGGCTATCATGTCAGATTCAACCTCTTCAATACCATGGGGACCGACTAACGCATTCGCTCACCCTTGATAAGAAGTACATCTTGGAGGTTAGCTCCACCCCGATCCCCACCAAAGACTATAAAACTCGGATCCAATGGTTGATCAAGGAGAAAGTTCCTGAGGTCTCCATGCCAATGTATATGGCAGAGAATCCTCTGACCCCGGTAAATTCTCTGAATTTTACATGTTTTATCCTATCCATCTTTTACATAATATTGCAATGTTGAGATATATCCAGCTTTCAGCTTGCTGACCTCCCCGAGTCGGAGCTATCTCCCATCGAGGGTTATCCACCTGAAGACCCGAGTCCTCTTTACGAGAAGAGGAACTTGAAGAATTGCCAGAGACATTTACTCAGAAGAGTAAGGCTTCGATTGTTTCGGCTGGCTCACAAATTTTGCTAGTCGTCAAAAAGTAAGTTCCACCTTACCATTACTTCTGTTAATATTATCATTCTAATTCATAACATCTTTATCGTCTTTATGACTTAGACCTGAACCATTGGGAGAAGGAAAAGCAAAAAACAGGAAGACTCTGCGCAAGCAGAAGTTGAACTTAGTTTCTCCTACTACTACTCCCCCGACTCCTAACCCCACCCATCGCCAACATTAGAGAATGTTCTGTCTTTGCATGCTGGGGATGTTGAGGCTCATTCTGAATAGCCAGTGAAATTTGGTTCAAAAACCAACGTCACCATTGGTGACTGGGGAGTTGATAAGGGTGAACCTGCGAAGGGTAATGATCCCTAAGTTGAAACTTTTGCCACCAATCTTCTGAAGATTCCTAGTGTGGCCAATCTTGGCCTCACCAAGAAAAGTGCAGAAGAACTTCGGAAACTTGCATTCACTTGCTTGGAGTCTCAAAACATTTCTGTTGAGGAAGAGGCCCAAGAGGCCGAGGACGTGAAGCTTGAATATTTGCTAGGGCAGATTCGTGGTCGGGACAAAAGAGTAAGGGCTAGTGATGCTCTGCTTCCACCAATGCAACCCTTAACCTTGACCGAGAAGGTTTCTATGGAGGTCAATGCCAACCTTAAACAGCTGCACCATGAGCATATTGTAAGTCATTTTTCTGACTCTTTTACTTTCTTTATATCATATCCTCTAGCCCCAAGCATGAAGTTGGTTAGAAATAAAATCCGAGTTTATGCTTTTATAGGATGCCAAAGAATGTGTAGCCCCAAGGCTCGTGCTGGAAATTTAACTTAGTTAAAATAACAGCCCAAGTCTTAGTAGACTTTTGACTCTGGTTACTATTCTAATTTATAAAAAATATAATGTTTACAACTAGGAATTGTTGAAGAACATATGGAATAAGCGGAGAGAGATCAAAGCTCTCTGGCTTAAAAATGCTCACTTGAAAGTAGAGAAGGACGAGGCGGAAGGTAAAAAATTTCCGAATCTCTATCCAAAGTTTGGTAGATGTGTTGAATATTTATTCGACTCTTGCTTTTGCTCTTCTAGGTTTGCTGACCTAACCTTGCAAGCTCATGGAGGAGGATGAAATTTCAAAGTCTTGGAGGCGGAGAATACTGGATAGCAAGAAGAAGTCCAAAATTTGAAGGCTGGCCACGAATGTAGTGTCAGTAACATCCTTGAATCTAGCAACATGGACACTGAAGAGCGTGACCTAACCATTGCCCGCCAAGAAAAAGTAATCTCGAATTTGAAGACGAAAATGGATAGGCATGCTGATACCACTCAAGCTCTTCGGGAAGAGCTTCGGAGTTTGAGGGAGGAGAGGATCAAGTTAGATGAAACCATCTTTGGTAAGTTTTTTAATTTCTACCAATGCCATATATTTTCCCGCTTTAGTGTTTTTTGACTAAACTTCGTCAGTTTTATACTAATCTTATTTTTTCACAACCCCCTCAACCTCCTAGATTCATCATCTGAGGCTCGCATCGAGCGACTTGTTGTAGTTGGAGATTTGCTTCATGACTTCCGACAAACTCTTGAAGAGGTTGCCAATGTCACTGATCAATCCAAACTGCATATGATTTCTGCTTTTGAACTACGAGATAGGGCGAAGGAATTTCCAAAGCTTGTTGAAGACTAGAAAATGTCATATGCCTGGACTGCTGCCCAAAACGCCCTTAGCTTGGAAATCTGGGAGGTCACCAAGGGTATCTTGACTGTTGATGAAGACTTCAACAATCAAGATGTCGGAGCCATATGGGAGTCTTGTGCCGGATATGGCTATCGCGTGTTCGAGATGACCAGCTATGAGAAGCATTTGTTCCAGTCCATCGCTATGCCGCCAAGCCCCCCAGCCGATGAAGTTGAAGCTTCTGACGATGATGAACAGACCCAGTCTGATGTTCTTGGCTCAGAGGAAAATTAGGATGACTTGGATACTAGCACCAGCGGGCTGGCAAATCCTCCATCTCCTTCACTTTCAACAGAGGATCATAAAAACTTTTGCATTATTATGAAGCAAGTGATGTAATATTTAAACTATTTATCTGGTGGTGCTGTTTTGCAAGAACTCGTGGTTTTACTCTAGCACTTGATTATTATTTGTTGTGCTTGAAAATTACTTAAGCACTTTTTGTTCATACTAATCACTTCTCTAGCTTTCTTCCTGATCCCTTTCGTGCGTCGGCGAACCTTAAGCACGAAAACACTACCGAGCAACGGAGCTCAATTGCTAAACCAATTTAAACTCGAAATTAGAGCAAGCTTCCATTACCAATAATCCACTACTCGAAAAATGCCCGCATATATGCAATTAGATAAAAAACCAAAGTATAAATAGAAAATGAAACTTACACCCGAAGGTAGCATTTCAGAGATACGGAAATCTAACCAGAACAAACATGAGCATGAAGTACTTTCAAGTATTCTGGGATTTGCGACTATGACATGACCATTCAGAAATAAGACGGTACTTAAAACATCTCAGAAAAACATTGAGGGAACCAATACTTTATTTCACTTTGATTTATATGATTACAAAGATATAAAATTCAAGAATAAAAGGGATGTAGCTAAGCAATATTCCATGGATGGTCTAATTCATCTGGATCGGTACTGCCCCAGCTCTCTTTCCTTTCCTAGTAACAGGTCTTTCTTTGTCTAGTCTCATGTCTATTACAAAGTATAACCCATTATGTAGTACTCTGCTAAGCATAAAGGGTCCTTCCCAAATTGGGGAAAGTTTGTGCTTTCTTTGTTGCACTACCCGGAGAACTAGATCGCCCTTTCTAAAGGAACAATTTTTGACTCTCTAACTATGATCCTTGCGTAACTTATACTAATAGGCTGCAGATCTTTGTTCAGAAATGACGCAAACTTCCTCTAGTACATCGAGGTCATCCTTTAGAGAAACTTTAGCATCTTCTTCAACATACGCAGCGACTCAGGGAGAAATATGGATAAGATCACTCAGAAGTATTGCTTCTACATTATAGACCATGAAGAAAGGTGTGTATCCGGTTGACCTGTTAGGACTAGTTCGTAAGCTCCAAATAATAGCCAGCAATTCATCCGCCCAAGCCCCCGCAGCATGATAAAGTGGTGCTTCGATTCTAGGTTAGAGGCCTTGTAGAATTAAACCATTTGCTCTTTCGACTTCCCCACTGGCCTGTGGATGTGCAACTGATGCGATATCAAGTTGGATCCCTTGATCTTGGTAAAACTCGACAAGCTCTCCCATTCAAAAGTTACTCACATTATCTGTAATAATACTGTGTGGTGATCCGAATGAGATTATGACGTCGTCAACGAATCTTTTGCTTATGGTTCCATCACAACTTGTTACAGGTTTAGCCTGAATACATTCTGTAAATTTATCCACCATCACTAGTAGGTGAGTAAATCCACTTGGTACTTGTTTGAACGGTCTTACCATGTCAAGCCCCCAGACCGCAAAAGGCCATGTAATCGGAATTGTTCGTAGCTGATCAGCCGGAATATGGGCTTGCTTGGCGTATTTTTGGCAAACTTTGCATGTCTTGACCAGCTTCTTGGCATCTGCCTTAGTTGTAAGCCAGAAAAATCCGTTTCGAAAAGTTTTTTCCACAAAAGATTTGGCCACGGTGTGGTGTCCTCACTCGCCTTTGTGGATTTCCCTTAGGATTTCCACTCCTTCTTCTGGAGAAACATAGTGCTGAAAACCCCCAAATACACTCCGCTTATAGAGCTCGCCACTGATTACCATATAGGATTTTGCTTGTCAAACAATCTGTCGTCCCAGAACTTTTTATTCGAGTAATTTTCCATCTACCAATAAATCAAGGTAGGGTTTTGTCTAGCTGTGAATAACAACCAGAACTGCTATGAGCAGTGAGTCGGATTTGGTCGGGTACTCCTCATCAACTCCTGTGATAGAGGGAACTTTGAGGTGTTCTAAAAAGGCGCCATCCAGGACCTTTTTCCATGCAGAGCCTATTCTTGATAGTGCATTTCCTTCCTCATTTTCTGTTCTGGGAATGTGTCGAACTTCAAACCCTTGAAACGATTTTGATAATTCATCCATGATAGCTCCATAGGTTGCCGTGTGTTTGTTTGCTCTAGAGTGGTCGGATACATGCTGGGCAACTAAATCTGAGTCTTCGTAGAACATGAGTCAGCGAATGTCGATGCCTTTAGCAATTCGAATTTCATGTAATAGCGCTTCATATTTGGCAACATTATTGGTCACCGTGAAGTGAATCTATAATACATAGAACAACTTGTCTCCTTGAGGTGACTTAAGCCCCACTCCAACCAACGAGCCCCTTCGACCCGTCAAAATGCAAGGTCTAGTATTCCGACTATGGGGTGCTAATTTTTTTGCCATCTCTGTCCAATCAGCGACAAAGTCAGCAAGGATCTGGGATTTCATTGTTGTTCGTGGCTTATACTCGATGTCAAAAGCTGCTATCTCAATTCCCCACTTAGCAACGTCTCCTATGGCATCACTATTGTTGATTATATCTCTCATGGGAGCTGTGCTGACCATGGTATTCTTGTGCTCTTGAAAGTAATGTCATAGCTTTCTAGCGGTAAAGAACACACCATAGGCTAGTTTTTGGTAATGAGGTTATTGTTGTTTCGATTCGGTCAGAACCTCGCTGCTGTAGTAAGTCAAAAGATGCACCAAGGGCTCCTGCTTTTCCTCCTTTCGTTCAGCCACCGTGATGACACTGACGACCCTATTTGTCGTAGCAATTTAAAGAAACATAGGTTCCTGAGGTTCCGGCTCTGCAAGAATAGGGGCAGAAGAGAGTACTGCTTTTAGGTCTTGGAGTGCAGCCTCAGCTTTATTGGTCCATAAAAATTTGTAGGTTTTCTTCAAGAGCTTGTATAATGGTGCGGCTCTTTCGCCAAGCCGGCTGACAAAACGATTGACTGTTGTGATGCAACCATTGAGCCAGTGTACGTCCTTCAGGCGAGTTGTCCTAGTTATGTTCAGTATAGCCTTTATTTTTTCACAGTTCACCTCTATGCATATTTGAGACACAATGAAACCTAACGATTTTTCGGCTGCTATTCCGAAGAAACACTTTTACGGGTTGAGCATGATGTTGTATTTTTGTATATTCGTGAATGTTTCCTCCAAGTCGGAAATTAAGGGTTCCTTCTTTTTGGACATCACAGCTATGTCGTCCACGTATGCATGCACATTGTGTCCGATTTGATTATGGAGGCAACACTACATAGTGCGCTGATACGTAGCTCCTGAGGTTTTGAGCCCGAAGGGCCTCATTACATAGTATAAGGTTCCAAAGGGGGTGATGAACAAAGTCTTTAGTTTGTCTGACTCCTTCATGCGTATTTGGTGATAACCGGAAGATGCATCGAGAAAACATAGGAGTTCCGATCTTGCTGTTGAATCGATAACTTTGTCGATTCTTGGCAGAGCGAATGGATGTTTGGGACAAGCCTTATTCAAGGCCGTATAATCAACACACATCCTTAAATCAGTGGTGTCCTTTTTGGGGACCATTATAGGATTGGCCGACCACTCAGTATGGATGACCTCTTCAATAAATCAGTCTAGTTCTAATCTGGCTAATTCTTTAGCTATAGCTTTGCGCTTTTCATCGCCGAAACACCATAAGGACAGTTTGACAGGTTTAGCATCAGGACAAACATGGAGAGTGTGCTTGGCAAGTTCCCTAGGTACTCTAGTCATGTCAGAAGGTTGACATGCAAAGATATCTTTATTAGATTTGAGAAACTCGATGAGCGCGCTTTCCTATGCATGATATAAGCCTATGCCTATCTGTGTCACCTTGGAGGGGTCATCATCCTTTAGTGATGTTGTCTTTGTCTCTCCGATGCCTTGAATTCTGGAATCGGCTTTACCACCTCCTTATTCGTAGCGGGCATCTCAGATAGATCAGTGTTCTTCTTGATCTCCTGGTACTCCTGGGCATGTAGCACGGCTTTGGCGAAAGCGGAAGCTCCGTCCTCGCATTTTCGTGCTTTCTTAGGGTTTCCTCGGACTGTTATCATGCCTTTCAGACCTGGAAGCTTCATCATATAATAAATGTAGCAAGGGGAAGCCATAAATTGCCAGTAGGCAAGACGCACGAAGATACCGTGGTATGCAGTCTTAAACGACACCACTTAGAAAGCAGTGGTTCAGTCTGATAGTTCTCTGGCGTTCCGAAGGTAACGTTAACGTGGGAATACCTTACATGTACCTGAGATAAGCCTATACGGTTCAGCCCAAGAAGGAGTACATGGTGCAATTGAAGCCCAACAAAGATTCAAGTGGCCCGCTGGAAGTTCGACTTCTTTGAGGACACGACAAAGTGTAGATAGAAACTTAAAGAAAAACCCTAACTTGTAACCGACTCGATCTGCTACCCCGAGACCTAGCCTCTCTATATAAAGGCTAGGAGGGGGGCAACGAGGAGGACCAACGCATACACCCCCGCATACACACTGTCAGATTGCATCTGCGGACCTTTGTAACCTTCGACTCCCTCATAATCAAAGAGCAGACAAGCAGGAGTAGGGTCCTCTACGAGGCCTGAACCTGGGTAAAACCTCGTGTCACCTGTGTGCTTGTTTGCTAGAAGATCGATGCCTCTAGAGCTCCCCACTTCCTCGAACCTAAGTCCATCAACGATGGGAATTGATGACTTAATCCCTCGTCAATTGGCGCCGTCTGTGGGAAACGGGAGTGTTGATGTTGTGGCTTCCTCGGCCCCATCAACCACGATCTATGACTACGTAGCAGTGGAGACTCGCCTCCTTTTTGGTGCCCTCGACTTCACCGTCCACGCACCAGCGACTCACCCAGATTTTGAGTCCGTGGGGTGACGGGATTGGCTTGGCAATCAGGAGCTTATGCTTCCAAGTTGGTCAGCTTGGCACACTTCGCCTCCCTGACCGGCCAAAGGTCTCTGCGATCGCTCCTGCAACATGGTTCCCGCCACCGATCGGCACCCTGAGTGAACTCAACGACTCGGCATCCATCGTGAATACGGACGGCAACAACAGTTGCGAGTCTGATCTGGGTGATTTGGCGAAAGAAGACGAAGCCTACGGCTCTGGATCTGAGAGCTACAGGAGCAACAGCTTCCCCAGCCACTACATGTGCACTGTCATTAACATGGGTGGCAGCGACACTCAGGGAAACACTAGCACCAGCGATGGCATCCCAATCGCGAACGGTGCCCCCACCAACAATGGGCCAACAAACCGGCCCCCTGTTGTCGGCCCCGCCCAAGAAGATCAGCAGCCGCATATCCCCGTGGGTGAACGTGCCAGCGAGCGACAACTGATTGAGCTCACCGACGCCGAGTGGACACGATGCAGGAAGTCCCTACAGGGCAACCCCTTGCCTCCAAACTCATCATAGCAGATGCTAATGGGTTACCATTGGCTGCTCACGCAAGAGTTTAGGCGCCAGCAGCGGTGACAGCAGATGAATCGAGCCTCCGACGAGCTACGCTCTCTTCCATCGGAGGATCCTCCTCCAGGGGCAATGACTATGTAGCTGCCAGAAGGCGCTCTCGACTGGCTCACCTCACCGACAGGGAGCGAGAAGAGGCCACTCATGTCCTTGATTCCTCATCCATGACGGTGGATTCACGGGGCAACGTGCTCCCAAAGACACCACACGCAGCGGTGACAGCAGCCACCATGTAACTGCTCAACAACCAGCCACTAGATGGAGATCCACGATCCTCCATGCACCAATCTACGATCGCTGGGCTGGGGCTGGTCGAAGTTGGCTCACCAAGGACACGGCGCCTAAGCCGAAGAAATGCAAGGCTCTAGCAAAGTACTACTAACTTTCCTCCTCTAGCGATGATGAACATGAACTGTCGCGGTAGCGCCGCTCACGTCGACATGATCACGGCTACGATGTGCGCAATGACATCATGCATCACAAGGATGACAAGATGCACGCGGGGCACGCTTTCGCGACGGACTCGAAGGATGATGGAATAGAGCTCTGCGACACCAGCTGCTTTAGTAGAGCCATACGACAAAAGAGAATGTCGAAAGGGTTCAAACTCCCATCAGAGAACCCAAAATTCGATGGCCTCCAGGACCCGAAGATTTGGCCGAAGGATCACATCTCCTCTGTCAGATTGCACGGTGGAACCAAGAGCACATCCATGCAATGCCTCTAGCTGCAACTACAGGGCACTTCCCGCGCGTGGCACAACAACCTCCCCCGCGGGTTGATCTGCAGCTGGGATGAGCTGGTATACAGCTTCGTGCGAAACCTCAAGGGAAGTTACAAAAGTCCCACATCAATCGAAGAACTAAAGGGATGCTATCAAAAGCCCGACGAGTCACTAAACTCCTACATTCAGAGGTGGTCCATCATTAAAAACTCAGCATAGGACATCTCTAAGGACCGCGCAATCGACACGTTCAACGGTGGCGTACACCATAGAGAGCTTAGGGAGGAAATGGGCCGTTCAAAGCCGAAAACAATTGACCACCTGATGGAGATCATGAACAGGTGGGCTGATGGAGACGACTCGGTGAAAAACAACCGTGTCCACTCAGATGACGACGACCTTGGACGCATATGTGACCATCAAGGAAAACGTCGGATGCGCGGTTACGAAGACCGCGAAGAAGTTGACATGGTCGCGGCTGGCTACGCTGATAGACGTGATCATAGCAACCACAACAATAGATACCGCAGCGGTGGATACCGTGACAGCGGGAAGACCAGGCAGGTATGGCAACGCCGTTCCTGTGATGAAGCGCCTAGAACATCTATTCAGGACAAACTATCTGGTCCTTGAACATCCACTTCTATATCGACAAACATGACAGAAAGAAGAAGTCTAGTCACCTCTTAAAGGATTGTTGTGATTTCCTCAAGCTCCATGAAGGCCTCACCCAGATGAATCGCGACGCGATAAATCAGGGCTATGGAGCTGCCCTGGGTGTTGTGGCTCACGGAGCACCGCCACGACCACCCGGGGCACCACTGCCCGCGGCTGCACCAACCCAGAACAATGGAGGCGAGCAGTACCCACGATCTCTGGGGAATATGGGCATGATCCAAAAAGGTGGCCCCTCCAACAGAGTGCAAAAATCTATCACTCGCCAAGTCAATTTGGCGATCAACTCTCCACCATCAACCACTAAGTACCTTAGTGGGTGCGAGTCCCACAACACCTTTGACAAATGCAACCATCCGTGTCAAGTACCTCACCCAAGTCACTCTCCCCTGGTGCTCGAGGCACAAATTGGAGGCTTCAAGATGAGCCGCGTCTTCATGGACGGTGACAACGGCATCAGCCTAATGTTCGCTAGCACCTTGCGCGCCATGCGAATCCCCCCTCTTTCCTAGAGGCCTCTGACACAACGTTCCACAACATCGTCCCAAGGAAAGGCGTATACCCATGGGTAATATTAATCTAGACGTCATGTTCGGAATGCCAGCTAACTTCAGGCGAGAATTCTTGGATATCAAAGTCGTCGTCTGGCCCTCATAGTACTATTGCATCCTCGGACGTGTCATGTACACGAGGTTCATGGCGGTACCACACTACGCCTACCTGCAGATCATCACCAAACGACATCATCACCATCAGTGGAAGCTTTGCCAAGTCAGACAGCTGTGACATGGAATTCAATAGAATCTTCCAATCCTTTGGAATGCAGGAGGAGCTAGCAAGGCTGAAGGAGTCGACAGACAATAGTCTTCCTCCTCCCAGTAAGCCAAACGCACCTGATCAATCCTTCGAATCATCGGTGCACACCAAGGAAGTCCAGGTCCATCTAACGGACCCCGACCAAGATGGCCCTCATCGCTAACAACTTGAGTTCCGCATAGGAACTCGTGCTTGTCGAATTCCTCCGTGAGCGCTGGGAGATCTTCGCCTGGTGTCCAGCGGACATGCTAGGGGTTCCCAAGGAATTCACTGAGCACTCACTCAACGTGAATCCCGAAGCTAGACCAGTGAAACAAATGATACATCGACAATCAGAGCCAAGGGCAAAAGCGGTCGGTATGGAAGTCAACAGACTCCTCGACGCTAACTTCATACGAGAGATCAAGGAGAGCACCTGGGTAGCAAACCCCATGCTTGTGGACTTCACTGCCCTGAATAAGCATTGCCCGAAGGATCACTTCCCATTACCTTGGATTGACTAGATAATCGATTCCACCGTGGGATGCGAGCTCCTCTACTTCCTCGACGCCTACTCAGGATATCACCAGATCCGAATGAAGGAAGAGGACCAAGAGAAAACGGCATTCATCATGCCTTTTAGCATCTTCTGCTACACAACAATGCCCTTCAGGCTGAAAAACACAAGAGCCACCTACCAGCGGTGTATGCAGGCATGCCTCAAGAGCCATCTTGGCCAAAATATTCAGGTCTACGTCGACGACATCATCGTCAAAACCAAGGAGGAGGCCTCATTACTCGATGATCTCCGCAAGACCTTCGATCGCTACTGGATCAAGCTGAATCCGGAGAAATGTGCCTTCAGCGTACCATCCGGTCAATTTCTCAGGTACCTCATCTCTGTGAGGGGAATCAAGGCTAACCTGAAGAAGATAAAGGCCATACTGGCCATGGAGAATCCAAAAAACATCAAAGGTGTCCAGCAACTGGCTGGGCGAATCGCGGTGCTCAGTCGATTCACCAATCGAATGGGAGAGAAGGTGCTGCCATTTTACTAGCTCCTCCGCAAAGCTGAGAAGTTCGAGTGGACATAAGAAGTGCAAGAAGCATTCGAAGACCTCAAGCGTCTACTCTCTACCTCGCCAGTACTAGTGACGCCTAGAGAAAAGGAAACCATGGTGCTATACATCTCCGCCACTAACCAGGTGGTTAGCACTATGCTAGTAGTGGAATGAGCCGAGGAGAACAAAGTCCACGGGGTGCAACGCCCAGTCTACTACCTAAGTGAGGTGCTCACACTGACGAAATAATGGTACCCACACTATCGGAAGCTAGCATATGGCGACTTCATTATGGCCCAGTGACTGCGCCACTACTTCCATGAGCATCCCATCATTGTGGTGAATGACACTCCACTGGGGCACATCCTCAACAACCCCGATGCCACCAGACGAGTCGCGCTTTGGGGGATCGAGCTGTCTCCACGATACATTACATACGAGAAGCGAGATGTGATTAAATCGCAAGTGCTCCCAGATTTCCTCATTCACTGGATGGAAAACCAGCTCCTTGATACACTAGACATGTCCTGCCTATGGATAATGCACTTCGACAGATCAAAACATCGAGAAGGAGCTGGCGCCGGCGTCATCCTGACGTCGCCATAGGGCGACAAGATGAGGTATGTTCTGCGAATGCAGTTCCGTGCCTCCCATAATGAAGCTGAATACGAGGCCCTCCTCCATGGGATGCGGATGGCCAAGGCCTGCGGTGCAACATGACTCGTCATCTATGGTGACTCCAAGCTCGTGGTGGATCAAACCATGAACCAGTGCGACGCCCTGAGCGACAACATGATTGCCTACCGCAACCTCTATGATGCACTCGAAGGAGATTTTGATGGTTGTGAGCTGTAGCACATAGGCTGCGAAAGCAACAAGGAGGCAGATACACTCGCCAACATAGGCTCCACCTGTGCTCTGGTGCCACCCAGAATCTTCCTGGAGCAGATCTACGATCGTTGCATCAAGCCAAAGGCTCTAGAGCAACCAGCTGGCACATCGAAGGACTCGGGAGCTACGCCACGCGGAGGACTTGAAAAACCAGACGATGGAGAACAAGAACGTGGAGGACTCAAAGGCCCCATGGAAGTCATGCTCATCGAGCCATCTTGGACATAGCCGTACATTACATACTTGCTCAGCAAAAGGCTACCAGACGACCCGGCAGATGCGCGACACATAGCATGATGCTCAAAAGCTTTCACCAACATCAACGGCGAGCTATACAAGCGCAACATCACATGAGTCTTTCAACGATGCATCTCCAATGGCGACAGGAGAGTCGTCCTCCTCGAGATACATGAAGGCGCTTGTGGCCATCATGCCGGGAGCCGTTCCCTCATCGCCAAGGCTCTACGAGCTGGTTTCTACTAGCCAACGGCAAGGCGCGAAGCCAAGGACATCGTCCAAAAGTGCAATACCTGCCAAAGGTTCACGGACAAACCACACACACCTGGCGTGGAACTTAGGCCAATACCTGTGGCCTGGCCCTTCGCGCAATGGGGACTCGACATGGTCAGCAAGCTGCAAAAGTCATCACCAGGAGGTTACACTTTCCTCCTCGTCGCAGTCAACAAGTTCACCAAGTGGATCGAGGCCATGCCGGTGACGAATAGACAGGCGCCACCACCGTCAAATTATTTGAGTCCATCATCTCCAGGTTCGGGGTGCCACACAACATCATCACCAACAGGATGAAATTCACTTTGATTGAGTTCTAGAATTTATGCGAAAACCTGTGAATCAACATCAGCTACGCTTCGATAGCACATCCCCAGACCAACGGTCTAGTCGACAAAGCCAACACCTTCATCTACAACGGCATCAAGAAAAGGCTCCTGAGGCCACTCAAATGAGCGGTTAGGTGATGGCATGAGGAACTACCATCAGTACTATGGAGCCTATGCACAAATCCAAACAGGGCCATAGGCTACACTCCGTTCTTCATGGTACATGGCGTCGAGGCAGTGCTACCTTCAGAAGTATGCTATAAAGCCCCAAGGGTCATGGCATACAGTGAGACCGAGTCAACAGCTGCACTCAGAGATTCTGTCGACCTCCTTGACGTAGCACGCGATATCGTGGTGGAGGAATCCACAATATATCAGCAGAGCCTCCACAACTACCACAACCGACGGCTGCACCTAAGGTCCTTCGTCGAAGGAGACCTCGTCCTACGACTGAAGAAGAAAGGACACCTCAAACTCGAGTACCCCTGGGAGGGACTCTATGTGATTACCGAAGTAATCTCAGGTGGCTCCTATCTCCTGAAAAACATAGAGAGTGGAGTCGCATACTCCAACCCCTGAAACATCGCGTAGCTGCGTTGTTTCTACCCCTAGATGTATTTTCCTTTTACAATAAGGCTACTCAGCCAGACTAATTAGCCAAACATTGTACCTCCTGATATTCTACAAATAAATAGATCTAAGTGCCTCCAACCTCGTGTTTTGTTTTTATTTGCATTGCTATTTTGCACTCAGGGGCTGCGCCACCATGTTTACCTTGTCACACGAGCAACACAGTAAACTGAGTAGCTGACGTACTATTAATCGAACCCTTGAGAAAAACCCACCCCAGCTGCAACGCATCTGACATGTTGGAAAGGTGCTGAGATAAGTATACGTCAAGCTAACGAAAAGGCACTGCATAATACAAGTCACTCAAAAAACATACAAGCTAGCAAGCTTAACATACAATACATGTCACAAAACACCCACTCAAACTATACGAACTTTGCAACACCTATACATCTTTGTCCAGGTCCCAAACTACTCTACTGCCATAAAAGAAGAACGTTGGTATGCTAGTCAAGCAACTCGATGATGTCTTCGGTTGGCTGATCGATGGCTCGATAATGGGGTACCATGTTCCACGCCATCCCCTCTAGAGGTGGTGGTGGCCCTACAACAATGACACCCAAGTCCAGGTCGGGTTGATGCAGGCACACAAGCGCCAGCGCAACCTTGGCACCTGCAACCAGCTGCTGGTGCACACACTCGCAAATCACATCGGCACTTTGGAATTTCCTCATCAGGGCCAGCAGGCTCGTGGGCACCGCATCCAAGGGAAACATTGCCCAGAAGATATGCTTCAAGCATGACTGCGCCTTCTTCAAGTAGTGCAGCACCTGAGACACGCGATCTTGCAGCGTTGCCAACGCGACTGCATGATCCCGGTCAACCCAGAAGTACCTGCTACCTTCCAATTGCTCTTAGGTCAGGTAGTTCAATCAAATACTTACACGGTCCTTCTCTTCCTATGGGTGATGGGGATATGCTGAAGAGGGTATGCCCCACTGGATGTTTGGACTGGACCAGGGCCTCTACGAGTGGGCCTGCAGGACGGTGACTGGAATGCGACTAGAAAAGAAGCCTGGCGACTAAAATCTGGAGGCCCAGAAGCGTAGTTAGGCCCAATCGGATTAGGTCAAACCCTCCAACTCCTTAACTGATTCGGTTCTATATCTGTAAACCCTAGCGAGCCACCCCTAATGACCCACAAGTATAGGGGGTGTATCGTAGTATTTTTGATAAGTAAGAGTGTCGAACCCAACGAGGAGAAGAAGGTGCTGGCTAGTGGTATGGATCAGGAATTCTCTGCAAATACTTAGCAAACGGATTTTTAGGAGCTTTCGATAAAGCAAGTAAACAAAGTACGAGTAAGTAAAAGACAGTGGAAATAAATGCAGCAAGTGTCCCAATCCTTTATGCAGCAAAGGACAAGCCGGTTGTATTTCTATAGATGACCAAACATTCTCGAGGACACATGGGAAGGCTGTCAAGTGCTTTCACTTCATATAGTCGATTAATATTCTTTAGCTTGCTAAGTGTTGTGTGGGTGAACCTGTGCTAATGTACCGCCCCATCCAAGACTAATACATACTTGTGATTATACCCCTTGCAAACATCCGTAAGTACAAGAAAGTAATTAAGGTAGAAACATAACCACAGCTTTAAACTCTAAGACCCTTACATCCCTTGTGCAATGGTTTCCTAACGGGGGTTCAGGTTTCTGTCACTCCGGCAACCCCTACGATTAGTAGCCAAATACACAATGCATTCCCCTAGGCCCTTACAGGTGAAGTGTCATGTAGTCGACGTTCACATGACACCACTAGAAGAAGTACACCACAACTTAAATAACAATCTATTGAATCTTTCTCAACGCAACTCCACTACTAACAACAAGACTTCTCCCATGTCCTCAAGAACAAAACAAACTACTCACAAGACATCATATGGATCATGATCAGAGATGGAATAATGATGTATAACAATCTGAACATAAACAATAATTCAATGGTTCACTCAATAGCATCAACTACAAAGAGTAATCAACACCGGGAAAGTTTCCCCTATGAACTATGCAAGATTCAACTCAATTGTTACAACAATATGGCGATGGTGATGAGGGAGCTGATGATGATGATGGTGGTGATGATGATGATGATCCCGATGAAGTCCTGCTTGATGGTGGTGTTAATGGCGATGATCTCCCCTCTCCGGGAAGGAATTCCCCCGGCAGAAATCTGTCTACTGGAGAGATCTTTCTCTCTCAGTGTTTTCCGCCCCGCAGAGGCGGCAGAATCTTTCTGTGGTCGCTCCCTGAGTCTTAGGGTTTCATGGGGATGATATACGCCAGAGGGGAGAGGCTGGAGTGGTCCAGGGCGGCCACACCACCTCCAAGCGCGGCTTGGGCCTGCCCGCACCATGGGGTGGTGTGGGCCCCCTGTGGCCCACCTCCACACCATCTTCTGGCATCCCGAGTCTTCTGGAAAAATAGGATTTTCCGTATATTTTCCCGGATTTTCTGATCTTCGCGAATTTTGCCTCAAAACAACACCTTTTCCATCAGAATCCTGACTACAACGGTCCATGCTCCAAAATTCATCAACCATGCAAAAATAGATGAAATAACACAAGTATCACCTCTCAATACGAAATATATCAATGAATAATAGTGAATTAAGACATAGAATAGTGATGCAAAATGGACGTATCAACACCCCCCAAGCTTAGAGTTCGCTTGTCCCCCAGCGAAACTGAGCTCAATAAACATGACCTCAGGTTTATGGAGTGAAGAGTCGATAAAAGAATACGGACAAGAAGCATCACTTTCATCAAATACATAGATCATAATAAAAGACAACTCACTATTATATAACTCAACTTGTAATGAGTAAAGGAAACACAATAAAGATACATAAAGTGAATCAGAATTGGTAATGGCAAACTTAGCTCTTGGTCGAAGAATAGTTGATAATTTACTGGAGTTCACAAATAGCTGGTTTTTCAATGATAGCTTTCAAACTAGTAAACATTAAGATAAGAGCAATGTGCAAAACAAGGAACATAAGAAAAATGATTGAATAAATCATCATATGAATGAATGAAACAGATCAACTCAAAATACTTGCTAAGATAGAAGGGAATAGGTTTACTGACTCAACTACAAAGTAAAAGAAAGGCCCTTCGCAAAGGGAAGCATGGATTGCAAGTCCCATAAAGAGCTCCCAAAAATTATGATACTTACTAGCTTTCAGCTCTGATTGCCCCTATCATAGGCATCTTTAGGTGATTAAGGTGAAAGTGAGGTCCAATCTGAGTTATATGCTTGACAGACTATAAACTGAAAATCCCAAGTCCCTTGAGTACGAGGGCCGCTCCTCATGCTACTCAACTTTAGTTACCGATAAGTTATTGTCATCTTAAGTATGTGCGTATCATTGAGAACCGCCAACGGGGTACCCCTTGACCATATCAAAATGATAAGGCAAGCAGACAATGAGTATCTCAGCAATCTTCTTATTTACCATGGGAAAATGGTGCTTTTTTTCTCTCTTTCCTCTTTTCATAGTATCTTTTTTTTATTTTTCTCAATAGCTATCCCTCTCTTTTTTTAGAAGAAGAATGCTTCATAGATATCATTATGGTTACGCTGCAGGTTTCCACCATGTCAGCATGGATTAGACTAGCGGCCCAGGCGTTTCTCTAACACACATACATAACTCCATGGACTTACAAGCTCCCCCTTTATTTCACACCGACGACATCCGCAAACAAAAGAGCAAGGTATCAACTGGGTATATATTTACAAGTGTTGAAAGCGTTCCCCGTGACAGCACGGTTCTGCTAATCCCCAGCCTATAATTTGCAAGCATATAACTTTCATGGAGAGTTCACAATGGTTCAGGTTTATTAAATTCAAGAAAGAAAAGTGTGCCATCAAGTTCGTGAGAGCTTTAATCACTAATTTTCGCATAACAAGTTTAATTTGGGAGGTAGACAAAACAAGAATTTACTTGGAATAGCAATAATGCTACTAGGTAGGTATGGTGGACGCAAATGGCAAGGGTTTTGGTTTAAAGGAGTGGATGCACAAGAAGAAATCCCTCTCGGTACAGGTTCTTGGCTAGCAAGGCTGGGTAGCAAGTACAAGAGTTGAAGGAAACAAACAAACATACAAGTGATCAAAACAAACATGCGATCTTCCTTGGAAGCACAAAAGATCTTAACTAGAGAATACTAGACTTATGAGCAAATCAAGAAAGAAAGATGATGAAATTATTTTTTTCTCTAGAGTACTTCTATCTTTTCTTTTCAACTCTCAAAAAGGTGTTTCTACTGACCGAGCCAAGTTTGCCAAAACCAACTAAATTAACTCAATGATCCCAAAGTGCTACCAATACTAACAACAAGATCAATCATATAACCACGAATTGAAAACTAACATAAGCTATGCAAAGGAGTGAATGATAGAACTTCTCATTAATATTCCATAACCGAAACTCACACCAAGGGATACAAATCTAACGAGAGAGGGGACACTTCCATAATGCAAACCATACTACATAATAACTCCTCTATTCATGATATGACTCTACTAATAAGGTAAAATATAGAAGATAGTGATATGATACCACGACACTCCCCCAAGCTTGGAACAAACCAAGGGGATGCCAAACCTGATGATGAATTACTCCTTCGGTGGTGGTGGTATCCTCTTGATGAGCTCTTTGATCAATTTCCCAAAGTCCTCAATCTCAAAGGTGAGAGTACAAATCAACTCTGAGTTGTGCTCAATACGGCCCATAATCATTTCAGTTTGTGGATCCCAGCTCTTGTGATTCTTTTTCCATTCTTCCCACTTGGAGTCTTCTTTTCCTGCATGGTTATGGGTAAAGGTATGGAAGGTATTCTTTGTGTTCAGAGAAGGTGTCCGTGGTGCCAAGCAGTGACGCGGAGGCTTCCCTCCAGTTGACATCCGTGCAATCCTTCTGATCGTGGCAGGGTTCGCCACCACTCCAATGCTTGCAATGGTAGTTCCGGTGTGCTTTACCTCCTCTTCACCTTCACTCTTGATCTCCTTCTCCTTCCCGGGGTCTTGGGGGTCTTCCTCCATAGGTTCCTTCCCTTTATCCTTGGCGGACACCATTGTGCTTCTAAACCTTCAAAGAGTATGTCCTGGTAGAAAAAGATCGAAACAAAAACACAACGAAAACACGATATATGGACCTCGGGGGATCCGGGGGTTATATATTACAAAGTTTCATATCAAAAGGAAGGTACTGGGAGAAAACGAGTCGGAGGTGGAGTCCTGGGTGGCCTCACCACCTGGTGGCGCGGCCAGGGGTGGGCCCGCGCAATGGGGTGGTGTGGGCCACCCGGCTCCGGTTCCGTCCCTTTTTCTCTTCGAAACTTTCCTTATCGACTGAAAACTGCAAATATATAGTTGTATTGTATTTTCGCGGAACTTTTCTTACCAGAATTGTTACCTAGATGAAAACAGACTCTACAGGTCTCTGGATTTGGTCCTCAATAAATTTCTCTAGAGTTATAACTTGAAAAGCATCAACATCTTCATTGTAAGAATCTCCAGCAATATAGTGTTTGAGTCGCTGTCCATTCACTACTTGTGTAGTACTATCTTTTAGAGAAGAATTTTTTATAGCTCCTGAACGGTATACTTCTTCAATGATGAAAGGTCCTTCCCATTTTGATAGTAGCTTACCTGCAAAAAATCTGAGACGAGACCTATACAATAGAACTTTCTCACTAACATGAAATTCTCTCTTAAGTATTCGCTTGTCATGCCATCTTTTAACTTTTTCCTTAAAGAGCCTAGCATTCTCATAGGCTTCACTCCTCCATTCATCTAAGGAACTTAAATCAAATAATATTTTCTCACCAGCGAGCTTACAATCTCTGTTGAGTTCTTTCACTACCTAGTAAGCTTTTTGTTCTAATTCTAAGGGTAGGTCGCAAGCTTTCCCATAAACCATTTTATAAGGAGACATTCCCATAGGATTTTTGTAAGCAGTTCTATAAGCCAATAAGGCATCATTCAACTTCTTAGCCCAGTTTTTTCTAGACCTATTAATAGTCTTTTGCAAGATAGATCTAATTTCTCTATTGATAACTCTACTTGCCTGCTAGTTTGGGGGTGATAAGCTGAAGCAATTCTGTGATTAACATCATATTTAGCGAGGGTCTTCCCAAAATCGCCATGAATGAAATGATAACCCCCATCAGTCATGAGATACCTAGGCACTCCAAACCTGGGAAAGATAACGTCCTTAAGAATTTTTAGAGAAGTCTCCCCGTCAGCACTCTTTGTAGGAATGGATTCTACCCACTTAGTAACATAATCAACGGCAACAAGAATATGAGTGTAACCTTTCGAAGGAGGGAAAGGACCCATAAAGTCGAATCCCCAACAATCAAAAGGTTCAATAACTAGAGAGTAGTTCATAGGCATTTCATTGTGTCTAGAAATATTACCAACACGCTGACATTCATCACAAGATAAAACAAATTTTCTTGCATCTTTAAAAAGCGTAGGCCAGTAGAAACCTGATTGTAGCACCTTTTGTGCAGTTCTATCTCCTGCATGATGTCCTCCATAGGTGCTACCATGACATTTACACAGTATCTCTTTTTGTTTATATTCTGGAACACATCTTCGCATAATTCCATCAACTCCTTCTTTGTATAAGTGTGGGTCATCCCAAAAATAATGCCTCAAATCATAAAAGAACTTTCTTCTTTGCTGAGCTATAAAAGTTGGAGGCAAATACTTGGAGACAATAAAGTTAGCATAATCAGCATACCAAGGACATCCTCGCGAGCTCACCCCTATTGCGGCTAACTGTTCATTTGGGAAACTATCACTAACAGGCATAGGATCAAAAGAGTTGTTTTCCAAATGAGATAAATTATCAGCTACAGGGTTTTCAACACCCTTCCTATCTACTATGTGTAGATCGAACTCTTGTAAAAGCAGTACCCATCGAATAAGACTAGGCTTAGTGTCCTTCTTTGTCATAAGATATTTAATAGCAGCATGATCAGTATGGATGGTTACTTTTGAGTCCACAATATAGGGCCTAAACTTATCACAGGCAAAAACAACAGCTAGAAATTCCTTTTCAGTAGTGGCATAATTCCTTTGAGCAGTGTCTAGAGTCTTACTAGCATAATGGATAACGTTTAACTTTTTATCAATACGTTGCCCAAGGACAGCCCCTACAGCAAAATCACTAGCATCACACATTATTTCAAAGGGTAAACTCCAATGAGGTGGTTGAACAATAGGGGCTGTAGTTAAAGCCTTCTTAAGAGTTTCAAAAGCTTCCCTACAATCATCATCAAAAACAAAAGGTACATCTTTTTGAAGAAGATTAGTGAGAGGTTTTGATATCCTAGAGAAGTCTTTAATAAACCTCCTATAGAAACCAGCATGACCAAGGATACTATGAATACCTTTGATGTCTCTTGGACATGGCATCTTCTCAATTGCCTCAACCTTAGCTCTATCAACTTCTGTGCCTCTTTCAGAAACTTTATGCCCAAGAAGAATCCCTTCATTAACCATGAAGTGGCATTTCTCCCAATTAAGAACAAGATTAGTTTCTTCACATCTCTGCAAAACTTTATCAAGGTTGTGCAGACAATTATCAAAAGAAGTTCCATAGACAGAAAAGTCATCCATGAACACTTCTACAATTTCATCACAAAATCCATGAAAGATAGCAGACATGCACCTTTGGAAAGTAGAAGGAGCATTACATAAACCAAAAGGCATATGTCTATAAGAATAAGTTCCATAAGGGCAAGTAAAAGTAGTTTTTTCTTGATCTTATTGTTTAACAACAATTTGATTAGACAACCTTTCCAACATTTGATCAATAAAAGGAAGCGGGTAGTGATCTTTCTTAGTAACTTTATTGACTTTCCTAAAATCAATGCACCTCCTATAGCCCTCCACTATTCTTTGAGGAATAAGCTCATCATTATCATTAGGGACAACGGTAATACCTCCCTTTTTAGGAACACAATGAACATGACTAACCCATTCACTATCAGCAATAGGGTAAATAATACCAGCATCAAGAAGTTTCAATACCTCATTCCTTACCACTTCCTTCATCCTAGGATTTAAACGTCATTGGTGCTCCAATACTGGCTTCACATCTTGTTCTATGTTGATAGAGTGCTGGCATATAGTAGGTGAAATCCCTTTTAAATCATCCAGGGTATAGCCCATGGCGCCTCGATGTTTCCTCAAAACTTCCAATAACCTTTCCTCTTCCTTCCCTAAAAGTTTAGCGATAACAATAACATGATATATCTTTTTATCATCAATATAAGCATATTTAAGATCATCAGGGAGAGGTTTTAGATCGAAAATAGGATCCTTTTTAGGTGGCATCGTGGTACCCAAGTCTTCTACAGGCAAGTCGTTCTTAAGCATCATAGGTTGATCATGGAGAATCCTGTCAATCTCATTCCTTTCTTCCATGAAGATTTCACTTTCATGATCTTCCATAAATTGCTGCAAAGCATTGTTAGGAGCAAGAGAAATAGAAGCAAGTTGTTCAACCCTAAAATCCTCATTATGCATTTCCTCTTCACAAGGTTCTTTAGCAAATTTCGAAAAATTAAACACATAAGATTCCCCATCAAACTTAGTCAAGATTTTCTCCCTCTTGCAATCAATAATAGCTCCACAAGTACTGAAGAAAGGTCTACCAAAAATGATAGGGTAGGTTTTACTAGCAGCCGAACCAAGTACTAGAAAATCAGCAGGGTACTTAGTCTTACCACAAAGAACTTCCACGTCTCGTACAATACCAGTTGGAGAGATGGTCTCTCTATTATCAAGGTGAATAAACACATCAATCTCTTCCAACTCGCAAGGACTGATTTCATGCATAGTTTCTCTGTAAAGCTCATAAGGAATAGCACTAGAACTTGCACCAATATCACATAAACCATAATAGCAATGATCACCAATTCTAACAGAAAGCACAGGAACACTAGCCTTTTTAGTTCTATTGGGATGTGAAACAATATTAGAAGAATCCTCACAAAAGACTATGTGCCCATCTTCTACGCTTTTAGTGACAAGGACTTTCACAATTGCTACCACATGTTCAATATTTATTTGTTCATCAGGTTTTACAGTTATTTTTTCACTTTTGGTGATTACATTAGTTACCATAGGACGGTCCTTTACCTTTTCGGGGAAGGGAATCTTCTCGATATAAGGTTCGGGTAAGATGGGATCAATAATGCAATACTCAGCACTTCCAATAGGAGCATAGTCAACAATATCTTTGTAAGGTGCATGGTATTTGTTCCATCCCCTTTTTGGAATTTCGATATAGGAAGCAAAAGCTCTAAAGCATTTCGTAATAACTTGCAAATCAAGACCATAAATATTACTAATATTTTGAAAGTCATCAGTTCCCATAAAAGATTCAATGCATTCATAATCATAATTTATACCTGACTTTCTACCTTTGTCATTCTACTAAGCTTCAACATTGTCTTGAATACGATCCAGAAGGTCCCATTTAACTTCTTCCATGCGAGTGAATGATCCAGCACAAGAAGCATCCAATAAATCTTTATCATGTAGAGGGAGCCTTGCTTAAAAGTTGTTGATAATAATATTGTTAGGGAGCTCATGAATGGGACATTTGAGCATGAGTAACTTCAATCTCCCCCAAGCTTGGGCTGTACTCTCTCCATGAAGAGGCCAAAAGTTGTATATTTGATTCCGATCTTTATGAATCTCACTAGGAGGATAAAACTTTGAGTAAAAGAGAGGCACTATTTCCTCCCATTCCAGAGCTTGACCATTCTTCAGCAGCTTATACCATTCCTTAGCTCTTCCTTTCAGTGATAATGAGAATAACTTCTTCTTAACTTGATCTGTAGTAATACCTACACACTTGAACAACCCGCATAATTCGTGTATAAAGAGTAAATGATCACCGGGATGGACAGTTCCATCCCCAACATAGTAATTATCCATAACACAATCAATAATTCTTGTAGGTATTTTGAAAACATCATTCTCAGCAGGTGGTGGCTTATCTACTACCTTAGCAGTGGTAGTAGCATTACCAAATAAGAAACTCAGCGCATTATCCATAACGAAAATAAAGCAACTAGCAGAAGTAAACAATACTCACATTAGAAGTTTCCTTTACCAGTTCCACTCTCCAATAGCGCTTCACTCCCCGGCAATGGCGCCAGAAAATAGTCTTCATGACCCACAAGTATAGGGGGTGTATCACAGTATTTTCGATAAGTAAGAGTGTTGAACCCAACGAGGAGCAGAAGGTGCTGGCTAGTGGTATGGATCATGAATTCTCTGCAAATACTTAGCAAACGGATTTTTAGGAGTTTTCGATAAAGCAAGTAAACAAAGTACGAGTAAAGAAAAGACAGTGGAAATAAATACAGCAAGTGGCCCAATCCTTTATGCAGCAAAGGACAAGCCGGTTGTATTTCTATAGATGACCAAACATTCTCGAGGACACATGGGAAGGCTGTCAAGTGCTTTCACTTCATATAGTCGATTAATATTCTTTAGCTTGCTAAGTGTTGTGTGGGTGAACCTGTGCTAATGTACTGCCCCATCCAAGACTAATACATACGTGTGATTATACCCCTTGCAAACATCCATAAGTACAAGAAAGTAATTAAGGTAGAAACCTAAGCACAACTTTAAACTCTAAGACCCTTACGTCCCTTGTGCAATGGTTTCCTAACGGGGGTTCAGGTTTCTGTCACTCCGGCAACCCCTACGATTAGTAGCCAAATACACAATGCATTCCCCTAGGCCCTTACAGGTGAAGTATCATGTAGTCGACGTTCACATGACACAACTAGAAGAAGTACACCACAACTTAAATAACAATCTATTGAATCTTTCTCAACGCAACTCCACTACTAACAACAAGACTTCTCCCATGTCGTCAAGAACAAAACGAACTACTCACAAGACATCATATGGATCATGATCAGAGATGGAATAATGATGTATAACAATCTGAACATAAACAATAATTCAATGGTTCACTCAATAGCATCAACTATAAAGAGTAATCAACACCGGGAAAGTTTCCCCTATGAACTATGCAAGATTCAACTCAATTGTTACAACAATATGGAGATGGTGATGAGGGAGTTGATGGTGATAATGGTGGTGATGATGATGATCCCGATGAAGTCCAACTTGATGGTGGTGTTGATGGCGACGATCTCCCCTCTCCGAGAAGGAATTCCGCCGGTAGAAATCTGTCTGCCGGAGAGATCTTTCTCGGTGTTTTCTGCCCCGCAGAGGCGGCGGAATCTTTCTGTGGTTGCTCCCCGAGTATTAGGGTTTCGTGGGGATGATATACGCCAGAGGGACACGCTGGAGTGGGCCAGGGCGGCCACACCACCTCAAGGCATGGCCTGGGCCTGCCCGCGCCAAGGGGTGGTGTGGTCCCCCTGTGGCCCACCTCCACTCCTTCTTCTGGCATCATGAGTCGTCTGGAAAAATAGGATTTTCCGTATATTTTCCTAGATTTTCTGATCTTCACGAATTTTGCCTCAAAACAACACCTTTTCCATCAGAATCCTGACTCAGCGGTCCATGCTCCAAAAGTCATCAACCATGCAAAAATAGATGAAATAACATAAGTATCACCTCTCAATACGAAATATATCAATGAATAATAGTGAATTAATACATAGAATAGTGATGCAAAATGGACGTATCAACCCCCTATATAATCCTCCCTAGGGTACTCTCTATACTTACGTTCCATCATACACCCCATCGACTCGCTACCTAGCCGCCGAGCTCGCTACCATTGTAACTCACTCGATTATACAATCTAGCATGAGTAGGTCTTTACCCAATGGGCGGCCGAACATGGGTAAATGCTTGTGTCTTTGCCCTTATCTCGCTCCGTAGATGGTTGGCCGCTCTTGCCCCAAATCCTTCCAATCGCTACCCCTGGTAGCGACTGTCGTGGTAATTCCCATGATAGTGGTGCCCATCGTGGGGCATGGCCAGTCCGGCCTGAGTTATGCGATGATACCCTATTTGGAAATTGATCGATCGATCGCCACTGACCATATGACCGCCACTGACGGGATCCTCTAGATCCTACCCAGCAGCTACATCTCGGCGTCGCGCCTCATCATGCACAACACGGTGATGTCGGTTCATCAACCTGTTTGTCGGCTTCATGGATGCCATCGACCCGACAGAGACAACGATCATCGCTGGGCCACCGCCACGCAGTGATCTACTCTCGGAAGGCCAGATCTGCTCCATTAGCCACCTCGCCTCCGAGTACGAATCGGCCGCCAGTGACGCGGCCGGGACCAACGCAGCCGCGGACGACTTGGGCCTCCACGACGACGCTGATTCGGCGACCCCTACCTCGGTCGCCGGATCCATCACCTCCGCGTCACACGAGGACTCCATCACGCGAGTATCCAACACTGAGGACTTCGAGGACCCCTCCATCCTCGGGATCTTCGACTCTGACTCTAGGTCGGAGTCCCCCGAGGACTTCCGCGCCAGAACCAATCGCTTCAACACGATCTACATGGCTGGCAGCACGAGCGTCCCGCCAGATCCCTTCTTCATGCCGATCCCACCGATTATGACGGTGACGGTGGTCGAAGAGTACCGCCTGTGACTAGAGGCGACAACACGCGCGGAGTCGACCAAGCGCGAGAAGTTCTGCCTTGAGCGGGAAACAGCACATGAGCTGTCGCTCTACCATCAGCACCGCATCAGCAGCCGCCTGAACTCCAACATCTAGGGCCGCATCCTGAACTTCAACGACGAGAACGACCCCGACCACGTGGCTGAGCGCGAGATCTGCGAGAACGCCCCTCCTGGCGGCAGCAACCGCCCACCACCTGGGGCACCTACGATTGGAGCTCCACCTCCACCCCTAGGCTACACAGCTCCTCCGAACCAGCCGCGGATCATCATCTCGCCACAAGCCCACGATGCCAATAGGCTCCCGCTATACTCCACCTTGATGGACAACGTTATTACGGGGCACACCGCAGTCGCCAATCTCAACATCACGGGAGAGGGCACGCTGCAGATCCAGTACGCCTAGGCCCTACTCGCCAGGGCTGTCGACCAGCAAGCCGTGGGAGTCGACCCACACGGACGAATGTACTCCCTCTCATTAGGGAGCATGGCGTACTCAAGCGGCCATCCAATGGTCGCCAACACTCTGAACTGCCGACCGCCCGAGCCCCCGCAGCTCTAACCACGGGCCGTGAATCTCGCGCTCTTCACCAACGAGCCACGACCCGCAAACAACATGGTCACTGCCAACAGCCAGCCGATCGACGTGCGGACCCACATTATCAACAATCAGGCTTGGCGAGCTCGCCAGCCACACGATCTGAGGCACACCCTCACCAACCACGATGAACTGGAGCCAAGGGGCTCCCTCAGACGAGTTAGCCTGTAATGGTTTAGACCAATGATCCCAGGCGAAAAGTACCCGACAAACATCAAGGCGCCAAAAGAGATTGAGATGTACGACCCGGTGTACGACCCAGCAGTGTGGCTTGACACATATCTCATGGCGATAGGGATCACCGGCCACACTGACCCGCTCGCTACCTCCCTCTATTGATGGAGGGAGTGACCCGACAATAGATCAACACCCTCCCTGGAGACAATATCGATTCGTGGGAGGACATGCGAGAGGCCTTCGTCAGGCACTTCAAGGGATCCAATACCGGCACCACCACCATCGAGGACCTGGAGTGTTGCATCCAGGGATAGCGTGAGTCGACCCGCCACTGAGTACAACGGTGGTAGGACCTATGGATTAACGCCTCTGGCATCCACCCGGACACTGCGATCTACTTCTTCAAGAACATGTGTCGGTATGAGCCCATGGTCTCCAAGATCAAGAGGGTCTACCGGATTATCGACAACATCCCTGACCTCCTCGAGATTGCCAAATGCTACATGGAGAAGGATCCCAACGAAGACTCCGATGACGAGTCGGGGGAGAGACGCCACACAAGAGGCAATGACAACGGGAGAAAGCGCGAGACGTGCTATAGCAACACTCGCCTCACCGGCAAGCGCCGCGGTGATGGGTGAGTCAACTTAGTTGCCAGTGCCGGCTATGAGAAGCACGACCCGAAGAACTTCCGTCGTGACGATGGGAATTACTGTGATGGCGGAAACTACCGTGCAAACACACGGTGAGGCCGAAATTTGACACCGCCGCCCTACTCAACCAGCCCTGTGTATAGCATAGCAGGGAGGGGAAACCCGCCACCCACACCACCGCCGACTTCCACTCTCTCAAAGAGATAAAAAAGGCAAGACGAGCAAGGAAGGGCAACAACGGCGACCCCCTCGGGACAATGGCGGCTTTGGCCACGCAGCTGGCTCGCTGCACACGTTCATCGGGCTCGGCCATGAGAAGAAGGTGCTTGCCCACGCAGTCGTCGTCAATGCGATGACCCATGTCGACATCCCCCGCTTCCTCAACTGGTCCGAGTAGAGCATCACTTGTAGCCGCCAGGACCACGCGCCGCGAATAGAGTACCCTGGGCGAGTCGCCCTGGTGGTCAAGCCCAATGTGGCTGACTACTGTCTCCCCAAGACCCAAATGGACGAGGGAAGCTCCATCAACATCCTGTACCTGGATACCTTCAAGAGGCTGCAGCTCTCGTAGTCCATGATCGAGCCGACTCTCACCACCTTCCACGGCATCGTGCCCGGTTGGAAGGCGTACCCGATCGGCAAGGTGTCGCTGCCATTCACCTTCGGCACAAAAGCCAACATCTGTACCAAGCGGATTGTCTTCGAGCTGGTGAACTTCCGCAGCTCCTACCACTATGTACTAGGGCGACGGGATTTCACAAAGTTCATGGCGGCCCGACATTATGCCTACAGCATGATGAAGGTCCCAGGGCGCGGTATCATCACCGTCCACGACGATGCCGACATGGTCGTGGATTGCGGGGACAAGGGTGCCCAGCTCGCCGATGTAGTCATCACCGAGGAAACCAACCACGCGGACGAGCTCGCGAAATACGTGAGCAACATTGACAAGGACGACCCCACGATCCTGAAGAAGCCCACCTCGGAGAACTCCGGGGGAGCAGCTTTCAAGGCGACTACGCACACTCGCACCGTCGAGCTCGTCCCGGGCGACTCCAGCCAGAAGGTCACCATCGGGACCAACATGAGCCCCACATAGAAAGTGCGCTCATCGAGTTCCGGCGTGAGAATCGCGACATCTTCGCATGGAAACCATCCGACATGCCTGGTGTCCCGAGGGAACGCGCTGAGCACAAACTCAACACCGACCCCAACCTGCGACTGGTGAAACAGTTGCTGTGGCCCTTCAATGAAGAGTGCCACCGAGAAATCGTCGAAGAAGTGCAGCGTCTAGTTGCTGCAGGCTTCATCCGGCCAATCAACTACTCCAAGTGGCTGGCAAACCCAGTTCTAGTGCTGAAGAAGAAGAACACTTGGAGAATGTGCATCGACTGCACCAACCTCAATAGTGCCTGCCCAAAGGAGGAATTCGTCCTCCCCCGCGTCGACCAGATCATCGACTCGATCGCGGGGTCAGAATCGCTGTGCTTCCTTGATGAGTACTCTGGTTACAACCAAATCAAGATGGCGGTCGAGGACGAGGAGAAAATGGCGTTCATCATACCATTCGGTGCCTTCTTCTACACTACTATGACGTTCGGCCTTAAGAATGTCGGCGCGACCTACCAATAGTGCATGCAGGAGTGCCTTGTGAGCCAAATTGGCCGCAACCGCCACATCTACATTGATGATGTGGTGCTGAAGTCAACTCGCTAGAGCAGCCTACTCGCTGACCTGGCCGAAACTTTTGCAAATCTGCAGAAGTACAAGATCAAGCTCAACCCGGGGAAGTGCACCTTCGGCATGCCCACCGGACATATCCTAGGGTACGTAGTCTCCAAGCGAGGCATCGAAGCAAACCCCACCAAGATCGACACCATCGCGCGACTCAGAAAACCCGAGTGCTTGCACGACGTCCAGAAGCTGGCGGTCGAGTTGTGGCTCTCAGTCGCTTCATCCCCCGGCTTGGTGAGAAGGAAATGCCCCTCTACCGCTTGATGTGCAAGAACCCCACATTCCAATGGGACGAAGAAGCAAACAACATGCTCCAAGTGCTCAAGGAAGTGCTTCCCGTAGCACCGCTACTCGCCGCCCTAGTCGACAAAGAGCCAATGCTCATCTACGTCGCAACCTCCACTCGAGTCGTAAGCACCGTGATTGCCGTCGAGCGACCAGAGGAAGGCAAGGAGCGCCCCGTACAGCACTTGGTCTACTACATCAGCGAGCCCAGTTCAATAAAGCTCCATCAGGCTACACCCACCTCCTAGTCGTTGTCGACAAATTCACCAAATGGATGGAGGCGAAGCCAATCAAGAAGTGCGACGGCAAGACCGCCACCAAGTTCCTCCGCAAGTTAACCTACCGGTATGGCTACCTGCACAACATCATCATGGACAACAGGACCAACATCCAATGGCGCCATGGCTGATTTCTACGAGGAGCACGACATACGACTCGACCTCACCTCTATCGCTCACCCGGAGTCAAATGGACAAGCAAAGCACGCCAACCAAAGCGTCCTCCACGGCCTCAAGCCACTATAACTCCCCCTAGTGCGGACTCTTGGATGCTGGGTTGAAGAGCTCCCCTCCGTGCTATGGGGCATTCGCACATCCATCACCCACTCAATAGGGTTTACACCCTTCTTCATGGTGTACGGTGCTGAAGTAGTCATGCCGACCGATTTGGAACATGACTCACCTCGGGCTGTCAATTATGCGGAGGTCGACAACGAGTTCGCCCGCCAAGACGGGGTCGACTAGCTCGATTAAGCCCGCGACCTAACTCGCTCACGCACCGCCATATACCAGCAGGGACTCCGCCGCTACCACAGCCACGGAGTCCGGGCTCCCACCTTCTAGGAAGGCGACCTAGTCTTGTGACATATACAAGAAAAGAAGGGCATGCACAAGCTTTCTCCCCCATGGGAGGGCCCATTCGCCATAGGGAGAGTCCTCGGCAATGATGCCTATTACCTCTCGATATACGAGGTGACGGCCAGCTCGACGTTGGACGGCCGTGGAATGTAAATCTCATCTGCAAGTTCGATACATAGAACTAAAACTTGTACTCAACTTCTATATGATGAAATAAATTCGGATCGCACAAATTGTGCATAACGACTCGAACGGTTGAGTACCATGCACGGGGACTTGTCCGAAACAACCCCGACACAGCTCGGGAACACACTAAATATGAGAGCATGCCTAGGACTCGCCATGTGACTGGATTTCTGAGCCAGGAGACACGTTGCAAAAAACGCACCACGTCCTCACCTACCTCAGGCATGCGACTAGAACGACTAAGTACCACGCTCGGGGACTCTCCTAACCGACCCTGTTTGGGAAAACAGCTAAGTACATAGCATCCCTTGGGGTCGCCAAGCGACTAGTTCCACGAGCCATGGCGAGTCGATTCCGGCTAAACTAACAGCCTAATACAAACAAACTTATATATACGTGAGGTAAACCCCATTAAAGGGCGGACGCGCTTGGGGACTCGCACAACCAAAAATCCAAACAAACAGAAATCACAAAGTAATGCAAGTCGATTGACCTTCTTTACTTCATCAACAAAATATATTGTTCATTATTGAGGTACATTACAAAAGCGGCCAGTTTCCACGGCTAGCAAAATAACCTAGGGCAATCTTTTCACTCCGCAGGTTTCGACGAAGAAGTGCCACCATCACCATTCACCCAGACGAAAGGTTCCCAGGGATTCAACAGGTACATCGTCAACTGATTCGCAAGCGATGACCGGAAGGGCTGCTCTAACTTTAGGTCGCGGTACTTCGGTTCGGGGTCATTCGGCGCCAACATCGTCTCCTGATATGGCAACAGATCACCCATCGCCAGCACTCGCTCCGCGAAAGGGGCAGCCTTGGCGGTCAACTTCAGTACCTCCGCGATCTCCACCGAGCAAGTCTCCGAGCGGTACCCGCTGGTGACGTCGTCCAGGTGGAAGTCATCGGGGAAGTGTGATAGTCCAAGACTCAGTGTCGTAGTCGCCCCACAGTGGAAGGCCGACCGCGCCATCCACTCGACCACTACAGGAGCTTCCTCGAGATAGTGCCACACCTCCGTCAGCCCTCTAGGAATCACCGCAGTGGGAGAAATACCCTGGAGGACGGCTTGGACGCACATCGCCGAGGCAGTGGCTACATTCACCACCACCGCCACACTCTGCACGACATCAAACATCTGCACCACCGGATCTCCCTGACCTATTACATCTGCAACGTTAGAAAATCAAGTTCACACGAAATTTTAACTACGGATCCACCGCTCGGGGACTCAAATACGACTACCAAAAGAAAGCTTGAGGAAAGAAATCCTTATCGAGAAGCTTGCGGCAGTAATCCATGACAAACTTCTCTAGCGTGGATAGCTTCCCCTACAGGTCGACGATCACAGAGTCAGAGGCCTTCCGCCCCTCCTCCGCTGCAGCGACTGCGGCCTTGGCCCTCTCTCTAGAGGCAGTCATTGAAGCCTTTGCCGCCTCTAGCTCCGTCGCCAAGGAGCCGGCTGATGGCCCAAAATATATCGAGATCGTTGGGGAACCCCAAGAGGAAGGTATGATGAGCACAACAACAAGTTTTCCCTCAGTATGAAACAAAGGTTTAATCGAACCAGTAGGAGCAAGGAAACACCCCAAAGGTGTTGCTAGCTGAACGTTGGCAGGGCGCACTACCGGTGCCAGCAACAACATGGAGACCTACACAACACAACCACAGAACGTTGTCCCCAACTTGCCATGAGGTTGTCAATCTCACCGGTTTTGCTGAAAACAAAGGATTAAACATATCGAGCGGAAGAAAGTAATAGTTTGCAGAGAGTAAACACTTAGTAGTAAATAGTTGATTGTAGATTGAAAGTAAAATAAAGGACCAGGGTCCATAGTTCACTAGAGGTGGCTCTCATTAAGATATATAACATGTTGGGTGAACAAATTACATCGGGGCAATTGACAAACATCGAGAAAGCATACAAGCATATACTAATCATCTTGACTCCTTTGAGATTCAATTGGGAATTACAACATTATACATAGACCGCCATCCAACTGCATCTATGACTAATAATCCACCTTCAGGTTATCATTCGAACCCCTTCTAGTATTAAGTTGCAAGCAATAGATAATTACAAATAGCATCTCAATATCCATTGGATCCCCGCAAACACAACATGCAGAATTACAAATAGATGATTCATCTCATGAACGGAGCTCACAAGATCTAGACATGATAGCACAAAGGAAGAGAACCAGCCATCTAGCTACTATATGGAACCATAGTCCAGAGATGAACTACTCACGCATCACACCGGAGGCTTGCCTGATGATGAAGAAGGCCTCCAGGGTGAATTCCCCTCTCTGGCAGGGTGCCGGGAAGAGCTTCAGATCCCCCTGATCTAGGGATGGAGATTATGGCGGCAACAAACTCTTTTGTGGATTTTTGATCGGGTCCTTAGTGTTTCCGTATCAGAGGCAATATATAGGCAGAAGGAGATGCTGAGGGGTGCCTGGGGGCGGCCAGACCACCCCCTGGCGTGGGCCAGGCCTGGCCGCGTGGCCAGGTGGTGTGGCCGGGCCCCAGCCCCTCTTCGTCTTGTATTCAGGCTCCTGGTGTCCCTCGTGAAAAACTAACTTTGGCTTTTGTCCCGTCCAATTCTGAGAATGTTCATTTTCTGACTTTCCTGGAACCAAAAACAGCAGAAAACAGGTAGCTGGCACTGTGGCTCTTGTTAATAGGTTAGTCCAAGAAATCATATGAAAAGTACTCCAAAGTGTGGACAACACATAAGAAAGTATATAAAACCAAGCATGGAACATCAAAAATTATAGATACATTTGCAATGTATCAACATCCCCAAGCTTAACTCCTGCTCGTCCTCCAGTATGTAAGTGATAAAAAGAAAGAATAATTTTTGAGGTGACATGCACCATCATAAACTTGATCAAAGTATTTGTAAAACATTCAAAACTGGGATCATAGTACTTCAATCATAACATGAAAGACAAAGTTCTAGAAATAAGACAAAGAAACTATGTTGCAACATGAAAAGGCACAAACAAAAGATTCATGAATAACAATGCTTTGTATGACGTTTGTTTGTTTCTCATAAAGAAAACATAGCATAGTGGTATTCAGCTTGTCCCTCATAGAGTAGCAAACAAAAATGCATGGGACACCTTAAAGGTTCATAAGAGTGACTAGATACAAATAGTTTAAAACAAGCAATATCAAGGTATGCATCAATCAACAAGTCTTGGGACAATGCACATAGAATTAAGAATGGCCACTATGCTCTCAAAGTAGGTGCATAAAGATAGAAGGTGGAGACTCAATATAAAAGTGGAAGAAAGGCCTTCATAGAAGGAAGTAGGGATTCAAGTCTCATAAAGAGCTTCCAAAAATTATGGTACTTAATAGCTTTCAACTCTCATTGCCCCTATCATAAGCATCTTGAAGTGATTAAGGCTAAAGTGAACAAACTATGGTGTATATGCTTGACGAAGTATAAGTTGCAAATCTCATGTCCCTCTAATACGAGGGCCTCTTCTCATGCTACTCAAGTTTAGTCACCGGTAAGTTCTTGTCATCGTAAGTACATGTGTATCATAGAGACCCACCAACGGGGTACCCCTTGCCCGATGATACGGAAGAATCCCCATATCAAAATGACAAGGCAAGTAGACAACGAGCATCTTAGCAATCTTCTTATTTACCATGGGAATATGGTGCCTTTTTCTCTCTTTCCTCTTTTCATATATCTCTTTTTTCTTTTTTTTTCTCTTTTTTCTCAATATCTGACTCTTTTTTTATAAGAAGATTGCTTCATAGACAAATCATTATGGTTACGCTGCAGGTTTCCACCATGTCAGCATGGATTAGACTAGCGGCCCAGGCGTTTCTCTAACACATATACATAACTCCATGGACTTACAAGCTCCCCTGTCATTTCACACCGACGACATCCATAGACAAAAGAGCATGATATCAACTAGGTATAGAGTACAAGTGCAATGTTGAAAGCGTTCCCCATGACAGCATGGTTCTGCTAATCCCCAACAACTAAGTGCAAGCATATACAACACAGACGACACAATGGTTCAAGTTTATTAAGGTCGAGAAAAGTAAAGTGTGCCATCAAGTTTGTGAGAGCTTTAATCACTAGTTTTCTCATAACAAGTTTAATTTGGAAGGTAGATAAAAACATGAATATACTTGGAATAGAATATGCTAGTAGGTAGGTATGGTGTAGTCTATGGAATAACTTGGTTTCGGGAGTTGGATGCATGAGTGGAACTCATACTTGGTTGCGGAGGCTAGCAAAAGACTGGTAGCGACAAACTAAGAGAGCAATAATGGCCAAAATATATCGAGCTCGTTGGGGAACCCTAAGAGGAAGGTATGATGAGCACAACAGCAAGTTTTCCCTCAGTATGAAACCAAGGTTTAATCGAACCAGTAGGAGCAAGGAAACACCCCAAAGGTTTTGCTAGTTGAACGTTGGCAGGGCGCACTACCGGTGCCAGCAGCAATGTGGAGACCTGCACAACACAACCATAGAACTCTGTCCCCAACTTGCGATGAGGTTGTCAATCTCACCTGTTTTGCTGAAAACAAAGGATTAAACGCATCAAGTGGAAGAAAGTAATAGTTTGCAGAAAGTAAACACAAAGCATTAAATAGTTGATTGTAGATTGAAAGTAAAAGAAATGACCGGGGTCCATATTTCACTTGAGGTGGCTCTCCTTAAGATAGATAACACGTTGGGTGAACAAATTACAGCAGGGCAATTGACAAACGTCGAGAAAGCATACAAGCATATACTAACCATCTTGACTCCTTTGAGATTTGATTGGGCATTACAATATTATACATAGACCGCCATCCAACCGCATCTGTGACTAATAATCCACCTTCAGGTTATCATCCGACCCCCCTCTGGTATTAAGTTGCAAGCAACAGATAATTACATTACGCATTGCGTGTAAAGTAAACAATACGATTGTTCTATGAACAAAGGATTGTTGTTTTCTCCCTAGTAGCAACAACACATCTAGTACCTTAGAGATGTCTGTCACTTCCCCAGATTACCAGAGGCATGAACCCACTATCGAGCATAAATACTAACTCTTGGAGTTGCTAGCATCTACTTGGCCAAGATAGCTACTAACAACGGAAAGCATGCAAGATCACAAATAACAAAGACATGATAGAATCAATAATCAATCTGAAATAGCATCTCAATATCCATCAGATCCCCGCAAACCCAACATGAAGAATTACAAATAGATGATCTTGATCATGAACGGAGCTCACAAGATCTAGCCATGATAGCACAAAGGAGGAGAACCAGCCATCTAGCTACTACATGGACCCATAGTCCAGAGATGAACTACTCACGCATCACACCGGAGGCTTGCATGATGATGATGAAGGCCTCCAAGGTGAATTCCCCTCTCCGGCAGGGTGCCGGGAAGAGCTTCAGATCCCTCCCGATCTTTGGATGGAGATGACGGAAGCTATAGACTCTTTCGTGGAATTTTTATCGATGCCTTAGGGTTTCCGTATCAGAGGCAATATATAGGTGGAAGGAGATGCCGAGGGGGTGCCTGGGCGGCATGACCACCCCCTGGCGCGGGCCAGGCCTGGCCGCGTGGCCAGGTGGTTTGGCCGGGCCCCAACCCCTCTCCGTCTCATATTCTGGCTCCAGGTGTCCCTCGGTGAAAAACTGACTTTGGCTTTTATCCCGTCCAATTCCGAGAATGTTCATTTGCTGTCTTTCCTAGAACCAAAAACAGCAGAAAACAGGCAGTTGTCACTGTGGCTCTTGTTAATAGGTTAGTCCAAGAAATCATATGAAAAGTACTCCAAAGTGTGGACAAAACATAAGAAAGTAGATAAAACCAAGCATGGAACATCAAAAAATTATAGATACATTTGCAATGTATCACCAGCTCATCCCTCCGCCGTAGCCACCGACGCCTTCGCGACATCCAGCTCAATGACCCGGACATAGCCCTCACGGGCCTTGGCGAGTGTAGCAACATGCTCGTCTGAATCAAGAAAACAACAATCAAAAATTCTGAACAACTACAAGTAATCCAACTATTGTCAAGAACACCAATTCACCTGCAGTCACTTGGAGTCACCGATTGGCCTCCTGCGCCATCCACAGGTCATTTTCCAGGAGCTCCTTCGCAGCCTGCTAATCGGCCGACACCCTCTGCAGACCCTGAAGACATAAAACTAATGAGCGTAGGATGACCAAGAAAATCTGAAGTGTCTAGCCGCTAAAATTCAACGACTAGACCCTCGCGGACGGGACAACCAAAGTTTTAAGCATCTACCCGCTGAAATTCAGTGACTAGATCCTTGGGGATTGGACATACCTAGATAGCTGCTCCTAGCATGTTGTGAAGCTCGCCGACATCCGCTAAAGGAACCACGAATGACGTGCACCTGCGCCGCTGCCCGGCGTCGCCATCGATAACCTTAGGAACTTGCGGCGATTGCATTCCAGTAGCCGTGATGAAAGCTCTCACCACAAACTGATGGAACAGCGTGGCCATTCCTGCCGGGGCGCTAGATGTTGGCACGTGCGCCTCTGCTGGCGTGGTTCGTTTGCTCGGCTCTGACCCGTTGACCACTTCGTGCTTTGTGGGAATGGTGGAACCACCTTTCCCCACATCCTCCTCCACCTCGGCAGCAGGGTCACCCCCTTCTTCTTCTTTGCGCCCTCACCTGGCGCCTCAATTGTGATGGCTTTCCTCTTCTTGGAAGGGTCAACGCCCTCGTCGGTGTTGACTAGCGGAACCTTGGACACCGAAGGGCGGCTGATCTTCTTAGCATCAATCCTGCAAAGTCGCCACGATCAACGATCCTCTAAATGCCCCGAAAGTCACGGAAAATGGCGCAACAGAGACTTACTTGGTAACTGGGAGGGTGCGCAGTCCGGTGCTGATCTGCACAGGCTTCTCCAGTTCTAGGCCCAGCTTGCGTGTGAGCCCCCTCTCCAACACGTTCGCTGGCTGTCATGGGCTTATTGGTCGACAAGGCCGCGACCCCAAAATCTCTGGCAACATCGTTGCTACCGCCGCCTTTGGTGGTGCAGCCGCCGAATCCTTGGTCACTTCAACCCCCCCCCCCCCCCCCCGTCTGGGGGCGCCGACGCCTCTGACATGATGGCGCCGAGTGGGATTTCCACGACCACGTCCGTGGCCTCCACGTCCACCCTCTGATTGGGGTCCTCTGGATTTTTGGCCCCATCCTGGGCGTCCGCATTGCCAGACTCATCATCAAGTTCAATCATCGCCATAGATCTGGCCGATGACTTTGCTAGCGACTTCGGCCTCGCCACCGGCTTGGCCTTCACCGAGTGCTTCGTCTGTGGCAGTGACTTCGACTTCAACGCAGGCTTCGTCGGCGTGGCCATGCGTCGCAAACTTTGTTCGTCTATGATGTCGATGTCGCTGTCGCGTTCTTCGAGGCTGCGACCTCCTCTAGCTCGTGCTATTTCTGCCCACGGGTCTTCCGAGCTGCGGATGGGCGGTGCGCGCCTCCATGATCTCGTCCTCACTCTCAGAGGACTCTTCCACCTCCTCCTCCTCAATATCCATGGGAACCTCTTCATCCAGCGGAGAAAGCCAGTTCTCCAGGACTTGGAACAGCTAGCAGAGACAAAGAAAAATGACTTGATCAAAACAAACACCAAAACTGCGACTGCAAAACTACGACTACGAAACCGCGACTGCAAAACCGCGACTGCAAAACCGCGACTGCAAAATTGCGAGTGCAAAGCTATGACTATGAAGCCAAATTGAGAAAGAAAGGATACTTACAGTGGGGGCCTGATGCTTCCCGGTGGCAGTGTATGGAGCAAGCCCGGCCTTCGGGTCATCCTACTCCTCCTCTGTGATCTTCTTTAATGCGGCGATGTAGTCATCAGCCTCCCAGACCTCCTTTCTCGCCTTCGTGGCGTCATCTTTGCCGGTATACTGGTACATATAGTGGGCTCGGGTGGCTAGTAGAACCAACCACCGCCTGACCCAACAGTTATACAAGTTGATGGTCTCGAGACCCAGCTTCACCACCTTGATTCTTGTCAGCATTTCATCGACGACCATCCTCTGATCTTCAAGAAGCATGGTCGCTAACAATCGGCGTGTCTCACATCTCTCGGCGGTGTACATTGGGAGCGCCACCTCCCCGTCGGGAGAGGAATCTTTCACATAGAACCAACTTTTCTTCCATTCGATGGCAGCCTTCTTCGGTAGCAGAAGCTTCACGAATTTGGCCTTGGGCTTCAACTGGAAGGTGACGCCGCCCGCCACTAGGATGGGGCCGCCAGACCCCTCGCGGTTGATGCGACCGTGGAACAACTCCATCCACAAAGGAAAGTACGGGCGACATCCAAGATAGCTCTTGCAAAAGGCGACGAAGATTGCGAGTTGTTACACGTTGTGCGGCCCAAGGTCCGATGGCTTGATCATGTAGTACGTGCAGAACCGTCGAAAGAAAATCAAAGTGGGGAACCCCAATCCCCTCTCCAGATGGTTTAGGAAGCAAATGAACTCCCCAGGGCGAGGTTTTGGTTCCTTCTCGCCGAACATGGGAATTTGGCAGTTCCCTTTTACAGAGGATGCCCGCGTCCTCGAAGGATTTCAAGGCGGCTGTGGAGAATTTCGATTTGCCCCACAGTTCCTTTGGAGGCACCATCAAGAGAAGACGAGATCGCTCGGCCTGAAGATTTTTAGATCGGGATAATATGGGAAGACTGAGGGTGTGCAGGGGCGGATCAATGCTAAGAAGGTGTGCAACTCGCCCTGTCACTCCCCTTATAAAGGGGCGCTACCCGCTAATCTCGGGGTAGCTATTACCTCGCGGTGATTTCGCCGAAGTTACCGTTGGATTACCCAACGGCTAATTTGACCAAACTAACGGTCCAACTTCATTCACTCGACTCGCCTACTGACTCACCCTTCCAATCGTCTAAGCGTCGCAACTCAGTCACATATCCACTCGCCAATGTTGCGAATGAAGACCTGCTGAAGAGATTCCTTCCTTCATTGAGGGAGTCCACCGCTGATTTGACTAGGTGTCTGATTGGAGTCACTTACTCCAACTGCCAAAGGAACACCTGTGCCAAACCTATGCTGGCCTCAGGGACTACTAATGGGGATATGCCGAAGGGGTATGCCTAGCAGGATGTTTCGACTGGACCAGGGCCTCTATGAGTGGGCCTGGAGGATGGCGACTGGAATGCGACCAGAAAAGAAGCCTGGCGAGTGAAATTTGGAGGCCTAGGAGCGTAGTTAGGCCCAGCCGGATTAGGTCAAATCCTCCGAGTCCTTAACTGATTCGGTTGTATACCTATAAACCCTAGCGAGGCACCCCCTATATATGCCTCCCTAGGGTACTCTCTGTACTTATGTTCCATCATACACCCCATCGACTCGCCGCCTAGCGGCTGAGCTCGCCACCATTGTAACTCACTCGATAATACAATATAGCAGGAGTAGGTATTTACCCTGTGAGGGGACGAACCTGGGTAAGTCCCTGTGTCTTTGCCCTCATCTCGCTCCGCAGATGGCTGCCCGCTCTTGCCCCAAATCCTTCCAATCGCTACCCCTGGTAGTGACTGCCGTAGTCATTCCCACAACAGCGGGAGACGAATACTTACAACTACAAAGGACAATCAAGCAGCGAAAGGATGAGTCGCCATCACAAGCGACTCAAAAAAAGAAAAGGGAGTCAGACAAACTAACATTGCAGTTGGTTATTAAGCTGAGCCACCTCGTGAAGCAAATAGGCTTACCGCTCCAAAGCTTTTTCCACCTTCAACTTCCAGACATTGGCAATACCAAGGACGACCGATGCCTCTTGCTCTAAATGTTTCACTAGGTCGAGCAATCGAGACAACAATGATATCTCCTCCACCTTCGAACATGGCTATGCCATAGGTTCACCAGGGGAGGATGGACCATGTGTGTCAGTAGAGGGTGCATCAGGCGAATCAGGTCCATAACCAGGCAACATAATAGAGGAGCTCCTAGCGACAGAGGACCGATGCACGGGATCGTGATCTGGCAGACGACGACTGGGTGCAGAGGTCGGCGAGGCAGACGGAACATGCCGAGGTCGATCTTGCGGTTCCGGGCGACGCGCAGGTCGCAGGGTCGTGGGCTCCCAGCCCAGCGAGCCGGGAGGCTCTGGCTAAGGCGAACGGGGTCTCGGGCCCGGGCGAGCGGCGGAGGGGTCGACGACAAGGAGGCGCAGGGCTGGTGCAGCAACGGCCGGGCTCGAGGTAGGCGAGGGCGGGCGACGCTGCAGAGAAGAGGTCGTGGTGGCACGTGGCGCAGGGACGAACACAGGTTGCGGGCGCCGGAGATGTTGGCGACGGCGGTGCTGGCTCGAGAGAGAGGGGCAACACAAGGAGACGAGGGTGGCAGATCTCTAGGGGCGGGGGACCACAGGAGAGAGCACGGCGGCGCCATGGCGGTCGAGCGACGAGGAAGGCTCCGGGGAGCGGGGTTTGCGGGGCAGAGCGATGCGGGGTGCGGGGGGTGCGTCGCACGCGTGAGAAGTTGGGGATGGGGCCGCTGTCGGTGGGGTGGGACCCTGTGTGCAGGCGTGTTGCCGTGTATCACAGGGGTGGTTCGGGACGACACGCTGCGCGCGCGTGCGTGCATGTGAGGCTGGCGGCGGCGGCTGGGTGGTCTGGGTGGGGATGGGGATTAGTCTAGGGTTTGGTTTTAGCGGGGTGGTAAGCTGGCTGGCTGGGCCTTTGGTCCTGGCCAGCTGCCTCCCCCGTTTAACAAAATATTATTATTATAAGATATTATAGTTTATTTTAAAAGACCTTTATGATTAGTTTCTTAAACAAAAACAAAATATCTAGAAGGACCGGGTTTTGATTTGAATAAAGACGGGGGATATTTTAGAAGACAAAACTAGGCTTTTAGAAAATAGTTTTAGGCAAACCATGCATGATGACATGACGATGCTCAAATGCAATGTGGCATGATGACATGAGCATGCGGTCATGATGATGCGCAACACAAAAAACATAGCGATTTTCTAGTAGTGGTTTTAGCGGGGCGCCTCAACTCCCCACAACCATAATTCAGAATAAGGTCTGTAAGTACTAGCATGATTACAAAAGGACAACACGACTAAGCCTATAGCTACGCATTGGAACTCGGGGGCTTCATCAACTCCGTGGCTGCCTCCGACGTCGTGGCCTTCTCAACTATAGACCCTAACATTGTGTCCTTTGTCGTCTTTGACCTTTTCCGCTCCTCCGAGTACCTCGTGAGTCTCTCTATGAGCCGAGTCCCATATTTGTGACAACAAGTGGCAAAGGGGTCGAAAACTACCTGCTGGCCATCACAGCAACCGACATCATAGTGGAGACCTAGCTAGGGTCCAAGTTGACACCATGGTCTTGTGCCATCGCAAGCCCCATGGTAGCGCTGACCACTTTCTGTGCATTCTTGTATTCCACGGGGACGCCACCAGAAAAGGACTCGGAGACGCCATTAAGATCTTCCATAAGCTTAGCCTTGGGAAACAACTCCTCCTGAAGACGCCCAAGAGCAACCTTGGCCTTCTTGAGTGAGTCCTGAACGCCGATGCTACGGTCTTCGACTGCAGCTACGGTGCTAGCCAACGCATCATCGCGAGCAAGAGCTTGGGTGACAAAACTCACCCCAGTAGCATCTGCATAAAACCCATGATTAAAGTGATCAAATACCAAACAATGGAGGAAAAGGAAATTCTTTACGGAACAAAAACTACAGCAATAGAATACCTGAAAGCGCTTTTGCGATGGAGTGAAGTTGTTCTGCGAACATCTTCTCCCGGTCAGCCGCGGTGGCTGCAAGGTCATCTTCGCGACTCTTCGACTGATGTTCCGAGCGCTCAAGGGTTGCGAGTGCCTCAACCTTTTTATTCTCCACAATGTTAAGGCCCTTGTCGAGGGTAGTAACACGACGGAGGAGATCATTGTTCTCAGCTGCAAGAATCATATAGTAAAGTCAAGCTCAACCAAATTTCTACGATAAACGTAAAAATATCTAGAGGCTCACCTTTGAGCTGGCAAGTGCGGTTATCTAGCCAGGCATGCTGCTGGCCCAAATTTGCAATCTGTTTGCCAAGGCGAATAGTCTCTTTCAAGACATGATGTAGAAGATAGCGGAGCATCAGCACCAAAATAACTTCGAATGGCAAGAACGAATACACTTACATGAACATCGAGGAACTCTGAAGCTTCCTTCTGGGTGGACGTCCGGGAAACCATCTGATGGCCCCCCCGCGTAGGGGGAAATCGAAGAATTGGCACCGGAGTTGGCCGCTATCTAGGGAGAGCGTGGATGCTCCTCCACATCCTTGTCTTTGGAGTCTGCGACTCCGGTCTCTTTCAGAAAGCGACAGTCATCGGATGATGACGACATGGTTTTGCTGCAGAAAAATTCGCAACCAACTATAGGAAAAAGATCCTCAAGACATGAAATTGAAATGGGAAAGTCAAAAACTCTACCCATCAAAATTTTCAAGGTCAAAAGAGTCCTCCAACTCGTCCTTCTGCTCCCTCAATTTCTTTCGCGTAGGAGGAGCTACAACGTGCATGGGCACTGTAGGGATCAGAGCGTCCATCTGTGTCGAAGGGCCCTTCGACGTCTCCGGCGACGATGCATCCAAGTCCTTTCTCCGAGAGCACTTGCGAGTGCCTCCCCCTCTACACTCGGGGGCTCCTTGCTCCTCAATGATAGGGATGGTAGAGACGGGTTCGTCCTCCTCCTCTGCCTCGGGAGGAATTATCCCGTCCGTCTAGGGTGACTCATGCAGGCAATCAAAGAACCACAAAAGAAGAAATAATAAAGTTACCTTAGGTGAAGGGTGACTCATGCAGAATGGGAGCACAACTGAGTCACCTGGGAGCTTCTCCTTGGGAGTGAATTGGTCACGCCCTGAATCTCCTGTCTACTTCACCCGAAAAATGTTCCCCTCAGAGACGCTAGTCCAGCAGTACTGCTGGAGGTCGCAAACGCGCTTGTACAAGACTTCGACTTCCTCGGCCTCATCGGGCATCACCATATTCTTCCAAGATCTTCTCTTCTTCAACTCCGCCTTTGGGTCAAATGAAGCAAGCCCGTAAAGCTCACCCTCTACCTTCTGATCGCGGATGTAAAACCACTTCTCCCCCCCGGACAGAGTCGGAGCTCTTGAAGGAGCAGTAATGGATAGTCGTGTCCACATGGATACCACATCCTCCAATATCATAGACCATAGACCCAGAACCCGACTGCCGCTTCAACTTGAAGAGCTTTTTGAAGAGGCCGAAGTGCGGCTAGATTCCGAGCCAACACTCGCAAAGTGTGATATATCACGCAATGTGCAGAATAGAATTTGGGGTCAGCTGATGCAGCTGGAGGCCGTAGAAACATAGTAACCCTCGTACAAAATTGTGGAGGGGGAGAGAAAGGCCCCGAAGGACAAAGGCAAGGAACATCACCCAAAATCCAGCAGGGGGATCGGGGATTACTTCCAGGCCAGGCATATTGCAATCTTTTTCATCAGTAGGAAGAAGACAATCCTGTCGGTGTTGCTCGAGCTCATGTTACCTGATGGCTGTGCGCCGCCACGAGCTGTTGGTGAAATGCATTCCCGTGCCTTTCTTCTTTTCGGCCGCAGCAGCGGTGCCAGAACTGGCGGTGACGTTGCCCTTCTTCTTGGTCGCAACAGCGGCAAAAGTAGATCGAGATGCGGTCACTCCTTCTTCTTCCCCTTCTTTCGCTGACAATGGGAACGAAGGAAAACACTGGGGAAGGTTTTGAGTCCGTCTAGCGTAGCGGCGTGGGCAGGAGCAGCGGTGGCCAATGAGAAAAGTGCACAAGGAGAAAGACGATGAACTATGGTGAAATTTACCACACAGGAACCCCTACTTAACCACAAAGCAGATGAAATCCAATGGCTAGAAGTGCATCCACCAGACGCATGGCGCAAATCAAGGAGGATGCGTGGCGATGGAAACGGTGAACCATCACCGCACTTTCCCCACTATGCGCGAAAATCGAGGAGACGCAGTTAAAACAAAGATTACGCATGCCTGGTCAAATCTCAGTTAGAGATGGGGCCCCACTTTCGTCACATCCCGTCAATACCGCTTTGGCGGGCCAATGAGATCATCTAATCGTTAGCACTGACATCATCTGCTTCAACAGAGGATACATTTGACTACTACAGTCCTTGCTTGACTCTGCGAGTCGACCAATCAGTTGGGGGCTACTCCTAACAGGAGCGGTGGCGCGCACACAAAGATTTTCATAGGCACAAAACTGCCTTCACCAAATTCCTACCCCTCTCTAAATCAACGATTCAATTATTTACTCGGGGGTAACTACCATAGGGAGTGCCAGAAACATATTCGGCTGGAACAAGAATGACAGTAGTCGAAAGCATATTCAAAGTCCCCACCCGAGTCTGCGACTCAAATAGGTATTCGGGGGCAACTCCCCTATGGAGCGCTGGTCACGCACCCTATGAAAAATTTCTAGTTATTAAACGTGTGTTGATTACGTCCCCATTCGAAATGGCGACTCCGCCTCACATTCTCCCTGCAAAGAGACTATGTCTCCTAGGCCACCCGAATCACCTCTGCGGTGACTAAAACTTCGAATGCCGCGTTTATAACATGAAGGTAAGACCTGAAAAGTCTTGGCAACGCATCCGCTGCGCTCTACCAGATATAAACCGTCCCTACATGCATGATGAAATAAGCCTTGACGGACAGGTCGAGTGCCCACACATAAAACACCAGAATTCAAACTCTGTAAGACCTCCGCGACCAGAGTCGAATTACGCCAGCATTATTCTGAATTCATGTCCGGGGAATCGAATTTGAGTAGATAGCATGATTTTTCCCTAAGGGGGTTAACTGATCTCGATTCATCGGATAAATCAGGCATGCATATCGACAATCCCTATGACATAAACTACAGTACCCGAAATAACTTCAAATGAGCTTATATCCCACGCACTCGAAAACTTATAGTCTCCACTCGAATCTGCGATTCAACTGGACACTTGGGGGGCAACTGACGTGGGCATACCTCACAGGTACCTGAGATTAGCCTATGCGATTCAGCCCAAGAAGGAGTACACGGTGCAATCGAAGCCCAACAAATATTAAGGTAGCCTGCTGGAAGTTCAACTTCTTGGAGGAGACACCGAAGTGTAGATAGAAACTTAAGGAAAAACCCTAACTTGTAACTGACTTGATCTGCTACCCTAACACCTAGCCTCTCTATATAAAGGCCAGGAGGGGGCCAGCGAGGAGGACCGATGCATACACCCCCACAGACACACTGCCAGATGGCATCTACGCACCTTTGTAACCTTCGACTCCCTCATAATCAAAGAGCAGACAAGAAGGAATAGGGTCGTCTACAAGGCCTGAACCTGGGTAAAACCTCGTCTCACCAGTGTGCTTGTTTTATAGCCGATCTATGCCTCCAGCACTCCCCACTCCCCACTTCCTCTAACCTAAGTCCATCAACTCCCCACTCCCCACTTCCTCTAACCTAAGTCCATCAACGATGGACATTGATGAGTTAACCCCTCATCAAATGTCTAGAGTAATTTCTCCTAGAGAGTTCGCTTGCCTTCCGGGGACGATTCCATGGAAAACCATGCTCCTGTGAATCAACTGGGTTTCCGATATCCTCATGCAGTGTAGTGTTTCGACGTAGAGGATGTTGATGTTGCTGCCACTGTCCATGACGGTCTTTGAAAACTCATAGCCGTAAATAAGTGGATTGACAACTAGTGCGTACTTTCCTCACTTGTGCTGCTTAGGAGGATGATCGCTTTCATTCAAAGGTGATCTTCACTTAAGACCAATCCAGATATTGGGTGACAGCCAGAATAGTTGCATTGAGCTCATGCATTACTGCTTTTTTTACCTTGGCAGGCTGGGACCTGAGGAAAAAGATGTAAGTCTATTTCTTGGTTGGGTAAGCCTTCTTACCATCCGACTTGGGGTTAGCGGTATCCACTTCTTCCATGTCGAAATCTTCCTTGGACTCCTTATCTTTGTCGGAATTTTTCTTTCCTTTTCTTTACTTGGCCCTATAGCCATCGTCTTCATCTTTCTTAATGTCATCATAAATCGACACTCGACATTTGTGTGGGAAGAGGACTCGTGTTTGTCCAAGTGATGGACACATGGGTTATTGGCAATGTCAGACAAAGAGTAGGTTTTACCAGGTTTCTGGTCTCCTCTACCTTGGACCCAGGAAGCTCTGTGGCCTCGTCCCTAACCACCTCCTCGCCCTCCTCGGCCTCTAGATCCGAAAGTTGCGCTGATAGTTGAATTTTATGGGTTGGGTTTATATTCTGAGGTGTTCTTGCACTTCTGGTTCTACTATTGTTTAGGCTATTTTGCCGTGTTTGGCACAACTAGGTCATTCAGCAATCCCTATGAATCATTGTTAGCATCTGCATATTTACTTGTCGTTTCTGTCATCTCCCCCAAGTCGGTAAATTCATCGCGCTTCAGCTAGTGACTTAGTAATCCGATTGGGAGCCCTGCGATGAAAAGCTTCGATCACGGTCTGGTTGTTGACTCCTTATGAGTCCAAAATTGAAGCAAATTTAACTTCAGTTTTTGCATGAATAGAATAGGGATTTTGGTATTTCACTGCGTTTGCACGCACCTTTTGGTACTTGTTTCAACAACATCCCGAATTACTAAGTCTTTTATGAACATATCAATTGGAACTATCATATTATGTTATAATATGATATTTTAAGTGATAAAAGTCATTTTATTGATTTACCTTCGCACCTGCGAGAATACAAAATGTTAATAAAGCATCTGCCGCGGTAACGACTAGTGGTACGGGAGGAGTTCGCCCGTACTGTCCGCCCGTACCACATGGCATCACATCCTCCTCATCAAATACTTTCTCCTGTCAAAGACGGCAGAGAGATCCGACATTCACAACAACCTAAAACAACGAAAAACCAAACCAGAAAGGGATCTAAAGGAGAAACTTGGAGAAGGGAAAATCCCTGCTGCTTCACGGATCATCGGAGGACATAGCATCATCCCCATCATCATCAACCGCTTCATCTCCATCACCATTACTACCTCCATATCTCATCTATTAGATCTTATTGTAATTCCAGATTTAATTGTGGTTTGCAGTAGATTTGTTCTCGTACTTTTATCCATCCATTTGATTATGATGACGCTGTTGATTTTTTCCATGTGTGAGTAGTTTTCCCTCATTCTTGGGGAGATGGAGAAACCCTAGCACTATTAGGAAGTTTTAATAAAGATGATCTATTTTTGTGTCCATATGAGTGGCCGGTCTATGATAGATTTATGGTTTGTGTTTGATCTCTCTCTTTAGATGGTATGTGTAGTCGGCCACCTATCATTTTCCTTCAGGACTATAGTGAGGGAGAAATCCTTTGGACGTGTTTGGAAGTATGCCTGGAGAGCTTCATGACAATTGGCGTCGGCTGGCAACCTACACGGTCAAAGGATGATAAAGAGGGACTCCCTAAGCTAATTACGATATCCACGGGGAGATCCTTAATTGTGGTGGTTTGTATGGGTGATTGCTCTCAGACATCGCGGTCGTAATTTAGAGGTGACCTCATTCTTGGCACAACATAGTGGATTCCTACGAGCCTTGTAGTGAACATCTTATTATGGATATATCTCCACACATATCATGACCCAAGAATTATGCTGTTATCTTAATTATTAATAACTAGTCATTAACCCGTGCCCCTGCACGGGCTAGCCATTTGAAAAAAAATTCGACACATTCTAAACAAAATCCTACTACTTTGCACTACACGTAAAAGTTTACATGGTATTTTTTAAAATCTTAGGGAAAATGGAACTATGAAATATTGACAAAGATGTTTTAACTCCTTATTTTATTAGTGTTTGTATGATATGTGATATTTTCTTGGTTATATTATGATGAATTGAAAAATGTACAACTATAGTGTGGATTAATATGCAGTATTATGAAATGACCACAAAGTAATAAATAGCTCATACCATTGTCTAATTACTCCGCGATAGTCAAGTACCTTTTTCCAGCTCGATATCCATATGAAATTGATTTCCTGAAGAAAAAAGTACGAATAAATATAGGAGTCCGTAACACATCTATCACTGCAAAACAAAAATTTCATATTACATGTTTTATATATGTTTGTAATCAGTTAATCAAAAACAATCTGGTCAACTTTTATACAGCTCAATCAAAGTTAGGTTTGAGGTAAATTTCAGTAGGCGTGCCAAGTATTTCCAAGATTATCCAAACGGCTTTTCTTATGGCAGAATGGAACATTCTTAGAGATAACTCGTGTACAAAGTACCAGATGATTTGAGGCAAAAAAAGGACTACATATTAAAATCACATGAGAATGAGTCCAGTAAACTAAATATTAGTTAGTGCTACAAAGACAAAGGGGCAATAATTGGACATAATCGTTTGGTAAAAAGAATTTTCTTTTGTTTAGTAACCTCTCGTATAAAAAATGTCTAGAGCGGAGAAAAATTGAAGGTATGCATCCTTAAACTCAGTTTTGTCCTTTTGATGTTGTATAACATAACTGAGTAAATAAATAATTAGGGGATTATATTACCAATGACTGTATGTACATTACAGTGATATGAGTTGAGTATGTCAAGAAATAGTAGAGGACACGAACCATACCTAATTAGCAGTAGTAGGCTACATAGAGTACATGAAACTGGTATTTATATGAAAAAATATAAAAGGAGACATTCGTGAACCTTGGCTTATCTATTCTTGCAACCGTGGTATATATCATATTATATTTGTTTCAACCCTTTCATAAAGGAAATGTACTGTAAATACATTATATTTAGTAAAACAACAGCACAATTTAGATTATCTACATCTATTAAATTGCTAGATGCCAACCAAAACAATAAATCAGAAAGAAAATTATACTTGGAACAAATACCCGATGATCGATGCTCGATGTGCCGAGAACTCTGGATTTACATTGCCCTATTTGTTCTCATAAGCGTGGCATATACCACATTATATCGTTCAACCATTCAAATCCTAAATATACAGTAGATATATTAGCCAAAAAAAAAACAATTTGGATCAACTCCGTAGTGTCAGTTGCACGTCGAACTGCATGGCGTAGGTGCAAACCAAAATAATAAAACACACTGGATAGACTGATTTTATATATACCTCATGTGCCAGACTTTCTCATGCACCTGCGTTAGCATATGCTTGACGTGCCCAGTATGCATGATATAACCCACAATATCACTGTGGCATATACCACAGTATTTGTCTTCAACCCCTCGAATCATAAATCTACAGTAAATATGTTAGGCCAGAAAAAATACAATTTGGATCAGCCCTATATTTAAAACGGCACGCAGAATTAGTCAATTAGTAAATTGGCCGATCTAAAACAAATTGATCTGATACTCACGCTGTCACGCATCATCCAGTGGCGCATACTCGACGTGCCAGGTATTTTCCGACAAGGTAGCCTTGTAGCTTGGATCGACGTGCAACGACCGTGAGCAATTCGGCTTACTGGACGTATAGGAGAAGTAAAACGCGCACTTATAGGTAGCAGCAAAGCACGGCACAAGCTGGCAAGATTAATGAATTGATTGGTCTGATGTTGTTTTACGAAGCTAGCTAGATCGGCTAATCAAACTGTCGTGCAAGCATAGGATTAGAAACATCGATCAGCTGAACTTGTGAGTTTGCTGATCGGGGGGTCGCCTGCCGGAACCATGGATGCGGCGGAGAGCAAGGGGGCGAGAGCATGCGAACGGGCGTCGCCTGCCAGAACCGTGGAGGTGGCGGAGAGCAAGGGGGCCAGAGCATGCGAACGAAGTAGCTTTTTTTTCAGATGGGTATTATATCGCGAGGACTCCTGCTGTGGGCAAAGCCGATATCATCTAACGACTATTAACACCTCATTGGTATATCTAATGGATGTAATTAACAGTGGAGGCGGCGGAGAGAAGGGGGCAAGAGCATGCGAACGAATTAGCTTTTTTTCAGGTGGATATTATATCGCGAGGACTCCTGCTATTAGATTGAATTATTTTTTTTTGCAATATTAACGTGGTGTCTCGTACGGTGCCTGCAATTAGTAAATATAAGATATATGATTATGTGGAGCACCTATAGGATTAAAATATTGTTTTTGAAAATTCGAGCCATAGTTTTGACTCTTCCACTCAGGGTTACACAGATTACGAGCTATAAAATTTACTACATTAGCATTGGCAGTGATAGCATTAATTTGGGTAACTTTCTTACCCTTCACAATATTAAGTAACTCATCTACCTATGAAGTAAGCTCTTCATGATGCTCCTCGGTGATTGAATTCACCCTTTTCGAGGAGGTTCTCTCTACATGCCATTGGGCATGGTTGCTTTTCATATCATCAAGTTGTTGTTTTTCAACATTCACTTGCTTCCCGATGAAGGTTCCTCCGGCTACGGTATCTAGTATAGATTTAGACATAGGTTTAAGAGCATTATAAAATAAATGTAATATAAGCCATACTTCCATCCCATGACTAGGACAGTTCATTATGGATTCTTTCATTCTCTCCCAAGCAAGCGCTAGTGGCTCGCGGTCTTCTTGTATAAAGCTTGTTATGTTGGATCCTAGATGTATAGTCTTAGCTTGAGGGATAAGTTTAGTCATAAAAAGATTAATGCATTCCTCCCAGGATGTAATAGTGCCTTTAGGCAAAGCTAGCAACCAGTTCTTAGCCTTTCCTATTGAAGGGAAAGGGAATAAACACAATTTCACCACATTGGGGTCAACATATTTAATGCACATCATGTCGCAAATTTCAGTAAATGTGTTTAGGTGCAAACAAGGTCTCTCTAGTGACCTCACTAGTATAGAGAATTGCTTCCATGGCAACAACGCTAGAAAAATGGTTGATACCTTCGATCAGGGTTTACGGATGCAGTATAGTAGCTTTTTTCCTAGTAGACCTAGGTTTAATCAAAACTTGGGAAATAATGCTAAATGGAAAATAAATGAGGCACGTCTACAAGACTTGTTTACTTGGTTTACCTTGCATTTACCGAACCTTTCTAGTTTACTTTGACTCGTTGGTTGTTGCGATGGATGGAAATTGGCTAAGGTTGAAGATTCACCTAGATCTACACATCATATGGGATAAAGATAATAATACGCACATTGATGTGAAATGATTTAACAAAGATAAGGTTGTGGGAAACACATCCAAATATACTACATCCCCTACGAGCCATAGGCATAGTAATAGTCTTTTGGTCCAAACTTTATACCACAAAGCACTGGGCTATAACAATTATTAAGTAAAATATAGATCAAAGCCTGAAGAAGTGATGTTGCTATTAGTCCCAGGTGGATACCTAAAGGAAGACCGTACTCCCCTTGTTGTCACTTGGTTTTGTGTGAGGTCGCTGTTCACCCATTCATCTCAACTCAATCCTTTATCAATCCATGGGACCTTCGGTACCTACAAGTCCATGGATCGAGACAAGAGACATAATACAAAGATACAAATCTCTACACAATCACCACACAATACTCCATGAATTAGATGCACATAATCGCTGCGAGGTTTCACCCCAACCCACAGCCCATGAGGACTACTCACTCATAACAATAAGATCAAGGATAGAAAACATTGTGCAAAATACTTAGATTGAAATCAAGTATTCTTTCATGGTGTTGTGATGCAATCTTAGAATGGAATCTATCAAGGAGTTCTCAAGTACAAGATGATGGATATGGCAATGGAGTGGATGGAGGATGAACTATGGTGGTGGATCTCCTTTGGTGGTGTTGTGATGCAATCTCAGAATGGCAGCTCTCTGCGTGGCGTCTGGAGTCTCGAAATATATAGGCGCCTTCACGAAAGTTGTAGGGTTTGACCTGATGGAGCCAACGCCACATGGTATGGGCGGGCTGTACGGGCGGGCCTTGCCCGTAACGCAGGTCGTTAAGCTTACAAAAAGTCTCTTTTCTACCCCAATTCACTTGGACATATAGGCAACGTCATAATCTTCATTGAATGCTCCCGATTTCGTCTTAAAAGTGTGATTCCCTGCACAACACAAATGAAAACCAAGGATTTATCATGAAGTCACCGTTCACCACTTATCTCACCTCGAGGCTTTACCATTCCTTGGGATCTTGTGTACCTACAATTACATGGACCGAGACAAGAAACAAACATACAAATTTCTAGTCAATCACCACACAATACTCCATGTATTAGATGCACATAATCGTTGTGAGGTTTCACCCCAACCCTAAGCCCGTGAGGACTACTCACTCACCACAATAAGATCAAGGAAACAAAACATTGTGCAAAATACTTAGATTGAAATCAAATATTCTTAAAATGGTAGCGAATTCACAATTAGATCTCAAATTGATGAGGGGTTAACTCATCAATGCCCATTGTTAATGGACATAGGTTTGATGAAGTGGAGAGCAATAGACACATTAATTGACTAGTAAACAAGCACACAAGTGACAATAGATTTTACCAGGTTCAGGCCTTGTAGAGGACCCAACTCCCGCTTGTCTGCTCTTGATTATGAGGGAGTCAAAGGTTACAAGGGTGCGCAGATGTAATCTGGTGAGGTGTATGTGAGGTGTATGAGTTGGTCCTCCTCGCCGCCCTCTCCTGGCCTTTATATAGAGATGCTAGGTCTCGGGGTAGCAGATCGAGTCGGTTACAAGTTAGGGTTTTCCTTTAAGTTTCTATCTACACTTTACCGTGTCCTCCAAGAAGTCGAACTCTAGCGGGCCACCCAAATCTTTGTTGGGCTTTGGTTGCATCGTGGACTCCTTCTTGGGGTGAACCGTATAGGCCAATCTCAGGTACCTGTAAGGTATGCCCATGTCACAAATACAAGATGATGGCATACCGTATGTGTAGTACGTACTGGCGGGCCATTCCCGTACTGTAGGTCGTTAAGCTTGTAGAATGCTTCTTTTCGACCCTAGTTAGCTTGGCTGAGTAGGCAATGCCATAATATTCAATAATTGCTCCTGATTTCGCCTTAAAAGTGTGATCCTGCACACAAAACTCAAGGCAAATGATTGCACATCTTTGCAATAATTAGAAATTAGTAGAAAGGCTAGAGACATTCTTGGTCAATTGTTTGACTAAAACTGCGATTTAAACACGGAGAAAGATGGCTATTTTCATAGCCATCAGATACCGCCGTTGGTAATTAATCAGAGAGCGTCTCGATCATGTCTATGTATTTCTGAATCATACGGTGTCACACTTAAGGGTAAACGATGCTTAGGGATTGATCCAAGATCGCAGGAGAAGAGAGAACTCCTGAATAGTTTCGGGGTGATACCAGAATGGTTCCAGGGATATCCGATGATGACCGACGGTGTTTCGGAATGACAGGTATAAAATAATATGCATTTCATATTAATTAAATGAATTAATATTTAAAATAGATTTATGGGGAATCCCACTTAATTGGGCCTCATCCAAGTGGGTCTGGTGATGCAGCATCTTTCAAACTAGTGATACAATGCATATTGTAGTTGAATACCAGCATGCTGCTAGGGTTCCTGGACATGGTTGGACACATGCTGGAGTTGAATCATTGCATGTGTTCTTTTCCAAAACCACAATGATGCACACTCATACACATGCATGCAAGTGGGTGAGGTGATGTAGCATATTTCATACAGGTGATACAATGCATGTTGCAGGTGAATCCCGCCATGCTGCTAGGGTTCCTAGACATGGTTGGACACATGCTGGAGTGGCATCATTGCATGTGTACTTTTCCAAAACCACAATGATGCACACTGATACACACAAACATCCAAGTGGGTGTGGCTGTGCAACATCTTTCAAACTGGTGATACAATGCATGTTGCAGTTGAATCACATCATGCTACTAGGGTTCCTGGACATGGTTGGACACATGATGGAGTGGCATCATTGCCTTTGTTCTTTTCCAAAACCACAATTATGCACACTGATACACAAACACACATCCAAGTGGGTGTGGTGATACAGCATCTTTCAAACTTGGGATAGAATGCATGTGGCAATTGAATCCCAACATGCTTCTAAGGTTCCTAGATAGGGTAGGACACACGCTGGAGTGGCATTGTTGCATGTGTTCTTTTACAAAACCACAATGATGCACATTGATACACACACACATGCAAGTGGGTGGGGTGATGCAACATCTTTCAAACTGGTGATACAATGCATGTTAGAGTTGAATCCCAACATGCTGCTAGGGTTTCTGGACATGCATGGACACATGCTAGAGTGGCATCATTGCATGTGTTCTTTTCCAAAACCACAATGATGCACACTGATACACACACATCCAAGTGGGTGTGGTGATGCATCATCTTTGAAACTGGTGATACAATGCTTGTTATAGTTGAATCCCATCATGCTGCTAGGGTTCCTAGACATGGGTGGACACATGATGGAGTGGCATCATTGCATGTGTTCTTTTCCAAAAAACACAATGATGCACACTGATACATACACACATCGAAGTGGGTGTGGTGATGCAGCATCTTTCAAACTAGTTTTAAAATGCATGTGGCAGTTAAATCCCAAAATGCTGTAGGGTTCCTAGACATGGTAGGACACATGCTGGAGTGGCATCATTGCATGTGTTCTTTTCCAAAACCACAATGATGCACACTAATAAACACACACATCCAAATGGGTGTGGTGATGCAGCATCTTTTAAATTGGTGATACAATGCATGTGGTTGTTGAATCCCAGGATGCTGCTAGGGTTCCTGGACATGGTTGTACACATGCTGGAGTAGCATCATTGCATGTGTTTTTTTCCAAAACCGCAATGATCCACACTGGTACACACACATCCAAGTGGGTGTGGTGATGAAACATCTTTCAAACTAGTGATACAATGCATGTGGACGTTGAATCCTAGCATGCTGCTAGGGTTCCTAGACATGGTTGGACACATGCTAGAGTGGCATCATTGCATGTGTTCTTTTCCAAAACCACAAGGATGCACAATGGTACACACACACATCCAAGAGGGTGTGGTGATATAGCATCTTTCAAACTTGTGATACAATGCATGTGGTAGTTTAATACCAGCATGCTGCTAGGGTTCCTATACATGGTTGGAAACATGTTGGAGTGGCATGATTGCATGCGTTCTTTTAAAAAACCACAATGATGCACACTAATACACACACACATCCAAGAGGGTATGGTGTTGCTGCATCTTTCATACTGGTGATACAATGCATGTTGTAGTTGAATCCCAGCATGCTGGTAGGGTTCCTGGACATGGTTGGACACATGCTAGAGTGGCATTATTGCATGTGTTCTTTTCCAAAACCACAATGATGCACACTCATACACAGACATCCAAGTTGGTTTGGTGATGCAACATTTTTAAACTAGCAATACAATGCATGTGTCAGTTGAATCCCAACATGCTGCTAGGATTCCTATACATGGTTGGACACATGTTGTAGTGGCATCATTGCATGTGTTCTTTTCAAAAACAACAATGGTGCACATTGATACACACACAAATCCAAGTGGGTGTGGTGATGAAGCATCTTTCAAACTGGTGATATAATGCATGTGTTAGTGGAATCCCAACACGTTGCTAGGGTTCCTGGACATGGGTGGACACATGCTAGAGTGGCATCATTGCATATGTTCTTTTCCAAAACCACAATGATGCACACTGATACAAACACCCATTCAAGTCGGTGTGGTGATGCAGCATCTTGCAATCTGGTGACACAATGCATGTTGAAGTTGAATCCCAGCATGCTCCTAGGGCTCCTAGATATGGTTGTACAAATGCTGGAGTGGCATCATTGCATGTGTTCTTTTCCAAAACCACAATGATGCACATTGATATACACACACACATCCATGTCGGTGTGGTGATGTAGCATCTTTCAAACTGGTGATACAATGCATGTGGCAGTTGAATCCCAACATTTATTAAAGTTATTAATTTATTAAGAAAAAGGGCATTTTATTGTAATTTTAATCATCTCGAAATTTTAAAGTACTCAAATAATATTTTGAAGGGCATATTTGGATTCCTCACATTTTTCTGATTTAAAAATATATATCATTTGTATTATTTGGATTTATAATTTAAAAGTTATTTAAAATCAGATTTGAATTTGTTTTTAAACATTTCCTGGAATTGTTTTATTAAACAGATAAACGAAAAACCTTTTTGCACTAAGCCACTCCTAGCCACAATCACAGACAGGTGGGACCGGCCTGACTGGGCGACGCAGCGCGCAGAAAACTTTTTACACCGCGGGTGTACCTAGCCTCTGCGAATGACAAGTGGGACCTATGGTTAGGGGCCCACGTGCCAGTGGCTGAGCCCGCAGAGGCTGACAGGTGGGTACGGGCTGGACTGCGGGTTGATGTTTATGAAAAGCGGGGTCTCTTTTTGTAAAATGTCAACAACGGCTGGTAGGTGGGCTCGTGAGGATTGCGGATTGAGGAAAAATAAAAGAGGGGGGGTTTGTGCAAAGTGGCGGCGACCACTGTTTTTCTTCCTAGCACGGCACTGACGAAACTGACGGCGCGGCACTGGGCGCGGCGGGGGCTCGAACCGGGGACCTGGGGCACGTGCGCGGAGGTGGTAGCCACTGGGGTGGCTGGGTGTTGTTGTAAGGCGAGGGGTAGGCGGTCTGGTGAGGTGTGGTGCGGCGTGGAGGCAGGCAGAAGCACACGCACGCCGGCGCACCGAGAGCGCTCGACGCATCGACCGGCACGACCAGGACGCGACGGCGGAAAGGGAGGTGTCTGGGGAGTTAGGTGCCTCACCGGGGTGGTGTCGGTGGCGTTGGCGCGGCCGGAGAAGCAGCAGATCGACGACGGAGCTGGCGGACCGGAGCTAGGGTTTGCGGCGGTGGTCTTGGTGGTCCTGGTTCTCCTCCTCCTCGTTGGCATGTACTGGGCAACGCAGAAGGGCCTCCTCGGCTTCCTCGACAACCACAACGTCACGCCGCTGGCTAGATCGAGCAGGTGGAGGCGATACCGAGAGCGGCTGCCGGAGTTGGAGAAGAAGGGGAACGGGGTAGCTGGGGAGGAGAGGGGAGGAAGGCAGTCCCTGGTTGGATCTGGGCGAGAGCGAGGAGACGTAGGGAAAGAGGAAAAGTAGAAGAGGAGGGAGAGGCACCCTGGGGATCAGGGTAGATAAAAAGGTGGCTTCGACCACCTTTGTCCTCCTCGAGCATGTGCTCGGCGTGGACAGCCAGGGCAGGCACGGGTAGGGCTGCCAGGTGGGCCAGGGCGCGGTCCAGGAGGGACAGGGTCGGGTAGGCCCTTTGTCGTAGAGAGAGAGAGGAAAGAGAGGGGAAGGCGCGGGTGAGCTAGGTCTAGCCTCGGCTAGGGGTTAGGGTTGGGGCTTTGCTCGGTTTAGATTAGGGAAAGGGGTAGCTCGGCAGGTCAGGGTGGTGGTAGATGATTAGATTGAAGAGGGGATTAGGGAGAGGGAGTTTAGGGTAGGTTCTAGTTAGGATCCACTTGATCAAGCATGGATGGAGGGTGAAAAGGAGGGAAAGGTGAGGGGTAGATGGGATGGTGGTGAGGTGTAGCTAGGTGTAGATTTATTTTCTATCATTACCATTTGATTTTACTAGAATTTGATCCATTCAAAAACCATTCAAAACAACTAAAAGAAAGAGAAAGGATGGGGATAAATGGAGGGCAATTCTTGCATGGGGCATGCATGCATTAAATGCATTGTTGCTAGTTGTGGCGACAACTAGTTTTAATAAGAATTCTAGTTTAGATTATTCGCCCAAATTTGGTTATGGAAGCCTTCCAACACATATGGTATATTTAAATCATGGTCATGCATGACCAAGAATGTGGCCCATGCTAGTGGGTAGATACCACTATTATTATCATCTAGCCACACCATAATTCAAACATGGACCTAATTCAACAGACCACATGTGAGATGAGATCACTAGTTCACATGGTACAAAAAGGTGGCAAACATGCTACCATACACAATATTGTGAAAACAATGATAGTCATGGTATGGAAGCATGTAGAGAGTAGAGGGAACCATCCTCAATTTATTTATGAGCTAGATATAAATACCAAAAGAGGGACGTGGGCTCATATATAATTAAGATGGTGGAGATGATGGACGGAACCAAAGAAGGGTGGTGGAATTATGAGGTGGTGACAAAGGAAGGTGATGGATTGGAACAAAAGATATGCCCCCAACTCAACTTGGGCATCAAGCATTTATCAAGATTCAAATACAATATATCAAGAGCCAAATACAATTAATAATGCATATGAGAGAAGAACCAAATTAAAAGGGTTTTATATGATGCTCAAATGCAAGGTGGCATGATGACATGAGCATGATATAATTATGATGCAACAATTATATGTAGGAAGTAGCCATTATATTACTAGACCAAGTAGCATTATAATTGTTAGACAATTGGGATGCTACATACAATGCATGTGGCAGTTGAATCCCAACACGCTACTAGGGTTCCTAGACATGGGTGGACACATGCTGGAGTGGTATAATTGCATGTGTTCTTTTCGAAAACCACAATGATGCACACTGATACAAACACACATCCAAGTGGCAGTGGGGATGCAGCATCTTTCAAAGTAGTGATACAATGCATGTTGAAGTTGAATCCTAGCATGCTGCTACAGTTCCAAGACATGGTTGGACACATGCTAGAGTGGCATCATTGCATGTGCTCTTTTTCAAAACCACAATGATGCACACTGATACACACACACACATCCAAGAGGGTGTGGTGATGAAGCATCTTTCAAGCTGGTGATACAGTGCATGTGGCAGTTGAATCTTAGCATGCTACTAGGGTTCCTAGACATGGTTGGACACATGCTGGAGTGGTATCATTGCATGTGTTCTTTTCCAAAACCACAATGATGCACACTGACACACACATACAAGTGTTTGTGGTTATGCAGCATCTTTCAAACTGGTGATACAATGCATGTGGCAGTTGAATGCCAACATGGTGCTAGGGTTCCTAGACATGGGTGGACACATGCTGGAGTGGCATCATTGCATGTGTTCTTTTCCAAAACCAAAATGATGCACACTGATACACACACACATCCAAGTGGGTGTGGTGATGGAGCATCTTTCAAACTGGTGATACAATGCATGTTGCAGTTGAATCCTAGCATCCTGCTAGGGTTCCTGGACATGGGTGGAGACATGCTAGAGTGGCATCATTGCATGTGTTCTTTTCCAAAACCACAATCATGCACACTGATACACGCACACACACATCCAAGTGGGTGTGGTGATGTAGCATCTTTCAAACTGGTGATACAATTCATGTTGCAGTTGAATCCTAGCATGCTGCTAGGGTTCCTAGGCATGGTTTGACACATGCTGGAGTGGCATCATTGCATATATTCTTTTCCAAAACCACAATGATGCACACTGATAGACACACACATCCAAGTGGGTGTGGTGATGCAGCATCTTTCAAACCGGTGATACAATGCATGTGGTAGTTGAATCCCAGCATGCTTCTAGGGTTCCTAGACATGGGTGGACACATGCTGGAGTGGCATCATTGCATTTGTTCTTTTCGTAAACTACGATGATAAACACACACACACATCCAAGTGGGTGTGGTGATGCATCATCCTTAAAACTTGTGATACAATGCATGTGGCAGTTGAATCCCATTATACTGCTAGGGTTCCTGGACATGGGTGGAAATATGCAGGAGTGGCATCACTGCATGTGTTATTTTCCAAAACCACAATTATGCATCATGATACACACATACGCATCCAAGTGTGTTGGGGGGATACCCCCGGGTAGGGTCACGCTGGGGTATAAAGGCCGAGTTAGCCGAGGTGCGACACGGTTAAAGCAAATGCAGGCCGGGTCACCTCGAGGTAGGCCGACTTACGGAGTAACCCGGCCCGATGGGCATTAGCCCAGCATTAACCCGACCGGCATAAAGTGTATGGCGGTCATGTTCGTCTATCTATTATGCAGGTACCCTCGTAGCCGTGTTAGCCAAGCGCTAGCCGGACTACTACTTGGCTTCCAAGAGAAGGAACAAATCTCCCGCTGGACAAAAGGTGGCCTTTGCTAGCTGTAGCATGAGCGAAGCAAGTAGAGGGAAGGACCAGCGGGGTAGGGGCGTCCAAGATGACGCGATCAATGTTGGCTGACGTAGCCCGTGTCTGGTGACGCTAAAAGCATGGATTACACAGAGGGTTACGTCCATAGTCCAGACCAGCCGTTAAAGTGAATAAAGAAGCATCTAGCTTTAACCAAGGGGCATATTCGAGGAATATGCTACCACGTGTGCCCTAACTTTGTAACCCGGTCTCCCCTATATAAGGAGCACCAGGGCCTCCATAGAAGGGGATCGATCATTTTCTCTGTCTAAGGTAGAACTCTAGAGCTAAGTTGTGGGGGGTAAGAGACATAGTTTCCTTCTCACGAACGACTCGAGGAGTATTTGTAATCACCATTGATAGAGGAAATACAAGAACTCTTGTGCATCGAATCACCACGCTATCCCTCCCTGGATTCCCCTAGCGCTCATTGGCCCCATCTTTAGCCTATCCACGGCATCTGCCATGCCACCACCACGACAGTTGGCGCCCACCGTGGGTCTAGCGGTGCTAGCAGGGGTGAAAATCTGGACGAGACGCATCTCCAGCACTAGTGAGCGCATCATCTCCGGCCTGGTTTAGTGCTTTGGAGTGCTAGACTATGTCAGCGACAACACAGGGAGCTTCGGCAGGCGTCCTCCTCCGTGCAACGGCCTCTTCATCAAGCTTGGCATGCACAAGATCTACGTCGACGTGGACGAGTCCTGCGTTCATACGTGGCACGTCGTCGAGGGAGGCGAACCGCCTCTTAGCGCAGCTCTCGGTGTGCGTATCACTCGCCCCGCTAGTAGTGTTGAGGTCATGATGGCTGCGCCGGACGCTGGAGCAAGCAAGGACCCGGCGCCAGATCCGGAAGTTACACCAAAGCAGGCAAGGTCTAGGTTCCCACCTCTAGAAAGGCCAGAGAATATACTCCAACAAGCGATAGATAGCCTAGTGACGCCAATAGCTCCTGTGGTAGATCCGGTTCAGGCGTAGGCTGAGTTGGAGGAAACTAGGTAGAAAATCATAGATGGCACGAAGAAGGTAGCGGAGTTACAGCAGTCCTTGAACATCACTTCGAGGGAATATGCAAAGGCAAACCGCATAGATGGGGTGAAAATCCGAGGTAGAAACCTGATTACTGAGATTGACAAGGAGTATGAGCCTAGGCCGGGTCAGACAACCACAATCATAACAGGAGGGCTGGAGAGATATAGTACCCTGGCAAAGAACCTCAGGGTGGCAAATGCAGCTGCATCCGAGTTAGGGAGTCTAATCGGAGAGGCCTGGGAAAGGCAACAGGAGAGGGTGAACCACTTGCTGAGGGTCGCTTGCTAGCAAACGAGGAAATGAACAAGGCGAACCCGACACCACTAGGAGCATCTCACGTGGTTCATTCAGCTAGAAATAACCCGGCCAACTCCACCAGAGCTGCATCATCTCCGGGTCACAATCCCAGAAGAGAAGAGGTAGTAAACTCCAGGAGAAGAGACAAACAGATGGTCCCCTATGACCCGGTAAGAGCTGGGAAAGGCAAAGCAGTGCAAGTTGATAAAGATCGACACATTACTAGCCAAGGTAACAGTGACTAGGGCAATGCCTGTCAAAGGAACGGTGTCAACAGCAATGCCGGACAGCGTGATCTGGCGAGAGCAGGGCAAAATGTACCATAGCAGCAACAACAGCAATACGCACCTTGGCAGGAGAGAAGTGTTGGCCAAATGATGTAGCAGCAAAACGCTCATCCGGATAAGGAAGATACAATGATGGTTATTCGGCGATGGTTAACAACGAATACCCAAGACCGGAGCACCATGTGATTGGATCAAGGCTAGGAAGCAGAAACTTGCAGCCAGATGATGCAAGGCTGAAGCTTGACTGGGTTTACAGGTTGGAGATGATCGAGGTACAGGGGCCTCTAGGTCCGCGTGTTTTGGACCTAGGATTATGAGGGAACCAACAGTACCAAACTTTCAATTAGCCATAGGAACGAAGACCTATGATGGTAGCACCAAACCGGAAGATTGGCTCATTGACTATGCAATAGCAGTCAAGATCACAACATGGAATTTGTGATGGGCAGTGAGATATGTGCCTCAAATGTTGGAAGGACCCGCGAGAGTTTGGTTGAACAACTTGCCACCAGGAAGTGTTAACTGTTGGGTGAACTTTGAGGAGTTATTCATTAGAAACTTCTTGAGCACCTACAAGAGGCCCAATAGGCCACAGACTTTGGCCTTATGCCGGCAAATACCGAATGAGCCTGACCGAGATTTCCTGACTCGGTGGTGCAATGTGCACAACTCATGTGAGGGGGTAATTGAATCATAAGCAATTGCATGGTTCGCCCAGGGCTGTAGATATGGAAGTATGTTATGGCAAAGATTGCAGCGAGATATGCCAACCACTTTGGCTAAGACGATCTGGATCACTGATTCGTATGCTTTGGGAGACCCAACTCAGCCCCGGCTAATGTCAAGAGAGGCGAATGAGGAATATTACAACCGAGATGGCTCCGGGTCTTCAAGAAAAAACGATTCCGAGGAAAAAGAAGGTACAAACGTCCGTATTACAGATATAATTTGCAGCAGGTGGCGGCAGTAGACCGAGATCAGCCTAATGCTGGAGCCAGCCAGCGCCAGAAAACTAGAGGACAGAAATGGAAGCAAAAGGGTGAAGGCAAAAAGCCCTGGACACCGGAGTAGAAAAAGCAATGGCAAGAGCAAAAAGATTGTCTGAGGTACACGTTCGAGTCTATGTTGGACCAACCTTGCAAGTTTCATACGCCAAGTCTGAATAGCCCAGAAAATCATACAACCAGGTAGTGTGAGTCGATGAGGAAACTGGAACATGGTAGTTCGGGGAATGCTCAGGCTCCTCGGAACGAAGCACCTCGGCAGCCATTACTAACAGGGGGAATGGATAGCAACTAATGTTGCCGCCACCTCCACCGAGATATGAGAATCCGGAAAGGAGGCATGCTATGCATCAAGTAAACAATATCCAGCAGCAAGACCAAGGTTACCTCGCAAATGAGGGACGAAATGAATACAAGGATCATCACCAAAGTTACTGTGTATTTACCATGGAAGAAACTGAGCGTAAAAGTTTGTAGCACCGGCATATGGAGGTAAATGTGGTAATGACGACAGTGGTGAGGTATATGTCTTGGTATGATCAGGAGATTACGTGGAGTATCAAGGATCACCCAAAGCTCATGCCCAGTCCAGGGACCTACGCACTTGTTCTGGATCCAACGTTTATCGAGCCGAATCTCAATGTGAGGTTTTCCAAGGTGTTGATAGATAATGGCAGTAGCATTAACATCATGTACAAGGATACCATGCACAAGTTGGGGATATCAGAGAATATTCTACAAGCTACAAGGACCACCTTTCATGGCATTGTGCCTGGCATCTCCTTTGAGGAAATTCGTAAGGTTTGGGTTGATGTGTTGTTTGGTATGGGGGATAACTACTGAACTGAGAATTTGGAGTTCGAAGTGGTGAATCTGGAGAGCGCCTATAACGCGTTGCTCGGAAGGCCCGCACTGAACAAGTTCATGGCAAGTACTCACATCAGTTACTTAACGATGAAACTGCCTGGACCCAGGGGAGTGATAATTGTATCAGGGGTCTTTAGGCATTCGATCGAGTGCGCTTCTGCCGGATCTAACTTAGCTGAGTCACTCGTGATAGCTCAGGAAAAAAGGAGGATACAAGAAGCGGCAGTATTGGCTCAGTCCGTGCAGGAACATATGCCGACCCTGACCAACCTGCATGGAAGTGTGTTATTTCAAGCAACCAAGGATACTAAGAAAGTGCCAATCGATGATCAGTTCCCGGAGCGCACCGTAACCGTTGGTGCCGGGTTAAGCAGCAAATAGGAAAGCGAGCTCATCAACTTCCTCCAAGAGAATCTGAATATCTTTGCTTGGTCCACACAGGATCTACAAGGTGTGCCGAGGGAGTTGGCCGAGCACTCTTTGAATGTGAGACCCGGGACTAAGCCGATGAAGCAACCTCTCTGACGTTTCGCCGAGGATAGGAGGAAAGTCATTGGGGATGAGATAGCTAGGCTCCTTGCAGCCGGATTTATCATGGAAGTACTTTACCCGTATTAGCATTCTAATCCGATGCTTGTGGAAAAGAAAAAGGATGACCCGAACGTGGCCGTGGTATGTCGCATGTGCATTGATTACACGAACTTGAATAGGGAATGTCCAAAAGAGCCATTCCCACTGCCAAGAATAGATCAGGTCATAGATTCAACTACGGGGTGCGAGTTATTGTCATTCATAGATGCATATTCTGGTTTCCACCAGATACCTTTGAATCCGTCGGATCAAATAAACACTGCGTTTATCACCCCATACAGGGCTTCTTTCTATCGCACTATCCCGTTCGAATTACGTAATGCTGGAGCAACGTACCAGCGATGCATGCAAAAATGTTTACATGACCAGATAGGTCGTAATGTGCAAGTTTATGTGGATGATGTTGTGATAAAAACTAAGGAAAGCAATACCCTCCTCGATGATATCCGGCAGATATTCGCGAACTTAAGATGGTTTCGGATGAAACTTAACCTGGAAAAATGCACTTTTGGGGTTCCTGCAGGGAAATTACTCGGTTTTCTGGTGTACAGCTGAGGTATTGAAGCTAACCCGACGAAGATCCGGGCTATAGAGAGAATGGAACTACCAAAATTCCTTAACAATGTGCAGAAGTTCACTGGTTGCCTAACATCGTTAAGCCGGTTCGTATGTCAGCTAGGAGAGAAGGCCTTGCCCCTCTACAAGTTAATGAAAAAGGCAGACAAATTCGCGTGGACACCACAAGCAGATAGTGCGTTTCGAGAATTAAAAAAGATACTATCCATGGCACCAATCTTAGCCGCACCACTACCCAAGGAGGCAATATTGCTCTATGTAGCCGCGACCAACCGAGTCGTAAGTGCAGTAATTGCTGTGGAACGTGAAGAGGAAGGAAAATCGATGCAAAGGCTGGTGTATTACTTGAGCGAAGTGCTTTCAACTTCAAAACAGAACTACCCTCATTATCAAAAGATGTCGTATGGCGTGTATATGTTGGCCAAGAAACTCAAACACTACTTTGAGGAACACCCCATCAAAGTGATATGTGAGGCACCCATATCGGAGATTATGAGTAACAAAGATGCTAGTGGCCGAATAGCAAAGTGGGCAATTGAGCTAGCCCCATATGCACCAAAGTTCGATAGAAGAGATGCGATCAAATTGCAGGCTGTGGCAGATTTCTTCGTGGATTGAGCCGATATGCAATACGAACCACCTTTGCCGGACTCTAATTATTGGCGAATGCACTTTGACGGATCAAAGTTGAAAGAAAGGTTGGGCGCCGGAGTGGTACTTACCTTGCCCAACAAAGATCAGTTGAAGTATGTCCTTCAAATCCATTTCAGCGCCTCGAACAATGTTGCTGAATATGAGGCACTGGTGCATGGCCTCAAAGTGGCAAAAGAAGTAGGGATACGTCGGATACAATTCTTTGGAGACTCGGATTTGGTGGTGCAGCAAGTATCTGGCAACTAGGATGATTTGGATGCCAACATGGCCCTTTATAGATTCCATGTTCAAAAGATAAGCGGATTCAGGGATGTGAATTCCACCACATACCTCGGATTGAAAATGAGGCAGCTGACATACTGTCCAAGTTGGGCTCATTCTGGCAACCAAACCCACCAAATGTTGCCTTGGAGCACTTAGGAAAACCATCTATTACCCCATCACCGGAGTCCGAGTCAATTTATATCCCTGCCCTCTCTAGGTCAGAAGCTACGCCAATGGAGATAGATCGGGGAGGCACTTTAGCAAAACCTGGGACCGATTCGGCAAACCCCGGGACTGCCTCAGCAAACCCGGGGACTCCTCAGCGAAACCCGACATGAGTTATGTCGATGGATGCGATGGAAATTGACGAGGAACCTTTTCCCGTCCAAGCTATACCTGCATGGGTGAAACCCATATTTGATTTCCTAAAGGATGGAACTTTACCGGATAATGAGATACTCTCAAGGAAAGTCCAGAGAAGAGCGAAGGCATACACCATAATTAATGCTGAATTATACAAAAGGAGCGTAACCACGGTACTGCAATGATGCGTTGATCCGGAAGAAGGACTTGACATACTCTAGGATATCCACCAAGGAGAATGTGGCCATCATGCGTCCTCAAGAGCATTAGTGGAAAAGGCTTTCCGGCATGGATTTTATTGGCCAAGCGCCCTAGAACAAGCAGAAGATTTGGTGAGGAAATGTAATGGCTGCCAGAGATATGCCACAAAAACCCACCTGACAATGTCGGAACTCAAAACTATTCCCATCACTTGGCCATTTTCTATATGGTGCCTAGACATGGTAGGACCATTTAAGTTGGCTAAAGGAGGAATGACCCATATCCTAGTTATGGTGTACAAATTTACCAAGTGGATTGAGGTTAAGCCAATCAGGAAATGTGATGGGGCAACAACAGTGAAGTTCCTCAAGGATATAATCTTGAGATAGGGTTATCCCCATAGTATCATAACTGATAATTGCACTAATTTTGCTGACGGAGCATTTGCGAGGTTCTTCCGAGAAAAGAAGATCCCGCTAGATGTTTCCTCTGTCGCCCACCCTGCATCGAACGTGCCAGTGGAAAGATCCAACAGACAAGTTATGTCCTGGATAAAACCCCAGCTCTTAGAGCCACTGCAAAGATCAGCGGGGTGCTAGATAGAAGAACTACCAGCGGTACTATGGAGTTTAAGAACAACTCCGAATCGATCTATAGGCTATACGCCATTTTTTCTGGTATATGGGGCAGAAGTTGTACTACCAGCTGACATAGAGCATGATTCGCCAAGAGTCACCCAATACACAGAAGCGGAAGTGCGCGAAGCCCGATAAAATGATGTTGATTTGTTGGAAGAAGTGAAAGAACTGGCCTTGTCCAGATCCGCCATATATCAGCAAAATCTCCGACGCTACCACGGCCGGAAAGTGAACCCCCGAGTTTTCCGAGAAGGTGATTTGGTACTCCGATTAGTGCAGCGCACTACTGGCATGCATAAATTGTTCCCTCCATTGGAAGTACCTTAATTGTAAGCAATGCTTTGCACAATGATTCCTACTACCTTAATGATGCACAACCACAGGAAAAGAACAAGGCGGATAGGTCCAGAGAAGAATCTAAGCGCCCATGGAATATAGCACTACTTCGTCCTTTTTACACCTGACAAATAGGTGAATGGATCCGAGCTACTCATATGTCGATATGTATGTCACCAATGGGTTTATTAGTGAAACTTCAGCACCCCCAGCAGAAACTCGAGGACTACCATAATAATTGTCTTTCTTGTTTGTATGTTATCTATATGTTGGCTGGCTTACATTACTTGTACCTTAGCCGAATTAGTAGTGTGTGAGCACCCAAAACACAACTCTACGACTTTGCTGCTTTCCAACAAGAATTGGCTTCATGGTAAGCAAGAAAACAAGTTTGGAATGGAAAAACACATGAACAACGACTAAGGAAAGGGAACTAATCGAGCCAACATTTGTTATTTGGACTAACCCCTTGTTTACTTTATTCGTCTCCCGCCAGATTATTTTGAGCTAATCTCAAAGTTTCAAGTATTGTTAAGTCAATTTTTTGAACCTCGGACTCGTAAGTCAATAAACCGAATCAAGGTAGACACGATCTGAGTCAAAGATTGGGGGAACAAGAAAAGGAAACTCGAGGACTCCGCCCATGATAATCCAACATTAAAGAACTTAGTAGCAAATGACAATAATTGTAGCAAAACCAAACCAAAGTGCTTAAATACATCTTAACCCGGCATTCCAGGGATCTGACGAATATGGTTAAGTGTTTTTCATGCTCAAGGAGCAGGGGCCGAAGCCGAATCATCGGCCGACAGAGGAGGTACTTGGACGTCTGTGGGCAGGACGCTAGCCTTGGCCTCATCTTTGGGGTTGGCTTATCCATCTTCCGGATATTCAGCATCATCGCCAAGTTCGGAAGCCTCGCCCTCACTTCCCTTGTCCTCCTCGCCCTTAGAAGCGCCAGCATCATCGAATGCGTCAAGATAGCTCGAACCATCATTCCAGCATGGCAAAAAGAATACTAGAGGAGTTTGTTGGCACAAGCTTGGTCTTGAGCAATGCACTCCGGATTATTGGACCACCTTGATCCGGTGTGCATGCGCTCAAGCAGCTCCAAGTCTATGTCTTCATACCATGAAAGGAGGAACATCACTGCTGTATCAGCCCCGGCTGGTGCAGCAGACTCTCGCCACAGGTGCAACTGAGTATCGCACTCCATAAATTTGGCTATAAGAGCAGCATTTCCCTTGGGAGTGGGCTTAGTGGGCTAGAGGGAGTTAAGCATCCGCATCACCACCGACTTGATATATGCACCATAATTCTTCACCAGCTCCATGCGAGCAACGAGGCTCACCAGCAGATCCTCCGTCTCGTAAGGGATTGACCCGGCGGCAGGACCTGTGGGAATGCCACATTGCTGGCGAGATCTGGCCACGACATTGGTAGCAATGGATTCAACTTCTGGGAACTTGCCTGAGAACAGAACCATGGAAAACAGTGAGCAAAAGGACCAAATCCGGAGATATGAAAATTGAGCAAAGGAGAGGAACTCACGGGAAATCTAGAAGTGGAGACATTGGAGCTCGGCATGGACATTGACACTGCGGGCCTAGAGGTTTTCATACTCTGAGGTCACCAACATAACTTTTACATCGCCTTCCTGCAGCAAGTCCTTGTCCTTGGAAATATGAGTAGCCAGGCGCTCCTTCTCCTCATAGAACTTCTGATCCACCTTATCCAGCTCGGATTTATGGAGATCCTTGAGCCTTTGGATTTCGGCGTTCAGCCGAGTAATCACTGAATCTTGGAGACGGAGCTGAGTTATCTCGTCATCCTTCTTCTTCAACTCAGCTTGATGCTTTCCTGCTTGTTCAAGAAAATGTGTCATCATATCAGGAATGGGTATGTTGTCTTCAAGGGCATCTGCAATAATGGGTTAATCTGGTGGAGCCGAAGTATAAATATCTACCGAGTCAAGGAAAGAGCGCACAACGGTCAAGAGAACAAGACAAATTACCTTGGATTTCAGCCAGATTCTTGCGGATGATAATGTTTTCATCCTCAACCTCGGCTGCAAAAGTTGGATTGCAAATTAATAATCACTAAGCATAACAAGCAACGAGAAGGAAAAGGTCTTGAGCAAAGAAAGTTAGCCTTCGTCGGGTGATCCTCTAACAGCTTGCCGTATCGGGCGCGAACCTCTTTGTATGAGTCTAGCAGGCGCTGGAGCTCAGCAGTTCGGCGGTTGGTGGTGATCTGAGAAACAAGACAATATTAGGTCACAAGCAAAGAGAAAACAATTCGAAGTATTCAAGATCCAGGCCAAGTGGAACTTAACCCGGCTCTAGGAGTGTGGATATTCGAAGTATTCAAGATTCGGGCCAAGTGGAACTTAACCCGGCTCTAGGAGTGTGAATATTCAAAGTACTCAAGATCCGGGCCAAGTGGAACTTAACCCGGCTCTAGGAGTGTGGATATTCGAAGTATTCAAGATCCAGGCCAAGTGGAACTTAACCCGGCTCTAGGAGTGCGGATATTCGAAGTATTGAACATCCGGGCCAAGTGGAACTTAACCCGTCTCTAGGAGTGTGGATATTCGAAGTATTCAAGATCCAGGCCAAGTGGAACTTAACCCGACTCTAGGAGAGTGGATATTCGAAGTATTCAAGGTCCAGGCCAAGTGGAACTTAACTCGGCTCTAGGAGTGTGGATATTCGAAGTAATCAAGATCCAGGGCAAGTGGAACCTAACCCAGCTCTAAATTTATCACTATTTGAAAATGCTAAGGACTTACACTAAAATTCTCTAGGAGCATCCAACCGAGTAATAAATTACTCCCTCGGAGGCTCGGGGACTAGGGGATATATCTATGAACATTCATGTACATAGAGCAACATAGCAGAAGAAAAGGATTACCTCCATCATGTGGCCAGCCAAAGAGATACCCTTGGTGGCGGAATTCATCTAGGCACTGAATTCCGCTAGGCCGATCTTCTCTAGAAGATCGTCCTTTGGATCAATAAATTCAGCGTTATTCGAGTTGTTTACATATTCTATGAGCAATGGGCTGTAGCTTTCACCGCTGGGAGTATGGCTCATCACCAAGCCTTTGGCGTGCGCCTCTCGTCTCACGGATTGAGCATCAACGGGACTAGTATGCAGGACTAGTTGCTTACTGCCCTCTGATCCGGTAGCGGGAGACCCGAAAGCGGAGCCCTTGGCTGGCCTGGCAGCTTTCTCGAGCTTGTCGGATGACGCAGGGTGCTGGAGAAGAGCCGAGGTTGCAGATCCGGACTGCGCCTGGGAAGATGGCTGGAAGATGTGCATAATGGACAACGTAGATCCAGGGGCAGTGCATTGATTTTTTCTCTTTGGAGGCTTGGTTACGGCTGTTGCTGCTGTTACTAGCTTTGGTGCCGAGGCTGGTGCTGGGGCTGATGCTTCTGATGCTAATGCTTTTGCTGGTGCTTCTGGTATCACTAGTGTTGTTGTTGGTGCTTCTGGCGCTCGAACTGCTGGTGCTGCTGGTGCTACTAGTACTAGTGTTGTTGATGCTGAAGAAACCTAAGCTAAAGGAGTTGTTGGGGGTGGTGCCGATGAAGTTGGCACCTCAGAGCTGGTTGGTTGCACGGAGCAGAGGAGCTAGGCTGGTCCGAAATTTTCGTATCCTCGCTCGCCCCGCTACCCCCCACGCCGACGTTGCCCTCCTCATGATGAGGTGGGCTCTTATCAGGCGCAGCCGTGGAGTCATCTTGAATAGGACTGAGCGGGCGAACATTGTTGTCGCGGGGGGAGAAGGACTGCTCTGGATCAGATATGAAATGCTCAAACCACTCCGGGGAATGACCCTAGGAGCTCTGGAAAAATAAAAAATAACAAGTCAAAAGAGAAAGAAAAACAGATAAAAGGCAAGGGCAAAGGCAGAACTAGAAAAACCCAAAAGCAAACAGAAAATGACTTACTCGTCCAAAGTTGGGGGTGCCCGAGGTCTGGGTGCCCTCCGGAGTGTGCTCTTGGCCGTTGGCTTGGCCGAGGCTTTCACCCCAGACTTCTGTTACGTCTTCTTGGGCGGTGGCGCCTCCAAAGCTGCGGCCAAGGTAGCCGCACGCTTTTAGGAAGGAGCAGGGACCGGACCACCCGTGGAGAGAGGGGGCACCCTAAGGACCTGACTGTCCAGGTTAGCTGAAGATTCGAACATAACCAAGAATGCATAAGAAATGGGCACCGGGTCAAGTACCTCAAGAACCTCAACATCCGAGTCATCGTCATCAGGCTAATCCCTTAAAGAAGAGGCCTTACCAGAGGTGCGTTTGGTGGTGTCCGGTGAAGGAAAGAAGCTCTCCGGGTCAGGCTCCTCCTCATCTGGCTCGGTCCGATCCGCCACCCACTTTCTCACCAGCACATCGCCATCCTCAACTGGTTGCTGGAGGAATGGTTGAAAACAAAAGAATTAGTAGTTGAGTTACAGAGATTGCCCGGCATACTGAGAAAATCCGGAAAAACAACAAGAGAGAAATTTACCTTTGGAGGTAGGTTGTCCAGGGTATAGGGCGCAAGCCCCCATTCCCAAGCCTCGGAGAACTCCTTCTCCATGTTGAAGATGGCCTTGACCCAGGGGGAACACCGCCGAGTTGTCAAGCTCGAAAGAGGAAGTCCGGTGGGGGTCGAGGGGGCCGCTCATGTAGCAGATCTTGTGGGAACACGTCTGCAGGGGGGAGACCCGGCTGCGGACGAATGTGATTATGATATCCTTGCCTCGTAATCTCTCCTTGAGCAGCTCCTTGATCCGGCGGTCGACCAAGTTCACTAGAGCCGTGGGCCGCTTTTCGATGTTGTCCCACAGAGAGGTGTTCGGGACTCCGAGCATGAAGGGGAGGAGCCGGATCAAGTCCTCATCTGAGGTATTCCAGACATAGAAGAATGTCCGGGCCCAGCCGTTGCAAGACTCGATCTCGGTGACCAAGGGGAACGCGGAGGTCTTGCAGGGAGATATGAAAGCTGCACCGCATTGGGTAAGGTGTTTCTCAACCGGAGTAAGGTGCTTATCCAAGATGACATTCTTCCATGGAGCAAATAATTTGATCCACATCTCCTTGGAGGGCCAGAGGCCAATATACCCCTCTATGCTGGAGGCAAAAGAGGAAAGAGAGGTAATGGCGTTGGCGAGGACATGGTGTGGTTCCAGTTGATAGTTAGAAATAAAATCATAGAAGAAATCAGAAATGGGAATGCCGAAGCCGCGTTGGAAGTGGGAAAGAAAAACAACAAACTCCCCTAGATTCGGAGAAGGGGTAATCTCGTCGGCGGCAAGGCGGCAGGCAACACCTGTAGGGATGTGGTGCGTCACATACAGCTAGTCAAGGTTATCTTGACATACAAAGGCGTCGTCCCAGCCACCACGCACACGAGCTTCATCTTCTTCCTCTTGCTGGTCAATGATGGTGGCCTCCTCTTCAGTCATGGCGAGGTCGACATCCTCGAGGACGAAATTGGAGAAGAGATAGCCGGCCGCGGGGAAACCTTGAACCGCAGGGCCCCGTGGCGAAGACCTTGAGCAGAGGCAGCGACACGGTCGCTAGGTGGGGCTGGGCGCAGTTGCGGAGGCGCGGCACTAGAGTAGAAGCAGTGGCGGCAGAGGCGTCGCAGTGGAGAAGAAGAGAGGCAGGGGAGCGCGCGAAGTGTGGGGAATTTCCCCAAGATGGACCCTGCCCCTTATTTAACCGCGCGGTGAGAGCACGTAGTGGGATCAATTGTGGAGTCCCAACCGCATGGTGTGGCCATGTACGTAGCAGATCAACCAATCAGGTGCGATCAACAACAAGGGGTACACAAAACAAAAGTTCCTATGACGTGATGTGGTGGTATGGCTAACGAGGCATAGCTACGACAGTACGTGCGGAGCAGTTATTCCTGATATTACTATAGTAACCGGCGCGGTAAACAGGCGTGGCCCTTAAAATGAGGCAAAGTGATGATTACCCTCCACGTAGGATGTGGGGAAGCGTATGAGAGAAGGAAAGATAACACGGACATGAGCAAAGACCCGGCCAACGAGGAATGACTCGGAATGAGCCAAGGGAACATCAAAGTAAAGAATCTGGATTACGAGATAACTCGGCTGAAGAAGTGCATATTCGGATAAGGGAACCTGCTGTGGCCTTAGCAACTGAAGTTTCAAACGACCGCACCAGCTTCGGGGACTAATGTTGGGGGATACCCCTAGGTAGAGTCACGCCGGGGTATAAAGGCCGAGTTAGCCGAGGTGCGGCATGGTCAAAGCAAATACATGCCAGGTCACCTCAAGGCAGGCCGACTTATGGAGTAACCCGGCCCGGTTGGTATTAGCCCAGCATTAACCCGATCGGCATAAAGTGTATGTCGGCCATGTTCGTCTATCTATTATGCATGTACCCTAGTAGCCTAGTTAGCCAAGCGCTAGCCGGACTACCACTTGGCTTCTAAGAGAAGGAACGAATCTCCCGCTGGTCAAAAGGTGGCCTTTGCTAGCTGTAGCGTGAGCGAAGCAAGTAGAAGGAAGGACCAGCGGGGCAGGGGCGGCCAAGATGACGCGAGCAGTGTTGGGTGATGTAGCCCGTGTCTAGTGACGCTAAAAAGCATGGATTACATAGAGGGTTACGTCCATAGTCTGGACCAGCCGTTAAAGTGAATAAAGAAGCATCTAGCTTTAACCAAGGGGCATATTCGGGGAATATGCTGCCATGTGTGCCCTAACTTTGTAACCCGGGCTCCCCTATATAAGGAGCACCAGGGCCTCCATAGAAGGGGATCGATCATTTTCTCTGTCTAAGGTAGAACTCTAGAGCTAAGTTATGGGGGTAAGAGACATAGTCTCCTTCTCACAAACGACTCGAGGAGTATTTATAATCACCATTGATAGAGGTAATACAAAACTCTTGTGCGTGGAATCACCATGCTATCCCTCCCTGGATTCCCCTAGCGCTCATTGGCCCCATCTTTAGCCTATCCATGGCATCTGCCGTGCCACCACCACGACAAAATGGGTGTGGTGATGCAACATCTTTCAAACTGGTGATACAATGCATGTTGCAGTAGAATCCCAGCATGCTGCTAGGGTTCCTGGACATGTGTGGACACATGCTGGAGTGGCATCATTGCATGTGTTCTTTTCCAAAACTACAATGATGCACACTAATATACACACACATCCAAGTGGGTGTGGTGATGCGGCATCTTTAAAACTAGTGATACAATGCATGTGGCAGTTAAATCCGAGCATGCTGCAGGGTTCCTGGAAATGGGTGGTGATGACTGCAAGTGCACAGATCATTTGTAGGTAGTTTCGAAATAAATATATCGATCCCACAAGGAGCATGAGTCTAAAGTCTAATAACTCTTGAATTAAATATTGCGATAGAAATTCTATATAAAGTTCTAAGTAACAAGATAAAATGCAAGTATTATGTAAAAAGGTGTTTTTGGTTTTGGGTATAAGAGCAATAATAAAGTAAAGCAAAATAATTTAATACAGAAAGTAAGTATCATGTATGTAAGAGAGATTGGAACTGCAGTAGGAAAAAAGCGTTCTCAGGGAGTAGTGGATACACCAGTAGTATTGTAAAGATTTAAGATAAAGATTATCATCATGAACATTCTCAACTATGTATGTGTGGGAGGAACTCCGTATTTGGACGAATAGGCAGCAACCGCTACTCACATCATCCTCATAACCACAATAGACAGCAATCGACATCAATCGAATTACTACGCTATCAAGGGACGTAATCCCGTTGGACGTATCCCATGGCATGGATAGTGTTCCGTGAGTTTCATTGGTTACCCAAGATGATACATAAGGGGTGCCAACATCTTTATAGTCACTGTAAGTGCTAGGACGCTTCCATCTACCAACAAGTAGTTTCCTCCATCAAGTCCCCACGAGAGGCAAATATTGAGAGGTCGACTTCTCTGAACATCAAGATGTAGAGAATCTAACACATGGTCACAACGATGGATATCATAATAGACTTTATCTTATTTCAATCTCATACTAGGGTTTATCCATCTCCCCAAGAACTAATGATCTACTCAGACATGGAGGCAATCAACATCATGGAAATAGTAATGGAAACAATCATAGATGAATAGTACTTGTATAAATCCACAACGAGTATAGGAATTACAACAAGATCTAGAAAAGATGTATATGGGATGGATGGAGATGGTGGTGATGCAGCGGTGGGTGATGAAGATCAATGCCTTAGCCTCCCGGGATCTGCACATCCCTTGTGGATGAGTTCCCCCTCCCTTGTTCATTGAACCTTCTACGTATAGTTGGTCATTGAACCTTCTGCCTCCCTTGTTCTCTTTTGGTATTATTATTATTTCCCAAATAAGAGATTTATGTTGTTTTTGACTCCTTTTCTCCATAGTACAACTACTCCAATAATTGTATCCATTGGATTCATCATCTGTCCTGATCCTGGTGAAAACAGACATAAAATGTGCGTGCAAGTGCCATAAAATACCAAGATCCTACATCTAGAATGCAAAATAATAATGTAAAACATGATGCAAATACGCACTCATCAACTTCCCCTAGCTTAGACCCTTGCTCGTCCTGAGCAAGTCTTTAGCTTAATGGATGTGATCCTCATATTCATGAAGCTAAGTCGATAAAATAAATGAGGCAATTGCAGCATGTGTTTATCATGTACGATATAGGGGAATAAATTCATGAATAGTACCTTACTCGAACCATCTGAATAGTATTAGAAGGATTTCACACCTTAGTTATCAACAATTCATAAAAGATGAATCTCAACCTAATGTAAAATTGTCTGGTTCAACCGAATGAATTAACGAGGTAGTCCCAAGTGTTTTAGGATCAACGTATTCACTTGGGATTCAAAATCTCAAAAGTTTCTCTTTGTCATACTACAATAAAGTGGTATATTCCTATTTTCTCTTTGCACATTTGCTCTTTTTATTTTCTTTTGCATATATGCTCACACTTTTGTTTTAAGTGCTGTGAAAAGGAGCTAGCCATATTATAACATCCCAATTTTAGCAACCCTGGTTAGTTGTACAGAATGCAAAAATCAGGGGGAACAAAAACTTTTTCTTGTCCATTGGTGAAGTGTTTGCTTGTTGTTTGTTTGTGCTTATGCATATGAATGTGTATTACATGATATACTCCTTACCTCAACATCAGTTGACAAAAAGCTATTTAGCAAAACTATCCTGGCTCATCTTACATATTGTCAAATGTTCTGGCATTTCAAAACCTGAGCCAAGAAGCCTTTGCAAACCAACTATTTTAGTAGCTTCTACTGATCAAACTATGGAGAGCTGTATAACATAATCTCCTTATGTTTTCAAGACAGAACCTTCAACTACTCTTACATCTAAGATCTCCAAAACCTTTTCGTAAGCTTTTGCACTATACTCTAGGTAGTGATACCAAGGACCTTACCTTGTTCAAACTCCAACCTATTTCAAAATACCCATTCTCACCTCAAGCCAGGCTTGGTGGTAACCCTAGTAGTAGGTTTGCTTAGTTTCTTAGATGAGTTGCCTTGATATGTTGTTTGACTTGATTGCTTAGAAGTAGTATGAGCTACCCTAGGAGCTCATCCACTAGGATCAGGATACTTCAAGATCACCCAATCCTATGAAAGAATGCAAGATGGATCTGATCTCTAGCCACTAGGTGATCATCTAAAACCCTTAACCAGATCAATTCTGAAGATATCCATTCTAGAAGCTTCCAAGTCAATGAAGACCAATATCAAGCATGGATACCTTCTACTCAACCTACAACTCAACATAATCCACTTGATGATGCTTGGGTACCTTGCAACCCATCAAAAACATCCCCTCTCATGCTATAGTCAAAACCCACAAAACTTCCAAATTTGACAAAGTCTGGAAACTGTTTCAACATCACCTTTTTGGATGTCTCCCTTTCTCAATCCTTGTGCATTTTTGGTAATGCACCTGAACCATATTGTTCACCATCTTAAGGACTACCAAGGGTCACTCTTTCCCTTGGTTAGATCATCCTCCAACCCACTTGTTCTTGATGGTTTTGCAGGCAAGAAAATAACTATTCCTGCAAATCTAGTCAACATGCCTACTTTGATAGAAGCTCACACCACCATCCAATCTTCTATGGACCAACTCCTTGAATGGTTGTGTTATACTCATATATATATCAATATCTACTTCACTTGTTCCAAGTGGATCTTTGTGCTACTTAAACCCACGAGGTTTTGAAGGCTAATTGATAATCTGCTTTGACATGCTTATTTTATTCAAAGTTTGAAATCAATCCTTGGAGAGCTCAAGCATGATCAAGCCCAAACCTCTGTACCACGGTGATCCACATAACTTGGTATACCTATCCATCTATCCCTTGCATCAAGGTGAGATCTGAACTCCAAGATAAACCCATGTTTTGATGGCATGAAATTAACATCACCCTAGATCGTTAATCCAGGGTATTTCACCAAAATCAACTTGGATTCTCCCATCCCAAGGTTGGAAAGGCTTGATACACCTTGTATACATCATCTACCTTGATCACCTAGATTTATGAAATATTATCCCTAATTATTATGATGCCAAATCAATTTAATCTCTTAAATAAACAAAATCTCCAAAACTCCTTCCCTAAAGGGAAGTTTGGTTTTTGCCAAAACATTTCCCCAAATTTTGGCTCAATTTAGATCCATATATCATACCCTAACTTCCTACTTCAAAAATAAATATTTTTGAAGAGCCTTATTATTTCTTTTTGCCCATTTTCTTAAATGGCTCAATTGGAATAATAAATGTTTTAAATACTTCTAAGCCACAATAAATCTTGGGAAAATTCCCCTAAGTGTGTGTTCACATTTGGGACCATCTCACATCAAAATCCAACAAAGTGCAACGTAAAAATATCAAATGAGCTCCAATACTTCATTTCTGCAGTTTTTGAGTAAATAGATTTAAGTGGACTTAAACTCCTCTGAAAAATCTCAAATAAATCCCGGAAGTGTATCTTGACCTCATCTACCCATCAGTACCATATCCCTACCTTGCCCAGTCCAAAATATTAAACTTCCTTCACAAGCCTCATTTTGATCAAATGTGGCAAACTAAGGAATTAGTGGCCTAGACCAATTTAAAAATCACCACCAAGGCTCACCACCACTCACCACAGCAAACACCATCTCCTCTGGTCGTGATTACTGTAGCTAATCACTGTATCATCTTGTCCTTTAGTGCTTGGACACTAGCACTTACCCCCATGTGGGTGTCTTGGCATGCAAAACCTCTTTACTCCTCTTGGAACAGCTACCCCTCCCCCTCTGCTCTGCAGCTCGACCAGAATACCACCCTCCACGCCCACAGCAACACCAGCCCTGGCTTCCCCTCCTCTCCTCGACTCCGGTGACCATCGAGGCTACCATCGAGGTGACCATCGAGGCTACCTCCGGGAGTGTGCTTGCGCACAGGGCGTCCATGCGTCGAACCAGGCTTTGTTCCTCGTTGCCAGAACCGCCGCCGACCCCTACGTCGCCCAGCACCCTCACCGCCGACATGCATGCCTCCCCGAGGCCTCTCTGGCGAGCTCCAGTGAGCCTCGTTCGGGCGTCCCCGCACGAGCCCCGCATCGACGGCGAACCACCGCGTGCCACCCCTCCCCAGACTCGCCGTCGAGCGCCGTTTCATCCCCGCCGTATTTCCGCCGCCGGTGATGCTCCGGTGAGCCTCCCCCGCGTCTCCCCGACGCCGAGCTAGGGTTCCCGCCCGACGCTCCTGTCGCGAGGAAGGAGAAGGCCTTTGGGCCATTGATCTCCATTTAAATCGTGCGACCGAGGACCCTCCGTACCGCTTCAAGTCAGCTAGGAGGCTGACGCGTGGGCCCATCCCGTCAGCGATTTGAACCCTGGCCTCCCACGCAGTGTCCCGCCCGGGTGGGCCAAATTGTTTCCATGCGGCCCGTTTCCGCTTAGATCAGGCCCGGTAAGCCCCTATCCCCTTTTTCCTTTATTCAAATTTATTAATCTGTTTACTACCCTTATGGTTTAATTCGAGATAAAAATGAAAAATACCCCTTTTTCCCCAGAGTCAATTTTTGACATGTTCTTGTATGTTTTGCCTAACCTGCAGAACCAAAGTCCTAGCCTAATATTTTTCCAATTTGGGTGGAAATCAAAATTCTAGCACCTATCCTTTTCACTAAATAAAATCCTTTGTGAGCTTCACATATCCAATTGCAGTGAAACCAACTGCCCTTGGTAGCTTTTGAACATACCTATCCTTGCACCTTGGTCCCCTGGCAAGGCGAACAGTAGATTGTCTTTAGTAAAAATAACAAAAACAACTCTAATCTTACTTTAGAAATTTCTCTAGGTTAAACCAACAGAGGTAATGACCCAATTCCAACTCCCAGTAAAACTCCATACCAATACCTACCAAAAACCAGGATATCACCATTTATTGGCCCTCTGATGAATTTGAATGAACTAAACATTTCTGCCCCTATTGTTTTCACTAGATAAAACAGTACAGTAGCTCTGCAACTCCAAAAAGAGTGATTCCAGTTGGAACTAGGAGGTATTTGCAATACCTATCCTTTTCCCTTTACCTCATACCAAAAGCCCCTGTAGATTAAATCTGGTGAAAAAGACAACTTGTCTACAGAACTGCCTTGAGGAATTTCCTAAGGGCATTCTAGTAATTGTCTAGAGCTAATTCTAACTCTCAGTGAACAAGTATATTAAACCCTACTGAACCATCCAAGGAAATAATTTTTGGAGCTCCAGAAATTTTCTGAGGATTTATCTCCTAAAACTAGAGTTTTACCCACTAAATAATTCATAAGTAATTAAAGGAATGTGATAAAATAGTGAAACCACTTTTGTTGGAACCATTTTATCACCACCTATCTATTGGTATCACCCTTACACAATGGTATCATACAGAATAAGCCTTTGGCCCAAAGCCCCTTCCTAAGTAGTTCCTCGACACTAAATCCTAAGGGGAATGTTCATCCCTTCTTCCAAGCCAATCTCAATCTCCTAGGTCCAATCCTCTCGAAGCCTACTGAATCTAGTTAGATGTGCTCCACTTGCATGCTGTATGGTATTGGAGCTTGTATGCATTGTGTTGATTGTGCCCTTGTTTGTTTGCATGTGATGTCGGGACGGCGATAGTTGCGATGAAATCAGAGAGCAGAAGAAGTGGTATTTATTATTGGTATTGGTATTATTATGGTTGTCTAAGAAGAAGTCCAGGGAGAATTATGACATATTGCTGATCACAGGCAAGCCAACTTCTTGCTCATAAGCCTTGTCCTACTATTTTACTTATGCATGTTTTATCTGCTATTTCTGAAACTGCATTGTTTTACTATACGATGTTGTATATCTGGTAGTGGCTTGGCTCCCCCAAACCATTACTCAATGGTACTACTAAGTACAACCCCTTGATAATACCTATTTGTCCGTCGTGGAATAGATAGTGTATTTACACCATAACCCTTTGGAGACCTTGTTTTAGCCGAAGCAAAGCTAGAGGATGGGAAGACCCTAGAAAAAGTTTTACCAAATGTTTTATGATAAAACCTTGGTGAGGTGGGACCTTCCAAGAGGTGTTGAGAAAAGAAAAAGGTTTTTGTTTAAAAATGCTGAAGAAAAGATGGAGGAAAAAGGTTTACGAAAACGCACCTGGTTCTTTGCAGTTTTGCTAGAACAATTAACCCTGTGCAACCACATTACTATGGTATGGGACAGGGCTAGATTTGATGTTTGTCTATTCTGGTATAATTTGCCTCGCAACAACTACTGGGGACCAAAAATCCATGGAGCATGGGCCTTCTCACGTAAAGGGTCCATGTGGGACATCGACCTGGAGAAGGAATAAGGGCCTGCGCGCCTCCACGCATTACTATGAGCCCCTCATTGAAAGCGCAACACTTGGGAAGTGCAAAATGCGCTCCGGTTGGTCCTCGGTACCCGACATCCCAGTGTTGAGGGGAATAACACTCATAGGGTAGGCACCTATATTGGAGTGGGCATCCGGAGAGCCTTGATCGGTTACTCGACCCACGATCGGTGAATATCAGGGTAGTGTACCCGGATTATGTGGGTAAAGTGTACAACCTCTGCAGAGTGTAAATCTATTCGAATAGCCGCGTCTGTGGTCATGGACGGTTGGGAAGGTTGCTGTAGGGCGGTGTTGGTTTTGTTTCCAAACAGGATTTTCGGAAAAGAAAATGGCTTTGGAAATGTTTTGACCATGGGATGGTCGAAGAGGATACCTGCTTTGACCATGGGAGGTCAGACAGGTATGGAAGGAGTTTGGTCGTGGGACGACCTAAAGAAGGGAACAAATGAGTGACCTAGTCCAGATGTTTTCCAAAACTTTTCAAAAATGTTTCCAGATTGTTTTACAAAAGTTTTCAACTAAGATATGTAGATGCTATATCTACAAGAGAAACTAATTGAGAAAAGAACCTCTCTTGGAGCCCTCCTACTACCACAGCCATATTACATATCCTCTTGTTATTATTATTTTCTTGAGGTGGTTTGCGAGTACATTCAATGTACGCACCGGCTTTGTCCCATGCTATTAACTTGGCCAGATATCAAGAAGAAGATGGCGTTGGCGACTGTGCGAGCTAGGAAATTCTCCCAGTCAGTTTCCTGTAGGTTAAGGCATGGCCCGGGCTCTGCGCTTGATGAAGTTCCGCTGGTGATTAATGATGTAGCCATAAAGGCATTTATGTAAGTCTTGTAATTCGGTATATTCTTGGATGTTGTAAATATACTTGTCGGTTATGTGCCATGACTTACTAATCATGGGATCATGGTTGTATGCATAACATGGATTCTCGGAGGATTAAATCCGGGGGCCCCAGAGACTTGGTATCAGAGCCATCCTGACTGTAGGAGAACCTTAGTTAGCATGGTCGCTAGACATGAAACTTATTTTGAAAACCCCAGCTTTCGAAAACTAGTTTCTCAATGAGTTTCAAAAGGTCCTACTTCTTCTCTTACTCTAAGTAAATGATTTTAAAAATGGTTTCCTTTGACTCTCGCCCAAACATCAAATCTAGGATTTTAAATAACTAGGATCTAGAACCCGATGAAGACAATGAGAACATGATGAAGACAAGCAACTACCAGCAAACACAAGGAGACTACAATATCGCTCTACCATCGGAATCCTCATAATCAGAAGACATTAGGTGTTGCACTATCAAGAAACATCGAATATGCGACGAAGACTTCATCTGCAAGATAGAGACTCAGACCTGAAGAAAGACGATATCTAGGGTCAATAAGAATGGGATTCCCCTACATCACGAGTAGTTAACTCCTTGGTCCCTAACGTTGACCACGTTTGCTTGCCTAAGTGCATCCTGTGTTGCTTGATGTGTGTTGCTTGCCGAGGACATTGCGAGCCCCCTCGCTCTGTTCGCCTTGTTTGTATGCTCTGGTTTGCTTTGACCTCCTTAAAAATGTGACGCGAGGAGCGATAACCCACCTAGTAACTCCGGAAACCCCTATGTTAGCTGTCGGTAATGAGAACCAGACTAAGCCCGAGAGTATATGAGAGCAAAAGTATTGCCAGAACGAGAAGTTCGATCCCGTCAAGTCAGAATCAACTCGAAGATTCCACCTCAGCGGGACGGCATACCTCGTCAAATTCACCTCGCAAGACTCGTCAATGGCACTACACCCCTTTGTTCCTCAGTCTATTGCAGCAAGAAATCCTGTTGAAGCCGGAAGTCAATCACCGAATAATCCTCAATATCCCCAAGAAACCATCAGAAATGTCTACCAAGACAAGAAGTGACTTATTACAACCCCGAGAGACTAACGAGTAATAGATCCCTCTGCCCCACCAACAGGAAGTTCCTCACCAGAAGGCCAGAATACTTCAGTTCCCCGAAGACGATGATGCATGAAGACAACGAGTCCACTCCGCCATCGAGCTGAAGCAACTCAAGGAATTCACATAAAGACGTTACCTCCGATGATTAGTTTTCCTACCCCGATTGAAGGCTAACAAGGTGAGCCGTAAACCGCTAACCTACCTGGAGGTAACCACCCTAAAGGATTCGTTAGGAAACCACCCGTCCAAGGTTGGTAAAATAAGGCATCTCCCGAAGACTCCGGCCCAAGACTCTGGGAAGATACAACCTTCCTCTAACATCAAGACCAAAGATCCGCTCCCCTTCTAAAACACCTTAGTGAAGTCTTTCCACTCAATCCCCAGAAGACCGCCTACCAGAAGAGGCTTCAGAAGAGATCCCAGGATCCGACGTCTTTTCGCCAAATAGCAACCCGGGTGTTATCGGAGGAGAAACTAACTAAAGATCCTACGAAGCCCCTCTGCTAATTCAGCTGGAAACATACCTGAAGGACCACAACAGCGACAACCCCTCAGTTCCAATCACTTAGAGGACGTATGTCTCCGATGGCTTCAGCAGGCTAAGTACGAATAATAGTAGTATAAAAGCCCAATAAGTCATAGTTCCTGGAAAACTTCCGAAGGCCTCTACCCCAGAAGAAAGATGGACAACAGTCTTCCAAACTTCATCCAATGACTTCAATAAGGAAGAGCTAACCCAGTCTAATCCTAAGGGGGAAAGACTACAGTCTTTCCCACCAAGAATAGGGTAACCTCTTGGCAGAAGCAAACTCAGAAGTCTCGACCATAAAGCCAGCAACCAGGATAGGCTACGCCCCTAAGGAAGAGCTGTAAATCCTTAGAGAGAGGTACTCCCGGCCGCAGAATTCTATCCTCCGACAAGTACCCCGTGAAGTTCAGCATCGAGATAGTCAGCCAGTCTAAGCCCTCAAGTTATAGAGTCCAGAAGGAAAAGAAAGTCACCCCTCGCAATCGCGACTAGACTCTGCTCAACTCTCCGTGCATCTCGGAAGACTGAAGCTCAACTTCATCGACAAAGTAGTCACTTTCAAAGACGGAGTCCGTAAGGTAGTACGCATAAGACACCTAGGATCAACCCGACTCAAAAATCCCCTAACCTTACTCTCCCGAATCTCGGGACGAGATTCTTTTAAGGGGGAAAGGTCTGTAACATCCCAATTTCAGCAATCCTGGTTAGTTGTCCAGAATGCAAAAATCAAGGGGAACAAAAACTTTTTCTTGTCCATTGGTGCAGTGTTTGCTTGTTGTTTATTTGTGCTTATGCATATGAATAAGTATTAGATGATATACTCCTTACCTCAACATCAGTTGACAAAAAGCTATTTAGCAAAACTATCCTGGCTCACCTTACATATTCTCAAATGTTCTGGCATTTCAAAACCTGAGCCAAGAAGCCTTTGCAAACCAACTAGTTTAGTAACTTCTACTGATCAAACTATGGAGAGCTGTTTAACATAATCTCCTTATGTTTTCAAGACAGAACTTTCAACTACTCATACCTCTAGGATCTCCAAAACCTTTTCGTAAGATTTTGAACTCTACTCTTGGTAGTGATACCAAGGACCTTACCTTGCTCAAAATCCAACCTATTTCAAAATACCCATCCTCACCTCAAGCCAGGCTTGATGGTAACCCTAGTAGTAGGTTTGCTTAGTTTCTTAGATGAGTTGCCTTGATCTGCTGTTTGACTTGATTGCTTTGAAGTAGTATGAGATACCCTAGGATCTCATCCACTAGGATCAAGATACTTCAAGATCACCCAATCCTAAGAAAGAATGCAAGATAGATCTGATCTCTAGCCAATAGGTGATCATCTAAAACCCTTAACCAGATCAATTCTAAAGATATCCATTGTAGAAGCTTCCAAGTCAATGAAGACCAATATCAAGCATGGATCCCTTATACTCAACCTACACCTCAACATCACCCACTTGATGATGCTTGGGTACCTTGCAACCCATCAAAAACATCCCCTCTCATGCTCTAGTCAAAACCCTCAAAACTGCCAAATTTGACAAAGTCTGGAAACTGTTTAAACATCACATTTTTGGATGTCTCCCTTTCTCAACCCTTGTGCATTTTTGGTAATGCACCTGAACCATATTGTTCACCATCCTAAGGACTACCAAGGCCCACTCTTTCCCTTGGTTATATCATCCTCCAACCCACTTGTTCTTGATGGTTTTGCAGGTAAGAAAATAACTATTCCTGCAAATCTAGTCAACATGCCTACTTTGATAGAAGCTCACACCACCATACAATCTTCTATGGACCAACTGCTTGCATGGTTGTGTTCTACCCATATAGATCTATAAATATATACTTCACTTGTTCCAAGTGGATCTTTGTGCTACTTAAACCCACAAGGTTATGAAGGCTAGTTGATAATCTGCTTTGGCAGGCTTATTTTATTCAAAGTTTGAAATCAATCCTTGGAGAGCTCAATCATGATCAAGCCCAAAACTATGTACCATGGCGATCCACATAACTTGGTATACCTATCCATCTATCCTTTGCATCAAGGTGAGATCTGAACTCCAAGATACACCCATGTTTTGATGGCATGAAATTAACATCACCCTAGATCCTTAATCCAAGGTATTTCACCAAAATCAACTTGGATTCTCCCATCCCAAGGTTGCAAAGGCTTGATACACCTATATAAATCATGTACCTTGATCACCTAGATTTATAAAATATTATCCCTAATTATTATGGCGCCAAATCAATTTAATCTCTTTAATAAACAAGCTCTCCAAAACTCCTTCCCTAAAGGAAAGTTTGATTTTTGCCAAAACATTTCCCCAAATTTTGGCTCAATTGAGATCCATATATCATACCCTAACGTCCAACTTCAAAAATAAATATTTTTGAAGAGCTTTATTATTTCTTTTTGCCCATTTTCTTAAATGGGTGAATTGGAATAATAAATGTTTTAAATACTTCTAAGACACAATAAATCTTGGGAAAATTCCCCTAAATGTGTGTTCACATTTGGGACCATCTCCCATAAAAATCCAACAAAGTCTAATGTAAAAATATCAAATGAGCTCCAATACTTCATTTATGCAGTTTTTGAGTAAATAGATTTAAGTGGACTTAAACTCCTCTGAAAAATCTCAATTAAAACCTGGAAGTGTATCTTGACCTCATCTACCCACCAGTACCATCTTCCCACCTTGCCCAGTGCAAAATATTAAACTTCCTTCAGAAGCCTCATTTTGATCAAATGTGGCAAACTAAGGAATTAGTGGCCTAGACCAATTTAAAAATCACCACCAAGGCTCACCACCACTCACCACAGCGAACACCATCTCCTCTGGTCGTGATTACTGTAGCTAATCACTGTAGCATCTTGTCCTTTAGTGCTTGGCCACTAGCACTTAACCCCATGTGGGTGTCTTGGCATGCAAAACCTCTTTACTCCTCTTGCAGCAGCTACCCAACCCCCTCTGCTTTGCAGCTCGACCGGAATACCACCCTCCATGCCCACAGCAACACCAGCCCTGGCTTCCCCTCCTCTCCTCCATGCCCGATGGACCAAGTCCATCAAGAACCTCTCTCTCTCGCTATATATTGCTAGAGGCCACTGTAGCTCTCCCCTCCCCCTCATTTGCCTCCTACCCCTCTACCTCAGCTCTGTAAATCCCCGTCTCCTCCTCCCTTGCTCTGCCCTGCTCGAGAGAGGCAGAAAAATGAGCTCCTCGGCCATAGTGAAGATATACTCGGGAGCCCTCCTTCCAGCTCCCTCCGCTCTTCATGTCCCCTTTTCTGAGATACCCTTGCCCCTCTGGGTCTAACCCCACCCCTTTTCCGGGATCCCCACCGCCGCAGGTACCAACTCCGGCGACCACCGAGGCTACCTCCGGGAGCGTGCTTGTGCATGGGGTGTCCATGCGTCAGACCAGGCTCTGCTGCCCGTCGCCAGAACCGCCACTGACCCCTGCGTCACCCAGCACCCTCACCGTCGACATGCATGCCTCCCCGAGGACTTTCCAGTGAGCTCCGGCGAGCCTCGTTCGGGCATCCCCACGCGAGCCCCGCACCGACGGCGAATCACCACGTGCCACCCCTCCCTAGACTCGCCGTCGAGTGTCGTTTCATCCCCGCCGTCTTCCCGCCACCGACGATGCTCCAGTGAGCCTCCCCTCGTCTCCCCGACGCCGAGCTAGGGTTCCCGCCCGACGCTCCTGTCGTGAGGAAGGAGACGGCCTTCGGGCCGTTGATCTCCATTTAAATCGTGTGGCCGAGGACCCTCCATACCGATTCAAGTCAGCTAGGAGGTTGACGCGTTGGCTCCGCCCGTCAGCGATTTGAACCCCGGCCCCCCGCACAGTGCCCCGCCTGGGTGGGCCAAATTGTTTCTCTGCGGCCCGTTTCCGCTTAGATCAGGCCCAGTAAGCCCCTATCCCCCTTTTCCTTTATTCAAATTTATAAATCTGTTTACTACCCTTATGGTTTAATTCCAAATAAAAATGAAAAATACCCGTTTTTTCCCAGAGTCAAGTTTTCACATGTTCCTGTATGTTTTGCCCAACCTGCAGAACCAAACTCCTAGCCTAATATTATTTCCAATTAGGGTGGAAATTAAAATGCTAGCACCTATCCTTTTCACTAAATAAAATCCTCTGCGAGCTTCACATATCCAATTGGAGTGAAACAAACTGCCCATGCTAGCTTTTGAACATACCTATCCTTGAACCTTGGTCCCATGGAAAGGTGAACAATAGATTGTCTTTAGTAAAAATAACAAAAACAGCTCTAATCTGACTTTAGAAATTTCTGTAGGTCAAACCAACATAGGTATTTACCCAATTCCAATTCCTAGTAAAACTCAATACCAACACCTACCAAAACACAGGAGATCACCATTTATTGGGCCTCTGATGAATTTTAATGAATTAAACATTTCTGCCCCTAGTGTTTTCACTAGATAAAACACTACAGTAGCTCTGCAACTCCAAAAAGAGTGATTCTAGTTGTTACTGGGAGGTATTTTCAATACCTATCCATTTCCCTTTACCTCATACCAAAATCCCTTGTAGATTAAATCTGGTGAAAAAGACAAGTTGTCTATAGAACTTCCTTGAGGAATTTCCTAAGGGCATTCTATTAATTGTCTTGACCTTATTCCAACTCTCAGTGAACAAGTATATTAAACCCTACTAAACCATCAAAGGAAATAATTTTTGAAACTCCAGAACATTTATGAGGATTTATCTACTAAAACTAGAGTTTTACCCACTAAATAATTCATAAGTAATTAAAGAAATGTGATAAAATAGTGAAACTACTTTTGTAGGAATCATTTTATCACCAGCTATCTATTGGTATCATCCTTACACAATGGTATCATAAAAAATAAGCCTTTGGCCCAAAACCCCTTCCTAAGTAGTTCCTCGACACTAAACCCTAAGGGGAATGTTCATCCCTGCTTCCAAGCCAATCTCAATCTCCTAGGTCCAATCCTCTCGAAGCCTACTGAATCTAGTTAGATGTGGTCCACTTGCTTGCTGTATGGTATTGGTTCTTGTATGCATTGTGTTGATTGTGCCCTTGTTTGTTTGCATGTGATGTCGGGACGGCGATAGTTGCGATGAAATCGGAGAGGAGAAGAAGTGGTATTTATTATTGGTATTGGTATTATTATGGTTCTCTAAGAAGAAGTCCAAGGACAATTATGCCATATTGATGATCTCAGGAAAGCCACCTTCTTGCTCATAAGCCTTGGCCTACTATTTTACGTATGCATTTTTTATCTGCTATTTCTGAAACTGCATTGTTTTACTATACGATGTTGTATATCTGGTAGTGGCTTGGCTCCCCCAAAACATTACTCAATGGTACTACTAAGTACAACCCCCTTGATAATACCTATTTGTCCGTAGTGGAATAGATGGTGTATTTACACCATAACCCTTTGGAGACCCTGTTTTAGCCGAAGCAAAGCTAGAGGATGGGAAGACCCTGGAAAAAGTTTTACCAAATGTTTTATGATAAAACCTTGGTGAGGTGGGACCTCCCAAGAGGTGTTGAGAAAATAAATAGGTTTTTGTTTTACAAATCCTGAAGAAAAGATGGAGGAAAAAGGTTTACAAAAACGCACCCGGTTCTTTGCAGTTTTGCTAGAACAATTAACCCTATGCAACCACATTATTCTGGTATGGGACAGGGCTAGATTTGATGTTTGTCTATTCGCGTATAAGCTGCCTCGCAACAACTACAGGGGACCAAAAATCCCTGGAGGGTAGGCCTTCTCATGTAAAGGGTCCATGTGGGACATTGACCTAGAGAAGGAATGAAGGGCCTGCGCGCCTCCACGCATTACTATGAGCCCCTCATTGAAAGCGCAACACTTGGGAAGTGCAAAATGCGTTCCGGGTGGTCCTCGGTACCCGACGTCGCGGTGTTGAGGGGAATAAGACTCATAGGGTAGGAACCTATATTGGAGTGGGCATCCGGATAGTCTTGATCGGTTACTCGACCCACTATCGGTGAAGATCAGGGTAGTGTACCCGGATGATGTGGGTAAAGTGTACAACCTCTACAGAGTGTAAATCTATTCGAATAGCCACGTCCGTGGTCAGGGACGGTTGGGAAGGTTGCTATAGAGCGGTGCTGGTTTTGTTTCCAAATATGATTTTTGGAAAAGAAAATGGCTTTGGAAATGTTTTGCCATGGGATGGTCGAAGAGGATACCTACTTTGACCATGGGATGGTCAGACAGGTATGGAAGGAGTTTGGCCGTGGGATGACCTGAAGACGGAACAAATGGGTGACCGAGTCCTGATGTTTTCCAAAACTTTTCAAAAAGGTTTCCACATTATTTTACAAAAGTTTTCAACAAATATATGTAGATGCTATATCTACAAGAGAAACTAATTGAGAAAAGAACCTCTCTTGGAGCCCTCCTACTACCACAGCCATATTGCATATCCTCTTGTTATTATTATTTTCTTGAGGTGGTTTGCGAGTACATTCAATGTACTCACCGGCTTTGTCCCAGGCTATTAACTTGGGCAGATATCAAGAAGAAGATGGTGTTGGCGACTGTGCGAGCTAGGACGTTCTCCCAGTCAGTTGCATGTAGGTTAAGGCATGGCCCTGGCTCTACGCTTGATGAAGTTCCACTAATGATTAATGATGTAGCCATAAAGGCATTTATGTAAGTCTTGTAATTCGGTATATTCTCAGATGTTGTAAAGATACTTGTCAGTTATGTGCCACGACTAACTGATCATGGGATCTTGGTTGTATGCATAACAGGGATTCCCGGAGGATTAAATCCGGGGGCCCCACACATATATTTCAACTTATGTAGGAATTCAAAGTTCAATGATATCATATCAAATTCCAACTATATATGCAGCAATCTTATGCCTTGGGGATTCTACCTCAACTTGTTCTCACTCTATTTGGATAGCGCTTTCATTTTCCTTTGTTCAAGGTTTCTCTTTCAACTTAATTGTATAGATAATTGTTCTTTGTAAATCAAACCGTAGACTTACATCATATTGAATAAATTATCTTTAGGTGGTCTATTAATACCAATGGTGTGGAAGACTCCTATTGCTATCAATAAAGCAAACATAAACTCAATATTGCTCCATATATAATAATAAACTTGGAATTTCATAAATGGGATCGAATATTCCTGAAGGGAATTCTAATGATGAAAACTTTATTTCTAGTTTGAACTAATGCATAAATAATAATATTAACTTATAGGATAGATTGCAAGGTCTTAAAGATCTCCCAAGATTGGAATCAAGCCAGGCGGATCAAATAATCCCTTGCGATATTTGATACCGTGATTGTTGTAGATCACTATGGCGCCATGGCATGTAACATTGCAGTGCGTAGCTTCTTGTTGGTCTCCTCAAGAGAAGTTATGCGCCTGTAGCACCTGCATAGATCATATTGCAGAGTGTCCACCCTATCTGCAAGCTTGGTCACCAATGGAAGGAGGTCTTCCTTCTTCTCCATATCATTGTGACAGCGACGATTTTTGACGCAATGGAGTAGCTCCTACTTCTGGTATATCTCTAGTGCCCGCACACGATCCTTGGTCCTGGGGACAGCTTCTTCTTCCTCATCCATAATTGATGGATCGGGGAAGTGGAAACCGTGCCTCCACTCTTCTTGAGGCTTAACCTTCATACGAGCACCAATGGTTGGTTTCGAGGGTGGAACCTCACCTTCCTTACTAGCACCTACACCAATATTAGATAATTCCTTATGCTTGTGCGGCCTTGGATCTATGGTGATGAACTTGACTGTCTCCACACGCCCTTTTCCATGTGGCTTGTGATCTTCTCTTTCTTGTTGAGGTTTCTTCATCGCCGCCCAATTGATCTCAGGTGGATCATAGACATCTCAGTGGATGTAGACGTCAACCACGTCATCTTAGGAATCATTGTTGAAGTAGCTTGGCTCGACATACTCCTTGTACCTCGGGCTAAACCTCTCCACCTCCTCGTCATCGTCCTCCATGGACAGGCTGCTAGATCGGTCCCTGGAAGGAGGAATTAGCCACATGGGTTTTCTACAGCTTGAGACGGGATACCACATTGCTAGATTGGTTCCTGTAGATTGCGATTAGAGAGAGAGAGAGATAATGGCTGTATATAAGGGGGGCCAGAGGTCGATAAAACTCGCGAGAAACACGAAATTGTCATCCAAGAAAAGAATCCAAACGAAACAGAGAAAGAATTCATGGATTTGGAAGTGTCCTACCGCGTAACGACTAACTATACGGGCGTGGCCCATATAGGTCCAGCCGTATAGTTGGTTCCAGGCTGATATTTCAAAATATGTTGAGTGCAGGTCGATTAAATCATGACTCGGAACCAACAATAACGTTTTTTAAATCATAATAAAAAATGATAAGTGTTTGGGAGTTTAATGAGCAACTATACGGTTGAAATTTTTGCTCCGGTTGTATAGTTGTGACCGTATAGATACAGACACAAAAGAAAAATTATCTAAGAGTTTAACGACCAACTATACGGCCGGATTTTTGGTCCGGTCGTATAGTTGCGACCGTATAGGCTCAGATATCGAAAATAATTTCAGAAAGATGATACAAAGTGTCCAATGACCAACTAAACGGCGGGAGCTACCTCTCCGGTTGTATAGCTCCGCCCGTATAGTTGTAAAAACCCCTCTAAAACTTCAGAAAAACACAAGGATTTCAAAGGCAGAATTTTGAGGAGTAAAATTTGTGAAAAAATCACTTATTTTGGTAAGAACACTTACCTTGTACTTACCATTTGCTTAATCCGGGATGAAAAATTCCTCCCACAACAAGGACTCCTTGTCTTTCGGAGGAATTGACTTTAGTTCATTAAATATATCCCGTAAACAGAAATTCACCAGGACTAAAGTTCCTCTCAATAAGATTGGTGTCTTCCTGGGCAAACATGGACTCTAAATCTAACATTTTTAGTTCTTTCCTCTACATTATCTGCAACTCAAATTCATGAAGTGAAAGAATCCAACAGATCATCCTTGGCTTATGGTCTTTCCTTTCAAGGAGTTCTTTTAAGCCATCACGATCCGTGTGAACACTCACCTTTGCATCAACTATATAAGAACGAAATTTATCACAAGACAAAAAACAGCAAAGAGTTCCTTTTCTTCCTTAGGGTAATTCTTTTGAGCATCATTGAGAGTTCTACTAGCATGATGTATAATATTAGATATACGACCAATATGTTGTCCAAGCGTTACTCCTATAAATCATCGCGAGCTTCACATACTAAGTCAAAGGTTGTATCCCAGATAGGTGGTTTAATGTTGGGAGCACAAGTTAAAGCATTTTTGAGTTGATCAAAGGATTCAAGACACCTATCATCAAAATTAAATCTCATTCCCTTTTGCAAAAGGTTAGTCAGAGGTTTAGATATCCTAGAGAAATTTCTAATGAACCTTTTGTAAAAACCCACATGACCAAGAAAACTTCTTATACCTTTAATATCCCTAGGTTGCGGCATTCTCTCTATTGCTTCAACGTTAGCTCTATCAACTTTAATTCCCTTACGTGATACCTTGTGTCCGAGGACTATACCTTCTTTGACCATAAAGTAGCACTTCTCCTAGTTTAGAACAAGATTAGTTTCTTCATAACGCTGCAAAACTCTTTTGAGATTATCCAAGCAACTAGTAAATGAAGTTCCATAGACAGAAAAGTCAACCATAAATACTTCCATTATAAGTTCTATAATATGCGCAAACAAAGGAGTCATACATCTTTGAAAAGTAGCTGGAGCATTACATAGACCAAAAGGCATACGCTGGTAAGCATGTAAACTATAAGGACTTATGAAAGTTGTTTTAAGTTGGTCATCCAAATGAACAGGTATTTGAGAGAAACCATAATATCCATCCAAGTAACAAAAATGAGTATGGTTTGCTAACCTTTCTAAAGTTTGATCTATGAACGGTAATGGATAGTGATCTTTCCTAGTTTGATTATTTAATTTCTCGAAGTCTATGCACATCCTATGCCCAACAATAGTTCTAGTAGGTATTAATCCATTATTTTCATTAGGAACAATAATAAAACCGCCCTTCTTAGGGACACAATGAACATGATTTACCCAATCACTCTCTTTAACAGGATAAATTATACCTGCATCCAGTAGGCGTACAATTTCTTTTCTTACCACTTCTTTCATTTCACGCTTTAATCTTCTATAAAATTCTGCAACTGGTTTAACACCTTCTTCCATGAATATTCGATGGACGGCTATCATGGAACTGATGCCCTTCAAGTCATCCATTGAGTACCCAAAGGCCTTGCAATGCTCCTTAAGTATCCTCATGGGTTCTTCTTCTTATTCTCCTAAAAGTTTAGCACTAATAATAACAAGGAATTTATTGGTATCATCTAAAAACCTGTATTTATGATTTTCTGGTAGAGTCTTCAACTCTGGTGGTGGTAATTCCTCGTCCCCTTTCATTTCTAGCTCTTCAAAAGCCTCATCTGTCGGAGGTCCCAAAATAGGAAGTGAATCGAATTCATCTTCTAGTTCTCCTAGGGACTTGTCCTCCATCACTATTTCTTCATAATTTGGATCTTCATTTATTTCTTCTTCTTGATTACCAAAGAAAAGAGCCACCATTTCTTCAATAGTTCTCTCTTCCTCTTCTTCTTGTATTTGTGGAGGCTTGTCTTTAAATTTGGAAAAATGGAATTTATTTTCCCTTCCTCTAAGCCTAAGAGACACAATCTCTTTCTTGAAATTAATATAGGAACCTATATCACCCAAAAAGTTTATTCCAAATATAAAAGGTCAAAGGGTGTCAGCTGGCATATCAACAACTACAAAATTGATTGGAAAGTTTTTGTTGCCAATTGTGACAGTTGCATTGTCAACTACTCCCATTGGAATTATAAGGTTTTTATTTGCTAACATAATTGTTATATCAGTATTTTCAATTGTAGCCGGTTCTATTTCTTCATTTATTTCTAGGTAGAAATCATAAGATATAACATTAACTTCGGTGCCAAGATCACATAAACGGTAATGAGAGGTTTCTTTAAATATGCAGGGAAGAATAGGCTTACCGACATCTTTTACCTTTATTTTACCTTCAACCAATACGGAAGTTTCTTCATCAAGTTCAACTATGTTATGGTGTGAGTACATAGCCATAATTTATTCCTTGGTTACCTCTTCATCTTTGTTTTCTTTCAGGTGTTCAATGACTACTAGCCTGCTTTCATCTTCCTTCTTTTCCTGTACTGCTTTGACCTGTTCATATTCAAAAATATGCTTTTGTGAAGTGTTAGGGAAATATACTTCATATATTTGTTATATGGAGGCAAGTGTTGCTTTATCTTCTATTTTCTTTTCTGGTTCGGGTAGTGGATCATACTTGACTAGGCAGCTGAATCTTTCAAATTGGTGATACAATGCATGTGGCTGTTGAATCCTAGCATGCTGCTAGGGTTCCTAGACATGGGTGGACACATGCTGTAGTGGCATCATTGCATGTGTTATTTTCCAAAACCACAATGATACACACTGATACAAACACACATCCAAGTGGATATGGTCGTGCAGCATCTTTCAAACTGGTGACACAATGCATGTGGCAGTTGAATCCCAGCATGATGCTAGGGTTCCTGGACATAGGTGCACACATGCTCGAGTGGCATCATTGCGTGTGTTTTTTCCAAAACCAATATTGATGCACACTGATATAGACACACATCCAAGTGGGTGTGCTGATGCATCATCTTTCAAACTGGTGATAGAGTGCATGTGGCATTTGAATCCTAGCATGCTGCTAGGTATCCTGGAAATGGGTGGACACATGTTGGAGTGGCATCATTGCATGTGTTCTTTTCCAAAACCACAATGATTCACACTGATACACACACACATCCAAGGGGGTGTGGTGATGCAGCATCTTTCAAACTGGTGATACAATGCATGTGGCAGTTGAATCCCAACATGCCGCTAGGGTTCCTAGACATGGTTGTACATGGTTGCAAATAATTTGATTTATGTCAAGATGTATTTAATTGTATAATACACTCACTAAACACTCACTTTCCATTTTTATAATCTATTTCTATTTTCTATTTTAATCCCTTAGTCTATTTTGCTCTCTCTCCCAGTCGCAAATCACATAAAATACCAAATGTGTGCTCCCTCTGGCTACTACACCCTGATTGGTTGACACGGTTGTCACGTGCGGATCGTGTACTCCAACCATTTATCCTCTGTGATCCAATGCGGAGCGCTTCATGTGTCATGCTACACAGTACATCGTGAGAACGTATGGACATCTCTCCCTCAGCGATAATTCTACAAGAAGGAACAGATAGCCGTGCATTAAAAAAGTCATCGACTAGTCATGGCACATTTAATCTTGTCTCAAAACGCATGCATAGGGCAATGGGGTCATCGAGTGCATGGACATCGACAGGCGCTACTATTTATTGCCACTTTATTTTAACAAGGCATATCCCATTTTATGTAGCACGCTCTCAATCTCACTTCCAACTAGGCCCTATGGCAAGAAACTTCCACGTGTCAGCTAGAGGCCGAAGAGATGAGAAATGGGCCTCGAGGAGACCTAACGTCTCCACACTCATCCACACCTCCCTCTGCCTTACAACCACCTACCTTCTCATTTACATTTCCCATTATAATTATCTTTTATTGCCAATTTTATGGCCGTGTCAACCTTCATACTTAGAAATTGTGTCTGCTCCCTTTGCATGCGGCTGAATACAGAACTGCCACGCATGGCCCGGGAAAAAAGTGACGTACCATGCGCGTATCGCGGTGCACGCTGTAGTAGCCTATGCGGCACTGTGCACGGTGGTGTAACGAAACATCCCTTCCCTTCACATTTATTATAGAGCCCCTCTCCCTCTCCCTCTCCCTCTCCGCCTACCAACTCTCACTCTCGCTCACTATCCTCAGGCAAATGTCTCCACTATCCCATCACCTTCTGTAAACTCCCAAGAAAACTCCAACCACGCCGACAATGGTGAAGGAAGATGCGGTGTCCATCGTCGCCTCCAAGGCCGTCGACGACGTGGTCCCTGTCTCTATTCCGCCCCCCTCGAGGCGTTGAAAGCAGCCTCCTTCCCTATCCAGGACCCCATCAAGGCATCGATGGTAGCCGCCATCCCCATCCAGGACTTGTCCCCACTTCCAACGTAGCCACCGGAGAAGAGGCCCCAACTAGTCACGAGCAAATCTAGCTCTTCTAGGATCCCTACGATCTAGAGGAGTACATCGCTTCGCTGAACCCCTATGACACCGGCATTGACGACCCATGGTCGGAGGTAACTAGGGTTTGCTCCCCTTCCCTAGTTCTTCTCTTGTTCCCATTGTTACTCCTGGTCTGCGGACCCATGGTCTGCGGATGCTACTCCTGCTAAACAGCTTCTTTTGTTTTTGTATCTTGTGTGTGATGGCTACTGAGCAGCGAATGTATCGAACCTCATTAAGCAACCTACTTTCTATCTCTATATCCTATTTGGTTGCACACAGCTATATGTACATTTCTTTTGGTTTCTAAATATATGTATTCTGCCGGTGTGATTTGCTGCTCTAGATTTGCTACCAGATCGAGCTAAAACAAGGTCAAAAGGAACGAATGATCAAAGAGAGAAGCTGCTCTAGATTTTCTACCAATTTGAGCAAAAAGAAACATAACTGTTAGCGAGAGAGGAAAAAGGTGCTCTTTCAAACTGCCAATTAACAAGTTGCCATCTTGACAAGCTACCAGACACATTACTGAAACATAACACAAAGAAGTAAAATTTAATACACTTCTCTTCAAACCACTTGAGGCGCTAACCATCTTGACAAGATACCAGACACATACAGAAACTTAACACAAAGGAGTAAAATTTAATTCAATTCTCATCAAACAACTTGAGGAACTTGCCATCGTTCCTAGGAGACCAACTGCCACCATCCTAGTTTTCGCTTTCCTTTTCCTTATTGGGATCCCATAGCTTACCAAAATGCAAGTTCTTCCCACCTAGAAGCTGCCTTGGCGTCCCCATCTTCAGCATCCTGCAACACAATGAGCAGTGCATCACAAGCCTGGTTGTTACCGCTGGAAGATGCTGCCTCTCTGTTTGTTACTTCAGCCGTAGCCTCTCTATATGATGCTTCATATGCAGCCATTTGCTCTGCATATGCAGCATCATGCTCAACTAAACTGCATTTGGTACAAAGGGCTCCCCTAAGCTCGTCTTCCCTCTTGCAACTAGAGAAAACACGAGGAAACATAGAAAGAAATGGATCTGAATGTACAGCTTGTAGGTCACGTAAGCATCTATGGATGCATACTTCATGTTTATCTAAGACACTGGCCTCTCCTCCCATAAATCGTGCCTATTCTTAGGGAAATCTACCTTCATTTTTTTATGAGACTTATCGATGATTTTAGTTGCATGTGTAGCTATTCCATCCCTCCCCGAGCCCCCTATGATCTTGACAATACTCTGAATATTGATCCAATTGTGCGTAGGAATTGTAATTCCCTCTTAAAGAAATTTTAAAAAAATAAGTTCTGTTGTCGACAATGTAGAAAACAATTCCTTTTTACAAGGAATTGGTGCAGCGCCGGACACTTCTTGTCAGTCCTAAAAGTATGTAGTTTTTCATCATAAAATGCGTGACCAAAATTTGTAGTTACAAATGTTTTATCATTGCAAGATCATCATCTGACTATAATTTTTAAGCTAAAAAAGTTTAGTAATGCAAGATCAAGACTCTCAACATTGGCTTGTCGTAATTTATTTGGTCCTAATAAAATTAAATAGTTGCAAGATGAGCAAATGGATAGATTCCATAAGCAAATTTTGGGACTACTACAATTTAGTAAAGGCAAGATCAACTAATTAAGACCATACAAGTTACCATTTAAAAATAAGAAACCCCTAAAAGCGGTTAACTATAGAGAGCAGATCTACAAACCAGGAGAAGTGATAGACGAGGATGTGTTTCCTCTGGAGGGAATATGCTTGAGAGGCGATAATAAAGTGGTTATTATCTTATTCCTTGTTTATGATAAATGTTTATTTGGCATGCTATAATTGTATTAATTGGAAACGTTAATACATGTGTGTTTAATAAACAAATAAAGGGTTCCTAGTTATTCCTCTCTTATAAACTAGCTCTTTGATTAACAAGATGATTAAGGTTTCCTGATCATGGATAGTGGATGTTATTAATAATGAGGTCACAACATTGGTTGAATGGTGTGATGAACATTCATCCGTAGTATAGCAATACGATCAAAGTAATTGTGTTTAAATTGCTATAACATCGTATGAAGTAATTCTAGTCCTTAGACCATGAGATCATGTCAATCACTAACACTACAAGAGTAACTTGATAACATCAAACGTCACATTGTAATAGGGTGACAATAAAGGTGGGTTCAGATATTCCGAAGGTGTTATGTAGAGACTCATATATCAAGAGTGGGATTTGTCCATCCCGATGACGGATAGATATAGTTTGGGACCTCTTGGTGATATCACATTAACATAGCTTGCAAGTAAGTGAAGTGATCACTAGAATGTTACATCATGGGAACAACAAAAGAGTGCATGTCGGTAACAATATCAAACTATGTATGGAGATACCGATGATCGAATCTTGGACATGTAATATACTGCGAGACAAAGGGATTTAGTCAATGTTAAAAGTTTCACACGATCATGATACGTCCATAACGTATCTATAATTTTTGATGGTTTTATGCTAATAATATGCTTTTGACACTCCTTTTTGTATAAAGTTTATCATTTATTTGGACTAACCTACTAATAGTGGCAAAAGTGCACAATGTTTTGTTTTACACTTTGATGTGTAGGAGTTACCAAGAATACAAGTGGAAACCTTGTTGGAGTCAAATTGGGATTTTTCCAGAAATCTGTCTCAGGACTCTTTTTGAAGATGGTCACGTTTCGGGTCAAAGACAGCGTCAAAGGGAAAACTCTTCAACAACAAATTTGTTGGACATTTTGCGACAAACGTTTTGGACATAAAATATAGCTGATTCCGAGTCCGGATGGGCCTCGTACGCCCGATTTACTGCAGCCCAAGATGGGGTGACGGGAATCCAAGAAGCTATATAAAGGGAGGAAACCTAATTCTCCCAGGCCATCTCCACCCATGAATTTGCAGCCACCAAAGCCATCTTTTTGCCTCCCCCATGGATCCCATCTCCATGGGGGAGGGCTCCCAAAAAGCCATAAAGGAAGGGGGCTAAGGGGAGGTGCTCCCCCATGATACCGGCGGTGGGGAAGGAGTTCCACGCGGCGGCGCCGGCGCCGGCGCCGCCACTGCCTTCTTCACCATTTTCACCGTCATATCAATCACCTAATACTTCTAGTATGAAGTGGTTCATCCACCCACACACCTTTGTACCGTCCTATGTAAACATGGTGTTTGATTCTATAAGTTATAATCCTATGATCTATGTCATGTTTGTGTAGTTTGTTTGTTCTTAGATTGAATGGTTGAACATCTTTGGTTCATTAGAGTTGTATGTTGATATGGTACAGTCGTTTGGTGTCCATTATATTTGTGCGCGCATGTATTAAACATCATAGAGTTTGTAGTATGTGCAAAAAGAAGGGGGGAGTTCTACCGGAGTGACAGAAACGTGATGACGCGAACCGGAACGTTGCACGTATGGGAGTAAGACGACCATTAAACTTAAGGTTATGGTTGGGGAAACCTTAATGCATTGATTAGTACTTACGAATGTTTGCTAACAATCCAATCATATAGTACATGTAATTCCAAGTAGTGAAGCACATGTATATTTAGCCACTCACACATAGAAAACTGCATCGAAGACAATGAATCCAATCTATTCACTATTTAAACTTGGACAAAGCCACCACAATTACCACCACTATTCCACACTCATGGTTCTGTTAGTTTAGTGTATTTTATTGCTGCAGCAATTAGCTTTACTTTCTTGTTTTTTATTATCATGCAAAGGTATCTCTAGTACTCGTATTGTTGCTCTAGTTTTAGTTCCTAGATAATGCAAACGTTTAGTGTGCGTAGAGTTGTATCAGTCTTTGATAGAACTTGGGAGAACATTTATCCTACCTTTAGCTCCTCGCTGGGTTCGACACTCTTACTTATCGAAAAGGCTACACACGATCCCCTATACTTGTGTGTTATCAAGACCTTTTCTAGCGCCGTTGTCGGGGAGCAATAGCGTGTGGGTGAATATTCTTGTGTGCACTTGTTTGCTTTATCTCTAAGTAGGTTTTACTTTCAGTTTTAAGTTGTTCTCTATCTTAGTATGGATAGGGAATGTGAATTACAAAAAAAATTATTTGTACTTGTTACCTAAAAACGTTTTCAAAAAGGAAAGTGATTGGAAAGATGAGTAATGGTTAAGTGGGGGTCGACCTTGAAAACTTGTGTTCATGCCTATGAAACCAAAACAAATCTTTCCATGAAAGCTTTTCAGTTAAAAACTTGTAGGAATGCATGAAGCCTTGGAAAAGAAAGATATTTCTAGTATTGATCTTAATGCGTATTCATTCGAAAATACTTGAATCTTGCTCCTATGCCTAGCTGAAAGGCGTTCAAGAAAAGCACTATTAGGAGAATGCCTAACTTAAAGGCGTTAAAGAAAAGTACTTATTGGGAGATAACCCAAACGTTTTAGATGAGTCTTGGAAGTTATTACCTCTGTAATAACCGCTTCATATCCTTTTGTTTGCTTTTTGTGCCAAGAGTAACCTCTAATGAGAGAGAAGTAAGACATGGGAAGGTTGCTGTCTCGAAACAGATTTTTCTGCTTCGGTGTAAACATTCGTGTAAAATCTATATATGTCGGTTTGAGCTGTGATTTTTTGTGCTTCTGTCCCAGGTTGTTATCCAACTTTCATTAGTTCAGCACTTTTCCATTTGAGCAACAGAAGGTCTTCGAAAAAATTGGTTTTTACCTGCTGGTCTATTTTGACAGATTTCTGCCATTATTTGCATTTGCTTCTTGTTGATTCCTTTTTTGGTTCTCTTTTAGGGAATTGAGCTTTTTGACTGAAGTGCTACAGTAGATTGTGCTTTCATGAAATTTTTACTTGTGTTGAAACTTAACCCAAGGACTTATTATCTTGAGTGCACTAATGTTGCTAATGAATATTGTGTAAAGTTTTGTATGAAGGAAAATTTTCAAGTGTTAAGGAAAGAATGATGTAATGAGATGAAGAATGGACTAAAGCTCAAGCTTGGGGATTCCACCCCGTGTCACCCCAAGAAATATCCAAGAAGTACAAGTGTCAAAGCTTGCGGATGCCCAAGGCATCCTCTTCTTCATCAATAAAAATTTCAGGTTCTTCCAAACACTTCATTTTTATTATTTCATGCATAGTTGTGTTGTTCTTGGAGCGTCTTCATTTACGTTTTTGGTTTTCGTTTGCTTGGTTTGCTTAGTTTGCTTGAATAAATTGGTTGGACCCTCTCATTCATACATTAGTATTCAAATAAGATTGTTTTGGATTGGAAAAGAGTAGGAAAAGTTCATGCTTAAGTGGTAAAATGAGCTTGTTTTTGACTGTGACCTATGCTTTGTCATGTCACACTTGGTATTTTTTTCTTTATGCTTTGTGATTTTTGCTGTAGCTTGACATGTTACAAACAATTGAGATTGCTTAATGTGCCTTGAAAGAATCATGCATCGTTTTAGCATATTAAAGCATAATATTGTGGTATTCTCCTTTGATGCTTTATTTTGGTTGACTTGGCGCATGCTCACACCATGTTAAGACTATCCTAAGTCACCATAGCCTCTATGATCCTTTAGTTTTCGACTTGTAATATCACTTTATGCTTTAATTAATGATGTTTTGTCACTTTGCATGATTATGGCCATTATTGCTCTTTTAGTTGGTCGCTCCCAGTCTTTTGCTATCCTCCATAACCAAGTATGAGTTCCACTCATGCATCCAACTCCAAATAAAACCAAGTTATCCCAAAGAGTCCACCATACCTACCTCTTAGCATTTGCTATTCCAAGTATATTCATGCTTTTATCTACCTTCTGAATTAAACTTGTTATGAGAAAACTAGTGATTAAAGCTCTCACGAACTTGATGGCACACTTTACTTTTCTTGCCCCTAATAAACTTGAACCATTGTATCATCTATGTTATATATGCTTGCACTTATATGTTGGGGATTAGAAGAACCATGCTGTCATGGGGAACGCTTTCAACATTGCACTTGTACATTGTACCTAGTTGATATCATGCTCTTTTGTCTATGGATGTCGTCTGTGTGAAATAAAAGGGGAGCTTGTAAGTCCATGGATTTATGTATGTGTTTTAGAGAAACTCCTAGGCCGCCAGTCTAATCCATGCCTAATCATGGTGGAAACCTGGAGCGTAACCATAATGAGCAATCTACGAAGCATTCTTCTTATAAAAAAAGTGATAGAGATTGAGAAAAAAGGAAAAAAAGAGATGAGAAAAGAGGAAAGAGAGAAAAAAGCACCATTTTCCCATGGTAAATAAGAAGATTGCTAAGATGCTCGTTGTCTGCTTGCCTTGTCATTTTGATATGGGGATTCTTCCATATCAGCGGGCAAGGGGTACCCTGTTGGTGGTTCTCTATGATACACATGTACTTACTATGACAAGAAATTACCGATAACTAAACTTGAGTAGCATGAGGAGCGTCCCTCGTATTCAAGGGACATGAGATTTCCAACTTATACTTTCTCAAGCATATACTCCATAGTTTGTTCACATTAACCTTAATCACTTCAAGATGCTTATGATAGGGTCAATGAGAACTGAAAGCTAATAAGTACCATAATTTTTGGAGGCTCTTTATGAGACTTGAATCCCTACTTCCTTCTATGAAGGCCTTTCTTCCACTTTTATATTGAGTCTCCACCTTCTATCTTTATGCACCAATTAAGAGAGCATAGTTATCATTTTTACTTCTATGTGCATTGTCCCAAGACTTTTTGATTGATGCATAACTTTGATATTGCTTGTTCCTAAACTATTTGTATCTAGTCACCCTTATGAACTTTGAAGGTATCCTATGCATTTATGTTTTGCTACTCTATGAGGGACAAGCTGAATACCATTCTCATTATGCTTTCTTTATGTGAAACAAATAAAAGTCTTGCAAAGCATAGTTATTCATGATTTTTTTATTTGTGCCTTTTCATGTTACAACATAGTTGCTATGTCTTATTGTTATAACTCTATCTTTCATGATTCATGTTTAGAGTACCTTAATCCCAGCTACCAATGCTTTTACAATAATGACAATCAATATTGTGTTGTCTGCATGTAACCTCAAAAATTATATTGTTTTGATTGTTTACCTACTTGAGGACGAGAGGAACTAAGCTTGGGGATGTTGATACGTCCATAATTTATCTATAATTTTTGATGGTTTTATGCTAATGATATGCTTTTGACACTCCTTTTTGTAAAAAAAATATGATTTATTTGGACTAACCTACTAATAGTTGCAAAAGTGCACAATGTTTTTGTTTTACACTTTGATGTGTAGGAATTATCAAGAATACACGTGGAAACCTTGTTCGAGTCAAATTGGGATTTTTCCAGAAATCTATCTCAAAACTCTTTTTGAAGATGGTCACGTTTCGGGTCGAAGACAGTGTCAAACGGAAAACTCTTCAACTACAAAGTTGTTGGAAATTTCGTGACAAACGTTCTAGACATAAAATTTAGTTGATTCCGAGTCCACATGGGCCTTCTATGCCCGATTTACTGCAGCCCAAGATGGGGTGACGGGAATCCGAGAAGCTATATAAAGGGAGAAACCTAATTCGCCCAGGGCATCTCCACCCACGAATTTGCAGCCACCAAAGCCACGTTTTTGCCTCCCCCATGGATCTCATGTCCATGGGGGAGGGCTCGCTAGAAGCCATGAAGGAAAGGGGCTAAGGGGAGGTGCTCCCCCATGATAACGGAAGTGAGGAAGGAGTCCCTCGTGCCACCGCCGGCGCCGATGATGCCTTCTTCACCATCTTCACCGCCATCTCCATCACCTAATCCTCCTAGTATGAAGTGGTTCCTCCTCCCACACACCTCTGTACCGTCCTATGTAAACATGGTGTTTGATGCTATAAGTTATAATCCTATGATCTATGTCATGTTTATGTAGTTTCTTTGTTCTTAGATTGAATGGTTGAACGTCTTTAGTTCATTAGAGTTGTATGTTGATATGGTACAGTCCTTTTGTGGGGCCCCCGGATTAATCCTCCGAGAATCCCTGTTATGCATACAAGCACGATCCCACGATCAGTTAGTTGTGGCACATAACTGACAAGTATCAAAGTAAACATCCAATACATAACAAATACCTTCCATACCTTATTTGCCATTATGGCCACATCGATCAACATCAGCAGAACTTCAGCAAGCGTAGAGCCCGAGCCATGCCTTAACCTACAGGCAACTAACTGGGAGAACGTCCTAGCCCGCATAGTCTCCGTACAACCTTCTCCTTGAGATCTGGCCAAGTTAATAGCTAGGGACAATGGCAGTGAGTACTTTGAATGTACTCGCAAACCACCTTAAGATAATTATAATAACAAGAGGATATGCATTATGGCTGTGGTAGTAGGAGGGCTCCAAGAGAGGTTCTTTTCTCAAATAGTTTCTCTTGTAGATATAGCATCTACATATCTTTGTTGAAAACTTTGTAAACATTTTGGAAACCTTTTTGAAAAGTTTTGGAAAACCCTAGGACTGGGTCACCCATTTGTTCCTCCTTTATGGTCATCCCATGACCAAACTCCTTCCATACCTTTTTGACCATCCCATGGTCAAAACAAGGATCCTTTCCGACCATCCCATGGTCAAAACATTTCCAAAGCCATTTCTTTTCAGAAATCCTTTTTGAAAACAAAACCAGCACCGCTCTATAGGAACCTTCCCAATCGTCCATGACCGTGGACGCGGCTATTCGAATAGATTTACACTCTGCAGAGGTTGTACATTTTACACACACCATCCGCGTACACTACCCTAATCTACGCCGATCGTGGGTCGAGTAACCGATCAAGACTCTCTGGATGCCCACTCCAATATAAGTGCCTACCATATGAGTGTTGTTCCCCTCAACACCGGGGCGTCGGGTACCGAGAACCAATCGGAGCGCATATTGCACGTCCCACGTGTGCGCTTTCAATGTGGGGCTCATAGTAATGCGCGGAGGTCTGTAGACCGTTCGTTCCTTCTCCCGGTCGATGCCTCACATGGACCGTTGTCCAGAGAAGGCCCACCCTCCAGGGAGTTTCATCCCTTGTAGTAGTTGCGAGGCAGCTTATACCAGAATAGACAAACATCAAATCCAGCCCTGTCCCATCCCAGAGTAATATGGTTACACAGGGTTAATTGTTCTAGCAAAACTACAAAGAAATGGGTGCATTTTCGTAAACCTTTTTCCTCCCTCTTTCCTTCAGCATTTTGTATAAAAAAACTTTTTTCTTTCTCAACGTCCCTTGGGAGGTCCCACCTCACCAAAGTTTTATCATGAAACATTTGGTAAAAACTTTTTCCGGGGTCTTCCCATCCTCTAGGTTTGCTTCGGCTAAATCAAGGTCTCCAAGGGGTATGGTGTAATACACCATCTATTCTACTAGGGACAAGTAGGTGTCACCAAGGGGGTTGTACTTAGTAGTACCAAAGTGTAATAGTTCGGAGGAGCCGAACCACTACCATATATACATCATCATATAGCAAAACAATGCAGTTTTAATAAATAGTAGATAAAACATGTGTAAGTAAAATAGTAGGACCAGGCTTATGAGCAGGAAGGTGGCTTTCCTCTGATCAGCAATATGGCATAATTTTCGCTGGACTTCATCTTAGAAAATCATAATAACCAATAAAACCATCTCCTTCTGCTCTCCGATATAATCGCAACTATCGTCGATAGAGAACACATGCAAACAAACAAAAGGGCACAATCAATACAAGGCATACAATCATCAATACAATACAACAAGCAACTGAATAATAAAAAATTAATATTCAGATAGTTTTGAGAGGATTGGATTTAGGAGATTGAGATGGCCTTGGAGAATGGAGTGAACACCCCTTAGGGTTTATTGTCGAGGAACTACCTAAGAGGGTGTTTTGGACCAAAGACCTATTCAGCATGATACCACTGTGTACCAATGATACCAACTGATAGGTGTTGATAAAATGAAGCCAACAAAAGTGGTTACACTATTTTATCACTTTTCTTCAATTTATTATGAATATCCTAGTGATAAAAACTCTAGTTTTAGGAAATAATTCACCAGGATAGTTCTGTACTTCAAAAAATTATTTCCTTTGATCGTTAAGTAGGGTTTGATGTAATGAATCACCGAGAGTTGGAATCATGTCAAAAGAATTACCAGAATGCCCTCAGGAAATTCCCAAAGGCAGTTCTTTAGACAACTTGTATTTTTTACCAGGTTAAGCCTACAGACGCTTTTGAGTTGATTCCAAGGGCACAAGGTAGGTATTTAGAATACCTTTCTGTAGAAATTGCATTCACTCTTTTTGGAGTTGCAGAGCTACTGTGATGATTTTTCTAGTGATAAAACTGTATACAGAGATAATTAATTCACGAAAATTGAACAGGGCTTCAATAAATTTTTAGCTCCTGGGGTTTGGTAGACCTTAGTGTACCACATCACAGGGAGTCGGATTTAGGTTAATACCTCTATTGGTTTGACCTAGAGAATATATCTAAGGCAGAAACTAATATTTTTCGTTATTTTTACTATAGGCAAATTACTACTCACCTTGGCATGAGGCTTATGCTAATTGATGGGTCTAGTAATCACCTTCCAGGAGAACTTGGATTCATCCCAAATGGATATGTACAACTCCCTGAGGAATGTATTTAGTGATAAATGTACCTTTTTGTAGATTAATTGCCAGTAAATAATGAAAACTACTTTTGGCAAAATAACAGTTCTGCATGTTGCACAAAACATACATGAACATGATAAAAAAATTATTTGGACAAAGTACCCCATTTTCCATTTATATATATATCTAAACTGGATAGCTGTTTAACTAATCTAAAAAAATGTTTAAAGAAAAGAAAAGGGCAACTGGGCCGGGGTTTCTAGGGGGGGCTAGGCCGCACAGGGCAGATGCGGCCCACCTGGGGCGGAGCCGCAGGCGGGAGCGGGTTTTGCACTGCTGACGGGCAGGGCTGTCAACACCCGGATTTTTAATCCGAGATGCCCGTTATGCCATACCTCGCAATCCCAGGATTACCATTTTTGCGAGACATAACGGATTGGATATCACAGTACATCATCCATTACAAACCATACATAAGGTCTTACACAAAATAAGGATCTCATGATCTAGCCTTAATAAAACAAGTAGCGGAAATAAAAGATAAGCGTAGCGGTGGGGTCCATCTTCAGGGGCACAGGCAATGCTGACGAAGGCAGATGGTCCTAGTTATCATAGCCGTCATGTTGGCCATCATCTTGATAGTCTCCTTCATAGTCTGGCCATGATAATAGCCAGGGACAAAAGCCATGAGTACTCTTTAAGTACTCGTAAACTACCACTAACAAGTATAAAGTTCTAAGTTAAAGTGCTAACTCTAAGTTTAACTATAAAGTTAAGTCTGAAACCTAAGCTGAGTTCAGAAACCAAGAAAGATAAAGTAAAGTTCTAGAATCACTTAAGTTGGGAAGCTATTGTTATAATCACATCCCTGTTGTGGTCAAGTCAAGATTCATCATTCATATCAAGTTGTTTAGAAAACATCTGACAACGAAAAAGTATGGCCATTCCAACTGTCCATAACCGCGGACGCGGCTATTCGAATAGTTTGACACTCTGTAGAGGTGGTACACTTTCTCCACAAGATTCGATACATCTGTCAAGGATAACCCTGAATCATCATACTTAGTATGCAGATAATTAAACATAACCTTCCCTTTACACACCCTAGTATAAGCACCTCTCCTATGAGCATGGCCTCCCAACCATGACCATCAGTCATCTTGGGAACTGCATAGGTGGACATCATGAGAGGTTGCCTTAGCTCAGACCTCTCCCATAAGGGAACTAATACTAATGATTATAAATTTCCAGCTAAGCCTTACCCAATTTAGGTAGTGTGGTTGTACGGTAAATTTGGAATGGTAACGCATCGGAATCCAACCATCAGTTTTATAAAAGGGTTAAGGCTCATGCCTCAACATTTTCATCATCATCAACCATTTGTGTTTTCTCAACACATGTCAAAACATCTCAATAGAATGACTCATCACTCCAAGGTTTTCATCATTCATTTTCACCAAGTGTTCCCATCTAAAGTGACTCAAGTTTTTGATCTACTCTAACTACTAAGTTAAGAGTGTTCACTAAGATGGAAAAGATGGTTTCAATCTCATGCCCTAGAATGACATCTAAGGGTTCTAAACAGGTCAAGTTTTATACTTTTATGCTACCTTCAAACTAAGTAAAGAACTTTGGGTAACTAAGAGAGTAAAGCTTGTAAATAAGACTTAGGGTATTACTAGTCAAAGGGGTGTGATCAAAGCATGCTTAAGGCATCTTTGCCAAACCATCTAGTTTGATCCTAACTTGCTAAGCACTACACTTGCAAGTGTTAGCTTGCACTGTTAATGGTGGCTTGCAAGTACAACTTGCAAGGGTTAATCTTGGATAGTGCTAGCTTGCTAATAATAGCTTGCCTTGGTTGGTGCAGTGGTTGAAGTTTTCTTCTTCTTCTACTTGGTAGAACTCCTCCTCCTCAAAAGCTTGGTCGGTACTATCGTCTATAAATACATAGAGAGTGCACAATCACCAAACAGTACTTAACTAGGCTAAGTAGCATTCTAGGACACACATTTGATGATCTATTATCAGCACAAGCATCACAAGTTGAATTCCATAGTAATTCCATCAATGAGTAATTTCTACTCATTGAAAAATTAACTAAGATTTAATATTCACCACTTAAAATATGGGATCATGTTGACACATGTCATCACCACATATCCTAACATGTGGGAATTAGAATTAAGGGTTGGATCAATATTACTTTGGTTTAAGTTCATTATTTAATGATTTAAACTGACTAGAAATGCCTATATAGCATTATTTTGGTACTAGCCCAAAGTCACTGCATGTAAACCTTAATATTATTACATATTTAGATAGATATGATGAAATGTGATTTTTGAGAGTTGGAATCAACTCAAAAGCTAACTTGGTTGATTTTATAAAAATGTTGCAAGTTGCAAATGCTTCTGTCTTCTTATTTTTATTAGGAGAGATCTATAAATGTAATTGAATTAAATCCAACGGGCTTGCATAGATCATCTTAATACCTTTGAGGCATAGTTTGTTTCATGCAACTTGGATGTGTCAAACTCCCAGAATTGAATTTTAAAATAATGGACAGAAACTAGATTTAACTAAAAAGAAAAATCCAGATTTGAACGTGTGGGCTAGCACGGGAAAAGACTTGGGCCGGCCCGATGGCGCTCCACGGCACGGGGCTCAGCTGACAAGGGGGTCCCGCTTGTCAGCGGCACTTAACACGCGAAACGGCACGCGCGCTATGGGCCGTAGGATTAGAAGGGGAATCTACGGCTGAGGGTCGTCGTCGACGGCGAGCTCGAACCCTAGCGGCTCGGTGGGGGTCTGCTGGGGACGTACTAGGGCTCCAGCGGGGTCGGCGAGGCGGGCAAACAAAGTGGAAGACGACGGCGAGGCGAGGCGCGGTTGCGGCGGAGCTTGGGGTGGTCGCAATTAGCGGCGCCCTTCTCCTCCTGCCGCGGCTGCTCCGGCTCCAATTCCGGCGAGGCTGAGCTTTCCTTGCTCCAGCTAGAGGTGGGTGAGGCTCAGAGAGGTGAGGGGACTGGAGTGGTGTGGAGAGAGGAGGCTGGGGAGGGCTCCTTTTGTAGGCCTGACAGTGAGACCGAGCGGGATGGGCAGGCGACGGTGGCGACATGGCTACGGCGGGGTAGAGGCATGCTGCGGGTGGCGATCGACGTGCGGTTCCCTGGTGGTGCTCTAGGCATTGAATGTGGCCGTAGGGGCGGTGACATGCGGTCTGGGCGAGGTGGCGCTCTGAGCAGCAGAGGCGGCGGTGTCCACAGAGAGCGGTGGCTGTGAGGCGTTGGGCGGCCATCGGGGGTGTCTGGGGGGTTCTCCAGGTCGTGGCGGAGTGGCGGGCGCGGGCTGCGGCCAAGGGGCAGTCTGTGCCAGCGGGGATAGAGCACGCTCTGAGGGCGGCACCGGCATGGTGCGGTGGCACTGGGCGCAGGCTTTCCTCGGTGGTCCACGGCAAGGCTTGGCTCTGGAAAGGGACATAGAGGGGCGGTGAGGTGTGGCCTACCTCCTAGACATGGAGAGAGAGGCGGGCGAGGGCTGCTATGGCGAGTGCACGGTCGGCCAGCGAGAGGGTGCTCGGCATGGCTATGCAGTGCCGCTAGTAGGTAGGGAAGATGTTGGGGTCGGTCTGGTTGGGCTTGAGGGGGGACAGGAAGATCAAAGCACTTCAGAATTGCTAGACAAAATCAGTCCAAAACAGTATTAGTTAGGCCAAACTGACCTTGCTAGCAAGGTGTTTGATGAAATGGCCGCAAGAGAAAAAGTTTTGAATTTTGGTTTCAAATTTTTTGGGTGATCTCCACTAGTGCTAGGTAGTCTCTGGTTGCAAGGGTATTGAAAGTGGAGCTCAAAAAGATGGGTTTTGACATAGAGGTGATCTTTGCATATGCATTAGATTCAGTTTTCAAATGTCATTTAAAATAAGTTAGAAAATGTTTTTAGCAGATCAAAAGGTGGGCCTTGGTACCTCATTGTGTGTACTAGCAAGGGGTACAAAGATCAAGAATTTTTTCTGTTAAGAAATGAGTGCTAGGAACACTTAAAGTAGTGTAGTGGATTAAAATGGCCAAAATGACCATTCCTCCTTTTTAATTCCTTTTGATATGATTTTCTTTAGGAAAAGTTCGGGAAAGATGTAGATGATGTTTAAATCACCTAAGAAACATTTTACAAGCATTGGATCACTCAATCATGGCAATTCAAACAACTCCGATTTGAGATGCACACATATATGAATGCTTTCGTTTTAAATATTGGAAAAGTTTTTGTTAACCCCATTTTTGGTTGATTTGATCTTGATAAGCTTGGATTGAAGTTTTGGGATGTTACAAACCTTCCCCCCTTAAACAAAATCTCGTCCCGAGATTTACAAAGAAAACTAGGAACTAAAGAGATCTGGGAACTCTGTCCTAATGTAATCTTTGCTCCCAAGTAGCTTCCTCCTCGGTATGGTTGCTCCACTAAATCTTGAGAAACTTGATACTCCTGGTCCTGGTGGTTCTGTAGGATTCTTCTAAGATACGGATGGGTACTTCTCGATAGGTCAGGTCATTATTGATTTCCACAGCTCTGTGATCGATGTTCTTGAAAACTTCAGTCTTCTCGAGCACATCTAGACATTTGCGAAGTAACGATATATGGAACACATTGTGGATGGCTGACATCTCTTCAGGCAGTTCCAGTTGATACGATACTTCTCCTAGACGGTTCAGAATCTTGAAGGGCCCGATATATCTGGGGGCTAACTTTCCTTTAGACTAAAGCGTTGAGTTCCTTTCAATGGTGAAACCTTGAGATATACAAAATCTCCAACATTGAAAGTCAAGTCTCTTCTTCTCTTGTCAGCATAACTCTTCTGTCTGGACTGGGCGGTCTTGAGGTGCTCACGGACTTTGTGAACTTTCTGTTCTGCTTCACGGAGAATGTCGGGTCCGAAGATCTGACTCTCTCCTACTTGCGACCAATTCAAAGGGGTACGACACTTTCTTCCATATAGGAATTTAAATGGTGCCATCTACAAACTAGCTTGATAACTTTTGTTATATGAGAATTCTGCGAAAGGCAGGCAGTCTTCCCATTTTGATCCATATTCCAACACACAAGCTCTAAGCATATCCTCTAGGATCAGGTTGACTCTCTCAGTCTGTCCATCTGTTTGCGGGTGATATGCTGTGCTGAAGTTCAACTTGGTTCCTAATCCTTCTTGGACTTTCTACTGAAATCTCGAGGTAAACTGGGTTCCTCGATCTGATACGATGGTCTTGGGGGTTCCATGCAGACTAACAATCCTAGCAATGTACAACTCTACTAACTTTGCACTCTGGTAAGTGGTCTTGACAGGTATAAAGTGGGCTACCTTGGACAGTCTATCAATTATGACCCAGATTGAGTCATTTTCCCTACTAGACGTAGGCAAACCGGTGATAAAGTCCATCCCGACGGAATCCCACTTCCATTCCGGAATCTGTAATGGTTGCAACAGTCCTGCAGGTCTTTGATACTCTGCTTTGACTCTTTGACAGATGTCACATTTGGCGATGTAGCTTCCGATCTCTCTCTACATCTTTGTTCCTCTGGGGTGGATAGAATAAAGAGTATCATAAGCTTCCTTCATGATAACCTCCTTCAGCTCTGAATCTGCTGGAACACAGATACGGCCTTTGTACCACAGTACACCTTCTTCGTCTTCAGTGAATCCAGGTACCTTTCCTGTACCAATACGACATTTGATTCCGTTGATACTTTCATTTCCCTTCTGGGCTTCCTTGATTTGGCTAATCAAAGTGGGTTGAAGTTCAATGCTATCTAAGAATCCTTTGCTAACTATTTCAGTTCTGAACTGCTCTAATTCTTCATACAAACTAGGTTGCTTCTCCTTGATCATGGTGTTAAGCCTACACGGCAATCTGCTAAGAGCATCCGCTACCACATTGGCTTTGTCGGGTGATAGTGAATGTCAAGGTCATAATCCTTGATTAACTCTGTCCATCTTCTTTGCCTCATATTCAGCTCCTTCTGAGTGAAGATATACTTCAAGCTCTTATGATTTGAGTAAATCTCACAGTGATTACCCATCAAATAATGACGCCATGTCTTCAGTGCTAGAACTACAGCTGCTAGCTCAAGATCATGGGTCTGATAGTTCTGCTCATGCTGCTTCAGTTGTCGAGACAGATAAGCGATGACCTTGCCTTCTTGCATCAATACACATCCGAGACCAATCTTGGATGCGTCGCAATACACATCCAAGGGCTTCTTGATGTCTGGCATGACCAAAATTGGGGCTGATATCAATCTCCTCTTCAGCTCCTGGAAACTGGCTTCACATTTGGCTAATTCGAGAAATGCACGGACTTGGGTTTGAGTGGTTGGGGCTTCCCATTCTTCAACATCTTTGATCTTGGCAGGATCAACAGAGACTCCTCCGGCAGACACAATATGTCCTAGAAATCCTACTTCCTTCAGCCAAAACTCACACTTGCTGAACTTGGCATATAACTGATGTTCTCTCAGGGTTTCTAGGATAACTGTCAGATGTTTCTCATGCTCTTCGTCGGACTTGGAGTAGATAAGGATGTCATCGATAAACACAACTACAAACTTATCTAGGAAATTCATAAAGATCTTATTCATGAGATTCATGAAATAAGCAGGGGCATTGGTTAATCCAAAAGACATAACCGTATACTCATATAAACCATAGTGAGTAGTAAAGGCGGTCTTCAGAATATCCATTGCACGAATCTTAAGTTGGTGATAACCAGTCCTAAGATCAATCTTTGAGAATACCTGAGCTCCAGTCAACTGATCAAATAGATCCTCTATCTTTGGCAAGGGGTACTTGTTCTTGATGGTGACATCATTCAACTTTCTGTAATCTGTGCACAGACGGTTGCCTCCATCTTTCTTGTCGACGAATAACACTGGTGATCTCCATGGTGATGCACTTGGTTGAATTAAACCTTTGGCTAGCATAGCATGCAACTGTTTCTTCAGTTCCACTAGTTCTGAGGGGTTCATGCTATAGGGTATCTGGGCTATAGGTCCGGTTCCGGGGATTAGTTAGATAATGAACTCAATATCCCTATCCGGGGGCATACTTGGCAATTCATCTGGGAATACGTCGGGGTATTCACAAACTATTCTGACTTTGTCTATGGTGGGCAAGGCTACACTCTGGTTGCAATTGAATTGTCAGGGCAAGGTTTTAGAGATATGCTCTACTGTGACTCCAGAACTACTGGTCATGGTGATGGCTTTGTTAGCATAGTCTATCAATCCTTTATGCCTTGACATCCAGTCCATACCTAGTACTACTTCCAAACCTTTGGTTCCAAGTACAATTAGGTTGGCATAAAAATCTATCCCATGTATTCTGATAGGTACAGCTTTGCAAATTTTTCTACCCTTGGTTGTTGAACCAGGGATTTGAACTATCATGACATGCTTCAGGTTGGTTGGACGAATCTTACTAGTGCATGCAAATTCTTCGGTGACAAATGAATGTGATGCTCCCGAATCAAACAATACTCTTGCTAAAACTGAGTTGACAGAAAACATACCCAGCACTACATCTGGCGCTTCCTGGGATTCTTCTGCATTCATGTGGAAGAGAGGGCCGTTGCGGTTGTGAGGGTTCCCTGGGGAAAATCTCCTTCCTGGTTGAACACGACGCTGCTACTGAGCTGGGACATTCACATTGGCATTGGCTGCAGTCTTCTTGGGACACTCATTGGAGTAGTGACCTTTTACTCCACACTCGAAACAAGTGATCTAGGACTTGTCCTTGACTATGACAGGTACATCATTGCTGCCAGTTCTAGGTGCAGTGTTGCTGTTGTTGTTGTGGTTCTTGGGAGGTGCACGATTGAAATTGTTGGCATTACCAGAGTTGTGATTGTTTCCTCCGGACTTCACACTGCCTCCGCTACGGTTGGGGTAGCTAGGGCGAGAATTTGGGGGTCGGTTATTCCTTGGTGCATATCCTGGTGAAGGGTTGGGACGGTACTTCTGGTGACTGTTGGATCCAGACTGCTACATCATACGACGCTTGCGGTTGTCATTTGCCTGGTTAATCTTCCCTTCCATCTGAATGGCAGAGTGGACTAGCTCATCGAGATCCTAGAAACGGATGTTGACGAGGACAGTCTGCATCTCATCATGCAGTCTGTTCAAGAATCTCTCTTTCTTCTTGGCCTCCGTGTTGATCTCATCAGGTGCATATCTGGCAAGTGACAGGAATCTGTCACGGTACTCCACCACAGTCATTCTTCCTTGCTTCAATTCGCGGAACTCATCTCTCATTCTGTTGACTAGACCTTGTGGCACGTGGGTGCGGCTGAACTTGACCTTGAATGCTTCCCATGTCATCACTTGACCATGGTTCATATTGCGGATGCTATTCCACCAAGCTCTTGCATCTCCTGCCAGATAGTGGATGGCGAAGAGAACTTTCTCATTTTCATCAACTCGGGCAACTTCTAAGTTGTTCTCCATGGTCTGTAACCAGTCATCAACATCTAATGGGTTCTCAGATCGATTCAAGATTGGGGGATTAGTGTTCTGAAAGTTTTTGAGTTTGGATCCCTGGTGATCCTGATTTCCATGCCCTTGGTTGTTGAGAGCCATCTGGGCGATCTGTTGAAGTGTTGCTAAGTTGGCTTGGTGTTCTGCCCGGCTTGCTTCACGGTCTGCGATGAGATTCTGCAAGATCTGCAGCATTGGGTCTTGCGACGAGCTGGTCCCTCCTTGGTTCCCACGAGTCATCTGAAGATTGAGATATAGGGGTAAGAGGGAAATTTCTAAGGTTCATGGTTTTGGGGTTTTCAAATCTAAAACTTTGAGTTAGACTCAGGTTTTTCAACTAACTTCATTTTTTTACTCATGCAAGAAAGCACACGATACAACACACACCACAACAATCAAAGGGAAAACAGATCGTTTGAAGAACCATTCTACAAGCTAAGATACAGTGAGATCGATACATCTCATGCTACGATAGTGCTCTAGTGCATCTACTCATCGTCGATGAAGTCGGAGTCCTCATCATCAGTGTAGAAGTCCACGGCATCCTCCGCCAGAAAATCATCATCGTTGCTGAGGTAAGAATCCATGTCTCCCTGGATGTCTTCACCCTCATCTTCTTCTTCCTTTGCTGCAAGCTGAGCTTCCTGCTCCTTGACGGTCTTCTTGAGGTCGTCCACCTTCTTGCGAAGACGGGCGATGGTGCGATCCTTCTTGGCATGCTGGCGGCAAAGAGACTGACGGTCTTGGACAAGCAGTGCGAAAGTCCAGGCCTTCTGGTCGGCAATTGCACGGTTCTGGTTGGCTAACTCTCTGGCATTGTCTAGTTCTTGTTGTCTGTCGTGAAGCAAGAAGTCAAGGTTCTCCACTTGACGCCTCAACTCGGGGTGTCCTGGCATCTCCATTGGCATTCCCATGAAATCACGTCTTGCATAGTGGGCAAAACGGGTTCCTTGAGTCTTGTTGACGCTGAGGGCACATAGACGTGCGAGAGCTTCATGCATTGCCCTGGCTAATCCATCTAGCCGGTTGTTCTCTCTCACGGAGAACTGAATTCTTCCAGAAGTTCGTGCTTCAATGCTTCCTCTAAGATCTGCGGTGACTAGCCACTGTAGGTCTCCTCCTGCGGGTCCTGGAAGTTGAGCTCCAAGAAACTCCGGGGGCGGGTGTCCCAGTAACTCTGACAGTGAGTCCAGATCACTCTCGAAGATCAGCTGACCTCTGTTTCCCAACTGGTAAAACTTGCTGAACTGAGTCTCCATCTACAAGAATTAAGGATGAGGAAGTTAGTGAAGTGATCAAGTGTGTCGATTTTTAAGTAGTAATGTAAGAATTTTGAGTATCGTGAATTTTTGAGAAAGAATCCACAAGGGTAAGAGAGGAGATAGTTTTTCATAAATACTTACTTTGGTTTTGAAACTAAGTTTTTCTTGGACGTCCATTCTAACTAGGGTCTCCTATGGTCAGGATGGCTCTAATACCAACTTGTCAACACCCGGATTTTTAATCCGAGATGCCCGTTATGCCATACCTCGCAATCCCAGGATTACCATTTTTGCGAGACATAACGGATTGGATATCACAGTACATCATCCATTACAAACCATACATAAGGTCTTACACAAAATAAGGATCTCATGATCTAGCCTTAATAAAACAAGTAGCGGAAATAAAAGATAAGCGTAGCGGTGGGGTCCATCTTCAGGGGCACAGGCAATGCTGACGAAGGCAGATGGTCCTAGTTATCATAGCCGTCATGTTGGCCATCATCTTGATAGTCTCCTTCATAGTCTGGCCATGATAATAGCCAGGGACAAAAGCCATGAGTACTCTTTAAGTACTCGCAAACTACCACTAACAAGTATAAAGTTCTAAGTTAAAGTGCTAACTCTAAGTTTAACTATAAAGTTAAGTTTGAAACCTAAGCTGAGTTCAGAAACCAAGAAAGATAAAGTAAAGTTCTAGAATCACTTAAGTTGGGAAGCTATTGTTATAATCACATCCCTGTTGTGGTCAAGTCAAGATTCATCATTCATATCAAGTTGTTTAGAAAACATCTGACAACGAAAAAGTATGGCCATTCCAACTGTCCATAACCGCGGACGCGGCTATTCGAATAGTTTGACACTCTGTAGAGGTGGTACACTTTCACCACAAGATTCGATACATCTGTCAAGGATAACCCTGAATCATCATACTTAGTATGCAGATAATTAAACATAACCTTCCCTTTACACACCCTAGTATAAGCACCTCTCCTATGAGCATGGCCTCCCAACCATGACCATCAGTCATCTTGGGAACTGCATAGGTGGACATCATGAGAGGTTGCCTTAGCTCAGACCTCTCCCATGAGGGAACTAATACTAATGATTATAAATTTCCAGCTAAGCCTTACCCAATTTAGGTAGTGTGGTTGTATGGTAAATTTGGAATGGTAACGCATCGGAATCCAACCATCAGTTTTATAAAAGGGTTAAGGCTCATGCCTCAACATTTTCATCATCATCAACCATTTGTGTTTTCTCAACACATGTCAAAACATCTCAATAGAATGACTCATCACTCCAAGGTTTTCATCATTCATTTTCACCAAGTGTTCCCATCTAAAGTGACTCAAGTTTTTGATCTACCCTAACTACTAAGTTAAGAGTGTTCACTAAGATGGAAAAGATGGTTTCAATCTCATGCCCTAGAATGACATCTAAGGGTTCTAAACAGGTCAAGTTTTATACTTTTATGCTACCTTCAAACTAAGTAAAGAACTTTGGGTAACTAAGAGAGTAAAGCTTGTAAATAAGACTTAGGGTATTACTAGTCAAAGGGGTGTGATCAAAGCATGCTTAAGGCATCTTTGCCAAACCATCTAGTTTGATCCTAACTTGCTAAGCACTACACTTGCAAGTGTTAGCTTGCACTGTTAATGGTGGCTTGCAAGTACAACTTGCAAGGGTTAATCTTGGATAGTGCTAGCTTGCTAATAATAGCTTGCCTTGGTTGGTGCAGTGGTTGAAGTTTTCTTCTTCTTCTACTTGGTAGAACTCCTCCTCCTCAAAAGCTTGGTCGGTACTATCGTCTATAAATACATAGAGAGTGCACAATCACCAAACAGTACTTAACTAGGCTAAGTAGCATTCTAAGACACACATTTGATGATCTATTATCAGCACAAGCATCACAAGTTGAATTCCATAGTAATTCCATCAATGAGTAATTTCTACTCATTGAAAAATTAACTAAGATTTAATATTCACCACTTAAAATATGGGATCATGTTGACACATGTCATCACCACATATCCTAACATGTGGGAATTAGAATTAAGGGTTGGATCAATATTACTTTGGTTTAAGTTCATTATTTAATGATTTAAACTGACTAGAAATGCCTATATAGCATTATTTTGGTACTAGCCCAAAGTCACTGCATGTAAACCTTAATATTATTACATATTTAGATAGATATGATGAAATGTGATTTTTGAGAGTTGGAATCAACTCAAAAGCTAACTTGGTTGATTTTATAAAAATGTTGCAAGTTGCAAATGCTTCTGTCTTCTTATTTTTATTAGGAGAGATCTATAAATGTAATTGAATTAAATCCAACGGGCTTGGATAGATCATCTTAATACCTTTGAGGCATAGTTTGTTTCATGCAACTTGGATGTGTCAAACTCCCAGAATTGAATTTTAAAATAGTGGACAGAAACTAGATTTAACTAAAAAGAAAAATCCAGATTTGAACGTGTGGGCTAGCACGGGAAAAGACTTGGGTCGGCCCGATGGCGCTCCACGGCACGGGGCTCAGCTGACAAGGGGGTCCCGCTTGTCAGCGGCACTTAACACGCGAAACGGCACGCGTGCTATGGGCCGTAGGATTAGAAGGGGAATCTACGGCTAAGGGTCGTCGTCGACGGCGAGCTCGAACCCTAGCGGCTCGGTGGGGGTCTGCTGGGGACGTACTAGGGCTCCAGCGGGGTCGGCGAGGCGGGCAAACAAAGTGGAAGACGACGGCGAGGCGAGGCACGGTTGTGGCGGAGCTTGGGGTGGTCGCAATTAGCGGCGCCCTTCTCCTCCTGCCGCGGCTACTCTGGCTCCAATTTCGGCGAGGCAGAGCTCGCCTTGCTCCAACTAGAGGTGGGTGAGGCTTAGAGAGGTGAGGGGAGTGGAGTGTTGTGCAGAGAAGAGGCTGGGGAGGGCTCCTTTTATAGGCCCGACGGTGAGACCGAGCGGGATGGGCAGGCGACGGTGGCGAAATTGCTACGGTGGGGTAGAGGCATGGCTGCGGGTGGCGATCGATGTGCGGTTCCCTGGCGGTTCTCTTGGCATTGAATGCGTCCGTAGGGGTGGTGGCATGTGATCTGGGCGAGGTGGTGCTCTGAGCGGCAGAGGCGGCGGTGTCCACGGTGAGCGGTGGCTGTGAGGCGTTGGGTGGCCAACAGGGGTGTCTGGGGGGGTTCTCCAGGTCATGGCGGAGCGGCAGGCGCGGGCTGCAGCCAAGGGGCGGTATGTGCGAGCGGGGACAGAGCGCGCTCTGAGGGTGGCACCGGCATGGTGCGGTGGCACTGGGCGCGGGCTTTCCTCGGTGGTCCACGGCAGGGCTTGGCTTGGGCAGGGGACAGAGAGGGGCGGTGAGGTGTGGGCTACCTCCTATACATGGAGAGAGAGGCGGGAGAGGGCTGCTGCGACGAGTGCATGGTCGGCCAGCGAGAGGGTGCTCGGCATGGATGTGCAGTGCAGCTAGGAGGTAGGGATGATGCTGGGGTGGGTCTGGTTGGGCTTGAGGGGGGACAAGATGATCAAAGCACTTCAGAATTACTAGACAAAATCAGCCCAAAATAGTATTAGTTAGGCCAAACTGATCTTGCTAGCAAGGTGTTTGATGAAATGGCCGCAAGATAAAAAGTTTTGAATTTTGGTTTCAAATTTTTTGAGTGATCTCCACTAGTGCTAGGTAGTCTCTGGTTGCAAGGGTTTTGAAAGTGGAGCTCAAAAAGATGGGTTTTGAAATAGAGGTGATCTATGCATATGCATTAGATTCAATTTTCAAATGTCATTTAAAATAAGTTAAAGAATGTTTTTATCAGATCAAAAGGTGGGCCTTGGTACCTCATTATATGTACTAGCAAGGGGTACAAAGATCAAGAATTGTTTTTGTTAAGAAATGAGTGCTAGGAACACTCAAAGTAGGGTAGTGGATTATAATGGCAAAAATGACCATTCCTCCTTTTTAATTCTTTTTGATTTGATTTTCTTTAGGAAAAGTTTGGGAAGGATGTTGATGATGTTTAAATAACCTAAGAAACATTTTACAAGCATTGGATCACTCAATCATGGCAATTCAAACAACTCCTATTTGAAATGCACACATATATGAATGCTTTCATTTTAAATATTGGAAAAGTTTTTGTTAACCCCATTTTTGGTTGATTTGATCTTGATAAGCTTGGATTGAAGTTTTGGGATGTTACAAGGGCCCGCTCATCAGCCACTAGGGGAGGGCAAAGGGGTATTGGGGGATCTCGGCCGTTCGATTAAAACGAGATGGACGGACGCGAGTCGTCCTCAACCTCTAGACGCCGCTGACAACGGCGAAACCCTAGCGACCGGCTCGTGCGCGCTGGTAGGCTTACCTAAGGAGCATTAACGGCCGGGGAAGCGGCTGGGAGACGCGGTGCAGCACGGTGCCTCCGGTGATGGGCAGCAAGGGGGGTGGTTCGGCCCAGATATGCGGGTCCCGTGTCGGGCCAAGGCTTCAGCTCCAAGCTAGTCCGCGGTGGCGCTAGGGAGAGACCTAGGAAGAGAAAAATGGCGCGGTTAGAAGAAGAGGGAGGATAGTAACCTTGCAGGGTAGCATGCAGGGTGAGGAGGGCATGAGGGAGTGAGCTGTGCTCTGATCTGGAGTAATGGCCGAAAGGCCCTTCTCTCCTTCCTCCGGGCAGAGCAGGGCAGGTGAGAGGGAGTGGCTCTCTAGGGAGGTAAATGGGAAGCAGGGGAGTGAATTAGGAGCAGGGGATGGAGCGGGGTGGCCACTGTCCTATTTAAGTTGAGGTGGGAGCTCCAAGAGAGGAAAGGTCCATTTTGGACATGTAAGGGACGTAGGGCTGGCTTGGGATTGGTTAGAGATGCCGGTGGAGGGGTGGTGTGAGTCATTTGGTCGGCAGGGACAGAGAGGGGGAGGTGGTGCTGCTGTTGGTTGGCCACAAGTGGCTTATCTCTACTCTCTCTACTCTTCCAAGGGGTAAATGACAAGTGGAGTGGTCACCTACAATGCTAAGCTATAGTAGCCTCGGCCAGGGAGGAGTGCTAGTTGTTGTGGAGAGTGGTGGTAAGACTTTGATAAGTGTTTGCTTCATTTTATCTCATGCTTTGAGTTGTTTGCACTATTTGATCAAAATGGTGTTTGTGAAGAGAGTTCAAATTTTTGCATAGGACAAGGTGGGAAGATGCTACTGGTAGGTGGGTAGGGTTAATATGCCTCTCTAGGATTTTTGTGGGATATTTCAGAAGAGTAGAAGTCCACTTAAATCCATTTACTCAAAAACTGCAGAAGTAGTTTCTAGAAGATAATTTGATAAATTTACATTGGACAAGGTTTATTTTTTAGTTTGATACGGACCCAAATGTGAATACACACTTAGGGAAATTTTCCCAAGATTTATTTGGGCTTAAAAGTATTTAAAACTATTATTATTCCATTTCTGCCATTTAAGAGGATAGGCAAAAAGAAATAATAACGCTCTTCAAAAATATTTATTTTTGAAGTGGGAAGATAGGGTATGATATATGGATCTCAATTGAGCCAAAACTGGAGGAAGTGTTTTGGCAAAAACCAAACTTTCCTCTAGGGAAGGAGTTTTGGAGATTTTGTTTATTACAGAGATTAATTTGATTTGGAGCGATAATAATTATGGATAATTATTTATAAATCTTTATGATCAATTTAGGTGATATAGACAAGTTGTAGCAATACTTTGCAACCTTGGGAATTGGAATTCCAACTTGAATTAGATTGAAAAACAAGGAGTTGAGGATCTAGGGTGATGTTATTTTCATACCACCAAAACCTTGTTGGATCTTGGAGCTCAGAGCTCACCTTGATGCAAGGGATAGATGGATAGTTAGAACAATTCATATAGATGATAATGTCAGAAGGGTTTTGGATTGGTTACATTTGAGGTGGTCTCGAAGTGATGGCAAACTTTGTTGAAAATAAGGCTGCCATACCAGATGTGTCATGATGCCTTATAAACCATGTGGGTTTAATAAGCACAAAGATTCACTTGGAACAAGTGATGTATATGTTGAGATACCTATATTATGAGAACACTACCATGCAAAGAGTTGGTCCAGATAAGGTGGGATGATGGTGTGAGCTTCTATCAAAGTAGGCATGATGACTAGATTTGCAGGAATAGTTATTTTCTTGCCTGCAAAACCATCAAGAACAAGTGGGTTGGAGGATGATATAACCAAGGGAAAGGGTGGTCCTTGGTAGTACATAGGAATTTTAACAATATGGTTTAAGTGCATTACCAAAAATTCACAAGTATTGAGAAAGGGAGACATCCAAAAAGGTGATGTTGAAGCAGTTTCTAGACTTAGTGAAATTTGGCAGTTTTGAGGATTTTGACTAGAGTATGAGAGGGGATATTTTTGATGGGTTGTAAGGTACCCAAGCATCATCAAGTGGATGATGTTGAAGATTAGATTGAGTAGTAGGGATCCTTGCTTGATATTGGTCTTCATTGACTTGGAAGCTTCTAGAAGGGATATCTTCAGAATTGATCTGGTTAAGGGTTTTAGATGATCACCTAGTGGCTAGGGATTAGATCCATCTTGTATTCTTTCTTAGGATTTGGTGATATTCAAGTATCTTGATCCTAGTGGATATGCTCCTAGGGTAGCTCATACTACTTCTAAGCAATCAAGTCAAACAGCAGATCAAGGCAACTCATCTTACAAACAAATCAACTACTACTAGGGTTACCATCAAGCTTAGCGTGGCATAAGGATGGGTATTATGAATAGGTTGGAGTTGAACAAGGTAAGGTCGTTGTTATCCCTACCAAGAGTAGAATTCAAAGGTTCAATACAAGGTTTTGAGAGTCCTAGAGGTAGGGGTAGTTGGAGGCTCTGTCTAGAAAACATAAGGAGATTATATTATATAGCTCTTCATAGTTTTGTCAACAGAAGATACTAAAATAATTTTGGTTACATAATCATATTGGCTCAGGTTTTGGGAATGCCAAAACATTTGAGAATATGTAAAATGGGCCAGGGTAGTTTTGTTAAATAGCTTTTGTCAACTGATGGTGAGGTAAGGAGTATCGTATGGTATACACTCACAAGCACAAGCACAAACAAACAGGAAGCAAACCCTGCACTAATGAATAAGATAAAGTTTTTGTTCCCCCTGATTTTTTCATTCTGGACAACTAATCAGGGTTGCTGAAATTGGGATGTTACAAACCTTTCCCCCTTAAAAGAATCTTGTCCCGAGATTCCAGAGAAGTAAGTTTAGGGGATTTGAGTCGGGTTGATACTAGGTGTCTTACTTGTACTATCTTATGGACTCCATCTTTGAAAGTGACTACTATGTCGATGAAGTGGAGCTTCACTGTTCCGGGATGCATGGAGAGTTGAGTAGAGTCTAGTCCTGATTGCGAGGGATGACCTTGTTTTCCTTCCGGACTCTATATCTCGAGGGCTTAGACTGGGTAGACTATCTCGATGCTGAGCTTTCCAGAGTGCTCATCGGAGGGTAGAATCTACAGCTAGGATTACCCCTTTCTAATGATTCGCAGCTCTTCCTTGGGGTTGTTGCGTATCCTAAATATCGATTTAGGGGTCGGGACTCCTGAGTTTGCTTCAGTGAAGGGTTACTCTATTTTGTGTGGGAAAGACGCAGTCTTTCCCCCTTAGGATTTGACTGGGTTAGCTCAGAGATATCGCATTCCTTCCTCCTTGACTTCATTGGTGGTGATTATGAAGATTGTCGTCCATCCTTCTCCTAGAGTCGAGGTCTTCAGAAGGAGTCCGTGAAGCTATGGCCTACGGGGCTTGTATACTACTATTATTCATACTTAACCTGGTGGAGTCATTGGAGTCTCACGTTCTCTAAGCATGAAGGACCTAGGGGTTAAAGATCTCAGGGTCCTTTAGGTAGGTATTCAGCTGCAGTAGCGAAGGGACTTCGTAGCACCTCCAGCTAGTTTCTGCTCTGGTAACTCCCGGGTTGTTGTTTGGAGGGCAGGCGTCCAATTCTGGAGGTCTTCAGGAGTATCCGCTGGTAGACAGTCTTCTGAGGATTGAGTGGAAAGACGTAGTATTTCCTCCTTAGAGCTTCACTAAGGTGCTTCAGAAGTGGTGCAGATCTTCTGTTTGGGAGTGCTGACCTGATGTTAGCAGAAGGATGTATCTTCTCGGCGTCTTGAGTGGAGGTCTTCGAGCGACGCCTTATTTTATCAACCTTTGTGGGGTTGGTTTTCTAATGAAGGCTTACTAAGTTAGATTAGGCCAAGTTTAGCGGTTTACGAAGCATCTTGATATTTCCCCGTCGGATTAGAGGCATCCATCCTTTAGAGGATTTGTCTTTTCTTGAACTCTGGCGTTGTTTCTGCCTGATGGCAGAGTAGACTCGTTGTCTTCACACTTCCTTATCATCTGACTTAAGGGATGGTTCTGACCTTCTAGGGAGGATCATTCCGTTAGTTTTGGGTAGGGTCGACTATAATAGTTAGTCTCCTGAGGAGGTCAGAAGCGCTAATATACCGAAGGTTAGTGTGGTTAGGTCTTCACTTCTTGTCTTGGTTGACTTATCCGGTGGTTTCTTGTGGATATTGAGGATCCTTCGGTGGTCGACTTCCAGCTCCAACTGAAGGCTTGCTGTAATAGGCTGAGGAACAAGGGAGTGTAGTGCTATCGACAAGTCTTGCAAGGTGAGTTTGATGAGGTATGCCGTCTTGATGAGGTGAGATCTTCGAGTTGTTTCTGACTTGACGATGTCAAATTCTTGGTTCTTGCGATGCTTTTCCTCTCATATACTCTCGAGGTTAGGATGGGTCTCATTACCGACAGCCAACACAGGGGTTTTTTCTGAGTTACTAGGTGGGTTATCGCTCCTCGAGTCACATTTTTAAGGAGGTCAAGGCAAATCAGAACATAGAAACAAGGCGAACAGAGCGAGGGGATTCGCAATGTCCTCGGCAAGCAACACACATCAAGCAACACAGGATGCACTTAGGCAAGCAAACACGGCCAACACTAGGGACCAAGGAGTTAACTACTCGCGATGTAGGGGAATCCTATTCTTAGGACTATTAATCCTAGCTTCCAAGTTGTTGCAGTTTGGTTCACTATCCTGCAGATGAGGCCTTCGTCGTATCTTGGACGCTTCTTGTTAGTGCAACACTTGATTTCTTGTTGTTGTGAGGATTCCGCTGGTAGGGCGATCTTGTAGTCTCCTTGTGTTTGCTGGTAGTTGCTTGTCTTCATCTGGTTCTCTTTGTCTTTACCGGGTTCTAGATCCTAGTTATATAAAATCCGTAGGTTTGATGTTTGGACGGGAGTTAGAGGAAACCATTTTAGAAAGCATTTTTTAAGAGTAAGAGAAGAAGTAGAACTTTTTGAAACTCATTGGGAAACTATTTTTCAAAAGCCGGGGTTTTCAAGATAAGGTTCCTGTCTAGTGACCATGCTAACTAAGGTTCTCCTACAGTCAGGATGGCTCTGATACCAAGTCTGTGGGGCCCCCGGATTAATCCTCCGAGAATCCCTGTTATGCATACAAGCACGATCCCATTATCAGTTAGTTGTGGCACATAACTGACAAGTATCAAAGTAAACATCCAATACATAACAAATACCTTTCATACCTTATTTGCCATTATGGCCACATCGATCAACATCAGCAGAACTTCAGCAAGCGTAGAGCCCGAGCCATGCCTTAACCTACAGGCAACTAACTGGGAGAACGTCCTAGCCCACATAGTCTCCGTACAACCTTCTCCTTGAGATCTGGCCAAGTTAATAGCTAGGGACAATGCCAGTGAGTACTTTGAATGTACTCGCAAACCACCTTAAGATAATTATAATAACAAGAGGATATGCATTATGGCTGTGGTAGTAGGAGGGCTCCAAGAGAGGTTCTTTTCTCAAATAGTTTCTCTTGTAGATATAGCATCTACATATCTTTGTTGAAAACTTTGTAAACATTTTGGAAACCTTTTTGAAAAGTTTTGGAAAATCCTAGGACGGGGTCACCCATTTGTTCCTCCTTTACGGTCATCCCATGACCAAACTCCTTCCATCCCTTTCTGACCATCGCATGGTCAAGACAGGGATCCTTTCCGACCATCCCATGGTCAAAACATTTCCAAAGCCATTTCTTTTCAGAAATCCTTTTTGAAAACAAAACCAACACCGCTCTACAACAACCTTCCCAACCGTCCATGACCGCGGACGCGGCTAGTTGAATAGATTTACTCTCTACAGCACTTTACCCAGACCATCCGGGTACACTACCCTGATCTACACCGATCGTGGGCCGAGTAACCGATCAAGACTCTCCGGATTCCCACTCCAATATAAGTGCCTACCCTGTGACTGTTGTTCCCCACAACACCGGGACGTCGGGTACCGAGGACCAATCGGAGCGCATATTGCACGTCCCATGTGCGCGCTTTCAATGAGGGGCTCATAGTAACGCGCGGAGGTCTGTAGACCCTTCGTTCCTTCTCCCGGTCGATGCCTCACATGGACCGTTGTCCAGAGAAGGCCCACCCTCGAGGGAGTTTCATCCCATGTAGTAGTTGTGAGGCAGCTTATACCAGAATAGACAAACATCAAATCCAGCCTTGTCCCATCCCAGAGTAATGTGGTTCCATAGGGTTAATTGTTCTAGCAAAAGTGCAAAGAACCGGGTGCGTTTTCATAAACCTTTTTCCTCCCTCTTTCCTTCAGCATTTTGTAAAACAAAACATTTTTATTTCTCAACATCTCTTGGGAGATCCCACCTTACCAAGGTTTTATCATGAAACCTTTGGTAAAAACTTTTTCCGAGGTCTTCCCATCCTCTAGATTTGCTTCGGCTAAATCAAGGTCTCCAAGGGGTATAGTGTAATACACCATCTATTCTACTAGGGACAAGTAGGTGTCACCAAGGGGGTTGTACTTAGTAGTACCAAAGTGTAATAGTTCGGAGGAGCCGAACCACTACCATATATACATCATCATATAGCAAAACAATGCAGTTTTAATAAACAGTAGATAAAACATGCGTAAGTAAAATAGTAGTACCAGGCTTATGAACAGGAAGGTGGCTTGCCCGTGATCAGAAATATGGCATAATTGTCCCTGGACTTCATCTTAGAAAATCATAATAACCAATAAAAACCATCTCCTTCTGCTCTCCGATATAATCACAACTATCGTCGATAGGGAACACATGCAAACAAACAAATCAATACAAGGCATACAATCATCAATACAATACAACAATCAACTGAATAATAAAAAATTAAGATTCAGATGGTTTTGAGAGGATTGGATATAGGAGATTGAGATGGCCTTGGAGAAGGGAGTGAACACCCCTTAGGGTTTATTGTCGAGGAACTACCTAAGAGGGGGTTTTGGACCAAATACCTATGAAGCATTATACCATTGTGTACCAATGATCCCAACAGATATGTGTTGATAAAATGAAGCCAACAAAAGTGGTTTCACTATTTTATCACTTTTCTGCAATTTATTATGAATATCATAGTGATAAAAGCTCTAGTTTTAGGGAATAATTCACCAGGAAAGTTCTGTACTTCCAAAAATTATTTCCTTGGATGGTTCAGTAGGATTTTATGTAATGAATCACTGAGAGTTGGAATATTGTCAAAAGAATTATCATAATGCCCTCAGGAAATTCCCAAAGGCAGTTCTGTAGACAACTTGTATTTTTCACCAGGTGAAGCCTACAGACGCTTTTGAGCTGATTCCAAGGGCACAAGGTAGGTACTTGGAATACCTTTCTGTAGAAATAGGATTCACTCTTTTTGGAGTTGTAGAGCTACTGTGATAATTTTTCTGGTGATAAAATTATATACAGAGATAACTAATTCACCAAAATTGAACAGCGCCTCAATAAAATTTGAGCTCCTGGTGTTTGGTATAATTTAGTGTACCACATCACAGGTAGTTGGATTTAGGTCAATACCTCTGTTGGTTTGACCTGGAGAATTTATCTAAGGCAGAAACTAATAGTTTTTGTTATTTTTACTATAGGCAAATTACTATTCACCTTGGCATGAGGCTTATGCTAATTGATGGGTATAGTAATCACCTTCCAGAAGCACTTGGATTCATCCCAAATGGATATGTACAACTCCCTAAGTAATTTATTTAGTGAAAAATGTACATTTTTGTAGATTATTTGCTAGTAAATAATGAAAATTACTTTTGGCAAAAGAACAGTTATGCATGTTGCACAAAACACAGATGAACGTGATTAGTTTTTTATTTGGACAAAGTACCCCATTGTCTATTTTTATATATATCTAAAAAAGATAGCTGTTTAACTGATCTGGCAAAATGTTTTAAGAAAAGAAAAGGGCAACTGGGCCGAGGTTTCTGGGGGGGCTGGGCCGCACATTGCAGATGTGGCCCACATGGGGTAGCGCCATGGGCGGGAGCGGTTTTTGAACTGGTGACGGGCAGGGCTTGCTCTTCAGCCACTAGGGGAGGGCGAAGGGGTATTGGGGGATCTCGGCCGTTCGATTAAAACAAGATGGACGGACGCGGGTCGTCCTCAACCTCTAGATGCCGCAGACGACGGCGAAACCCTAGAGAGTGGCTTGGGGCACCCTAGGAGGCTTACCTGAGGAGCGTCACCGACCAGGGAAGCGGTTGGGAGACAAGGTGCAGTGCCGTGACTCTGGCGATGGGCGGCAAGGAGGGTCGTTCGGCCCAGACCTGCGGGTACCATGTCGGGCCTAGGGTTCAGCTCCAAGCTGGTCCGTGGTGGCGCCAGGGAGAGACCTAGGCAGAGAAAAATGGCGCGGTTAGAAGCAGAGGGAGGATAAGAACCTTGCAGGGTAGCATGCAAGGGGAGGAGGGCGTGAGGGAGTGAGCTGTGCTCCGATCTGGAGTAATGGCCGAAAGGCCCTTCTCTCCTTCCTCCGGGCAGAGCAGGTCAGGAGAGAGGGAGTGGCTCTCTGGGGAGGTAAATGGGGAGCAGGGGAGTGAATGAGGGGCAGGGGATGGAGCGGGGTAGCCTCTGGCCTATTTAAGATGAGGTGGGAGCTCCACGAGAGGAAAGGTCCATTTTGGACATGTTTGGGAGGTAGGGCTGGCTTGGGATTGGTCAGAGATGGCGGTGGAGGGGTGGTGTGAGTCATTTGGTCGGCAAGGACAGAGAGGGGGAGGTGGTGCTGCTGTTGGTTGGCCACAAGTGGCTTATCTCTACTCTCTCTACTCTTCCAAGGGGTAAATGATAAGTGGATGGGTCAGCTACAGTGCTAAGCTATAGTAGCCTCGACCAGGGAGGAGTGTTGGTTGCTGTGGAGAGTGGTGGTAAAACTTTGATAAGGAGTTGCTTCATTTTAGCTCATGCTTTGAGTTGTTTGCACTATTTGATCAAAATGGTGTTTGTGAAGAGAGTTCAAAATTTTGCGTAGGACAAGGTGGAAAGATGGTACTGGTAGGTGGGTAGGGTTAATATGCCTCTCTAGGATTTTTGTGCGAAATTTCAGAAGAGTAGAAGTCCACTTAAATCCATTTACTCAAAAACTGCAGAAGTAGTTTCTAGAAGATCATTTAATAAATTTATATTGGACAAGGTTGGTTTTTAGTTTGATAGGGTCCAAAATGTGAACACACACTTAGGGGAAATTTCCCAAGATTTATTGGGGCTTAAAAGTATTTAAAACTATTATTATTCCATTTATGCCATTTAGGAGGATAGGCAAAAAGAAATATTAAAGCTCTTCCAAAATATTTATATTTGAAGTGGGAATATAGGGTATGATATATGGATCTTAATTGAGCCAAAAGTGGAGGAAGTGTTTTGGCAAAAACTAAACTTTCCTTTAGGGAAGTAGTTTTGGAGATTTTGTTTATTACAGAGATTAATTTGATTTGGAGACATAATAATTATGGATAATTATTTATAAATCTTGATGATCAAGGTAGGTGATCTAGACAAGGTTTAGCAATCCTTTGCAACCTTGGGAATTGGAATTCCAACTTGAATTATATAGAAAAACAAGGAATTAAGGGTCTAGGGTGATGTTATTTTCATACCACCGAAACCTTGTTGGATCTTGGAGCTCAGAGCTCACCTTGATGCAAGGGATAGATGGATAGTTAGACCAAGTCATATAGATGATCATGGAAGAAGGGTTTTGGATTGGTTACATTTGAGGTGCTCTGGAAGTGATGGCAAACTTTGTTGAAAATAAGGCTACCATACCAGATGTGTCATGATGCCTTATAAACCATGTGGGTTTAAGAAGCACAAAGATCCACTTGGAACAAGTGAAGTATATTTTGATATACCTATATGATTAGAACACAACCATGCAAAGATTTGGTCCAGAGAAGGTGGGATGATGGTGTGAGCTTCTATCAAAGTAGGCATGATGACTAGATTTGCAGGAATAGTTATTTTTTTGCCTGCAAAACCATCAAGAACAAGTGGGTTGGAGGATGATCTAACCAAGGGCAAGGGTGGTTCTTTTAATTCCTTAGGATGGTTAACAATATGGTTCAAGTGCATTACCAAAAATGCGCAAGGTGTGGGAAATGGAGACATCCAAAAAGGGGATGTTTTGGATGGGTTGCAAGGTACCCAAGCATCATCAAGTGGATGATGTTGAAGTGTAGATTGAGTAGGAGGGATCCAAACTTGATATTGGTCTTCATTGACTTGGAAGCTTCTAGAAGGGATATCTTCATAGTTGATCTGGTTAAGGGTTTTAGATGATCACCTGGTGGCTAGGGATTAGATCCATCTTGTATTCTTTCTTAGGATTTGGTGATCTTGAAGTATCTTGATCCTAGTGGATGAGCTCCTAGGGTATCTCATACTACTTCTAAGCAATCAAGTCAAACAGCAGATCAAGGCAACTCATCTTACAAACAAATCAACTACTACTAGGGTTACCATCAAGCTTAGCATGGGATAAGGATGGGTATTTTGAATAGGTTGGAGTTTAACAAGGTAAGGTCCTTGTTATCCCTACCAAGAGTAGAATTCAAACGTTAATACAAGGTTTTGAGAGTCCTAGAGGTAGGGGTAGTTAGAGGTTCTGTCTTGAAAACATAAGGAGATTATATTATATATCTCTCCATAGTTTTGTAAACAGAAGCTACTAAAATAATTTTGGTTACATAACCATCTTGGCTCAGGTTTTGGGAATGCCAGAACATTTGAGAATATGTAAAATGAGCCAGGATAGTTTTGTTAAATAGCTTTTGTCAACTGATGGTGAGGTAAGTAGTATCATATGGTATACACTCACAAGCACAAGCACAAACAAACAACAAGCAAACACTACACTAATGAACAAGATAAAGTTTTTGTTCCCCTTGATTTTTTCATTCTAGACAAGTAAGGAGGGTTGCTGAAATTGGGATGTTACACCTTTGGTGTCCATTATATTTGTGCGCGCATGGATTAAACATCATTGGGTTGTAGTATGTGTAAAAGTAAGGGGGAGTTCTGCCGGAGTGACAGAAACCTGAGGACGCGAACCGGAACGTTGCACGTATGGGGGTAAGAGGACCATTAAACTTAAGGCTATGGTTCGGGAAACCTTAATGCATTGATTAGTACCTTCAGATGTTTTCTAACAATCTAATCATAGAGTACATGTAATTCCAAGTAGTGAAGCGCATGTATATTTAGCCTCTCCCACATAGAAAACTGCATCGAAGACAATGAACCCGATCTATTCGCCCTTTAAACTTGGACAAAGCCACCACAATTACCACCACTATTCCACACTCATGGTTCTGTTAGTTTAGTGTATTTTATTGCTACAACAACTAGCTTTACTTTCTTATTATTTATTATCATGCAAAGCTATCTCTAGTACTCGTAGTGTTGCTCTAGTTCTATTTCCTAGATAATGCAAACGTTTCGTGTGCGTAGAGTTGTATCAGTGGTTGATAGAACTTGAGAGAACATTTATCCTAACTTTAGCTCCTCGTTGGGTCCGACACTCTTACTTATCGAAAAGGCTATAAACGATCCCCTATACTTGTGGGTTATTAGATCACTAGAGTCATCATTGGATTTGTGGGGGTTAGTATGGATCTCCATGTCCCGCTGCTGATTATTGATTGGAGAGGGGTCTCAATCATGTCTACATTATTTGCGAACTATAGGGTGAAACACTTGAGGTATACTCACACGATTTAGGAGAAAATGTCTTTCAAATAAAGATTAAGAAAGCATTGGAATCATTTCAATGGAAACCATAATTGTTTCAGATGAAATTGCATGTGATATTGAAATGTTGCAGGGGGTTTTATGTGAATGTTTCTTAATTCAAGTAATTAAAAAATTATGAATAAAATAAATAATTTTTTTTAATGAGAGATGCATTAATTTTGCTGGAAAATTAATGCAACTTTGAGTGGAGATGGAATTAATGGGAATTGGCTAAGTGGAAGCTCCACTCACCATTATGAAGGTAGAAGAGGGGGCACACCATACCCATGCGCATGGAGCCATGGGGGATGCCCCCTCCTCCTATAAAAGGAGCTTCCCTCCTCCTCCACTCTCACACCTGCTCGTGAATGATCTCTCTCCCTTTCTAGAAATTATTCCCCATGGTGTCGGATTAGCGGGATACATGTTCCTGATTAGCGAGGACACAAAGGTTATCAGGGTACCATACGTGTGTGCGGTCACGTATGTACCGCTGCTTTGTGGTGCTGGACTTGCTGGTCTTCATCACGATCTTGAGACTAGCAAATGTACAACTACATCATCCACGAGTACAACCTCGTAACGCTTTGTCACTCTTCAAGGGTATGTTCTCTATGGATGTATATCCACCCATTTATTGTATCTAGGTATATAGATCTTGGTGCTTAGTAGTTCACATTGTAGGAATTTTTTATTTTCTATGCTACAAACCCAACAGTGGTATCAGAGCCTGATCTATGCGTAGATGCTTTGGATGGGTAGAACACATAAGATTATGTGGGCGCCGATGGTATTATTATTGCATCTTCTATGTATTTGGGATATTGGTGGCATAGTGGGATATTTCTGACACTAGAAGAGTAACTTGATAACATCAAACGTCACACCATAACAGGATGACTATAAAGGTCGGTACAGATACTTCGAAGGTGTTATGTTGAGGCTCATGGATCAAGAGTGGTATTTTTCCATCCCTATGACGGATAGATATACTCTGGGCCCTCTCGTTGATATCACATTGAGATAGCTTGCAAGCAAGTCGTGTGATCACTAGAATATTATATCATGGGAACGAGAAAAGAGTGCATGTCGAAAAGAGTGCATGTCGATAACAAGATCAAACATGTAACATATCGCGAGACAAAGGGATTTAGTTACGACGTTAAAGATTCACACGATCACTAGAGTCATCGTTGAATGTCTGGGAGTCAGTACGGATCTCCAAGTCCCGCTGCTGATTATTGATCGGAGAGGGGTCTCAATTATGTCCACATTATTCGTGAACCATAGGGTGACACACTTAAGGGATAACGACACCATTTGGAGCAAATAAGATACCAGAGAAAGATTACGAAAGCGCTAGAATTGTTTCGATGGTCACCGGAATTGTTTCGGGTAAAATTGCTGAAATTGTTTCTCCATGTGATATCGAAATGTTGCAAGGGGTTTTATGTGAATGTTTTCTAATTAAAGTAATTAACAAATTCTGAATATAATAAATAAAAGTGTTTTGTTTAAAGAGAAAAATGCATTTAATTTAGTGGACATTAAATGCAAGTGAGTGGGCTTAGTGGAAGCTCCACCCACATGAATGAGGGAGAGGTGGGGGCACCCAAATAACCTGAGAGCCATGGCCATGGGGTTGCGCCCCACCCCCTATAAGAGGAGCCACATAGCTCCTCTCCTCTTGCACCACCTCCTAGTGAAGGTTGTCTTCCCCCTCTAGCAATTCCCCATGGCTTCAGATTAGCGAAGTACATGTTCTCGGTGTTTTTCTGGAAAGTATCTGCTGCTTCCGCTGCTTTGCTGGGGCAAGGGACGGAGGTTGCGGGGTACCAGACATGTGTGAAATCATGGATGCACCACTTCTTTGCTGGTGTTGGACCTACTAGACTTGGTTGTGCTGGTTTTGGACCTACTAGACTTGGTGGTGCTGGTCATGCTGAACTCGCTGGACATCATCACGATCTTGAGATTGGCAAATGTACGACTACATCATCCATGAGTTCAAACTCATTAACAATGCTTTGTCTTTGTTTAAGGGTATGTTCTATATGGATGCATATCCACCCGTTGATTGTATCTAGGTAGATAGATCTTGGTGCTTAATTGTTCACATAGTAAGAATTTTTTTGTTTTCTATGTTGCGAACCCAACAGTGGTATCAGAGCCTGATCTATGCATAGATTCTTTGTATAGGTAGTACACATATTAGTATGTGGCCAATGATGATCATGTTATTTCTTCTTATATGTATTTTGGATATTGGTGGCATAGTGGGATGAAGCGGCCCGGACTAACTTTACATGTCCTCGCACATGAGACATGTTCCTCAATTGACATGCAACTAGTTTTGCATAAGTGTCTAGCAGGTGTCTGTCTCTCCTACTATAGTCAATATCTGATTTACAACGAGTTGCTAGTAATTTGATTATCATCGTTGTGGTTCCATTTTTGTAGGTAAGACCGGTTCTATCTTCAAAAGCCCTACGCCACGTAAAACTTGCAATGGATAAATTAGAAGCATCTAGTTTAGATTGTTGCTGGGCTGGTGTCATGTGGTAATGTTTTAACTTGATGTATAGTTGATACTCTTACAACACACCTAATGTATAAGTTCTGTAGACCTTGGTCTTACACATAAAGGAAAGATAAAGATCATACCATGATGCACATGATAGTGATCAAGTGCAAGAACCATATCATTTCACTTTTTGCATATGATGTTTACATTTTATATTGTTTGTTTGGCATCTTAGTAGCATTATAAGATGATCCCTCTTTTAGATATCAATATAAAAATGTGTTCTTCCTTAGTATGCACCATTCTATGTATCCTGTTTCAAGACATCACGTGATGATTGGGTGTACTTGACTCTACGCTTTCATACAACGGGGGTAAGATAGTTTTACACACGCGAGTACTAAGGTTCTTACTTGGCGAGCCTACCATGTATAAACATTGTCTCGGAACACGGACCGAAAGGTTAAGCATGAGTCATATAGTTGATATGATGCCCATATTGATGCTCGCCTTTGACACTACACCGACTCACGTGATGATCGTACTTTGTGTAGTGGATTTGGTTCATGTAATCACCAAAAATACACAAGGGATGTTGTTTTTGAGCGAGAGTTCATTCGTAATTTCGATTAGTCGAACTCAATTTATCATAAACTAAATCAAAGTGAATTTGCATAATTTGTTGTAGTCATTGGCATCCGTTTACGACCTTATGCTTAGTTTTAATTGAGATAATAGAAGTATAGAATTCTGGATATTTACATTACGAACTAGTGTCGTATTGTTTTGAATGTCAATTTAAAGTTTAGAAGTTCTATTGCAAACTTTCAGCAAACTCTATTTACTCCATGAAGTTTAATAAGTAGTATTAAATCAAGAGTATGAATTCCAATGTTAGTATCTAAAGTATCATGTTTGCCTCCATGATTTTTGATATTCTAATGTTGTTTTAATATCGAGGTTATCTGGGAGCTGAAAGAATTGTTTCAGAAACCATCATGTGTGGAAGAGATTGTGATATATGAAACATCGTTTATGGTAGCATTATGATAGAGTATAATATGGGAAAATATATGTTCTCATATTGTATGAGAATTGCGAAGGTTGGAGATGCTAGACGTCCTAATCTCCCAAAAAAAATTGGAAACTGACATTATACTCACGATTCGTCCTTATAGGCTAGACTAGCTTTATCATAAAAGTTGTCATGATAAGGATGAATAGAAGATGTAGGTAAAATCTTTACTAAACTAAAAGATTAGTAAAGAATGGATTTTTTGAAAGAACACCAAACATTTGATGATGGTGATCAACTTCATTGTGCAAATCCAAAGGTATTAGTATTTGACTATACACACTTTGGACTATGTGTCATATGTATGGCACCACTATTGATGTTGATAGATTCTTTTAAAAGGAAAGAAAATGCTGAAAGAGAATCTATAAAATATTTGCAAAAAAGGAATAGACTGGGAATGTCCAGCTAAGGTATATAGATGATATACATTATTCTTGTATTGTTTGTTTGTTAAATAATGTTGTTCTTGGGTATTGGATACCGAATTGGTTGGTGTGAAGTGTCATACAAGAACAACCCAATCCATGAACAGCAATGGCCTAAGTAACTAGCAAGAGAATTTGTGATGATGTTCATCAAACTAAAATAAAGTGTTATTGTGTTTCTCGTTGACATTAAAGCTTGCCTTCAAGATTTGTTTAAATAATTGTTATTTTTTTCCAATATTATGAGAACAATAGTTGCCCAAATAATTACTATATTCCATAGAATATGGATGAACTCTTACAAGTCTAGCTAGAGAAATCACATCCATAAAATCAAATGCTAAAATATCGCAAGACAAATGATTGAAGGATCACTTACGAAGTGACATCACCATTTAAATTATATTGGAAAGAAAACATGAAGAAACTCTATGTTGATGGAATTTTGGAGTCTTTGATTTTGATCAAATGACGCTTACAATACTTTCCTCGAGATAATTGAAACTCTGTTCATCGGCCAAAGGGGAACGTGTGACTAACTTATTGAAAATTATGCATGTTGATGTACATAGTCCATTATATGTAGCCATGTGTGGTGGATCTTTCGACTTCATATGCTTTCTCCGAAAATTTGAGTGAATATATTTGTATATTTACTTAATAAGGAAGAAGTATGAAACATTTGAAAATTGTTCAAAGACTTTCAACATGAAGTGGACGATCATTGTAACAAGAAAATGATGAATCTATGATTTGATCATAAACGATGATATTTGAGTTACATGTTTAGCAAAACACCTAAGATTTGAGGAATTGTTCCATGGATTTGCATTTCCTAATAAACCATAGGACTATGGTATGTTCGAAAGGTCAAATTGAACCTTGTTTTACATGGTAAGATCAAAGGTGTCATTTATAAAACTACCATTATGTTTTAAGGATTAAATCTTTGGAGACTACCGATTTTACACTGAAAAGAGCACCATCGTGATCCGTTGAAATGACACCATAAAGGTTATGGTTTGGGATAAAACCAGAGTTGTCTTTTCTTATATTTTGGTATGCTATGCATAAGTAAAATGTTTACAACAAAAAATCGGATAAGCACGTCTTTGTATGTTATGCTATCCTCCATAACACCGAGGACAAAAGAGTTTGTCGCTTGGAACGTGAATTTTCTTAGGAAGGAATTTTTCACGAAAATTTAAGTGGGAGAACAATTGAACTTTGATAAGGTTATTTGAACCTTAGCTATATGTGCTAAATAGCACAGTGCTGGAAAGTTTCCTGGTGGCGGCCATAATGCTCATGTCTCCCGTGATTACAAAGGTTGTGATCTTGGAGATTAGAGTTCCTATTTGAACCGTATGCATCGGGTAACAATCAAATAGCAAGATTTGATAAACAAGTCGTTATTGTTTTGACAATGATGAACCGATTGCATGCAAAGAAGCGATGATGGGCCCTGACTCCATAAAATGAATAGAAGTCATAAAATCCATTATAGTATCCATACACAAGAAATCAAGTTTATGAACTTGGAAGACCCTCGGAAAAGGCATGAAGCCTATCGGTCGTATTTGGATCTATAAAGAAATAGACATGGATGTTTGACATCTATGAAATAGTCAACATGTTGGAAAGGAGTTTACGACAATGTTCATGTGGTTGGCTATGACAAGATTTGATCTTTCATAGCAACATTTAGTCTTGACAGATTAATGTAGCAACCACTGCACATAATTCGTTATATGGTACTTGAATGAACAAAACAATGTTCTTGTAATAGCATGGTTACCTAGGACGTGTACATGACACGGTCCGAAGGGTTTTGTTAATTCAAAGGATGCTAAAATGGCGTGCAAACTTCAAAGGTTGAAGTGAGCATAGGAGAGTTGGAATCTTCACAATGATGAAAATGTTAAAAGAGTTTAATTTCAATGGAAACGATGAAGATGCTTTCATTTACAAGAAATTAAGTGGGAGCACTGAGACATATTTCTAATACATTATGTAGAAGACATGGTGTTGATTGGAAATGATGTATCTTTTATTGACACGGGTTAAGAATTTTATTAAAATTGGATTTCGATGAAAGACTTGGGAAAACCATAATATTAGGCATCAATGTCTATATGGATAGATTGAAGCGCTAATATGGTTGTGCCAGATGTACATATATGAGATATTGAAAGAGTTCAATATGGAAACAACAAGAAAGGTTCTTGCTGCATGGAAAGGATTGAATCAAGATTCAAGTTTATCGACACTTGGTGAGTGAAATCACATGAATATTTTGATCAATAATACCGTGATATGTACATATCCAGATATGTCCTGTGCTCTAAATGTTGTGAGCATATACCATAATGATTCATAAGATGATCATCGGACGATAGTAAAGATATTCTTATGAGCTTTGGAAGAACGAAGATTATATCATGTAGAAGTGACACATAGTTGAAAGTTGTTCATTGTAAAGTGTTACATTGATACTAGTTTGTCACAAGATACAAATTCAATTATCTCAATTTGAACTATGGTGGCACAATGTAATGGAACGGAGGTTCCATGATGGATTTGGATGATTTCCAAAGTTTATACATTGTGACGGATACTACAACAAAAGGCTAAGTATATGACTGCAATAGTAGCAACAAAGGAGGGAATTTGGTTAAGTAGTTTGTTATCAAACTAGGTGTGGTTCTCAGTGAACTAGTACTGTGAAGATATATTGTGCGACAATTATATCAACATGTTTTAACCCAAAGGAACTAAAGGTCTCACCAAAGGACTAAATTTATACAATGACATCTCATTAGAGAATGAGTGATGCATAGAGACGCAAAGAAATCCAACGGAGATTATGTTAACCACTAGCAAACGCATATATACAACACTAGTAAGCCATATGTGTTGAATGCGCAAGTTTACGTACTAGATTATCGACTCTAGTGCAAGTGGGAGACTGAGGGGGATATGCCCGAGAGGCAATAATAAATTGGTTATTAACTTATTCCTTGTTTATGATAAATGTTTATTTTACATGCTATAATTGTATTAATTGGAAACATTAATAGTTGTGTGTTTAATAAACAAATAAAGGGTTCCTAGTTATGCCTCTCTTATAAACTAGCTCGTTTATTAACAAGATGATCAAGGTTTCCTGATCGACATTGGATGTTGTTAATAACGAGGTCACAACATTGATTGAATGGTGTGATCAACATTCGTCTGAAGTATAGCATTATGGTCAAAGTCATTGTGTTTATGTTTCTATGACATCATACAAAGTAATATTAGTCCTTAGACCATGAGATCATGTCAATTGCTAACACTAGAAGAGTAAATTGATAACATCAAACATCACACCATAACAGGGTGACTATAAAGGTGGGTTCAGATACTCCGAAGGTGTTATGTTGAGGCTCAGGGATCAAGAGTGGGATTTGTCCATCCTGATAATGGATAGATATACTCTGGGCCATCTCAGTGATATCACATTGAGATAGCTCGCAAGCAAGTGATGTGATCACTAGAATGTTATATCATGGGAACAAGAAAAGAGTGCATGTCGGTAATGAGATCAAACTAGGTATTGAGATACCGATGATCGAATATTGGAAATGTAATATATCGCGAGACAAAGGGATTTAGTTATGACATTAAAGGTTCACACGATCACTAGAGTCATCATTGAATGTGTGGGAGTCGGTACGGATCTCCAGGTCCCGCTGCTGATTATTGATCAGAGAGGGGTCTCGATCATGTCCACATTAATCGTGAACCGTAGGGTGGCACACTTAAGGGATACCGACACCCTTTGGAGCAAATAATATACAAGAGAAAGATTATGAAAGCGCTGGAATTATTTCGATGGACACCAGAATTGTTTTGGGTAAAATTGCTGAAATTGTTCCTGCATGTGATATGGAAATGTTGCAAGGGGTTTTATGTGAATGTTTGTTAATTAAAGTAATTAACAAAATTCTTAATAAAATAAATAAAAGTATTTTGTTTAAAGAGAAAAATGCATTTAATTTATAGGACATTAAATGCTAGTGAGTGGTGTTGAAATTTATGTCAGTGGGCTTAGTGGAAGCTCCACCCACATGAATGAGGGAGAGGTGGGGGCACCCACCTTGGCCGGCCAGCCAAGTTCATGGGTATGCTCCCGAACCCCTATAAGCGGATCCCCATGGATCCTCTCCTCTTGCACCACCTCCTAGTGAAGGTTCTCTTCCCCTCTTGCAATTCCCCATGGCTTCGGATTAGCAAAGTACACCTTCTCGGTGTTTCTCTGGAAAGGATCTGCTGCTTCCGCTGCTTTGTTCGAGCGAGGGACGGAGGTTGTCGGGGTACCGGACATGTGTGCAATCACGGATGCACCGCTGCTTTGTGGTGCTGGAGTTGCTGGTGTTGGACCTGCTGGACTTGTTGGTGCTGGACATGCTGGACTCACTGGACTTCATCACGATCTTGAGATCGGCAAGTGTACGACTACATCATCCACGAGTTCAAACTAGTTAACAATGCTTTGTCTCTCTTCAAGGGTATGTTCTATATGGATGTATATCCACCCATTGATTGTATCTAGGTAGATAGATCTTGGTGCTTAATTGTTCACATCGTCTGATTTTTGTTCTATGCCGTGAACCCAACCGGATTAACTTTACATGTCCTCGCACATGAGACCTATTCCACGCTTGACATGCAACTAGTTTTTCCTAAGTGGCTAGCGGGTGTCTGTCTCTCCTACTATAGTTAATATATGATTTACAATGGGTTGCTAATAATTTGGTTATCATTGTTGTGGTTCCATGTTCGTAGGTAATACCGGCTCTATCTTCGAAAGCCCTAAGCCACGTAAAAACTTGCAACTGATAAATTAGAGGCGTCTAGTTTAGATTATTGCTGGGCATGTGTCATGATATGGTGATGATATAATTTATAGTAGGGACTAATACTCTTGGAAATTATAACATGCCAAAGTGTAAGTCCCATAGACCTTGGCCTTACACATATAGGAATGATAAATATCATACCAAGATGCATAAGATTGTGATCAAGTGCAAGAACCATATCATATCACTTTTTTCATATGATGTTTGTTCGCATCTTATATTGCTTGTTTGGCGCTTTAGTAGCATTATAAGATCATCCCTAAATTAGATATCAAGATAAAATGTGTTCGTCCTTGAGTATGCACCGTTAAGAAAGTTTGTCGTTTCAAGATACCACGTGATGATCGGGTGTTTTTGACTCTACGCTTTCATACAACGGGTGTAAGATAGTTTTACACATGTGAGTACTAAGGTTCTTACTTGGTGAGCCTAGCATGTATAGACATGGCCTCGGAACATGGACTAAAAGGTTAAGCATGAGTCATATGGTTGATATGATGCCCATATAGATTCTCGCCTTTGAAGCTACACCAACTCACATGATGATTGGACTTGGTGTAGTGGATTTGGTTCATGTAGTCACCAAAACAACTCGAGGGATGTTGGTTTTGATTGGGATTTCATTTGTAATTTGGATTAGAGAAACTGAATTTATCATAAACTAAAATCAAAGTGAATTTGCACAGTTTGTTGTAGTCATTGGCATCTGTTTACTACCTTATGCTTAGTTTTAATTGAGATATTAGAACTATAGAATTCTGGATATTTACTTTACGAATGTAACATCCCAATTTCAGAAACCCTGATTAGTTGGGGGAATAAAAAAATTCTTGTTTAGTAATGAAATGTTTGCTTGCTTGTATGTCTGTGCTCATGCATCTGAAAGTGTAGTAGATGATATACTCCTTACCTTACCCTCAGTTGGCAAAAGCTATTTCACAAAACTATCTTTGCTTATTTTACATATTCTCAAATGTTCTGGCATTTAAAAAACCTGAGCCAAGATGCCTTTGCAACCCAAACTATTTTAGTAGATTTTATAGGAAAAATTATGGAGATCTATAAGATACAATCTCCCTATGTTTTCAAGACAAAACTTCCAACTACTCTTACCTCTAGATTTCCCAAAACTCTTTTTAAGCCTTTGATTTCTACTCTTAGTATAAATATAAAGGGACTCTTATCTAATTAAAAACATAACCTCTTCAAAATACCCATCCTTACCTCAAGCTAGGCTTGAAGGATCCATAGTAGTAAATGGGTTTTTATTTGTAAGTGGAGTTGCCATGATCTATTGTGTGATGAATTACCTTGATCTGATATCTGACTTGTTTGCTTAGGAAGTAGTTTGAGCTGCACTAGGAACTCATCATCTATCCTCTAGATAATCCAAGAGTATCAACCCTAATCAATATGACCAAGCTGGATCTAATCTGTAGTCACTAGGTGAGCAACTAAAACCCTTAACCAGATCACTTATGAAGATTATTCATTCTAGAAGCTTCCAAGTCAATGAAGAGCAACTCCAAGAATGGATCCATTCTTATCAACCTACACTTTCATCATTATCCACTTGGTGATGATTTGGAACCTTGCATCATCTCAAAACCATCCTCTCTTACATTCTAGTAAAAATCTCCAAATCTGCCACATATGGTTAAGTCTGGAAAACTATTAGCAATGTCTCATCTTTAGGACTCCCTCTTTATCAACCCTTGTGAATTTATGGAAATTTACTTAAACCATATTGTAAACCCTCCTAAGGACTACCAAGGCACAACTTTTTACCTTGGCTAGATCATCCTCCAACCCACTTCTTGATGGTTTTGCAGGCAAGCATAATTTCAACAAATCTTATCAACTAGCCAACTTGGGAAGAAGCTCCCTTCTCCATAGTACCTTCTTTGTACCAACTCCTTGAATGATTGTATTCTACTCATAAATTTCTATCAATCACTACTTCACTTGTTTCAATTAGATCCTTGTGCTTCCCAAACCCACATGGTTTTGAAGGCTACTTGTTACTATGTTTTGGCACCCATATTTTATTCAAAGTTTGTCATCAATCCTTGGAGAGATAAATCATGATCAACCTAAACTCTTTGCTCCATGATTATCTATATAACTTGGTATATCCATCAATATACTCCATGACCAAAGGGGAGCTCTGAGCTCCAAGATCCAACAAGGTTTTAAACGTATAAAATTAACTTTGCCCAAGATCCTTTATCTCTTTTTTCCATTCAAAACCAACTTGTATTCCCAAGACCCAATGCTACGGATGGTAGATACAACATGTGGACATCCTCTACCTTGAATATAAAAATTTACCAAATATTATCCATAATTATTTGGACCTAAAAAGTATTTAATTCTTTTAGTGGACAAAAATTTCAAAACTCCCTCTATGAAAGAAAGTTGTTTTTTCTCCAAACCACATTTACAAATTTAGCCACATTTGATGCCTATATATCATCCCCTATCTTCCCACATGAAAAATAAATATTTTTGAAGATCTTTATTATTTCTTTTTGTCAATTTTCTTAAATGGCTGAATTGGAATAATAAGTGTTTAAAATACTTTTTCTGCCTCAATAAATCTTGGGAAAATTCTACATAGTGTGAATACATATTTGGGACTATCTCAGCCCAAAAAATCACCTTGTGCAATTAAAAAATCTCAAATTAATCCAATAAAACAAATTCAGGACTATTTGAAAATTTGATATAAAAAGGATCTAAATTGATCAAATAAATCCCAAATAATTTCTCAAGGTGTATCTTGATCCCACCCACCTACCAGGATCACTACCCCATCTTGCCAAGATCAAAAATTGAAACTTTCCTTAATGATTACCATTTTGGCAAAATTGATCTTTGACCAAACTTAAGCTAGCAACTTACTCCAAACCCTCATCAATTCACATGGATGTTCACCACAACACAAAGACACGACCTATGGTCGAACTTCCCTGTAGCATGCACTGTAGCTGACCCCTCCCTTTGTCCTTTATGCTTGGATGAGGGGAGACAATAGATATATCATATCATTCCCATTATTATTTTTTATCTTGTAGTAGCCACCCTGTATCCCATCACTCCCGGAAGCATCTAAGAGACCCACACGACCACTCTCCACCGCCCTGGAAGCCCTATCCCTGGACATCGCACGCCCATGCCCTCACAATGGACATGGACCATCATGGACCCTTGTCTTTCGGTTTAAAAATGTCGGCAACCCCTAGTCCTCTCTCTCACTCCCAGACTCCTCGACCAGCTTCACCCTACCTCCCCATAACCTCCCCACCCATCTCCTTTCTCTAAAAGCCTTACATGGAAGAAGAAGCAAAGCATCGGGTAGTTGCATGTCCCTGACCCTGCCCTTCATGCACTGCGTCTCCCTCGTTGTTTCATTCTTCTTCAATACCCCTATCCCCTATCCCTCTAACCCGACCCTTATTTCTGGCATGTAGGAAACTAGGAGGCCACCCCAACGAACTCCAGAACTAGCCGAATCAGTAGGGACGCGCGAGTGGAACCCCTACCCCAGTTTTGTCGCTGCCGCCCCTCGCCAGACTCATCGTGGTGAGCCGCGTCACCTATGCAAATCCATCTTCACCAGTGGAGCCCCTAGGTGAGTCCCCGCCCTTCTCCACCAGTAGCTAGGGTTCCGTTGAGCCGCCAGGGGGCGAGAGGTTTACGACAAGCGTTAGACCTCCATCGTCACTCAATCTTACGGCTTACACCTCCGCGTACCACTTCGGCCCTCCTCTCTCCAACCTCTGGGCCCACCTCCCGCGGTCTTGAACTAGTTCCCGTGCGCTGAGGTGCCGTGATGGGCCGGCCCAGCTGACCAGGATGGAGTCCCCAGCATCGCAGCCACCCGCCAGTTTTCCCTTGTCCATTTTCTAAAATCCTTTTCCCAAATCTGTTTATTGCCCTGTAGAAATAACCCAAATAAAAATGGAAAAATATGTGAGAATGCCCAGATATGAATTTTACCAAGTATGTGGGGCCCCTGGATTAATCCTCCGAGAATCCCTGTTATGCATACAACCACGATCCCATGATCAATTAGTCGTGGCACATAACCGACAAGTATCAAAGTAAATATCCAATACATAATGAATACTTGTCATACCTTAGTTGCCATTATGGATACATCGATCAACAACAGCGGAACTTCAATAAGCATAGAGCCCGAGCCATGCCTTAACCTACAGGCAACTGACTGGGAGAACGTCCTAGCTCGCATAGTCGTCAACTCCACCTTCTTATTGATATCTGACCAAGTTAATAGCCAGGGACAATGCCAGTGAGTACTTTGAATGTACTCACAAACCACCTTAAGATAACAATAATAACAAGAGGATATGCATTATGGTTGTGGTAGTAGGAGGGCTCCAAGAGAGGTTCTTTTCTCAATTAGTTTCTCTTGTAGATATAGCATCTACATATCTTTGCTGAAAACTTTTGTAAACCATTTTGGAAGCCTTTTGAAAAGTGTTGTAAATGCTAGGATTGTGGTACCCATTTGTTCCCGTCTTTAGGTTGTCCCACGACCAAACTCCTTTCTCCTCCTTCCGACCATCCCATGGTCAAAACCTTTCTCCTTTATGGCCATCCCATGGTTAAAACATTTCCAAAGCCAATTCTTTTCCGAAATCCTTTTTGAAAACAAAAGCAGCACTGCTCTACAGAAGTTTGTCCAACCTGTCCATGACCGTGGACAGGGCTATTCTAATAGATTTACACTCTGCACAGGTTGTACACTTTCCCCACATCATCCAGGTACACTACCCTGATCTACACCGATCGTGGGTCGAGTAACCGATCAAGACTCTCCGGATGCCCACTCCAATATAAGTGCCTACCCTATGAGTGTTGTTCCCCTCAACACAGGGACGTCCGGTACTGAGGACCAACCGGAGTACTTTTTCCACTTCTCGAGTGTGCGCTTTCAATGAGGGGCTCATAGTAACGTGTGGAGGCCCGCAGACCCTTCGTTCCTTCTCTAGGTCGATGTCCCACATGGACCTTTATCGGAGAAGGCCCACCCTCCAAGGATCGCGATCCCCTGTAGTAGTTATGAGGCATCTTATACCAGAATAAACAACCATCAAATCCAACTCTGTCCCATTCCAAAGTAATGTAGTTGCACAGGGTTAAGTTGTTATAGCTAAACTCCAAAGAACCGGGTGCGTTTTCGTAAATCTTTTTCCTCCAGCTTTCCTTCAACATTTTGTAAAACAAAAACCTTTTTATTTCTCAACATCTCTTGGGAGGTCCCACCTCGCCAAGGTTTTATCATAAAACCTTTGGTAAAACTTTTTCCGCGGTCTTCCCATCCTCTAGCTTTACTTCGGCTAAAACGGGGTCTCCAAAGGGTTATGGTTTGTTACATCATCTACCATACTAGGGACAAGTAGGTATCATCGTGAGGAGGAGCCAAGCCACCACCAGATATACAACATCATATAGTAAAACAATGCAGTTTCCATAAAACAGTAAGTCAAACATGCATAAGTAAAACAGTAGGACAAGGCTTATGAGAAAGAAGGTGGCTTTCCTGAGGATCAGCAATATGGCAATATGTCCCTGGACTTCTTCCTGGAATACCCAATAAACCAAAAGTAACCATCTTCTTCTGGTCTCAGAGATAATAGCAGTTATCATCGTCAGGGAGCACACATGCAAACAAGCAAGAGCACAATCAACACAAGGCATACAAACGTCTTTGCAATACAGCAAAAAAATACCACACATTACTCAAACTAGTAGGTTTTGATAGATTGAGTGGGTTGTAATTGGAATTACTTTAATTGCCCTTGTGGTCTTTCTTTTATGGTGTATTTGTCCAAATACCACCTGTTAAGGGGATTTAGAACTAGGCTTGGGTCTGAATTGATATCAATATGCAAATATGATACCATCATGTAGGTGTTGACAAAACAAGACCAACAAAAGTGGTTTCAAGATTTTATCACTTTTCTTTCATTTCTTATGAACATTCTAGTGAGATAAACTCTAGTTTTAGGAGATAAATCACCAGAGATGTTCGGTATGTCCAAAAAATATATCCTTGGGTGGTTATGTAGGGCTTTATGTACTTGTTCACTAAGAGTTGGAATCATGTCAAAATCATTAACAGAATGACCTCAGAAAATTCCCAAAGGTAGTTCTATGGGGTTTTTTGTCTTTTTCACCAAATTAAAACTACAAAAGGTTTTCATTTGACTCCAAAGACACACTGTAGGTATTTAGAATACCTTTCTGTAGAAATTCGAATCATCCTTTTTGGAGTTGTGGAACTACTGTGAGGATTTATCTAGTGATAAGGTCACATGTAGAAGTGTTTAATTCACTACAAATCTACAGAAGCTAAAAAATTAGTGATATCCTAGGGTTGGGTAGATATGGATGTAGCTCATCCAGGAGAGTTGGAATGGGGTCAATTGAACACATGGTTTGGTCAAGGGAAATTTCTAAAGTCAGAGAGGAGCTAATTTTGTTATTTATGCTGCAGTAACTCCAAGGTTCCACTTGGTATGAGTCCAAGGCCATGAGACAGGTACAGGTAATACCAACCAAGGGCAGTTAGTTTACTCCATTTGGAGTTGTAAAACTCCCAAAAGAAATTTTATACTAGATTAAGTACATTTGAGTGGTAAATTTAGTGTATTAAAACTGGGCAACATTTGAGGAAATCAGGAGTACTCCAGGTTTCATAAAACATCTATAAACCTTAATAAATTTAGATCTTGCCAATTTGAGTGGGTTTCCATTTTTAAAAAGATTGAAAACTAACTACTATAGAACATATCTGGATAAATAAAAACAGAGAAGATTTTCTAAGGGGGAGACCTTGAGGCGGGCCCGATATGGTAGGGAAATGGGGCGCGAAGGGGGAAATCGGCCCACCCGGGCGGATATGGAGTGGGAGGCGAGTTTGAAACTGATGGGTGGGGCCCGCCCGTTAGTGGGCGAGGGGGCGCGAAGGGGTAGGGAGGCCCCCTAGCCGTTGGATCAAGTGGCGATGAGCGGTCCTCCGGCGTCTTCTTCACCACGACAGAACGTCAGGGACGAAACCCTAGGTAGGCACTTGGCGCGTCGTGTGGCTCACTGGAGTGCGGGAGAGGCGGCGAGGATGCGCTGGGACGACGCGGTGGTCGGAGACGACCCTAGCAAGGGGCAGAAGGGGCCCTTTTGGTGTAGATCCGTGGAGTCCGAGGTCGGGAAGAGGGTGGCGGCTCCGAGCTTGTCCGCGGTGGCGCTAGGGAGGAACCTAGAAGAAAAAGAGGGGCCGGATCAGATCCAGGAGAAGTAGGGGAACTTGTCTAGGCAACAAGCATGGGAGGAAACGGAGGGGTGGAGGAGATATGCTCGAAACAAGCGAGCAGGCCGATGCTCCTTGTTCTTCTTCTCTCGAGCAGAACAGAGCAAGGGAGGAGGAGAGGGGGCTCTAGGGAGGTAAGTGGGGGTGAGAGGAGGCAAATGAGGGGCAGAGGTAGGCTGGATAGCCTCTGGCCTATTTAAATTGAGGTAGGAGCTCAATAGGGGAATGTCCATTTTGGACATGGAGGAGGGGTGGAGCTGGCTTGGTATTGGTCAAGGAGGGCGGTGGAGGGGTGGTGTGAGTCATCTGGTCGGCAGGGACAGAGAGGATGAGGTAGTGTTGTTGTTAGTTGGCCACAAGTGGCCTATCTCTCCTTTCTCACTCTCTCTCTTTACTACCTTGCCAAACACAAGAGACAACTGTGGGGGGGTCTATAGTGTATTTCGACCAGAGGGATGAGTGGTGTGCTGTGCAGGTTTGTTTGACCAGGTTGGTGTAGGTTTGGTGGGTTTTTGATTTGAGGGTTTCCTAACTTGGAAAACTTGATCAAATAGGTGGCTCTGAAGAAAGTCTAAAAACTTGCATTGGACAAGATGGTGAAATGATACTGGTGGTTAGATGAGGTCAAGAAGTCTATCTAGGATTTATTTGGGATTTTTATAAGGGGTGTTAGTCCTCTTAAATCCATTTATTCAAAAAGGGCAGAAGTGGTTTCTAGAAGCTCATTTGATAAATTTTCATTGGACAAAGATGGTTTTTGCTGGGTGATGATCCCAAATGGGATTACACACTTAGGGGAATTTTCCCAAGATTTATTGGGGTATAAAAGTAATTAAAATAATTATTATTCCAAATCATCCATTTAAGAAAATGGGCAAAAAGAAATAATAAAGCTCTTCAAAAATATTTATTTTTGAAGTGGGAAGATTGTGTATGATATGTGGACCTCAATTGAGCCAAAATTTGGGGAAGTGTTTTGGCAAAAACCAAACTTTCCTTTATGGAAGAGGTTTTGGAGGTTTTGCCTATTAAAGGAATTAAAAAGATTTGGAGCCATAATAATTATGGATAATATTTTATAAATCTTGATGATCATGGTAGATGATGTATAAAAGGTGTATCAAGCATTTGCAACCTTGGGAAATGGAAATCCAACTTGAATTAGATCGAAAAACAAGGAATTGAGGATCTAGGGTGATGTTATTTTTATACCACCAAAACCTTGTTGGATCTTGGATCTCAGATCTCCCCTTGGGGCATGGGATGGATGGGTGGATAGAGAAAGTGATGTACATAAACATGGTATAAATTTTTGAGATTGACCTTGCTTGAGTCCACCAAGAATTGATTTCAAACTTTGAATAAAATAAGCCTGCCAAGGCAGATTATCAACTAGCCTACAAAACCTTGTGAGTTTAAGAAGCGCAAAGATCCAATTGGAACAAGTGAAGTATATATTGATAGACCTATATCAGTAGACCACAACCATGCAAGGATTTGGTCCATATAAGGTTGGATGATGGTGTGAGCTTCTGTCAAAGTAGGCATGTTGACTAGATTTGCAGGAAAAGTTATTTTCTTGCCCTCAAAACCATAAAGAACAAGTGGGTTGGAGGATGATATAACCAAGGCTAAGAGTGGGCCATGGTAGTACTTAGGCTGGTTAACAATATGGTTCATATGCATTTTTGTAAATGTGCAAGGTTTGAGAAAGGGAGGCATTCAAAAAGGTGACGTTGGAAATAGTTTTCCAGAGTTAGCCAAATTTGGCAGATTTTAGGGTTTTTGACTAGAGGATCAGAGGGGATGTTTTTGATGGGTGGCAAGGTACCCAAGCATCATCAAGTGGATTATGTTGAAGTGTATATTGATTAGAAATGATCCATGCTTTATATTGGACTTCATTGACTTGGAAACTTCTAGAAGGAATATCTTCAGAATTGATCTGGTTAAGGGTTTTAGATGATCACCTAGTATCTAGAGATTAGATCCTGCTTTGTACTCTTGCTGAGGGTGTGGTGATTTGGAAACCTCTTGATCCTAGTGGATGAGCTCCTAGAGTAGCTCATACTACTTCTAAGCAATCAAGTCAAACATCAGAACAAAGAAACTCATATTACCAACAAGGCAAACTTACTACTAGGGTTACCATCAAGCTTAGCTTGAGGTAAGGATGGGCAAATTTTGAAAGGTTGGGGTTTGAACAAGGTAAGGTCCTTGGTACATCTACCAAGAGTAGAGTTGAAAAGATTTATCAAAGGTTTGGAAATCTTAGAGGTAATATTATTTGAAGGTTCTGTCTTGAAAGCATAAGGAGATCTCCATAGTTTTGTCAATAGAAGCTACTAAAATAGTTTTTTCGGTTACATAAGCATCTTTGCTCATGTTTTGAAATGCCAGAAAATTTGAGAATATGTAGAATGAGCCAGGATAGTTTTGTTAAATAGCTTTTTGACAACTGAGGTTGAGGCAAGGAGTATATCATAAGTTGTACAATCAGAAGTATAAATACAGACAGCAACAAGCAAGCATTGCACAATTAAATAAGAAAAAGTTTTTGTTCCCCCTGATTTTTGCATTCTGGACAACTAACCAGGGTTTCCAAAATTGGGATGTTACAAAGTACCTAGGTGTTCTCCACTACATGCAGAAAAGGATTCAAGTCCAAATACTAATTACCTTTTTCCCGCTAATTAATTTACAAAGAAGTGTCCTTTACACTCAAAAATAGTATCGGGAAGTTTCAGAACCCTAATTGGTTTGGAGACCACTTTATAATGATAGGTAATATGAATACCTAGATTTTCACTCTGGTCCCATGCCAAGTGGAGCTCTGGTATCACTTTAGCAAAAATTACAAAAACAATTCATTTTTGATTTTATGAAAATACCTAGGCAGATCTATAGATCATTTTTGGTTGATTCGAACACTCAGTTGTGCAGTACCACAACATCTATAAGAACCCAGGATCCCTTTATTTTCTGAGCCTCTGTTGAATTTGAATGAAATAAATACTTCTATATGTGGTTTTATCACTAGAAAAATCATTTCAGAGGCTTAGAAACTCCAAAAATAGTGATTCTAATGTCCACCGGAAGGTATTTTCAATGCCTATCAAATGTCCTCAGGTTCATACCTTCTAGACATGTAAAATAAATCTGGTTAGAAACACAAATAGACTATAGAACTGAATTTGGGATTTTGGTAATTATTTTGAGGTGTTTCCAACTCTGAAAAATCATAAACTCAAATATATACCATATACACTGAGAATAAATTTATTTGGGCTCTAGATCTTTTATGGTGATTTATTCACCTCAACTAGGGTTTATTTCACTAGAAAATTCATATCTTAATAAAGGAAATTGATAAAATAGTGAAACCACTTTGGTTGGCCTTGTTTTTGCAATATCTATCTGATGATATCATTTTTGTATACTGATATCATACACACCAAACCCCTAGATCAAAACCCCCTCATTAGGTGGTATTTGACATTAAAAACACAAAAGAAGTTCCACAAATGTTTTTCCATTTTTTCCAATTGCAACAAACTCAACCTATCAAAACCTACTGAAGTGAACAATCTGTTGTATGTTTGTTTGCTGTATTGTATTGATGTTTGTATGCCTGGTGTTGATTGTGCCCTTTGATTGCTTGCATGTGATCCATAATGATGATAAACGCGATTATATCGAAGATCGAAGAAGATGGTTATATTATTTGGTTATTATGGTTTTCTAAAGAGAAGTCCAGGGACATATTGCCAGTTTTATGATCACATGCAAGCCACCTTATTGCTCATAAGCCTTGTCCTACTGTTTTCCTTATGCATATTCTACCTACTGTTTTATGAAAACGGCATTGTTTTATTATACGATGATCTATACCTGGTAGTGGCTTGGCTCCTCCAAACCATGACACTTTTGCACTATTAAGTACAACCCCCTTAATGACACCTACTTGTCCATAGTATGATATTTTGTGTATAACATTATACCCCTTTGGAGAACCTATTTTAGCCGAAGCAAAACTATAGGATGGGAAGACCCTCGAAAAAGTTTTACAAAAATATTTGATGGCAAAACCTTGGTGAGGTTCGACCTGCCAGGAGAAGCTTGAGAAAAGAAAAAGGTTTTTTTTACAAAGGAAAGAGAAGGAAATGGTTTTTGAAAATGCACTCGTTTCTTCCGAGCTTTAGCTAAAACAACTTAACCTGTGCAACCACATTAATCTAGAATGCGACAGGGCTAGACTTGAAGTTTTCTAATCTGGTGTGGGAATTCTCATAACTGCTTATAAGGAATCAACTCTCTCTAATTCCGGGTTCCTTTACAGAAAGGGTCAACTGTTAGACAGTCACCTGGAGGAAGTAGGATCGCCCATGTGAGTGACGGGGCGATACTATGAGCCTCTCATTGAAAGTTCCCACTCTCGAGGAGTCAGAATGCACTCCGGTTGGTCCTTGGCCCAAATGTCCCGGTGTTGAGGTGAACAACTCATAGGGAAGGGCCTATACTAGAGTGACATCCGGGGAGTCTTGATCGGTTATTCGACCCATGATCCGTAGGTGAGCCGGGCAGGGTAACCTGATGGCGTGGGTAAAGTGTACAACCTCTGTAGAGTGTAAATCTATTCGAGATGTGTCCACGGTTATGGACGAGCTAGAAAAACTAATATAGAGAGGTGTTGGTTTTTATTTTAGAAAGGATTTCCAAGAAGAAAAGGCTTTTGGAAATTCTTTGACAATGGGATGGTCGGAAAGGATAAATGTTTTGACCATGGGATGGTCGGAAAGAAAGGAAAGGAGTAGGTCATGGGATGACCGAAAGGAGGAACTAATGGGTGACCCAATCCTAGTGTTTTCCAATACTTTTCAAAAAGGTTTCCAAAATGTTTCAACAATGTTTTCAACAAAGATATATAGATGCTATAGCCACAAGAAAAACTATTGTATAAAACAACCTCTTATGGAGCCCTCCTACTACCATAGCCATATCGCATATCCGTTTATTGTTGTTCTCTTAAGGTGGTTTGCGAGTACATTCAAAGTACTCACTGGCATTATCCCTGGCTATTAACTCGGTCAGATATCAAGAAGAAGGTGAAGTTGACGACCATGCAAGCTAGGACGTTCTCCCAGTCAGTTGCGTGTAGGGTAAGGCATGGCTCAGGCTCTACGCATGATGAATTACGCTGATGTTGGTTGATGTAGCCATAATGGAAAATAAGGTATGACATGTATATGCTTAAGTAATGGATGTTTACTTTGATACTTGTCGGTTATGTGCCATGGCTAAATGGTCATTAAAAATGGGATCGTGGTGTATGCATAACAGGGATTCTCCAAGGATTAATCCAAGGGCCCAACAACAAACTAGTGTCGTATTATTTTGAGTGTCAATCAAAAGTATAGAAGTCCTATTGCAAACTTTCAGCAAACTCCATTTACTCAATGAAGTGTAATAATTAGTATTAAATCAAGAGTAACAATTCTAGTGATAGTATAAAATGTATCATGTTTACCTCCATGATTCTTGATATTCAAAAGTTGGGAGCTGAAAGAATTGTTTCAGAAACCGTCATGTGTGGAAGATATTGTGATATCTGAAACAATGTTTGTGGTTGCAATATGATAGAGTATAATTTACCAATACATGTTCTCATATTGTATGAGAATTTGCAAAGCTTGGAGATGCTAGGCGTCCTAATCTCCCAAAAGGTTTTGGGAACAGACATTATACTCGCGATTCGTCCTTATAGGTTATAGTAGCTTGATCATGAAAGTTGTCATGATAAGGACGAATAAAAGATGTAGGTAAAATGCTTACTACAATAAAAGATTACTAAAGAATGGATTTTGAAAGAACACCAAACATTTGATGATGATGATCCACTTGAAAGTACAAGTCCAAAGGTATTAGTATTTGACTATACACGCTTTGGACTCTGTGTCATATGTATGGAGCCACTGTTGATGTTGATATATTCTTTTAAAAGGAATAGGAACTGCTGAAAGAGAATCTATAAAATATTTGGCAGAAAAGAGAAAAGACTAGAAATGTCTAGCTTAGGTATATAGATGATATACATGTTATGGTTATATTATTTTCTTTTTAAACAATGTGGTTCTTCGGTATTGGATACAAAATTGGTTGGTGTGAAATGTCATACAGAACAATACAATTCATGAACTACAATGGCCTAATTAACTAGAAAGAGAATATGTGATGATGTTCATCAAAAACAAATAAAGTGTTATTGTGTTTGTTGTTGACATCAAAGCTTGCCTTCAAGATTTATTTAAATAATTGTTATTTTGTTCTGGTATTATGAGAACAATGGTTGTTCAAATAATTATTGTATTCCATAGAAGATGGATGAACTTTTACAAGTATAGTTGGATAAATCACGTCCATAAAACCTAATAAAATGTCTCAAGACAAATGATCTAAAGATCACTTATGAAGTGACATCACCATTTAAATTATATTGGAAAGAAAACATGAAGAAACACATGTTGATGGATTTTTGGAGACTTTGATTTTGATCAATTAATGCTTCTGAGACTTTCCTCGATATAACTAATACTCCGTTCATAGGCGAAAGAGGAATGGATGACTAACTTATTGGACGTTGTGCATGTTGATGTATATAGTCCATTATATGTAGCCATGTGCGGTTGATCTTTTGACTTCATATGGCTTGTTCGAAAATTTGAGTGAATATATCTGTATATTTAATTAATAAGGAAGAAGTATGAAACATTTGAAAATTGTTCAAGGACTTTCAAGATGAAGTGGAAAATCATTGTAACAAGAAAATAAAGAGTTTATGATTCGATCAGAAAGGAAGATATTTGAGTTACATGTTTAGAAAACCACCTAAGATTTGAGGAATTGTTCCATGGATTTGTATTTCCTGATAAACCATAGTAGTATGGTATGTTCAAGAGATCAAATCGAACCTTGTTTGACATGGTAAGATCAAAGGTGTCATTTATAAAACTGCCATTATGTTTTAAGTATGAAAGCTTTAGAGACTACTGCTTTTACACTGAAAAGAGCACCATCATGATCCATTGAAATGACACCATAAACGTTATGGTTTAGGATAAAACCCGAGTTGTCTTTTCGTAAATTTTGGTATGTTATCCATAAGTAAAAATTTTACAACAAAAGTCAGATAAACATGTCTCTGTAGATTAACCCAAAGAATTTGTTGGGTATTCCTCGATAACACCGAGGACAAAAGAGTTTATCTCTTGGAACATGAAGGTTCTTGAGAAGAATTTTTTCGTGAAAAGTTAAGTGGGAGGACAATAGAACTTTGATATGGTTATTGAACCTTAGCTATATGTGCTAAGTAGCGCAGCACCGGAAAGTGTCCTGGTGGAGGCCACAATGCTCATGGCTCCCATGATTACAAACGTTGTGATCTTAGAGATTAGAGTTCCTATTTGAACCGTATGCGTCGGGTAACAATCAAATAGTGAGATTTGACAAACAAGTCGTTATTGTTTTGACATTGATGAACCGACTACATGAAAAGGAGCGATGATGGGCCCTGACTCCATAAAATGACTAGAAGTCATAAAATCAGTCATAGTATCCATACACAAGAAATCAAGTTTCTGAACTTGGAAGACCCTCCAGAAAGGCATGAAGTCTATCGGTCGTATTTGGATCTATAAAGAAATAGACATGGATGTTTGACATCTATGAAATAGTCAACATATCAGAAAGGAGTTTACGACAATGTTCAAGGAGTTGACTATGACAAGATTTGATCTTTCGTAGTGATATTTAGTCTTGACGGATTAATATAGCAACAACTACATATAATTTGGTATATGGTACTTGATAAAACAAACCAAAGTTCTTCTAATAGAATTCTTACCTAGGACGTGTACATGACATGTTCCAAAGGGTTTTGATAGTTCAAAGGATACTGAGAGGGCATGCAAACTTCAATGGTTGAAGTAAGCATAGGGGAGTTGGAATCTTCACCGTGATGAAACTGTTAAAAGGTTTAATGTCATCGGAGACAATGAAGATGCTTGTATTTGCAAGAATTTAAGTGGGAGCACTAAGACATATTTCTAATACATTATGTAGAGGACATATTGTTAATTAGAAATGATTAATTTTTTAGTGACACGGGTTAATAATTTCATTAAATTGGATTTCAATGAAAGACTTGGGCAAAACTGGAATATTTGGCATCAATGTCTATATGGATAGATTGAGGCGCTAATATGGTTGTGCCAGACATACATATATGAGATATTGAATGAGTTCAATATGGAAACAACAAGAAAGGTTCTTGCCTCATGGAAAGGGTTGAATCAAGATTCAAGTGTATTGACACTTGGTAAGTGAAAGAATATTCAAGTATTTTGACACTTGGTGAGTGAAATCACATGAATATTTTGATCAATAATGTATACCATGATATGTTATGTGCATATACCAGAATGATTCATAAGGTGATCATTGGACAATAGTAAGGATATGCTTATGATCTTTGGAAGAACTAAGAGTATATGTATGTAGAGGTGATAAATAGTTACAAATAGTTCATTGTAAAGTGTTACGTTGATACTAGTTTGTCACAAGATACATATTTTATTTATCTCAATTTGAACTATGGGTGGCATAATGTAATGGAAAGAAGGTTACTTGATGGATTTGGATGAGTTCCAAAGTTTATACATTGTTACGGATACTACAACAAAAGTCTAAGTATATGACTATTGTAGTAGCAGCAAAGGAGGAAATTTGGTTAAGTAATTTGTCATCATGTGTTTCATAGTGGGCTAGTACTATGAAGATATATTGTGCGACAGTTATATCAACATGTTTTAACCCAAAGGAACTAAAGGTCTCATCAAAGGACTAAATTTATACAATGCCATCTCATTGGAGAATGAGTGATGTGTAAAGACGCATAGACATGCAAATACACGCGGACATGAAAATTTCAAATCCGGAGATTATTTTAACCACTAGCAAACACGTATATACAACACCTGAAAGCCATAAGTGTTGAATTCACAAGTTTATAGACTAGATTATTGGCTCTAGTGCAAGTGGGAGACTGAAGGGAATATGACAAAGAGTCAATAATAAACTTGTTATTATATTATTCCTTGTTTATGATAAATGTTGATTTTGCATGCTATAATTTTATTAATTGGAAAAGTTAATACATGTGTATTTGATACACAAATAAAGGGTTCCTAGTTATGCCTCTCTTATAAACTAGCTCGTTGATTAACAAGATGATCAAGGTGCGCCCAGGTGCGCCTTCGTGACAAGAGGATTAGGACTGGTGAGCTTCCAATAGCCCCAGTGATTCCTCTGACTCTCGCTGAAAAAGGTGGCTGCTGAAGTGAACGCGAGTTTGGATAAACTCACCCGCGAACAATATGTAAGTCGGAATTCCAACTCCTGTTTTTTCCATTCTTTTATATCATATCCTCTAGCCCCCAAGCATGAAGTAGGATATATAATCCGGGTTTATGCTTCATTAGGATGCCAAAGAACGAACTAGTGTAGCCCCCAAGGATCGTGCTGATATTAGCAAAAATATTAGCCCGAGTCTTAAGTAGCTTTCTGACTTTGGGTATTCTGACTTACAGAAAGTATGTTCCTATAACCAGGATTTACTGAAGAATATCTGCGATAAGCAGAGAGAGATCAAAGATCTCCGGCTTAAAAATGCTTAACTTAAAGTTGCCAAGGATGAGGCCGAAGGTAAACATTCCGTGGCTCAAACCTTGTCTTTGTTATTTTCAATGTCGATTTTTCTGAACTGTTGTGCTTTTTGACTTACAGCGCTGGTGAAACAATCTTGCGCCATGATCCAAGAGGCCGAGAACCTCAAAACCCTGGTGGTGGAGAACAAGGAGCTTCGTCAAGAGATGGATAAGCTCAAGGCGGATCATGAAAAGAGCATTGCTCAAATCCTTGAATCCTCCTCCATGGCCACTGATGAGCGTGATCGCAAGATCGCTGCTCAAGATAAAACAATCTCGGACCTCAAGAATGAGCTTAATAGAGAGGGACCTTTCCTCGGCGCTTCGGGCTGAACTCCAGGGTCTCCGGGAGGAGAAGACCAAAATTGACGACGTCATTTTCGGTACGTTCCATCTGTCTGACTTATATTTTTCTTCGACTTTCTTCAATGTCGGATATTTCTTAACTTGTTTTGTATATAGGTCCTCTGAACTTGACGGACTCTTCCTCCACCGAGCCCCGCACCCACCGGCTTACCCAAGTCAGAGACCTGCTTCATGACTTCTGCCAATCCCTTGAGGACATCGGCGAAGCTCTCAAGATTCCGGACATGCACAGCATGTCGGATTTTCAGGTGCAGGACAAGGCAAAGGAGATGTCGCAGCTCGTCCAGGATTGGAACATGTCCTACGCGCGATCAGCAGCGCAGAACGCTCTCACCATGGTCATGGGCCACCATGGAAACATGGAGATATGGCAAGTGACCAGAGGTTACTCTAAAGTGGATGAAGATGGCCAGGAGCAGGACATCAAGGCCATTATGGACTCCTGTGCCGGATATGGGTGTCATGTAGCTGACTTGACGAGCTACGATACTTCATTCTTCAACCGCATGGACACTCCGCCTCCGCCTCGAGAAGAAACAGCAGAAATTTCTGACGACGAACGCACCACCTCGGATGCGGACATCTCGCAACGATATCAAGGCGACGTATCCACCGAGCCGGCAGCTCCTTCATCTCCTCCTGCATCACAGATAAGAAATTTTTGTATTATTCCGGAAAAACATGATGCGTCTGTAAATATGCAGTATTTTAACTTTGCTAGTGCTAAGCTTTTGATCTATTTAGCACTTTTTGGCTTTGAGTTTTTTTTGTGTGCCTGAAATGTTTACATAAGCACTTGTATTTTTTCCATCTATAATTATCATTTATCTGGCTTTCCGCCTCGTCCCTTTCGTGAGCCGGCTAAACCTTTTGCCAGAAACTTTGTTGAGCAACGGAGCTCAATTGCTAAACCAGTTTAAACTCGGAAACAAAGCCGGCTTCCGGTACAAACAATTCACTACTCGGAAAATGCCCGCATCCAGCAATCAGACAAATAACCAAAGTAGAGACTAGCAATTTTAGAGTTATACCCGAAGGTAGCAATTTTAGAATCGGAATTCTAAACCAGAACGAACATGAGCATAAAGTACTTTCAAGCATTCTGGGATTTTCGACTATGACATGATCATTCGGAAATAAGATGGTAAAAACTTCTCAGAAAAATCTTGAGGCAACCAAAACTTTTACTTCTCATAGAACATGTACATATATATGATTACAAAGAAGGATAAACTAAGAATAAAAGGGATGTAGCTGAGCAATATTCCACGGTCTATCTAACTCATCTGGATTTGTACTACCTCCAGCTCTCTTTCTCTTCTTAGTAGGAGGTCTTTCTTTGACTGGCCTCATATCAGTTAAGTAGTACGATCCATTGTGCAATACTCGAATAACTAAAAAAGACCCTTCCCATACTGGGGAAAGTTTGTGCTTTCTTTGTTGCACAAGGCGGAGAACCAAATCACCTTTATTGAAAGATCTATTTCGGACTCTCTGGCTATGGTACTTGCGTAACTTTTGCTAATAGGCTGTAGATCTCATTTCAGCAATGACGCGAACTTCTTCGACCAAGTCGAGATGATTTTGTCGAGAAACCTCGGTATCCTCTTCAATATACGCGGCCACTCTAGGAGAGGTATGAATCAAATAACTAGGAAGAACTGCTTCTGCGCCATAGACCAAGAAGAAAGGCGTGTATCCTGTTGACCTGTTTGGAGTTGTTTGTAAACTCCAAATTACAGAGGGTAATTCCATTGCCCAAGCCCAAGCAACACGTCGTAGTGGTGCTTCGAGTCTTGGTTTTAGGCCTTGTAGGATTAAACCATTTGATCTTTCGACTTGTCCGTTAGCCTGTGGATGTGCGACTAACACAATGTCAAGTCGGACATTTTGCTCGTTGCAGAATTCAGCTAATTCTCCCATAGAGAAGTTACTCCCATTGTCCGTGATAATTCTATGCGGATAACCATACCGGATTATAACATCCTCGACAAATCTTTTGGTTATTGCTCCATCACAACTAGTGACAAGTTTAGCCTCAATCCATTTGGTGAATTTATCCACCATCACTAAGAGGTGAGTAAATCCACTTGGAGCTCGTTTAAATGGTCCTACCATATCAAGCCCCCAGACCGCAAAGGGCCATGTTATAGGTATTGTTCGCAGCTGATCAGCTGGAACATGAGCTTGCTTGGCGTACTTTTGCCAGCCTTTGCATGTCTTGACTAATCGTTCGGCATCTGCCTGAGCTATAAGCCAGAAAAATCTGTGTCTAAAAGCTTTTGCCACTAAAGATTTGGTTGCAGCGTGGTGACCACACTCGCCTTCGTGGATTTCTCTTAAGATTTCCACTCCTTCTTCCGAAGATACACAGCGCTGAAAGACCCCAGAAACACTCCGTTTATGGAGCTCACCTTTAACAATAGTATAGGATTTTGCTCGTCGGATAATCTGCCAGCTCAGCACCTCGTCTTCGGGTATTTTTCCATCTACCAAATAATCGAGGTAGGGTTGAGTCCAGTGATAAATTGCAAATGTATCTATAATTTTTGATGTTCCATGCTTGGTTTTATCCACTTTCTTGTGTTTTGTTCCAACTTTGGAGTACTTTTCATATGATTTCTTGGACTAACCTATTAACAAGAGCCATAGTGCCAGCTGCCTATTTTCTGCTGTTTTTGGTTCCAAGAAAGTCAGAAAATAAATATTCTTAGAATTGGACGAGACAAAAGCCAAAGTGCCTATTTTTCCGGAAGGGATCAAGTGCCAGAATATGAGACGGAGAGGGACCAAGGGGGCACCACACCACCTGGACGCGCGGCCCAGCCTGGCCCGCACCAGGGGGTGGTGAGGCCAGCCCTGGCACGCCCTCGGCCTCTCCTTCTGCCTATAAGTTGCCCTCGGCACGAAAACCCTAGGTACCCGATCAAAAATCCACGAAAGAGTCTGTAGCCGCCGTCATCTCCATCCCTAGATTGGGAGGGATCTGAAGCTCTTCCCGGCACCCTGCTGGAGAGGGGAATTCACCCTAGAGGCCTTCTTCATCACCATGCAAGCCTCCGGTCTGATGCGTGAGTAGTTCATCCTTGGACTACGGATCCATGTAGTAGCTAGATGGCTGGTTTCTCCTCCTTTGTGCTTTCATGTTTAGATCTTGTGAGCTCCGTTCATGAACAAGATCATCTATTTGTAATTCATACATGTTGTGTTTGCGGGGATCCGATGGATATTGAGATGCTATTTCAGATTGATTATTGATTCTATCATGTCTTTGTCATCTGAGATCTTGCATGCTTTCCGTTGTTAGTAGCTATCTTGGCCAAGTAGATGCTAGCAACTCCAAGAGTTAGCATTTATGCTCGATTGTGGGTTCATGCCTCTGATAATCTGGGGAAGTGACATAAATCTCTAAGGTACTAGATGTGCTGTTGCTACTAGGGAGAAAACAACAATCCTTTGTTCATAGAACAATCGTATTGTTTACTTTACACGCAGTTCGTAAAGCAATAATCTGTTGCTTGCAACTTAATACTGGAGGGGGTTCGGATGATAACCTGAAGGTGGATTATTAGTCATAGATGAAGTTGGATGGCGGTCTATGTATAATGTTGTAATTCCCAATAAAGTTCCAAAGGAGTCAAGATGATTAGTATATGCATGTATTGTTTTCTCGATGTTTGTCAATTGCCCCGCTGTAATTTGTTCACCCAGCATGTTATCTATCTTAAGGAGAGCCACCTCTAGTGAACTATGGATCCCGGTCCTTGTCTTTTACATACAATCTACAATCTTTTACTACTTTGTGTTTACTTTCTACAAACTTTTACTTCTTTCCATTCGATACGTTTAATCCTTTGTTTTCCGCAAAACACGGTGAGTGGACAACCTCATCGCAAGTTGGGGACAAAGTTTTGTGGTTGTGTTGTGCAGGTCTCCATGTTGCTACTAGCACCGGTAGTGCGCCCTGCCAAAGCTCAGCTAGTAACGCCTTTGGGGCGATTCCTTGCTCCTACTAGTTCGATGAAACCTTGGTTTCATAACTGAGGGAAAATTTACTGTTGTGCTCATCATACCTTCCTCTTGGGGTTCCCAACGAGCTCTACATCAACTATGAGTCAGCAAGATTTTTTCTGGCGCCGTTGCCGGGGAGTCAAGGACATCTTCACAAGCGGAGTCCCGCATAACCAATCTCTTTACTTTGTTGTTTTTGTTTTGCTTAGTTTCTTTTTATTTGTTTGCTTGTTTTGGTTCTTTAAAAAAAAATTAGTTTTACTTGTTTGCTTTCTTATTTGAAAACCCAAAAAAAATGACTACTCTTGAAAATACTAAGTTGTGTGACTTCACTAGCACCAACAACAATGATTTTATGAGCACACCTATTGCTCCACCTGTGGCTGAGAATACTTTCTTTGAGATAAAACCCGCTTTGCTCAATCTTGTTATGAGAGAACAATTTTCTGGTATTGGTAATGAAGATGCTGCTTCCCATCTAAATAACTTTGTTGAACTTTGTGAGATGCAAAAGCATAGGGATATAGATGGTGATATTATTAAACTGAAATTGTTTCCTTTCTCTTTGAGAGGAAAAGCTAAAGAATGGTTGAATTCCTTAACTAGGAATAGTATTGATTCTTGGACTAAGTGCAAAGATGCTTTTATTGGAAAATACTATCCTCCTGCTAAGATTATATCCATGAGAAGTGAAATAATGAAGTTTAAACAACTTGATAATGAGCATGTTGCTCAAGCTTGGGAAAGAATGAAATCTTTTGTAAAGAATTGTCCCACTCATGGACTGACTACTTGGATGATCATCCAAACTTTTTATGCAGGATTGAACTATTCTTCAAGGAACCTATTGGATTCAGCAGCTGGAGGTACCTTTATGACCATCACTTTGGGTGTTGCAACAAAACTTTTGGATAATATGATGGTTAATTATTCTGAATGGCATACTGAGAGAGCTCCACAAGGTAAGAAGGTAAATTCTGTTGAAGAAACCTCCTCCTTGAGTGATAAGATTGATATTATTTTGTCTATGCTTGTTAATGGAAAAGCCCATATTGATCCAAATAATGTTCATTTAGCCTCTTTGGTTGCTCAAGAAGAGTAAGTTGATGTGAACTTCATAAGAAATAACAACTTTGGCAACAATGCTTATGGTAATAATGCTTATAGGAACAATTTTGGTAACAACAATTATAAGCCATATCCTCCCAACAATGGTAATGCTTATGGAAATTCTTACAACAATAATAAGAGTGCTCCCTCTGAACTTGAAGTTATGCTTAAAGACTTTATTAGTAAACAAACTGCTTTCAATAAAACTATTGAGGAAAAACTCTGTAATGCTGAAACAAATATAGCATCTTTGGCTGAAGCTCAATCTACTTTGGAGAAAATGGCTGCTAAACCTGAAACTAATGAGAATCCCTTTGCAGCTACTAATGCTATACAGGTAAGAATTGATGAAAATGTTAGACTATTAGCTGAATTACATGCTAAGTGGGAAAGAGAAGATGAAATTGCTAGAAACATTAGTGTTTCTACTATTACCACCACGAGTGTTGAGGCTAGTAATAGTTCTACCACTTGATGATAAAGTTGATTTTGATCTTGATGGTTGCAATATCTCTGAAGTTATTAAGTTCCTACAAAAGCTTGCTAAAAGTCCAAATGCTAGTGATATGAACATGGCTTTTACAAAACACATTACTGATGCTCTCATAAAGATTAAAGAAGAAAAGATGAAACATAAAGCTTCTATTCCTATAAAGCAAGAAGATGGTTGGGAACCCATGATTAATATGAAAGTGAATGACGTTGATTTCAAAACTTTGTGTGATCTTGATAGTAGTGTTTCTGTTATGCCTAGAAGGGTTTATGATATGCTTTATTTGCCTCCTCTTGAAGATTGTTATTTGAATGTTCCACTTGATGCCAATGCTAAAAATAAACTCATGGGGAGTCTTAATGATGTCCTTATTATGGTTAACAATTCCTATGTCCCCGTTGATTTCTATGTTTTGGATGTTGAATACAATGCTTCTTGTCCTATTACTTTGGAAAGACCTTTTCTTAGAACTGTTGGTGCCATCATTGATATGAAAGAAGGCACCATTAAATATCAACCCCCACTCAAGAAAGGTATATAATACTTCCCTAAAAATAGAGAAAAGATTTCTTTTGCTTCTCCTATGAAAACAAAATTTGGTCTTAATGCTTCTTCATTTGAGAAGACTTGATTCTTTCTTTGCTTCTTATGCCTAACTTAAAGGCGTTCAAGAAAAGTACTTGTTGGGAGATAACCCAAGAGTTTTAGTTGAGTCTTGGAAGTTATTACCTCTGTAATAACCTCTTTTTATCTTTTTTATTTGCTTTTTGTGCCAAGAGTAACCTCTAATGAGAGAGAAGTAATGATTGGGAAACTTGCTGTCCCGAAACAGATTTCTATGCTTCACCGTAAAATTTCCTGAGAGAGCTCTGTATGTCGGATTGAGCTGTAATTTTTTGTGCTTCTGCCCCAGGATGTTATCTAAATTTCGTTAGTTCAACACGTTTTTATTTGAGCAACAGAAGGTCTTCGAAAAAATTCGTATTACCTGCTGGTCTGTTTTGACAGATTTCTGTCATTTTCTACATTTGCTTCTTGTTAGTTCTTTCTTGAGTTCCTTTGGGAAATTGAGCTTTTTGAGGGAAGTAATACAGTAGCTATTATTCTAATGGAAGTTTATTTGGTGTTAGAACTGAGCCTTGAGACTTATTTATCTTAAGTGCACTAACGTTGCTAATGAGATTGTGTGAAGTTTTGTATGAAGGAAAAATTGCAGGTGTATGGAAGGAATGAGTAATAAGATGAAAGATGGACTAAAGCTCAAGCTTGGGGATGCCACGTGTGTCACCCCAAGAAATATCCAATAAGTACAAGCGTCAAAGCTTGGGGATGCTCAAGGCATCCCCTTCTTCATCAATAAAAATCCCAGGTTTCTTCCAAACGCTTCATTTTTATTGTTTCATGCACAGTTGTGTTTTTCTTGGAGCGTCTTATTTTTCATTTTTGTTTTGGTTTTTAGTTTTCTTGGTTTGCTTAGTGTTCTGAAAAATTGGTTGGACCCCCTTTTTCACACTTTGGTTTGCAAATAGTTTGGTTTGGTTTGGAAAAGAGTAGGAAAGTTCATGCTTATATGGTAAAAAGAGCTCGTTTTTTGACTGTGGCCTATGCTTTGTCATGCCATGCTTGATATTGTTTTGGCTTTATGCTTAGTATTCTTTTCTGTAGCATGACTTGTTATAAACAATTGAGATTGCTTAATGTGCCATGGATGAATCATGCGTTGTTTTAGCATATTAAAGCATAGTATAGTGGTATTCTCCTTTGATGCTTTATTTGGGTTGACTTGGCACATGCTCACACCATGTTATGACTATCTCAAGTCACCATAGCCTTTATGATCCTTTAGTTTTCAACTTTTAGTATCACTTTATGCTTTGATCAATGATGTTTTGTCGCTCTGCATGATTATGGCCATTATTGCTCTCTTAGTTTGTCGCTCCCAGTCTTTTGCTAGCCTCCACCACCAATTATGAGTTCCACTCATGCATCCAACTCCCTAAACCAAGTTATTCCAAAGAGTACACCATACCTACCTACGATCTTATGCTATTCCAAGTATATTCATGCTTTTGTTTACCTTTCACTTGTTATGAGAAAACTAGTGATTAAAGCTCTCATGAACTTGATGGCACACTTTACTTTATTGCCTCTAATAAACTTGAACCATTGGGTCCTTCTTTGTTGTGTATATATGCTTATGCTTTATAAGTTGAAATTATCAGAACCATGCTTCATGGGGAACGCTTTCAACATTGCACTTGTACTTTGTACCCCGTTGATATCATGTTCTTTTGCTTACGGATCCCGGCGGTGTGAAATAAAAGTGGAACTTGTAAGATCATGGAGTTTGTATGTGTGTTAGAGAAACGCCTGGGCCGCTAGCCTAAGCCATGCCTAATCATGGTGGAAACTTGCAGCATCACCATAATGAGCACTCTATGAAGCATCCTCAATAAAAACCTATGCAAATAGCAAATAAAAAGATCGCTGAGATGCTCGTTGTGTTCTTTCCTTTTCATTTTGATTATGGGAAAGCTCCCATATCATGTGCAAGCGGTACCCCGTTGGCAGTTCTTAATGATACACATGTACTTACAATGACAAGATCTTACTCGTGACTGAAGTTTAGTAGCATGAGGATCGGTCTTCGTAAGTAAGGGGCATGCGATTTCGGTTTATAACTTGTCAAGCATATCCTCTTAGTTGTGTCACTTTAACCTTAACCACCTTCAAGATGCTTATGATAGGGGCAATGAGAGTTGAAAGCTACAAGTACCATAATTTTTGGAAGCTCTTTATGAGACTTGAATCCCTACTTCCTTTTACAAAAGGCTTTTCTTCCACCATTATATTGAGTCTCCACCTTCTATATTTATGCACCTACTTTGAGAGCATAGTGGCCATTATTAGTTCTATGTGCATTGTCCCAAGACTAGTTGATTGATGCATAACTTGACATTGCTTGTTTTAAACTATTGTATCTAGTCACTGTTATGAACTTTGAAGGTGTCCTATGCATTTATATTTGCTACTCTATTGAGGGACAAGGTGAATACTATTATGCTATGTTTTCTTTATGTGAAACAAACAAACATCTTGCAAGGAATGTTATTCATGAATCTTTTGATTGTACCTTTTTATGTTGCATCATAGTTTCTTTGCCTATTGCTAGAACTTTGTCTTTCATGTTATGATTGAAGTACTATGATCCCAGCTTTTAGTTTTTCAAATACTTTGATCAAGTCTTTGATGGTGCATGTCACCTCAAAAATTATTTCTTTTTATCACTTACCTACTCGAGGACGAGCATGAGTTACGCTCGGGGATGTTGATACATTGCAAATGTATCTATAATTTTTGATGTTCCATGCTTGGTTTTATCCACTTTCTTGTGTTTTGTTCCAACTTTGGAGTATTTTTCATATGATTTCTTGGACGAACCTATTAACAAGAGAGACAGTGCCAGCTGCCTGTTTTCTGCTGTTTTTGGTTCCAGGAAAGTCAGAAAATGAATATTCCAGAATTGGACGGGACAAAAGCCAAAGTGCCTATTTTTTCGGAAGGTATCAAGTGCCAGAATACGAGACGGAGAGGGACCAGGGGGCCACCACACCACCTGGCCACGCGGCCTAGCCTGGCCCGCGCCAGGGGGTGGTGAGGCCAGCCCTGGCACCCCCTCGGCCTCTCCTTCCGCCTATAAGTTGCCCTCGGGACGAAAACCCTACGTACCCGATCAAAAATCCACGAAAGAGTCTGTAGCCGCCGTCTTCTCCATCCCTAGATCGGGAGGGATCTGAAGTTGTTCCCGGTACCCTGCCGGAGAGGGGAATTCACCTTGGAGGCCTTCTTCATCACCATGCCAGCCTCCGATGTGATGCGTGAGTAGTTCATCCTTGGACTACGGATCCATGTAGTAGCTAGATGGCTGGTTTCTCCTCCTTTGTGCTTTCATTTTTAGATCTTGTGAGCTCCGTTCATGATCAAGATCATCTATTTGTAATTCATACATGTTGTGTTTGCGGGGATTTGATGGATATTGAGATGCTATTTCAGATTGATTATTGATTCTATCATGTTTTTGTTATTTCAGATCTTGCATGCTTTCCGTTGTTAGTAGCTATCTTGGCCAAGTAGATGCTAGCAACTCCAAGAGATAGTATTTATGCTCGATTGTGGGTTCATGCCTCTGGTAATCTGGGGAAGTGACAGAAATCTCTAAGGTACTAGATGTGCTGTTGCTACTAGGGAGAAAACAACAATCCTTTGTTCATAGAACAATCGTATTGTTTACTTTACACGCAGTTCATAAAGCAATAATCTGTTGCTTGCAACTTAATACTGGAGGGGGTTCAGATGATAACCTGAAGGTGGATTATTAGTCATAGATGCAGTTGGATGGCGGTCTATATATTATGTTGTAATGCCCAATAAAGTTCCAAAGGAGTCAAGATGATTATTATATGCATGTATTTTTTTCTCGGTGTTTGTCAATTGCCCCGCTGTAATTTGTTCACCCAGCATGTTGTCTATCTAAGGAGAGCCACCTCTAGTGAACTATGGATCCCTGTCCTTTTACTTTACATACAATCTACAATCTTTTACTACTTTGTGTTTAATTTCTGCAAACTTTTACTTCTTTCCATTCGATACGGTTAATCCTTTGTTTTCCGCAAGATACGGTGAGATTGACAACCTCATCACAAGTTGGGGACAAAGTTCTGTGGTTGTGTTGTACAGGTCTCCACGTTGGTACTAGCACCGGTAGTGCGCCCTGCCAAAGCTCAGCTAGTAACACCTTTGGGGTGTTTCCTTCCTCCTACTGGTTCGATTAAACCTTGGTTTCATAACTGAGGGAAAACTTATTGATGTGCTCATCATACCTTCCTCTTGGGGTTCCCAACGAGCTCTACATCAACTACGAGTCAGCATCCAGCTGGGAATTACAGCCAGAACTGCTATCAAAGGTGAGTCGGATTTGGTCGGGTATTCCTCATCTACTCCTTTTATCGAGGGAACTTTGAGGTGCTCTTAAAAAGCGCCATCCGGGACCTCTTTCCTCGCAGAACCTATGCGAGATAGTGCGTCTGCTTCCTCATTTTCTGCTCGAGGGATGTGTTGAACTTCGAACCCTTCGAACGATTTAGATAGATCATCCACGACAGCTTTATATGCTGCCATGTGTTTATTTGCATTACAAATATCCGACACTTGTTGAGCAACAAGATCCGAATCTCCGTAACACATCAAACGTCGGATGCCAATATCCTTAGCAATCTAGATTCCATGAAGCAGTGCTTCATACTCGGCAATATTGTTTATCGCTGTGAAGTGGATCTGCAACACGTATAAAAGTTTATCTCCTTGGGGTGATTTGAGCACCACGCCAGCCCCTGAGCCCCCTCGAGCCTTAGACCCATCGAAAAAGAGGGTCCAATATTCCAACTCAGGGAGGATCATGTTCTCCTTCGTCTCTGTCCAATCAGCGACAAAGTCAGCAAGGATCTGGGATTTGATTGATGTCTAAGGTTTATACTCAATATCGAAAGCTGAAAGCTCTATGCCCCATTTGGCGACGCGTCCTGTGGTGTCACTATTGTTGATTATATCTCTGATGGGAGCTGTGCTCACCATGGTAATTGGATGCTCCTGAAAGTAGTGTCTTAACTTACGAGATGCTAGAAAAACCCCGTAAGAGAACTTTTGATAGTGCGGATACCACTGCTTTGATTCTGTCAGGACCTCGCTGACAAAGTAAGTCGGACGCTGCACCAGTTGTTCCTGATTTTCCTCTGGTCTCTCCACCACCATGACGATACTAACGACTTTATTTGTCGCAGCAAGATAGAGCAACATCGGTTCCTGAGGATCCGGTGCTGCAAGGATAGGAGCAGATAAGAGTACTTTCTTTAGGTCTTGTAGTGCAGCTTCAGCTTCGTCAGTCCAAACAAAATCCTTGGTCTTTTTCAGGAGTTTGTATAATGGTGTGGCTCTTTCACTGAGCCGACTTACAAATCGGCTGATCACAGCGATGCAACCAGTTAACCTTTGTACGTCCTTCAGGCGAGTTGGCCTGGAAATGTTGAGTATAGCCTTGATTTTGTCTCGGTTCACCTCTATGCCTCTTTGAGACTCGATGAAACCTAACAATTTTCCGGCTGGTATTCCAAAGAAGCATTTCTTCGGGTTAAGCATGATGTTGTATTCTCGTAGATTGGCAAATGTTTCCTCCAAGTCGGAAATCAACGTTTCCTTCTTTTTGGACATTACCACGATATCATCCATGTATGCATGTACATTGCGTCCGAGTTGGTCATGGAGGCAACGCTGCGTCGTGCGCTGGTATGTAGCTCCTGCGTTCTTCAGCCCGAAGGGCATCGTAACAAAACAAAAGGTTCTGAAGGGGGTTATGAATGAATTTTTGACTTTGTCAGATTCCTTCATCCGGATTTGGTGATAACCGGAATATGCGTCGAGAAAACAGAGGAGTTCCGAGCCTGCCGTAGAATCAATAACTTGATCAATTCTAGGCAGAGCAAACAGATCTTTTGGACAAGCCTTGTTCAAGGCAGTATAATCAACACACATCCTTAAATCAGTGGCGTCCTTTTTAGGGACCATTACAGGATTGGCCGACCACTCAGTGTGGATGACCTCTTCTATGAATCCGGCTAACTCGAGCCGTGCTAGTTCCATAGCTATTTCCTTACGCTTTTCATCACCAAACCGCCGTAGGGACTATTTTACAGGTTTAGCGTTCGGGTTTACATTTAGAGAGTGCTCGGCAAGTTCCCTAGGTACTCTGGTCATGTCAGATGGCTGCCATGCAAAGATATCTTGATTTTCTTGGAGGAACTTGACAAGCGCGCTTTCCTATGCACTACCTAGGCCTACGCCTATCTGGGTCACCTTGGAGGGGTCATCATCCTTCAACGGCGCTTTCTTCGTCTCTTCCGATGCCTTGAACTCCGGATTTGGCTTTGTCACCTCCTTCTTCGTCACGGGCATCTCGGACGGATCTATGCTCTTCTTGATCTCCTGGTACTCCTGGGCATGCAGCATGGCTTTGGCAAAGGAGGCATTTCCACCTTGCACTCTCGCGCTTTCTTCGGGTCTCCCCTGATGGTGATCACGCCGTTGGGACCTGGAATTTTCATCATATTGCAAATGTAACACGGACGAGCCATAAAAGCCAGTAAGCCGGACGTCCGAATATAGCGTGGTATGCGCTCTTGAACGGGACCACTTCGAAGGAACGTGCCTCCGTCCGATAGTTGTTTGGAGATCCAAAGGTAACATCCAAAGTAATCTCTCCCAGGGAATTAGCTTGTCTTCCTAGGAAAACTCCGTGAAAGATCACAGAGCTATGGTTGAGCTGGGTTTCCGAGATCTTCATCCGGCATAGCGTTTCGACATAGAGAATATTTATGCTGCTACCACCGTCCATGAGGGTCTTGGAGAAACCATAACCGTCAATAAGTGGGTTGACGATTAAGGCGTATTTTCCTCGCGGATGATCAGCGTGGTCAAATGTAATCGCCACTTCCGACCAGTCCAGATATCGAGGGACAGCCGGAATTGTTGCATTGAGCTCGTGTAGAACTGCCTTCTTGACCTTTGCTGGTTGAGATATGAGGAAAGTGACATAAGTGTCCTTCTTAGTGGGAAAAGTCTTCTTCCCTTCCGGCTTGGGATTTGAAGCATCAACTTCCTCCATGTCGGAATCTTCCTTGGTCTCCTTGTCCTTTTCGGGATTTTTCTTTCCCTTCTTCTGCTTAGGTTTGTAGCCCGCGGTGTCATCTCTTTTGATGTCGTCATTGAAACGAGATTCAGCGTTGGTGTGGGATGAGCCCCCATTGGCGTCTAGGTGATGCACACATGGGTTATTGGCAATGTCGGCCCAAGAATAGGTTTTGCCTGGTTGCTGTTCTCCTCTACCTTGGACCCTTGAAGTCCCATGGCCACGCCCGCGTCCTCCTCATCCTCCAGACCCGGAAACAGTAGTAACCACCGCTGTTTCTGCGCTGGGTTTTTCTTCCGAGGTATTTTTGCGCTTCTGAGCTTGTTGCTTTGGTTGTCTTGCCAACTGAGGCACAACTAGGACATTGAGTAATCCCTCTGCATCGTCGTTAGCATCTGCATACTTGCTCGCTGTTTCTATCATCTTTCCCAAATCAGTGACCTTATCACACTTCAAGCGGTGACATAGTAGACCAATTGGGAGTCCTGCGATGAAAGCTTCAATCGTGGTTTGATCGTTTACTCCTTCACGGGAGTTCTTGGTGTCGATCCATCATCCGAGGTAATCCCAGCAACTTTCTCCGACTTTCTGGGTGCAACACTGTAGGTCTCCAACCGTACAGGGCCTCTGATATGTGCCTTCGAAATTCCGAAAGAACGCACTTTGCATGTCATACCAGTTATGGATGGTGTTCTCCGGAAGTTCATTGAGCCATGATCGCGCCGTCTTCCGGAACATAAGTGGGAGATATCGGGTTGCGACCAGGCTGTTTCCGCCTTTGGCAATGCAGCAAGCTTGGAAAAAATCCTAAAGCCAGGTATCTGGCCGAGCAATGCCGTCGTAGGCTTGGATATGCCTTGATATAGCAAATCCTTCCGGGAATTTTGTAGCTCTAATGCGTGGTCCGAAGCACTTTGGGCCCACGTAGATGTCATCGTTTTCGTAGCGTCGTGCCTCTATGTTGGAATTGATCCTGTGCCTTGCGTCGTTCGGGGATAGAGATCGTCTCCGAATGTCAGCTGTGGCTGCGGTGCCTTGGAGCCAGACTTCGGCTTCTGCCACCACCTCCTCCGCCTCGTCGTCCTCCTTCCCCTCCTTGGGAGCTGTTGTGATGACTGCTTAGTGGAGTGTTGGGGCAGCTGAATTGTTTCCGGCTGACCGCCGGTCTCTATCTGGAGCGTCATTATTCCGGTTCCGGGGAAGATCTTGACTACGACGAGCCCCCTGTCGGCTTGTCCTAGCATGGTTTCCGTCGTTCCTTCGTCTGTCGTTCCACCGTGGTGGGGCTCAGCCGAATGGCTTGCATGTCTAGGAGGTGGCATTTTCTGACGATCCTCCTCCCGACGTTTCTCTTTATCTTCTCCCCTTCGATCGTTAGACTCTCGTCGGGGAGGATTCCTTGGATACAGTGCAGAAATGGACTCTTGCTCGGCCGCTGGAGCGACGTTGCTCCAATCACGTGCGGTTCTGTGATGCTGTCCCGACGACCCGGTTCTGGAGTGGTTATCTTCCCGTCGGTCGGAATTGTGACCCTGTTCCAGAACATGCTGGGGCCTTATATCATTGCAGGCTGAGTCCGTGTGACATTGGTCGGATTTCGAGACCAGTTTTCCACTTTCGGATTTCGCAGCCATCTGTTGCTCCAGACCCTTGGTGAGTAGCTTGATGCCCAATCAAACCTGTTCTGGGCCTAGGTTATTGGACAGGATATCTCGTGCTATGACAGTGTTCTGTACCGGCGTTGGGTACACCAGGTCTCCTTTTCTGTCGAGACGAGGCATCCTTGGATCTCCTTCAAAGAGGACCCTGTTTACTTCCAGAAACTTACTGTCACCTGTGTAACGTTTTCGGGTTTTCTGATGCAACCGAGACATGTAGTCCTTAGTTGCCATGTGTTTCTTCTCCCCCTCGATGTATTTGGCTTCATCTAGGAGTTGTTGACGACGCGCTTCTAGGGCTTGGGCCCTTTCGTCCAGCTCTTCAGCAGTAAGTTCTGCAGATATAGGGATAGGTGTGGTTAGTGCAGCATCGATGAGTTTATGCGCACCTTCGGTGATCACGTGTCCGTCCATCGATGCTTCTTTTTTCGGCTCTTCTGGGATAAGTGCTCCATCCGAGTCTTCTTCGTATTCCTCGGCAATCACCTGCTCTAACAGAGGGTCTTTTGCCGGGGTCTTGTTCTTCTTGTTCCTCTTCTTTGCATTCTTGGCAGCTCCGGTAGCAAAGATGGCTTTGGGTCGGTTTCCTAGAGTCAAGCTCTGATCGGTACTTTCGGACATCTCGACCTCGGGATTATCTCCGACATCCATGTTATCCTGTGCTTTGGGAGAGTGCTCCCCGGATCCTTCATCCATGGCTTATCCTTCCTATGCAGCTTTGGAGTTGTACTCCTCTTCATATTCCGTAGAAAACTTTCGGAAATCTGCTGACGTCATCGATTCATCCAAGGATGCGGGTACATCAGTGTTTGTTCCAATTGCCTCCAGCACAGAGTCGGTGTTTTCTCCAGCTTCGGCAGAGCCGGATCCGGATCCCACGTATCCGACGAAGTGCGACGCGTGCTTCCTAAGGTACCTGCGGCCTTCGCGATCAGCCATGTCGAAACTCTTAATGGTCTCGAGGATTGCATCCGCGTTTTCGCCTTGAAGTATCATGCATCTGAGTGTATACCTCAGGAAAGGCCTGTCTGTCCCGGCATCATCGGAGCCAGAATCAGTCTCGTTGTTATGCTCCTCCTAAATTTCGACTTCCACGGGTGGGTCGATCTAGGATCCGGCCTCTCGAGGAAGATCCATTCCAGATTCGACTTGAACCGCTAGGTCATCTTCAGCCTCGGATTTTTCCACTATCTCCGCAACTGGTGCGGCTGGGTGGGATTAGGGTTTTCTGAGATCCGGAACTCTGCCGCCTCCGCGGACAAAGGGGACCCAGAAGATTCTTTTGTCTCTATCATCACCGCTGGGGTGGGTTGGGTAGGTTCAGCGAAACCGATGTAAACAACGATCTTGCCAAAAGACATGATTGTGTAGGCAGTCACAGCCTCCCTAGCCGGAATCCAGGTCTCGTCAAGAACGATGAGAGGGACGTCGCTGGTGTAGAGGATGCGACCGATGGTGATAGTCTTGCCGATTCCGATTCTTGCAGATACCGCTCGGAACACAGATCCGAAGCTCACTTGCGCCACGGTGGGCGCCAACTATCGTTGGATTGAGGACAAGTACGCTATGAGGGGGTCCTCGAGGCGTGCGGAAGAGAGGGTTGTGAGACGTACGGTGTTCCGGGACAGTGAGCACACAAGTTTACCCAGGTTCGAATTCGCCGGCTTTGGACGGATCCTACTCCTGCTAGCAATCCAGTAATACGACAGAGCCAGAATATGGGTTACAAGGGTTTCGCCTGTGCGAGTTGAGATTGTAGACTATTGAGGTGTTGCCCTAAAGTCTCTCCCTAGGACGGCTTATATAGATATCCGGCCTAGGGTTTACAGGAGAGATCTATCCGGCTACGACTAAAAGTCGGTTACAGAGTACATCATGAACTACAAGTGACATTATGGTCCTAAGTCGGTAAGTCTTCTGGGCCTTCCCGTAGCCGGATTGGACTCCGTCTTTCTCCCTAACTGGGCTGCGCGTGAAGCAAAGCTCTAACCCGAAGTGGTCCACCCTAGCCAGTGAGGAACTGTGAGGATACCCGGAAAGTATATCCCCAACAAAATGGTTTGGTGGGTTTTTGAAAAAGTGTGATTTTAACATATGAACTAGATTCAGTTTTAAACTATCCATTAAATGGATTTGGAAAATGTTTTTGTAACTTTGTAAAGTGGGCCTGGATATACTTTTACTTGGTCTAGCAAGGGGTGAAAAGAAGTAGAATTATTTCTGTTAGAATTTCTCTTCTAGGTACAACTAAAGTGACCTAGTTGTTAACTTTTGTCAAAAAGACCATTTGCTCTTTTTGTTCATATTTGATTTCTTTTTCATTTGATTTTGCTTGTCGTTGGTCTAGATGATGTAGCATTCACCTTTAAACCATTTCACAACATTTGTAACAATCAAGCATGGCAATTTCAATCAATTATACACTAATGCAAAACACACATGCATTCATATTCATTTTCTTAATAAAATTTCTTGTTAACCCTAAATTGGGTGATTTGAATTTGATAAACTTGAAAAGAAGTTTTGGGGTGTTACAAACCTTTCCTCCTTAAACAAAATCTCGTCCCAAGATTTATGAAAAACTAGGAACTAAAGAGATCTGGAAAATCAGTCCTAATGTAATCTTCTCGCTCCCAAGTAGCTTCGTCTTACGTATGGTTGCTCCACTAGATCTTGATAAACTTGATACTCTGGGTCCTAGTGGTTCTGAAAGCTCCTTCCAAAATACGAATGGGCATTTCATGATACGTCAGATCCTTGTTGATATCAATGGCTCGGTGATCGATATTCTTGAACACTTCGGTCATCTCCAGAACTTCTAGGCATTTGCGAAGTAACGAGATATGGAACACATCATGGATGGTTGACAACTCATCTGGCAGTTCCAGTTGATATGATACTTCTCCTCGACGATTCAAAATCTTGAAGGGTCCAATATATCTGGGGGCTAACTTTCCTTTCAGTTCAAAATGTTGCATTCACTTCAAGGGTGACACTTTGAGATATACAAAATCTCCGATATTGAAGGTGAGGTCTCGACGTCTCTTGTCAGCATAACTCTTATGTCTAGATTGGGCAGTCTTGAGGTGCTCACGGACTTTGTGAACCTTCTCTTCAGCTTCTTGTAGGATGTCGGGTCCGAAAATCTGACTCTCTCCTACTTGCGACCAATTCAGGGGGGTACGGCACTTCCTTCCATATATGAACTCAAATGAGGCCATCTGCAAACTGGCTTGATAACTGTTGTTGTATGAGAATTCTGCGAAAGGCAAACAATCTTCCCATTTTGATCCATACTCTAGCACACAATCTCTCAACATATCTTCTAAGATTTGGTTGAATCTTTCAGTTTGTCCATCGGTCTGCGGGTGATAAGCTTGCTAAAGTTCAGCTTGGTTCCCAATCCTTTTGGACTTTCTGCCAAAATCTTGAGGTAAATTGGGTTCCTTGATTCGACACTATGGTCTTAGGGGTTCCAGGCAAGATGACGATTCTAGCAATGTACAACTCTACTAGCTTCGAACTCTGGTAGGTTGTCTTGACAGGTATAAAATTGGCTACCTTGGACAGTCTATCAACTATGACCTAAATAGACTCATTTCTCCTACTAGATGTAGGCAAACCGGTGATAAAGTCCATTCAGACAGAATCCCATTTCCATACAGGAATCTGCAATGGTTGCAAAAGTCCTATGGGTCTCTGATGTTCCGCTTTGACTCTCTGATAGATATCACACTTGGCTATGTAGATTCTGATTTCTCTCTTCATCTTGTGCCACCAAAATTGCTCCTTCAAATCCTAATACATCTTCGTTCCTCCGGGGTGGATAGAATAAAGAGTATCATGAGCTTCCTGCCTGATAACTTTCTTCAGCTCTGAATCTGTTGGCACACAGATACGTCCTTTGTACCAGAAAACTCCTTCTTCATCTTCGGTGAATCCGGGTACCATCCATGTACCAATACGACGTTTTATTCTGTCGATACTCGCATTTCCTTTCTGCGCTTCCTTGATCTAACTGATCAAAGTTTGTTGAAGTTTAATGCTAGCTAAAAATCCTTTGCTAACTAGCTCCATTATAAACTGCTCTAACTCTTCATGCAAACTTGGTTGGGCTTCTTTGATCATGGTGTTTAATCTACACGGCAATCTGCTAAGAGCATCTGCTACCACATTGGCTTTGCCGGGGTGATAGTGAATGTTAAGGTCATAATCCTTTATTAACTCTATCCATCTCCTTTGCCTCATATTCAGCTCCTTCTGGGTGATAATATACTTCAGACTCTTCTGATTGAATAAATCTCACAGCGGTTACCCATTAGGTAATGACGCCATGTCTTCAAGGCTAAAACTATAGCTTCTAGTTCAAGATCATGGGTAGGGTAGTTTTGCTCATGCTGCCTCAGTTGTCGGGACAGATATGCTATGAATTTGCCTTCTTGCATCAACACACATCCGAGACCAATCTTGGATGCGTCACAATACAGATCAAAAGGCTTCTTGATATCTGGCATAACCAGAATTGGGGCTGAAATCAATCTCTTCCTGAGCTCTTGGAAACTTGCTTCACATTTGTCGGTCCATTCAAACTTTCTATCATTCTTCAACAATTGGGTCATCGGTCTTGCAATGCTCGAAAATCCTTCAACAAACTTGCGGTAGTATCCCGCTAATAAGAGAAATGCACGGACTTGGGTTTCAGTGGTTGGGGCTTCCCATTCTTCAACATAATTGATCTTGGCAGGATCGACAGCGACTCCTCCTTCCGACATGATATGTCTGAGGAATCCTACTTCCTTCAACCAGAACTGACATTTGCTAAACTTGTCATACAACTGCTGCTCTCTAAGCGTTTCATGGATGGTTCTAAGTTGTAGCTCATGGTCTTCTTCTGACTTTGAATAGATTAGAATATCATCGATAAAAACAACGACAAACTTATCCAGGAAGTTCATAAAAATCTTATTCATGAGATTCATGAAATAAGAAGGGGCATTGGTTAATCCAAAAGACATGGCCGTATACTCATACAATCCATATCTGGTGGTAAAGGCGGTCTTTGGAATATCCGTTGCACGAATCTTGAGTTGATGATAACCAGTTCTAAGGTCAATCTTAGAAAACACTCTAGCACCGGTCAACTAATCAAACAGATCCTCTATCTTGGGAAGTGGGTACTTGTTCTTGATAGTGACATCATTCAGCTTCCGGTAGTCCGTGCACAAATGGTTACCTCCATATTTCTTATCCACAAACAAAATAGGTGATCACCATGGCGATGCGCTTGGTTGAATCAGACCTTTTCTAGCATAGCATCAAGTTGTTTCTTCAGATCCACTAATTCAGATGGTTTCATACTATAAGGTCTCTAAGCTATGGGTCCGGTTTCAGGAATTAGTTCAATAATGAACTCGATATCCCGATCTAGGGGCATACTGGGCAATTCATTTGGGTATTCACAGACTACTCTTACTTGGTCTAGGGTTTGTTGGGCTAGACTCTTGTTGCATTTGAACTGACGGGGCAATGTCTTAGATACATTTTCTACTAATACTCCAGAGCTACTGGTCATGGTTATGGCTTTCTTGGCACAGTCAATCAAAACTTTATGTTTCAACATCTCTAACATCCCAATTTCAGCAACCTTGATTAGTTGTCCAGAATGCAAAAATAAGGGGGAACAAAAGCTTTTTCTTGTCCATTGGTGCAGTGTTTGCTTGTTGCTTTTTTGTGCTTGTGCTTGTGTGTGTATACCATATGATGCTCCTTACCTCACCATTAGTTGACAAAAGCTATTTAACAAAACTATCCTGGCTCACTTTGTATATTCTCAAATGTTCTGGCATTTCAAAACATGAGCCAAGATGCTTATGTAACCAAAACTATTTTCATATCTTCAATGGAAAAAACTATGGAGAGATATATAATATAATCTCCTTATGTTTTCAAGACAGAACCTTCCACTACTCTTACCTCTAGGATCTCCAGAAGCTTTTAGTAAGCTTTTTAATTCTACACTTGGTAGAGATACCAAGGACTCTCATCTTATTCATAATATAACCTTTTCAAACTACCCATCCTTACCTCAAGCTAAGCTTGATGGTAACCCTAGTAGTAGGTTTTCTTAGTTTATAAGATGAGTTGCCTTGATCTGCTGCTTGGTTTGTCTGCTTAGGATATAGTATGAGCTGCCCTAGGAGCTCATCCACTAGGATCAAGATACGTTAAAATCACCAAACCCTAAGCAAGAATCCAATCTGTATCTAAACCCTAGCTACTAGGTGATCAGCTAAAACCCTTAACCAGATCAATTCGGAAGATATCCCTTCTAGAAGTTTCCAAGTCAATGAAGAACAATATCAATGATGGATCCTTTCTAATCAATATACACTTCAACATCATCCACTTGATGATGCTTGGGTACTTTGCAACCCATCAAAATCATCACCACCCACATTCTAGTCAAAATCCCTAAATCTGCCAAATTTGGCCAAGTCTGGAATCTGTTTCAACCTCACCTTTTTGAATGTCTCCCTTTCCCAACCCTTGTGAATTTTTGCTAATGCACTTGAACCATATTGTTAACCATCCTAATTAATACCAAGTAAAACTCTTTCCCTTGGTTATATCATCCTCCAACCCATTTTTTCTTGATGGTTTTGCAGGCAAGAAAATAACTATTCTTGCAAATCTAGTCAACAAGCCTACTTTGACAGAAGCTCACACCATCATCGACCCTTCTATGGACCAAACCTTTGCATGGTTGTGATCTACTAATATAGGTATACCAATACCTACTTCACTTGTTCCAAGTCGATCATTGTGCTTCTTAAACCCACCTGGTTTATAAGGCATCATCACTCATTTGCTATGGCAGCCTTATTTTCAACAAAGTTTGCCATCACTTCTAGACCACCCCAAATGTAACCAATCCAAAATCCTTCTTCCATGATCATCTATATGACTTGGTCTAACTATCCATCTATCCCATGCATCAAGGTGAGCTCTGAGCTCCAAGATCCAACAAGGTTTTGGTGGTATAAAAATAACATCACCCTAGATCCTCAATTCCTTGTTTTTCCATCGAATTCAAGTTGGAATTCAAATCTCCATGGTTTCAAATGCTTGATACACCTTGTCTACATCATCTAACCTGATCACAAAGATTTATCAAATATTATCCATAATTATTATGGCTCCAAATCTATTTAATCTCTTTAATAGACCAAATCTCCAAAACTTCTTCCATAAAGGAAAGTTTGGTTTTTGCCAAAACACTTCCCCAACTTTTGGCTCATTTGAGATTCATGCTTCATACTCTACCTTCCCAACTCAAAAATAAATATTTTTGAGAAGCATTATTATTTCTTTCTGCCTATTTTCTTAAATGGCTGAAATGGAATAATAATAGTTTTAAATACTTTTAAGCCTCAATAAATCTTGGGAAAAATTCCCCTAAGTGTGTATTCACATTTGGGACCATCTCACATCAAAAACCAACCATGTCCTATGTAATTTATCAAATGATCTTCTAGAAACTACTTCTGTACTTTTTGAATGAATGATTCTAAGTGGACTTAAAATCCTTAGAAAAATCACAAATAATTCCTAGAGAGTTACCTTAACCTCATCTATCTCCCAGTATTGTTCCCTCATCTGATCCAATGCAAGTTTTTGGACTTTCTACATAACCACCTATTTGATCAAAATTGCCAAGTAAGCAAATCCTCAAAACAAAAACCCACTAAACCTCCACCATTCTTGTCAAACAAACTTGCACAGCACACCTCTCATCCCTCTGGTCGAGATACACTGTAGCATGACTGTAGAAAACCTCTTACCCTTGTCTTTAGTGCTTGGAGGAAGGAGATATACACACATTGGTCACATCTTGTCTTTAATTCTTGTAGCACTCCACCCCCACCTCCTCTCTATCCCCTACACGACCACAGTGCCCTCTCCACCGCCCTACACGCCCAATGGAAGGCCAGCTCCCCTCCCCTTGTCCTCCCATGGACTTGTGCCACCATGGACATCTCCTCTTGGACTAAATAACCCTAGGCCACCCAGCTCTCCCATCTGCCTCTCATTTGCCCCCAACCCCTCCGACTCACCTCCCCTGCATCCCACTTCCTCTCCCCTATCCCGCCACAGCTAGGAAGAGAGGAAGAACACCTCCTCGGCCATTGATGAGCTCGAGCTCAAGGTTCCCTCTCACGAGCTCTTATCCACTTGCATGTGGCCATCCCGCACCCCTCTACCCCTGATCTACCATTCCCTAGATCCAGAGCTCCTTCCATGCTGCCTCCTGAACGGGAAACGAGGAATAGCTCCTCTCGGACTTATTCAAGATATGGCCCATGTACTCCCTCCTCTACTCCTTTTCCTTCTACGTGAACCCTCCCGGACTCGCCTCGATCCACTCTACCTAACCCTACCCTTCTTCTTGGCTCCTCCCTGTTGCAGGTAGCAACTCCGGAGGGCTCCGATGAGCCACTCTCGGGCGTGGACAGGTGGGTAGCCTCCCGTCGCGGAACTTCCCTTCCCGCCCCTCGTTGGGACCGTCGTCGTGCGCCGCGTCGCCTCCGCTGCCTCCCCGACACCGACGAGCCCGCAGGTGAGCTCCCGCCAAGTCCCTGGATGCGCTAGGGTTCCGTCCGCCGCCACTCAGTTGCGGGAGGATGAAGCACCGAGGCCGTCGATCAACACTTGATCGAACGGCCCATATCGGCGCTTTCCTCTTTGGACCTCGCCCTCTCTGACCGGCAGGCCCCGCTGCGCGGTTTCAAAACCCAGCCCCACACGCTGCCTCGCCCCCACAGTGGGCTGAAACCCCTCTAGCCGGCCCAGCTCCCTCCAGATCTGGCCCGCGGCGCCCCTCCCCTTTTTCCTTTTTAAATACCTAATTCCGGATCTTCTTCTGGCCAGTTAGTTTAATTGCTAAATAAAATAGAAATCACTCCATTTTGGACAGATAAAAATTGAAACATGTTCTCACATGATTTCCCAAACATGCAGAACCAGTCCCTTGCCAAAAATAATTTTTATTATTTTCTGGTATTTAATCTTCCAAAGAGTATAATTTACACTAAATAATTTCCCCAGAGAGTTTTTCATATCCACTTGGGATGAATCCAAGTTCTCCTGGAAGGTAATTTCCATACCCATCAATTAGCATAAGCCTCATGCCAAGGTGAACAGTAGTTTGTCTATAGCAAAAATAACAAAAACTAGTAGTATATGACTTTAGGATTATCTCGAGGTCAAACCTAATGTGGTAATGACCTGATTTTACCTCCCAGTACACCCTAGTTTCAGCATCTATCAAACCCCAGCAGCTCAGAACTTATTGAGCTCTAGATGAATCGTAGTGAATTAAATACTTCTGTAAGTTGTATTATCACTAGATAAATCACTCCAGGAGTTTGACAACTCCAAAAAGTGTGAATCCAATTCCTACATAAGGGTATTCTAAATGCCTACCATGTGCGCTTGGAATCAAATAAAAATCTGCTGTATATTTAACCTGGTGAAAAAGACAAGTTGTCTACAGAACTTCTTTTGGGAATTTCCTGAGGGAATTCTTATAATTATTTTGACCTGATTCCAACTCTCAGTGATCAAGTACATCAATTCCTACCTAACCACCCAAGGAAATAATTTTTGGATCTCCAAACCTTTTCTGATGAATTATTTCCTCTAACTAGAGCTTTTATCACTAGAATATTCATAAGAAATTAAAGAAAAGTGATAAATTAGTGAAACCACTTTTGTTTGTTTCATTTTATCAACATCTACCTATAGGTATCATTTTTATACAATGGTATCATGCAGAATATGTCCTTGGTCCAAAACCCCATCTTATGTAGTTTCTAGACTATAAACCTTAAGGGATGTTCATTCCCTTCTCCAAGGCCACCTCAATCTCCTAAATCCAATCCTCTCAAAACATACTTAATTGAGTAATGTGTGGTATATTTGTCTGTTGTATTGTATTTATGCTTGCATTGCTTTATGTTGGTTGTGGCCTTGTTTGTTTGCATGTGATGTCTGGACGACGATAGTTGCGATGAAATCTGAGAGCAGGAGAAGTGGTAATTATTACTGGTATTATTGGGTATTCTAAGAAGAAGTTCAGGGACATATTTCCATATTGCTGATCATCAGGCAAGCCACCTTCTTGCTCATAAGCCTTGTCCTACTATTTTACGTATGCATGTTTTATCTACTATTTATGAAACTGCATTGTTTCATTATGTGTTAATGTATATATGGTAGTGGTTTGTCTCCTCCGAACTATTACACTTCCGTACTATTAAGTACAACCCCCTTCGTGACACCTACTGGTCCCTAGTAGAATGGATGGTGTATATCACCATAACCCTTTTGGAGACCCTGTTTTAGCCGAAGTAAAGCCAGAGGATGGGAAGACCCCGGAAAAAGTTTTACCAAATGTTTTATGATAAAACCTTGGCGAGATTGGACCTCCCAAGAGATGTTGAGAAAAAAAGGTTTTTGTTTTACAAAAATGATGGAGGAAAACCGGAGGAAAAAGGTTTACGAAACGCACCCGGTTCTTTGTAGTTTTGCTAAAACAATTAAACCGTGCAACCACATTACTCTGGAATGGGACAGGGCTGGATTTGATGTTTCTCTATTCTAGTATAAGCTGCCTCGCAACTACTACAGGGGATCGCGATCCCTGGAGGATGGGTCTTCTCTGGACAAACGGTCCATGTGGGACATCGACCAGGAGAAGGAACGAAGGGTTTGCGGACCTCCACGCGTTACTATGAGCCCCTCATTGAAAGTGCACACTCGATAAGTGGAAAAAGTGATCTGGACGGTCCTAGGTACCCGACGCCCCGGTTTTGAGGGGAACAACACTCATAGGGTAGGCACTTATATTGGAGTGGGCATCCGGAGAGTCTTGATCGGTTACTCGACCCACGATCAGTGAAGATCAGGGTAGTGTACCCGGATGGTGTGGGTAAAGTGTACAACCTCTGCAGAGTGTAAATCTGTTTGAATAGCCGTGTCCACGGTCATGGACGATTGGGAAGGTTGCTGTAGGGCGGTGCTGGTTTTGTTTTCAAAAAGGATTTCGGAAAATAAATGGCTTTGGAAATGCTTTGACCATGGGATGGTCGCAAAGGAGAAAGGTTTTGACCATGGGATGGTCGGAAGGAGGAGAAAGGAGTTTGGTCATGGGATGACCGGAAGGAGGAACAAATGGGTGACCCAGTCCTGATGTTTTCCAAAACTTTTCAAAAAGGTTTCCAAAATGTTTACAAAGGTTTTCAACAAAGATATGTCGATGCTATATCTACAAGAGAAACTAATTGAGAAAAGAACCTCTCTTCGAGCCCTCCTACTAGCACACCCATAATGCATATCCTCTTGTTATTACTATTATTTTAAGGTGGTTTGTGAGTACATTCAAAGTACTCACTGGCATTGTCCATGGCTATTAACTTGGTCAAATATCAAGAAGAAGATGATGTTGGCGACTATACGAGCTAGGACGTTATCCCAGTCAGTTGCCTGTAGGTTAAGGCATGGACCGGACTCTACTCTTGATGAAGTTCCGCTGGTGATGTTGATGTAGCCATAACGGCATTTATGTAAGTCTTGTATTTCGGTATGTACTGGATGTTTACTTTAATACTTGTCGGTTATGTTCCATGACTAACTGATCATGGGATCGTGGTTGTATGCATAACAGGGATTCTCGAAGGATTAATCCGGGGGCCCCACAACATCCAATCCATTGCTAGTACTACTTCCAAACCTTTGGTTCCAAGTACTATTAGATTGGCATAAAAATCTATTCCATGGATTCTGATAGGTACAGTCTTGCAAATTTTTCTAGCTTTGGTGGTTGAACCAGGTATTTGAACTATCATAACATGCTTCAATTTTGTTGGTTGAATCTTACTAGTGCATGCAAATTCTTCTGTAACAAACGAGTGCGATGCTCCAAAATAAAACAACACTCTTGCAAGTACTGAGTTAATAGAAAACATACTCAGCACGACATCTGGCGCTTCTTGGGCTTCTTCATCATTCATGTGGAACAGACGACCATTGCGGTTGAGCGAGTTCCCTGGGGCAAATCTCCTTCCAGGATGGACACGGCGCTGCTGCTGAGTGGGTGCATTCACATTGGGGGCTGCTGTAGTCTTCTTGGGACACTCATTGGAGTAGTGACCCTTGACTCCAAATTCAAAGAAAGTAATCTGGGACTTGTCTTTGGCTACAATAGGCACAACATTGCTTCCAGTCATTGGGGCAGTATTGTTTTTGTTGTTTTCGTTGGACTTGGGTGGTGCACAGTTGAAGTTGTTGGAGTTGCCGCGGTTGTTGTTGCGGTTTCCTCTAGACTTCAGGTTTCCTCAGCTACGATTGGGATACTTTGGATGGGTCATCGGGGGTCTGTGGTTTCTTGGGGCATATCCTGCAGACGGGTTGGGGCGATACTTCTGGGTATTGTGGGACCCAGTCTGGGGCATCATCCTGCGCTTGCGGTTTTCATTGTCTTGGTTGATCTTCCCTTCCATCTGGGTGGCAGAGTCTACTAGTTCTTCTAGATCTCCAAAATGGATGTTGACTAAAACAGTTTGCATCTCATCATGCAATCCATTCAGGAACCTTTCCTTCTTCTTGTCTTCAGTGTTAATCTCATTAGGGGCATACCTAGCTAGCGACAGAAATTTGTCATGGTACTCCACTACCGGCATCCTTCCTTGCTTCAGTTCTCTGAACTCATCTCTCATCCGGGTGACTAAACCTTGTGGCACATGGGTGCGGCTGAACTTGATCTTGAATGCTTCCCAAGTCATCATCTGACCGTCATTGATGGTACGGGTGCTATTCCACCATTCTCTTGCATCTCCTGCTAGATAGTGGCTGGCAAACAGTACCTTCTCATTGGCTTCCACTCCTGCGACCTCCCGATTGTTCTCCATGGTTTGGAGCCAGTCATCAGCATCTAAGGGATCCTCAAATTTGTTAAAGATAGGGGGATTGTATTCCAAAAGTTCTTAAGATTGGATCCATTGTGATCCTGATTTCCATGGCCATAATTATTGTGGGCCATCTGAGCTATCTGTTGGAGAGTGGCTAGGTTGGCTTGGTGTTCAGCTCTACTAGCTTCACGGCCGGAAACTAGCATCTGCAGAATCTGCAGCATCGGGTCCTGAGATGAGTTGCTTCCTACGGGATTTCCACGAGTCATCTAAAGATTGAGATAGATAATGAGCCAAGATAGAAATCTCTAAGGTTCATGGTTTTGTTTCAAAAGCTTTTAAACTTTGAGTTTGACTCTGGTTTGGTAACCTAACAACTTCCTCTCATTCATTCATTCATTCAAGACACAATACAACACACACCACAACACAAATGGAAAACAGATGGTTTTAAGAACCATTCTGTGAAACTACGATACTGTGGGACCGATACAACTCACTCCTACGATAGTGATCAAGTTCATCTACTCATCATCAATGAAATCGGAATCATCATCATCGGTGTAGAAATCCATGGCATCATCCTCTAGGTAGTCGTTGTTATCACTGAGGTAAGAGTGAAGATCTCCTTGGATGTCTTCACCTTCCTCCTCCTCATTTGCATCAAGCTGGACTTCCTGTTCATGGATGGTCTTCTCAAGAGCGGCCACCTTCTTGCGAAGACGATCGATGGTGCGATCCTTCTTATCGCGTTGATGACGAAGTGATTGGCGCTCCTTGGCGAGAATGGCAAGAGTCTGGTCCTTTCACAGCAATGGCAAGGTTGTGGTAGGTGTAGGCTCAGGCGTTGTCCAATTCCTTCTGCCTATCATATAGCATGAAGTCAAGATTTTCCACTTGGCGCTTCAACTCCGGGTGCTTGGCATCTCCAATGGAATTCCCATAGAATCATGATGTCTACACACTTCTATTCTTGTAGACAGTTGTTGGGCCTCCAAGTGCAGAGGTTTGTAGAATAGTAGCAAGTTTTCCCTTAAGTGGATCACCCAAGGTTTATCAAACTCACGGAGCAAGTTTTCCCTTAGTGCTAAATATGGTCTTGATCCTCAAATTTTTATTGATTGTTTTAGAACATTTGCTTCTCATATTAATGCTCCTAAATAAAAATGGGACATGTATCATGAGCCTTTTAAAGACACTTGCATGGAAAATGAAATTGTTGTTAATGATAGCAATAAACATGCTCAAACCTTTGAAAGTACTATTTCTTATAAGCATGTTAATTTTTGTGGAATACATAGACCTTGTGAGAATAATCAAATTGAAGAAGAATATTGTATCACCCACACGAATCAAAAAAATAGAATGTGGTATAGGGGTTTAAATGATCTTGGTAAAAAGGTTTGTGCCCTTTATCCTTTTATTTGTCAACTTTGCTTCAAAGTGGGTCATTTCAATTTTCAATGCTCAGGCCATAATAATAGCCCTTCTAATCCAATGAGTACTGCAAGTTTTTATTGTGATGACATGATCACTCTAATCATCATGATGAACTTACATTATTTTTGGGGTGTGAAGAGTTATCAAGAAAAATCTCTTTGGTAGATATGGGTGCTTTTGATATGAATAGTGTCCTGCATCGTTGTCATCTTTATTGTGTTGATAATTGCCACACAAATACTTACATACAAAATATTATAGAAGATGAGATTTTACCAAAATATGATAGGACTAATATGTGTTTTGATCTTATTAATGGAAAGAAGGAATCCTCCAAAGTTTCTTCTATTGTCTCTAATAATGAACCATGGTATATGGAGAAGCTTCCTTTCAAGCCTCTCCCTCCTAAAGAGAAGAAGAGAAAGAAGAATAGGAGGAGTAAAAGGAGAGAGGAAACTGTATTTTCCCCTAAGCATGTTGCTCCTATTATAGTTTTTGATGAGTCTGAACTCGATGATGTTCCTATGCCTATTACCTATAGTAGTGATCATGATTGGGAAAAGCACACTACTTTTGATATTGAAAATCTCTTTGGTACCAATTCTGAAAATGATGATATTAATAATTGCTATACTATTAGTGCTATCCAGGATCCTTCCAACGATGATATGTTTACAAGTGAACACACTTTGGAAGATAACTATTCTATTGCTTATGATGATACTATACCTCCAATATATGATGATTGCAATGATGATTATGATATTTTCAGTCCACCTACTATTGAGGAGGAAATTAATTATGATACAATATGCCTCCTATATTTGATGATTATGGTGATGAAAATAATAATGATAGTTATTTTGTTGAATTTGCTCCCACTACAATCAATAAGAATGACTATGTTTATGTGGGGAGTATTAATTCTTTTATGCATGTGGCTCATAATAAGAATGTTTCTTGTGATTGTTATATTGTTAATTTTATTCATGATGCTACAAAAAGTTATTATGAGAGAGGGAAACATGGAATTATGTATCTCAACATTATTAAGTTTCCCCTCTTTATGTTGAATGTCTTGAAGTTGCACTTGTTTTGTTTTCCTATGCTTGTTGCTTTGTACTTTCATGACTTGTTTCTTTACAAGATTCCTATGCATAGGAAGTGGGTTATACTTAAATGTGTTTTGAATTTGCTTCTTGATGCTCTCTTTTACTTCAATTCATATTTCTTATGTGAGCATCTTCTCAAACTATCATGCCTAACTTAAAGGCGTTAAAGAAAAGTACTTATTGGGATATAACCCAAAAGTATTAGATGAGTCTTGGAAGTTATTACCTCTTTAATAACCTCTCCTTATCCTTTTTATTTTCTTTTTGTGCCAAGAGTAACCTCTAATGAGAGTGAAGTAATGATTGGAAAAGTTGCTGTCCCGAAACAGATTTCTATGCTTCACCGTACAAATTCGTGTAAAATCTATGAACGTATTTTTGAGGCATGAATTTTTGTGCTTCTTCCCCCGGTTGTTATCTAACTTTTGTTAGTTGAAAACTTTTTCATTTAAGCAACATAAGGTCTTCGACAATTTTTTTCTTTACCTGCTGGTCTGTTTTGACAGATTTCTGCCATTTTCTGCATTTGCTTCTTGTTGGTTCCTTTTTGAGTTCTTTTGGGCAATTGAGCTTTTTGAGGGAAGTGCTACAGTATCTAGTGTTGTAATGGAAGTTTATTTGGTGTTAGAACTGAACCTTAAGACTTATTTATCTTGAGTGCACTAATGTTGCTAATAAAGATTGTGTGAAGTTTTGTATGAAGGAAAAAATTTCAGGTTTATGGAAGGAATGAGTAATGAGATGAAGGATGGACTAAAGCTCAAGCTTGGGGATGCCACGCGTGTCACCCCAAGAAATATCCAAGGATTACAAGCTTCAAAGCTTGGTGATGCCCAAGGCATCCCCTTCTTCATCAATAAAAAATCCCATGTTTCTTCCAAACGCTTCATTTTTATTGTTTCATGCACAGTTGTGTTATTCTTGGAGCGTCTTCTTTTTTGTTTTAGTTTTGGTTTTTTGTTTGCTTGGTTTTCTTAGTTTTCTGAATAAATTGGTTGTACCCCCTCTTTCATACATTGGTTTTCAAATGGTTTGGTTTGGATTGAAAAAGAGTAGGAAAGTTCATGCTTAAGTGGTAAAAAGAGCTCGTTTTTGACTATGGCTATGCTTTGTCATGCCATGCTTGATATTGTTTTGGCTTTATGCTTAGTATTCTTTGTTGTAGCATGACTTGTTATAAACAATTGAGATTGCTTAATGTGCCTTGGATGAATCATGCGTTGTTTTAGCATATTAAAGCATAGTATAGTGGTATTCTCCTTTGATGCTTTATTTGGGTTGACTTGGCACATGCTCACACCATGTTATGACTATCCTTTAGTCTTCAACTTGTAGTATCACTTTATGCTTTGATCAATGATGTTTTGTCGCTCTGCATTATTATGGTCATTATTGCTCTCTTAGTTTGTCACTCCCAGTCTTTTGCTAGCCTCCACAACAAAGTATGAGTTCCACTCATGCATCCAACTCTCTAAACCAAGTTATTCCAAAGAGTCCACCATACCTACCTACTAGCTTATGCTATTCCAAGTACATTCATGCTTTTGTTTACCTTCCACTTGTTATGAGAAAACTAGTGATTAAAGCTCTCACGAACTTGATGGCACACTTTACTTTACTTGCCCTTAATAAACTTGAACCATTGTGTCTTCTATGTTGTATATGCTTGCACTTATTTGTCAGGAATTAGAAGAACCATGCTTTCATGGGGAATACTTTCAACATTGCACTTGGTACTTGTACCTAGTTGATATCATGCTCTTTTGTATATGGATGTCGTCGGTGTGAAATGAAAGGGGAGCTTGTAAGTCCATGGAGTTATGTATATGTGTTAGAGAAATGCCTGGGCCGCTGGTCTAATCCATGATGACATGGTGGAAACCTACAGTCTAACCATAATGAGATGTCTATGAAGCATTCTTCTTATAAGAAAAGAGTCCTATATTGAGAAAAAAGAGAAAAAGAAAAAAAAGATACTATTACAAGAGGAAAGAGAGAAAAAAGCACCATATACCCATGGTAAATAAGAAGAATGCTGAGATGCTCATTGTCTGCTTGCCTTGTTATTTTGATATGGGGATTCTTCCGTATCATCGGGCAAGGGGTACCCCGTCGGCGGTTCTCTATGATACGCATATACTTACAATGACAAGAACTTACCGGTGACTAAACTTGAGTAGCATGAGGAGCGGCCCTTGTATACAAGGGACCTGAGATTTTTGACTTATACTTCGTCAAGCATGTACACCATAGTTTGTTCACTTTAAGCTTAACCACTTCAAGATGCCTATGATAGGGGCAATGAGAGCTGAAAGCTACAAGTACCATAATTTTTGGAAGATCTTTATGAGACTCGAATCCCTACTTCCTTTTACAAAGGCCTTTCTTCCACTATATATATTGAGTCTCCACCTTCTACCTTTATGCACCTACTTTGACAGCATAGTGGCCATTCTTTGTTCTATGTTCATTGTCCCAAGACTAGTTGATTGATGCGTAACTTGTTATTGCTTGTTTTAAACTTTTGTATCTAGTCACTCTTATGAACTTTGAAGGTGTCCTATGCATTTATATTTGCTACTCTATTGAGGGACAAGCTGAATACTATTATGCTATGTTTTCTTTATGTGAAACAAACAAACGTCTCGCAAAGCATTGTTATTCATGAATATTTTGTTTGTGCCTTTTCATGTTGCATCATGGTTTCTTTGCTTATTGCGAGTTCTTTGTCTTTCATGTTATGATAGAAGTACTATGATCCTAGCTTTGAATGTTTTACAAATACTTTGATCAAGTATTTGATGGTGCATGTCACCTCAAAAATTATTATTTCTTTTTATCACTTACCTACTCGAGGACGAGCAGGAGTTAAGCTTGGAGATGTTGATACATTGTAAATGTATCTATAATTTTTGATGTTCCATGCTTGGTTTTATCTACTTTCTTGTGTTTTGTCCACACTTTGGAGTACTTTTCATATGATTTCTTGGACTAACCTATTAACAAGATGCCACAATACCAGTTGCCTGTTTTCTGCTGTTTTTGGTTCCATGAAAGTCAGAAAATGAATATTCTCAGAATTGGACGGGACAAAAGCCAAAGTTCCTATTTTTTCGGAAGACTCACGAAGCCAGAATACGAGACGGAGGAGGGCCAAGGCCTGGCCACACCCCCCAGGCGCGGGCTAGCCCTAGCCGCGCCACCAGGTGGTGTGGGCCCCGTGGAACTCCACCGACCTTACCCTCTGGACTATAATAAGCCTCCCGACATCAAAACCCTAAATCTTCAAGCCTCCAGCCACGAAAAGTTCTGCAGCGCCGCTGCCACCGAAGGGGAGATTCGGGGGATAGAAAGTCTCTGTTCCGGCACCCTGCCGGGACAGGGAAGTGCCCCCGGAGCCATCTCCGTTGATCTCCACCACCATGTCCATCACCATTGCTGATTCCCATGATGAGGAGGGAGTAGATCTCTCTTGAGCCTAAGGGTTCTACCGGTAGCTATGTGTTCATCTCTCTCTATGCATGATAATATTGTGATCATGAGCTTGTAATCTATAGATCTAATAGATCTACCTTGCTACTCAAGTGCTTTAATGAATCTCTGCTCTCCCCATGTGTGTGAAAGTGATAGCGTGCTAACCATGGTGGCACTTAGGCTAGAGATTACAAATACTTGTTATGAGTTATATTTGGAGTTAGATATCTTTATGAAATTGTGGTGTTTGTTGGACTTATCTAGTACTCGAGGTGACAGTGTGGGGTTTTCTAGATGGGAAATATGGACTTTGAGGTGTGCTGTTATAGCCCTACCATCGATTAGAGTGTCCAACCGGAAGGTAGTTAAGAGTAGTATCATAAAGAGAAGATATTCACTAGTGAAAGTATGATCCCTAGGCCTTGTTTCTAAGCATTGATACACCGTTTGCATTTAGATATGTTACATGTTTGCTTGATTCCATCTTTATTTCAGTTTTACTTTAGTCTTTTCCACGCCATCAAGCTATCTTCTATCATTGTTACCACTTGTATTTCACTATCTCTTCGCGGAACTAGTGCACCTATACACCTGACAAGTGTATTGGGTGTGTTAGGGACACAAGTGACTTCTTGTATCTTGATTGTAGGGTTGCTTGAGAGGGGATACCTTTGAACACTTCCTCCCTGAGTTCGATAAACCTTGGGTGATCCACTTAAGGGAAAACTTGCTGCTGTTCTACAAACCTCTGGACTTGGAGGCCCAACAACTGTCTACAAGAGTAGAAGTGCGTAGACATCAGGAATGCAAACCACGAATGAACTATATATTGTAGAGGATAGTTATATCGTGACTTAGGATGAACCAGACCCAGAACCAGATGCAAGGTATAATGGCATCGCTCGTGAACCTGTAGAGCAGGACAAACAAGCATTAGACAACTGTGCCTAGAATGAAATGAGGAATCAAACAAAGTGTTTCTTAGAATTTCAGCAAATATAAACAAGCGAGGTCATTTCAGCAAATATATATGGAAGTAGTGGCATCTCCTGGAATGCATAATCGTTGGTCGACTCAGAATTTGCGGTGAGCTACACAATGGCATGTAGTTACTATCATAGCAAAGAATCAACTAGTTAAGAATTATAATGGCATTGATTAGGACGAACCAACACCAGATAAGGAAATAATGGCGTCGCGTGTGAACCTGTAGAAGAGGCTATGCAAACCATCATGTTCATTGTTCCATTCTAGGCTCTATGCAAGAAAAACAAAATAGTTACTGTTGCAGCTTTTGAAGGACCAGGTGGCAACAACAAAATTATAATCGAATTAGTATCAAGAGTCTAAACGGGTACTACCGGACATCATAACGATGCCAAGGAGGAATCAATAACATGAACTTATCTTAGGACGAACTACATAGATTCAGTAACTGTGGAGCAGGGAATCCAAACTAATATTTTCAACTGATTTTACATTTTGCAAGAACTACACGATAGCAGGAAATTATTGTTATTCGAATAAGCTAAGAACATGTGCATGACATCAAATTTTTTAGAGCAGCAAATGCAACCCAACATGTCTAGTGACCTACTCCGTAGTATCTCACGAAGAACACGCATGCGCTTTGACTAGGTGTACAGAACGATTAGAAAAATGCAGTTCACTGCGATAGGCTTGAACCTGCTGTACTGCTGACAAAACAAAAAAAGAGTTGGTTATTTGGTTACCATGGTCGGATAGGCTTCTAATCATCATCGGTACCGGCGCGGATGACATCCTTGTCACCCAGGGTGCTTCGGTTGTGCCGGCTGTTTGCGTCGGGGAAGCAGATCTTGGGCGCTCGATGCCGGCTTGACCACGGTGGACGAGGTTGAATCAGTGCACTGCATGGCGGTTCAGGTATGGTACGGGTGGGGAGGATGCGGCCGGCGTTGATGCACATCTTGGGCAGTCGTTAACGGATTCGGTGCCATGGAGGGGAAAGTGGGAAAAGGAAATCAAGTGTGGTGGATGACGACAGACTCGGTGACCAAGGTCGGGTGCGGTGGACGTCAGTGAAGCGGCAATGATGCTTTGGATGAGACCGTATCTGATGAAGCTCCGGTATACTGTTGGCTGAGGAGTGCATGGAGTCGAGTTCCGGCGGGCGAAGCCAGCCGCAGAGAAGTGCTATGGGAGGTTCTGGGCGTGAGAAATTTCGAAGTGTTTGAAATGGAGGGGCGCGAGGGAGTGGGGACCATGTGATTTTGGTATCGTTTGAAATGGAGGGGCACCAGAAATTTCGGAGTGTTTGTAACGGAGGGGCGCAAGGGAGTGGGGACCACGTGATTTTGGTATCGTTTGAAACAGAGGGGCACCAGAAATTTTCGCAGTGTTTGAAATGGAGGGGCCTGAGGGAGTAGGGACCACGTGATTTTGGTATCGTTTGAAACGGAGGGGCGCTAGAAATTTTCGCAGAGTTTGAAATGGAGGGGCGCTAGGGAGTTGGGACCACGTGATTTTGGCCATCTAGTAATCTTGTCCGTCCATCACAAATCAACGGGCCATAGGGATACCTTCCCTTCGAAGGCTCTAGCGCGGACGCCTATGCAAGCAATCACTGGGTGTCCTAGAGTAGACTATAGGGGTAGATGGGTAGGTTACTGTAGTAGCAGACCATTAATCGGGCTAGTTGGCGTGATGTCATTTTGGCGCTCCACGAGTTCAAACTTTTACTTATGGTGTTCAGGAGTGAATGCATGCAGCTCAAAAAAGGTACTGTACTTACGTGACTAGTAAACTGTACGTGCTTCGTATGACTATTTTATTGCATGCACTCCAATAACTTACCTTATTAAAGCATAATAATATCCTGCATAATTTAGAACTTTGGTGCAATACTTGGTCCACTTATTAGAACTAAACATCTCTCGGGTATTTTAGAAATACTCCCAAACATGTTTCTAGCTTACCAAGATATTGTGTATGTTTTAATGGATGCAGTACTATGGATGGTTTTGCATGACTGTCGACATACACAATTTTGGTTTTGCAGTGTTCACATTTGACGTCCAGGCAGACAATGTACATATAACTCTGAATGAACAACGATAAGTTTTTTTATTTTTCCCTACTTTCTAAATGTTACATTAAACTACCATCATTTCCAATGATGCATGAAACAACAACAAAAAAGTTGTGACCTTTTTTTAGTATCTAAAAATATTTTCATTGTTAATAATTATTTTTTACCATTTTACAGAGCATTCCATAAAACAAAACAATATTTTCACAATCAGGACAAAAAATAAATGTCTTCATCACCAAGAATATATAGCACAAGAAATGAATTCCAACACAATAACCAGATGAAATGACCTGATGTGTATAAACCTTAGTGACCTTCTAATTTGTAACTAGAAGTGTCAAGGAGGGAGCATGCTAGATTCATTTGTGGTGGCTAGGTGCAAATTTTTAATTCAATAAATGTACTACATTCTTGTGGACACTCACAAAGACAATTGACCTCATGTCTTAGGAGACTTGTGATAAAACTATTGCTAGTAGTTCGGAAATAAGTGACTTGGGATTTAATTAGATTTGTATGTATACTAAGATACGTCTATATACTCATGAATATGATCTATATACTCGATCTATATACTCGTGAATCTAGACAAAAGTTTCGTATTAAGGGAGTACGGCAATATTATAAATTTGCAATATTTTGATGATCAATAATGACATTCGCTACACTCTATAAATGAAACCACTTCTTTTCTTCCGTCACTGTTTTAGATTTTTGTATCTAAGTATTTTTACTATAAAATAATGCACGAAATTAGTTACAGTTAGTGATGAAGTACTTCAACTAATTTGTATTTACATATAGAGGTAATAATACACACCCAATTAACATCATAAGTAATTTCTCTTTCTCTCTTTCTAGAGGAGTTTTCTAGGTTGTTAGTTTGAAGAATCATTTGTCAGATACGGAGAATTGGACACTTTAAATTAGACACCGAGTGATTGGATGGATGGACGATTAGTGCATAGAGGCAGTCGAGCTGGTAAAATGCTCACATTTAATGATAGATGTGAGCACAATTGATTGAGTGGCAAACCTTTTTTTGTGTGGTCAAGGCCCCCGTACGCTGATGACCCTCGCTAATTAACGCAGGTCACACATAAGTGTATTTTTACGTAGTAGTAGTAGTAGAAACATCATCCAAGGAGACAAAGTTCCGCGCTAGCAATCTTGACCGTCCAATCCGAAATCAACGGGTCAAAGCGGATACCTTCCCTGCGAAGGCTCTGGCGGGAATGCCTAGGCAAGGAATCGTTGGCTATCCGTGGGTAGACTATTGGGGTAGCTGTACTTGTGACCCAAACTACTCCAGAGTCCATACAATAGCTGGGTGTCCCCGATGCTGACGGTGCATTTTCTTTTCTAGACATTGGATCCGGATCCCTACACATCTGACAAAGTAGAAAGTATGACCAAATTTAAAGATCACTCATTGACGATTTAATTATTTTTTATTTATCAGACATACTCTCCCTCTAGCCTAATTTTTCTGAAAATGCCCTCCAACCTAATTAAAAAGGATGTCACATATTTGACTAAATTTGAATGTAATATGTATACTAAACAATGACTACTATACGGCAAGTATATCGTTACAAAAGCTCCAAAGAGCGCATTCGAACGCTAAAGAGTGTAATATAATTATGCGCAGACAGATAAGAAAAAACGATCCATGCACCCAAAAGAAAGAAAAAGGAGGGACACGTAGGCAAATCCTCCCCTTCCTAGTTCCTACTCTAAGATTCGGAGATTGCAACACTATGGCCGCCCTATGGAGGTAGGGCCTCGATGACCTCCGCAATGGTCGCGACCTCGACGGACAACATGGGATGGCTTCTCTCTTCCTACTTAGCGAGGTGTGACCTGGACGATCTCCGCAATGGTAGTTGCTGCCTGTGGAGCACCGTGACTTCTTTCTTCAAATTTTCACACTCAGCGCGAAGCATGGAGGAGTCACGCTCGTAAGATCATGTTAGCTTCATTTGAAAAGCCAAATCGGCTCGGAGATGATCACACTCTAGGTTGAGCTCGAAGTTTTTCTAAAGAATGTTGATGTTATGGCTGTAGATTTCATCTACTTTGGCAGAGATTCTCTCCCTGACTTCCTGCATGGAAAATGCATCATCAGTAAGAGAGCATGGAGTGCATGCAGAGAAGAACAAAAAATGTCAATACATTTATAGTGACTATAGTACCGCTCTTCTTCGACCGAGAGCGAGCATGAGGGCATCATACGCATCTGAGATATCCGTCATGCTATCGACCCGTGAGGTGGAAAATTCAACGCTCGATCCGCCTGCCCTGGAAGATGTACATAGACAGTTCAATAGTAGGAGCAAACATCCCAGGAATCAATGGAAGTTCAAACCTACTCGGAATCTTGGTCCCCATGATAGCCACTCTTCGGATACATGCGCGAAGATGAGTCCTCGCCCCATGGCTGGTCTCCTTTCTCGGTCCGAGCCTGCAGGTCACCCTGTCAGCGGGATTTCTCCACGGCTCTAAGCACCGCCATCTTGCTATTCATCTGACGAGACAGGATATTTTGTGACATTGCTGGATGAAGAAGTAGAGAAGAAAGGGATGAGCAGTGGAAGAAAATGGTTTCTGCGAAGGTAGAGCGAGGGTAGTACTAGTAGGAGGAGAGAGGAGAGTGAATAGTGGAAGCAAAACGTCAAGTAATGGGTCTCGCTTGTAAAAAAAAGTATTGGGTCTCGTCGCCGGCCTTCGAGCAATATCGTTGGTCCATCAAGCGATCAAGCTTACTTGTTGCAAACATTGTGCAGTGTAGCATGAGCTAAGAAAATAACTTAGACGTGATTCTAGCAAAATCAAAACTGCTCCACCGTTTAGGTCCCTTGCGTGGGTCCCATGTAGCAGCTTTTTTTGACCTTTTCTCTCCAAACTATTAGTGCTCTGGCCAATGAAAATGCCTCAAAGTATTATGCCAAATATTTTAATCAACTATCCTCTAGGTCTTGTACTAGACACACGTCCAAGAATATTTTCCTTAGACCCATCTTCTCCACCGTTTAGACATAGGTGGGGCATGTGCAGCGTGCTAAAGCTTAGACGTGAGCTAAGGAATATAACTAGAGTTGAGTCTAACAAAACCAAAGTTGCTACACCATTTAGGACCCTTGTGTAAGTCCTCTGCTCCAGATATTTTTCCTTTCTCCCACCAAACTGCTACACCTCTGGCCAATGGAAGTAGCCCAAAGAATTGAAATAATTTTTTTAATCCACTAGTACCTAGGTCCTGTACTAGACTCAAGGCAAATAATCTTTCTCTTAGACACACCTCCTCCACTGTTTAGACTTAGGTCTAAGAGCTGAAAAGTTTTCTTAGCCACCACATTTTGCACACACTACACACGAGATGAAAAGTTTTCTTAGCCACCCCATTTTCAGACTAAGTCACCGAGGCTAAGTCACCAATCTCAGCCGTTGAATTCTGATCCAATGCACGAGATTGACCCATATTTACACATAAAAGTTCAAACATTTTAGAAAAAATTGAAAAAATTCCAATGAATCATAAATGTTTTGTTCTATAATCTGAGAAAGTTGTAATCCATTTGCATTAGTAAGTGGGTCCCATATTTAGGACTGGTTTTTGCCGGCTAGTCTAGTAAATTTCTAGTATATTTGGAAAAATAAGTCTAGTACAACATTTCTTAGCCACGTTAGGAACGGCTCACGTTGTGCTTGCTCGTAGTAGTAGTACTCCCTCCCATCCATATTTACTCATCACTGAATTGGACGTATCTAGCAATGAATTGGAGGGAGTAGTAGTAGTATTAGTAGTAGTAGTCACATTGAATATACTTAGGGCTTGACGCATAAGCATCACAAACGGTCGCCAAAAGATGAAACAGCAAACTTGGGCTTCTTTGGATAACAGGATTTAAAAACCACAGAATTTGAGTCACAGGTACACAACAATGGATTGCAAAACAGAAGAAATAGCTTTCTTTGGATCACAAAATTTCAAAACACAGGATAACAGGGTCGGAGGTACAAATCTGCTAGATTACAGTCATTTCAATGAAACACAGTAAACACGGAGGAATATTGCCTCAATCCTACGCGAATGAGTGTAAAAAAGTGGATGTTGAAATTCCTATGGGATTGGGGTGTAGAAATGCAATCTATCTGAATTTTGGAGGTATGATTCCTTTCATCCAAAGGGCTTCCTTATGAAAAAAATACTATGGGTCGAATTCCTCCAAAATTCCTTTGAAAATCCTTACATCCAAATTGACACTTAAACAAGATGTACAGGCTCACGACAGACGAACACCTTCCAACAGGAGGTGATGTGGTCATATATTTTCATCTTGAACCTGTGTACGCTGACCTTGAACATAACGCAGTCACCCTCCTTCAACTCATGGATAGCAGCAAAGGTATCCCACTCTTTGTCCAGGATGATCTGGTCTTTGTTGCGGTTGGCATGGACAACCCACTCGCATTCCACGCATGCTTGGACCACCACTAGTTTGTGGGTAGGGGCGTCCCTTCAAGTAAGGCTTGAAGTAAGTCGGGATGATAAGCATATACTAGTCATGCTGGACTAACTGGATGTGGAAGCGGCTAGGACGATCTGCCATGGCATGGTGTCCAACCGACCTTGGGCGTCTTCTCGGTTTGGCAGAACTAGCGACCGACCTGGCAACACTTGACATTGACAAGGCCTCCACTCTCCTGCCCCGGTAGCTTCAACTACCTTTGTATGATGTGGAGAGCATCTTCATAGCCACCTAGAGCTAGAGCAGTCCGGTCAAGTATGTAGTCTAAGTTCGACATTACAACTAGGTCGTCCTACATGAAAATTACCATTTCGTCAGTCCTTTGGATTTACCAAAATAGCACAATGCATTGTATCTGAATATCTACTAGAAGGAATAACATTTAATTAGATTGATTAAACAGCACAGTGCATATCCCCCAAAAAAACAGCACAATGCATAATCTGAATGGCTAAAATAGCATAATGCATTATCTGGATAGACAAAACAGCATATATGCAGTGCATCATCAAAAATACCGAAACAGCAAAAGGTATTATGTAATTAAATTTAATAAACAGTGTCTACACAATCAAAATTGCCTAAACTGATGGGTCATTGAAATAATCTGAACAGATAGAAGATATATCATTTAATCCTAAACAGTAGAACGCAGATCAAAATGGACGAAACAACACAATGAGGAGATAGGACACAATGCATCATACAAAAAAAATACCAAAATAGCACAACACGTCATGGAAAATTCCTAAACAACACAATGCATCATCTAAGTACCAAAAGAGAACCCTGCATAATTTTCATCAAGAATATTCCGTAACTAAGCAGAACAACACAAAAGACAAATATAGATACATTCAAATCTAGGAAAAGTCAAGTCAGTCATTTCTGGACGGAGGGAGTATAAAGAAAAGCACAAAAGGCAATTATCAAGAATATGACATCAACTAAGCAGTTCAATAAAGGACCTATAGTACACGTTGCAAAAATCTGACTAGATGCATGTCGGATTTGGGTTAAAGCCCCAATCCTCTAGAACTAACCTCGTTGCAGTTGGGGGCACGAACTTCCACATGGGTTGATGGGTTGAGCAGATAAACAAGGAGCCACTAACGAAGAACCAGCCACATACACCGAAGAAGCATAGACAATCGCTGATGAAGGGGGGCCGCTGATAGGGGTTTCACCGTCTACACTATGAAATTTGGCACATTGGGAATGAGAGTCCAATCTGCAGATGAAAAGGACGCGCCCGCTGCCGCACGAGCATTCATTCCCAACGCACGCGACACCGGAGGCCTAGACAACCGCTCGGCAGGCGACGTCAGTTTCGGCATGACCGACCGAAACCCTAAGGGCGACGGACGCCTCACCTTGGGCACGACCCGCACACACGCGAAAGGCGAAAGACGCTTTAGGGAGGCCGCTAAGACTGTCGGAATCGAACAAGCCACCTGCAGCTCCGAAGCAGAGCTTGACGAGGACCCCAGCTCAGCCATAGACAAAGGTTTTCGTATTTGTTTCATCAAGGAAACGGGTCGGTTAATGACTGAGATTCGTGAGGTGAGTGCGGTAATGTGATAGCAAGAGAGGGAATGGTGGGGGAGGAGTTATTAGAGAATGGGAGTGGGTAACCCTCTATCATCTTTAGTAGTACCATACTACAAAAAAAACTACATTTCACATATCATCACTTTTTGACGAACTAGTTCATTTCTTTGAACCGACTAAAATAGTGGGTACCCTTTAGGTTTCAAACTTCCATCTGGTACCTGTTTTGCTAGTAGTAAGTACAGTACAATACTTTGTATTACCCTCCATCCCAAAATATAAGGCGCCTGAGGATTTGTAAAAAGTCAACATTTTTTAAGTTTGACCATGATTATACACAAAAAATATATAATTTATAATACTAAATTAATATCAATAGATTCACCATAACGTATATTTTCTTAATATGTCCATTCAATATTGTAGATGTAGATATTTTTTTCTAAATATTTGGTCAAAGTTAGCAAGGTTTGACTTTTGACCAATCCTTAGACGCCTTATATTTTGGGATGGAGGAAGTATTATAAAACATTTTTTTAGATAGAGGAAATTGCACGATCCACCATCTTTTCATCGCACTTTTGCACAAAGCACTTGGTGGACATCATTTTTGTAGATTTTAACATTTTTTTAGCATAATATGCACAAATTTGGCTAGTTATTCCTGTAATGATCGATTTAACCTCATTGGTAGCAAGACTGACAAGTGGCCCCCGAATGCCATTGGTCCCATTCACACACAAAGATTTGAATGATTCTAAAAACTAGATACTAACAATATTTACCACCCGCAATACTTTTGGGATGCATATAGCTGGTATGTAAGAGAGTTATTTCATATGAAACGTCAATGTTTACACAAAGGTACCAACATAACAGTCCGTCGCACATTGAATATGTGAAGGCTTTCTTTGGTTGTAGTAAACTTGTTTTTGAACATAACTTGTTTGTACATAAGATTTGACATTTCATTCACATATCCAAATGTCCATCGAAGAGTTTCTTTTAAAGTTTAGGACTAATGATATATGTCTGTTTATTACACCTCACACAAAAAAACACCCCGAATGATTATAAACTTTAAGCAGATTATTATTTTCTCGGGATTTATTTTCCTGAGAGCAAGCACGATGAATATGCCTCGGAATGCCATAAGCCTAGTTTCCAGACAAAGTTTATACATGTTTCACTTACAATTACGAACTTTTTGAGTTCTCAAGGTTTCCTAGTGAACTTCACATTATTAATATAATTTAAGTTGATTTATCAATGTTAGATAAAATTTGAACAATGAGTAAGTAGTAGATTGCTCTTAAAGTTATACAAGTATCTTTTGAAGGTACCCACACCCAGATGGGCAATATATCAGAAACCAATGAATTTGTTGGATTCAACTTCTTGCTAAGCATTTGCATGTACAAAATTTGTCTTTTATTTCAAAACAATATAAAACATTGCACGGTGACCTCTGACTTGTCCTACTTGATGTGAAAAATGATAATTATCAAGAGAGTTCGCATATAAAAAACAATGTAATTGAAAATATGGCCTGCCATATATAAACAGATCCTTAGGCTTCAGGCCGAAAGACAAGCTAAATGGCCTTATATATATGTAAAACATACTTCATGGTAATGTTCCCATATTTGGAATTTAGGAATAAAAAATCATTTTTAAATTTGAACTACAAGTAGACATGATAGATGCTCTTAAAAAGTTACAAACATCATTTGAGTCTTTATGGTACCGAGGCGGTCAATACTTCAAAAACCAACGAGAGTTCTGTAGGATTAAAATTCTTGCTACGAATATGCATGTTGACAATTTGATCCTCACTAGCTATGAACAAAAATAATGAAAACCTAAAAATGAAGCCTTCTTCATGGCATCCTCTTGCGTGTACTACTATTTGCACTCAAAAATAATTAATAACTGTTAGTCATCATAAATTACAAAAAAAATAGTTACAGAATATATATGGCCCACGGTGTATGAACACTTTTGGGTTTCAAGCAGAATGACAAAGGTAACAACCATATGCACATCGTATTGTATTGTAATGTTCCCATATTTGGTAGATGTGTGCATCTTGGTAAGGTGAAAAATAGTGGCAACCACAGGTTCCAACTTATAGGAACAATGAAACTGAAAGCGACAAGATTTTTTCTACAAGCAAGTACGAGGAAAAATGGCACAGAGTACCACAATAACAACCCTAGTTTTTAGACAAAGCGTGGACCTTGATACACTTACAATTGATTACCAAGTTCTATGAGTTCTCAAGCTTCCCAGCCAACTGTTTTGCTTGCTTAATTTGTGGGTGCTTCATTGATGTAAAATGTAATCCGTGTAAAATGTAATTTTACCTTTTTAGGTCCTTGATGTAAAATGTACTTCCACCATCCATGTAAAATTCGAACCTAGAAGAAAGTGGTAAAATTTAAACGTATTTAAGATTATTAGTTGTTAATGCGTATGAACATTCTTGGAGTTTCAAGCCGAACGACCAAGGTCATGGCCATATCAACATCACATTTCATGCTCATGATGATCCCATATCCAAGAATGTGCATGCCACCAAATTTGGCCATATATTTTGAAAAAAAACAAAGAGGAAGTAGTATGAAGATTAAGGCATGATCAACTTCTCTCACAAGAAGGAGCAAAACATGACTGTTTCCCTGCTTAATTTTAGGGTGCTTCATGCTAAATGTACCTACCTCATTGTAATTTTACCTTTTTTAAACGTATTTAAGATTATTTGTTGTCGATTGGTATGAACATTCTTGGATCTCAAGACGAACGACCAAGGTCATGGCCATATCTACATCATACATTATGCTGATGATGATCACATATCCTAGAATTTTCATGCCACCAAATTTGGCCATATTTTGAAAACAAACCAAGAGTAAGTAGTATGAAGAGTATGGCTCGATTAGCTTCTCTCTCGAGAAGGAGCCAACCATGATTGTTTTCCCTGCTTAGTTTTAGAGTGCTTTATTTGTGCTAAAAGTATGGACCCTCGATGTATTTTTACCCCTTTTTATGTCCTTCCTGTAAAATGTACTCCCATCGTCCATGTAAAATTCGAAGATAAAAGCAAGTGGTAAAGTTTAAACGTATTTAGGCTTAGTTGTGTGAATGAGTATGAACAATCATGGATTCGAAGCCGAACGACCCATGTCATGGCCATATCCATTTACAACATTCTTTATATCGATGATTCATGATCCCATATCCAAGAATTTGCATGCTGCCAAATTGGGCCATATTTTGAAAACAAACGAAGAGGAAGTAATATGAAGAGTATGGATCGACCAGCTGCTCTCTCTCGAGAAGGAGCTGAACCCAACTGTTTTCCCTGCTTAATTTTAGGGTGCTTTGTGCTAAAAGTATGGACCTCGATGTAATTTTACCTTTTCTAAATGTATTTAAGATTATTAGTTGTCGATGAGTATGAACATTTTTGGATTTCAAGACGAATGACCAAGGTCATGGCCATATCTACATCATACTTTATGTTGATGATGATCACATATCCAAGAATTTCCATGCCGCCAAAATTGGCCATTTTTTGAAAACAAATGAAGAGGAAGTAGTCTGAAGAGTATGGCTCGATCAGCTTCTCTCTGAAGAAGGAGCCAAACATGATTGTTTTCCCTGCTTAATTTTAGGATGCTTCATTCTAAAAGTATGGACCACGATGTAATTTTACCCCTTTTTAGGTCCTTCCTATAAAATGTACTGCCACCGTCCATGTAAATTTCAAAGATAAAAGCTAGTGGTAAAATTCAGCTATTTTTTTAAATAATACATTTTTTAATAATTTCCACGAATAATACAAGCATTGAAAGATTTGCAATTCTAGTGTGGTTTCAGCAGTTGAATAGCCGACCGGTCCTTATCGGCTTTTGAATAGCTGACTAGTCCCTGACTGCTTTTGAAAAGCTAATAATTCCTTGTGTGCTTTTGAAAAGCCGATAGGTTATAGGGCAATGTGAAGGATAGGGGGACTAGTCTGCTTTTCAAAAGAAGACAAGGACTAGTCAGCTCTCGAAAACAGACAGGGCCTAGTCGGCTATTCAAAAGCCGATAAGGACTGGTCGACTTTTAATTTGCCGACACCATGCTAGAATTTTAAATCTTTCAATTCGTGTATTATTCATGAATTTTTTTAAAAATGTACTATTTAAAAAAATAGCTAAAATTCAAACATATTTTAGCTTAGCTGTGAATGAGTATGAACAATCTTGGATTTCAAGCCAAACGACCAAGGTCATGGCGATATCTACATCATAATTTATATCGATGATTCATGATCCCATATCCAAGAATTTGCATGCCACCAAATTGGGTCATATTTGGAAAACAAAGAAAGAGGGAGTAGTATGAAGAGTATGGCTCGATTAGCTTTTCTCTCGAGAAGGAGCAAAACATGACTTTTCCCTTTTTAATTTTAGGGTGCTTCGTGCTAAATGTATGGCCCCCAATGTAATTTTACCTTTTTTAGGTCCTTGATGTCAAATGTACCTCCACCGTCCTTACCTGTAAAATTTGTACGTAAAAGCAAGTGGTAAAATTTAAACGTATTTAAGATTATTAGTTGCCAATGAATATGAACATTCTTGCATTTCAAGCCGAACGACCAGGTTCATGGACATATCTACATCATACTTTATGTTAATGATTCATGATCCCATATCGAAGAATTTGCATGCCGCCAAATTTGGCCATATATTTTGAAAACAAATGAAGAGAAAGTAGTATGAAGAGTATGGCTCGACCAGCTGCTCTCTCGAGAAGAAGCCGCACCCGACTATTTCCATTTCTTAATTTTAGGGGGCTTCGTGCTAAATGTAAGGACCTTTATATAATTATTTACATTTTTAGGTCCTTCATGCAAATTGTACTCCCACTGACTGTGGTGGTTCCATATTTGGGCGTAAAATGGGTGTGAATCATGGCATGGTAACAATGTTGCCACTCAGAGTTTCCAACCATGAGGAAAGGAAAAAAATCAATTTTCAAAGTGAGAGGAGTGTATTTGAACTACTACAAGTAAACTGTGTAGGTTGCTTGGAAAGTTCTACAAAAATTCTCTTAGAGGTACGATAGAGAGTTCTGACGAGAGGTTCATCTTCTTTCTAAGATTTTGCGTCTTGGTAGTTTAATGAAATTAGGTCAAACTTGAGCTACAACTAAGTGCGATATATTGCTCTTGAATTTAATGAAATTAGGTCAAACTTGAGCTACAAGTAATAAATTGTAGGTTGCTTTGAAAGTTTTATGAAAAAAGCTTTTGGATATACCCATCGAGCGGTTAATTAATATATCAGAAACCATAGAGAGTTTTGACGAGTGGTTCGACTTCTAGCTAAGATTTTGCATCATGAAAATTTTGAACACCTTCTGAAAACGATCACATGAAACAGGGAGAGAGGGACAATGATTTTTCTATTCTCTATGGGCAACCCACAAGCTTGTGGTGCACCTTATTAGGTTTAAAGATACAAACTCTATTTTCACCACAATGTATATGGTGAACCTTAGCGAATGCCACATACTAGGCTTTAAGGTGTGCTTTTGTACACATTGCTGATGCCCTTAATAGGGAAAAATAAAATAGTACACCCTCGGTATAAATTAGTGTTCTCACATTTGTCTAGATTCTGATGTATCTAGTCATGTTTTAGTGCTAGATACATCTGAATCTAGACAAATCTGAGAACATTAATTTGGATCGCAAAGAGTAGTATATTAGTTCTTTTTTGAGGAAAGTATATTAGTACTAGTATACTAGTATAGTACTATAGTACACATTTATTTGCTTAGACATAGTCTCACCTCTGTCCACACATTGCACACGCTGAGAGAATAAAACGTAGGCAGGGTAAAAGAGGGCAGCAGCCAAGAGGAGTTAAAGGCGGTTCTATCTCAGAGGAAAGTTATGATGGATTCTTGACATGAGGTACTCCTACGGCCACTCTACTAGTAGTAAATTTTAGGACCTATGAACTCAAAACAAATTGTGTGTTTTCTCTCTCCTTTGCTTCCCCTACCAATGCATCCTCCCTCTCTCCTACCCTTTCCCCTCACCCACCGGCCTGGCAGATCTCTCCTTGGTCCATAGCGGGGTGTTGTGCACGTGTGCCTTGGTATGTCGGCTCTATGTCTCTAGCGTGTCCGGCAGCCACGTTGGCGTGGAGTAGGGACGAGGAGTACATAGGAAGGAAACCACTTTGCCCTTGGCGGCAAAAAAATTCAAACTTTTCCAGTTTTCGAAATTTTCACTTGCTTCCCAAACATTGGGAGGGAAGGTTACTCGAAAGTTCATCCATTCCCAGTACTTATTATCTTATCTTTATCTTTTCTTATCTCTTACAATACCATACCATACCACTATATAGTGTACGGATAACTTCGAACATTGACCATTGGATCAAGACCGGCAAATCCAAACAGTGTCGTCGATGTGATTTTCCAACTATATCAGGAAAGAACATTCAATTATTCTCAATTTTCTGAGTGGATGACGAGCGAGGTTGTCCTTTTCTGTTTAGGAATGTCCGAAGAATATTGTATTTGAATGCTAGAAGCCAAGTTTACCAACATGTTGTACCAACGATTCCCATGTTTTATTTATGAGTTTCAAACTTCCTAGCTAAATCTGCCTATTTGACCAAATGACTTTATGTCGATTTATCAAAATTAGATCAAATTTGAAACAACAATTAATTTGTAGGTTTCTTTGAAAGTTTTACGAAAAATCTTTTGGAGGTACCATCGAGGGGTCACTATTAATATATCATAAAACATTGAGAGTTTTGACGATAGTTTCAACTTCTTGCTAAGATTTTGCATCTTGAAAATTTAACGAAATTAGGTCAAACTTGAGCTACAAGTAAGCGCGATAGATTGCTCTTGAATTAAATGTATTTTCGGAGGTAGATGGGCACATCTCCTTGTAGTAAACAATGTCATCAGTGTGAGTTTCCATCTATCAGGAAATAAAATTCTAAGTTTTCCGAGTGATAACGAGATGGTTTTTTCCATAAAGAAAGCTCGAAGAATATGGATCTCAGTGCCATAAGCCAAGCTTCTAGACATATTAAGTGGACCAACGTGTTTTACTTATGATTCCCATATGTTTTTTGAGGTTTCAAACTATCATAAACCATAGAGAGTTCTGATGAGAGGTTCATCTTGTTTCTAAGATTTTCCATCTTGACAGTTTAATGAAATTAGGTCAAACTTGAGCTACAACTAAGTGCGATAGATTGCTATTGAATTTAATGAAATTAGGTCAAACTTGAACTACTAGTAATAAATTGTAGGTTTCTTTGAAAGTTTAATGAAAAAAGCTTTTGGAGGTACCCATCCAGTGGTTAATTAATATATCACAAACCACAGAGAGTTTTGACGAGTGGTTCGACTTCTAGCTAAGATTTTGCATCATGAAAATTTTGAACACCTTTTGAAAATGATCACATGAAATAGGGAGAGAGGGGAAATGATTTTTCTATTCTCTATGGGCAACCCACAAGCTTGAGGTGCACCTTATTAGTCACGAAGATACAAACTCTATTTTCTCCACAATGTATATGGTGAACCTTAGCGGATCCCACATACTAGGCCTTAAGGTGTGCTTTTGTACACATTGCTGATGCCTTTATTAGGGAAAAAGCAAATAGTACTCCCTCGATCCAAATTAGTGTTCTCACATTTGTCTAGATTCGGATGTATCTAGTCATGTTTTAGTGCTAGATACATCTGAATCTAGACAAATCTGAGAAGATTAATTTGGATCGGAGAGAGTAGTATATTAGTTATTTTTTGAGAAAAGTATATTAGTACTAGTATACTAGTATAGTACTATAGTACTCATTTATTTGCTTAGACATATTCTCACCTCTGTCCACACATTGCACACGCTGAGAGAATAAAACGTAGGCAGGGTAAAAGAGGGCAGCAGCGAAGAGGAGTTAAAGGCGGTTCTATCTCAGAGGAAAGTTATGATGGGTTCTTGACATGAGGTACTCCTACGGACACTCTACTAGTAGTAAATTTTAGGACCTATGAACTCAAAACAAATTGTGTGTTTTCTCTCTCCTTTGCTTCCCCTCACCATGCATCCTCCCTCTCTCCTACCCTTTCCCCTTGCCCACCGGCCTGGCAGATCTCTCCTTGGTCCATAGCGGGGTGTTGTGCACGTGTGCCTTGGTATGGCGGCTCTATGTCTCTGGCGTGTTCGGCAGCCATGTTGGCGTGGAGTAGGGACGAGGAGTACATAGGAAGGAAACCACTTTGCCCTTGGCGGCAAAAAAATTCAAACTTTTCCAGTTTTCGAAATTTTCACTTGCTTCCCAAACATTGGGAGGGAAGGTTACTCGAAAGTTCATCCATTCCCAGTACTTATTATCTTATATTTATCTTTTCTTATCTCTTACAATACCATACCATACCACTATATAGTGTACATATAACTTCGAACAATGACCATTGGATCAAGACCGGCAAATCCAAACAGTGTCGTCGATGTGATTTTCCAACTATATCAGGAAAGAACATTCAATTATTCTCAATTTTCTGAGTGGATGACGAGCGAGGTTGTCCTTTTCTGTTTAGGAATGTCCGAAGAATATTGTATTTGAATGCTAGAAGCCAAGTTTACCAACATGTTGTACCAACGATTCCCATGTTTTATTTATGAGTTTCAAACTTCCTAGCTAAATCTGCCTATTTGACCAAATGACTTTATGTCGATTTATCAAAATTAGATCAAATTTGAAACAACAATTAATTTGTAGGTTTCTTTGAAAGTTTTACGAAAAATCTTTTGGAGGTACCATCGAGGGGTCACTATTAATATATCATAAAACATTGAGAGTTTTGACGATAGTTTCAACTTCTTGCTAAGATTTTGCATCTTGAAAATTTAACGGAATTAGGTCAAACTTGAGCTACAAGTAAGCGCGATAGATTGCTCTTGAATTAAATGTATTTTCGGAGGTAGATGGGCACATCTCCTTGTAGTAAACAATGTCATCAGTGTGAGTTTCCATCTATCAGGAAATAAAATTCTCAGTTTTCTGAGTGATAACGAGATGGTTTTTTCCATAAAGAAAGCTCGAAGAATATGGATCTCAATGCCATAAGCCAAGCTTCTAGACATATTAAGTGGACCAACGTGTTTTACTTATGATTCCCATATGTTTTTTGAGTTTTCAAACTATCAGAAACGATAGAGAGTTCTGACGAGAGGTTCATCTTCTTTCTAAGATTTTGCATCTTGACAATTTAATGAAATTAGGTCAAACTTGAGCTACAACTAAGTGCGATAGATTGCTATTGAATTTAATGAAATTAGGTAAAACTTGAACTACTAGTAATAAATTGTAGGTTTCTTTGAAAGTTTAATGAAAAATCTTTTGGAGGTACCCATCCAGCGGTTAATTAATATATCACAAACCACAGAGAGTTTTGACGAGTAGTTCGACTTCTAGCTAAGATTTTGCATCATGAAAATTTTGAACACCTTTTGAAAATGATTACATGAAATAGGGAGAGAGGGGAAATGATTTTTCTATTCTCTATGGGCAACCCACAAGCGTGAGGTGCACCTTATTAGTCACGAAGATACAAACTCTATTTTCTCCACAATGTATATGGTGAACCTTAGCGGATCCCACATACTAGGACTGAAGGTGTGCTTTTGTACACATTGTTGATGCCTTTATTAGGGAAAAAGCAAATAGTACTCCCTCGATCCAAATTAGTGTTCTCACATTTGTCTAGATTCGGATGTATCTAGTCATGTTTTAGTGCTAGATACATCTGAATCTAGACAAATCTGAGAACATTAATTTGGATCGGAGGGAGTAGTATATTACTACTTTTTTGAGGAAAGTATATTAGTACTAGTACACTAGTATAGTACTATAGTACTCATTTCTTTTCTTAGACATATGCTCACCTCTGTCCACGCGTTGTACACGCTGAGAGAATGAAACGTAGGCAGGGTAAAAGAGGGCAGCATCGAAGAGGAGTTGAAGGCAATTCGATGTCAGAGGAAAGTTATGATGGGTTCCTGACACGAGGGACTCCTGCGGCCACTCTACTAGTATTAAATTTCAGGACCTATACACGCAAAACAAATTGTGTGTTTTCTCTCTCCTTCGCTGCCTCTCACCATCCATCCTCCCTCTCTCCTACCCTTTCCCCTTGCGCACCGGCCCGGCTGATCTCTCCCTAGTGCACAGCGTGGTGCTACTCATGTGCACCTTGGTACGATGGCTCTATGTCTCTGGAATGTTCGGCAGCCGCATAGACATGGAGTAGGGACGAGGAGTACATAGGAAGGAAACTACTTTGGTCCTTGGCGGCAAAAAAATTCAAACTTTTCAAGTTTTCGAAATTTTCACTTTCTTCCGAAACTTTTCAGGTTTTCGAAATTTTCACTTGCTTCCCAAATTTTCACTTGCTTCCCAAACTTCCTAGTACTTCTTATCTTATCTTTATCTTTTCTTATCTCTTACAATACCATACCATACCACTATATAGTGTACGGATAACTTTGAACATTGACCGTTGGATCAAGACCGGCAAATCCAAACAGTGACGTCCATACATTTTTCCGAAGAATATTGGATCTGAATGCCAAAAGCCAAGTTTACCAACATGTTGTACCAACGATTCCGATGTTTTATTTATGAGTTTTCAAACTTACTAGCTAACTCTGCCTATTTTACCGAATGACTCTATGTCCATTTATCGAAATTAGGTAAAATTTAAAATTACAAGTAAATTGTAGGTTGCTTTGAAAGTTTTACAAAAAATCTTTTGGAGGTGCCCATCAAGGGTTCACAATTAATATATCATAAAACACTGAGATTTTGATGATAGGTTCAACTTCTTGCTAAGATTTTGCATCTTGACAAATTAATGAAATTAGGTCAAAATTGAGCTACAAGTAAGCGCGATAGATTGCTATTGAATTAAATGTATTTCCAGAGGTAGATTGGTGCATCTTCATGTAGTAAACAATGTCCTTGGTGTTAGTTTCCAACTATCACGAAAGAACATTTAATTTTCATTTTTTTGAGTGATGACAAGATTGTTCATTTACATAAAGAAACACGGAAGAATATGGATCTCAATACGACAAGACAAGTTTTCAGACATAGATGTATGGACGTCGATGTAATTTTACCTTTTTAGGTCCCTGATGTACTCACACCGTCCTTGTAAAATTCAAACCTAAAAGAAAGTGGTAACATTTAAAAGTGTTTAAGATTATTAGTCGTCAATGAGTATGAATGTTCTTGGATTTCAATCCGAACGACCAAGGTCATGGCCATATCTACATCATACTTTATGCTGATGATGATCCCATGTCCATGAATTTTCAGGCCGCCAACTCTGGCCATATATTTTGAAAACAAACAAAGAGAAAGTAGTATGAAGAGTAGGGCTCGATGAGCTTCTCTCTCGAGAAGGACCCAAACAAGACTATTTTCCCTGCTTAATTTTAGGGTCCTTCGTGATAAATGTATGGACCTCGATGTAATTTTACCCCTTTTTAGCTCCTTGCTGTAAAATGTACTCCCACTGTCCTTATAAAATTCGAACACAAAAGCAAGTGGTAAAATTTACACGTATTTAAGCTTATTAGTTGTCAATGAGTATGAACATTCTTGTATTTCAAGCCGAACCACCAGGGTCATGGACATATGTACATCATACTTTATGCTGATGATTCATGATCCCATATCGAAGAATTTGCATGACGCAAAATTTGGCCATGTATTTTGAAAACAAATGAAGAGGAAGTAGTACTATGAAGACTATGGCTTGGTCAGGTTCTTTCTCGAGAAGGAGCCGAACCTGACTATTTTTCTTTGCTTAATTTTAAGGCGTGCTTCGTGCTAAATTTTTGTACCTCGATGTAATTTTCCCCTTTTAGTTCCTTGATGAAAACAAACGAAGAAGAAGAAGTACTATGAAGAGTACGGAACGATCAGCTGTTCTCTCGAGAAGGAGCGGAATCCGACTATTTTATTTGCTTTATTTTAGGGTACTTCATGCTAAATGAATGGACCTAGATGTAATTTCCCCCTTTTTAGGTCCTTGATGTAAAATGTACTCCTACCGTCTGTGTAAAATTCAAACCTACAAGTTAGTGGTAAAAGTTAAACGAATTTAAGGTTAGTTGTGAAAGAGTATGAACAATCTTGGATTTCAAGCCGAATGGCCAATGCCATGGCCATATCTACATTATACTTTACATCGATGATTCATGATCCCATATCCAAGAATTTCATGCTGCCAAATTGGTCATATTTTGAAAAAAACAAAGATGGAAGTAGTACGAAGAGTATGGCTCGACCAGCTGCTGTCTCGAGAAGGAGCCAAACTCGACTATTTTCCCTGCTTAATTTTAGGGTAATCCGTGGTAATTAAATGTATAGACCTTGATGTAAATTTACCTTTTTTTATGTCCTTACTATAAAATTTACTCCCACCTTTCGTGTAAAATTTGAACATAAAAGCAAGTGGTAAAATTTAAATGTAATTAAGCTTATTAGTTGTCAATGAATATGAAAATTCTTGCATTTCAAGCCAAAAGACCAGGGTCATACATATTTACATCATACTTTATATGCTGATGATTCAAAGAATTTTCATGCCGCAAAATTTGGCCATATTTTGAAAACAAACGAAAAGGAAGTAGTATGAAGAGTATGGCTCGATCAGCTTCTCTCACAAGAAGGAGCAAAACATGACTATTTCCCTGCTTAATTTTAGGGCGCTTCGTGCTAAATGTATGGACCTCGATGTAATTTTACCCTTTTTAGGTCATTGGTGTAAAATGTACTCCCACCATCTGTACCTGTAAAATTCGAACCTAAAAGCAAGTGGTAAAATTTAAAAGTATTTAACATTATCAGTTATCGATGAGTATGAACATTCTTAGATTTCAAGACGAACGACCAAGGTTATGGACATATCTACATCATACTTTATGCAGATGGTTCCTGATCGCATATCCAAGAATTTGCATGCGGCCAAATTTGGCCATATTTTGAAAACAAATGAAGAGGAAGTAGTATGAATGGTATGGCTCGATCAGCTTTTCTCTCGAGAAGGAGCAAAACATGATTGTTTTCCCTGATTAATTTTAGGGTGTTTCGTGCTAAATGTATGGACCTAAATGTAATTTTACCTTTTTTAGGTCCTTGATGTAAAATATTCTCCCACCATCCATACGTCGAAAATTCAAACCTAAAAGCAACTTTAAAATTTAAGCATATTTAAGATTATTAGTTGTCGATAAGTATGAACATTCTTGGATTTCAAGAAGAACGACCAAGGTCATGGACCTTATGGCCATATCTACATCATACTTTATGTTGATGATTCATGATCCCCTAACAAAGAATTTGCAAGCCGCCAAATTTGGCCATATTTTGAAAACAAACGATAGGAAGTAGTATGAAGAATCTATGTCGATTAGCTTTTCTATCAAGGAGTAAAACATGACTATTTTTACTGCTTAATTTCAGGGTGCTTCATGCTAAATGTTTGGACCTTTTTAGGTCCTTAATTTAAAATGTAATCCCTACGTCCTTACATGTAAAATTCAAACCTAAAATCAAGTCGTAAAATTTAAACGTATTTAATTTTATTAGTTGCCGATGAGTATGAACATTCTTGGATTTAAAGCCGAACGACCAAGCTCATGGACATATCTACATCATACTTTATGCTGATGATGATCCAATGTCCAGGAATTTTCATGCCACCAAATTTGGTAATATATTTTGAAAACAAACGAAGAGAAAGTAGTATGAAGAGTATGGCTCTTCTCTCTCGAGAAGGAGCCAGACTGGACTATTTCCCTTGCTTATTTTTAGGGTGCTTCGTGCTAAATGTAAGGACCTCTATGTAATTTTATCCATTTTTGGGTCGTTGATGTAAATTGTACTCCCATCATCCGTGATCTTCCATATTTGGGAGTAAATGAGTGAATCATGTCATGGAAATAATGTTGCCACTCGGAGTTTCCAACCATTAGATAAATCTAGGACGAAAACATGACTATACATTATAATCTAGATAAATCTAAGAACATTATATGGATCGGAGGGAGTAGTATATATGCATTCAAAACAAATTGTGTTTGCTCTCTCCTTCAGTGCGGCATCACCATCCGCACACGCAAAGCAAATTTGAGGACATTTCAAACTTTTTTTCTTCGGCACGGTGTGATTTGCAGTCGCTAGCTACCTACCGAAAAAAAAACAGTAGCACCTAAACTAGGGGCCAGCGTTGTGGGCTGGAGCGTTTACGAAACAGTAGCACGATGTGATTCCTTTTTTGCATAAGCGTCTATGTTAACGTCCCTTGTTAGTTTTGCCCCAATATACCGGGTCGAAGTAGTCGATCTAACAACTGGAGGAGAACCGCCCCACGCCCCTCGTCGTTTTCCTCTGCCGCTCCGGCCGCTTGTGCAACATCGTAGCCCCTCTCCACCCTTGCAGAAAGGTAGAAACCGCCAACCCATCCTGACTAATCTTCCATAGTACTCTTCCCCGGAATGAGATCTAGAGCGATGAAAGCGTAAGATATCTGAGCGCTACAGCTAGGCAATCGGATTTGGCAACCTACACTACAGACCGCTGAGCAACATCACCGGTCGCGCTAATCTTCTCAGCACCGCTCGCCTGGATCGCGGCATGGTTGGCATGCGTCGAGGGATTGCGGAAGATCCTGGTCTCCTGTTTGGTTTACCCTGCCTACTTCACTCAGACCCATAGACATGGCCACTAGACCGTGACAAGCAGCTAAAAATTAGTTTTGCATGATTTTTGTAGGAATCGAATCCTTAGATCCTTTCCTATTGATTGAATTTGGATCAAAGGAATCATGGTATGCAAATTGTTTTGAACTGCAGCCCCCACCGATGCTTAAATCCCGTAGGAATTGGAACATCTACTTGACGCTCAACTCTCATCATGCCAATCACGTAGGTAGTTTTCCTACGTTTTATAATCGCCTGTTTTTCACCAGCAAACCTGTGAATTTCCTGTGGTCTCAATCCTACGATTGAAATATGACCAATACTTTTGCTTTAGTGTCCCCCCTCTCCTCCAAATATACTAATCTGAAAACACAAGATGGACCAGGATTGTTGATACCTAAAACGGAAGGTGTATTGGCCAATCAAGGCTGGCATTATATTTTAAGTTTCATGTGTTTTACAAACACAAGATTTCTGTAAAAAGTTGGCTCTTTGGTTTACGTGAATACAAAAACATAGGATTACTTTAAAACATGGTAAAATCAAAGTCAAACCTCGCGGATGAGTATATTTATGATGTTATCGTGTCTCTTGGGACCTCATTCTTGTTCTTTGCACGCGTAGGAATTTGAAAATGAGGTCGAAGTTGGATATGAATAATTGCATATGAGTTTTGGAGGATTCTAACCCATAGGAGTTTGGAAGTTATCAAATTCCTAAGGAGTCACTTCTTAGTTCCTTTCCCCTCCATTCCATAAGAATCTAAACACGAGCTCTAACCTCATTCTATTTCTCCTTTGAGAAGTCCAATGCTCTTACACTATATTCCTGCAAAACTCTTGTGTTTATTTCCTATTCGCCATCCAAACACACCTGTTACAAAATTCTTGGGTTTTTTATTCCTAATATTAATTTACTGTACCTACCATGTCAATCCTGTGTTTTTCCTATTCCTACTTTTTTTTAAAACCATTGATCAAAAGAGGCCCCTAATCTTGTTAATCAATCATAGGAAAATTACCTGCGTTTTTTCCTGTGGTCCATTCCTCTGAACAGTGCCAGCATAGGAAACTAAACTATTCCAACACTTTTTCTTTAATGCAAACAAGACCTTATTCCTTGGTGTGTTTGTCTGCATTGCATTCTGTCAACACCCGGATTTTTAATCTCAGATGCCTGTTATGCCATACCTCGCAATCCCAAGATTACCATTTTTGCGAGACATAACGGATTGGATATCACAGTACATCATCCATTACAAACCATACATAAGGTCTTACACAAATAAGGATCTCATGATCCAGTCTTGAAACAACAAGTAGCGGAAATAAAAGATAAGCGTAGCAGTGGGGTCCATCTTCAGGGGCACAGGCAATGGTGACGAAGGCAGATTGTCCTAGTTATCATAGCCGTCCTGCTGGCCATCATCTTGATAGTCTCCTTCATAGTCTGGCCATGAGAATAGCCAGGGACAACAACCATGAGTACTCTTTAAGTACTCGCAAACTACCACTAACAAGTAAGGTAGTTCTAAGTTAAAGTGCTAGCTCTAAGTTTAACTATAAAGTTAAGTTTGAAACCTAAGATGAGTTCTGAAGCAAAGAAAGATAAAATAAAGTTCTAGAATCACTTAAGTGGGAAAGCTATGGTCATAAACAAAACACTGTTGTGGTCAAGTCAAGATTCATCATTCATTTCATAAGTTGTTTGGAAAACATCTGACAACGAAATAGTATGGCCATTCCAACTATCCATAACTGCGGACGCGGCTATTCGAATAGTTTGACACTCTGCAGAGGTGGTACACTTTCACCACAAGATTCGATACATCTGTCAGGGATAACCCTGAATCATCATACTTAGTATGCAGATAATCAAACATAACATTCCCTTTACACACCCTAGTATAAGCACCTCTCCTATGAGCATGGCCTCCCAACCATGACCATCAGTCATCTTGGGCACTGCATAGGTGGACAAATTTGAGAGGTAGCCTCAGCTCAAACCTCTGCCGCGAGCGAACTAATACTAATGCATATAAATTTCCAGCTAAGCCTTACCCAATTCAGGTAGTGTGGTTGTACGGTAAATTTGGAATGGTATCGCATCCGAATCCAACCATCAGTTTTATAAAAGGTTTAAGGCTCATGCCTCATCATTTTCATCATCATAAACCATTTGTGTTTCTCAACACATGTCAAAACATCTCAATAGAATGACTCATCATTCCAAGGTTTTCACAATTCATTTTCACCAAGTGTTCCCATCTAAAGTGACTCAAGTTTTTGATCTACTCTAAGCTACTAAGTTAAGAGTGTTCCCTAAGGTGGAAAAGATAGGTTCAATCTCATGCCATAGAATGACCTCTACAAGGGTTCTACATAGGTCAAGTTTTGTACTCTTTATGCTACCTTTAAAAGAAATAAAGAACTTTGGGTAAAGTAAAGGAAGTAAAGCTTGAATTTAATAATTTGGGGTAAATACTAGTCAAAGTAGTGTAATCAAAGCATGCCTAAAGCATATTTGCTAAACCATCTAGTTTAACCCTAGCTTGCTAAGTATTATACTTGCAAGTGTTAGCTTGCATTGTTAATGGTGGCTTGCCTGGTGCAGTGCAGTGGTTGAAGTTTTCTTCTTCTTCTTGGTAGCACTCCTCCTCCTCGAAAGCTTGGTCGGTACTATCGTCTATAAATACATATGGAGTACACAATCACCAAACAATGCTTAACTAGTCTAATTAGCATTCTAAGACACACATTTGATGATCTATTATCATCTCAAGCATTACAAGTTTAATTTAATAGTTTCACTCCTTTTAATTTAGAAAAGTAATTTCTACTCATTGAAAAATAACTAAGATTTAATATTCACCACTTAAACTATGGGATCATGTGGACACATGTCATCACCACATACTCTAACATGTGGGAAATGTGATTTAAGGGTTGGATCATAATTACTTTGGTTTAACTTCATTATTTAATGATTTAAAGTGACTAGAAATGTCTATATAGCATTATTTTGGTACTAGTCCAAAGTCACTGCATGTAAACCTTAATATTATTACATATTCAGATAGATATAGTGAAATGTGATTTTTGAGTGTTGGAATCAACTCAAAACCTATCTTAGATGATTTTATAAAAATGTTGCAAGGTGCAAATGCTTCTATTTTGTTATGTTTACTAGGAGAGATCTATAACTCTAATTGGATTAAATCCAACGCGCTTCGATAGATCTTTTCAATACCTTTCAGGAAAAATTAGTTTCATGCAATTTGGATTTGTAAATCTCTCTGAATTGATTTTTAAACTCAGAGACAGCACTAAGTTTAAACTAAAAAGGAAAATCCTAATTCAAACTAACTGGGTCGCGCGGGAAACTCTAATGGGCCGGCCCAGTGTCACTCCGTGGTGCGGGGCTCAACTGACAGGGGGTCCAGAAGTCAGCGGCTCATAACGCGCGAAGCGGTACGGGGCAATGTGGGCCGTTAGATTAGAATAAGGATCAACTGCTATGGCTTGTCGTCGACGACGGACCTGTCGCCGGTGAGCTCGAACCCTAGCGGCTCGGAGGGGTGCATAGGTGGCGTATCAGGGCTCCAGTGACGACGGCGAGGCGGGCAAACAAACTGATGGTCGACGGCGAGCTCAGGGACGGTCGAGGCAGCTCCGGGGGTGGTCGCAATCAGCGACGCCCATTCCTCCTCTACCGTGGGCTACTCCGGCCAAATTCCGGCGAGCAAGATCTCGCGCTGCTCCGGCTAGAGGTGGGGAATGGTCAATGAGGTGAGGGGAGGGGAGTGGTGTGCTTCAAAAGGCCGGGGGTGCCCTCCTTTTATAGGCTACACGGCGAGACCGAGAGGGATGGGCAGGTGTCATCCTCATCGCCTCCTCCTCCTCCTCCTGTTGGGACCCCCGCCAGAATGACTGGTTGGCCTGTCTAGCTTGTTCTTCAATGCTGATCATGTGCTTAGAAGGGCTGGCCTCGTTGTTGCCCGACATGTTTGCACTACTCTATTAAAAAGAGGCAAAAAGTTAGCACAAATCTCGGCCTGAAAATTCGGCATGACCTTTGCTAATTTTTTTACCTAGGAGTGCCCATTTCTCAACCGAAATGGAAGTGAATCGACACTTCGGGAGAAATTGGCAACTCAAATGAAATCCCTGCAATATTCACACACAAGAAAATAGCCCCATCCACAGCCCCATTCACAGCCCCCATCCATAGCCCCATTGAATCAAATAGCACCATATAATACTAAATAATCCCACCATATAATCCCAGCATCATATAATCCCAGCATCATATAATCCCAGCAGTAATCCCAGCACCATATATATCAAACAACACAGAAATATATGACATATTTCACTTCTTAAATTCACAGCCCCATTGACATATTTCACTTCTTAAATTCCAAGACAGAAGATAGTTTGGGCCAATCACCTTCTTATGAATTTGCAATAAAAACACACAAAAATATGACCCAATCTGTGACTAGATTCACAACCAGCAAGTGACAACTCAACATCATATATCCCCACCCACATTTGCATCTAAAAAATTTCCGAATACAACAAATTATATAGCTATTCTCTCTGAATTTAGAATAGATACAACATTGTATAGCATTTAAAGAAGTACTATAATCCTCATGGCACTGAAATAACACAAATCTCTCCTGCAAACAGTAACATATCAAAACCACCTCTTCAGGCTACCTCTATGTTTTCCTTCATACAACTGGGTATATTTGTTCCCTAATGACACCGCTCATCCATACAACTGGGTCTATGTTTTACCTCTGTGTTGGTCATTACAAGCTTATGGCTTATGTGGACAAGCTTATGGCTTATGTGGTCATACAAACAACTGCATAAAAATACCCTACTGCACAAAAACTGCTAAGTAGAGCATTGAAGCAAATCTGGTAATGCTACAGAGGCGTTAGATGCTCTCTGGTACAATGCTTGGTTAGAGATCAAAGTTAATATTGTGGATGTGACTATGTGAGTTCACCAGCATCAATCGATTCCCACCCAGGGCTAACCTTTATCTGCACAATTAATCCCTGCATTTTTTCTTGCTAAAGAACACCAAATGTACAAACCAAGAGGCTATATGTCTCATTGATATCTTATTGTGTGCCCTGTAATTTTTGTATATGTGCACTCACTATCAATATTTTTTCTTTTTGCAATGGCACTTATTAGACATCATGGCAAAGATGGTAACTTCACACTATGTCGTCTACCAGATATCTTATTCCTATAACATTTAGCTTAGTTGCTTGTTGTTTCCTCCCCTTCCTATCTGGTATCTCTACTAGCTGTCACAAATTATTAGATCCTTTTGAGCCACTTCGAAATCAGCATGATATTTATTTCAGGCCACTTCTCACTTCCCTTCCCCTCCCTTCAATTTAGTCTCATTTTTCACATGTTGTTTGCAGACACCATAGCACTGTAGGATAATTCTCTACAAATTGGACTGAAATATTATTACTACCCTTAAGTTTTGTACTATTGTGTGCTACGTTCCCTTGTATCTTCTATACAGTCCATTACTCTCAACTCACCAATTATGTTCCTGCTGCCTTTGAAGTGCTATGCTAGGTTTATGCTTAGGGTATTGTTGTGGTGTGGGTTGTGCACACATGAACCTTGCCATGATATTAATTATCTTGCACCATTGCTGCCTGATTCCTGTGCACATTGTTCTTATTGCACCTACTTTTGTTATTCTCGCATTTGGTGTCTGCACAAATGCAAGAATGGTTTATCTTGCACCATTGCTGCCTAATTCGTGTGCACATTGTTCACATTTGGTGTGTGCACAAACTCTGAGCTACTGCACAACACTATTTGCACAAAAACCTGCTACTGCACAACCCTACTACTGCACAAAAATGCCCCACTGCACAAAAACCTGCGGACGATGAGGTGCTGGGGGGTTTAGAGGTGGGTGGGGGTAGGGGGACGAACCGTGCAAGAACTTGCTGCGGTGCTTGACGACGACGAGGGTGGCGGGCTCCGGCGCGGCGGCTCCTCCTCCACGGGCTGCAGGGCTGCAGGGCGCGCGGCTCCTCCTCCGGCAGCTCCTCCTCCACGGGCTGCAGGGCACGCGGCTCCTCCTCTGGCGGCTCCTCCTCCACGGGTTCGTCGGGCGGCTCCTCCTCCACTGGTTCGCCGGGCGGCTACTCCTCCACTGGTTCGCCGGGCGGCTACTCCTCCTCCACGGGCGGCTCCTCCTCCGGCACGGCGGTGGTTAGGGCTCCGGCGACGAGGGTTTGCATGCGGGCAAGTGTTGTGGATCGAGAGGAGAAAGGGGGATTAGAGGGAGAGGCCGATCGAACTGTGTATTTGGCTAAGTGTGAAAGTTCTGTGGCGCATTCCCACGGAATGCGCCACAGAAGTTGGAACTTCTGGGCGCATTCTGTTGGAATGTGCCACGGAACTTTTGGACATAGTACAAAAAAGCGTGGCGTCGTTGTATGACAAGATCCTATACTTGTCCTAGTGGTCTTGCTCGCTTGCTATCACCTGGGGCACCTAGGTTCGAATCCTAGCTGTCTCACACATTTTTTTTCTTTTTTTTAATATTTTTAATTACATACATATGCATATTTATTCAAAAAAGCAAGAACATATACATATATGCATATTTATTTAAAAAAAGCAAGAACATATACATATATGCATATTTATTCAAAAAGTCACACAATTGCTAGTGTCTCTTCACAATCTTCTTGCCCTTTTTCGTCGCGGTTGAATACTTTAGCCCGTGCACTTTGAGATTTCTTCTTGTGAATGGATAACCTTTAGTAGGCAATGTGGTCTTCCTTCTTACTTTAGTAGTAGTAGGCATGTCGAAGTACTTGTCGAATTCCTCTTCGATCTTCGGGTCGCCGTTTTTGTCGAAGTTTTGCTCGTTGGTGGCTCCTTCCATTCCGATGATGCTCCTCTTACCCCTCCTAACTACAACACGGTTGGGCTTTGACGGGTCGGTAATAAAAAGCATTGATCAACTTGGCTAGCGAGTACCGAAGGCTCATTTTTTGCGGAGGCGTTCTTCGTCGATTTGGCATCTGGTATAACCATTGTGGTGAAATACCGGCCTTATTTTTCCATGTTCTTGGCCCATCTAACACGGAACATCGGTACGATCTCTCCACAGCAGTCGAGCTCCCATATCTCCTCGATCCTTCCGTAGAATCTTTCCATCAAAGTACTCTCGTCATCAGCAAAGGATAACATAGCTACTCCTGAGTTTTGATATTTGCTATTCCTGTCCTTTTCCTCAGTGTAGAATATGTAACCGTTTATGTCGTACGACTGATTGTTGGGGGGATACCCCCGGGTAGGGTCACACCGGGGTATAAAGGCCGAGTTAGCCGAGGTTTGGCAAGGCCAAAGCAGATGCCGGCCGGGTCACCTCAAGGCAGGCCGAGTCACGGGGTAATCCGGACCTGGGGGCGTTCGCCTAACTAGGTCTCATCCGACTTAAGCAGTAAGTCGAAAGTGTATGTCTAACCTGTATGCAGGAAAAGGGTGTGGCCGGATGAACCATCGTCCGGGTCGCAGTAACCTTCTAGGAGAAGGAAGGAATCTCGCTGGTCAAAAGGAGCCCCGGTACGCACTTCCTGAGCGAAGCGAGCAAGGACTGGACCACCAGGGCGTGGCCGACAAGCGTGACGACGCCCGTGTCAGCTGACGAGCTAAAGCGTAGCTCACGAGGGGCGGTGCGTGGCTCACGTAGCTAAAGCATAGCTGACGAGGGGGAAAAAGCACCCCGGTCGGTTTACCACTTTGGGAGGGAGCATATTCTTAGGAATATGCCTCCACGTATACCCTAGGCTGAAACCGAGTCTCCCCTATAAAAGGGGTGCTAGGGCTTCAGTAGAGGGGCTTGGATTTTTATTCTCTGGACAGTTCGGTTAAGGTCTAGGGTTTGAGCAGAGGTCGTTGGGTGAGAGTAAGAGAGCTTCTTCTTCCTCCTCTCACCAATACAGCTCGGGGAGCACTTGTAACCTTGGAAGAAAATCAATACGAGTTTTGGTGTGGAGAATCACTTCGCTATCCCTCCCTGGATTCCCCTAGCGCATATTAGTCCCCACCATCTGCCTATACATGGCATCTGCCGTGACACCACCACGACAGTTGGCGCCCACCGTGGGGCGTAAGGACCTAGCAGGGGTCAAGATCTGGATGGGAAACTTCATCGCCACTGGAGAGCGCATCGTCCCCGGGCTCGTCCAGCGCTTTGAAGCGCGGGACTTTGTCAGCGACAACGCAGGCTGCTTCGGCACGCGCCCTCTCCCGCGCAACGGCGTTTTCCTCAAGCTCGGCACACACAAGTTCTACATCGCGGTGGACGTGTCGGGCGTTCATCCGCGCCACGTTGTCGAAGCAGGCGAACCGCCCCTCACTGCGGCTCGCGGGAGACGTATCGCTCGTTCCCCGGACCATGTAGAGGTAATGATGACAGCGCCGAGAGCGGTTACGAGCAAGGATCCGGCGCCAGATCCGGAAGTGACACCCAAGGCACCAAGGAAAGGTAGGGGTCCTCCGCTAGAGAGGCCGGAGAACGTGCTGAGAGAGGCAATAGATAGCCTGGCAAAACCTGTAGTAGCAGCGGTAGATCCGGCTCGCGCACAGGCCGAGCTGGAAGAAACTCGGCATAAATTACTTGAGGGCGCAAAGAAAATAGCCGCGGCCCAGCAGTCGTTGAACATGACGCTGCGTGAGTACGCAAAGGCGAACAAAGTTGATGCTGTAAAAGTTAAAGGGAGGAATCTCATGAGAGAAATGAACAGAGAAGGTGATGTCGAAATCGAGGAATCAGAAAACTGTCAAACTGTGGGGCTGCCGAGGTACAGTACCCTGGCCCAGAACCTCAGAGCGGCGGATGCGGCTGCATCCGAGTTAGAGGGACTGGCGGGTGAAGCCCGGCAAAGGCAGCAAAACCGGGTTAACGAGCTAGTTCGGATTGCGAACAGGCAAAACGAGGAACTGCTCAGGGCGAACCCGGAGAGAGCTGGGGCCTCCAAGATCGTCCATTCGGCGATGGATAACCCGGAGAAATCCGCTGGAGCTGCGTCGTCCCCTCATGGCGATCCAAGGAGAGAGGAGGTGGTAACCTCAGCCAGACGGAACAAACAGATTGTCCTGTATGACCCGTCACGGGCGGGGAAAGAAAAAGAAGCGCAGAAAAATGATGATCGACGGAGTGTGAGACGAGGCGAAGCTGGCCGAGGTAACCGTGACCAAGGCAATGCCGGTCGGAGGAACATTGTCAACGGCGATGCCGGGCAGCAAAACTCAGCAGGGGCAAGACAACCGTAGCAGCGGAACATGCCGAGGCAAGAGCACAGTGCCGGCCGAGGTATGCAACAGAAAGGTGCACCGCAGGAACGAAACCGGTATAACGACGGTGATTCGGAGATGGCAAATGCGGGATATCCGAGACCGGACTATCATGTGATAGGTTCGAGACTGGGAAGCAGGGATTTGATGCCGGACGATGCAAGGTTAAAGCTGGATCGACTATATAGGTCGGAACAGATAGAATGTCAAGATCCACCGGGTCCAGCATGTTTTGGACCCCGGATCATGAAAGAGCCACCAGTCCCGAACTTTCAATTGCCCAGGGGGACCAAGACCTATGACGGAAGTAACAAGCCAGAGGATTGGCTGATAAACTATGCTACTGCTATAAAAATTGCCACAGGCAACCTGAGATGGGCCATACGATATGTACCCCAGATGTTGGAAGGCCCGGCAAGGGTGTGGTTGAACAATTTGCCGCCAGGAAGCATCAACTGCTGGATTGATTTCGAGGAGATGTTCATCAGCAATTTCTCGAGTACGTATCAAAGGCCAAATAGGCCACAAACCCTAGCTATGTGCAAACAGCGACCCAATGAGACGGACCGAGAGTTCTTGACCCGGTGGTGTACTGTGAGAAATTCGTGTGAGGGCATGATAGAATCATAGGCCATAGCATGGTTTGCATAGGGGTGCAGGTATGGAAGCGAGTTATGGATGAAGTTGCAACGGAAAATGCCGGCAACATTGTCAGAGATGATCCGGATCGCAGATTCATATGCATTGGGTGACCCGACCCAACCAAGGCTCGCATCGAACGAGTCAAGCGATGAGTACTATCAGAGGGATGGATCCAGATCATCCCGGGGAAATGATTACAGAGGAAAAAGGAGAGATGATCGACCGGACCATCGGTACGGTTCGCACCAAGTAGCAGCCATGAGTCAAGATCAACCAGGAGCAGGGGGTAGTCAGCGCCAGAAAACTGGAGGTGAATGGACCCCAAGGAACGATGGGAAGAAAACTTGGACACCAGAGCAAAAGAAGCAATGGCAAGAAAGGAAAGACCGTCCGAGGTATACTTACGAGTCAATGTTGGACCAACCATGTAAGTTTCACACGCCAAATCTGAACAGCCCAGCGGGTCATACGACGAGGCAATGCGAGTGGATGCGCAAGATCGAGCAAGGTGGTTCGGGGAATGCTCAGGCACCCCGGAATGATCAGCCTCGGCGGGAGTTATCCCGGCAGCAATTGCTCTCTAGAGCGAACACGCAACAGCTGATGTTACCTCCCCCTCCGCCGAGGTATGATAACAATGAAAGAAGGGATGAAGTGCACCAAGTAGAAAATCAGCAGCTGCCGGATCAGAGGCACCCCGGAAATGAGGGGAGAAACGAGTACAGGGAGCATCACCAGAGCTACTTTGTATTTACCACAGAAGAAACTGATAGAAAAAGCTTGCAGCGTAGGCATATGGAGGTGAATGCGGTAATGCCGGCAGTGACGAGGTACATGCCTTGGTCCGATCAGGAAATCACTTGGAGCATTAGGGATCACCCAAAGCTCATGCCGAGCCCTGGTTCGTATGCGTTGGTGCTGGATCCTACATTCATTGGGCCTAACATCAACGTAAGATTCTCAAAGGTACTGATCGACAACGGCAGTAGCATAAATATCATGTACGCGGACACAATGCGCAAGTTGGGTATTTCGGAGAACATGCTCCAGGCCACGAGGACAACTTTCCATTGCATTGTGCCCGGCATTTCTTGCGAGCCCATAGGCAAGGTCCGGGTCAACGTCTTGTTCGGCACGAGGGACAATTGCCGAACTGAAAATCTAGAGTTCGAAGTAGTGAACTTGGAAAGCGCGTATCACGCGTTGCTCGGAAGGCCAGCGCTGAACAAATTCATGGCAAGTTGTCATATAAGCTATTTGAAAATGAAATTGCCCGGACCAAACGGAGTAATTACAATTGTTGGGGACTTCGGACGTTCCATGGAGTGTGCGTCGGCTGGATCAAACATAGCCGAGTCACTTGTGATCACGCAGGAAAAAAGAAAAATTCAAGAGGTAGCGGCATTGGCTCAGTCCGCGCAGCAGTATATGCCGGCGCTAAGTAACCCCCATGGAACTGTCTCCTTCCAGGCCACGAAAGATACCAAGAAGGTTCCTATTGATGACATGTTCTCAGGGCACACCGTAACAATTGGTGCCGGGCTAAGTGATAAATAGGAAAGCGAGCTCGTCAGCTTCCTCCGTGAGAATCGGGACATTTTTGCTTGGTCCACACAGGATTTGCAAGGTGTTCCGAGGGAGTTGGCCGAGCACTCTTTAAATGTGAGACCCGGAGCTAAGCCGGTGAAGCAACCTCTCCGCCGCTTCGCCGAAGATAGGAGAAAAGTCATTGGGGGTGAGATAGCTCGGTTGCTAGCTGCAGGATTTATCATGGAAGTTCTTTACCCGGATTGGCTGTCTAATCCGGGGCTGGTGGAAAAGAAGAAAGATGATCCGAACGTGGCAGTGGTTTGGCGCATGTGTATCGACTACACGAACCTGAACAAGGCGTGTCCGAAAGATCCATTCCCGCTGCCAAGAATAGATCAGGTCATAGACTCAACTGCGGGATGTGAACTATTGTCATTCATCGATGCTTACTCCGGTTTCCACCAGATACCTTTGAATCTGGATGATCAAATAAATACTGCGTTTATTACCCCGTACGGGGCTTATTGCTATCGCACCATGCCATTTGGTTTACGTAATGCAGGAGCAACGTACCAGAGATGTATGCATAAATGTTTGCATGACCAAATAGGTCGAAATGTACAGGTATACGTGGATGATGTGGTTATCAAGACCAAGGAAAGCAAAACGCTTCTTGACGATATCAGGCAAACGTTCGCAAACCTAAGGAGGTTCCGGATGAAACTTAACCCGGAAAAATGCACCTTCGGTGTCCCGGCCAGAAAATTGCTTGGCTTTTTGGTTTCCAGCCGAGGTATTGAAGTTAATCCAACCAAGATCCGAGCCATCGAACAAATGGAACTGCCGAAGTGTCTTAACGATGTCCAGAAGTTTACAGGTTGCCTGGCCTCGTTAAGTCGGTTTGTGTGTCGATTAGGAGAAAAGGCATTGCCTCTCTATCAACTCATGAAAAAGTCGGATAAGTTCATTTGGACGCCGCATGCAGATGAGGCCTTTACCCACCTCAAGAAAATGTTGGCCACGGCGCCAGTACTAGCCTCGCCACTATCAAAAGAGCCAATGTTGCTCTATATAGCCGCAACCAACCGAGTTGTAAGTGCAGTGATAGTGGTGGAGCGTAATGAGGAAGGTAAGTCCGTGCAAAGGCCGGTGTACTACTTGAGTGAAGTGTTGTCAACCTCAAAGCAGAACTACCCACACTATCAAAAAGTGGCGTATGGCGTGTACATGGCCGCCAAGAAATTGAAGCATTACATTGAAAAGCATCCCATCCGGTTCATATGTGAGGCCCCTATATCCGAGATACTGAGTAACAAGGATGCAAGCGGCAGGATTGCAAAATGGGCAATTGAGCTAGCTCCTTACGGCCCGCAGTATGACCGGAGAGAAGCCATAAAGTCTCAGGCTGTGGCGGACTTTTTCGTGGACTGGGCCGAGGTACAGTACGAACCACCACTTCCGGATCCGAACTATTGGCGGATGCACTTTGACGGATCAAAAACCAAAACCGGGCTAGGTGTCGGGGTTGTACTCACGTCGCCAAAGAAGGACCAGTTGAAATACGTGCTGCAGATCCACTTCACCGCATCAAATAATGTCGCTGAGTATGAAGCACTTGTGCATGGGCTCAAGGTAGCAAAGGAAATCGGTATACGTCGGATTATATGCTTTGGCGACTCGGACTTAGTGGTGCAGCAAGTGTCCGGAGTATGGGACGCTCTTGATCCAAACATGGCACTATACAGATTTCACGTGCAGAAGATTTCTGGTTACTTTGAGGGATGCGAATTTCATCACGTACCCCGCGTGGAAAATGAGGCTGCCGACATGCTGTCGAAGCTCGGGTCAACCAGACAAGCAATTCCACCGGGTGTAGCATTAGAGCACCTCAATAAACCAACCATCAGGCCATCCCCGGAATCTGAGTCCATCTACGTCCCGGAGGACGCAGAGTCCGGAGCAGCTCCCATGGACATTGACACAGGGAGTGGTGCGCAAAACCCGGGGACTGTTTCGCTAAACCCGAGGACTGCTTCGCAAGACCCGGGGACTGCTCAGCATGGTCCGGTTGAAGTTATGCCGGTGGATCAGATGGAGATAGACGAGGACGTGTTCCCCGTGCGGCCAATACCGGCTTGGGCACTGCCTATATTTCAATTCCTAAAGGATGGAACGTTACCCACTGAGGAGGTGCTGTCCAGGCAAACACAGAGGAGGGCAAAGGCTTACACGATCATCAATTCCGAGTTATACAAAAGAAGTGTGACCAATGTCCTCCAGCGGTGTGTTGACCCGGACGAAGGGCTTGAAATCATCCGAGATATATATCAGGGGGAGTGCGGGCACCACGCCTCATCCTGAGCCTTGGTAGCGAAAGCTTTCAGACAGGGATTCTACTGGCCAAACGCCTTAGAGCAGGCAGAAGATCTGCTGAGAAAATGTAATGGTTGTCAGAGGTATGCCACAAAGACGCATATGCCAATGTCAGAACTCAAGACCATCCCAATCACTTGGCCATTTGCCGTATGGTGCCTGGATATGGTAGGCCCGTTCAAACCAGCGAGAGGAACATGACTCACATTTTGGTCATGGTGGACAAGTTTACAAAGTGGATCGAGGTAAAGCCTATAAGAAAATGTGATGGAGCTACGGCCGTAACTTTTCCCAAAGATATCATCTTGAGGTATGGTTATCCACACAGTATCATAACTGATAATGGCACAAATTTTGCGGAAGGAGCATTTGCTCGTTTCTGCCGGGATAAGAGGATCCGACTTGACGTAGCTTCGGTAGCCCACCCCGCATCGAACGGGCAAGTGGAAAGATCCAATGGATTAGTGTTATCCGGGATAAAACCCCGCCTCATTGAGCCACTACTAAGATCAGCGGGGTGCTAGATAGAAGAACTACCAGCGATACTGTGGAGTTTAAGAACAACTCCAAATCGATCAACAGGCTATACGCCGTTTTTTCTGGTATATGGGGCAGAAGCTGTATGACCAGCCGACATAGAGCATGATTCGCCTAGAGTCACCCAATACACAGAAGCCGAAGTGCAAGAAGCCCGGCAAAATGATGTTGATCTGCTGGAAGAAGCGAGAGAACTGGCATTGTCCAGATCCGCCATATATCAGCAAAATCTCCGACGCTATCATAGCCGGAAAGTGTGCCCCCGGGTCTTCCGGGAAGGCGATCTGGTACTCCGGTTGGTACAACGTACTACTGGAATACATAAATTATCCCCCCATGGGAAGGGCCGTTCATCGTGAGTAAAGCATTGCACAATGATTCTTACTATCTTATAGATGCAAAGCCACAAGAAAAGAACAAGGCGGACAGGTCCGGAGAGGAATCCAAGCGACCATGGAATGTAGCTCTACTTCGTTCCTTCTACACTTAGCTAAGAAGTGTACGTATCCAAGTGTCGATATGTATGTCGGTAATGAGTTTATCAATGAAATGTTGGCACCTCGAGCAGTAACTCGGGCACTGCCTTAATAATATTTGTTGTCTTTTGTTATTTGTGCGTCCGCTGGAATAGGTTATTCCACTTAGCTCGGATTAGTAGTGTGTGAGCACCAAAAACCCAATTCTTCGACTTGCTGCTGTCCAACAAGAATGGGCTTCATGGCAAGCAAGAGAACAAGTTTGGAATTGTGTAGCACATGAAAAACGACTAAGGAAAAGAATTTATTCGAGCCGACGTTTATTTTTCGGACTAATCCCGTATTTATTTTCGAGGTAAGTCTAAAAGTTTCCCAGTATTGTTAAGATAATTTTTAGGCTCGGATTCGTAAGTTGTAAAACTGAATCAAGGTAGACACGAACCGAGCCAAAAGATTGAACGAACAAGAAAAAGAAACTTGGGGACTACGCCCACGTTAATCCGGCATAAGTACCCAGTAGCAAAATATCGCATGTATTTGGAATACAATTCCACCCGGCATACCGGGGATCTCACAAATTTTCAAGTGTTTTTACTTAGGAGCAGCAGGATGGAGTTCGGCATCATCATCGCCCTCTTCGATATCCGAGGCTGTGTCCTCTTCTGATTCACCCGAGTCATCTTCGCCTGCGGCTTCCAGGAAGCTCGGACCCTCAGTCCACTCGTGAATGGGGGCATATTCAATGAGGCTGTGGGCGCAAGCTTGGCGCCGAGCTACCCACTTCGGATCATCCGTCCATTTGGACCTGGTGCGCAGCCGTGTGAGGAGGCTGAGGTCTATCTTTTCATACCACGTCAAAACGTGGTGAAGGACGGTATTGGCAGCAGCACGGCCAGCGGATTCTCGCCAGAGGTCGAGCTGGGTCTCAACTTCTGAAAGCTTTTCAGCGAGATGCGTGATTCTCTCCGGAGCGTCATCGGCGGGCCAGAAGTCGTGGAAGATCCGGACTGAAACATCGAGGAGGTCCCGGCCATAGTTCTTGATAACTTCCACGCGAGATGACAGGCTGACCAACAGGTCCTCCGTATCATAGGGAATGGACTCACCCTCAGCAGCGACCGGAGTACCTCTCTCTCGGCGGAAATTAGCAACAGCAGCACGTGCAATGGTCGTACCCTCTGGAAAGTGGCCTTGGAGACAAGGCAAAGGACAAAGTTGAGAAAATAAGACATGAGACGTAACCCGGAGAAGTAAGGCGGATAAAGGAAAGGAACTTACGAGAGATGTGACCGTGAATCCGGGTCAACTCCTTGATGCAAGCAGCGCGCCTTTTCCGAAGCTGCTCGAGTTCAGCATTTGCCGACCCAAGTTTGACCTCGGCTTCCTGGAGGAGTTCGCGATCCTTAGCACTTTGGAGTTGGAGGCGCTCGCGTTCCTCGGTGAAGTCCTGGCCAACCCTTTTCAGCTCGGCTTGGTGTTGCGCCTTCATTTTAGCCATTTCAGCTTTGAGCTTGGCTATGTCATCATCTTTGGTCCGGAGGAGGACGAGCTCATCATCCTTTTTCTTCAGCTCGGCTTGATGCTGTCCTGCTTGTGCGAGAAAATGCAGCATCATGTCAGGCACATGCACACTTTCTTTAAGCAATGCTGAAACCGTGTGTTGGCCCGGCAGATCCGAGGTATGAATATTTGCCGAGCCAAGGAGGTAAAACGATGAGAAGCACAGTAGGAACAGATAAGAAGGACGTACCCTTGATCTGCTCCAGGTTCTTTCGCATTATTTTGTTTTCAGCCTCCACCCCAGCTGCGGAAACCGAACAATCAGATTCATTCGGCAAGTAAAGTGGAAGAAGAATGAGGAAGGGAGTAAGAAAGAAATTTACCCCTTTTCTCATACTCAGCAATGAGTGCAGCCTGTTTCGTGCGAAGATTTTTATGTGTATCCAACAAGCGCTGGAATTCGGCACTTCGGTGGTTGGTGGTCACCTGAAGAGGATACAGAAACTTTAGTCAGGTGTGTGCATGTTCGAAGTGTACTAATATCCGGGCCAAGTGGAACTTAACCCGGCTCTAGGCGTGTGCATATTTGAAGTGTACAAAAATCCGGGCCAAGTGGAACTTAACCCGACTCTAGGTGTGGGCATATTCGAAGTGTACTAAAATCCGGGCCAAGTGGAACTTAACCCGGCTCTAGGTGTGTGCATATTCGAAGTGTACTAAAATCCGGGCCAAGTGGAACTTAACCCGGCTCTAGGTGTGGGCATGTTCGAAGTGTACTAAAATCCGGGCCAAGTGGAACTTAACCCAGCTCTAGTGTGTGCATATTCGAATTGTACTAAAATCCGGGCCAAGTCGAACTTAACCCGTCTCTAGGTGTGTGCATGTTCGAAGTTATTATGGAGCTACGTTAGTTCTATAAAAGAGCATCCGGCAGAGTAACAAGTTACTCCCCCGGAGGCTCGGGGACTAATGGTTATTATCTACAATTTACGAAGGAGAAACGGCGTACCTCCATCATCCGGCCAGCGAGGTTAATGGCCTTGGCGGCGGTATTCACTTGATCAGACTCCTGGATTACCTCGTCCTTGTTCCAGTTCATGACGAACTCCATCAAGCTTGGGGGGTACCGTTCGCCTGAGGGCATATGTGGCGTCACCAAACCCTTAGCGTGTGCTTCCTTCCTCTCCACCAAGGCAAGGGCCGGGCTGGTGTGCAGAACCAACTGCTGAGGCTCAGTTGGCTCGGCAGGCGTGTCCTTTGCCGCTGGTGTCTTCTTGGGGAGCATGGACTCAAGGATGCGTTGCCCAGGCTCGGCAGTGCTGGGCTTGGTAACGTCTTGAGTCTTCTTACCCTTGGCTTGCTGGGAAGAGGAAGCCGTAGCAGCGGTTTTCCCTTGCCGAGGTTGGGAGGACTCAGAAGATGCAGAGGAACTGGGTGCAGCTACTTTTGTTGCTGGCCTCAGTGCCAGCACTGATGTTTTCGCTGCCGGGGTTGGTGCTGCTTTGGCTGCTGGTACTGGAATAGATGCCGGAGTTGGTGCTGTTTTGGCTGCTGGTACTGGAACAGATGTTGGAGTCGAAGTAGCTTTGGAGGCTTCTGGTTGTGGCGTCGCCGAGGTAGTGGCTGTCGTTGTTCTGGTTGGGCCAGTTTCCCCCGCCCCAGGTTGATCCGGAGCGGCCGCAGAGCTTTCTAGAATGGGGCTCAGCGGACGTGGCTTGTCGTCGCGACGAGGCGAGGGGCTGGCCCGGAGAGGCGATGAGATACTGGACCCACTCTGAGGGACCTCCACCGGAGCCCTGTGAGATCAGGTAACGTCAGAAGGAAAGTTACGACGAGGTAAGGAAGAACGAGTTACAAAAGAAAGAAGGACTTACGCATCCGAGGTTTCGGCTGCTCTGGGTTTCCGAGCCCTTCGTACTGGGGCCTTCTTTCGCTTATTAGCGGGCTCGGAAGGTCCGGAGGAAGAGCTTGAGGAGGCCGCGCGCTTTTTCTTCGGCGCCACCGGAACTGGCTCGCCCCTGGTGAGAGGAGGATCCTCGTGGATATGGCCACCGGCGTGAGCTGATGGCGGAAAAGCAAAAGAAAGGGGGACAGCCTCAAATGGTTCAATTATCTCGATATCCGAGTAATCTTCATCATCGGGCCAATGTCTGGCAGAAGAGAAGTTACCCGTGGGTCGTTTCGTGGCGTCAGTCATGGGGAGAAACATCTCTTGGTCCGGCTCCTCCACGTCCGAAGTCTCCCAGTCCGGTGCCCACTTAAGGGTCGGATCAGTGCCGTCCTCGAGTGTTTGCTGAAGGAATAGCTGAGGAAAAGAATAAACAGACGAATCAGAAATGCAACAATAATAGACAAGTAACTGGTCCGTGGTAAGTTTGCTACATGAAACTCACCATGGGAGGAAGCCGGTCACGGTAGAAGTGCTCAATCCCCCAAGTCCAATCAGGGGAGAAATCCTTCTGAGTGGTGAAAAGAGCCTTAACCCGGCGGAAGATCTCCGTGTTGTTCAGCTCGAAAGATGAAGTCCGGTTGGGATCGCGGCCGTAGCTCATATGGCACACCTTGTGGGTGCGCTTCTGGAGAGGGGAGATTCGGTTGCGCACGAAAGTGATCATCGCATCCGCGTTGCGCAACCCGAGCTCCTTCAGCTCCGCGAACCTCTTGCTCACTTGGTTGGCCAGGGCCGTAGGTTTCTTCGGAACGGCGTCCCACAGATCCGGGTTCGGCGGACCCGGGGTATAGGGAAGCAACCGGATCAAATCTTCGGTGCCTGTGTTCCGGACATAAAAGAACGTCCGGGCCCAACCTTTGCAGGATTCTAGCCCTGTGACCCGAGGGAAAACAGAAAACCTCCGGGGTGAGAAGGAGGCTGCTCCGAACTACGTGAGCTGCTTGTCCTCCGGGTCAGCATGAATGTCGGGGATAACGTTGCGGCGAAGGGCGAAAAACCGGATCCACAGCTCCTTTGTGGGCCATAATCCGGCGTAGCCCTCAATCGTAGAGGCGAAAGTAAAGAGGGAAGTAATGGCATTGGCCGGAAGATGGTGCGGCTGGAGATGGTAGGTGCTGAGCCAATCGTGGAAGAAGTCACTCACCGGGAGTCCGAAGCCCCGCTGAAAATGAGACGGGAACACAACGAACTCCCCGGGGTTGGGCGAAGGAGCTAGCTCGGCGGAGGCGAGGCGAGCGGCAACGCCGGCAGGGAGGCGTCTGGTCCGGTAGAGCCAATCCAGATCGTCCTGGCAGACCCAGGAGCCGGACCATGCGCCGCGGTCCCTAGTGGCGGCGTCCTCCTCCATGTCTTGCTCAGCAATGCCGAGCTCTTCTTCAGTCGTCTGCTCCTCGAAGCCCTCGCTGGCGCTGGAGGCGGCGGGGGACAACGGCTTGGATTGGCGAGGACCCGTAGCGGGAGATTAACGTCGCAGTGATAGAGACGTAGAGGTGAAACGGAGAAGTGCGGCGACGACGCTGTTTTTTGGCAGTGCTGGCGGCGGCGCAGTCGCGAGGAAGACGAAGGAGAGTAGCAGCAGGCAGAGGCGTGCGGAGGGGAAAAATCCTAAGGAACGCACGCCTCCGCTATTTAACCCCCACGTAAGCGGCGAGTGGAATCGCACCCTGTGGACCGACCACACGCTGTGGCCGTGTATTACCCGTCCGGACCAATCAGTAAGGAGCCACACGGAAGGCCTCAGGGCGGAAAGAATCCTGGGACGTGACACACTGATGCGGTAAATGAGGGGGCATGCGTAACGTGACCCGCACACAGTGATGACTGACGGTTACTAAGGCGATTACTGTACCGTCCCTTAAAATAAGACAACACAATGATTACCGTTCACATGGGTTAGTGTATGAGAGAAGGAAGCAAGACCCGGATGGAACTGTGGTAACCCGGTCGGCAAGTGAAAACTTGAAATGTGCGAAGGGAACGTAAATCCATACAAACCGAGGTAAAGAGGTAACTCGGCAATAACGACCGGGCCACAAGATTGAACCTGGTGTGGCCTTAGCGGCCAAGGCAGCAAAGACCGCACCAGCTTCGGGGACTAATGTTGGGGGGATACCCCCGGGTAGGGTCACGCCGGGGTATAAAGGCCGAGTTAGCCGAGGTTCGGCAAGGCCAAAGTAGATGCTGGCCGGGTCACCTCAAGGCAGGCCGAGTCACGGGGTAACCCGGACCTGGGGGCGTTCGGCTAACTAGGTCTCATCCGACTTAAGCAGTAAGTCGGAAGTGTATGTCTAACCTGTATGCAGGAAAAGGGTGTGACCGGATGAACCATCGTCCGGGTCGCAGTAACCTTCTAGGAGAAGGAAGGGATCTCGCTGGTCAAAAGGATCCCCGGTACGCACTGCCTGAGCGAAGCGAGCAAGGACTGGACCACCGGGGCGTGGCCGACAAGCGTGACGACGCCCGTGTCAGCTGACGAGCTAAAGCGTAGCTGACGAGGGGCGGGGCGTGGCTCACGTAGCTAAAGCATAGCTGACGAGGGGGAAAAAGCACCCCGGTCGGTTTACCACTTTGGGAGGGAGCATATTCTTAGGAATATGCCTCCACGTATGCCCTAGGCTGAATCCGAGTCTCCCCAATAAAAGGGGGGCTAGGGTTTCAGTAGAGGGGGTTGGATTTTTATTCTCTGGACAGCGGTAAAGAATATCCTTAAGTACTTGAGAAGGACTAAGGATATGTTCCTAGTTTATGGAGGTGAGGTTGAACTCAGTGTAAAGGGTTACACAGATGCGAGTTACCTTAATGACTCAGACGACTCAAAATTGCAATCAGGTTATGTGTTTGTCATGAATGGTGGTGCTGTGAGCTGGAAAAGTTCCAAGCAAGATACAGTGGCCTCCTCTTCAACAGAAGCTGAATATATTGCTGCCTCGGAGGCTGCAAAGCAAGCTGTTTGGATTAGGAATTTCCTGATCACTCTTGGTGTGGTTCAGGGCTCGTCCAATCCCTTGGACGTTTATTGTGACAACAATGGTGCTATTGCACAAGCCAAAGAACCTAGACAGCACCAGAAGAACAAACATATTCGCATGCGCTACCATCTGATTCGTGAGTTCATTGATGAAGGTAGTGTCATGTTATGCAAAATACATACGGACTCAAATGTTGCTGATCCCTTGACTAAGCCACTCCCGCAGCCTGCGCATGAAGCGCACACAAGAGCAATAGGTATTAGATACTGTCTAGATTGACTCTAGTGCAAGTGGGAGACTGAAGGAAATATGCCCTAGAGGCAATCATAGAGATGATTGTATTTCATGTGTATCCATGAGTTATTATAATGTTCCTTGAATATCCATATACCAGGCAACTTGTATTGATTGGCAATTATGTGAATTGTTTGTGAAACTCTTTACTTGTATGGTTATCTAATAATTGTCCCTAGTCGGAGTTCATGCGAGGACACACGTGAATATTAGACTAGCACATCGATTGGTTAATGACTATGTTTCGCAAGTCATTGACATAGAGATGTCAAACCAATGATGTGGACACATGTTATGAACATGGGGTTGGACTGACCCAACATGAGACTAGCAATAATACTTGCAGCTCTCTCTACACATCGTGTACGTTTTGTCCTTAGACCTGAGATTGTCGCATGTACTTGAGATGTGGATCGACCTACTTTGGGGCTATCAAACACTACTCCGTAACTGGGTAGTTATAAAGGTAGCTTTCGGGTTTGTCCTGATACATGCTGCAAGGCATCGGTCAATCAAGATGGGATTTGCCCCTCTCTACTTGAGAGAGATATCTCTGGGCCCCTCGAGTGATCGGATCCAGAAATGCATGGCCGTGCTACATATGGTTAAGAGTTAACCTAGTAAAGGGATTCTGAATCACAGTATCGAGAAAGAGAGGTCAGCTTAGAGCTAGACCAAATATCGTGAGGCAAAGGGAAAGACATGTACTCAACCTTGTGATGGTTCGTCCGAATGATCTTTATATGCGTTTAGGAGTTGGCACGTCTTGCTAGAGGCCGCTACCAACTATTGACGGAGTAAGTGTACTCGCGTCATGTCTATACGTGTATGAACCTATAGGGTCACACACTTTAGGGGCTGGAAGCCTAATGAGGATTGGATCCGAATTAGACCAGGCTTAGGCTGCTAATGGGCTGCTAATGTAGAAGCCCACCAGGGATGCCTATATAAGAGGGAGTGAGGCGAGCTGAAAAGGAGAGAGCATTCCACCCAGCCGCCACTCCTCTTCCGCCTGTGTTGCACGCGCAAGCCTAGCAGTCTGGCGTGTGACGGCTTCCACTCCGGACGTGTGGATACCTCGGAGGTGCTGCATCTGTAGCACTTGGACGAGCCGCGCAAAGGGGAGCTGCTCGTGGGACGAGGACGAGGAGGAGACATAGAACATCTACACTGCCGCAACATGCTTCATCGAGTTCCGCACCTGCGCGTCTAGCGGTAATCCCGTGATCTATGACAATAGTATTCCTGGTTGACGCGGTAGAAAATTTTGATTTTATGCTAGTGTAGCCTACCCGTAACCCTTCATAGCCATCATCACAACCCATGGATCTCCGCTACTGACTTTGAGTTGACCAGCTAGGCAGTGCTAGCCAACCTGATCCCTATGCTAGAATTTGGTGTTTGGAGGCCATCCGGCTTTCTCCATCCGGGTGGATCATAGGAGGGTTGGCCGTCCCCTAGTACCTCTAGGGCATGGCTGAACTAAACCGACTGAGTGTACCCGGGGGTAATACCACCGATAAAAAGGCTAATACTAAATAATGGGATCATAACCTTGAAAGTTAATTACTTTGGAGTGGGTATTCCACTTCCAAAATCAAAACCAAAATGAGCACCATCTAGGTCAAGCTAATTGACCTTAACTAGAAGCGCTTCATGTGAGGCAACTTTTGTGGAATAATTTTTTAAGTTTTTGTGTTAGTGTTTTAGCTTTGATTTTTTTGTTTTTGTGTGCTAATAAAGAGTGTTCAAAGATCTTATACAGGGAGGAGAAGAACAAGTTAATATCAATCCCAAATATTTAATAACACTTGGCTATCGGAAGTACTGATTTGGTTATATATATGTACTATCATTTTTGAGTTTTGATGATGTACAAAGGCATGTGAAGAAATTCTATGTGAAAATGTATTTTATGCATATTACTGGTGTATTAACGACCAGCCGTACATACATAGATGCCCGTACCACCTCGTGGAAGAGAAAATCGAAAATTTTGATTTTTTCACTAGAGACAAAAGTATTAACGAACAGCGGTACAACCATAGTCTTCCCATACCATGCACCCGTACCGAGTCCATGAAGCAAACATCATTTTTCTACAAAAGGTACTACAAGCTTAACGACATTCAGTACGGACGTGTCCGGTCGTACCACGCGCCTGTATCGAGTTCCCTTTCTTATTCCTCCAAATCTCAAAACACCTCAATTAGAGCTTCATCTCTACTCGTATTTGATTCGATCACTAACACACCAACGATCCAAGGTATGTTTCTCATATGATACCTCACTTGTTTACATCAAAACCATGTTATATCTCTTGCTACTATCCATATAGACCTAGGTCTTTCCATGAACCCTTTTTCTTAATGAGCATGATTAGTTTTGACTTTTAGAGGAGATCCTTTTGTAGTGTAGAGGATTATTCATTAACTATTTCTATTGGATCAAAAGTTTAATTAGTTTAAGTTTTTATTTTAGATGAACATAATGGGTCATTCGCATGTGGTGGCGGCATAACTTACACCACCTGTTGAAGATGCTACACTTGCATCACTTGGCATCCAGTTCACCAAGGAATCACACCACAACCATTTCAATCATCTCAAGGACCGGGATATCAAGTCCACCAAATGGGTGTATGCATATACTTTGAACCAACTAGGCATTGGATTTGATTTTAATTTACATTCAAACAATGTTGGTTTGCTTGATTTTGTCTTTTAGGATGCTGCCACCTATCGTTGGCTTACTCTCGAGTTCCTTAGCACCTTTAAGCATATTGTGGGTCCCTGAGTTTTTACTTTGAGGAAGATAGACCAGGAGGAGACTTGATCTCTTTTCTACTAATGTTACCTTTTACCATGACCAATGGAGTCATTTCTTTGGGTTGGTCAACAAAATCACCGACCTATGTGCTCCTACTTTTATGATTGATCCTACCCCGCTTAGTTTTTTCAATAGGTGCGATTTTTAATCATGTTCCTAATGGTAAGAAAATTGAATGTCATGTAGTACCCTATTTGTATTATGTTATTGCTAACACCCTGCAGGCTCGTGGTGAATTTACAAGTGTAAATTAAGAGGACATGATGGTCCTCGCAAGAGGTCCCATCCTTGGATGGAACTTGACACCAAGCTTGGGCGTTGTTCTCGTATTATATTTGGAGTATCAGTCTCACCAAACCCGTGGACCCATTTGCTATGGAGGAGTGATCATCGTCCTTGCCCGAGAACTCAATATCAACATAGGTAACTTGCAACCGTTGCTAGGTTTTCTTCATCTTGGTTTCACTACTCTTATTGCTTGTGGCATGGTTTAAAAGCAACATGGTAGATATTTTGTTGATATACGTGCAACCGATCACTAGATCCAAGCTCCTGTATGTCATGGTCTCTTCTCTATCAAGCAGGATGTTCGCATTATGACGCACAGGTTGAAGCAAATCTACCACATGAGGAGGTACCTCAAGTAGAAGTTGATGAAGAAGAACAACAATAAGAAGGACACGAGCTAGAGCAGTAGCCGCAAAACCCCTACACCACATATGAGACCTGTACACACTCAAAGGCAACATTCAGAACATGAGAAACCTCTCCATCATCCTTCGAGACAACACCACACACCTCTCGTTCTAGTTCAACCATTGTAGTGGCCAATGGAACATGGAGGGCTTTTCTCCACCGCCACAACGATCATCAAGAGGGTTTGGAAAATCCTAAGCTTGGGGATGTGTTCCCTAAGTAATTTATTTATATAATAATGAGGTTGTACTCCATATCCACGTGAGCTTTCAAACACTCGTGTTCGGCTCATTCCAACACTTTGTTTTCTTTTCTTTGGTTTCATTTTTAATACCTTGCTTTTTTGCCAGTTCTTCTTTTCTTTAAACCTAGTCTTCAAAAATACAAAAATATTTCTCCTTGAATCTTTATGTGTGAAAAGTGGATTTCCATTTGCCTCTTTATTTCAAAATTATTAGTGAGAGTGATCTACTCTGGGTTTTGACGGAACACATCATATGGAAGAGAATTGTGAAATCACTCATGAGAGGTATGTCCTATGTCTCCCACTTTGGAAGTTTGAATGCTTATGCTAGTTTGTAGTACTATTAAGATGTTATGCTAGTGGGAGTAAATCGTGAGCTTTTATTTGTATGATTAATTGGTTGTGCTTGCTCTTGTTGTAGTTCTTGTAGTTAACTGAGTCTTCCCTTGGAAATAATATTGTGAAACAACTACAATAATAAAAAGTTTCAAACTATGACTTGTGTGATGCTTAATTGTCTCAATAGTTTAGCCTTGAAGATACTCGACTCCATTTGTGTAATGATAGACTTGATGGTACTCTTGACAGGATTTTATCCGATGGAAGTAATGCTTAGGAGTAATTGAGATGCATGCCAAAACTTGACCTATTAATCAAAGTATGATATTTCTTTATGCGTGTCTGCACTACTGTGCCACTCATGGTATACCACAACTCCGTTGGCCTACAAATGATTTGTATGAAGGAAACTCTTGGATTTCGACTATGAGTTGAATTAGCATTCGTACCAGGCAACTGCTATAATGGTTAAAAGTATGGCACTCTCATTGCTTGCGTTGTAACCAAAAGAAAGAACAACCCTTTTGACCGGAAATGTTACAAAAGTCTATCCTAGCCTACACAATGCAGTTAAACTAAAGGAGATATGCCAATTGACATGTTAATACACGTGTGGTATGTAAATAATGGTGTCATAATACGTTTCATGTCATGATATAATGGTGTTAATACGAAAAGTTAATACACGTGTGGTATGTAAACAAATTGTGTCTCTAGTTACCTCTAGCGAACTAGCTCATTGGTCAAACAGATGATCTAGGGTTTCGAGATCATGGGCATTTATGCCAATTGACAATGAGGTCATATCATCGGTTGAATGATGTGATAGAAAACACCCAAAGTTATATCATAATGAGATCTAGTTACAAATGTTCATCATTGATGATAACAAAGAAACCTCGCAACATAATTCTTTAACTGTGAGATAATACATAATCACCGTTACTGGAGGGAGCCTTGATGGTATCAAGCATCAAGTTATAAAAGGGTGATAAAAAAGGTACCACTCAGGTTTTCCAAAGGGACGTGTAGAGGAGTATGTATCAATACCAGGATTTGCCAATCCAAGTAACGGATAGATACACATAGCCATCTCGATGACGTTGCATTAACAAAGCTTACAAGCGTGCGACTAGGTCATGGAATGCAACAACACATGAATGAGTAAACGAGTTCATCAGTAACGAGATCGAACTAGGCATGGAGATACCACAGATCAAATCTCGGATGAACTAGGTATCAAGTGGCAAAGGGAGTGGGACGCTATGTTGAAGGTTCAAGCCATGATATTTGTGAAACACACGGGGGTCATTATGGGCATCCAGGTCCGGATGATGATCATTGATACAAGAGGGGTCTCGGTCATCTCCGGAGTGTTTCCGAACTGAAGGGTGGCACTCTTAAGGGTGGGGACGCATAGGGATTGATCTAGCACCACAGGAGAAATGAAAGAGAGAAACTAGAAAAGTTCCGTTTAGCACCCGATGTTGATCGGAGGGGTCCGGAAGGAGTTCCAGAGTGAAATATATAATAATATATGTCTTATCTGTGTTTTATATTAATTAATTGAATTAATATAAAACATACATTTTTATTTTATTTTAAAAGGCAGCCCATGGCTTATGGGCCTCACCTAGAGGGGAAGCCCAAGAGGGCAAGCCGCATGGGGAGGAGGGGCTAGCCGGCCAAGCCCTAGTGGGATACCTGCATGGGGCTCACCTTGGGGCCGGTGGATCCCTTGGTGGCCGGCGGGTTTGGGACTTTAGTCCCGCATCGCTTGCCCCTTAGGTGTTGGCCATCCGCTCCAACTATAAGTAATGGGGCACCCCTTCCCTTGGAAGGCATACCATTCTCTCTTCTCTCTCTCGCATTTTCCTTAGAGATTTCTCCATAATATTGGAGAGAACACTGAGGGAATTAAGTTCTCCACCTCCGCACTACTGTCATGCGCTATTCGGTCTGCCATATTTCTTCTTCCATTGCTCGGCTGGATCAGAGCCTAGGAAACGTCTCCTATACCGGACGTGTGTACAACTTCGGAGGCGCCACACTTGGGGCGCTCGGAGCTCGGTGCTTGGAGCAAGGAGCGTTTTGTCTTCATCAACATACACCTACCTGCGTAAGTCGTACCTTGGTATTAAAGGGTATGAATACCGTTTGCCTCTCCATTACTTATGTCTACATATAATAGATCTTGGTTATTTTGTTCGCGTAATTAGAATTTATTGGTTTTCTGCTGTGGAACCCAACAGTAGTATCAGAGCCAATCTATGGGTAGACATGTCATATGGATAGAACACATAGTAATATGTGGGCATTCATTTTCTAGTTGCTACCCTCTTTCGTGTCCTTGTTATATCGCGGTACTGTTTCATGAAGTGGCCCCCAATAGACATTACGTGGTGATTCACGAGACTGGTCCACAAGTGTAAGTGGCTCTGGGGTGTGTATCTCTCTACAGTAGTTGATATGACATTCACTATAGAGGGCCCTGAAAGGGGAAGAGAAAAGGCGATTATTGTATCCATGTTGTGGCTCTACGTTCGTAGATGGGAAGGGGGTTCTACAGCGAAAACACTAAAGCCGCGTAAAACATGCAAAACATAAAGTATAAGCATCTAACTTTATTTTACAGGGGCGTGTGTCTTGACATGGTAATGGTAAGTCTCTAAAACAATTTCCATTGGAGTTCTTGACGGTGATCATGGCGCTGCAACCATGTCATGGCACCATACTTTTGAAGTATTTATTTATGCATCTTATTTTGCTTGTGTATTAGATACGCGATGGTAGCATAATAGGATGATCTCTCACATAATTCCAATAATAGTGTTCCCCTCATGTGTGCACCACCAAGAAAGTTCTCCATTATGAGGAACATCGTGACGATCAAGTGTTAGACATACATGCGTTCACATATGGTGGGTGTAAGCCATGTTGCACTACAATACACAAAAGTTAAATTGGCAAGCCTAGCATGTACAAACATGGCCTCGGAAAACAATATACTAAAAGGTCGAGCATGAGTCACATATGATGTGATTGACATTGGGAATATCTACCTTTGAAACTTCATCTCCGGCTGTGACGATCAGGGGTGGTGCAGCGTATTAGGATCGTCTGATCACCAAACGAATTGAGGGATGTTCGTTTGAGTTGGAGTTCTTTTTTGTTTTTAGCTTAGTGTATATTAAAACTTGAACTCATATTATGAACATGGTCTAAATATTTTGCAAATCCATTGTAGATGTCTCACCCACTCACCTCCAACCTTAGTTCATTCTTGGAGAAGAACAAGCTGAAAATTGATGGGTCCAGCTTCACCGCCTAGTACCGCAACCTAATGATCCTCCTAGTCCCCTACAAGTTGACTTATGTCATCGAGGCTACGCCCCCTACTTAGCCTGTAGATACCACCTCTAATGATGACAAGAATGTCTGGTAGTCCAAGGCGAACAATTTCTCCCTCATCCAGAGTGGAGTGCTCTATGCCATGGAGCAGGAGCTTCAAAAGAGTTTTGAGAATATGAATGCTTTCGAGATCATAGAAGTTCTCAAGGCTGTCTTTGCTCCACAGACTCGGGCGGAGAGGCATGGTGCTTCCGATATCTTCTTCTCCGCCAAGATGGAAGAGCACACTAGTGTTAGCGGGCACGTATTCAAGATGTCTAGCTGCGTTCAACGCTTGAATGTCCTAGATTGCAAGATCCCGGATGAGCTCGTGGTTAATAGGGTGTACGCTCACTGCCCCTAGCTACGAGGGTTTTGTGCTGAACTAGAATATGCAGGGGATGAACAAGTACCTAGAAGAACTGTTCGTCATGCTCAAAACTTCCGAGGTTGAGATCAAGAAGGAGCACACTATGCTGATGGTCAATAAGACGACCAACTTTAAAATTTTGGGGCATAAGGGCAAGGGTAAGAAGCCTAAGAAGGATGGAAAATTTGTTGCGAACACCAATAAGGCTACCAAGCTCGGTCCTATGCCCGGCGTCACGTGCTTCTACTGCAAGGGGGGTGGGCATTGTAAGCGCAACTGCCCAAAGTACCTTGAGGGCAAGAAGGCCAGCAATATAGCCGCCAAAGACAAAGGTATATTCGATATATAGGTTATAGATTTATTCCTTACTAGCGCAAGGAGTAACACCTGGGTATTTGATACCGGATCAGTTGCTCATATTTGTAACACTCGGCAGGAGCTACAGAGTAAGAGACGCCTAGGGAAGGACAAGGTGACAATGCGCGTCGGCAACGGCTCGAAGGTCGATGTGGTGGACGTTGGCACTCTACCTCTACGTTTTCTATCAGGATTAATTTTAGTATTGAATAAATGCTATTATGTACCCGTACTAAGTATGAATATTGTGAGTGGATCTTACTTGTTGCGAGATCATTATTCGTTTAAATCCAGAACAAGTGGTTGTTCCATTTCAATGAATGGTGTTTTCTATGTTCATGCGCCTATGTGTAATGGTTTATTCTTGTTGATAGCGGTATTCACATCCATAATATTGATTCTAAGCGTTGTAAACAGGATGCTGATAATACCATATATCTATGGCATTGCTGTCTTGTTCACATTGGCATAAAGCGCATGAAGAACCTCCATTCTGATGGACATATGGAATTAGTGGATTTTGAATCCCTTGACACATACGAGCCTTGCCTCATGGGCAAGATGACTAGGACACCCTTCTCCGGCACAATGGAGCGGGCAGCAGACCTATCAGGAATCATACATATAGATGTGTGTGGTCCAATGAGCATCCCAAGACGCAATGGTTATCGTTATTTTGTTACCTTTACTAATGATTTGAGTAGATATGGGTATATCTATTTAATGAAGCATAAGTCTGGAACCTTTGAAAAGTTCAAGGAATTTCAGAAGGAAGTAGAGAATCAACTTAACAAGAAAATCATACATCCTTGATCTGATCGGGGAGGCGAGTATTTGAGTTATGAGTTTAAAATGCACTTGAAGGACTGTGGTATCGTACCACAGCTTACGCCAGCTGGAACACCTCAGTGAAACGGTGTGTCGGAATAGCATAATTGTACTCTCTTGGATAGTGTGTGGTCCATGATGTCTTTGACCGATTTGTCAGTATCATTTTGGGGATATACATTAGCAATCGTCGCTTTTATTTTAAACAGAGCACTGTCTGAATCCGTGGAGAGAACACCATAAGAGATGTGGCATGTTAAGAAGCCAAAGTTGTTGTTCTTGAAAGTTTGCGGATGTGAGGCTTACAATAAGAAACTACAGCCTGAAAAACTCGAACCCAAAGAGGAAAAGTGCATCTTTGTAGGATACCCAAAGGAGACTATTGAATATACCTTCTACAACAAGGCCGAGGGCAAAACGTTTGTCGCGAAGAATGGCACCTTATTTGAGAAAGAGTTTCTCGCTAGAGGAGTTAGTGGAAGGAATATTGAGCTTGATGAGGTTATTGATCCTTCTCTCCAAATACCAAGTAGCACAATAATGATCATAGTAATCACATCGAAGCTCTTGCAGTTCGCAAGTCTACAAGAATACATACCACTCCTGATTGGTATTGTAGTCTTGTGATGATTGTCTTGTTGGTTGAACAAGATGAACCTGCAAACTAAAAAGAGGCTATGAAAAGTGCTGACTCCGAGAAATGGCCAGAAGCCATGAAATTCAAAATAGAATCCATGTATGAAAACCAAGTTTTGACCTTGGTGGATCTTCTAGAAGGCCGCAAGGCCATGGAAAATAAATGGGTCTTTAAGAAAAAGACAAATGATGATGGTAATGTGGCCATCCACAAGGCTTGACTTGTCTCAAAAGGTTTCCGATAAATTCAAGAAGTTGACTACGATGGGACCTTCTCTGCCGTAGTGATGCTGATACCTGTCCGGATTTTACTAGCAATTGTTGCATATTTTGATTATAAGATATGACAGATGGATGTTGATGAAGGGAAAATGGGGTGACAAAAAGACTCGTGTCCGCTCCATAGAGATAGATAGAATATAAATTTAAAGTGCGCAAATGTAAATGACAAATACTAAGGATTATATAGAATTTCCGTTAATTACATCTCTGAAGAGAAAACCCCTGATAATGAATTCCAATATTTCTAATACGTAGGATTACATCAATATGAATATTACAAAATATGAAATAAAACTAAGAAGTCCTCGTTGTTGTTGACGCCATCATACTTTGGGGATCCTTTGATCTTCTTCGGGTTCTCATATGATTTGGTATCATGTATTCTTTTGCATATATGACATAATTTTTTACTTGTACTAATATTAGCAGTACAAGGAGTGTGCATGCGTCAGATACTAATTTATCTAGGACACCCTTTTCATCCTCGCATGTAGTATGGACTATATGATCACTCATGTGAGTTTTCTACATGCATCAGACATGAACAATGTATAGTTCTGGCACTAACGACAGTGGTATGTGAACTAGATGCTTAATCCAATCGACATGCAGATGAATTTTTGTACTTGCACTAGTACTATCAGTACAAGAGGTTTGTATACAATTTGAGCTATGGAACATGCAGGTGCCTTTTCTACATACATGAAGTTGTAGCCACATGTACTAGGGTTTTCACATTTATTTTTTTAGTACTAGTGGATATAGTACCGATCTGTCTTAGGATATTTTAAATTATTTGCACACCGGTATGTATATTTTAATATCTCACTTGTATTACTACTAACATCGCGTAACACCAATATGGTGTCCGTGAGCAGCGTAAACGAGGGGAATTTTGTATGATATAATTTAATGATTTAGCCTATAATATGATGTGAGGCAGCTTTTATTATGGTTTATTTCACTTGTATTACTACTAGCACCGCATAGCAATAAATGCCCGCGAGAAGTGTAACCAAGATGAAGTTTTGTTTTCTTCGTGTTTGTATTACTACTCTGGTAGCATAAAATGCCCATAGCGTAACCGAACAAGAAGTATTTTTCTTTTTTATAATTTAGTTAGCATATTAGTATGCATATCTTCCACAAGCATAACACTATGCCGATTTCTAGTTATTTTTCTCATATCCGACTTAAAGGGGTGATATATACTTTAATCCAAACTTATTCATATCCATCTTTAGGTCTGATCTAAGAGAATTTTTTATGGAATCTTTGCGCCAATATAATTCTCTAGATTTGTTTCCACGTATAGGGATCGAATCGTGGAATGAGGCTTATTCCCACGTTTCATACTGTTTGTATCACTAAAGGGACCAAAACAAGAGATGAACATCAAGAACAAATGTATGCAAATATGCTCCTTGGCTTATACCATGATGGTTGAACCAAGGGCAGTGTCAGGGGGATGACCCCCAGGTGGGCTAGGCCAAGCCTAACTGGCCGGCTCCAGAAGTGCCTGGCCGGATGGCCGTAAGACAGAGGATCGCAACTAGGTGGACCGCTCCAACTGATCCGTCCTCAAGATTCCCCGGCTAGCCCGTCTAGCTGGATGGCTAGAAGAACCGGCCAGGTGGCCGTTTCCACCCGGCCACCTCAGATTCGGTGGTAAGGCTACGGAGGGGTGACGCTCCTTGCTGAGCGTGCCCGTGACTACTTGCATCACCAAACAGGCTGGTGCGCTACCCTGTTGGTGCTAGAAGTCAACTGCGCCAAAGCATCAAAGCTAGAAGCTGAGTGAGGCGCTGTCGGCTGACTGCTAAAGCTCCAGCTAACCATTAAAGCACCGGGTGATGACCAAAGCGGGCGTTGGGACACTATAGTGTTGTCCTCCCTGTATAGGAGGCTTGACTAGGTCCTGGCCCACCGTAGGACCCCGCCAGCCAGCCCGCTTTGTAAACCCAAAGCCCAAGCAGTAAACCCTAGAACCCATATTGTAACCTACCTCTCCCAGCCAGTATATAAGGGAGGGTAGAGCTAGGGTTCTAGGTAGATTCAAATAGACAAGAAGTTCACCTCCTTCCTCTAGCTCTCGATAGTTGCTAAGGAAATAGCTCTAGGAGCACTTGTATTGGGCGTTCGCCCCTGATATAATAGAACCTTGCAGGAGTAGGGGTGTTACCTCGCCAAGAGGGCCCCAAACCTGGGTACATTGCTGTGTTTGCAGTATTTGTGCCCAACCTGTTTTGAGCCACTGGTAGCATCCTGATTTTGCCCTCTCAAGCCATCCCTGATGGCACTACCGTGTTCCACACCACGATAGTGGACGCCTACCGTGGGGCATAGATCTTCGGTTGGGGTCATCTTTCGCACGGGACTTCTGCTTGTTGCTGGTGAGCGCGTTGCCTCCGTCCTCGTCCTCACTCTTGGCTCCATTGATTGTGTCATCGACAATGCATCATGCTTCGTTGGGAGACTTTCCTAGCGGAGCCTCTATCATGCACTTCGGCGACTACCGTGTCTACGTTGCTGAGGCCTTCCCTCGTAGAGTCATCACCATCTCGGGCGCGCCTCCCGGCTATGCCGCTCTGTGCGCCGCCAGTGGCAGCATCGAGGTCATGATGGCCAGCTCCATCGAGGGCCACCATCCACCTCTCGAGCGCAACGTGGGAGGCGATGGCTCCACATCGTGCGAACAAGACCAAGATCCATTGTCCGCCTCCATCCAGAACCTTCGTAACCCCATCGTCCCCGAGCAGGATCTAGCCACGACAGCAGCCGCGCTGGAGGCTACGTGCCAGAGACTCCTAGAGGAAGCCAACAAAGTTGCCGCCGCCTAGCGCCGGCTGAACGCGACTATGGCGAGTATAACACCACCCATGGCTTCGCCCACCTGCCCGGTGCTAACGGGCCAACTCAGCACCAGGGCTGAAACCTTGGTTTGGAGCTGGACTGTGCTGCTTACTCGCACACTCCCGTGGTTCAGCCGGTCTACAACACTCCTGCCAAGAACATGAGGGACGCAGAGGTGGTGGCCGCCGCTGAGCTGAGCCACTTTGAGGGTGAAGAGCTACACCACCATCAGGCGCGCATCCAGTTCCTCGTGGCCATGACCAACAAGCAGCAAGCCGAGGCAGGCCCTAGCCTAGCGGGAAACCACAAGATCCAACCACCTCGCTGAAAAGCAGACCCGAACTAGGGGGTAGCAAGGCCTCCTCTCCAAACGGAACAAAGCTGAAAAGCCTCCCACGCGGTGGATCAGCTAGCCTTGGGCATCATCCGCATGACGTGCAGCAGTCACTAGTAGAAACAGCACTTCGGCTGACCGAGCCAGACAAGGGCAACGTCACCATCCGGCTGACGAAGCCGAAAGAAGCCTCGCACGACCCAAGTCTCGCCTGACAGGCGACTCGGCCCACGCGAGCCGGAGGCACGTGATGCACGCAAACGCCTCGACCTCTTAATACAATCACGCGCATTGGAAGAGGAAAGTCCAGCTGGTCCAAGATGTTTTAGACCGTGCATCCAGAACGAGCCGTTTCAGAATGGATTCTTGCTCCCAAGGGACACGCCAAAGTATGACAGCATGGTCAAACCAGAAGACTGGCTGGTGGATTACGTCACCGCGGTGGGTATAGCAACCGACAACCGATGGGTGGTTGTGAGTTACATCCCCCTGATGCTGCTCAACTCAGCCAGGACCTGGCTGAACAGCCTCCCAGACAACAACATCAAAGCCTGGGTCGACTTCGAGGAAGCATTCGTCCGCAACTTCACCAGCACCTATAGGTGGCATGGGCAGCCTCACGAGCTCGCCCTTTGCGTTCAAGGGAAGGACGAGTCCGACCACTCCTACCTCACCCGGTGGACGAGCATGCACAATTCCTGCGAGGGGGTGCACGAGCACCAGGCAATCGACTTCTTCACCAACAGCTGCAGAGACGACACCATGCTCAAGCACAAGCTCATCTAGGCGGACCCTCAAACCATGGCTCAAGCCATGGCGATCAAGGACAAGTACGGCACCGCCGACATGATGATGAAGAAGGCCATCTTGGTGGATGAGCAAGAACATATCATTATGGACAACTCCATGGACCGGGCGTCAGCTGGGTGCACATCATGATAACTCTAGGTGGCACGACCACGACAACCGCCAAGGCAAAAGGAAGGATGGCCAGCTAGATAACCGGTATGGCACCAAGCAGCCGATGGCGGTCCAGGAGGATCCGGCTACGGGCGATAGCCAGAGACAAAAGCCTTATGACCGGGCACCACGGCCCAAGTACATGATCAAATCAATGCTTGATGTGTTGTGCAAGTTCCACAGTGGCAGCAACAAGCTGGCTACGCACACGACTCGCCAATGCACCTGGACCAAGAAGATGGCCAAGGTTTATGGACTCCCACAACCACCACCACCTCCGCCAGCCGATGGCCCGCAGGACAACCGTGAGCGCCAAAACCGCCGGGATGACAACGACGGTGACTACCCTCGGCAAGTGGGCAACTACCATATTTACACCACCGAGCCGAAGACCAAGCATAGCAAGAGGCACCGCGAGGCGGAGGTGAACGCAATCGTTCCCCCCATTCCTTAGTACCTAAATTGATCTGAGCAAGAGATCATGTTGAGCAGGAAGGACCAGTCGACTATGCTGCCTAACCTAGGCACCTACGCGATGGTCCGGGATACCATCATCATCTCCAATAAGCACTCATGCAGGTTCGCTCGCGTCCTCATGGACGGATGCAGTAGCATCAACCTCATGTACTGCGGCTCGTTGGACCGGCTCAGCATCAGTGAGTCTCAGCTCCAGCCCAAAACCTCCTTCTACGGAGCCATCCTGGGTCTGTCGCATTCGCCCATTGGCAAGATCTAGTTGGACGGCATTTTCAGCATGGAGGGCAACTTCCACCGCGAGCCCATATGATTTGAGGTGGTCAACCTCTCCAGCGCATACCACGCCATCTTCGGACACCCGACACTCGCCAAGTTCATGCCGGTACCACACTACGCGTACCTCAATATGAATCCCCCCGAGGCCAAGGGAGTGATCACCATCACTGGCTGCTACAAGCAGTCGGTGGAATGTACCACACACGGCTCCAAGCTAGCCAAGTCCATGATCATCGCGGAAGAGAAACGCATCATCATGTAGAGCGTGGCGGCCCTATAGGCGGAAATGCCGACTGGCGAGCCAAAGCCAGTCGGAGAGGCATAGTTCAAGCCATCCAAGGGCACCAAGAAGATTTTCTCAACGAGGCCGAGTCGGACAATTTCGTCCTGGTCAAAGATGGCCTTGACAACAAATAGGAAAGTGCCCTCGTCGACTTCCTCCATGACAGTAAATAGGAAAGCGCGCTTATCGACTTCCCCTAAGGACATGCCAGGTGTTCCGAGGGAGCTCACCGAGCACTCTCTACATGTCATACCGGATGCAAAACTAGTCAAGCAATCCCTACGCTGCTTCGTAGAGGAGAAGAGGAGAACAATTGGTGAACAAATCATGCGGTTCCTTGTAGCCGGATTCATCATGGAAGTTTACCACCGGAAGGGGTGGCGAACCCGGTGCTGGTACTGAAGAAGAACAAGACTTGGCGCGTGTGCGTCAACTACACCTGCATCAACAAGGCCTGCCCCAAAGATCTGTTTGCCCTGCCAAGGATAGATCAAGTAATCGACTCCACGGCCGGCTGTTAACTTTTGTCATTTTTGGATGCCTATCTAGGCTACCACCAGACCCGGCTGAACCCCGCTGATCAAATAAAGATAGTATTCATCCCCTGTATGGGGCTTATTATTATACTAACATGCCTTTTGGACTAAAAATACAGGGGAAACATACCAGCGTTGTATGTAGAAATGTCTGCAATCACAGATCAGAAGGAACATGCATGCCTATGTCGGTGATGTGGTGTTCAAGACAAAGGAACGACGAACACTCCTCGAGGACCTGAAGGACACATTCACATACCTCCGCCGGTTCCAGATGAAGCTAAACCTAGAGAAATGTGTGTTCGGCGTCCTAGCTGGCCAGCTCCTCGGTTTTCTCGTCTCGGAGCGAGGAATCAAGGCTAACCCGGAGAAAATAGGCACGATCGAGCGCATGCAGCCACCGCAGAATCTGCGCGATGTGAAGAAGTTCACTAGATGCCTGGCCTCCCTCAGCTGGTTCGTCAACCCGTTGGGCGAGAAAGCACTCCCCCTGTACCCGCTCATAAAGAAAAGGCAAGTTCATATGTACGGTGCAAGTAGACGAGGCCTTTTGTGACCTCAAGTGCATGCTCTCCTCCCTACCAATACTGGTGTCCTCCGCCGCAAAGGAGACGATGCTAATGTACATCGCAACTACCAACCGGGTCGTCAGTGTCATGCTCGTGGTTGAGAGGCCGTAAAAAGGAATGGCGCAGCTGGTCTAGCGCCCGGTGTACTACCTGAGTGAGGTATTATCGCTCTCGAAGAAGAACTACCCTCATTATCAGAAGCTGGTGTACAACATGTACATGGCCAACAAGAAATTGAAGCACTACTTCCAAGAGCATTCCATCCGGGTGGTGGTGTTCGCACCACTCTCAGAGCTCATCGGCAACAAGGACACCATGGGTCGCGTGGCAAAACAGGAAATAGAACTTGCCGCCCACAACATCCGGTACGAGCGAAGAACGGCAATCAAGTCTCAAGTGCTGGCCGACTTCCTCGTGGATTGGGCAAAAACACAGTACCTACCATCGGTTCCTGACTCAACACACAGGAAGCGGCATTCCGATGGCTGCAAGATGTATGGGGGGCTCGGAGCTGGAGTCGTCATCACTTCTCCGAAAGGAGACCGGCTGGAGTATGTGATGCGGATCCACTTCAGCGCACCCAACAACGTTGCCGAGTACGAAGTGCTCATCCATGGCCTCAAGATGGCAAAAGAGATCAGCATCCGGTGAATCCTCTACTTTGGTGACTCGAACCTGGTTGTACAACAGGTGTGGGGCGAATGAGATGCCAAGGAGACGAACATGGCCATGTATCGCTTCTTCATGCAGCAGCTATGCACCTGATTAGAGGGGTGTGAGTCCCACCATGTTCCTCGGGCCAACAACAAGGCCGTCGACGCACTCGCTCGAGTAGGCTCAACAAGGCAGGCAATTCCGCCTGGAGTTACGCAAGCCATCCATCACGCCATCTCCGGAATCTGACTCGATCATCCTGGACGCGGACACAGGGACTGCTGGCTCTAAGCGACTAGAAGCTGCCGAAAGGTCCCGGGGACTGCCGCATCAACCTGGGGACTGTTCGGGCAAAGGCTCCGACACCCCTAGCTATCTCCAGATGCCCGAGGACTGCCGGCTCCGCCCTTCCACCTGGCAGACCACCCAACGAGCCCGACCTGGCTATATGTGAGGAAATCAAGATGATCATGCAGATTGTGTTCGCCATCTGGGAGACCCCCACATGGGCCACGACATTCAAGAATTTCCTGGCCAAAGGGAAACTGCCCAACGAAGAGGTCGAGGCAAGGAAAGTTAAGCGCAGAGCAAGTGCATACACCTCATCAACAACAGACTATACAAGCGCAGCGTTGGAGGGATTTATCAGCATTGTGCAATCCAAAATGAAGGGATCCAGCTGCTGGTAGACATTCACCAAGCGAGTGTGGCCACCATGCATCATCACGGGCCATAGTGTCAACACCCGGATTTTTAATCCCAGATGCCTGTTATGCCATACATCAAAATCCCAGGTTTACCATTTTTGCGAGACATAACAGATTGGATATCACAGTACATCATCCATTACAAACCATAATAAGGTCTTACACAAATAAAGGATCTCATGATCCAGGCTTAGTACAATCAAGTAGCGGAATAAATACCGTAGCGGTGGGCTCCATCTTCAGTGTCACAGGAAATGCTGACGTTGGGAGATGATCCTAGTTGTCGTAGCCGTCATGCTGTCCTCCTTCAGGGTAGTCCTCCTCATAGTATGGCCACGGGAATAGCCAGGGACAAAAGCCATGAGTACTCTTTAAGTACTCGCAAACTACCACTAACAAGTAAGATAGTTCTAGTAGGAATGCTAAACTCTAAGTTCCTTTGTAAAGTTAAGTTTGAAACCTAAGCTGAGTTCAGAAACAAAGAAAGAAAAAATAAAGTTCTAAATCACCTAAGTGGGAACTTAGTTGTCATAGTCACAACAATGTTGTGGTCAAGTCATCTCACAATTCATTTCATAAGTCATTTCGAAAACATTTGACAACGGAACAGTATGGCCACTCCAACTGTCCATAACTGCGGACGCGGCTATTCGAATAGTTTGACACTCTGCAGAGGTGGTACACTTTCACCACAAAATTCGATACATCTGTCGGGTATAACCCTGAATCATCATACTTAGTATTCAGATAATCAAACATAACCTTTCCTTTGCACACTCTAGTATAAGCACCTCTCCTATGAGCTTGGCCTCCCAGCCATGACCATCTGTCATCCTAGGCACTGCATAGGTGGACAACATTGAGAGGTAGCCTCAGCTCAAACCTCTCCCTGAGGGAACTAATACTAATGCATATAAACTTCCGGCTAGCCTTACCCAATTTAGGTATTGTGGTTGTACAGTAAAATTGGAATGGTATCGCATCCGAACCCAACCATCAGTTTTTATAAAAGGGGCTAAGGCTCATGCCTCAACATTTTCATCATCATAAACCATTTGTGTTTCTCAACACATGTCAAAACATCTCATTAGAATGACTCGTCATTCCAAGGTTTTCACAAGTCATTTTCACCAAGTATTCCCATCTAAAGTGCTCAAGTTTTTGGTTTAACTCTAAACTACTAATTTAAGAGTGTTCACTAATGTGGGATGCTAAGATCAATCTCATGCCATAGAATGACATCTAAGTCTGACTAGATAGGCCAAGTTTTATACTCTTTATGCTATCTATAAACAAGTAAGAACTTTGGTAAAGTAAAGAAGGTAAAGCTTGTAAATAAACTTGGAGTAGGTATAAGTCAAAATGGTATAACCAAAGCATGCCTAGTGCATTTGCTTAGATTATCTAGCTTGCAAGGTTTAACTTGCATTGTTAATGATGGCTTGCAAGTATTAGCTTGCCAATAATAGTTGCATAGTTAAGACACTTGCAAGTGTTAGCTTGCCTTGGTTGGTGTAGTGGTTGAAATTCTCTTCCTCCTCCTCTTGGTAGAACTCCTCCTCCTCGAAGACTTGGTCGGTACTATCGTCTATAAATACATACGGAATACACAACGACGACACAATACTTAACTAGTCTACTTAGCATACTAAGGCACACATTTGATGATCTACAAACATCACAAGGTTTAATGAACTAGCTTCATTCTTTTTATTTGAGAAAAGTAATTTCTACTCATTGAAATTAACTAAGATTTAATATTCTCCATTTAAAATATGGGATCATGTGGACACATGTCATCACCACATATTCTAACATATGGGAATGTGATTTAAATGTTGGATCACGTTTTAATAAGTTTAAGTTTAGTATTTAATGATTTAAAGTGACTAGAAATGCCTATATAGCATTATTTTGGTACTAGTCCAAATTCACTGTATGCAAACCTTAATATTATTACATATTCAGATAGTTATGGTTAAATGTGATTTTTGAGAGTTGGAATCAGCTCAAAAGCTATTAGGGTTGATTTTAAAAAATGTTTGAATGTGCAAAAGCTTCTGTCTTGTTATTTTACGTAGGAGAGATCACTAACTCTAAATGATTTAAATCCAATGGGCTAGGATAAAAAATTTCATTAGATTTCCCACAAAATTGGAATCACTCAATTTGGATTTGTATAACTCTCTGGATTGATTTTATAACTAAGGGACAGAACTAAGTATAAGTCTAAAAAGAAAAATCCTAATTTGAATCACAGGGCCAGCGCGGGAAACTAATTGGGCCGGCCCAGATTCACTTCGCGGCATAGAGGACAGCTGACAGGGGGTCCACATGTCAGCGGTACATCTCACGCGAAGCGGTACGGGGCGATAAGGACCACAGGATTAGAACTAGATCAACGGCTCACGGTCGTCGTCGACGACAGACTCGTCGCCGGCGAGACTAAACCCTAGCGGCTCGGTGGGGGTGCGGTGAGGGCATACCAGGGCTCCAGCGAGTGTGGCAAGGCGGGCAAACGAATGAGTCGACAATGGCGGGCTCAGACGAAGTCGCGGCAGAGGCTGATGTGGATGAAATCAACGACATCGTCTCCTCCTCTGATGCGGCTGTCTCCGGCTCAATTCCGGCGACTGGCTGCTCGAGCTGCTCCGGCGAGAAGTGCGGAAGGACTACTGGTGAGAGGGGAGTTGAATGGTGTGGCGATTGAGGCTGGGAAAGGCCTCCTTATATAGGCTCGAGGAGGGGACCGAGGGGGCGACATCGAGCTCGTCGGTGACGATGATACAGGGTGCTATCGGCATGGGCGGCGCAGGCGGACGGTGGCTTGCCTCCTGGTGGTCCTCTACGGCTTTATGGCGAGGCTAGGGGCAGTGGCTAACAGTCGAGACAATCGCGCGCTCTGGGAGACAGGGCGGTGCTCGACGCGGTTCTCGGCGAGTGTGGGTCGCGCGACGGAGTACGGCCATGTCTGGCGGGTTGGTGTGGTCAAGGCAGAGCAGCGCACACAGTCTGGTGTCGAGGCGCGGCGTGTGGCGTGCTGGTGGTGATGGCGCTCTAGCGTGCACTGGTGCGGCGTAGAGAGGATAGTGTGGGGCTGGTCCTCAGTGGTCCAGGGCATGGCAGTGGTCGTGGGGTGGACCATGGAATGCGGTGAGGTGGCGCCTTGCTTCCTAGAGCGGCGGAGAGGGGCTGGTGGTCTCCTGCGGTGTTGGCAAGGTTGGCCGGCGAGCATGGCCTCGGGTGGTGGTGCACTGCTGCTAGGGACTAGGGGATGGGTTGGTTTCGGCTTGGTTAGATCAAAGAGGGACAGAGGGATTAAATGGGGTGCAATTGGGTGGCAATTCACTGTAGAAACAGTGAAGCTAGACTAGAGTGTGATCAGTGCATGCCAAGTGTTCGATTAAATGGCCGCATGAAGAAAACTTTTGAATTTTTCAGAGATTTTTGGTGGAGTGGTTTGTCACATGCTTAAGCCTCTGTGGTTGCTTGGGATTTTTAAATGGGGCTCATTTGAGAGGTTTTTGAAATAGGGTGATCTATACATATGAACTAGATTCCAATTTCAATTGTCATTTAAAATTAGAGTTTGAATGTTTCTCGGAGATCATAGAGTGGGCCTTGGCACATCTCTACTTGTACTATCAAGGGGTACAAAGATCCACAATTGTTTCTGTTTGAAATTGATTGCTAGGAACACCCAAAGTGGGCTAGGTGATTAAAATGACAAAAGGGACCATTTCCTTTATTTAATTCTTTTTTATTTCTTTTTCTTTGGTTTTTGCTTGGGAATGATCTAGATGATGTGAAATTCATCATAGAACCATTTTACAACCATTAGAACAAACAATCATGGCATTTCAAACAACTCTTATTTAAATGCAACACTCATATGCATGCTTAAATATTTTAAATGGAAAAAAGTTTTTGTTAACCCTAAATTGGGTGATTTGGATCTTGATTAACCTTGATTAAAGATTTGGGATGTTACACATAGTGCCGAAGGCATTCCGCCATGGTTTCTATTAGACTACCGCGTTAGAAAATTCCAAGCAAATGGTGAAAGCATGCAATGGGTGCCAACATTTTAGCTAGCAAAAGCACACTCCGGCTACATCTCTCAAGAAAATTCCAATCTCTTAGAAATTTGCTATCTGGGGGCTATACATGGTCGGCCCCTTCAAAACAGCGTGATCTAGTATGACACACCTGTTGGTGGCGGTGGACAACTTAACCAAGTGGATTGAGGCTAAGCCTATCAAGAAGCTGGATGGGGCCACGGTGATCAAGTTCTTCGCAGACATCATCACATGCTTCGGCTACCCTAATAGCATCATCACCGACAATGGCACGAACTTTGCCAAGGGGCCTTCACGCGCTTCTACGAAGAAAAAGGCATCCACCTGGACCTTGCTTCCGTCGCGCACCCCTAATGGAGTGGACAGTGCAAGCAAGCAAACAGTTTGGTTCTAGCCGAAACCAAGCCCCGATTGATCGAACCACTTATGAGATCCCTAGGATGCTGGATAGAGAAGATTCTGGTTGTGCTATGGAGCCTGCGTACCATGCCAAATCGCTCAACTGGCCACACGTCCTTCTTACTCGTCTATGGCGCAGAGGCGGTCCTGAAAACTGACATAGAGTTCGATGCACCTCGCAAACTGTTATACATAGAGAAACAGGCTAAGGAAGGCGTGTGAGGATAGAGTCGACCTCCTCAAAGAGGAACTTGAGCTGACCTTGTCCAGATCCTCCATCTACCAATAGAACCTGCGCCTCTAACATGCTAGCCGGATCCACCACGTCTCGTTCCGAGAGGGCGACCTGGTGTTGCGGTTCGTACAGAACACCAAGGGGATCCACAATTGTCTCCCCCGTGGGAGGGGCCATTCATCATCAATCAGGCACTCCAGAACAAATCATACTACCTCATTGACGCCCAACAGCTAGCAAAGAACAAGATGGACCGTTCTGACGAAAAAACTGAGCACCCATGGAACGTGAACCTACTTCGCCCATTTTACACTTGAACAAGAAGTGTATGTATCTTACTTTTACGTATCATGAGTGAACAAGCTAAGAGCATCGCATAGTCTCGGGGACTCCGTAATCATTTGGCATTTCATGCTTCATTTTTTTTTACCCTGGCTCCGGCGATTTCTCCTGGGAACTCGCCGGATGGCCCAGACGACCGTGCATTCCAAATGGTGAAGTACTGTATGCTGCTCTGAGGGCTCTCTCTTTGGTTCGGGCTGCAGACCGTAAGCCGGCTACCAGCTCTACACGAAAAATCATAAGGAATACAAAAACGTCTAGACGTTCCGGTTGCACTCGCTCGCTCGACACTGATAACAGAAATTTGAAGTATCATGCAGTGCGCTTATTAGCTACCCCTTCGGATCCGGCTGCAGACCGCAACCCGGCTTGTAGCCGGCAAGGACACAGCTTAACGACCAATGCTCACTGAGAAAAGACAAAGTTGTTGGCCTAGCATGAAAAGGCAAACTTTCCCTCCTTAACAAATAAACTGCAAACTACGTTCTCCTCATACATGTCTAACGCAGAAACCACCATCTGTGTTTGTTTTTTGCATGAGTCAAAATCCCACCAGGTGCTCGAGTCAGGTGCTGCTCATAACCCACAAAGACTTGCAAACGGCAACAGTGGAAGAGAGCTTCGATCCAGCTAGATTCTCTAGCCGGTCTGAACCTTGGGGACTACACCCAGTGAGTGCCCTGCCGTGCCCCCACACAAACGGCAACATCGGAAGAGAGCTTCGACACGGCTAAACTCTCCAGCCGGCCCGAACCTCTGGGACTACACCTAGTCGGTGCAATCCCACGCCCCACACAAAGGCCTACAAACAGAACGAGCGGAAGAGAACTTCGACCCGGCTGGATTCTCTAGTCGGCCCAAACCTCGGGGACTACATCTAGTGGGTGTGCTCCCACGCCCCCATGCAAACACCCGCAAACGGCAAAAGCAGATCAAGCAATCAGAAAGTGCGAACTCAAAAGCACAAGGCAATATTATAACACAAGGCAGGTGAAGCTCCCAACAGTATTCAACATGGCACAAGTTGTTCACGCAAGTGAGACATACAACAAGTTTCACTTAACACAAATACTCTCCACATTCCGAGGACTTGGGCCCGAGGCTCAGTGGAGGGGTCGGAGGTATCCGTTGGAGGCTGGCTGCAAGAGGTGACGTCGGTAGAGACCGGAACGGAAGCCGGTGGAGGAGCAGCAGTAGTTTGTGATGGAGTCGACACTAGGGTCCAGCCGAACGGCTCTATCCTAGCCGGGTCGTTGAAGTCCCGGTCCAGCTAGACGCACCTCGTGATCTTGATACTGCAGGAGCGGATTTCAGGAATCTCAGTGTGAAGCTTGTCATAGATGGTCCCCTGCCAAAACCCCCGGGCAAGGCTCCGAAGATCCGCACCCGGGTACTAGGTCTTGAGCAGCGCAAGGGCTACCTCCACGCCTCCGCGCGAAGCCACTCCCACCCTGTCTCGATGAGGTCAGCGGCTTTCCTGAGCTCGATAGCCAGCGCGTCAATATTGGCGGGAGGGCAGCAGCGGGCCAGAGATAGGCAAAGATCTTCTAGCTCACCTGGCGCAGCCGGTCGGCCTCCTTGCTAACCACCGTGACAAGATCCTCAGGGCGCAGATCGTGCCCGGCCTCCGCCCAGGCATGCGATCAAGGGCCTGATCGGTCGCCTAAGCATAATGAGCTGCACTTGGCTAAACAACAGCTATTACAAACTGGCAACGACAAACAGAGAAAGTTTAGCAAAGGAGAAGAAAACTTACTGACGACCATCTCGGCAATGCGCATCTGCTGCGTGTGCATGGCCTTCTCCCAAGCCTCGACCTCTTTAGCCGGTCCCCTTTCTTGTCGTAAAGTCCCTCAAGTTTCTTGAGAGCATCGCCATGGATATCAACAGTTTTCTTGGTTTGGCTGGCTGAAATCTCCCTTTTGGTGCTCCACCAGGTCGTTGATTTGGCCCTGACTTGTGTTATTGGAGTTCTGCAGCCGGGTCGCCTCCGCCTTCAGCCGGTCGACCTCCCGCTCCCTGTCCACTATCATGGCTGCATGATGTTACCCGATAGTCAACAAAAACCGTGAAAAATCGCGCAATTGGGAAGACATGATAGAGCGAGCAATCTCACGCCCCAGGTCTTGCGTGTTCTTTGCCACTCAGGAAAAGCTTTCTATGGAAAAAGGGAAGAAGTGAAAAATAGAACGGGCAAAACAACTAAGTCAAAGAAGCAAAAAGCCTGATGAGATGCTTACCTCCAGAGAAACACCCAGTGCCTTGGCCTCGCTGAGCCCCTGCTCCATCATCTCCACCAGGCGGTGTGCCTGGTCAAGGGATAGAGGCGCCGACTCAGAGAGCTAGGCAAGGATGTCACCCGGCATCAGCATAGCCGGAGCTGGCTTATAGCCGGTAATCTGTACCTCAGCCTCGTAATCGGTAGCGCCGATGGAGCCGGAGGAAGTCGCCTGCAGCCGGCCACGCGGAGGTGTCCGGTGCTAGCTCCTTTGGCTCCTCAACCCGGCAAGCGGCTGAACCCCTCTGCGCATTGGTGCCGTCCAGGCTCGCCTCGGCCTTTAGCCGGAGTGGAGGAGTGGCAGCATCGCGCCTAGCCGCGAACATCTTACCACTCCTTCCATCTACTAACTTGCAACATCATTTCCACTTGGTGCTATCATCTCAAATCCATCATATGATATGTATGTGAGTAATTCTAGTCCTTTTGGCTTTTAACCTAGCTCACATAAAATGTTATGGATCTACAATTTGTTTGGTACCTTGGCCATATGGGGTGATTAAAGCTATACATGTGCCCTATACATGTGTCACTTTTGGGTTATCACCTAAATACCCCTTATGCATGAACTCCTTCTTTTCATAACACATGCAATATATTTTCCCCTCTTCTCTTCATACATATACACCAATGTGCTTGAGTGGGTACGCATACCAACCATCCACATGCGCATGTCTCATGCACTATAACCTTTCAACTTCTCACCTCCTTCTTCTCTCTATTGTTGGTTGTATTCTAAAACCCTTGTATTTGGGTTCTTAACCTCACAATTGCATTGTTGAACCCTCTTCATAAATATAGTTGGTTCTTGATAAAGTTCATTTGTTTTTGACATATTGCCACATGCCCAATTTGAGTTGCGGGAATCTCTCTTGAAATCCTTCCACCAACTTACTTGACTACATCATATTTCTTTTTGATACCATCTATCTAACATACAACCATACTTATACATGTGAGCATTGTACTCTTTTGGTATTTTCAAATGAAGCTCATATATACATGATATGGATCCTTTTCGTCTTCACATGACAAATGATGGTTTGATACCAATCATTATGTGCCAATTGCATGACTACTTCCCTTTTCTTTTGGGGCAAGATTATGCATGTGAGTTTTTGGTTTTCATCTACTAAACCTCACATAAAATAATGACACCCTTCTTTATTCTCACTTGTTTCCTTATAGTTCTTGTTTGGTGTTGATCCCCTAAAACCTTTCTAATCCTTTGGTTTAGTTTTAATTCAATCTAACATCTCTTCTCATCTACCACAACATCAACCACTCATCACCTCACCTTGCCGTGTCCACACCTCCACCAAAAATACTGATGCATATGAGTATATGCATGAGATGCAAAGCCACATATGTGGGAATCCAAAACCACCATCAGCAGCTCGAAAACCTAGGTTCTACCGATCAACCACCTTGGTTGTAGGCAAACCCTGAACCGGTCCGTGTCTCCCTCTGAACCGGGGCCGCATTCCCCCCTCTGACTCGACCTGACCAAGTGTACACCCAGCCAGCATCGCCCAGTCTCTCCCCCCCCCCCCCCCCCCGCGATCACGTGGTCACAAGTGCAGCCGCGCACACGCCACACACGTGATCTGGCTCCTGTTTATCTTCCTGACCAGAAAAGCTAGCAATACCTCTCCCCCATCCTCTCAACCACCCCTCCCGCTAGATCGAGATCTGGATGATCTTTTCGTCCTCCTCCCCAAGCCAGCCTGGTCATGGACAAGACCTAGCCGCTGGCCGCCGCCGTCTACCCTGGCTCCGTCTCCATTCTACTGTTGCCGCTGCCGTGTCTAGGAGGCGCTGCTGAAGCTGTTTGGAGCATGGAGCTAGAAGGAGGAGGCCAGTGCACGCACGCCGCCGATCACAACCGCCATCGGAGCCACGCAGGCATGGGGCAGCTACACGCCCTCCTTCTGAAGCAGTACGGTACTAGGAGCTAGGTGGAGGCTGCCTGGAACATCTGCAACGACTGACATCACCATGTACAAGCAACAGCAGTAGCAACTCGCCGGCCATGTCAAACTCACCATCGTCCCCAAGCCCAGCGCCCTTGTTATCAAGGCTCACGGTGAGCTAGTCCACCTCCTAGCAGCTTCCTCTACTTGTTTTGATTCCGGAATGCGTCGTCGTCGCTGTTGAGCACTCGATGTCCGCCTCTGTTTGTTGTTGCTCTCTGCCGCATGCGCCCTTGCGTCCGTGGAGATGGTCCACAACACCCGGCACACCACCACACCATCCGCGAGCACCAGCAACCCCTACAGCACGCCTCCTGACGACGTCCGTGATGCCAGCGCCGCTCGCCGTGCTCGCGCGCGCGTACATGGTAGCAGAAACGTGTGCAGCACCTCTATTCCTCCTCTTTTAACGGAGCTCTCCGCACTCCTCCGGTGGTGACCCGCATATGCACGCGCAGGGGTAGCCACCAGCTTTATCTAGGATCAAACGGCGCACTGAAGCTCCCCCTAAATCGCTCAAAATCTTCCTCGAAAGATCGAGTAAAATCTCTGTCCGGCGCGACATTTTCCCGTCAATTTCCGTCAGTTAACGTCAGTGTTGGCCTCTGTTCTTCGTCTATTTCTGGTGCACTTTGGTTTTTACGGTATATCAAGATTCTTTAAGGATTAGTCTCCATAGACCTCCAAATTTGAGCTCAGCTAGCCCAAACAATAATCCTACACTTACGGAATATTTCTTACGGAATCAACCTACGGACTGACGTGCCGTACGTGTAGCATTACTGTAGCCCAAAACGCAACGACCAAACGAGTTCTTCGTTCAGTTAACTTACGTGTGCCTGAAACTTTTGTAAAAAGGCCCTCTCGTTTTCATCTTCCTCAACCCACCATCTCTCTCTGCCCGTGTGTCACCAGCCCAGCATTCCGTGCGTGTGTGGCCCTGCGGTGTTCGTCGTCCACCTGTCTGCCTTGCTGGATAGAGGTCGTCCTTGTAACAAAAGTTTTGTATCTTTTTCTAATTTAATAAAAATCTTAGAACATGATTAAATGTAAATAAATTTATATCTTTATAGATAATTTGAATTTGACAAAACTTATAAAATGAAATATGAATTATTTTCAAATTTGAATTCAACCTTATTTTCAAATTTGCCCAGTGTCGTCGGATTGATGACAAGTACGTAATTAGAAGGTTCTCGAGGCGTGTGGAAGAGAAGGGTGTGAGACATACGGTGTTCCAGGACAGTGAGCACACAAGTTACCCAGGTTCGAATCCGTCGGCTTTGGACGGATCCTACTCCTGCTAGTAATCCATTAATACAGCAGAGCCGGAATATGGGTTACAAGGATTTCGCCTGTGCGAGTTGAAATTGTAGACTATTGTGAGGTGCCCTAAAGGCTTACCCTAAGAAGGCTTATATAGATATCTGGTCTGGCCTAGGGTTTACAGGAGAGACCTATCCGGCTATAACTAAGAGTCGGTTACATAGTACATCTTAAACTACAAGTTACATAACAGGACTATGTCGGTAAGTTTTCTAGGCCCTCCCGTAGACGGACTGGACTCCGTCACTTCTCCTTAACTAGGCCGACCGTGAAGTAAAGCTCTAATTCGAACTGGGCCGCCCTGGTCAGTGATGCAAAGTAAGGATACCCGGAAAGTATATCCCCAACAGAAGCCCCTGCAAGCCTCCAAGATCGAGAGTCGGATTTCATTATCGTCTAGCTTGATCTTCGACTTGCAGAATCTTGAAGGGTTCCTGATACTTCACAAGAAAGGATAGGATCCGGGTCTCAAAACGAGTCGGACCTATGAATACGTTATTCGGTTTTCCAACTTGAAATTCAAACTAAGCCGGAACTTGGTCTCAGATTTAACCTAACATCAATCAAGGCCAATTCACGTCACTGACGGACATTCTTGTCAGCACGACCTTTGGTGGGTCCACCTTTTGCGGAACCGAGGCATCGTTTTAATATGTGCGCGGAGATCAAGGCGGCGTAATCATTGCGAGGGGGTTACCCAGCTCCTTCCATGACGTGTGGCACAGTTACTATTTACTTTACATGAATCTTGGCGTAAATGAAGGATATAAAGGGTTGCGATCTCATCCTTCCTCCTCACCAGCGCTAGTTCATCATCCTTCTTCTCAACGTCTCCTCTGAATAGAGCTCCTCTGCTTCCCCCAAATCCCATAGCTCTGCCTGCCCTAGGTCATCGACACCCCAAAAAAATGGCTGAGGCTTCATCTTGTGCCACGGCAGCGACGGCGGCGACAACACCTGTGGCGGAGAAGGAGAAGTTCCGTGGGGTCTGGATCCCGTGCGTCCTTGATGACGCAAAGCTTCGCGTCATCGAGAACGAAGGTCTCCTCTGCACCAGGAACTGGCGGAGCGGCCATGGACAAACCATCCCCACCCCCAACGACAACGAGCAAGTGCATTTCGGCACTCACCTTAACAGAGGTTTGAGCTTTCCTTCCCTAGACTTCTTCTCTGAGGTCATAGATCACTATGGAGTTCAACTCCACCATCTCCCCCCAAACTCTATTTTGGAAATGAGCGCTTATGCCTCTTTGTAGGAGGGGTATCTCGGTATTAGGCGGAGTCTCATTCTCTTCCGGTATTACTTTCATACCTAGAGAAATTACCGGAATAACGTATTCTAGGATTAAGGCTAGTGAGTCGGCGAAGCAATGACTGCTGGTAATGCCTATATTACCGGAACTCTTAGCTTTTCTGTTAGGAGAGAGCTAGTCTATCCTAGGATTAAGGCTAGTGAGTCGGTGAAGCAATGGCCGTCCATGTTCTTCTATCACAAGGATAGACCGGCTCCCAGCAAAGCAAGTGCTTTGCTGGTTTCCGTTGATGGTGCCGCCACGCCCCAAGAGTCCTGGGACGCGGATCCTCCGGCCCTCACTGACGATATGCTTGTTGGTAATAGGTAGATTGAATATCTGATGAAGCACAAGGGTCTGAAAGGATCCGATTTGGTTCACTGCTGGCTGGCACACCGGATTCAGCAACTCCAACACCATGGTGATCGGCTTATGCACTCCATCACCAAGAGCAAGACGGACTCTCTCCGGATCTACTCCCGTCCTTACTCCGAAAAGGACTATGAGTCCCAAATCAGGTGGTTAATAAGGAAGCGGATCGAGAGGAAAATCCCGGAGCTGTCCTTGGACATGCATATGGCTGCTGATCCTGTTATACCAGTAAGTTTTCCAGCAATAACTCGAATCATGTGTTCATCTATACATGAGATATTTTTCTGCAATACTGAGATATTTCTTCTTTTTAGCTTGCTGACCTCCCTGAGTCGGAGCTTGCTCCTCTCGAGGGATGTCCTCCTGAGATTTCTCAGGGTGATGAAGAACTGGTCCCATTGCCGAAGACCCTTACCCAAAAGCATAGGGCTCCGACAGTTTCCATTGGCACAAAGCAAGTGCCCGTTTGAAGAGGTAACTTTCTTCACAAGGTCTCTGTACTTTATTTCTTAATTCTTTCTGAGGTGTAAAGATCTTTGTTCTATTACCTCCTCGGAGTTACACAACTCTCCAAGGGCAAGGGGAAAGGAGGCTCGTCGAAGCCCCTGCATCAATCAAAGTTAAATTTGACTTCTCCTGCCATAGCGCCTTCGACTCCTACCTCGTAGCCTTCTACAACGCCGGAGATTACTCCATATCCGCCCGTCGTAGAAGATCCGACTCTTCATTCTGAGCCAGCGAACCTTGGTTCGCTGACCGACATAACCATGGGTGACTCGGTAGTTGATAAGGGTGAACCCTCAACGGGTAATGATCCCTCAGCAAAGGTTTTTGCCGATAATCTTCTCAGCAATCCGGGTATTGCCAAGCTTGGAATTACTCGAAAAACTATAGAAGAGATACAGAGGCTGGGTCAACAATGCTTGGAGAGCTGGAACATTTCTGCTGAGGAGGTTGCACAAGAAGCAGAGGACGTCAAGTACTCCGAACTTCTTGAGCAAATCCATCTTCACGACGAGAAGCTGAAAGTCGGCGTGGTTCCTCCACCACCAGTAATCCCGCTGACCCTCGCCGAGAAGGTTACCACCGAGGTGAACATGCGCTTAAGAAAGCTTACTCATGAACAACATGTAAGTTGGTTTTCCGACTCACCTTTTTTTACTTTATTTCATATCATATCATCTAGCCCCCAAGCATGAAGTTGGATAGATTATTCGGATTTATGCTTTCATCGGATGCCAAAGAATGAACTAGTGTAGCCCCCAAGGCTCGTGTTGATATTAGTTAAAATATTAGCCTGAGTCTTTAGTAGACTTCTGACTCTAGGTATTATTCTGACTTACAGAAAGTTATTGCTTATAACTAGGAATTATTGAAGAATATTGGTAACAAGCGGAGAGAGATCAGAGCTCTCTGGCTTGAAAATGCTCAATTAAATGTATCAAGGGATGAGGCTGAAGGTAATCTTTTCAGTCCTTAACCTTGCTCTTTTTTCCTTTCATAGTCGAATTACCTATTCAACTGTTGTTCTTTTGCTTATAGCACTGGTCAAACAATAATGTGCAATGATTGAAGAGGCCGAGAATCTTAAGACCCTAGAGGTGGAGAACGCCGACTTACGTTGAGTGCTGGATAAGATTAAGGCGGATCACGAGCGCAGCATTGCACAAGTCCTTGAATCCTCCTCCATGGCCACCGAAGAACGTGATTGAAGGATCATGGCCCAGGATTAAAAAATCTCGGATATCAATGATGAATTATTTAGAAAGGACATCGCCAAGGCACTCCGGAATGAACTCTAGAGCCTTAGGGCGGAGAAGACCAAAGTTGACGATGTCATCTTCGGTATGTTTCCCATTTTCTGACTTCCTGTTTTCCGACTCTAGGAGTTCGGATATATTTTTGAACCTTTGCTTTATATGTGCAGGTCCTCTGAACTTACTGGATTCGTCCTCCATTGAGTCTCGCACCAGCCGGCTTACGCAAGTCGGCGACTTGCTTCATGACTTCCCCCAATGTTTGGAGGATATTGGCGAAGTACTCAAGGTTCCGAACATGAACAGAATGTCTGGCTTTGTGGTGCGAGACAAGGCCAAGGTGATTCCCCAGCTCATCCAAGACTGGAACATGTCCCATGCACGCACCGCAGCACAGAACGCCCTCACCTTGGTTATGAGCCACCATGGAAGCATGGAAATCTGACAAGTAACCAGAGGATATTCGACTGTGGATGAAGACGGATAGGAGCAAGACATCAAGGCCATCATGGACTCCTGTGCCAGATATGGATGTCATGTAGCTGATCTGACCAGCTACGACACTCATTTATTCACTTGCATGGAGACACCTCCTCCGCCTGTCGAAGAAACAACCGAAGTCTCCGATGACGAGCATACCGTTTAGGATTTGAACGTCTCGGAAAGATATCAAGGCGAAGGCGATGTCTATAGTGATCCGGCAGCTCCTACCTCTTCCCCTGCATTGTAAAGTGCCAGAAAAAACAATGTGTTTTTGTGAAACAATCGGGGTTGTAAATAAGTAGTGTAATACTTTTTGCTAGTGCTAAGATTTGCTGCTTCTATTTAGCACTTTTGGTTTTATTTGATGTGCCTGGAATGTTTACATAAGCACTTTTATGTTTTATCTATACTTATCGTTTATCTGGATTTCCACCTTGTCCCTTTCATGAGCCGGCCAACCTTCAACACAGAAACTTTGCCGAGCAATGGAGCTCAATTGCTCATCCAGTTTAAACTCGGAAATAAAGTCGGCTTCCAATACCAACAATTCACTACTCGGAAAATGCCCGCATCCAGCAATCAGATAAAGAATCAAAGTATAGACTAGAAAATTTAGATTTATACCCAAAGGTAACATTTTTAGAATCAGAAATCTTAACCAAAACAAACATGAGCATAAAGTATTTTCAAGTATTCAAGGATTTTTGACTGTGACATGATCATTCGGAAATAAGATGGCAATATAAAACTTCTCGGAATACTTTGAGGCAACCAACACTTTATTTCTCATTGAACATGTAGACATATATGATTACAAATAAAGAAAATTTAAGAATAAAAGGGACGTAGCTGAGAAATAGTCCACGGTCTGTCTAATTCTTCTAGGTCTATACTGCCTCCAGATCTCTTTCTTTTCTTAGTAGCAGGTCTTTCTTTGAATGGCTGCATATCAGTTAGATAGTAAGAACCATTGTGCAATACTCGACTAACTAAAAAGGGCCCTTCCCATACTGGGGAAAGTTTGTGCTTTCTTTTCTGCACAAGCCGGAGAACCAAATCACCGTTATTGAAAGACCGGTTTCTGAGTCTCTGGCTATGATACTTGCATAACTTCTGCTGATAGGCTGTTGATCTCATCTCAGCAACGACGCAAAATTCTTCAATTAAATTGAGATCATTTTGTCGAGAAATTTCGGCACCCTCTTGGATATACATTGCAACTCGGGGACAAGTATGAATCAAACCACTGGGAAGAACAGCTTCTGCAGCATAGACCAAGAAGAAAGGTGTGTATCTGGTTGACCTGTTCGGAGTTGTTCGTAAACTCCATACCACAGAAGGAAATTCATATGCCCAAGCCCCCGCAACACAACGTAGTGGTTCTTCGAGTCTTGGTTTGAGGCCTTGTAGGATTGAACCATTTGACCTTTCAACTTGTCCATTAGCTTGTGGATGTGCGACTGACGCAATATCGAGCCGAATATTTTGTTCATCACAGAATTCGGCAAGTTCTCCCATAGAAAAATTGCTCCCGTTGTGCATGATAATGCTATGTGGATAACCTTATCGGATTATAACATCCTCGAAAAATCTTCTGGCTGTAGCTCCATCATAACTAGTGACGGGTTTAGCCTCAATCCATTTTGTGAATTTATCCACCATCACTAAGATATGAGTAAATCTACTTGGAGCCTGTTTAAACGGTCCTACCATATCAAGCCCCCAGGCCACGAAAGGTCATCTTATAGGTATCTGTAGCATCCTAATTGTCTAACAATTGTAATGCTACTTGTCCTAGTAAGATATTGGCTACCTCATATATATTATTGTTGCATCATAATGATATCATGCTCATGTCATCATGCCACCTTGCATTTGAGCATCATATAAAACCCTTTGTCTTTTGGTTTTTCTCTCATATGCATTATTAATTGTATTGGCCTCTTGATATTGTATTTGGTTATTGATATATTATTCAATGCCCAAGTTGAGTTGGGGCATATCTTTTATTTCAATTCCACCACCTTTCTCTTCCACCACCTTATAATTCCACCATCCCATTAACCATGAGCTTGTATTTCTTTTCTTTTGATATTTTAATTCTAGCTCATGTAGTCTGGGGTGGATTAAATCCTCTAAATTATTGTGCTTGGATTATCTCCACTTCTTGGATATGCATAAGAATAATGCCATAATATTAATATTGTTTTCACAAAATAAATCATGGCATTATTATTTTGCATGGGCCATGCAAAAGCACCACCACCTTTAGCCATTTGGCTTTCTTTTGGTTTTAGGGATTCTTGTCTTGTGTATCATCACCATCTCTTTTCTCTCATCAGCATTATCATTTTAATCATCTACATTCATGTTTATATGAAGGATTCCTCCCATACTCCTTTCTTTCCTTTTCATGATTATTATCCTCCACCTCATCTTAGCCTAATCCAAGCCTTTTCTCTCACCCCTAGCTAGCCCTATTCCATTTTCCAATATGCCAAAAACTCCCAAAAAGATGAATTCTTGGGCTGGTTTAAATCTGAAACAAATCAAAAATATAAATCAAATCAGATGAGAAAACAAAAAGAAAGAAATAAAAAAAGGGAGAGAACCTTACCTGCAGCGCAGCCAGCAGCCCACCAGTGGCCTCGCCCATCGCGGCCCATCTCTCGGCCCACCTCCCTAGCCCGTACCGATTCACCCCGTCCTGCTCCTCTTCTCCCTCTGCCTAACGCTGTCGCCCTCCCTCTCTCTCGCAGCCGCTGACGGAAAACAGCCACGGGCCGGTGGCCGTCTGCCGCGTCAGCCACGCCGCCCGCCCGCCAGCGCTCCTCCTTATCCTCGCGCCGAGCCGCCCTCCTTTTCCCTAACCCTAGCTCTGCTCCGCTCCCTCTCCCTCCTCCCCGCCGTGCCTACCAGCCCCAGGGCGAGCCCCAGCTCAAGCCGGCACGTGAGAGAGGAGAGAAAAGGTGGCACCGAGGCCACCTTTATCTCTGCCGTGCCCCAGCTGCCTCCTCCCTCTCTCACGTCTTTTCCTCCCTCCCCACGTCTCTCTGGCCTCTCCCAGATCTGGCCGAGCCGCTCCCTTCTTCCCCTTCTTCCTCTCCGACCACCAGCAGCCGACGCCGGTCGCTGCCAGCACCACCTCGTCCCCGCCGTTCCAGCCGTGCAGCTCGACCTGGAGGTGGCTGAGAAGATCGAGGACGTCCTCCTGCGTCGCCCCGTGGCGGTCAGCGCGAAGGAGAGAGCCCCAACACCGCCAGTACCTCGCCGCCCGACGCCAAACCCTAGCCGCCAGTGCGCCAGCGTCCTCGCCGTACCAGCGCCTCCCCGCCCGATCCAACACCACCGCCGAGCCCGCGGTGAGCATCTCCTTCTCCCTGACAACCCCCGCCTCGCCGTACCGCCCTAGTGCCGCCGTTGTTTTTGTCGAGCGCTCTCAGTGCGCTAGAGCTCGCCACCGTTTGCAGTTCTCCCGCGTCGCAGCAAGCTCACCTAAGCCCCCGCCCCTTCCCTGTCAACTCCCCTCACCCTACCGCATCGGTTGGCACCCTCCGCGCGCACGCCCGCGTCCCGGGATCGATCCCCGCTCGCGCTGCGCGCCGAATATCCTCGCCAGATGAAGGAAAAGGAAGAACAGTAACCTGGCCGTGGTCGATTTGCAAAAAGCCCACCACCTTTTTGATTCCCGCAACCCGCGCGCCTAGCGGCCCTACCTGCCAGTCACCCTGACCACCTTGCAGAAAACCCCCCGGGTTTTCCCGGCCGCAACCCGCGCTCCAGCCTCAGCCCCACCTGTCAGCCCCTATCTCGCTCACCGCTGACACGCGGGCCTGCGCTAGTTGGCCCACCCCGCAGCCTCAGTGGCTAGCCGAGCCGCGGTGACAAAAGTTTTCCCCGCGCGTGGTCCAGTCAGCACAAAGGCCCACCTGTCAGCGTCTGGGGTTGTTTGCGCCTGAGTAACAAAAGTTTTTCCCTGTGTCTGTTTTTAATCAAATCTTTTTCAAATTGATTTAAATTCAAATTCAATTCAGATTCAAATAATTTTTAAAATACAAATCCAAATAATACAAATAATATATGTTTAGGAATCAGAAAAATGTGAGGAATTCAAATATGCCCTTCAAAATATATTTTGAACACTTTAAATTTCGAAATGATTAAAATTACAATAAAAATGCCCTTTTCCTTAATTATTTAATAACTTTTGTTTTATAATTCCAAATTTGACAAATAATATGTCTAAATCGATCAGCGCGACGAGCCCGTTCTATCTATGCAGTTCTTGTTCTGAATTGAAGCATGCATCATGTTGTCATTTAAAATCTGAACCGTTTATGACAATAAAACTTGGGCAAATAAATAATAAAGTGCTTTATTTCTTGTATCCACACCCCACCTTTGCCAGGCTACTTTAATGCCATGTAATTGTGCATCATTCATCATGGCATGCTTGGTTGCTTGTTGCATTTCAATTCGTATGCCTGTGCACTTTATTTATGTTGGCCCTTGTTTGTTTGGTTCTTCTTCGAATAGACGCCCAGCATGAGAATTACCAGGAGTCACAGGAGTATTACCTAGATCCATCTCTCGCTTCAACTGAGCTGCCAGGCAAGCACTACCACATGCGTGCATACATACAGTACCTATTGCCTCTATCTTATTCTTGCATCATTGAGTCACGAGTGCATCAAATTGAATCCCAAGTACTGCATAGCCTTTACTTTTAAACCACACCAAGCCTGTTCCGGTCCCATGAGCCTTTACTACAGGAGTTGTTTGAGCCATGCGAGTCGTAGAAAAGCATGAGTAGGGTATGTGAGTGTCTGATGTATAACGAGGTACCTAAACAACATAACCTGAGTAGTAATGGGATAACTAATGAAAGAGGCACCGGTGAGCAATATCTGCTATTTGGTTTTTCATGCTCACTTGTGTCCCATAGGACCCCGAGTACTTGATTCCTGTTCCTTGACTATTCGCACTATCCACATCCGGGAGGCCTTATGGACCCCCCTGAGCCAGAGCTTGATTCATTCTTATTTTCTTGGGGCCACAAGTAGTTTGGGGCTTTATTACTATCCTGTACTTATGCCATGTTACAGCTTTAATAAGATTGTGCTTGGAGCACCTGTACTGTTTTGGATCGTGGAATGTTTTCGCGGTATCGACAAGCCCAGTCACATTTTCGGGTTCCCAGTCGTTTACAGCCATTGACACAAACCTTGGGTCCGTCTCGGAGCCGGCCAACTTCGTTGCGGGTAGCTTAATGGGGTGGCCCCCTGAAATATTACTGAATCCTGTGATTGCTTTGTCGTGAATGCCTCGTCGGGTTTTGATTTGGTTTTTCCGAGGTTGATCGAGTGTGTGTTGCTATTCGTGCACCCCTGCAGGGTAAATCTTTCTGAAAGCCGTGTCCGCGGTTATGGACGACTTGGAGCACAGTTTCTCGATCATAGACAAGTATAACTAAAGTAACGCTTTTAAATTGACCAAGTACTTGACTAGTAAATAGTGCAACACTCATGGAATGGTTAATAAAACTGCCAACAGATGACGGGGGTTGTTCGTCCGCTTCCTCGTTGGTAAGCGAGGAGGAGGATGGATCTGTTAATTATACTGTTATAACTGTTTTTCTTAATTCACGGACTTCCGTCTATCATTGGTTAGGTGGAAGGTTAGCGAGTATCTGTAGAATTGTTAGGTATTATCTTTTTCTACAATTGCGTCACCCCAGGTTGTGTCCCCTTTAGTGGCATAAAGACTTGCTGAGTACCCCTAGGGTCTCACACGATAAATTGTTTGATTCAGATGAACAGGTGTACCCGCAAGATGGATACTGGGTGGAAGAGACAGATCATGTTGGCAACGATCATTCGGTGTAGAGATTCCGGGAACGGGGATCCGTGTGATCTATGGGCGAGATGTGTTTATTTATGGGGCATCTTATGCCAATTTGCTTCTTATCCGTACTCGGATCTTGTTTTCCGCTTCAGCCTGATACTCTGATGTGTGATGTATGAGGAGCTATCCTAAATTATTATATCTATCTAGGACATTTGGATCTTGCCGTAGGGCGTTGCTATATTTCTATTTCTTTTAGATGGAATGGCTCTAAGGACTGTTGTATGTGGCTTGCATACATACTCATTTGTGTATGTAGTTGATCCCTTCGCCTGCCGATTACGCCGCTCGTTCTTGTCCCGTTGTCTGAAAGTGGTTAGGACGGCCGAAAGGTCTACCATGACTGGCCCTAGGCCCCGCCGTACTATTTTAACCACTTTCATTCATCCAGACATTAACTAAGAGCGTAATTTACCGAGGTAGTTACAATTGGTATCAGAGCCATCCTGTCCTTCAGGGTCTCAGCCAAAATGGTCGTTGTCAGTCTAGCAAATATTTTGGTAGTTATGTATACTAGGGAAAAACAAAGCGTGAGAGTAGGACTGCTTCCATTTTTCTTCTTACCCACCCACCCACCCTTTTCTTGTAAGGAAGTGTAACGTTTTCAATCCTCTTCTAAAATTCAAACTAGGATTCACGTGTTCTGGGTTCCGTAGTACCATAGGTTGTGTTTGTGTTTGTGTTTGTGTGTGTGTGTGTGTGAATTCCTTTTCTATCTGTTGCATCCAAATGTTATCACTATCTGCCTTTTGGTTATCAACTGTTGGTACATTCCCTATCGACAGTCCGTTGTAAACCGACGCAATCTATTCTGATTCATTGTACACCGATGCAATCTATCTTACTCTTTGTTATCCGACGTTAGCTTGTTGGGGTGTTCTTTTTCGTAGTTATCAATCTTTAGGTTCATCTTAAGAAGAAGTTGTTGGGATATGTGTTTTACTGATTCATGTGTGGAGTAATGATTTGAGTGCGGGATGGAGTCGCGACCATACCACTACTTTTGTCATTTGCTTTTGTATATTGAACTAGTAGAGTTACTAATCTTGATTCGTTAAGTGGTTTTGCGCATATAGCAGTATTTTAATGCCAAAATTTGCGGAAATTTTTTCTTTGTTAGTTTGTATACCACACTCCTTGTTCAGTCGTGTGTGTTATGCTTAATATCTTCTAGTTGCCTTGAACTTTGTTGATACTTTAATATCACCTCAATGAATTGCATTCTTTAATCTCGATTAATTCCATTTTGGTACTATTTTGGATTATTATCATTCTCCATTATAGTACTGACTTGTGTTTTATATCAATCACAGGATGGCACCACCACGCCGTTCTGAGGAGGACATACCACCTGAACTTGGGGCCGCTTTGGCAAGTATTGCAAATGCTTTGGGCACTATGCAGCAGAACCAGCAGCGCTTCGAGGAAAGTGTGAGGAGGAATGAGTTTGTTCCGCTACCTCCACCTCCCAAGCAAGGAGACATCAAGAGTTTTCTTAAGTTCAACCCACGTCAATTCGAAGTGTCTGATCAGCCACTTGATGCGGATGATTGGCTTCGTGAAGTGTCAAGGTTACTGATGACTGCGGATGTTCCCGAGCAAGAATGGGTCAAGTGTGCTACTCACCTTCTGAAGGGAGATGCAGCTCTCTGGTGGGAAAATTACCTCAAGGCAGATCTTTCTAGTTTTCAGCCTACTTGGGAGCGATTCACTGCTGCTTTCAAAGAGCAATATCTGTCAGAAATTGTCATGGAAAGGATGAAGGAAGTGTTTCTCAACCTCAAGCAGGGCACTGACAATGTCAACACCTACATCAGAAACTTCATGAACCTGTCTCGTTATGGTGGCGATGAGATATCTGATGACAAGAAGAAGCAAAAGAGGTTTAGGGAAGGCCTCAATGCTTCCATCGAATATGCAATCACTCATGCAAGGCCAGCATCTTTCCTGGAACTTCAACACACAGCTCTGCAGGAAGAAGCAAGTAGGCAAGTATTTGAGGAGTCAAAGAAACACAGCCGTGATACAGCAAGCTCTTCTGCTATGACAGCTCCTTCTAAGCGTCGTGTCTGGGTTCCTAACACCCCACCGTCGCTTCCTGTTCCACCAAGACCGTCAAGCTACGCACCAAGGCCACCAAACTCCTTCACTACGGCTCCCAGGGGCTACAACCACCACTACCCTGGAGCGCCTGGCGGAGTCCTTGGCTACGTTGCTCCACGCCCACCTGGTGCTTGCTATACTTGTGGAAACACTAGACATCAGCACTGGAATTGTCCAATGAACAACAAAGCTCTTCCACCACCACCTCCAAGACCTGCGGCAAGTGCTCCTATGATTCGTGCACCTCCACCTCGGTCTCTCAACATCAACACTAAGCCGGGTTCTACGGTTGCTCGTGCCAACTGTGTCAACGTCGCTCAAGCTGAGCATGCACCTGGAGTTGTCATGGGTATGCTTCCTGTTAACTCAGTTCCTGCACGAGTTTTTTTTGATTCTGGTGCTTCACATTCTTTCGTTTCTCACAAATTTGCAAATGAGCATGAGCTTGTTATAGACCAGCTGGATAGAAAGTTAATGGTTCTTTCCCCCGGGGCAAGATTGTTATCTACTAAGATCAGCCATGGCAATCAAATTGAGATTGGTGGTTCTTCGTTTCCGGCTTCATTAATTATTCTGGGCAATTCTGATATTGATGTTATCTTGGGCATGGATTGGTTGACAGCAAATGCAGCTGTGATTGATTGTGCTGAACGTTCGGTTTCTCCGAAAATTCCTGAAGGCCATATAGTCTATTCTCCAAGTCTGACTCCTGCAATTCAGCTTTATTCTTTGGCGGCTCTGAATGATGATGCTATGGAAGGTATTCAGAGTGTTCCGGTAGTTTGTGAGTTTCCAGATGTTTTTTCGGAAGAGTTGCCAGGTATGCCTCCGGATCGTGAGGTTGAGTTTGTCATTGAACTTGAACCTGGTACCGCTCCTATCTCCAAGCGGCCTTATAAAATGGGTCCTACTGAGTTGGCTGAACTTAAGCGTCAGTTGGATGAACAAGAGAAGTTGGGTTTCATTCAGCACAGTACTCTTCTTGGGGTAGTCCAACCATCTTTGTGAAGAAGCAAGACAAGACTGATAGACTTTGTGTTGACTATCGGGCACTCAATGCTAAAACCATCAAGAATAAATATCCCCTTCTGCGGATTAATGATCTCTTCGATCAGCTAGCTGGAGCTGTGGTATTCTCTAAGCTTGATTTGAGAAGTGGTTATTATCAAATCAAGATTCGCAAGGAAGATGTTCCCAAAACAGCTTTCACCACCCGTTATGGCCTGTATGAATACACGGTCATGTCTTTCGGTCTCACCAACGCACCTGCCACCTTCTCGAGGCTTATGAACTCGGTTTTCATGGAGTATCTTGATAAGTTCGTTGTGGTCTATCTGGATGACATTCTAGTCTATTCTAAGTCAAAAGAAGAACATGAAGAACACCTTCGGTGTGTCCTAAACAAGCTTCGTGAGAACCGCCTGTATGCAAAGTTCTCCAAGTGTGAATTCTGGCTGCCTCAAGTCACCTACCTTGGTCACGTCATCTCTGCCAAGGGCATTGCCGTCAACCCAGAAACTATTAAGACAATTATGGACTGGCTTCCACCCATAAATGTCAAAGAAGTCCGGAGTTTCCTTGGTTTGGCCAGTTACTGTCGTTGCTTCGTTCAAAACTTCTCAAAGATTGCGAAGCCGCTTACCGATCTCCTCAAGAAAGGCAAGAAATATCTTTGGACTCCTGCATGTCAAGCAAGCTTTGAAACACTCAAAGAGAAGATCACATCCACACCAGTCTTAGTTCCTCCAGATACATCAAAGCCTTTCCAGATTTTCTGTGATGCTTCATTGCAAGGATTGGGTGCGGTCCTTATGCAAGAAAAGCAAGTTGTTGCTTACGCCTCTCGATAGTTGAAGACGCATGAGATCAACTATCCTACACATGACCTCGAACTCGCAGCAGTTGTCTTTGCTTTGAAAGTATGGAGGCATTACTTGCTGGGCAACTGTTGTGAGATTTTTTCTGATCACAAGAGTCTGAAATATATCTTCACACAGCCTGATATCAACCTTCGTCAGAGGAGGTGGATTGAAACAATCAATGATTTCGATTTGACCATCAACTACACCCCGGGCAAAGCTAATGTCATGGCAGATGCCCTCAGCCGAAAAGCTTATGTCAACAATCTCATGGTGGAAGAACAACAGCCTCTATTGTGCGAAGAATTCCGCAAGCTAAACCTTGAAATTGTGGATCAAGGTTATCTTCTGAACCTTCTAGCAACACCTCTCTTGGAAGAAAAGGTCTGTTCCATTCAGCTTGGGGATCCTTACACTAAAAAGATCATCTCCAACATTCAGCTCCCGAAGTATGAGTCTTTCCACATTGATGACCAAGGCACTCTTTTCTCTGAACACCGGATGTTTGTTCCGAACTACCCGGGTTTAAGAGAGCAAGTTCTCAAGGAGGCGCATGATTCTGTTCTTTCTATCCACCCTAGAAGCACTAAGATGTACATGGACTTGAAAACACAATATTGGTGGCCTGGTTTGAAACGATATTGTGCCAAGTATGTCTCAGAGTGCGATGTTTGTCGCAGATTTAAAGCTGTCCATCAGAAACCTTCCAGTCTTCTACAGCCATTGAAGCCTCCGGAATGGAAATGGGAGAAAGTAGAGATGGACTTCATCACTGGTTTTCCAAGGTCGCAGAAAGGAAACAATGCAATCTTTGTTGTCATTGACAGGCTTTCCAAAGTAGCTCACTTCTTTCCAGTAAAGGAAACAATTTCTGCAATTCAGTTGGCTGAGCTCTATATAAACATAATTGTCTCTCTGTATGGAGTTCCTCTTGAGATCAGTTCAGTCCGTGGAAGCATCTTCACTTCCAAGTTCTGGGGAAGTTTCCAAAATGCTTTGGGGACAAAGTTAAACTTCAGCACAGCTTACCACCCTCAGTCGCAAGGACAAGTTGAAAGGATCAATCAGATTCTAGAAGATATGCTCCATGCTTGCGTTATCTCTTTCGGCATGAAGTGGGAAGAATGTCTTCCTTATGCTGAATTCTCTTACAACAACAGTTTCCAGAAAAGTCTAAAGATGGCACCATTTGAGGCTCTCTATGGTCGCAAGTGCAGAACTCCGATTGGTTGGTTGGGCGCAGGGGAAAGATTATTGTTTGGCCCCGACATTGTAACTCAAGCGGAGGAGAAAGTTCACATCATTCTTGAAAACCTGAAGATTGCTCAAAGTCGCCAGAAGAGCAATTATGACAGAAAGCACACGGACATGGAGTATGTCCCTGGTGATCTCGTTTACCTTCGTGTCACTCCCATGAGAGGCACGCATCGTTTTGGCATCAAAGGGAAGCTGGCTCCTAGATACATCGGGCCTTTCCAAATTCGTGGAGGAAGAGGAGAAGTTGCTTATGCTCTTGAGCTCCCTGATCAACTCAAAGTCCATGATGTTTTTCACATCTCTCAACTCAAGAAGTGCTTCAAGGATCCTGGCAGGACCGTGGACCATGAACTCATTAATCTCCAAGAAGACCTTTCTTATCAAGAACACCCCACAAAAATTCTTGAAGTCGCAGAAAGAAGGACTCGCAACAAGTCCATCAAGTTCTGCAAGGTGCAGTGGTCGCACCATTCCGTTGATGAAGCCACCTGGGAACGTGAAGATGAGCTCCGTGCCAAGTATCGTACCCTCTTTGAGTCTTCTTCTTCCTAGAATCTCGGGGCGAGATTCCTGTTTAGTGGGGGAGAGTTGTAGCATCCCAATTGTCTAACAATTGTAATGCTACTTGTCCTAGTAAGATATTGGCTACCTCATATATATTATTGTTGCATCATAATGATATCATGCTCATGTCATCATGCCACCTTGCATTTGAGCATCATATAAAACCCTTTGTCTTTTGGTTTTTCTCTCATATGCATTATTAATTGTATTAGCCTCTTGATATTGTATTTGGTTATTGATATATTATTCAATGCCCAAGTTGAGTTGGGGGCATATCTTTTATTTCCATTCCACCACCTTTCTCTTCCACCACCTTATAATTCCACCATCCATTAACCATGAGCTTGTATTTATTTTCTTTCGATATTTTAATTCTAGCTCATGTAGTTTGGGGTGGATTAAATCCTCTAAATTCTTGTTCTTGGATTATCTCCACTTCTTGGATATGCATAAGAATAATGCCATAATATTAATATTGTTTTCACAAAATAAATCATGGCATTATTATTTTGCATGGGCCATGCAAAAGCACCACCACCTTTAGCCATTTGGCTTTCTTTTGGTTTTAGGGATTCTTGTCTTGTGTATCATCACCATCTCTTTTCTCTCATCAGCATTATCATTTTAATCATCTACATTCATGTTTATATGAAGGATTCCTCCCATACTCCTTTCTTTCCTTTTCATGATTATTATCCTCCACCTCATCTTAGCCTAATCCAAGCCTTTTCTCTCACCCCTAGCTAGCCCTATTCCATTTTCCAATATGCCAAAAACTCCCAAAAAGATGAATTCTTGGGCTGGTTTAAATCTGAAACAAATCAAAAATATAAATCAAATCAGATGAGAAAACAAAAAGAAAGAAATAAAAAAAGGGAGAGAACCTTACCTGCAGCGCAGCCAGCAGCCCACCAGTGGCCTCGCCCATCGCGGCCCATCTCTCGGCCCACCTCCCTAGCCCGTACCGATTCACCCCGTCCTGCTCCTCTTCTCCCTCTGCCTAACGTCGTCGCCCTCCCTCTCTCTCGCAGCCGCTGACGGAAAACAGCCACGGGCAGGTGGCCGTCTAGCGCGTCAGCCACGCCGCCCGCCCGCCAGCCCTCCTCCTTATCCTCGCGCCGAGCCGCCCTCCTTTTCCCTAACCCTAGCTCTGCTCCGCTCCCTCTCCCTCCTCCCCGCCGTGCCTACCAGCCCCAGGGCGAGCCCCAGCTCAAGCCGGCACGTGAGAGAGGAGAGAAAAGGTGGCACCGAGGCCACCTTTATCTCTGCCGTGCCCCAGCTGCCTCCTCCCTCTCTCATGTCTTTCCTCCCTCCCCACGTCTCTCTGGCCTCTCCCAGATCTGGCCGAGCCGCCCCCTTCTTCCCCTTCTTCCTCTCCGACCACCAGCAGCCGACGCCGGTCGCCGCCAGCACCACCTCATCCCCGCCGTTCCAGCCGTGCAGCTCGACCTGGAGGTGGTTGAGAAGATCGAGGACGTCCTCCTGCGTTGCCCCGTGGCGGTCAGCGCGAAGGAGAGAGCCCCAACACCGCCAGTACCTCGCCGCCCGACGCCAAACCCTAGCCGCCAGTGCGCCAGCGTCCTCGCCGTACCAGCGCCTCCCCGCCCGATCCAACACCACCGCCGAGCCCGCGGTGAGCATCTCCTTCTCCCTGACAACCTCTGCCTCGCCGTACCGCCCTAGCGCCGCCGTTGTTTTTGTCGAGCGCTCTCAGTGCGCCAGAGCTCGCCACCGTCTGCAGTTCTCCCGCGTCGCAGCAAGCTCACCTAATCCCCCGCCCCTTCCCTGTCAACTCCCCTCACCCTACCGCATCGGTTGGCACCTCCGCGCGCACGCCCGCGTCCCGGAATCGATCCCCGCTCGCGCCGCGCGCCGAATATCCTCGCCAGACGAAGGAAAACGAAGAACAGTAACCGGGCCGTGGTCGATTTGCAAAAAGCCCCCCCACCTTTTTGATTCCTGCAACCCGCGCGCCTAGCGGCCCTACCTGCCAGTCACCCTGACCACCTTGCAGAAAACCCCCCGGGTTTTCCCGGCCACAACCCACGCTCCAGCCTTAGCCCCACCTGTCAGCCCCTATCTCGCTCACCGCTGACACGCGGGCCTGTGCCAGTTGGCCCACCCCGCAGCCTCAGTGGCTAGCCGAGCCGCGGTGACAAAAGTTTTCCCCGCGCGTGGTCCAGTCAGCACAAAGGCCCACCTGTCAGCGTCTGGGGTTGTTTGCGCCTGAGTAACAAAAGTTTTTCCCTGTGTCTGTTTTTAATCAAATCTTTTTCAAATTGATTTAAATTCAAATTCAATTCAGATTCAAATAATTTTTAAAATACAAATCCAAATAATACAAATAATATATGTTTAGGAATCAGAAAAATGTGAGGAATTCAAATATGCCCTTCAAAATATATTTTGAACACTTTAAATTTCGAAATGATTAAAATTACAATAAAAATGCCCTTTTCCTTAATTATTTAATAACTTTTGTTTTATAATTCCAAATTTGACAAATAATATGTCTAAATCGATCAGCGCGACGAGCCCGTTCTATCTATGCAGTTCTTGTTCTGAATTGAAACATGCATCATGTTGTCATTTAAAATCTGAACCGTTTATGACAATAAAACTTGGGCAAATAAATAATAAAGTGCTTTATTTCTTGTATCCACACCCCACCTTTGCCATGCTACTTTAATGCCATGTAATTGTGCATCATTCATCATGGCATGCTTGGTTGCTTGTTGCATTTCAATTTGTATGCCTGTGCACTTTATTTATGTTGGCCCTTGTTTGTTTGGTTCTTCTTCGAATAGACGCCCAGCATGAGAATTACCAGGAGTCACAGGAGTATTACCCAGATCCATCTCTCGCTTCAACTGAGCTACCAGGAAAGCACTACCACATGCGTGCATACATACAGTACCTATTGCCTCTATCTTATTCTTGCATCATTGAGTCACGAGTGCATCAAATTGAATCCCAAGTACTGCATAGCCTTTACTTTTAAACCACACCAAGCCTGTTCCGGTCCCATGAGCCTTTACTACAGGAGTTGTTTGAGCCATGCGAGTCGTAGAAAAGCATGAGTAGGGTATGTGAGTGTCTGATGTATAACGAGGTACCTAAACAACATAACCTGAGTAGTAATGGGATAACTAATGAAAGAGGCACCGGTGAGCAATATCTGCTATTTGGTTTTTCATGCTCACTTGTGTCCCGTAGGACCCCGAGTACTTGATTCATGTTCCTTGACTATTCGCACTATCCACATCCGGGAGGCCTTATGGACCCCCCTGAGCCAGAGCTTGATTCATTCTTATTTTCTTGGGGCCACAAGTAGTTTGGGGCTTTATTACTATCCTGTACTTATGCCATGTTACAGCTTTAATAAGATTGTGCTTGGAGCACCTGTACTGTTTTGGATCATGGAATGTTTTCGCGGTATCGACAAGCCCAATCACATTTTCGGGTTCCCAGTCGTTTACAGCCATTGACACAAACCTTGGGTCCGTCTCGGAGCCGGCCAACTTCGTTGCGGGTAGCTTAATGGGGTGGCCCCCTGAAATATTACTGAATCCTGTGATTGCTTTGTCGTGAATGCCTCGTCGGGTTTTGATTTGGTTTTTCCGAGGTTGATCGAGTGTGTGTTGCTATTCGTGCACCCCTGCAGGGTAAATCTTTCTGAAAGCCGTGTCCGCGGTTATGGACGACTTGGAGCACAGTTTCTCGATCATAGACAAGTATAACTAAAGTAACGCTTTTAAATCGACCAAGTACTTGACTAGTAAATAGTGCAACACTCATGGAATGGTTAATAAAACTGCCAACGGATGACAGGGGTTGTTCGTCCGCTTCCTCGTTGGTAAGCGAGGAGGAGGATGGATCTGTTAATTATACTGTTATAACTGTTTTTCTTAATTCACGGACTTCCGTCTATCATTGGTTAGGTGGAAGGTTAGCGAGTATCTGTAGAATTGTTAGGTATTATCTTTTGCTGCAATTGTGTCACCCCAGGTTGTGTCCCCTTTAGTGGCATAAAGACTTGCTGAGTACCCCTAGGGTCTCACACGATAAATTGTTTGATTCAGATGAACAGGTGTACCCGCAAGATGGATACTGGGTGGAAGAGACAGATGATGTTGGCAACGATCATTCGGTGTAGAGATTCCGGGAACGGGGATCCGTGTGATCTATGGGCGGGATGTGTTTATTTATGGGGCATCTTATGCCAATTTGCTTCTTATCCGTACTCGAATCTTGTTTTCCGCTTCCGCCTGATACTCTGATGTGTGATGTATGAGGAGCTATCCTAAATTATTATATCTATCTAGGACATTTGGATCTTGCCGTATGGCGTTGCTATATTTCTATTTCTTTTAGATGGAATGGCTCTGAGGACTGTTGTATGTGGCTTGCATACATACTCATTTGTGTATGTAGTTGATCCCTTCGCCTGCCGATTACGCCACTCGTTCTTGTCCCGTTGTCTGAAAGTGGTTAGGACGGCCGAAAGGTCTACCGTGAGTGGCCCTGGGCCCCGCCGTACTATTTTAACGACTTTCATTCATCCAGGCATTAACTAAGAGCGTAATTCACCGAGGTAGTTACAGTATCGTTCGCAACTGATCAGCCGGAACATGAGCTTGTTTGGCATACTTTTGGCAGCCTTTGCACGTTTTGACCAACCGTTCGGCATCTACCTTAGCTATAAGACAGAAAAATCCGTGTCTGAAAGCTTTTGCCACTAAAGATTTGGCTGCAGCATGATGGCTGCATTCGCCTTCGTGGATTTCTCGTAAGATTTCCACTCCTTTTGGAAGTACACAACACTGAAAGACCCTAGACACACTCCGCTTATAGAGCTCACCCTTTATTATTGTATAGGTTTTTCCTCGTCGGACGTTCTGTTGGCTCAGAACCTCGTCTTTGGATAATTTTCCATCCACCAAGAAATCAAGGTAGGGTTGAGTCCAGCTGAGAATTACAGCCAAGACTGCCACTAAAGGTGAGTTAGATTTGGTCGGATATTCCTCATCTACTCCTTTTATAGAGGGAACTTTGAGGTGCTCTAGAAAAGCGCCATCTGGGATCCTATTCGAGATAATGCATCTGCTTCCTCATTTTCTATTTGAGTGATGTGTTGAATCTCAAACCCTTCAAACGATCTAGATATTTCATCCACGACAGCTCTATATGCTGCCATGTGTTTATTTGCATTACAGACATCCCACACTTGTTGGGCAACAAGATCCGAATCTCCATAACACATTAATCGTCGGATGTCGATATCCTTAGAAATCTGGATTCCGTGCAGCAATGCTTCATATTCAGCAATGTTGTTTGTTGCCGTGAAGTGGATCTGCAACACATAAAAAAATTATCTCCTTTGGGTGATTTGAGCACCACGCTAGCCCCCGAGCCCCGAAGCACCTTAGACCCGTCAAAATGCAAGGTCCAGTATTCCGATTCTAGGAGGGTCATATTCTCCGTTGTCTCTGTCCAATCATTGACAAAGTCAGCGAAATTTGGGATTTGATTGTTGTACGAGGTTTGTCCTTAATGTCGAAAGCTGAAAGCTCTATGCCCCATTTTGCGACACATCCTGTAGCATTGTTCTTGTTGATTATATCTCTCATGGGAGTTGTGCTCACCATGGTAATTGGATGTTCCTGAAAGTAATGCGATAACTTCCGGGATGCGAAGAACACACCGTAAGCCAGCTTTTGGTACTGTGGATACCGCTGCTTTGATTCAGTTAGGACTTCGCTGAGGTAATAAGTCAGACGCTACACCAGGTGTTCCTGTTTTTCCTCTAGTCTCTCCACCACCATGACGACACTGATGACTCTGTTTGTCACAGCGAGATTGAGCAACATCAGTTCATGAGGTTCCGGTGCTGCAAGGATAGGAGCAGATGAGAGTAGTGCGTTAAGGTCTTGTAGTGCAGTTTCAGCTTCGTTAGTCCAAACAAACTTTTTAGTTTTTTCAGGAGCTTGTAGAGTGGTGCGGCTCTTTTGCCGAGCCGCCTTACAAACCGACTGAGTACAGCAATGCAACCAGTTAGCCTTTGAACGTCTTTCAGGCGAGTTGGCCTAGAAATATTTACTATAGCCTTAATTTTGTCTCGGTTCACCTCTATGCCTCTTTGAGACACGATGAAACCTAAAAAATTGTCGGTTGGTATTACAAAGAAATATTTCTTCGGGTTAAGCATTATGTTGTATTTTTGTAGATTAGCGAACGTTTCCTCCAAGTCAGAAATTAAGGTTTCCTTCCTTTTGGACATCACCGCTATGTCGTCCACATATGCATGTACATTGCGTCCGATTTGATCGTGGAGGAAACGCTGCATAGTGCGCTGGTACGTAGCTCCTGCGTTGTTGAGCGCAAAGGGCATCGTAACGAAACAAAAGATTCCGAAGGGGGTTATGAATGAAGTTTTGACTTTGTCTGACTCCTTCATCCGAATTTGGTGATAACCGGAATATGCATCGAGAAAATATAGGAATTCCGAGCCTGCCGTAGAATCAATAACTTGATCAATTCTAGGCAGAGCGAACAAATCTTTGGGACAAGCCTTGTTCAAGGCAGTATAATCAACACACATGCTTAAATCAGTGGTGTCCTTTTTAGGGACCATTACAGGATTGGCTGACCACTCAGTGTGGATGACCTCTTCTATGAATCCGGCTAACTCGAGCCGAGCTAGTTCCTTAGCTATTGATTTTCGCTTTTCATCGCTGAAACATTGTAAGGACTGTTTGACGGGTTTAGCGTTTGGGTGTACATTTAGAGAGTGCTCGGCAAGTTCCCTAGGTACTCCGGTCATGTCAGATGGCTGCCATGCGAAGATATCTTGATTTGCTTGGAGGAACTTGACGAGCGCACTTTCCTATGTGCTATCTAAACCAACACCTATCTGGGTCACCTTGGAGGGTCATCATCCTTCAACGGTGTTGTCTTCGACTCTTCTGATGCTTTGAACTCCGGAGTCGGCTTTGTCACCTCCTTCTTCGTTGCGGGCATCTCGGATGGGTCGATGGTCTTCTTGATCTCCTGGTACTCCTGAGCATGCAGTACGGCTTCAGAAAAGGTGGCATTTCCGTCCTCGCATTCTCGTGCTTTCTTTGGGTCTCCTCTGATGGTGATCATGCCCTTTGAACCTGGAATTTTCATCATATTGTAAATGTAACACGGACGAGCTATGAAAGCCTAGTAAGCCGGACGTCTGAGTATAGCGTGGTATGCGCTCTTGAATGGGACCACTTCAAAAGAAAGTGCTTCCGTCCGGTAAATCTTTGGAGTTCCAAAAGTAACATCCAAAGTGATCTCACCTAGGGAATTTTCTTGTCTTCCTGGGATAACCCCGTGAAAGATCACAGAGCTATGATTCAGCTGAATCTCCGAGATCCTCATCCGACGCAGCATTTTGATGTAGAGGATGTTGATGTTGATGCCGCCGTCCATGAGAGTCTTGGCGAAACCATAGCCGTCAATAAGTGGATTGACGACCAAGGCGTATTTTCCTCGTCTATGCAACTTACGCGGATGATCAGCGCGGTCAAAGGTGATTGTCACTTTCGACCAGTCCAAGGATTGAGGGAAAGCCAGAACAGTTGCATTGAGATCATGCAAAACTGCCTTCTTGACCTTAGTTGGTTAAGACCCAAGGAAAGTGACATAAGTGTCTTTCTTTGTTGGGAAGTTCTTATTTCCATCTGACCTGGGATTCGAAGGGTCAGCTTGCTCCATGTCAGAATCTTCCTTGGTCTCCTTTTATTTTTGGGATTCTTTTTTCCCTTCTTCCGCTTAGCCCTGTAGCTAGCGGAATTGTCTTTCTTGATGTTGTCATTGAAACGACACTCAACATTTGTGTGGGACGAGCCCCCGTTGGCATCTAAGTGATGCACACACGGATTGTTGGAAATATTGCCCCAGGAGTAGGTTTTGCCAAGTTGCTGGTTTCCTCTACCCTGGACTCTTGACGTCCCTCGACCACGTCCGCGGCCGCCTCTACGCCCTCCTCGTCCTCCAGACCTGAAAGTAGTAGTGACAACTGCGGTTTCGGCATTGGGCTTTTCTTCCGAGGTGTTCATGCGCTTCTGAGCTTGTTGCTTTGGCTGTTTTGCCGACTGTGGTACCGCGAGGATGTTTAGTAGTCCTTCTGCATCATCATCGGCATCTGCATATTTCCTTGCCGTTTCTATCATCTCTCCTAGATCACTGACATTGTCGCACTTCAAAAGGTGACATAGTAAACCAATTGGGAGTCCTGTAATGAAAGCTTCAATCGCAGTTTGATCATTTACCCCTTCGCAGGAGTTCTTGGTTTCGATCCATCATCCGAGGTAATCTCAGTAAGTTTCTCCGGCTTTCTGGGTGCAACGTTTTAGGTCTCCTACCATATAGGGCCTTCGATATGCGCGCTCAAAATTCTGAAAGAATGCGCTTTGTATGTCATACCAATCGTGGATGGTGTTCTCCGGAAGTTGATTGAGCCATGATCGTGCCATCTTTCGCAGCATAAGTGGGTGATATCGGGCTGCGACTAGGTTGTTTTTGCCTTTGGCGATGTAGCAAGCCTAGAAAAAAATCCTGGAGCCAGGTATCTGGCCTAGCTACACCGTCATAGGGTTGGATGTGTCTTGAGATGGTGTCTGGGAATCTTGTTTCTTGAATGCGCGGTCGGAAGCATTTTGGACCCATGTAGATGTTATTCGACTCGTAGCGCCACGCCTCTATGTTATAGTTGATCCGGTGTCTTGCGTAAGTTGGTGATAGGGAATGCCGTCTAGGTTGTTCGTTGTGGCTGCGGTGCCTTGGAGCCGGACTTGTGCTTCTGCCACCACCTCCTCCTCCACGACACCCTCCTTAGCCTCCTTGAGAGCCATTGTAATGGCTGCTTGGCGGAGAGGGTGGTGCAGGTGGGTTGTTTCCGGCTGATCGCTGGCCCCCATTCAGAGCGTCATTATTTCGGTTCCGGGGAGGATCTTCATTACGACGAGCCCCCTGCCAGCTTGACTCGGCACTGTGTCCGTCGTTCCTTTGTCCATGTTCCCCCACCATGGTGGGGTTCAACCAGACGGCTTGTATGTCTTGCAGGTGGCATCCTTTGTCGGTCCTCCTCCCGACATTGCTCTTTATCCTCTTTCCTGCGATTGCTCGACTCTCGTCGGGGAGGGTGTCTTGGAACTAGTGCCGCAACTGCGTCTCGCTCTGTGGCTGGGGCAACATTGCTCCAGTCACGTGTGGTTCTGTGCGTTTCCCTGATGATCTGATTCTTGAGTAGTTATCTTCCCGATGGTCAGAACGGTAATGCTGTTCCGAGACCCGTTCGGGCCTAATGTCATTCCAGGCCGGATCCGTGCGACATTGGTCTGATTGAGAGACCAGTTTTCCACTTCCGGATTTCGCGAGCCTCTATTGCTCTAGACCTTTGGTGAGCAGCTTCACGCCCAACCGGACTTGATCTGGGTTTAGATTGTTCGCCAGGATATCTCGAGCTGCAGCCGTATTTTGCACTGGTGTTGGATACACCAGATCTCCCTTGCTGTCGAGCTGAGGTGCCCTTGGGTCTCCCTCAAAGAGGACTTTGTGGACCTCCAGATATTTGTCGGCCCGCACGTGTCTTTTCCGGGTCTTCTGGTCTTGTAGAGAGTTCAAATCCTCCGCAGACGCAATGCGCTTCTTTTCTTCCATAAGGTTGTTAGCCTCATCGAGGAGTACTTGACGACGCGCTTCTAGGGCTTGTGCCCTTTCTTCCAATTTTGCAGGTGTAATGTAACACCCTCGAATCGGCCCTATCCAGATTTTAGCGCTTCCCGCCAAACCCGCATATAAACGATTCAAGGACGCCCACCAGACACTTGCGTGCGGGTGGAAAACAAAGTAATATCATTACACAATAGTACACGATGGAACCCACAGAACATATATATACAACAACGACTCTAGGAGTCAAGAATACAGATATACAATACAAAGATCCAAATCACCTTGAAAACGATACAACCTTTGAGTACGGACAAGAGCCTTGAAGAATAACCAATGGCGTCCATAACCCTGCCCAGGCCAAGATGGAAGGGTAACCCTGCTAGCGACATCGATCTCATACCTGCTAAAACAAAAGGGGTGCCGACAAAGGGCAAAGGAAAAAAGGGAGCGGTCATTACTGAGGCCAGTACACGGCAAGTCTAGAATTTGGCGGCTCTCACCTACATAGGTATGGTGGACTAAAGCGGCAGCGAAGCATGCACTAAACATCCTATAGAGACTCAATACAACTGCCGGCTATAAGAGAGTGTGGCATCCCGCTAAAACCACTATTAGAAAATCGCTGCGTTTTTGTGCATTGCATCATCACGACCGCATGCTCATGTCATCATGACACATTGCATTTGAGCATCATCATCATCATGCATGGTTTGTCTCAAAACGATTTTCGAAAAGCATGGTTTTGTTTTCTAAACACCCTGTCTTTATTTCAAATTAAAACCGGATCTCCGGATTATTTTGTTTCGCCTACAAACAGATTTCAAACTCCCCGTTTTAAACAAATAAAATATCTATATTATTTTAGGGGGCAGCCGAACCGGGCCGAACCGACCTAGCTGGCCACCCCCAGTAAACAAAACCAGATCAGACCTAGCCCTACCCTTTTTCCTACCTACCCCAACCCCTCCTAATCCACCCCTACCCTATCCACCACCTGCCTCCTCCAATTTTTTTACCTCCTAGCCACCACCTACGCGCCTCCCGTTTCCCGCTCCTGCCTGGCCACCCGCCCTCCTTCTCTCCCTGCTCGCGGGCCCCACCCATTGCCTTCCTATCCCGCAGGAGAGAGAGCACCTGCTCTCCCGACCGCCTCGCGTCGAGCGCACTCCCGGGCCCCACCTGCCCTGCCTTTTTTTCCTCCCACACCTGTCGCGCCAATTCCGCGTCGCAGCCCCGCCACCTGATCCTCCTGGGCGCGATCCCCAATTTCCCCCGGTCCCACCTACCGCGGACCCGCCCGCACGCTCCCATCGCCTCCTTCCCCCGTCCTCGCTCACCTACCCTGCCTCCACTCGACCCCTTCCGCAATCCTCTCCTCCATCCCCGCGTCCTCCTATCTGTCTTCCCCACCACCTCGCAGCTCTGACGCCGCCGGGCCTCCTCTCACCGGACGCCCCTCGTCGCCTTCCCCAACACACCTTAACGCCGCCACCATCCTCTCCCGCCAGCGAGCACCACCGTCTCCCTCCTGCCGCATCCCTGCCGCCTCCTCCGCTGGCGGCGTGCCCCACCTCCGACCACCTCTCCCCTTCGCCGCCTCCTCCCGATTCGAGTAGCCGCCGCCAGGGCATGGCGCTCCGCCTCCGGCCGCCCTGTAGCGCCGCCCGGCTCGACCTTGCCCGACCTTCCTCTGCCAGCCTCGTCCCCGCGTCACCTCGAGCCCGCCGCACCTCGAGCTTGCCATGGCGCCGCCGTCCAGCGCCTCCTTCCTCTCTGGCCTTGCTGTCTACGACTCACCCTTCCTGGCGCTGCCACGTCCCCGTCGTCCCTTCCAGCTTGACCCCGCCGTCCCGAGCACCACCACGCGCCTGCCAGGACCTCGCCACCATCGCGTCAAGCCCCAGCAGCGACCCTGTCAGCCTCCATCCCTCGTCGCAAGTGACAACCCTTTGCTCTGACGCGGTTGGCAACAGTCATCCGCCTTGCTGCTCTAGGACTCTGTCTCCTGTTTTTGTGTGTTGCTAGTGTGGGAGATGTGCTAGTTATCCAGGGGTGAGGTACACATGTTGTGCATGATGGTACCTGATGGAGTGGTGCCACTCGAACAACCACCGACAAGAATACCATGACAAGATCTTCTGAGTCACCCGAAGGACCAAGACGAACACCCGAAGACAGATCCTGGAGTTCGAGGCCCGAACCTGATGAACCCTCAACATTGAACCCTCGGAACAACAAGTTCTCCATCCTAGATTTGATGCGCCGGATCGACATGATCTCCCGGTGCCGAACCCAAGACCGACAACGTCACCCGAGAACTCCGACAAGGTCGCCAAGTTCTGCATCCCGCATGCCAAGACCGACTCGATGGCGCGGACTCGACAAGATCTTCGTGACGACAAGATCGACACCGGCCAGGGCGGATCCGATGATCCTCCGACGCCAAACCAAGTCCTTCTTCTTGGAATGCCATGCTCTCCTTCCGTTGTCCGAGACCGATCCCATCGAACCGCTCGCCGTCAAACCCTGAGTCAGACCCCGAACCCCCGAAACCCAAGATCTTCCGAACCCAGATGTGTGAACCTTTTCCCAAGACCCTATTTTATAAATGCTATATATAAAACTGTCGCATATTAATTTGTTCATGCATGCATATCTGTCTGTGGTTTGGGGGCATTATGCCGATTCACCTTCTAATTAAATATGGAGTCTATATGCGGGATATCTTTGTCTTATTCCGAACTCCATTTAAATTTGTGTAGCGAACCGATGCCCTGTTTTTCCTTGTTAATCCAACATTTAATTTGCGGGGTAGATAAATAACTCGAACCTATTAATTAATTGTCGGGACCCCGGTTCCGCTTAATTTTGACTAGTTGCACCGCATCTGTGCCATGCCATGCATCATATCATAAGCATGCCGGATCTTCTGCCGTAGTATTAAATATTGCATCCGGTGTTTCTTCTAGTGTTTGCTTCTTCGCGGATTAGGCCGATGAGTTGATGCAAGTATCGAAAAGTTCTCTAGATATGAACCTTCCGCAGTGTTTCCCAGGCAAGCATCTCCCCCTTTCTACCTATTTTGCATTTATTGTCTTTATTTCCTCCTGTTGATCTATTGCTATTTGTGTCGCGATGCTTTAGTGTTCCGTACCAGATATATCCCTTGCAGCCTTTATATTGCCTTGGACACATCCTATTGCCTATTGTTTGATAGATAGTCAGTCTTGCGAGTCGTAGTCGCTTGCTCATGTGCTGGTTCGCGTCGTTGTTGTTCCACCGTTGACGGAAGGTTGGCTTATGCTTAATGGTGGAGATGCTTTACGGTGGAGTTGATCATGACTTTAAATACAACTATTAAATTGTTGGGATAACTAATGAAAGAGGCACCGGTGGGCAATATATGCTATTTGGTTTTTATGCCCACTTATGTCCCGTAGGCCCCGAGTACTTGATACCTGTTCCTTGACTATTCGCACTACCCACATACGGGAGACTCTATGAATCCCCCTTAGCCAGAGCTTGATTCATTTCTTATTTCTTGGGCCCACAAACTAGTTTGGGGCTTTATTACTATCCTGTACTTATGCCATGCTTTACTGCTTTATTTAAGATTGTGCGTGGAGCACCTGTACTATTTTGGATTGTGCCACGTTTTCGCGGTATCGACAAGCCCAGTCACACTTTCGGGTTCCTAGTCGTTTACAGCCGTCGTCACAAACCTGGGTCCGTTCCGGAGCTGGCCAACTTCGTTGCGGGTAGCTTAGTGGGGTGGCCCCCTGAAATATTTCATCAATCCTATGATCGCTTTGTCGTGAAAGACTCACTGGGTTTTGAGTTGGTTTTTCCGAGGTTGATCGTGTGTGTGTTGCTATTTGTGCACCCCTGCAGGGTAAATATTTCTGAAAGCCATGTCCGCGGTTATGGACGACTTGGAGCACAGTATCTCGATCATAGACAAGCATAACTAAAGTAGTGTTATAAATTTGACTTAATATGTGACTAGTAATTAGCTTCACTACAATGGAATGGATAATAAAAATTCCAACAACTAGTGGATCTGTGGTTATCTGTGTCATACTATAACTGCCTAGTAAGTATTGTAACTCCAATGGAATGTAATAAAAGTGCCAACAACTGCTGGGTTTTGGGATTCCTCAGGACAATTATATTTGACTAGTAAATGTTCCAAATACAACGGAATGGAGATTAAAACTGCCCACTACTTATGCTATCAGGATGATTCATGCTATCTATATCTGACTAGTAAGTGCTTCAATTATAATCGAATGAATAAAACTGCCAACTGTGTGAGTTCCTCGGTTTGACTTCCTCGTTTGGTCTCGAGGGGGAATACTAGGATGGGTATGTTTCGTGTTACTATCAGGTTGGGTCCGGATAGGTCTTTCTTATCCCTCTCTAATAGCCGATAGTTGTACTGAGTCTCTATAGGTTGTTTAGTGTTGCTGTGCCGCCGGTTCAGTCCACCATACCTATGTAGGAGAGGACCGCCGAATTCTAGCCTCGCCGTGTACTGGCCTCAGTACTGACGCTCCTCTTTTTCCTTTGCCCCTTTGTCTTCACCCCTTTTGTTTTAGCAGGTTTGAGATCGACGTCGTTAGCAGGGTTACCCTTCCGGCTTGGCATGGGCAGGGTTATGGATGCCATTGGTTATTCTTCAGGGCTCTTAGACCCATTTGCATCTTGTCCGTAGTCGGACGCTGTAGTGATTCCAAGGTGATTTGGATCTTTGTATTGTATATCTGTATTCTTGACTCGTTGACTCGTTGTTGTATATATATCTGTTCTGTGGGTCCCATCGAGGACTATTGTGTAATGGTATTACTTCGTTTTCCACCCGCACGAAAGTGCCTGGTGGGCCTCCTTGAATCGTTTCTATGCGGGTTTGGCGGAAAGGGCTAAAACTTGCATAGGGCCGATTTGAGGGTGTTACAGAGAGGGATAAGAAAAACCTATTCAGATCCAACCTGATAGTAACACCAAAACATACCCATCCTGGTGTTTCCCCCTTGAGACCAAACAAGGAAGTCAAATCGAGGACCTCACACAGTTGGTAGTTTTATTCATTCCGTTATAGTTGCAGCACTTACTAGTCAGATATAGATAGCATGAGTCATCCTAATATCATAAGCAGTGGGCAATTTTAGTTAACCATTCCATTGTAGTTGTAATACTTACTAGTCAGATACAATTAGCATAGGACATCCCAAACCCAGCACTGGTTGGCACTTTTATTTACTCATTCTACTGTAGTGAATCTGATTACTAGACATGTCAAAGTCAAATTTATAGGACTACTTTAGTTATAGTTGTCTATGATTGATATACTGTGCTCCAAGTCGTCCATAACCGCGGACACGGCTTTCAGAAAGATTTACCCTGCAGGGGTGCACAAATAGCAACACACACACGACCAACCTCAAGAAGAACCAAATAAAACACAACAAGGCCTCACGACAAAGCATTTACAAGATTCATAAATCATTTCAGGGGGCCACCCCACTAAGCTACCCTCAACGAAGTTTGCCGGCTCCGAGACAGACCAAGGGTTTATGACAATGGTTGTAAACGACTGGGAACCTGAAAGTGTGACTGGGCTTGTCGATACCACGAAAACATTCCACGTACCAAGACAGTAGAAGTGCTCCACGCACAATCATAAATAAAGCAGTAAAGAATGGCATAAGTACATGATAGTAATAACGCCCCAAACTACTTTGTGGCCCCAAGAAATAAAGTACGAATCAAGCTCAGGCAAAGGGGATTCATAGAGTCTCCCGTATGTGGATAGTGTGAATAGTCAAGGAACAGGTATCAAGTACTCGGGGCCTATGGGACACAAGTGAGCGTGGAAGAACCAAATATTAGCTATTGGCCACCAGTGCCTCTGCATTAGTTATATCTATTCCCAGCATTTTAATTATCAGTTGAAATTAAAGTCATGATCATCTCCACCATTAAGCATGTGCCAACCTTCCAACAATGGTGGAACAACAACAACGTGAAGCAGCACCTGAGCAAGCAACTACGACTCGCAAGGCTAACTATCTATCAAACAACAGACAATAGGATGTGTCCAAGGAAATATAGAGGATGCAAGGAATATAAATGGTGCACGGAAACTAAAGCATCGCAATACGGATAGCAATAGATCAACAGGAGGAAGTAAAGACTATAAAAGCAAAATAATAGAAAGTGGGAGAATGCTCGCCTGGGGAACACTGCCGAAGATCCAGATCTGAAGGACTTGTCGATACTCGCATCCACCCAACATCCTAATCCGTGAAGAAGCAAACACTAAAAGAAACACCGGATGGACTATTTAATACTACGGCAGAAGATCAGGCATGATGCATGTATGACATGGCAAAGGTGCGATGAACTAGGCAATATTAAGCGGAACCAGGGCCTGACAATTAATTAATAGATTCATGTTGTTTAGGTACCCCTCAATTTAAATGTTGTATTAACAAGGCAAAACATGGCATCGATTCGCTACACAAATTTAAATGGGGCCAATATAAAGCTAGATTTTCCCGCATATGGACTCCGTATTTACTTTAGGTGAATCGTCAAAATACCCCAAAGCATATGCAACCATGTTCAATTAATATGCAACAATTATATGTCATTATAAAATAGGGGCCTTGGAAAAAGGGATCACATTAGGGTTCAGCACCGATGGTCTTGGGGTTCGACGGGGGCGGTCTTCGAACTCCGGGAATGGGGTCTTCGGGTCCGGCCATCGGATCCATGCAGGAGGTCATGGCGTTCCGGGATGAAGAACTTGTCGTTCCGAGGGTTCGGTCTTCGGCATCAGACAGCCTTGCATTGGTTGTCTCTTCTTTGTGGCCATAGCACCAACACAGACACGGTATAGGCATTGTGTAACCCTCACAAAATCGACACTATGCCTTCATCAGAAAATCACCACCATCATCGATTGTCGTTCTTGTCATCGCATACACGGTGTAGCTTCACACACATTGCCATCCAATCTTCATCAACAAAAGACCCCACCACATCTTCGCAGCAACACCTCAAGCGGCAACAACTAGAAATCAAGCAGTGGCATTCCTGGTGATGTGGAGGTGCTCGACACGGGGACAAGGCCGAACTGGGAGGCGGCCTTCGGGGCTCTGCTCCGGACGACGTCCTTGGCGGTGGGTAGAGGTAGGCCGGCGAGCGGGAGGAGCTTGGGTCGGGGAAGCAGTGCTTGCTGCCAGGGCGACGAGGGAGAGGGCGCCCATGGAGGCACCGAGGCGGCCCGACGGGGGGCTCGGGCGGTGCGATGGAGGCATTGGAGGAGGGGTGCAGCGTCACGGTGGCCGGGAAGCTCGATGGGGAGGGCTCGAGGAAGGGATCGCAGGCCGGGCAACGACGGCGGACACCGGAGTCCCGCGCGGCTGTAGAGAGGAAACTTCCAGGGGCAGGGCAGCTAGTAGGGTCACGGACGACGGAGAAGCGGGGCCCGCACGGCCGGCAGAGAGGAAGTAGGGTGGTGGCTGGAGCTCTGTCGGATCAAGGCCCAAGCGGCAGCCACTGGGTCGTGCAGGCGGCAGCGGGATTTGGGGAGGAGCGCGCGGTGGTTAACGGGTTTAGGGGAGGAACCACAGGGTAGGGTGGCACCTGCGAGAGGAATGGGGATGAGGCGGGGTCGGTTGCGTGATGGTAGGGCCAAGGCGCGGGGATCAGGGTTGTGTCGCTCGCGGGGCTAGCGCCAGGTGGGGCGGGCAGGTGAGTGAGGCAAGGGATCGAGCGAGAGCAGGGTGTGAGCGATGGTTGGTGGCCAGGGGGCATCGCGTCGGGTGGGGCTGGGGCGCTGGGTCGCGTCGCGATCGGTGGTTGGTTGGCGGCGGCAGAGAGTGGGATGGATGGGGGTGTAGCTTAGGGTTTGGGGTGGCTCTTGCTGGGGTGGTAGGTGGCTAGCCGGCTAGGCCACTTGGGCCTGTTCGGTTGGCTGCCTCCCCTAGTTTTATATAAATATTTCATTTTTCTCTTTAGAACAAAAGCTTTTTTGTAAATAGTTTGTATACAAAATAATATCCGGAGGGACCGAGTTTTACATTTGAAATAAAGAGGGAGGCAAATAGAAATAAGGATAGGCTTTTAGAAGATAGCTTTAGTCGAACCATGCATGACGACATGATGGTGCTCAAATGCAATGTGGCATGATGACATGAGCATGTGGTCATGGTGATACACAAAAGGAAAACAACACGCGATTTTCTAGTAGTGGTTTTACCGGGGTGTTACATGTAAGCTCTACAGCTATAGGGATAGGCGTAGTTAACGCATCATCGACGAGTTTACGGGCACCAGTGGTAACCACATATCCATCCACTGGAGTTTTCTTTGGCTCGTCTGGGATTAGGGCTCCATCCGAGTCTTCCTCATATCCTTCGGCAACCACTTCATCCACTGGAGGATCTTTCACCGGGGTCTTGTTCGTCTTGTTCATCTTCTTTGCCTTCTTGGCAGCGCCGGTAGCAAAGACGGCTTTGGGTTCGTTTCCCAGAGTCAAGCTCTAATCGGTACTTTCGGACATTTGGACGTCGGGATTGTCTCCGAGATCCATGTCATCCTGTGCTTTGGGAGAGTTTTCTCCGGATCCTTCGTCCATGGCTTCTCCTTCTTCTGCAGCTATGGAGTTGAACTCCTCTTCATATTCTGCGAAGAACTTTCGGAAATTTGCCGACATCATGGAATCATCCGAAGATGCCGGTAAGTCGGTGTTTGTTCCGATCGCCTCTAGCACCGAGTCTTCGTTGTCTCTAGACTCGGTAGAGCCGGATCCGGATCCAACATATCGACAAAGTGCGACGCGTGCGTCCCGAGTTAGTTGCGGCTTTCATCATGGGCTTCCTCGAAACGCCTGATGGTCTCGAGAACCTCATCCACGCCTGCGCCTTGCAGCATTATACGCCTCAACATGTGCCTCATGAAGGGTTGATCTATTCCGGCATTGGCAGAGCCGAAACCAAAGTTATTGTCTTGCTCCTCTTGGATTTCAACCTCAACGGGCAGATCGATCTGGGATTCGGTCTCGCTAGGGAGATCCACTCTAGTTTCAACTTGCACCACAAGATCTGCTTCAGGCTCAGCTTTCTCCACTATCTCCTCAATAGGTGCGGGCTGGGTGGGATTAGGTTTTTCCAAGATCCGGAACTCTGCCGCCTCCACGGACAAAGTGGACCCAGAAACTTCTTATGCCTCTATCATCACCGTTGGGGTGGGTGGGGCAGGTTCAGCGAAACCGATGTAAACATTGATCTCACCAAAGGACATGATGGTGTAGGCAGTCATGGCCTCCTTAGCCGGAATCCAGGTCTCGTCGAGAACAATGAGAGAGATGTCGGTGGTGTAGAGGACGCAACCGACGGAGATGGTCTCGCCGATTCTGATTCTTGTAGATTCCGCTCAGAACACATATATGAATCTCACTTGCCCCACGGTGGGCGCCAACTGTCATCAGATTGATGACAACTACACCATGAGGGGTCCTCGAGGCGTGCGTAAGAGAGGGGTGTGAGACGTATGGTGTTCCGGTACGGCGATCACACAAGTTTGGTTCGAATCCACCGGCTTTGGACGGATCCTACTCCTACTAGCAATCTGGTAATACGGCAGAGCCGGAATATGGGTTAGAAGGGTTTCGCCTGTGCGATTTGAGATTGTAGACTATTGTGAGGTTCCCTAAAGGCTTAACCTAGGATGGCTTATATAGATACCCGACCTAGGGTTTACATAAGAGACCTATCCGGCTATGACTAAGAGTCGGTTACAAAGTACATCTTGAACTACAAGTTACATAACAGGCTTATGTCGGTAAGTCTTCTAGGCCTTCCCGTAGCCGGACTGGACTCCATCTCTTCTCCCTGACTAGGCCGCCCATGAAGTAAAGCTCTAACCCGAAGTGGGTCACCCTAGTCAATGAGGCACGGTGAGGATACCAGGAAAGTATATCCCCAACACCCAGATTTGACTCGAACTACTCAAATCTTTGACATTTGACCCCCTTTTAATATATATTTCGACTTAAATAATTTTTTAAATCCATAAATTCAAATAATACATATAATATATGTTATTGATCAGAAAAATTCCAGGAATTCAAATATGCCATCCAAAATAGTTTTTGAGCAATTTAAAATTTTGAAATTATTTAATTGCAAATAAATGCCTTTATCTTCATAAATTCATAACTTTAAATCCATAATTCCAAATTCGACAAATAATATGTCTAAATCGATCAGCACGACGAGCCTGTTCTGATTATGCATCCCATGATATGAATTGAACCATGCATAATATAAATATTAAGTATACAACAATGTTTATGGCAGCAAAAGTTGACTAAAAACTTAATAAAATGCTTATTTCTTATTCCTACACCTCACCCATGCCATGCTATATTATACCATGCAAATTATGCATAATTTCATCATGGCATACCTTGTTTGCTTGTCTCATATATTCATAAGTCTGCGCACTTTATTTATTATGGCCCTTATGTGTTTGGTTTTTATCTAGATAGACGCTAGGGAAGGAGAATACCAGGAGCCTCAGGAGTATTACCTGGATCCTCCCTATTCTGCAACTGAAATGCCAGGCAAGCAATTCCACATGCTTGTATACATATAGTACCTATGCTTCTATCTTACTCTTGCATCATGGACTCACGATTGCATTTAATTGAATTCTAAGTATTGCATAGCCTTTACATATTAACCCCACTGAATCTTGTATCCTCAATCCCATGAGCCATTACTACAGGAGTTTTTTGATCCATGCGAGTCGTAGAATTGCATGTGTAGGGTTTGTGTGAGTGTTTGGAAACGAGGTACCTAAATAACTTAATCTGAGTAGTAATGAGATAACTAATGAAAGAGGCATCGGTAAGCATTATCTGTTATTTGGTTCATTAAGCTCACTTGTGTCCCGTAGGACCCCGAGTACTTGATTCATGTTCCTTGAGTATTCGCACTACCACATACGGGAGACTCTATGGACCCCCCTTCGCCTGAGCTTGATTCACACTTTATTTCTTGGGGTCACAAACTATTTTGGGGCTTTATTACTATACTGCACTTATGCCATGCTTTACTGCTTTATTTACGATTGTGCGTGGAGCACCTGTACTGTTTAGGAATTGTGTAATGTTTTCACGGCATCGACAAGCCCAGTCACACTTTCGGGTTCCTACTCGTTTACAGCCATTGGCACAAACCTTGGGTCCGTCTCGGAGTCGGCCAACTTCGTTGCGGGTAGCTTAATGGGGTGACCCATGAAATAATTTATGAATCCTGTGAATGCATTGTCGTGAGGCCTTGTTGCGTTTTATTTGGTTCTTCCCAAGGTTGATCGTGTGTGTGTTGCTATTTGTGCACCCCTGCATAGTAAATCTTTCTAAAAGCCATGTCTATGGTTATGGACGACTTGGAGCACAGTTTCTCGATCATAGACAAGCATAACTAAAGTACTGCCTTTAATTTGACTAAGACATGACTAGTAAATAGTGCAACACTCATGGAATGGTTAATAAAATTGCCAACAAATGGGATGTTCTTTCGCCTTCTTATCAGTAAACGAGAAGGAGGACGAGCAAGGTTATTTATGTTTCTTATATCATTGTTGTTATAAATTAATGAGCGTCCATCCATCTTTGGTTGGGTCGATGTGTAGCATGTCTCTATAGAATTGTTTAGTTATTATCTTCCGCTGCAATTGCGCCACCCCACGTGGTTCCCTTTAGATGCATTAAGACTTGCTGAGTACCCCTAGGGTCTCATACGATAAATATTTGGTGCAGATGGACAATTATACTCCCAGGAAGGTTACTGGGTTGAGGAGACGGATGATGGTGGCAACGACTATCCGGTGTAGAGATTCCGGGGATGAAGATCCATTCGACCTGTGGGCGAGATGTGCTTATTTTTAGAGCACCTTATGCCAATTTGCTTCTTATCCGTACTCGGATCATGTTTTCCGCTTTCGCTTGCTACTATCTTGATTGATGTATGAGGGTGTATCATAAACTATTATATCTATCTAGGACATTTGGGTCTTGTCGTATGGCATTGAATATTTCTGTTGCTATTGTTTCTAGATGGTGTGACTCTGATGTCTATTGTAAGTCGCGGACATACATACTCATTTGTGTATGTCATGATCGCGTTACCTATCGACTACACCGCTCGCTCTTGTCCTGATGTTCTTGAAAGTGGAAAGGGTGGTCGGTCGGTATCGTACCCTGCTCCGCTTCAACGGGCCTACACGTGGGTGCCCTTGGGCCTCCATGGTAGAATCCCTTATCCACGTTTGGGTTCATCCAGACTCATGCTTAGAGCATAGGGTCTGAGGTATTAAAATTGGTATCAGTGCCATTCCGCCCTTCAGGGTCTCAGCCAAGATGGTCGTTGTTAGTCTAGTAAATATTTTGGTAGCTATGTATATTAGGGAAAAAATAAACGTGACAGTAGGACTGCTTCCATTTTTCTTCTTACCCACCCACCCACCCACCCTTTTTCTGGTAAGGAAGTATAACGTTTGTCTATCCTCTTCTAAAAATTCAAATTAGGATTTACGTGTTTGGGGTTTCCGTAGTACCATAGGATGTGTGTGTTAATCCCTTGTCTGTTTGTTGCATCCAACCTTGCTTCGCAATCTTCCTTTGGTTATCAATTGTTGGTACATTCCATACCAATAGGCTTATTTGTATACCGATGCATTCTATCTGATTCTTTGTAAACCGATGTGATCTGTCTTACTCTTTGTTAATCGACACAATCTTGTTAAGGGTGTTCTTCCTTCCCGCATGCTTTCACACAATGTGGAGTTGCTAATATCTATCTGTTAAGTCGTTTTGCGCATATAGTTGGTATTTTAATGCCGAAAAATGCAGATTTTTCTTTGATGCATCTGTGTTCCACACCTCTTCTAGTCGTGTGTGGTACACTATCTATCTTATTTTTGTAGGCATGTTCATGCTGACTCATTCTTTTGTCACTGGCGCATAATCTGAAGTTTTTACTTGATCTTCAATTCTTTTGGGCTAAATGCATAACTTGCGTCATTCCGATGCTTGAAATTGTAATTTGATTCTCGGTATAGCTATATGATGCTTATCATGAGTGGAATATGGTTAATTATATTAATCTAATCCTCCAAATGGTTGTGGTTAACTCTTGTCTATTTGAGTGATATCGTGATCATATCTATATCATATTCAAGTATCTTTGGCAATCCGAAGGTTCCGTAAGGCACTACATGTCTGCAAGGTTATCTTTGATATAGGAGGATCTCATCCTTTCATCTCTGATAGCTTTGCTTAAATGTATGAGTTATCAGCGCTTTTGTATCCAAGATTCTTTATCTTTGCGACCAATGATCCGATCGACTATGTGAACAAGTAGGTATCTCTTTTATCTTCTGAATGGACAAATAATCTATTCTTCCAATAGATCTCTTCAACACGAATCCTTGCTCTTAACATTGATCTTACAAAGCGTTTCAAGCATTTGTTCGTTTCTCTCACCTCATGAACTTGGTATTCTTGGAATATCTCGTTAAATTCGTGGTGGTATATCTTGATGATACGCTTGCCTATTCTATATCAATAGAAGAACATGAAGAGCATATTATTTTCATCCTCTCAAGCTTCAAGAACACCGTATCTATGCAAAGTTCTCAAAGTGTAAATTTCGACTTTTGGAAGTCACCTATCTCGGCCACGTCCTTCTGCTGAATACATCACTACAATTCTGGAATCATCAAGTTAATTGTAATTTCTATCCTCCACCTTCTACCAAATCCGGAGCTTTTCCTTGTTCGAAAAGTTATCATCGTTTTTCCGTTGAAGTTTCCTCAGGACTGCTAAATCAAACTCTCACATATTCTCAAGAAGGACAACAAACCCTATTGGTAAACTTATTTGTCAAGAAATCATTTGAAAACCTCTCGCTTTATCTTCTGTACTCAATCCACCAGATGCCACGAAGATTCTTCTAGATCTTTCGTAATTCTTCTATTCAAGTTTGGTGTTATCCTTAATCTATCTGTTGAAGCCTTCATATCTTTTCCGATGGCTTGGTACTTCTAACTAGACAATAACATCACCATATGTATCTACTTTGGATCCGATGAAGTGTTTGCATCAATCTTGTTTTCTTATGAAGCATCATGATTTCTGGTTGTCAAGTTCTTCAGTCTGTTTTTGGGAGTTAGGTTGCATGATTTTCCTATTCGTGTGTGGAGTAATGCTTTGAGTGCAGGATGGCATCATGACCATACCACTACTCTTATCATTCGCTCTTGCACATTGCATTGGTGGATTAATGTGATTTCACTCATTCCACGGAAGTTAGAAGTGGCCTTTATCTCTTGATACTTTTCCTTCTGTCCTTGTTTTTCCGGAGGGTTCTCTCAATGAACAGGAACAATAATCTCTTGTGGTGGTCTTGTCTATCTCTAAATGGACTAAAATCTTCAGTGATCTGGTGGAAGAAAATGCAAAATCTTCTCTGTTCCTCTTCATTCTACCGGAGTTCGACATCGTCAGACAAGATGGATGGAAGATATATCTGTTACTTCAAGTTGTGAATTCCATTCTATTGGTAACGCCAATTATGGTTGATGCCATCAATCACAAAATCTATTGCAATAACCTCATGGTTAAGGAAGGCAATGGGCATCCCTACAACAACTCCAGATATTCAACATCCAACTTCTTCATCAAGTTTCACCATAATCTTGGGTCACCTCCTTCTCTTGAAGATAATCCATGTACCTCAATTCTGTGATCTTTTGGTTCTTACCGGCCAAACAAGAACCTAATCCGAGAACCCCTAATCCTAATCTTTCCCGCAGAAATCAAGGAATCCTATTGTTTGAAGGCAATATTGTTTCTCCAAACTTAATTCTTAAATCCGAGGGAAGAAACAATGCTATTTTTATAGTGGTTGATAACTTCCACAAAGTTGATCTTTTCTTTCGGTGAAACAAAGAATCATCTTCACATGCATCTGCTAATCTTTAATCCTAACGCTGTGTTTTTCTTTCTCTTCTCGATTCATCGTCTTTCAAGATTCTTTGAACAAGTGGTTCAATTATTTTATCGTGTTTCTCGAGAGGATCGGAGCTATGCTTATCCTATCTTTCTTGTCTCACAACAATGCTCCGGGTTCTTTAAGTCCTATGTTTCGAAGAAGCAAAACACAAGACTCGCAACAAGTCTAGCAAGTTTTGCAATGTGTAGTTATCGCATCATTCTTTGTTCATCAACTTGGGAACATGAGGATCACGTTCGTTCCGAACACTGCCTCTCCTTGTGTCTTCTTCTTTTCCCTAGGAATCTCGGGGCAAGATTCTTGTTTAGTGGGGGAGAGTTGTTGCATCCCAATTGTCTAACAATTGTAATGCTACTTGCATAGTCTACATATTGCTACTTCCTACATGTCATTAACTGCATCATCATTATATCATGATCATATCACCATGCCACATTGCATTTGAGCATCATATAAAACCATTTTCATTTGGTTCTTCTCCTTATATTGCATTTGCTTTATTAATTGTATTTGCTTCTTGATATATTGTTATATGCACAAGTTGGGTTGGGGCATATCTCTTGCCACTCCTTCCATCTACTAACTTGCAACATCATTTCCACTTGGTGCTATCATCTCAATTCCATCATATGATATGTATGTGAGTAATTGTAGTCCTTTTGGGTTTTAACCTATCTCACATATATATGTTATGGATCTACAATTTGTTTGTTACCTTGGCCATATGGGCTGATTCAAGCTATACATGTGCCCTATACATGTTTCACTTTTGGGTTATCACCTAAATACCCCTTATGCATGTACTCCTTCTTTTCATAACACATGCAATATATTTTCCCCTCTTCTCTTCATACATGTAAACCAATGTTCTTGAGTGGCTACGCATACCAACCATCCACATGCACATGTCTCATGCACTATAACCTTTCAACTTCTCACCTCCTTCTTCTCTCTTTTGTGGTTGTATTCTAAAACCCTTGTATTTGGGTTCTTATCCTCACAATTGCATTGTTGAACCCTCTTAATAAATATAGTTGGTTCTTGATAAAATTCATTTGTTTTTGACATATTGCCACATGCCCAATTTTAGTTGCAGGCATCTCTCTTGATATCCTTCCACCAACTTACTTGACTACATCATATTTCATTTTGATACCATTTATCTAACATCCACACAACTACATATTTGGCTATCAGTGGCGCATGGATTTGAGGGTCAATGGCGCATGGGACGTGCACCACTGACATTACGCCACTGGTATTTTTTACCAGTGGCGCATTTCAATATGCGCCACGGATAGTGGTTAAACCAGTGATGCATTGCCAATGTGTGCCACGGATAGTGGATAAACCTATGGATATTGGGGTTTATCCGTGGCACATGCTCCTGGAATCCGCCACTGACATGTGTGCCACTGACTGTTTATATGTGCACCACTGATATGTTTTCACTTAATTTTTTTATACACCGCCCTTGTATTTGTAGAGGTATTATATAGGTATATATACACACAATGAGAATACTTAATAACACAATGACAGTACTTAATAACACAATGACAATACTTAATAACACAATGACAATACTTAATAACACAATGACAACACATAATGACAATACCGATCAAGTAGCAAGTTAGTCATCATCACATTACATGTCAAGTGGTCACCTAAATTAAACTACGATCATATACAGAAGAACCACAAGGACAGCGAGCAGGACCAAGGCCTTCATCAGGTTCTTCCACCTAGCTTCCTCTTGCAGGTGGTTCCTCCACCTAGCTTACGCCATCTCTCTAGTCGTGTACCCTTTGTAGCTGTTGCCTCTGAAACCATTCACTTGTTTCAGACAGTCCTCCCACTCAGTGTAGACTCCTGGAACGACACCCTTGTACACCACGTACCACTTTGCCATCTGTGTACACCAAGGCCGATAGAATATTATGCAATGAAAAGCCAATTAATAATTGACATGATGCATGTTCACAAGAACTACAGAACAACAAACTGAACATCATGCAGATCGAGCCATTGTAACAAATATGAACGAGGGCCTCATCATATAGTGGACATAAAAAATCATAGGGACGGCGTTAATGAGCCATGTAGGATGCACAAGATATGTATATGTGCATACCACAAAGCTCGTTGACGCCGCCCCCAGGATCACATCCGAAATCAAGGCACACCTGTAGTTGCGCCATAGCATTTAAATCATCGGTTGATGCAACAAAAACATAAGAACCAAAACTATATATCGACATCAAGTACATTAGGGCTTCATACCTATGTTGGACACCGAAGAACACAAGGATGGTGTCAGCGAGCCATGTAGGATGCACAAGATATGTATATGTGCATATCGCAAGGCTCACTAACACCACCCCTAGGATCACATCCGAAATCAAGGAACACTTGTAGTGGCGCCCTAGAATTTTAATCGTCGACCATTGCAACAAAAATAAGAACACAAACTATGAACATCAAGTACTTTATTAATTAGGGCCTCATACTTATGTTGGACATAGAAAATCATAGGCATGGAGTGAGTGAGACATGTGAGATGCACAAGATATGCATATGTGAATATCACAAGGCTCGCTCACACCACTCCCAGGATCACATCCGAAATCAAGGCACACCTGTAGTGGCGCCCTATCATTTTAATCATCGGTCGTTGCAACGAAAACAAGAACCAAAACTATGAACATCAAGTACTATATATAGGGCCTCATACTTATGTTGGACACGAAAATCATAGGGACGGTGTAAGTGAGCCAAGTAGGATGCACAAGATATGTATTTGTGCACATCACAAGGCTCGCTCACACTACCCCAGGATGGCATCCGAAATGAAGGCACACACCTGGTGCCCTAACATTTTAATCATCGGCCATTGCAACAAGCAAGAACCTAAATATTATTGAGAACATCAAGTACTAGGGATCAATTATATAAGTAAGTCTAATGACCGTTGAAACAATATTATACATAGAGATCTAGTTGCATCATCGATATCACAATAATTAAGTTCAACGACCATACAGTTTCGAGCTAGGCAAGTTACTAATCAGTTTACAATGTCACAGACATCCAACGATAGTTCGAAACTACATCCAACTGGTAAATGCGAACATCAAGACTTCTAACTCGGTGCAGGGAATGGTAGTACGCCGTCTTTCGTCATAAATGGCCTATCGTCACCCTGAATTTCAAGGTGTTCTTCTACCTCCACATTTCACAATTTAATGCCAGCGCAGTGTAAGACCCCCTAATTCTGAGGACATCTTGATTGATGATTTCCGACAACTGAGTCTAGATGCGAAAGAATTGTTCTCTGATACCATCATCCATGATCGTCGACATATTTTGGGCCCACTTCCGGAGATGTGATGGCAGCTTAAGCAGTTGTTGATCTCGGACGAACCCGCTCATGTGATAGAGGACGTAGAAGGCCTCCTTTTGACTATTTGTCGGCTGCTTGATGCAGGGGAATTGCATTACACGGGAAAACACGGGTTTTTCTTCCTTTACATGTTCCCCCTCTTGTCGAAGTAGCCTCCATCTAAGGTGTAGGTGTCAAGAGCATCATCCAGAACATTCTTTATGTTGCGATAGTCTTTTTGCTTTATCCAACTGCTCAAGTCGAAATACGTGGCTTGTGAAAGCTTTGGGCAGATGTTGATGAGTGTGTAATATTTTTCTCACACAAAACAATTCAAACAGAAATGTATTGGAAACGAATGATACAAATCGAAGAAAACATGTTACGGGTGGCCAGCGAATAAGTAATGTACTTACTCGGGAAACAAAGGCACGAGAAGGTAATCCTTCTTTCTGTTCTTCAGCATGAAGTCCTTGAGGTAATCCCTCACGAGTGACCAATCCCCGGGGTTCAACAAGATCCTTTCACACATGTAGAAGGGGTCCAATATTGTGATGCCCTCGATTCTCTCTCTAGACCTTCATCGCCATGTTGAGCGAGTATAGGTGGACTAGGGTATAGTCCAGCCGTTTATAATGAAACAAATTGAAGATTTCTTCGAACCGCGGGAAGAATAGATCTGCGGGGGGTGTATCGACGAAGCCCTTGCCCTCTGGCACCTGGACCACGAAAACTGGGTGCGCCGGATTTTTTTCTTTCAGAAGTTGGTTCTCTAGATACAGAATACTACCATGCAGACTATGCATTGGTGGACTTGCCGCTTTTAGCATCCTTGGCTCTAGCATCGGCTTACCTGCTATATGCATTTTCCATAGGACATTCTTAGGTGCATATGGCACGCTATCCTGAGCCCGGATAGTCATCCTCACCACCTTTGTTGGAACCGGCTGGCTCGCAGCCTCCGGCTTCTTACTTCTTTTTCGACCCTTCTTGATTTCTTGAATAGGGACCGCTAACTGCTTACCAGCCACCTGGTGTAGTGTGTTAGGGCTGAAAACAATTCCACGCTGGGCTTGTGGATCATCGGTGATAGGTGGATGCGTCTCTTGAGAACTGCCGAACACCAGACGCTGCGTGCACATCATACTAGGTCCAGCTAAATCATCGTGAGCACGGCTAAAGGGTCCAATAGAAGGCATGTAAAGGTCATCATCGACGCTAATGTTGAGGAATGCATCCATGTTGTCATCATCGCTGTCGTCGTGTGGCATATCCACTTGTGGGGCTTATGCTGGTGCCGATGACTAGTGGTGGCGGCGGTGTTGTCCTTGGGGTGGTGCCTCCCCCTAATACGAATCTAGGTCTTAGGCCATACCAAGGGCCAGCCGTGGCATCCTCCAAGGTTCAAGTGTTCATCGGCTCCTTCGGGTTGAATAGGGGGGGTTGACGTCGTTGTAGCCCGGCAACACCAGAGCCATCGCAACCCTAAACATGCCATCGGGCATGGGCTTGTTGTGGAACATGCGGTTCTTCAATGGAACGATAGTGCCCTTGGCAACATCCTTCAACACGCCCTCCACGTACTGCAGGAGGGTGCAAGCAATGTCCTACAAAGAAACATGCGTGTTGGGCATCATTAGAGATATGGCCATCATCAAAGGTAAAGGAGATGACCATCTCATACGCTTAATTAGTTACCTTGGTGATGGCATCGAGCTCGGCTAGTGTCGACGCACTGCCAACGGCGGCGGGCATGCAAGTGACAGAGGGGCTGCTTGCATCCACGGTGTCGGCTGGCGTATGCTCCACCTCCAGCTGGGGTTCACTAGGACGAAGCACCAGCAGCGCCGCGGTGTTGTTGGGCGGCATCGTCACCGGTGCGACCCGTTGTACTGGGTTGTTGTTGGGTGGCGTCATCACCGGTTCGATAGGTTGCGCCCCCAATTGGCGACCGAGGTCAGCACCATGGTGAAGGCCGACTACCTTGTGGCGTCCGTGGATTGGGTCACCAATGAGAACCCCGCCGGTATCTGGCTGGTCGCTTTGCTACCGGTCAAGCTGGGCAGAGGTATTGGTCCCTATCGACCTGCCAGGTTCCAAGCATCAAGCCCTTCCTACAAAGAAGGAACAATCTCTAGGATCCTATGTCCCAATCGGTCATCGATCATCTGCGGCATCATATCCAGTATTTTCTTGATCTCTTGAAACTCGCGTCCCTCCTCAGCCTCCTTCTGCAACTTTTTCTCCCTTCTAGCCTTGGCATCCTGTTTGTAGTAGTCCCTCATTTTCTTGGTCGTGCCTAAGCCAGGCACATGGCCACCTGACGTCGGTGGCATCCATGTTTCCCTTTTCTTGAAACGGTTCGTTGCCCGATTAAAAGGACCGTCCCACGGCTCCGTCGACCCCTGAGAGGAGCCCATAGCTGCTTCCATTTCCTCTTCCTGAAGAAGGAAGAGTTGAACATGTTTAGAAATTAGATTCTTAATTATAACTTGAGATCCACGTGTAGCATCCCATCTGTCTAACATCTATAATGCTACATGGTCTAATAATAAAATGCTATTTCCTACATATAATTGTTGCATCATAATTATATCATGCTCATGTCATCATGCCACCTTGCATTTGAGCATCATATATAACCTTTCCTTTGGGTTCTTATCTCATATGCATTAGTAATTGTAGTTGCCTCTTGATATATTGTATCTGGTTCTTGATAAATGCTTGATGCCCAAGTTGAGTTGGGGCATGTCTTTTTTTAACCCCACCACCTTTCTTTGTCACCATCCCATAATTCCACCATCCAACCATATGTGAGCTTTGCATTTTATTTGGGTTTACCTCTAGCTCATGTGGGTTGGGATGGGTCCACTTACAATTCCACATGCTCCCATTTATGCATCATGTTGTTTTCACAATGTTGATATGTGGAGAGCCACATGGCCACCTTTGCATGTTATGTGAGTATTTTTCCTTGTCTACCTTCCATATGGTTTGGTTTGGAGTATTTGATATTGTATGAATATAATTATGGCTATCTACTTACCTAGTGGAACACACACACTAGCATGTCCAATTTTATTCAAATGTGAGCATATGCATCTATTCCACTTGGGACACAACTCCTTTCTTTTTGGTTTGGCCTTAATTCCATATTTTGATGCATGTGAGAATAAATGCCCATAGGCTATCTAGTTGTTCTCACATCTAGTAATTGTGTCATTTCCTTGCTTTGCATGGCCCATTCAACACCTCCTTCCCATTTATTTATTTTTCTTCTATTTGAATTTATGAAGGTGTAGCTTTTCTTGAACTCTCTTGCAAGCTTGTGCTTTTATCAATGAAGCATCTACCCTAGATCCTCCCTTTCATCCTACACCCAAACCTCACTTTCCACCACCCTCAACACCCCACATACATGTGTTTTTGCCACATGCTTTAACAAGTTCTCTCTAAGCATGGATTAATAAATCCTCCCCTTCCTCACGTGGAATCATGAGCACTTTTTCTCTAATCTCTAGCCTAACCCTCTCCCTCTAACCCAAAACCCTAAGCTAGACCTAATCACCTACACCCCTCTCTTTTTCTCTCCTTTCTACCTTTCCTAAACCTATCCTACCGAAGGTTTTCCCCCTGGCGCCAACCTTCCTCTGCACCCTGTACACCCCAGCTTGGTGCCCCTGCTAGCTGGCTCGGCAACAGCCTGCTCTCGAACGCCTCCCCTCTCCTTCTCTCGGTCGAACCAAACCAGCTGGCCGGTGCACTGTTTTTCTCCCCCAACCCTCTCACGTGCTCGAGCGCCTCCCCTCTGGTCCGTCTCCCCTCTCCACTCGTGGCTACAGGACAAGAGAAAGAGGGAGGGCAGAAAAACCTAACCCGATCACCTCCTCCTCACCTTTTGCAAAAGAGACCACCCTCCCCATGTGCTCTCCCCTCTTCCCACCTACCCCATCTCGAGATCCCCTACATCTTATTCCTCTCCATGACACCACCGTGACCTTGACCACCTAAAACCCTAGCCACCATCTACCCTCGCCGTCGTCGTCCTACGGCCGCCCGTGGCCAGGCCATCGCGTCCGGTAGCAGTGCGAGGATCCGTACAGCACTAGGAGCAAGGAGGAGGAGGCCACGTATCTCGCCATCCCAGCGCACCCCGACGCTGTCGTTGTTCCACGCAGTCACCACCGTCGTGGCTCTCTACTCTCCTTCGCTCCTCGCTCGGCCTGGCTAGGGCACCCGCGCACGCAAGGTGAGCCTTACCTCCCCTCGATCTGCCCCACTCCCCTCTGTCCTCTTTGTGCACCACCACAGCGCTCCCGCCTCGCGTCGCCGTCGCCGCGCACGCGTGCGCCCTGCACCGCCGCGCTCGCCCAGACGCTCGCCAGCCCGCTCTGAACCGCGCGCATGCAGCAGACAGTGTACCCGTGGCCCGCGCCTGACCCTGTTCAACGCGTCGGTGTCGTCGTTGGGTTGCTCGTCTTCGAATGACGTGAGAACGAAAGATCTGGCCCTTGTTCCCCTGTTCAAACCGAGCCAGAGCACGATCAAAAACATCCAGTACATTACCCAGAATATTCGTCGCAAGTCTGCCCGATCTTCGGCAAAATATGTGTTCGTCCGTCAGTCCGAAGCCAGCGTTTTCTTCCTCTGTTCGACGATGTTTTCCGGCCCATACAGCCATCCTCCGGCGACACTTCCTAAGCAAGGGTTATAGACCTACCTCCAATCTTCGTTTTTTGTTTTTACGGAATTTCCAAATTCGCCACAGTTTCGTCGCAATCCTCTTCGCAAGACCGGCCCGAGCTAGCTGTTCACGAGCGTTTTCAGTTTCGTCGGTCTTCAGAGAGAGCAGCAGCCCGCCATGCTTTTGCAAGAAACCCCCTCCGCTTTTGCGTCGGCAGACCGCAGCCCCTGTGTCCCCACTGGTCAGCCACCTGTGCAGTTTTGCAAGAAGGCACCCACGCTTTGGGGTTTTCCAACCCGCGCTCCCTCGGATTCCCACGTGGCAGGCACCCGCTGGCGCGCCCGCGTGTGGGACCGCACGCCTGCGGGTCCCACTTGTCATCCCCGCGGCTGGCTGATCCCGCGGTGAGAAAAGCCCCGTGCAGCCTGCTACGCCCCACCTATGCTGAGTCAGCTGCTGGCCCACCTGTTAGCGTCTGTGGCGAGCTTCCTCTGCGTACAAAAAGTCTCGGCTCTTTCTCTGTTTAATAAAAATATTTTCCAGAAATTGTTTAAATGTTTTAAAATCCAGAAATTAATATCTTTTAATTGACTTATCCAAATAATACAGATGATATATGTTTTTGAATCAGAAAAATGTGAGGATTTCAAATCTGCCATCCAATTTAATGTTTGGCTAATTTAAACTTCGAAATTGTTTAATTGTAATAAAAATACCTTTTCTTAATTAATTAATAACTTTAAATCTATAACTCCAAGTTTGACAAATAATATGTCTAAATCGATCAGCGCGATGAGCCCGTTCTAGCTATACATTCCATGTTCTGAATTGAAGCATGCATCATGTCATTACTAAAAATCAGAAATGTTTATGGCAATAAAACTTGACCAAATAATTAATAAAATGATTTATTCTTGTCCCCACACCTCACCATGCCATGCTACATTATTGCCATGTAAATTGTGCATCATTCATCATGGCATGTTTGTTTGCTTGTCGCGTTTTATTTATATGCTTGTGCCCTTTATTTATGTTGTCCCTTGTTTGTTTGGTTCTTCTTTCGGATAGACGCCGAGCAGGAGAAATATCAGAAATCCCAGGAGTACTATCCAGATCCACCTCTCGCTTCAACTGAGCTACCAGGAAAGTACTACCACATGCTTGCATACATATAGTACCTATTGCTTCTATCTTATTCTTGCATCATTGAGTCACGATTGCATTAAATTGAATCCCAAGTACTGCATAGCCTTTACTTTTAAACCCCACCGAAGCTTGTTCCTCTATCCTATGAGCCATTACTGCAGGAGTTGTTTGAGCCATGCGAGTCGTAGAACAGCATGTGTAGGTATGTGAGTGTCTGATGGATAACGAGGTACCTAAACAACTTAACTGAGTAGTAATGGGATAACTAATGAAAGAGGCACCGGTGAGCAATATCTGCTATTTGGTTTTTCATGCTCACTTGTGTCCCGTATGACTCCGAGTACTTGATTCATGTTCCTTTACTATTCGCAATATCCACATACGGGAGACTCTATGAATCCCCCTTTGCTTGAACTTGATTTGTACTTTATTTCTTCGGGCCACAAAGTAGTTTGGGGTTATATTACTATCATGTACTTATGCCATGTTTTACTGCTTTATTTAATATTGTGCGTGGAGCACTTGTACTATTTTGGGATCGTGGAATGTTTTCGCGGTATCGACAAGCCCAGTCACACTTTCGGGTTCCCAGTCGTTTGCAGCCATTGACACAAACCTTGGATCCGTATCGGAGCGGCCAACTTTGTTGCGGGTAGCTTAATGGGGTGGCCCCCTGAAATATTTTATGAATCCTATGAATGCTTTGTCGTGAAAGCCTCATTGGGTTTTGATTTGGTTTTTCCGAGGTCGATCGTATGTGTGTTGCTATTTGTGAACCCCTGCAGGGTAAATCTTTCTAAAAGCCGTGTCCGCGGTTATGGACGACTTGGAGCACAGTTTCTCCATCATAGACAAGTATAACTAAAGTACCGTCTTTAATTTGACTAAATACCTGACTAGTAAATAGCGCATGCTGTTAGAGTTATCTACAAATGCCCTATGTCCATATTATTACATGAATTGTCTTGTCCATGCTGTTAGAGTTATGTCTATATTTATGATAGCCTTTTGGCCTCCTTCATATTGGCTTTTGGCCTCCTCATTGTACATGTATATATCATGGCCTTTGGCCTCCTATTAATCCAAGATCTATTCACCGTAACATGGTATCATGAGGTAAGGATTTTTTCCGCTGTGCCGCTGCCACCAATTGTTGGCTGCTGTTCCTCGCACCCAGTGTGTTGCTCCTTCCCAGCGTGTGCTATTGTTCATCTTCGCAGCCATGCTGCCCGACATCGCTTCGTCCGCTTGTCTGCAAGTCAATCGCCTTGAGACTGTGTAGCACCCCGATAAAATCACTACTAGAAAATCGCGTGTTTTTTTATTTTTATTTTTGTGCATCATCATGACCACATGTTCATGTCATCATGCCACATTGCATTTGAGCATTGTCATATCATCATGCATTTGTTTGCCTAAAACTATTTTCAAAAGCCTATCTTTGTTTCCTAAATACCCCCTCTCTATTTCAATGTAAACCTGGTCCTTCTGGATATTTTCTTTTGTCTAAATACTATTTACGAAAGGCTTTTAAAATAAATAGTAATCTAACAAAAATAAAAGATTATGTACGGGGAGGCAGTCCAGCTGGTCAGGCCAGAGGCCCAACCGACCAGACTACCTACTACCCAGGCCACCTAAAAATCAATCCTAGCTAAACCCTAGACCCACACCTGATCCTACCCACTCCTTCCACCTGCCGCTGCCACATCCCTCGATCCCACTCACAAAGCCTCCCCGCGTCGCACGCCTCCTGCCGGTCCCACCACTGGCTCGCTCCCGCCTGGCCTACCCCACCCTCCTGCACGGTACACGCAACCAACGCGTCGACGCGTTCTCACCCACGTACCGCAAGACCTCCCTCCCTCTCGCTTCCCTCTTTCCACTCGGCCTCACCCCTGCGCGGTCCCACCCGCACACCCGCGTCGGGATCCCCCAATCCGCTCTTCTATCCCCGCGTTCCCCACCTCGTTGTTTCCCCCTGATCAAGATCAACCGCTGGCCGCGGCCCTCCCGCAAGTCCGGCCGCGCCGCGACCTTCCCGTCGGCCACCTCTCCTCGCCATGCAACCTCTGGCCGCCCTATAAACCACCTGGCCCTCGCCTCCCTTCGTGCAAGGTCATCGCCATGCTCGACCTGCCGCCACCGGGCTCCTCTCTGCTGGAGGCTCCCGAGCCCGTCGTCCTCCCGCGGGCACCGTCGCTGGTTGTGTGCCCTCCTCTGCTCGCGGGCGCCGCCCTCCTCTCTAGCACGGTCGCTGCCCGGAACCTCCTCTACCACGAGCTCCACGCCGCCAAGGTCGGCACCGCAGTCGCCGTTGTCGGGCTCGTCGCCAACGCCCCGTCCAGAGCTCTGTCCTGCACGCTGGACCACGCATCTCCGCCACCACCTTGCTGTTCGAGCATGACCCCGGCCCTGCATCGGGCTCCTCTCGCCGCTGCCAGGGTCGTCGCGTCGCCCTCTGCTTCCTCGAGCTCGCCCGGGCGCCTCCGCCATCCTTCCGAGCGCCTCACAACCGCCGCAGTCTCTGTCCCTGTTGACTTCCGCTCGTGCCGAGCCCCTGCCTTGTCCATGGCTACCTCGTCTCCGGCCGGACACCCGCTTCTACCTCGCCATGTGCCTCTACCCCATCGTCGCGTTATGTTGCTCCTGATCAGATGTTGTGCAGCTGGTGATCCCTTTTCCCTCCTGCCATGTTGTTTGTACTAGTGCGGTTTTGAAGTGAGGTACATTTGTGGTGGATGTGAAGTGATGGATGTGTTGGTTTATTGTTGCAACAGTGAAGACGTGTGAGAGGGATGTGAAGGCACGATGATAAAGCAATTAATTTGCATGGTCTTTTGCCATTTTTGAAATTTCCTACTTTCCCTTCTTGTCCTTGGCCCGACAAATCTTACCTGCATTGGTTCAAGGCCCATGTCACGCTGCAAGTTTCGTGGCCCAGGGTGTACGATTGTCTTAAAGATTTTGCTCTTGCCCAAAAAAAGTATTCGCCCAAACCCCGTGCCTCCTCAACTCCCACGCCTGCAGAAACCTCAACTTACTTGCTCTGCTCATCGCCGGCAACAACCGCCGAAGCAATGACAAACATTCCACTTGACCCGCAACCTTTCCTACCCCATGGCTTCGAGATTATGCAGGTGGCTAGCCGGAATCGGGTTAAGAGGGTGGTGGTTCCTCGTCGACCAAGGGCACATGAACAGTATGCCATTGCGCACATCCATCCCCTTCCCCCTGGTCTAGTTCCTTTTGATAATATCAGAGATGTGCTGCAAGATTTATTTTTCAATGAAGCTCGTGTTGATTTTCGTGATATTCAGGATTGTCCATTTCGCTCTACATATGTTCAATTTACTAATGTCAGTGACCGTGACCGGTTAATTGCTACGGGACCTATCCCCTTCCAGGATGTTGCAATCTCTTTTCTTAGGCACAATGAGGGAAGTAACTGGCGTAGGACCCAATTTAACAAAGAATGTTGGGTTATGCTCCTGGGTCCTCCACTTGATCACTGCCATACTGAGGACCTGAATGCTGTCTTTTCTGATATTGGTAAAGTGCTACTCTGGGAAAGAGACCCTAAGCACAAGGGCATAATCATTGCTAAACTCAGAGTCGCTGACCTTTTGGATGTTCCTAAAAGTGTTAGATTCACCATTGGAGACCTTGTGGAAACAAAATCATGGACTTTCTCTGTTGAAATTTTAAACAGCAATCTCCTGGGGGGGCCCACCTGATGAGGACCCACTACCTGATGATGGTGATGACCCTCATCCCTGCCTATGGTGGGACCCATTTTTTGCCCCCCTCCACCACCACCTCCTCCACAACCTGAAGGGGACATTGGTGGATGGGACCAATGGGTTGAACCTGCTCCTCACCAAAATAATGCTGGATGGGGGAACTGGAATGATGTCCAAGGACCTATGTTTGCTAAAGGTGTTGACATGCCTATTGACAATCTGAATTTGCCACCTCAGGAGGCTGATAGTGCTGTTACTGGTTCAGTTCCTGTGGCCAATATTTCCTCTGACAATGACAAGGCATCTGTCCATGGTGCTGAGGATATTGAAGTGGAGCAAATTATTGCTAATGCTGACCTAGATGTGGGCATGGGAGAAGGTTTTCTTAATATTCTGCAAAACTACCAGGATGAGGAGGAGGACAACCACCATGCTAATGAGGGCAATGTGCAAGATGACTGGATGATTGAGGACACAAACCATCTCTCCCCCAATGAGGCACATCTGCAAGTTGGAATGGCCATCACTCCATTTGTCAACTCCTCTAAAGTTTTATCTGCTAAGCACTCATTCTCAAAGCAAGGCCTGGAGCTATGGGACAGATTCTTTGCTCCACACATAAATCCATCACCTGACAAAGGCAAACTACAATGTGACATCCCTATAAGTTGGTTTAACTTTATCACCCTCATGCTCATCACTCCTGGAAAATTCAGTTGGGCTAGACACTTTCTTACCTCTCCTCTTTGGGATATTATTAAGGAGCCAATTGCAGAAGAAAATACTTTCACTTTCATTATCCCTGATGAATGTGTTGGACAGATCCCTCCTCGCTGCCTGAATGATCCCCCATCAAATATGATGGTGCCAAATGCTCCTGCGAAGAGGGGGAGGGGTAAAGAACCAATGGTGGACTTTGAGGTGAGAAGGAGCCCAGAATTATGGAACTTAATGGGGGGTTTAAAAGCCATGTGAATTGTTCTGATCATAATTGTCTCTCTTGCAATGCTGCACCACCTTGTCTTAGTAATAGAGTTGTTAAGAATCTTGCTGATTCATTGTGCAAGGTTAAGGACGGAGAGCTTGAGAAAAGGTTGCTAAAGAAGATCAAGATCAATGATTTGATCATCAAGCCTCCTGGAAAACCTTGACCAAAGAAGATTGGTTCTGAATCAAATCTTCAAAGCAAGAAGAAGGGTGGTGCTGCTGAATCTTGTGGACACCAGTCTAAGAAGAAAGCTCCTAAATAATGTTATTAATGTCTACAAAGTACTGTCCTTCTGTGTCTGGTCCTTGTGTGAGCCATTCTAAACTGCTGTGTCCTTTTGTGGCTGGATTATTTACATTTGGTGTCTGTTATGAGTTGTTACAGACCTATATGCTGTTATGCATGTTTATGAACTCAGTACCCTATGATATATTCAATCTTGTTTGTGTGACTACAAACCTTGTGTCACCACAATACTCACTCAACCTGTTTATCAATGAGTAACAACAGGAATTGGAAGATTCTGAACTGGAACCTCAGAGGAATTAACTCTGAGAAAAAATGGTTGGCATTAAAAAGAAAAATCATGGAATCTGAATGTGATATCATTTGTCTCCAAGAAACCAAGAGAGAAAACTTTGATATCAATTATTTAAAGAAATTCTATCCAAATAAGTTTGACAGCTTTGACTTCCTTCCCTCAATTGGTGCTTCTGGAGGGATCATCATCATTTGGTTCAGTTCATTATTTAATGGCATCAGAGCCTTCCAAAATGAATTCTCAACTTCTGTCACTTTCACTTCACAATTATCCAATGACTCCTCGACTCTTACAAATATCTATGGTCCATGTCAGGCTGATAGTAAAATTGATTTTTTGGACTGGTTTTCCAACATCACTATGCCTGATAATGTATACTGGCTTGTCTTAGGGGATTTTAATCTTATCAGAAGTCTTACTGATAGAAATAAAAGTGGGGGAGATGTTAATGAAACTATGCTTTTCAATGATGCTATCAGTAACCTGGGACTTATTGAGCTACCTCTGAAAGGAAGGAAATTCACCTGGAGTAACATACAAAAAGATCCACTTCTGGAAAGTCTTGTGGTTCTTTACTTCTAGCTCATGGACAACCAAATACCCTTACACTTTGGTTACACCCTTATCCAAGCCTACTTCTGATCATCTCCCTTGTGTCATCTCTATTGGAACTAATATTCCCAAGGCACAGATATTTAGATTTGAAAACTACTGGCTTCACCATTCTGATTTTAAGATGATTGTGCCAAATGCCTGGAATATACTAGTGAATTATCAAGACTTGGCAAAAAGAATATGTGCCAAGTTGAAAAATGTGAGGAGAGGCATCAAGATATGGGCCAAACAGTTACCATGCTTAAGAGACCAAATTGCTAAGGTGAATGACACCATTGATCTTCTAGATCTACTTGAAGAATTTAGAACATTAACCATCTATGAATGGCACCTCAGAGATATCCTGAAATCCCATATTATCTCTCTTCTCCAAAACAAAAACACCTACTGGAAACAAAGAGGAAAACTTAAATGGGTGAAACTTGGGGATGAAAACACAAAGTTTTTTCACTCCAAAGCTACCATCAGTTTTAGACACAATTATATCTCAATGATAAAGAATGAAAATGGAGAGGAATTTATCAATCACTATGACAAGGCTGATATTCTTTGGAATGACTTCAGAACAAGAATGGGTACATCAATCAAAACTGAGATGCACTTCAACCTAGCAGATTTTTATGGAAATGGAATGACTGATGAGCTGAGAAATTCACTTGAAAAACCTTTTCTTGATAAATAAATTGAGGAGGTTATTTCTGAATTACCAAATGACAAGTCGCCTGAGCCTGATGGTTTTAATAATAAATTTATCAAAAGCTGCTAGTCAATCATTGGAAATGATATCAAATTACTGATTCAAGATTTCTTCAATGAAAAAGTTTCCCTGGAGAGCATCAACTCTTCATACATTGCTCTCATTCCTAAAGTCACATGCCCTTCTACCTCTGCTGATTTCAGGCCATATTCATTATTGAACTGTGTATTCAAAATAATTACCAAACTTCTTGCAAATAGGCTGCAGTCTGTTATTCTGGAATTAGTGCATAAAAACCAATATGGTTTCCTCAATAATAGATCTATTCAAGATTGCATTGGATGGGTATTTGAATACCTATTCCAATGCCACAAATCAAAGGAGGAAATTCTAATTCTAAAACTTGATTTTGAAAAGGCATTTGATACAATTGACCACTCTGCCATCATAAATATCCTTAAAGCTAGAGGATTTGGGAGGAAATGGATCAAATGGATAGAAATGATCTTTAAATCTGGAACTTCTGAAATCCTTCTAAATGGTGTGCCTGGTAAAAAGTTCTATTGCAGAAGAGGTGTAAGACAAGGAGACCCACTTTCTCCATTACTATTTGTTCTTGTTGCTGACCTTCTTCAATCTGTCCTGAATAAGGCCATGCATATGAACCTCCTAACACCACCTATTGAGGGACCTCCCAACAGTGATTTCCCTGTTATTCAATATGCTGATGATACATTGGTGGTACTTAAGGCAGATGCTGCTCAATTATTGTGCTTAAAAGCACTTCTTCAATCATTTGCAAGTTCCACTGGGCTCAAAGTCAACTATTTCAAATCTAGCATGATGCCAATAAACATATGTCAAGATGGACTAATGCATTTTGCTATGACAATCAACTGCCAAACTGGTTGCCTCCCTTTCACCTACCTTGATTTACCACTAAGCATTACAAAACCTTCTATGGAGCACTTTCTACCCATTGTTCAAAGAGTGGAAAGAAGATTATGTGGTATAGCTGATTTCTTGAATTATGGGGGAAAGTTGCAACTGGTAAAATCTGTTCTATCCTCAATTCCTCTATTTTTCATGAGCTGTTTGGAAATACCAATTGCCATCAAAGATCAAATTATAAAATACATGAGATATTGTCTATGGAGAAAGAGGACTGAAGATGTACAAGCAAAAGGACAAGCTCTTGTGTCTTGGGATAAAATCTGACGTCCTAAAGATCAGGGGGGTCTAGGGGTGCTAAACCTATAGATCCAAAATACTGCCCTCCTTCTAAAAAACTTGGACAAATTCTACAATCACCATGACATCCCTTGGGTTCATCTCATATGGGAAACTTACTACAAAAATGGAAAACTACCTAGAAGAAGCATGGAAGGATCATTCTGGTGGAAATCTCATATCAAATTAATTGACAAATTTAAAGGCATGGCTAAGTGCAATTTGAATTCAGGAAGGTCTGCTTATTTTTGGTCAGACCTTTGGCAAGATGAGTGCTTGATGAACAAATTCCCCCACCTTTTGTCCTATGCTAAATTTTCAAATATCAGTGTACATGATTTCTTACATGCTGATTATCTAGAGGATAACTTTCATCTTCCACTCTCTCAACAAGCATATTCTGAGTTTTTAGTCATGGAAGAAAGATGCCAGGAATTCAGGCATACCACTCAGGGGGATACTCATGATAATTGGAACTATATTTGGGGGTCAAATAAATTTGAAGTAAAAAAGGCCTACTCAGCCATGATTGGATACTCACCATCACCACCACACTTTTCTTGGGTTTGGGCAACCTCCTGCCAAAATAAACACAAGTTCTTCTTCTAGATACTACTTCTAGACAGATTGAATACAAGGAATCTTCTGAAAAGAAAATAGTTCATCCTGCCTGACTTCAATTGTGTAACTTCCAACTATTCCTTGGAAGAATCAGTTAATCATCTATTCCGGGAATGTCCATTTGCAAACAAATGCTGGGACCATATTTATAGAAACAGAGTTGCAAACCTAACAGGAATGGAAGCTATTTGACACATCAAAGAAAAGTTACATCTACCATTTTCTATGGAGATCATTATCATGACCACCTGGGGTATCTGGATATGCAGAAATGAGAAGATTTTTAATGACAAAAGGCCCACAATTGAAAGATGGAAAGCAATATTCTATCAAGAAATGAGATGGTTACAATTCAGAATCAAAGGAAAATACAAGGAAAAATTCAAAGCCTGGCTTAACCAACATTTAGATCAGCGATAGGGTAGAAGTTACCCATCGTAGAATGATGTTACTTTACTGTTTTTGATCTACCTGAGATCATTTTTTTACATTGTAACATACTCATATATTATAATAAAAATTGCAGTGGGGATTTTTTTCCCTACTGTTTCACCTCAAAAAAAAGATGCAAACAAGGAATACTTGGCCCCGCGAGATCTTCATTCCCCTATTTTCGACAAGATATTCCCAAGATGAACCGACAAAAGCCCACTGTGACAAGATCCTGTTGACAAGTACCCGATGTCGTTTCAAGTTCGTCACCGAGTGTAGAACCCGAAACCCCAAGGTCCCCTTCCGGAACCGCCATGATCTTCTTCACGCATCCGACGGTCAAGACCCTGGAGACCCTATCCCACAGTCCGAAGCCGAGACCGATCCCTCGAGACCCCAAGTTCTTCGACCCCTAATGTGATCCCCTTTCCGAGAACCCTATTTTATAAATGCCATCTATACACTTGTTGCATATTAAATTGATCACATCGTATACATCTTCATTTGTTTGGGGGTATATTGATGATTCACCTAAATTAAATATGGAGCGCATATGTGGGCTATTCCAGTCTTATATTGCCTCCATTTAAATTTGTGTAGTGAACCGATGCCATGTTTTGCCTTGTTAAAACAACATTTAAAATGCGGGGTATCTAAACAACTTGAACCCTCTAATTAATTGTCGGACCCCGGTTCCGCTTAATATTGCCTAATTGCATCGCATTCTTGCCATGTCATGCATCATACACGCATCATGCTCGTTCTTCTGTCGTAGTATTAAATAGTGTATCCGGTGTTTCTTTTAGTGTTTTGCTTCTTCGCGGATTAGGACGTTGAGTGGATGCGAGTATTGATAAGTTCTTCGGATAATGTATCTTCGGCAGTGTTTCCCAGGCGAGCATTCTCCCTCTTTCTACCTATTTTGCATTTACAGTCTTTGTTTCCTCTTGTTGATCTATTGCTATCCGTGTCGCGATGCTTTAGTGTTCCGTACCAGATATATTCCGTGCAGCCTTTATATTGCCTTAGACACATCCTATTACCTGTTTTTTGGTAGATAGATGGTCTTGCGAGTCGTAGTCGCTTGCTTAGGTGCGATCCCGTGTCGTGAAGTACCACACAGTTGTTGGGATGTTGTCATATGCTTTACGGTGAAGAGGATCATGACTTTAAATACAACTATTAAATTACTGGGAATAGATATAACTAATGTAGAGGCATCAGTGGGCAATAGATGTTATTTGGTTCTTCCACGCTCACTTGTGTCCCGTAGGACCCCGAGTACTTGATACCTGTTCCTTGACTATCGCACTATCCGCATGTGGGACCATGAATCCCCTTAGCCAGAGCTTGATTCATTTCTTATATCTTGGAGCCACAAAGTAGTTTGGGGCTTTATTACTATCCTGTACTTATGCCATGCTTTATTGCTTTATTTATGATTGTGCGTGGAGCACCTGTATTGTTTTGGAACGTGGAATGTTTTCGTGGTATCGACAAGCCCAGACACACTTTCGGGTTCCCAGTCGTTTACAGCCATTGACACAAACCCTCGGTACGTCTCGGAACCGGCCAACTTCGTTGCGGGTAGCTTAGTGGGGTGGCCCCCTGAAATCTTTTATGAATCCTGTGATTGCTTTGTCGTGAAAGCCTCATTGGGTTTTGATTTGGTTTTTTCGAGGTTGATCGTGTGTGTGTTGCTATTTGTGCACCCCTGTAGGGTAAATATATCTGAAATCCGTGTGCACGGTTATGGACGACTTGGAGCACAGTATCTCGATCATAGACAAGCATAATAAAGTAGTGCTATAAGTTTGACTTAATATGTGACTAGTAATTAGCTTCACTACAATGGAATGGATAATAAAAGTGCCAACAACTAGTGGAACTGGGTTTTATCGTGTCATGTTATACCTGCCTAGTAAGTATCACAACTCCAATGGAATGAAATAAAAGTGCCAACAACTGTTGGGTTTGGGATGTCACATGCTAATTGTATCTGACTAGTAGTACTGCAACTACAACTGAATGCTTAACTAAAACTGTCCACTACTTATGCTATCAGGATGACTCATGCTATCTATATGTGACTAGTAAGTGTTGCAACTATAATGGAATGAATAAAACTACCAACGGTGTGAGTTCCTCGGTTTGACTTCCTCGTTTGGTCTCGAGGGGGAATACCAGGATGGGTATGATTGGTATTAGTATAAGGTTGGTTCCGAATAGGTCTTTCTTATCTCTCTCTAATGGCCGATAGTTAATCGAGTCTCTGTAGGTTTTTTAGTGCATGTTGCGCTGCCACTTCAGTCCACCATACCTATGTAGGCGAGAGCCGCTGAATGCTAGCCTCGCCGTGTACTGGCCTCGGTACTGGCGCTCCTCTTTTTCCTTTGCCCTTTGTCGGCACCCCTTTTGTTTTAGCAGGTTTGAGAATGACGTTGTTAGCAGAGTTACCCTTCCGGCTTGGCCTAGCTAGGGTTATGGACGCCATTGGTTATTCTTCAGGGCTCTTAGCTCAATTTTCTTCTTATTCGTACTCGGATGCTGTATCGTTTTCAAGGTGATTTGGATCTTTTTACTGTATATCTGTATTCTTGACTTATGGAGTCGTTGTTGTATATATATGTTTCTGTGGGTTCCATCGTGTACTATTGTGTAATGTTATTACTTCGTTTTCGACCCGCACGCATGTGCCTGGTGGGCATCTTTGAATCGTTTCTATGCGGGTTTGGAGGGGATCGCTAAAATTTGCATTGGGCCAATTCGAGGGTGTTACAGACTGCTACTAGGAGGTTGTGCCCACCGGATCCTGGCCCAGCCTGCCGAATTGTGCTGCCATCGACCACCGATTCGGTGGTTGTCCGCCCATCGGTCTCCTTTCGTCCTTGACTGCTGCATCCCTGACGGGCCCGGCATCTGCTCTCCGCTGTCTGTGACAAGCCTACCTGGTCTTCTTCCACGGGGCCACCTCTGTCGACTCGTGGCATCCGCCGCCCACGCCGGCTTGCGGCGCTCCGTCGCTCCGGGCCAGGGTCACGGTCCTCCGCCACCTCTCGCTGGCTCGCGGCGCTCTGCCGCCCCACTCTGGTTCGACTCGGGCGCCTCCAGGTCCGTCCAGGTCGTGATTCCGGTGCTTCTAGGTCGAGGCAACCTCTAATCTAGATTGCGGTTAATTCCCCTGCTCGGGTGTGGCCATATTGTTTTTTGTCTTAGCTTCCAGTACCGTGCGTGGCTGCATCAACAACCGCCTCAGGTCGCTCTGCAGTTCTGATCTGCCGTCCAGCATATACCATATATCATACTATTGCATATCCTAGGAGATCACTTGGCACACGTACTATGTCTTCGTCATCTGGCTATTTGGCGGTCCCTCAATGCCCGTTGATTTTTGATGGGACAAACTATGCCGAATTTGTTGGATTTATGCGTATTCACATGTGTGGCATTCGTTTATGGGGTGTTCTTTCTGGCGAGGTCCCTTGTCCACCGCGTCTGATTCTTCCGATAGCTCCTACCCCCCCGACACCATCGGTTCTTGCAGTAGATGCTTCTGAGGATGATAGGAATGCAGCCACAATTGCTCATGACGATGTGGTTGCCGCTTATGAGCAACAGTTCTCGTATTATTCAGATGCTCTTTCTACGTATCATGATGATCTGACCGCTTACACTCAGTGGTGTGATGATGATGCTCGTGCTGTAGCTGTCCTCAGTTCTAGTGTTTTACTACAGTTTGCTTCAGAGTTTATGAACCTCGGTACTGTCTTTCAGATCTGGACTCACCTTCGCCATCGCTATCAGCCTTTTGGTGATACTCTCTATCTGTATGTGCTACGTCAGGGGCATGCTCTTCAGCACGGTGATTCCACTATTGATGAATTTTATAGGGAGAGTTCTACTAGCGTCAACTTGACTCTCTTTGCTCAGCTATTTGTGGTGCTTGCCCATGTTGCCAGACTGTGAGATCAGATTTGGAGTTTCACCGCACACATGAGTTGTTATCTCGTCTTCGTAAGGACTTTGAGCCTCGACGTACTCATTTGTTTTCTCGTGGTCGTGTTCCTATTTCTGAGGTACTTACCGAGCTTCGCGTAGAACAGACTCGCCTCCACAGTGCTGGTTTGCTCCAGGTTCCGTCGGTGCTCGCTGCTCGAGCTCCTGGTACCCCATCTGCTGCTCGAGCTCCTACTACTCAGCCCGCGACACCAGTATTTTCTTGCTCGAGTACTCCACCAAAACTGCCCCCTTCTTCCGGTAGTGGGGGCACCCTCGTACTCATACTCACTATGGATACTACGACAGGGATGGTCACCTTGAGTCTGATTGCTTCAAGAAGAAGCGTGATATGCATAATAGGGAGCAGACTTCTTCTCGTGGGCCCCGTGCTCCTTCGACACCATCTACTGTCTCTCTGACTGAGCAGGATATTGTATCACTTAAACGTCCACTTGTTGCTTTAGGTTCTTCGACGAGTACTATAGGCTCTGTGACTAGTGCTTCTAGTGCTGACCGGCCACCATCTACACAGTCAGGTACATCCCCATGGGTTCTGGATTTTGGAGCTTCCTTTCATATGTCTTCTAATTCTTCCGCCATGTCATCTATTAGATCTCTTGATATTCCTATTAATGTTCTTACTGCCGATGGTACTTCTCTCTCTCTTACTATTCGAGGAACTCTTTCCACTCCTTCTTTTTCTGTTCCAGATGTTTCACATGTTCCTCTCTTACCATGGACTTGTTTTCTGCTGGCCAGCTTACTGATTCTGTGTGTCGTGTCATTCTTGACGCTGATTCTTGTTCTATCGAGGATCGTCGCACGAAGGCTCTGGTTGGGGCTGGCCCTCACCACCATAACTCTCATGGGCTTTTTGAGTTAGATTCGCTTCGTGCTCCTTCCGCTGCCACCACACCTGCTAGTCCATCTATTTTCGTCGCTTTAGCCACTAGATCCTTCCAGCAATGGCATCATCGACTTGGTCACCTTTGTGGTTCTCGTCTTCCGTCTTTAGTTCATCGAGGTCTCCTAGGGCCTATCTCGGGAGATGTCTATTTACAGTGCCAGGGTTGTAGGCTTGGTAAATAGGTCTAGTTACCTTATCCTACCAGTGATTTAGTGTCCCGTCCTCCTTTTGATTTCGTACATTCCGAAGTATGGGGTCCGACCCCTTTCCCTTCGAAAGGGGGTCAACGATACTATATTATCTTTATAGATAATTTCTCTCGCTGCACTTGGATTTACTTTATGTCTTCTTGTAGCGAGGTTATCTCTATTTATAAGTGTCTTTCTTCCATGCTACACACTCAGTTCTCTACGCCTATATGTGTGTTCGGTGTTGATTCTGCGGGCGAGTATATCTCCAAGATGTTGCGTGGTTTTCTTGCTGAGCAGGGTACTCTTGCTCAGTTCTCTTGTCCTGGTGCGCACGCTCAGAATGGTGTGGCTGAACGCAAGCATCATCACCTTCTTGAGACGGCTTGTGCGATGATGATTACCGCCTCTCTTCCACCTCATTTTTGGGATGAGGTTGTCTCCACTTCCACCTATCTCATCAACATTCAGCCCTCAGCTTCTCCTCATGGTGGTATTCCTCTAGAGAGTCTTTTTGACCGCTCTCTCAATTATTCGGCACTCCGCTTGTTTGGTTGTGTTTGCTAAGTTCTCCTTGCCCCCCACGAACGCACCAAACTGACAGCTTAGTCTATTGAATGTGTTTTTCTAGGATACAGTTATGAGCATAAGGGTTACCGGTGTTGGGGTCCCGTAGGTCGTTGGATGCGTATTTCTTGGGATGTGACCTTTGATGAGTCTCGCCCGTTCTATCCCCGACCATCCTCTTCAACCTTTTCAGCCGATGACATCTGTTTTCTCATGTTTCCCGATATACCTCCCGTTGTGCCTCATGTTCCTACTCCTCATCTCAATGTTATCAACCCAACACCGTCTTCTCCTACGGTTTCTTCCCCTTCCTTGTTGCATGACTCTCCACCTTCATCACTGATGTCATCCCCACCTCCATTACCTCCAGTGGTTCCTTCTCGTCCTACTTTTCCTTTTCATTATACTCGTCGTTCACGCATTGTAGATGAATCTACTGACATGCCATCTACTTCTGGTGCACCGTTTTCCTCCTCCCAGCCAACTTATCATCTTCGTACTCAGCCTTGCCCCCCACCTGATCGATATTCTCCTACCCGCTTGGTCTTTCTGCTATACTTGAGTCGACTTCATATCGAGATGTTGTTGTTCATTCTGAATGGCGGCTTGTGATGGTAGAGGAGATTGCTGCGCTTGAGCACACTGGCACATGGGATCTGGTTCCACTTCCTCCCCGTGTCCTTCTTATCACTTGTAAGTGTATAAGATTAAGACTCACTCGGATGGTTCTCTTGAGCATTACAAAGCTCGTCTTGTGGCTCGTGGCTTTCAGCAGGAGCATGGTCGTGATTATGATGAGACGTTTGGTCATGTGGCCCATATGACCACTGTTCGCACACTTCTTGCTATGGCTTCTGTTCACCATTGGTATGTGTCTCAACTTGATGTTAAGAATGCCATTCTTCATGGTGAACTACATGAGGATATTTATATGTAGCCACCACCTGAGTATTCTGTTCCTAATAGAATGGTTTGTCAACTTTGTCGCTCTCTCTATGGCCTTAAGCAAGCCCCTCACGTCTGGTCTGAGCGTTTCACCTCTGTGGTGATTGCCGCTTGTTTTTCACCCAGTGCTCATGATCCAGCGCTATTTGTCCACCTTTCTGATCATGGTCGGACTCTTCTTCTTCTATACGTTGATGACATGCTTATCACTTGCGATGACTCTGAGTACATTGCCTTTGTTAAGGCCCATCTCGGTGAGCAGTTTCTTATCTCTGATCTTGGTCCTCTTTGATACTTTCTTGGGATTAAAGTTTCCTCTACCTCTGATGCCTTTTTTATTTCCAAGAAAAGTATATCCAGGATCTTCTTACTTGCGCTACTCTTAGTGATGAGCGCACTGTTGAGACTCCTATGGAGCTCAATGTTCATCTTCTTGCTTTTGATGGTGATCCCTTGTCTGATCCGACGCGTTATCGACATCTCGTTGGGAGTCTTGTCTATCTAGCTGTTACTCGTCCGGATATCTCCTATCCTGTTCATATTTTGAGTCAGTTTGTTTCTGCTCCCACTACGGTTCACTATAGTCACCTTCTTCGTGTTTTATGATATCTTTGTCGGACAATCTCTCATCGCCTCTTCTTTCCCTGTTCTAGCTCATTCCAGCTCCATGCCTATTCGTATGCTACGTGGGCTAGTGATCCTTCGGATCGCCATTCACTTTCCGCTTACTGTGTTTTTCTTGGTGGTTCTCTCATTGCCTGGGAGACAAAGAAACATATTGCAGTTTGTCGTTCAAGTGTAGAGGCTGAGTTGCGAGAAATGGCTCTTTTGACGGCAGAGGTGACTTGGTTACGATGGTTGCTAGAGGATTTTGGTGTTTCTGTTACTAAACCTACTACCCTCTTGTTAGACAGTACAGGTGCTATCAGTATTGCACGTGACCCCATCAAGCATGAGCTTACCAACCATATTGGTGTTCATGCTTCTTTTGTGCATGCTGGTGTGCAGGATCAAACTATTGCTCTTCATTATGTGCCTTCCAAGCTACAATTGGCAGATTTCTTGACGAAGGCCCAAACTAGAGCGCAACATGGATTCTACCTCTCCAAACTCAGTATTGTGGATCCACCATGAGTTTGAGGGGGGGGGTGTTAGGTTATGGCTATATTTATGATAGCCTTTTGGCCTCCTGGATATTGGCCTTTGGCCTCCTCATTGTACATGTATATATCATGGCCTTTGGCCTCCTATGAATCCATGTTGCTATTTGTCAACACCCAGATTTTTAATCCCAGATGCCTGTTATGCCATACCTCGCAATCCCAGGATTACCATTTTTGCGAGACATAACAGATTGGATATCACAGTACATCAGTTGTCATCCATTACAAACCATAATAAGGTCTTACACAAATAAAGGATCTCATGATCCAGTCTTAATACAAATCAAGTAGCGGAAAGAAACACAGCAGGGGATCGATCTTCAGAGTCATAGGCAATGCTGATGATGGAAGATGATCCTAGTTGTCATAGACCTCCTGTTGTCCATCATCCTAGTAGTCCTCCTCATAGTCTGGCCACGGTAATAGCCAGGGACAAATCCATCAGTACTCTTTAAGTACTCGCAAATTATCAATAACAAGTAAGGTAGTTCTAGTAGGAATCTTAAGCTCTAGGTTTATTTGCAAAAATCCAGGTTTATCTAAATCGAGTTTAGAAGTAAATAAAACTAAGTTAATGTTCTAAATCACTTTAAGTGGGAACCTAGTTTTCATATTCACAACCCTGTTCTGGTCAAGTCAAAATCACAGTTCATTTCACAAGTCATTTTGAAAACATCTTACGACGGAACAGTATGGCCACTCCAACTGTCCATGACTGCGGATGCGCCTATTCAAATAGCTTGACACTCTGCAGAGGTGGTACAATTTCACCACAAAATTCGATACATCTGTCAGGGATAACCCTAAATCATCATACTTAGTATGCGGATAATCAATCATAACCTTTCCTTTACACACTCTAGTATAGGCACCTCCCCTATGAGCTTGGCCTCCCAGCCATGGCCATCTGCCATCCTGGGCACTGCATAGGTGGAAATTCACACTCACGAGGTAGCCTCAGCTCAAACCTCTTCCGCGAGGGACCCATACTAAGGCATATAAACTTCCAGTTAAGCCCTACCCAATTCAGGTATTGTGGTTGTACGGTAAAAATTGGAATTGTATCGCATCCGAACCCAACCATCAGTTTTTATAAAGGGCTAAGGCTCATGCCTCAACATTTTCATCATCAAATCCTTTGGCGTTTCTCAACACATGTCAAAACATTTCAATAGAATGAAGCATCATTCCAACGTTTTCATAATCATTTTCACCAAGTATTCCCATCTAAAGTGATCAACTTGTATGCTTAGCACTAGCCACTAAGGTTAAGAGTGTTCACTAATGAGGGGTGCTAATCTTCAATCTCATGCCATAGAATGACATGTAAATATAACTAGTTAGGCCTAGTATTATACTCTTTATGTTATCTATACTATTTTTCCAATACTCACCAAGCACTAGATAAAAGTAAAGGACTTTGGTAAAGTAAAAAAATAAAGCTTGCAAGTAAAACTTGGGATTGGTATAATCAAAGGTATATAACCAATAATGCCTAATGCATCTTGCTTAGGTTATCTTGCAATTGTTAGCTTGAAATTAGTGATGGCTTGCCTTGAGTAGTGAAGTGGTTGAAGTTTTCTTCTTCTTCTTCTCGGTAGTACTCCTCCTCCTCGTATCCCGGGTCGGTACTATCGTCTATAAATGAATACGGGGTACACAATCACCAAACTATAATTAACTAATTCTATTTAGCACACTAAGGCTCACACATGATGATCTAGCATCATCACAATCATCACATGAATTAAAGACTTAATCTTATTTTCTTATTTTAGAAAAGTAATTTCTACTCATTGAAAATAATTAAGATTTAATATTCTCCAATTAAAATATGGGATCATGTTGACACATGTCATGACCACATATTCTAATACATGGTAATGAGATTTAAAGTGTTGATCTTATTTTATAAAGTTTAAGATTATCATTTAATAGATTTAAAGTGACTAGAAATGCCTATATAGCATTATTTTGGTACTAGTCCAATGTCACTACATGCAAAACCTAAATATGTTTACATATTCAGATAGATCTTGGAATCAACTCAAAAGCATTTATGGTTGATTTTTGAAAAATGTTTGAAGTTGAAAAAGTCCATGTCTTATTATTTTTGGTATAGGTGATCTCTAACTCCAAATAATTTAAATCCAACGAGCTTGGATAGATAATTTAAATATATTTCTAACTAAATTCGAATCATGCAATTTGGTTTAGTGAATCTCTCTGAATTGATTTTTGAATCTACTGGTAGAATGTGGTTTTAACTAAATTGGAAAATCCTTATTTGAATTCACAGGCCTGCGCGGGAAACTAAACAGGCCAGCCCAATCTGCACAACATAGTGCAGCGGGCTGCTAACAGAGGGGGTCCACCAGTCAGTGACTTAAACTAACAGAAACGGTATCTGTGAATCTAGGCTGTGCGATTAAAAGACGATCATTGTGTGATTAAACTAACCAACGGCTGCCATTCATCATCGACGACGAACAACTCCGGCGAGGTCTAAACCCTAACGCGGCAGTGGGGGTCTGGTGAGGCTCACCTGGGCTTCAGCTAGGGTCGGTGATGGGGGCAAACAATGTGGTCGATGATGGCTGTTCAAACAGTGTTCACGGCAGCTGTTGGGGTGGCTTCAATCGACGGTGCCCTTCTCCTTCTGCAGCGGTGGGCTCCGGCCAAATTCTGGTGAGGAAGAGCTCGCCTTGCTCCAGGGAAGGGTGAGGGAGTGTCAGAGAGGAGTGGGAGTGTGTTGGTGTAAAGAATGGAGGCAGAGGGGGTCTCTATTTATACCACGGCGAGGGGACTGAGCAGCATGGGCTCGGGCTAGTCGGTGACGACAATACAGGCAGCTAGCGGCGCGATTGAGGGTAGGGGACGATGTGTTGTTTGATGGCCCAAAATATATCGAGCTCGTTGGGGAACCCCAAGAGGAAGGTATGATGAGAACAGCAGCAAGTTTTCCCTCAGTTATGAAACCAAGATTATCGAACTAGTAGGAGCAAGGAAACACCTCCAAGGTGTTGTTGCCAACTTGGAATCCTGCACAACACAACCACAAAACTTTGATCCCAACTTACAGTGAGGTTGTCAATCTCACCGGTTTTGCGCAAAACAAGGGATTAAACGTATTGTGTGAAAGAAAGTAAAAGCTTGTAGAAAGTAAATAGAAAGCGGTAAACATTTGTAGATTGATGGTAAAAGAAAGGACCGAGGTCCATAGTTCACTAGTGGTGGTTCTCCTTAAGATAGATGACATGTTGGGTGAACAAATTACAGCGGAGCAATTGACAAACATCGAGAAAACATACATGCATATACTAATCATCTTCACTCCTATGAGATTTGATTGGGCATTACAACATTATACATAGACCGTAATCCAACTGCAACTATGACTAATAATCCACCTTGAGGTTATCATCTGAACCCCCTCTAGTATTAAGTTGCAAGCAACAGATAATTGCATTATGCATTGCCTCTAAAGTAAACAATACGATTGTTCTATGAACAAAGGATTGTTGTTTTCTCCCTAGTAGCAACATCACATCTAGTACCTTAGAGATTTCTTTCACTTCCCCAGATTACTAGAGGCATGAACCCACTATCGAGCATAAATACTCCCTCTTGGATTTCCTAGCATCTACTCGGCCAAGATATCTACTAACAACAAAGAGCATGCAAGATCACAAATAACAAAGAAATGATAGAATCAATAATCAATCTGAAATAGCATCTCAATATCCATCGGATCCCTGCAAACACAACATGTAGGATTACAAATAGATGATCTTGATCATGAATGGAGCTCACAAGATCTAAACATGATAGCACAAAGGAGAAAAACCAACCATCTAGCTACTACATGGACCCGTAGTCCAAGGATGAACTACTCACGCATCACACCGGAGGCTTGCATGGTGATGAAGAAGGTCTCCAGGGTGAATTCTCCCCTCCGGTAGGGTGCCGGGAAGAGCTTCAGATCCCTCCCGATCTAGGGATGGGGATGACGGCGGCTACAGACACTTTTGTGGAATTTTGATCGGGTACTTAGGGTTTCTATATCGGAGGCATCTTATAGGCGAAAGGGGAGGCCGAGGGGGTGCCCTAGGCAACCACACCACGCCCTGGCGCGGGCCAGGCCTGGCCGCGCGGCCAGGTGGTGTGGGGGCCCTCTAGACCTTCTCCGTCTCGTATTATGGCTCCGTGTCCCCCTTGGTGAAAAACTGACTTTGGCTTTTGTCCCGTCCAATTCCGAGAATATTCATTTTCTGACTTTCCTGGAACCAAAATCAGCAAAAACTAGGCAGCTGGCACTGTGGCATCTTGTTAATAGGTTAGTCCAAGAAAGTGTATAAAAAGTACTCCAAAGTGTGGACAAAACATAACAAAGTAGATAAAAACCAAGCATGGAACGTCAAAAATTATAGATACATTAGCAACGTATCAACATCCCCAAGCTTAACTCCTGCTCGTCCTCAAGTAGGTAAGTGATAAAAAGAAAGAATAATTTTTGAGGTGACATGCACCATCATAGACTTTATCAAAGTATTTGTAAAACGTTGATAGCTGGTATCATAGTATTTCAACATAGCATGAATAATAAAGTTCTAACAATAAGACATAGCAACTATGTTGTAACATGAAAAGGCACAAATAAAAGATTCATGAATAACAATGCTTTGCAAGACGTTTGTTTGTTTCACATAAAGAAAACATAGCATAGTGGCATTCAGCCTGTCCCTCATAGAGTAGAAAACATAAATGCATAGGACACCTTCAAAGTTCATAAGGGTGACTAGATACAAATAGTTTAAGAACAAGAAATATCAAAGTGATGCATCAATCAACAAGTCTTGGGACAATGCACATAGAACTAAGAATGGCCACTATGCTATGAAAATAGGTGCATAAAGATAGAAGGTGGAGATTCAACATAAAAGTAAAAGAAAGGCCTTCATAGAAGGAAGTAGGGATTCAAGTTTCATAAAGAGCTTCCAAAAATTATGGTACTTATTAGCTTTCAGCTCTCATTGCCCCTATCATAAGCATCTTTAGGTGATTAAGGTTAAAGTGACACAACTAAGAGGATATGCTTGACAAGTTATAAGTTAAAATCTCATGCCCCTTACTTACGAGTACCGAACCTCATGCTACTCAACTTCAGTCACAAGTAAGCTCTTGTCATTGTAAGTACATATGTATCATATAGAACCGCCAACGGGGTACCCCTTGCACATGATACAGGAGCTATCCCATAATCAAAATGACAAGGCAAGCAGACAATGAGCATCTCAGTGATCTTTTTATTTGCTATTTGCATAGGTTTTTATTGAGGATGCTTCATAGAGTGCTCATTATGGTTATGCTGCAAGTTTCCACCATGATTAGGCATGGCTTAGGCTAGCGGCCCAGGCGTTTCTCTAACACACATACAAACTCCATGAGCTTACAAGTTCCCCTTTTATTTCACACCGCCGGGATCCATAAGCAAAAGAATCATAATATCAACGGAATAATAAGTGCAATGTTGAAAGCATTCCCCGTGATACATGGTTCTGCTAACTTCAACTTATATAGCGCAAGCATATACGCAACAAGGATGGATGCAATGGTTCAAGATTATTAAATGCAAGAAAGTAAAGTGTGCCATCAAGTTCGTGAGAGCTTTAATCACTAGTTTTCACATAACAAGTTTAATTCGGAAGGTACATAAAAACATGAATATGCTTGGTATAGAAAATGCTAATAAGTAGGTATGGTGGACTCTTTGGAACAACTTGGTTTTATTTGGAGTTGGATGCATGAGTGGAACTCATACTTGGTTATGGAGGCTAGCAAAAGACTGGGAGCGACCAACTAAGAGAGCAATAATGGCCATAATCATGCAGAGCGACAAAACATCATTAATCAAAGCATAAAGTGATATTAAAAGTCAAAAACTAAAGGATCATAAAGGCTTATGGTGACTTGAGATAGTCATAACATGGTGTGAGAATGCGCCAAGTCAACCCAAATAAAGCATCAAATGAGAATACCACAATACTATGATTTAATATGCTAAAACAACGCATGATTCTTCAAAGGCACATTAAGCAATCTCAATTGTTTATAACATGTCATGCTACAACAAAGATCACTAAGCATAAAGCCAAAACAATATCAAGCATGGCATGACAAAGCATAGGCCACAGTCAAAAACAAACTCATTTTACCACTTAAGCATGAACTTTTCCTACTCTTTTCCAATCCAAACCAAACTATTTGAAAACCAATGCATGAAAGAGGGGGTCCAACCAATTTATGGAGCAAACTAAGCAAACCAAGAAAACAAAATCAAAAACCAAAAACAACACAACTGTGCATGAAACAATAAAAATGAAGTGTTTAGAAGAAACCTGGGATTTTTATTGATGAAGAAGGGGATGCCTTGGGCATCCCCAAGCTTTGACGCTTGTACCTCTCGAATATTTCTTGGGGTGACATGGGTGGCATCCCCAAGCTTGAGCTTTTGTCAACACCCGGATTTTTAATCCCAGATGCCTGTTATGCCATACATCGCAATCCCAGGATTACCATTTTTGCGAGACATAACATATTGGATATCACAATACATCATCCATTACTAACCATAATAAGGTCTTACCCAAATAAAGGATCTCATGATCCAGTCTCAGTACAATCAAGTAGCAGAATAAATAGCGTAACGGTGGGCTCCATCTTCAGTGTCACAGGAAATGCTGACGATGGGAGATGATCCTAGTTGTCGTAGCCGTCCCACTGTCCTCCTTTAGGGTAGTCCTCCTCATAGTCTGGCCATAGGAATAGCCAGGGACAAAATCCATGGGTACTCTTCAAGTACTCGCAAACTATCACTAACAAGTAGGGTAGTTCTAGTAGCAATGCTAAATTCTAAGTTTATTTGTAAAGTTAAGTTTGAAACCTAAGCTGAGTTCAGAAACAAAGAAAGATAAAATAAAGCTTGGAAACACCTAAGTGGGAACTTAGTTGTGATAGTCACAACCATGTTGTGGTCAAGTCATGTCACAATTCATTTCATAAGTCATTTTGAAAACATCTGACAACTGAATAGTATGGCCACTCCAACTATCCATAACCGCGGGCGCGGCTATTCGAATAGTTTGACACTCTGCAGAGGTGGTACACTTTCACCATAAAATTCGATACATCTATCAGGGATAACCCTGAATCATCATACTTAGTATGCAGATAATCAAACATAACCTTTCCTTTACACACTATAGTATAAGCACATCTCCTATGAGCTTGGCCTCCCAGCCATGGCCATCTACAATCCTGGGCACTGCATAGGTGAACAACATTGAGAGGTAGCCTCAGCTCAAACCTCTCCCGCAAGGGAACTAATACTAATGCATATAAACTTCTGGCTAATCCTTACCCAATTCAGTATTGTGGTTGTACGGTAAAATTGGAATGGTATCGCATCCGAACCCAACCATCAGATTTTAAAAAGGGGCTAAGGCTCATAAACCATTTATGTTTCTCAACACATGTCAAAACATCTCAATAGAATGACTCATCATTCCAAGGTTTTCACAAGTCATTTTCACCAAGTATTCCCATCTAAAGTAGTCAAGTTTTTGGTTTAGCTCTAATCACTAAGTTAAGAGTGTTCACTAACGTGGGATGCTAATCTCAATCTCATGCCATAGAATGACATCTAAGTCTAACTAGATAAGTCAAGTTTTATACTCTTTATGCTATCTATAAACAAGTAAGAAACTTTGGTAAAGTAGAAGAAAGTAAAGCTTGTAAATAAAACTTTGAGTAGGTATAAGTCAAAAAGTATAACCAAAGAATTCCTAATGCATCTTTCTTAGGTTATCTTTCTTAATTCTAGCTTGCTAATAATAACTTGCCTTGGTTGGTGCAGTGGTTGAAATTCTCCTCGTCTTCTTCGGGGTAGAACTCCTCCTCGTAGATTTGGTCGGTACTATCGTCTATAAATACATGCGGAATACACAATCACCAAAAAATACTTAACTAGTCAACTTAGAACTCTAAGGCACACATTTGATGATCTAGTATCATCACAAACATCACAAGATTTAATGAACTAAGTTCATTTATTTTATTTGAGAAAAGTAATTTCTACTCATTTAAATTAACTAAGATTTAATATTCTACAATTAAAATATGGGATCATGTGGACACATGTAATCACCACATATTCTAATGCATGGGAATGTGATTTAAATGTTTGGATCACAGAAATGTCTAGAAATGAATTAAAATGACTAGAAATGACTAGAAATGTGATTTAAAAGTTTAAGTTTAATATTTAATGAATGAAAATGACTAGAAATGTCTATATAGCATTATTTTGGTACTAGTCCAAAGTCACTGCATTCAAACCTTAATATTATTACATACTCAGATAGGTATTGTTAAATGTGATTTTTCAGAGTTCGAATCAACTCAAAAGCTATTATGGTTGATTTTAGAAAAATGTTTGAGTGTGAAAAAGCATCTGTCTTGTTATTTTTGCTAGGAGAGATTTACAAATCTAATTGATTTAAATCCAACGGGCTTGGATAGAGATTTTCATTATCTTTCCAACAAAATTGGAATAACTCAATTTGGTTCAGTAGATCTTTCTGAGTTGATTTTTGAACTAAGGGACATAACTAAGTTTCAGCTAAAATGAAAAAGATTTATTTGAATCTGCTGGGTTGCGCGGGAACACTAATGGGCCGGCCCGGTTTCACTCCGCGGCGCTGAGGACAGCTAACAGGGGGTCCCGCCTGTCAGTGGCTCTTTAAACGCGAAGAGGTACGGGGCAACGTGGACCGTAGGATTAGAACTAAGATCTACGGCTGGGGCTTATCGTCGATGATGGACCTGTCACCAGTGAGGATGAACCCTAGTGGCTCAGTGGGGGTGCAGTGGGGGCGTACTAGGGCTCCAGCGAGTGCGGCGATGGGGGCGATCAAACGAGACAACGAAGGCGGACTCAGGCGAGGTCGTGCCAGCTCCGGGGTGGACGAAATCAACGGAGGTGTCTCCTCCTCTATTGTGGCTATCTCCGGCGAAATTCCGGCGGCTGGCTGCTCGAGCACCTCCGGCGAGAGATGGGGAAGGACCAGTGGTGAGAGGAGAGTTGGGTGGTGTGAAGAATTGGTGCTGGGGAGGCTCCCTTATATAGGCTCGGCGAGGCGGCAGAGAAGCATGGGCGGAGCTCGTCGGTGACGACGGCACAGGGTGTTACTGGCATGGGCAAGGTAGGCGGACGTTGGGTGGTTCCCTAGCGGTCAGCTAGGGATAATGGTGATGCTAGGGGCGGTCGCTAACGGTCGGGAGCGTCTCGCGCTCTGAGCGACAGAGGCGCCGCTCGACGTGGTTCCCGGTGGCTATGGGTCGCCCGGCGGGGTAAGGGCATGTCTGGCAGGGTGAGGTGCTCAAGGCGGAGTGGCGCGCGCGGGCTATGGTCGAGGGGCGGCTTGTGGAACTCTGTCGGGGATGGCGCTCTCGCGTGCGTTGCACATGGCACAGAGGCGGTGGGCACGGGCGAGGTGAGCTGGTCTAGGGGCTTGCTGGGCTTGAAGAGCGGACAGGGGCGGTGGTGCTACCATGCCTACCTCCTAGACATGGCGCGAGAGAGAGGGGCGTGCTCCTGTGGCTTGGGCACAGTCAGCCGGTGATCATGGCGTCGGGGTGGCGCTACACTGTGGCTAGGGACTAGGGAGTGGGCTGGTTATGGCCTGGTTGGCACTAGGGGAGACAAGCTATGTTAATGGTGATCAAATGGCTCGACAAAACTTGATCAAAACAGTATTAGTTAGGCAGGTTTGATTCTGCTCACAAGGTGTTCGACACAATGGCCGCAAGAATTCAACATTAGAATTTTGAAGTGAATTTTTGTGGAGTTGTTAGTCACATGCTTAAGTATCTATGGTTGCTAGGATTTATCAAATTGAATTCATTTGCAGTGGTTTTTGAAAAGGTGGGATCTAGACATATGAACTAGATTCCATTTTCAAATGTTATTTTAAATTAGGGTTTAAATTTTTTGCCAGATCACAAGGTGGGCTTTGGTACTTCTTTACTTGTACTAGCAAGGGGTGCAAAGATCCACAATTGTTTCTGTTTGATTTTGAGTGCTAGGAACACCTAATGTGACCTAGTTTATTAAAATGGCCCAAGTGCCATTTCCATTTATTAATTGTATTTGAATTCTTTTTCTTTGGATTTTTCTTGGGAATGATCTAGATGATGTGGAATTCATCTTAGAATCATTTCACAACCATTAGAACAAACAAACATGGCATTTCAAAACAATTCCTATTTAATGCAACACACATATGCATGCTTAATTATTTAAATAAGAAAAAGGTTTTGTTAACCCTAAATTGGGTGATTTGGATCATAATATATTGGATTAAAGTTTTGGGATGTTACAAAACTTCCCTCCTTAAACAAAATCTCATCCCGAGATTTAAGAAAGAAAACTAGGAACTAAAGAGATCTGGGACTCAGTCCTAATGTAATCTTCTCGGTCCCAAGTGGCTTCTTATTCGGTATGGTTGCTCCATTGAATGTTGAGAAACTTGATACACCGGGTCCTGGTGGTTCTGTAAGCTTCTGCCAAGATATAGATGGGCACTTCACGACATGTCAGATCCTTGTTGATATCAACAGCTCGGTGATCGATGTTCTTGAAAACTTTGGTCTTCTCCAGCACTTCTAGGCATTTGCGAAGTAACGAGATGTGGAACACATCATGGATGGCTAACATCTCCTCGAGCAGTTCCAGTTGATACGATACTTCTCCTCGACAATTCAGAATCTTGAAGGGTCCGATATATCTGGGGGCTAACTTTCCTTTCAGACTAAAACGTTGGGTTCCCTTCAATGGCAAAACCTTGAGATACACAAAATCTCTGAAAATGAATGTCAGTTCTCTCCTTCTCTTGTCAGCATAACTCTTATGTCTGGATTGGGCGGTCTTGAGGTGCTCATGGACTTTGTGAACCTTCTCTTCGGCTTCTCATAGGATGTCGGGTCCGAAAATCTAACTCTCTCCTACTTGCAACCAATTCAAAGGGGTACGACACTTTCTTCCATATAAGAACTCAAATGGGACCATTTGCAAACTGGCTTGATAACTATTGTTGTACGAGAATTCTACGAAAGGTAGGCAATCTTCCCATTTTGATCCATACTCTAACACACAAGCTCTCAATATATCTTCTAAGATTTAGTTGACTCGCTCAGTCTGTCCGTCGGTTTTCGGGTGATAAGCTGTGCTAAAATTCAACTTGGTTCCTAATCCTTCTTGGAATTTCTTCCAAAATCTTGAGGTAAATTGGGTTCCTCGATCCGATACTATGGTCTTGGGGGGTCCATGCAAACTGACGATTCTGGAAATGTACAGTTCTGCTAGCTTTGAACTCTGGTAGGTTGTCTTGACAGGTATAAAATGAGCAACATTGGACAGTCTATCAACGATTTCCTAGATAGAGTCATTTCCCCTACTAGAAGTAGGCAAACCGGTGATAAAGTCCATTCCGATGGAATCGCATTTCCATTCCGGAATCTGCAATGGTTGTGTCAACACCTCGATTTTTAATCCCAGATGCCTGTTATGTCATACATCGCAATCCCAGGATTACCATTTTTGCGAGACATAACATATTGGACATCATAGTACATCATCCATTACAAACCAAATATAAGGTCTTACACGAAATAGAGGATCTCATGATCCAGTCTTAATACAACAATCAGCGGAAAAAAATAATAAGCGTAGCGGTGGTGTCCATGTTCAGGGGCACAGGCAATGCTGACGATGGAAGATAGTCCTAGTTATCATAGTCGTCCTGTTGTCCGTCATCTTGGTAGTCTGCTTCATAGTCTGGCCATAGGAATAGCCAGGGACAAAATCCATGAGTACTCTTTAAGTAATCGCAAACTACCACTAACAAGTAAGATAATGCTAGTGGGAAATGCTAACTCTATGTTTTATTTGTAAAGTTAAGTTTGAAACCTAAGTTGAGTTCAGAAACAAAGAAAGATAAAATAAAGTTCTAGAATCACTCAAGTTGGGAAGCTAGTGTTATATTCCCAACCCTGTTGTGGTCAAGTAAAGATTCATCATTCATTTCATAAGTCATTTTGAAAACATCTGACAACGAAACACTATGGCCACTCCAACTGTCCATAACCACGGACGCGGCTATTCGAATAGTTTAACACTCTATAGAGGTGGTACACTTTCACCACAAGATTCTATACATCTGTTAGGGATAACTCTGAATCCTCATACTTAGTATGCAGATAATCAAACATAACCTTTCCTTTACACACCGTAGTATAAGCACCTCTCCTATGAGTATGGCCTCCCAACCATGACCATCTGTCATCTTGGGCACTGCATAGGTGGACAACATTGAGAGGTAGCCTCAGCTCAAACCTCTCCCGCGAGGGAACTAATACTAATGCATATAAATTTCCGGTTAAGCCTTACCCAATTTAGGTATTATGGTCGTACGGTAAAATTGGAATGGTATCGCATCCGAATCCAACCATTAGTTTTTGTAAAAGAGCTAAGGCTCATGCCTCAACATTTTCATCATCATAAACCATTTTTGTTTCTCAACACATGTCAAAACATCTCAATAGAATGACTCATCATTCCAAGGTTTTCACAATTCATTTTCACCAAGTGTTCCCATCTAAAGTGACTCAAGTTTTGATTTAGCTCTAAGCTACTAAGTTAAGAGTGTTCACTAAGGTGGGATGATAATCTCAATCTCAAGCCATAGAATGACATCTAAGGTTATCTAGATATGTCAAGTTTTATACTTTTTATGCTACCTTCAACAAGTAAGGGACTTTGGTAAAGTAAAGAAAGTAAAAGCTTGAAAGTAAAAAACTTGGAGTAGGTACTAGTCAAAGTGGTATAACCAAAGCATGCCTAGTGCATCTTGCTTAGGTTATCTAACTTAATTCTAGCTTTCTAACAATAGCTTGCTCAGTTTACTTGAAGTGCTAGGCCTGCAAGTAAAACTTGCAAGGGTTAACTTGTATAGTGCTAGCTTGCCTTGGTTCGTGCAGTGGTTGAAGTTTTTGTTCCTCCTCCTCTTGGTAGAATTCCTCCTCCTCGAAACCTTGGTCAGTACTATCATCTATAAATACATACGGAGTACACAATCACCAAACAATGTTTAACTAGGCTACTTAGCATACTCAGGCACACATTTGATGATCTATTATTATCACAAGGTTTTATTAACTAGTTTCATTCTTTTTATTTAAGGAAAGTAATTTCTACTCATTGAAAATATCTAAGATTTAATATTCTCCACTTAGAATATGGGATCATGTGGACACATGTCATCACCACATATTCTAACATACTCCCTCCGACCCAAATTAATTGACTTAGATTTGTCTATACTCGGATGTATCTAGTACTAAAATATGTCTAGATACATTCGAATCTAGACAAATCTAAGTCAATTAATTTGGGTCGGAGGGAGTAGGAGAATGTGATTTAAAGGTTGGATCATATTTAATTAAGTTTAACTTTATTATTTAATGATTTCAAGTGACTAGAAATGCCTATATAGCATTATTTGGTACTAGTCCAAAGTCACTGCATGCAAACATTAATATTATTACATATTCAAATAGGTATGGTTAAATGTGATTTTTAAGAGTTGGAATCAACTCAAAAGCTATTATGGTTGATTTAATAAAAATGTTTGAATGTGCAAATGCTTATGTCTTATTATTTTTACTAGAAGAGATATCTCACTCCAAATGAATTAAATCCAACGGGCTTGGATAGATTTCAGAGGATTTCCAACAAAATTGGAATCACTAAATTTGGTTCAGTAAATCTTCCTAAATTGATTTTTAAACTAAGGGACAGAACTGAGTTTCGCTAAAATAAATAAATCTAAATTTGAATTAAATGGGTCGCGCGGGAACACTAATGGCCCGGCACAGGGACGGTCCGCAGCGCGGATGCCAACTGACAGGGGTGGTCCACATGTTAGCGGCACAACTCAACGTGAAGCGGTACGGGGTGATGTGTATCGTGCGATTAGAACCTAGATCAACGGTGGTGGTTCATCGTCGACGACGAACTGGTCACCGACGAGACGGAACCCTAGCGGCTCGGTGAGGGTGTAATGGGGGCATACCAGGGCTCTAGCTAGCATGCCGATGGGGGCGATCGAACATGCGGTCGACGGCGGACTCAGGCATGGTCGCGGCGGCTCCTGGGGTGGACGAAATCGACGGGGCGCTTCCCCCTCTGCTGCGGCGGCTCCGGTGGAAATTTCGGTGAACTAAGGCTCGAGTGGCTCCGGCGAGAAAGGGGAAATGCTCAGGGAGAGAGGGGAGTGTTGGAGTGTGGAGAATGAGTGCTGGGGAGGGCTCCTTATATAGGTCGACGAGGGGACCGTGCGGCATGACGGTGAGCTCATTGGTGATGTTGATACAGGCTGCTAGAGGCATGGACTGGGTAGGCGGACGGTGGGCTGCCTCCTGGCGGTCAGCTATCGCGCAATGGTGCACCTAGGGGCGGTGGCATTTGGTCGGGAGCATCTCGCGCTCTGGGAGACAGAGGCGGTGCTCGACCGTGTCTGGCAGGGTGCTAGGGTCGAGGCGGAGCGGCGTGCGCGGTATGGCGTCAAGGCGCGTTCTATGGCATGCTGACGGTGAGGGCACTCTGGCGCCCTCTGGCTGTGCGGAGAGAGAAAGGGCGGAGGGGCTGGGGAGTGGTCCAAGGGCTGTGGGTGATCGAGGGGTGGACAGTGGGCGGCGGTAGGGTTAGGCGGAGCTAGTGGTGGTGCTGGAACGGCACGACGCTGTCTGTGGAGCTTTGCCCATGTTCGGCCAGCGGTGACCAAAATGTGGCGGGGCTCCACTGCTGCTGTGGCTAAGGGGTAGGCCGGTGAGGGTCTAGTTGGATTCAGGGGTACAAGGATGATCAATGCAACTCAATTTGCTCGACAAGATTTGATCAAAAACAGTAATAGTTAGGCTAATTTGATTCTGCTAATAGGGTGTTCGACACAATGGCCGCATGAACCAAGTATTTGAATTTTGGGCTGAATTTTGGTGGAGTTGGTGATCAGATGCTTGAGCATCTCTGGTTGCTTGGGATTTGAAAATGGAGTTCATTTGAGTGGTTTTTGAATAAGTGTGATCTTGATACCTACACTAGATTCAATTTTCAAATGCCATTTAAAATTAGTGTTTGAAAGTTTTTGGTAGATCACAAAGTGGGCCTTGGTACATCACTACTTGTACTAGCAAGGGGTGCAAGGTTACATATTTGTTTCTATTAAGATTTGAGTTCTACGAATAGCCAAAGTAGGCATGGTAGTTAAAATGGCACAAATAACCATTTCCTTCTTTTATTCATTTTGATTTGTTTTTCTTTGGGATTTGTTTGGGAATGATCTAGATGATGTTTAAATCACCTAAGAATCATTTTACAATCAATGGATCACTTAAACATGGCAATTCAAAACAACTCCTAAATTAAATGCACACACATATGAATGCTTTAATATTTTTAAATGGAAAAGTTTTTGTTAACCCTAATTTTGAGAATTTGGATCTTAATAACCTTGGATTAGAGTTTTGGGATGTTACAAACCTTCCCCACTTAAACAAAATCTTGTCTCTAGATTTACGAAAGAAAACTAGGAACTAAAGAGATCTGGGAAATCTGTCCTAATCTAATCTTCTCGCTCCCAAGTGGCTTCCTCTTCGGTATGATTTCTCCATTGAATCTTGAGAAATTTGATACTCTTGGTTCTGGTGGTTCTGTAGGCTTCCTCCAAGATACGTATGGGCACTTCACGATATGTCAGGTCCTTGTTGATACCGACAGCTCGGTGATCGATGTTCTTGAAAACTTCGGTCTTCTCCGGCACTTCTAGGCATTTGCGAAGTAACCAGATATGGAACACGTTGTGGATGGCTGACATCTCTTCTGGCAGTTCCAATTGATACGATACTTCTCCTCGACGGTTCAGAATCTTGAATGGACCGATATATCTAGGGGCTAACTTTCCTTTCAGACTAAAGCGTTGTGTTCCCTTCAATGGTGAAACCTTGAGATATACAAAATCTTCGACATGGAAACTCAGGTCTCTCCTTCTCTTGTCAGCATAACTCTTCTGTCTAGACTGGGTGCTCTTAAGGTGCTCATGGACCTTGTGAACCTTTTCTTCGGCTTCTCAGAGAATATCGGGTCCAAAGATCTAACTCTCTCCTACTTGCGACCAATTCAAAGGGGTGCAACACTTTCTTCCATATAGGAACTCAAATGGGGCCATTTGCAAACTAGCTTGATAACTATTGTTGTATGAGAATTCTGCGAAAGGTAGGCAATCTTCCCATTTTTATCCATACTCTAACACACAAGCTCTCAATATATCTTCTAAGATTTAGTTGACTCGCTCAGTCTGTCCGTCGGTTTGCGGGTGATAAGTTGTGCTGAAATTCAACTTGGTTCCTAATCCTTCTTAGACTTTTTGCCAAAATCTCGAGGTAAATTGGGTTCCTCGATCCGACACTATGGTCTTGGGGGTTCCATGTAGACTAACAATTCTAGCAATGTACAGCTCTGCTAGCTTCGAACTCTGGTAGGTTGTCTTGATAGGTATAAAGTGAGCTACCTTGGACAGTCTATCAACGATGACCCAGATTGAGTCATTTCCCCTACTAGAAGTAGGCAAATCAGTGATAAAGTCCATTCCGAAGGAATCCCATTTCCATTTTGGAATCTTCAATGGTTGCAACAGTCCTGCGGGTCTCTGATGCTATGCTTTGACTCTTTGACAGATGTCACACTTGGTGATGTAGCTCCCGATTTCTCTCTTCATCTTGTGCCACCAAAATTGCTCTTTCAAATCTTGATACATGTTCGTTCCTCTGGGTTGGATAGAATAAAGAGTATCACGAGCTTCCTGCATGATAACTTGCTTCAGCTCCGAATCTACTGGCACACAGATACGTCCTTTGTACCATAGAACTGCTTCGTCGTCTTCAGTGAATCCAGGTACCTTTCATGTACCAATACGACGTTTGGTTCCGTCGATACTTTCATTTCCCTTCCGGGCTTCCTTGATTTGGCTGATTAATGTGGGTTGAAGTTCAACGCTAGCTAAAAATCCTTTGCTAACAAGCTCAGTTGTAAACTGCTCCAACTACTCATACAAACTTGGTTCCTTCTCGTTGATCATGGTGTTTAGCCTACAAGGCAATCTGCTAAGAGCATCCGCTACCACATTGGCTTTGCCGGGGTGATAGTGAATGTAAAGGTCACAATCCTTGATTAACTCTATCCATCTCCTTTGCCACATATTCAGCTCCTTCTAAGTGAAAATATACTTCAGGCTCTTGTGATCTGAGTAAATCTCACAGCGATTACCCATAAGATAATGACGTCATGTCTTTAATGCCAAAACTACGGCTGCTAACTCAAGATCATGGGTCGGATAGTTCTGCTCATGCTGCTTCAGTTGTCGAGACAGATATGTGATAACTTTGCCTTCTTGCATCAATACACATCCGAGACCAATCTTGGATGCATCACAATACACATCAAACGGCTTCTTGATATCTGGCATGATCAATATTGGGGCAGAAATCAATCTCTTCTTCAATTCTTGGAAACTGGCTTCACATTTGTTAGTCCATTCAAACTTCTTGTCCTTATTCAACAATTGGGTCATGGGTCTGGCGATGCTCGAGAATCCTTCGACGAACTTGCGGTAATATCCCGCTAATCCGAGAAATGCACAGACTTGGGTTTCAGTGGTTGGGGGCTTCCCATTCTTCGACATCTTTAATTTTGGCGGGATCAACAGAGACTCCTCTGACAGACACAATATGTCCTAGGAATCCTACTTTTTCAGCCAAAACTCACATTTTCTGAACTTGGCATATAACCGATGCTCTCTCAGGGTTTCTAGAATGTATCTCAGATGTTGCTCATGCTCTTCTTCCGACTTGGAGTAGATAAGGATATCGTCCATAAACACAACGAAAAACTTATCTAGGAAATTCATAAAGATCTTATTCATGAGATTCATGAAATAAGCAGGGGCATTGGTTAATCCAAAATACATAACCGTATACTCGTATAAACCATAACGAGTAGTAAATGCGGTCTTTGGAATATCCTTTGCACGAATCTTAAGTTGGTGATAACCAGTCCTAAGATCAATCTTTGAGAATACCTAGGCACCAGTCAACTGATCAAATAGATCCTCTATCTTTCGCAAAGGGTACTTGTTTTTGATGGTGACGTCATTCAGCTTTCTGTAATCTGTGCACAAACGGTTGCCTCCATCTTTCACGTCGACGAATAACACTGGTGATCTCCATGGCGATGCGCTTGGTTGAATCAAGCCTATTGCTAAAATAGCATCCAACTCTACTAACTCTGAGGGGTTCTTGCTATAGGGTCTCTAGGCTATGGGTCCGGTTCCGGGGATTAGTTCGATAATGAGCTCAATATCCCTATCCGGGGGCATACCTGGCAATTCACCTGGGAATACGTCAGGGTATTAACAGACTACTCTGACTTGGTCTATGGTGCGTAAGGCTAGACTCTTGTTGCACTTGAATTGACGGGGTAAGGTTTCAGATATATGCTCTACTGTTACTCCAGAGCTACTGGTCATGGTGATGGCTTTCTTAGCACAGTCTATCAGTCCTTTATGCCTTGACATCCAGTCCATACCTAGTACTACTTCCAATCCTTTGTTTCCCAGTACGATTAGGTTGGCATAAAAATCTATCCCATGTATTCTGATAGGCATAGCTTTGCAAATTTTTCTAGCTTTTGTAGTTGAACAGGGGATTTGAACTATCATGACATGCTTCAAGTTGGTTGGGTGAATCTTACTAGTGCATGCAAATTCTTCGGTGACAAATGAATGTGATGCTCCCGAATCAAACAACACTCTTGCTAAAACTGAGTTGACAGAAAACATACCCAGCACTACGTCTAGCGCTTCTTGGGCTTCCTTGGCGTTCATGTGGAAGAGACGGCCGTTGCGGTTGTGAGGGTTCCCTAGGGCAAACCTTCTCCCTGGTTGAACACGACGCTGCTGTTGAGCTGGGGCATTCACATTGGCAGTGGCGGCAGTCTTCTTGGGGCACTCATTAGAATAGTGGCCCTTCACTCCACACTCGAACCAGGTTATCTAGGACATGTCTTTTGCTACGACAGGCATGGCATTGCTTCCAGTTCTGAGTGTAGTGTTGTTGTTGTTGTTGTTTTTGTTGCTCTTGGGAGGTGCACGGTTGAAATTGCTGGTGTTTCCGGAGTGATTGTTGTTTCCTCCAGTCTTCACATTGCCTCCGCTACGGTTGGGGTAGCTTAGGCGAGACATTGGGGGTCGGTTGTTTCTCGGGGCATACCCTGTATACGGGTTGGGATGGTACTTCTGGTGACTGTTGGATCCAGCTTGGTGCATCATACGACGTTTGTGGTTGTCGTTTTCCTGGTTAATCTTCCCTTTCATCTGAATGGCAGAGTCGACTAGCTCTTCGAGATCCTCGAAGTGGATGTTGACAAGGACAGTCTGCATCTCGTCATGCAGTCCGTTCAGGAATCTCTCCTTCTTCTTTGCCTCCGTGTTGATCTCATCAGGTGCGTACCTAGCAAGCGACAGGAATCTGTCACGGTACTCCACCACATTCATTTTGCCTTGCTTCAACTCTCTGAATTCATCCCTCATTCTGGTGACTAGGCCCTACGGCACGTGGGTGCGGCTGAACTTGATTTTGAAGGCTTCCCATGTCATCACTTGACCATGGTTCATCAGGCGGATGTTGTTCCACCAAGCTCTTGCATCTCCTACCAAGTAGTGGGTGGAAAAGAGAACTTTCTTGTTGTCATCAACTCTGGCTACCTCCAAATTGTTCTCCATCGTCTACAACCAGTCATCAGCATCTAATGGGTTTTCTGACGTGCTAAAGATTGGGGGGTTGGTGATCTAGAAGTTCTTCAGCTTGGATCCTTGATGATCCTGATTTCCATGCCCTTTGTTGTTTTGGGCCATTTGAGTTATCTACTGCAGTGTTGCTAAGTTGGCATGGCGCTCTGCCCTGCTTGCTTCACGGTCTGCAACTAACATCTGCATAGTCTGCAGCATTGGGTCCTACAATGAGTTGCTCCCTCCTGGGTTTCCACGAGTCATCTGAAGATTGAGATAGATAAAGGGGTAAGAGGGAAAGTTCTAAGGTTCATGGTTTTGGTTTCAAAGTTAAAACTTTGAGTTTGACTCAATTTTGCAACACACACACACCACAACAACAAAGGAAAATAGATGGTTTTAAGAACCATTATGCAAGCTACAATATAGTGGACCGATACATCTCATGCTTCAACAGTGCTCTAGTGCATCTAGTCATTGTCGGTGAAGTTGGAGTCCTCATCATCAGTGTAGAAGTCCACGACATCCTCCTCCAGAAAGTCATCATCATTGCTGAGGTAAGAATCCATGTCTCCCTGTATGTCTTCACCCTCCTCTTCTTCCTCCTTTGCTGCAAGCTGAGCTTCTTGCTCATTGACGGTCTTCTCGAGGCGGTGTCCATCTTCAGGGGCACAGGTAATGCTGACGATGGAAGATAGTCCTAGTTATCATAGCCGTCCTGTTGTCCGTCATCTTGGTAGTCTCCTTGATAGTCTGGCCATAGGAATAGCCAGAGACAAAAGCCATGAGTACTCTTTAAGTACTCGCAAACTACCACTAACAAGTAAGATAATGCTAGTGGGAAATGCTAACTCTATGGTTTATTTGTAAAGTTAAGTTTGAAACCTAAGATGAGTTCAGAAACAAAGAAAGATAAAATAAAGTTCTAGAATCACTCAAGTTGGCAAGCTAGTGTTATATTCCCAACCCCTCGATTGGAATCACTCAATTTGGTTTAGTAAATATTCCTGAATTGATTTTGAAACTAAGGGACATAAATGAGTTTCAGCTAAAATAGATAAATCTAAATTTGAATTAAATGGGTCGCTGGGAACTAATGGGCCTGCCCAGTGACGCTCCTCGGCGCGGATGACAACTGACAGGGTTGGTCCACATGTCAGCGGCACAACTCAACGCGAAGCGGTACGGGGCGATGTGGACCGTGCGATTAGAACCTAGATCGACGGTGGTGGTTCATCGTCGACGACGAACTGGTCGCCGGCGAGAGGGAACCCTAGCGGCTCGGTGAGGGTGCAATGGGGGCATACCAGGGCTTGAACTAGCATGGCGATGGGGGCGATCGAACGTGGAGTCGACGGCGGACTCAGGCGTGGTCGCGGCGACTCCTAGGTGGACGAAATTGACGGGGTGCTTCCTCCTCTGCTGCGGTCGCTCCGGTGGAAAATCCGGTGAACTAAGGCTCGAGTTGCTCCGGCGAGATAAGGGAAATGCTTAGGGGAGAGAGGGGAGTGTTGGAGTGTGGAGAATGGGTGCTGGGGAGGGCTCCTTATATAGGTCGACGAGGGGACTGTGCGGCATGACGTCGAGCTCGTTGGTGATGTTGATACAGGTTGCTAGAGGCATGGGCTAGGTAGGCTGACGGTGGGCTGCCTCCTGGCGGTCAGCTACGGCGCAATGGCGCGTCTAGGGGCGGTGGCATTTGGTCGGGAGCATCTAGCACTCTGGGAGACAGAGGCGGTGCTCGACGCGGCGCTCGGTGACTGTGGGTCGCGCGGCGGCGCACGGCCGTGTCTGGCGGGGTACTGGGGTCGAGGCGGAGCGGCGTGTGCGGTATGGCGTCAAGGCACGGTCTGTGGCGTGCTGGCGGTGAGGGCGCTTTGGAGCGCTCTGGCTACGCGCAGAGAGAAAGGGCGGCGAGGCTGGGGAGTTGTCCAGGGGCTGTGGATGATCAAGGGGTGGACAGTGGGAGGCGGTAGGGTTAGGCGGAGCTAGTGGTGGTGCTGGAACGGTGCGGCGCTGTCTGTGGAGCTTTGCCCACGTTCGGGAGGCGGTGCCCAAAATGTGGCGTCGCTCCACTACTGCTGTGGCTAAGGGGTAGGCCGGTGAGGGTCTGGTTGGACTCAGGGGGGACAAGGATTATCAATGCAACTCAATTTGATCGACAAGATTTGATCAAAAATAGTAATATTTAGGCTAATTTGATTCTGCTAACAAGGTGTTCGACACAATGGCCGCATGAACCAAATATTTGAATTTTGGGCTGAATTTTGGTGGAGTTGGTGATCACATGCTTGAGCATCTCTGGTTTCTTGGGATTTGAAAATGGAGTTCATTTGAGTGGTTTTTGAATAAGTGTGATCTTGATACCTACACTAGATTCAATTTTCAAATGCCATTTAAATTAGTGTTTGAAAGTTTTTGGTAGATAACAAAGTGGGCCTTGGTACATCACTACTTGTACTAGCAAGGGGTGCAAGGATCTACATTTGTTTCTGTTAAGATTTGAGTTCTTGGAATAGCCAAACTAGGCATGGTAGTTAAAATGGCACAAATGACCATTTCCTTCTTTTATTCATTTCGATTTGTTTTTCTTTCGAATTTGTTTGGGAATGATCTATATGATGTTTAAATAACCTAAGAATCATTTTACAATCAATGGATCACTTAAACATGGCAATTCAAAACAACTCCTAAATTACATGCACACACAATGAATGCTTTAATATTTTTAAATGGAAAAGTTTTTGTTAACCCTAATTTTGAGGATTTGGATCTTAATAACCTTGGATTAGAGTTTTGGGATGTTACAGGTTGTAACAGTCCTGCGGGCCTCTGATGTTCCGCTTTGACTCTCTGACAGATATAACACTTGGCGATGTAGCTTCCGATTTCTCTCTTCATCTTGTGCCACCAAAATTGCTCCTTCAAAGCCTCATACATTTTTGTTCCTCCGGGGTGGATAGAATAAAGAGTATCATGAGCTTCTTGCATGATAACTTGCTTCAGTTCCGAATCTGCTGGCACAGAGATACGTCCTTTGTACCACAGAACTCCTTCTTCGTCTTTGGTGAATCCAGGTACCTTTCCTGTACCAATACGATGCTTGATTCCATCGATACTCGCATTTCCCTTCTAGGCTTCCTTGATTTGGCTAATCAAAGTGGGTTGAAGTTAAATGCTAGCTAAAAATCCTTTGCTAACTAGCTCAGTTCTGAACTGCTCCAACTCCTCATACAAACTTGGTTGCTTCTCCTTAATCATGGTGTTTAGCGTACACGACAATCTACTAAGAGCATCCGCTCCCATATTGGCTTTGCCGGGGTGATAGTGAATGTCAAGGTCATAATCCTTGATTAACTCTATCAATCTCCTTTGCCTCATATTCAGTTCCTTCTGAGTGAAGATATACTTCAAGCTCTTGTGATCTGAATAAATCTCACAGCGATTACTCATAAGATAATGACGCCATGTCTTCAGTGCCAGAACTACGGGTGCTAATTCAAGATCATGGGTGGGCTAGTTCTGCTCCTGCTGTTTTAGTTATCGAGACACATATGCGATGACTTTGCCTTCTTGCATCAATACACATCTGAGACCAATCTTGGATGCATCACAATACATATAAAATGGCTTCTTGATATCTGGCATGATCAATATTGGGGCTAAAATCAATCTCTTCTTGAGCTCTTAGAAACTTGCTTCACATTTGTCAGTCCAGTCAAACTTCTTGTCCTTCTTCAACAATTGGGTCATGGGTCTTGTGATGCTCAAAAATCCTTTACAAACTTGCGGTAATATCCTGCTAATCCGAGAAATGCACGGACTTGGGTTTGAGTAGTTGGGGCTTCCCATTCTTCGACATCTTTGATCTTGGCGGGATCAACAGCGATTCCTTCGGTAGAAAAAATATGTCCTAGGAATCCTACTTCTTTTAGCCAAAACTCACATTTGCTGAACTTGGCATACAATTGGTGCTCTCTAAGGGTTTCAAGTATGATTCTTAGATGTTGCTCATGGTCTTCTTCTGACTTGGAGTATATAAGGATATCATCGATAAACACGATGACAAACTTATCCAGAAAATTCATAAAGATCTTATTCATGAGATTCATGAAATAAGCGGGAGCATTGGTTAATCCAAAAGACATGACCGTATACTCGTATAATTCATATCTGGTGGTAAAGGCGGTCTTTGGAATATCCGTTGCACGAATCTTAAGTTGGTGATAACCAGTTCTAAGATCGATCTTAGAGAACACACTAGCACCAGTCAACTGATCAAATAGATCCTCTATCTTTGGCAATGGGTACTTGTTCTTGATTGTGACGTCATTCAGCTTCCTGTAATCTGTGCACAAACGGTTGCCTCCATCTTTCTTGTCGATGAACAAACCAGGTGATCTCCATGGTGATGCGCTTGGTTGAATCAAGCCTTTCTCCAGCATAGCATCCAACTGCTTCTTCAGTTCCACTAACTCTGAGGGGTTCATGCTATAGGGTCTCTGAGCTATGGGGCCGGTTCCAGGAATTAGTTCAATAATGAACTCAATATCCCGATCCGGGGGCACCGGGAAATTCATCTGGAATACGTCGGGGTATTCAGCTGGACTACTCTGACTTGGTCTATGGTGGGTAGGGCTAGATTCTTGTTGCACTTGAATTTATGGGCAAGGTTTCAGATATATGCTCTACTGATACTCCAAAGCTACTGGTCATGGTGATGGCTTTCTTGGCACAGTCTATCAATCCTTTATGCTTTGACATCCAATCCATTCCTAGTACTACTTCCAAACCTTTGGTTCCAAGTACTATTAGATTGGCATAAAAATCTATCCCATGTATTCTGATAGGTACAACTTTGCAAATTTTTCTAGCTTTTGTAGTTGAACCAGGTATTTGAACTATCATGACATGCTTCAAGTTGGTTGGGTGAATCTTACTAGTGCATGCAAATTCTTCAGTGACAAATGAGTGCGATGCTCTAGAATCAAACAACACTCTTGCTAAAACTGAGTTGACAGAAAACATACCCAGCACTACGTCTGGCGCTTCTTGGGCTTCCTCGGCGTTCATGTGAAAGAGACGGCCGTTGCGGTTGTGAGGGTTCCCTGGGGAGAATCTTCTTCCAGGTTGAACACGACGCTGCTGTTGATCTGGGGCATTCACATTGGCAGTGGCGGCAATCTTCTTGGGACACTCATTGGAGTATTGACCCTTCACTCCACACTCAAAACAAGTAATCTGAGACTTGTCTTTTGCTACCACGGGCACAGCATTGCTTCCAGTTCTCGGTGCAGTGTTGTTGTTGTTGTTGTTGTGCTTGGGAGGTGCACGGTTGAAATTGCTAGAGTTGCCGGGGTGGTTGTTGTTTCCTCCGGACTTCACATTTCCTCCGTTGCGGTTGGGGTAGCTTGGATGAGACATTAGGGGTCGATTGTTCCGCGGGGCATATCCGGCAGACGGGGGTTGGGACGGTACTTCTGGTGACTATTGGATCCAGCTTGGTGCATCATCCGACGTTTGCGATTGTCGTTTGCTTGATTAATCTTCCCTTCTGAAAGAAGATTTCATGTTTTCCTATGTTTTGTGTGTTAGATAACAATACTATGGAGACTTTTCATGTGTGCTAAGTGTGCAGGAAGTTTTGAGGGGGGCCGAATAATCCACCCCACCAAGGGCTGGATAATCCGGCCTACCTCATCGCTCAAAGGTAGCCAAGGCGCGTCGCTCGGTATCCGGTCAGATTTTCTCCCGGAAAATCCGAACTAGGGCGGTTTTTCTTCCCCAGGCCGGATAATCCGGCCTTCGCATAGGACCAGATAATCCGGCCCCCGGAAGTTGATCAAGGGCAAGCTCGGCGCGACGCTCTGAGAGGGGGCGGATTATCTACCGGATATTCTGAGTCTGGGGTGGTGTTTCTCCAGACCGGATAATCCGGCCCTCACTTGGGCCGGATAATCCGCCCCCAAAGGTTGCAACGGCTGGTTTTTGAAGGGGGTATAATACCCCTTCTTCCCCAACGTTCAGAACTCTTGATTCATTCGAAATTGACCAGACATTGTGCAAGAGCTCTCATTCTCGATCTCCCACTTAAACCACCCAAAGGTCTTGATCTTTGGTGGAATTGAAGGAGGAGAAGTTCATCATCATCATCAAGAATCAAGCGCTTCAACTCCTCTCCATTCACTTGGAGAAATCCCTGATCTAGTATTCTTGTCAATACCTAGATCTTGTTTATTGTATTTGATAAGTTTGTTCTTGTGGCAGCTTGTTGTCATTTCGGGAGCCTCCAAGTTGTTGTGGAGTTGTTGCCCCGCTAGTTGTGTAAAGGCGCCGGTGCCCGCCTCGAAGGGTACCTATGGTGGAAGGTGGATCAGGCCTGTTGTGGCGAGATCCATCGGAGAACAGGGTGAGGCCTTTCGTGACGTGGTGGTCTTAGTACCGCCCACCCCTCCAATGCAGACGTACTTCCCTTAACAAGGAAGGAACTGCGGTCAAACAAATCCTATGTCTCCGCGTGCTTCACTTCGGTTTACTCGTTCCTCTTCCACTTGCTCTTTACTTGCTAGTAGATAGGTTTGCATATAGGGAAATTCCACCTAATAGTTTATCTAGAGATTTACCCTTTGTGCTAAGCCTAAAAGTGAAAAAGAATTAAAAATTGGTGTAGCCCCTATTCACCCCCCCTCTAGGTGCCCATACAATCCATTTCACCTTCCATCTAAATATCAGAGTCGACTAGCTCTTCGAGATCCTTGAAACGGATGTTGACGAGTACTATCTGCATCTCATCATGCAGTCCATTTAGGAATTGCTCCTTCTTCTTGGACTCCATGTTGATCTCATCAGGTGCATACCTGGCGAGGAACAAGAATCTGTCACGGTACTCCACTACAGTCATTCTGCCTTGCTTTAGTTCTCTGAATTTATCTCTCATTCTGGTGACTAGACCCTGTGGCACATGGGTGCGGTTGAACTTCACTTTGAAGGCTTCCCACGTCATCACTTGACCATGGTTCATCGTGCGGGTGCTGTTCCACGATGCTCATGCATCTCCTGCTAGATAGTGGGTGGCAAACAGAACTTTCTCGTTTGCATCCACTTCGGCGAGTTCTAAGTTGTTCTCCATGGTCTGTAACCAATCATCAGCATCTAGTGGCTCTTCAGACTTGCTAAAGATTGGGGGATTGGTATTCTAGAAGTTTTTGAGTTTGGATCCATGATGATCCTGATTTCCATGGTTCTGATTGTTGTGAGCCATCTGGGCGATCTACTGCAGGGTGGCTAGATTTGCTTGGCACTCTGCCCTACTAGCTTCACGGTCTGCAATGAGCGTCTGTAGAATCTACAGCATTGGGTCATGAGATGAGTTGCTCCCTCCTTGGTTTCCACGAGTCATCTGAAGACTGAGATAGATAAAAACTTTGAGTTTGACTCAGGTTTTGCAACTAACTTCTTTTCATTCATTCAAGCAAGGCAGACGATACAAACACACACACACCACAACATGAAAGGAAAACAGATGGTTTTAAGAACCATTCTGCAAGCTAAGATACAATGGGACCGATATTTCTCACTCCTACGATAATGCTCTAGTGCATCTACTCATCATCGATGAAGCCGGAGTCATCATCGTCGGTGTAGAAGTCCATGGCATCATCCTCTAGGTAGTCATCATCATTGTTGAGGTACGAGTGAATATCCCCTGGATGTCTTCACCTTCCTCTTCTTCTTCTTCTGCTGCAAGCTGAGCTTCTTGCTCCTTCATGGTCTTCTCGAGGTCAGCCACCTTCTTGCAAAGACGGTCGATGGTGCGATCCTTCTTGGCGTGTTGACGGCGAAGTGACTGATGATCCTTGACTAGCAGTGAGAAAGTCTGGGCCTCCTGGGCGGCAATGGCAAGGTTGTGGTTGGCGAACTCTCTAGCATTGTCCAATTCCTTCTGTCTGTCATACAGCAGGAAGTCAAGGTTCTCCACTTGACGCTTCAACTCCGGGTGACTTGGCATCTCTAGCGGCATTCCCATAGAATCACACCTTGCATAGTGAGCAAAGCGGGTTCCTTGGATCAAGTTGACATTCTGTGCGCAGAGACGAGCGAGAGCTTCATGCATGGCCCTAGCTAATCCATCTAGCCAGTTGTTCTCTCTCACAGAGAACTGAATCTTCTCGGACATTGGTGCTTCTAACTTGCCTCGAAGATCAGCAACTACTAGCCATTGTAAATCTCCTCCTGGTGGAACATTGAGTTGAGCTCCAAAGAATTTCGGATGTGGACACTCCAAGTGCTCAGACAGTGCATCAAGATCCCTCTCGAAGATCAGTTGGCCTCCGTTTCCCAACTGGTAGAACTTGTAGTACTGAACTTCCATTTATAAGAATTTAGGATGAGAAAGTAAGTGAGGTGATCAAGTGTGTCAAATTTTATGGAGTAATGTAAGAATTTTTGAGGAACATGTAATTTTTTGAGAGAAAGAATCCCAAGGGTAAGAGATGAAATAGGTTTTCATACATACTCACTTTGGTTTTGAAACTAAGTTTTTGTTCGGATGTCCATTCTAACTAGGGTCTCCTATGGTCAGGATGGCTCTGATACCAACTTGTCAACACCCGGATTTTTAATCCCAGATGCATGTTATGCCATACATCGCAATCCCAGGATTACCATTTTTGCGAGACATAACAGATTGGATGTCACAGTACATCATCCATTACAAACCATAATAAGGTCTTACACAAATAAAGGATCTCATGATCCAGTCTTAGTACAAACAAGTAACCGAATAAATAGCGTAGTGGTGGGCTCCATCTTCAGTGTCATAGGCAATGCTGACGATGGGAGATGATCCTACTTGTTGTAGCCGTCCGGCTATCCTTCTTCCGGATAGTCATCCTCATAGTCTGGCCACGGGAATAGCCAGGGACAAAGCCATGAGTACTCTTTAAGTACTCGCAAACTATCACTAACAAGTAAAGCAGTTCTAGTAGGAAAGCTAAGTTCTAAATTTATTTGTAAAGTTAGGTTTGAAACCTAAGCTGAGTTCAGAAACAAAGAAAGATAAAATAAAGTTCTAAATCACCTAAGTGGGAACTTAGTTGTCATAGTCACAACTATGTTGTGGTCAAGTCATGTCACAGTTCATTTCATAAGTCATTTTGAAAACATCTGACAACAAAACAGTATGGCTACTCCAACTATCCATAACCGCGGACGCGGCTATTCGAATAATTTGACACTCTGCAGAGGTGCTACACTTTCAGCACAAAATTCGATACATCCGTCAGGGATAACCCTGAATCATCATACTTAGTATGCAGATAATCAAACATAACCTTTCCTTTACACACTCTAGTATAAGCACCTCTCCTATGAGCTTGGCCTCCCAGCCTTGGCCATCTTCCATCCTGGGCACTGCATAGGTGGACAACATTGAGAGGTAGCCTCAGCTCAACTAATATTAATGCATATAAACTTTCGGCTAAGCCTTACCCAATTCAGGTATTGTGGTTGTATGGTAAAATTGGAATGGTATCGCATCCGAACCTAGCCATCAGTTTTTAAAAAGGGGATAAGGCTCATGCCTCAACATTTTCATCATCATCATAAACCATTTGTGTTTCTCAACACATGTCAAAACATCTCAATAGAATGACTCATCATTCCAAGGTTTTCACAAGTCATTTTCACCAAGTATTCCCATCTAAAGTGATCAAGTTTTTGGTTTAGCTCTAATCACTAAGTTAAGGGTGTTCACTGACGTGGGATGCTAATCTCAATCTCATGCCATAGAATGACATCTAATTCTAACTAGATAGGTCAAGTTTTATACTCTTTATGCTATCTATAAAAAAAGTAAGAAACTTTGGTAAAGTAAAAGAAAGTAAAGCTTGTAAATAAAACTTGGAGTAGGTATAAGTCAAAAGATATAACCAAAGCATGCCTAATGCATCTTTATTAGGTTATCTTTCTTAATTCTAGCTTGCTAACAATAGCTTGCCTAGGTTGGTGCAGTGGTTGAAATTCTCCTCGTCTTCTTCGGGGTAGAACTCCTCCTCGTAGACTTGGCCGGTACTATTATCTATAAATACATACGGAATACACAATCACCAAACAATACTTAACTAGTCTACTTAGCACTCTAAGGCACACATTTGATGATCTAGTATCATCACAAACATCACAAGATTTAATGAACTAAGTTCATTTATTTTATTTGAGAAAACTAATTTCTACTCATTGAAATTAACTAAGATTTAATATTCTCCAATTAAAATATGGGATCATATGGACACATGTCATCACCGCATATTTTAATGCATGGGAATGTGATTTCAATGTTGGATCACATTTTAATAAGTTTAAGTTTAATATTTAATGATTTAAAGTGACTAGAAATGCCTATATAGAATTATTTTGGTACTAGTCCAAAGTCACTGCATGCAAACCTTAATATTATTACATATTCAGACAGGTATGGTTAAATGTGATTTTTGAGAGTTGGAATCAACTCAAAGGCTATTATGGTTGATTTTAGAAAATTGTTTGAGTGTGAAAAAGCTTCTGTCTTGTTATTTTTGCTGGGAGAGATCTATAACTCTAATTGATTTAAATCCAACGGTCTTGGATAGATATTTTCATTATCTTTCCAACAAAATTGGAATCACTCAATTTGGTTCAGTAGATCTTTCTAAGTTGATTTCTGAACTAAGGGACAGAACTAAGTTTCAACTAAAATGAAAAAGATTTATTTGAATCTGCTGGGTTGCGCGGGAACACTAATGGGCCGGCCCGGTTTCACTCCGCGGCGCTGAGGACAGCTAACAGGGGTCCCGCCTGTCAGTGGCTCTTTAAACGCGAAGCGGTATGGGGCAACGTGGACCGTAGGATTAGAACTAGGATCTACGGTTGGGGCTTATCATCGACGACGGACCTGTTGCCGGTGAGGTGGAACCCTAGCGGCTCAGTGGGGGTGCAGTGGGGGCATGCTAGGGCTCTAGCGAGTGCGGCGATGGGGGCGATCGAACAAGACGACGACGGAGGACTCAGGCGAGGTCGCGGCAGCTCCGGGGGTGGATGAAATCGACGGGGCATCTCCTCCTCTGCTACGGCTATCACCGGTGAAATTCCGGCGGCTGGCTGGTTGAGCGGCTCTGGCGAGAGATGGGGAAAGACCAGTGGTGAGAGGAGAGCTAGGAGGTGTGAAGAATTGGTGCTAGGGAGGCTCCCTTATATAGGCTCGGCGAGGCGGCAGAGAAGCATGGGCGGAACTCGTCGGTGACGACGGCACAGGGTGCTATTGGCGTGGGCAAGGTAGGTGGACGGTGGATGGTTCCCTGGCGCTCAGCTAGGGCTTAATGGTGATGCTAGGGGCGGTGGCTAACGGTCGGGAGCGTCTCGCGCTCTAAGCGATAGACGCGGTGCTCGACGTGGTTCCCGACGGGTGTGGGTCGCGCGGCGGGGTAAGGGCGTGTCTGGCGGGGTGAGGTGGTCAAGGCAGAGCGGCGCGTGCACGCTGTGGTCGAGGGGCGGCTTGTGGAGCTCTGTCGGGGATGGCGCTCTGGCCTGCGTTGCACATGGCACAGAGGCAGTGGGCGCGGGCGAGGTGAGGTGGTCCAAGGGCTTGCTGGGCTTGAAGAGCGGACATGGGGCAGTGGTGCTATCACGCCTACCTCCTAGACATGGCGAGAGAGAGAGGGGTGTGCTCCTATGGTTGGGCATGATCGGCCGGCGATCATGGCGTCGGGGTGGTGCTGCACTGTGGCTAGGGACTAGGGAGTGGGCTGGTTATGGCCTGGTTGGGACTAGGGGAGACAAGGAAGGTATATGGTGATCAAATGGCTCGACAAAACTTGATCAAAACAGTATTAGTTAGGCAAGTTTGATTCTGCTCACAAGGTGTTCGACACAATGGCCGCAAGAATTCAACTTTGAATTTGAAGTGAATTTTGGTGGAGTTGTTAGTCACATGCTTAAGTATCTGTGGTTGCTAGGATTTGTCAAATTGAATTCATTTGCAGTTGTTTTTGAAAATGTGGGATCTAGACATATGAACTAGATTCCATTTTCAAATGGCATTTTGAATTAGGGTTTAAATGTTTTTGCAAGATGACAAGGTGGGCCTTGGTACATCTTTACTTGTACTAGCAAGGGGTGCAGAGATCCACAATTGTTTCTGTTTGATTTTGAGTGCTAGGAACACCTAAAGTGACCTAGTTGATTAAAATGGCCCAAGTGACCATTTCCATTTATTAATTCTATTTGAATTCTTTTTCTTTGGATTTTGCTTGGGAATGATCTAGATGATGTGGAATTCATCTTAGAATCATTTTACAACCATTAGAACAAACAAACATGGCATTTCAAAAAAATTCCTATTTAATGCAACACACATATATGCATGCTTAATTATTTAAATAAGAAAAAGTTTTTGTTAACCCTAAATTGGGTGATTTGGATCTTAATATATTGGATATAAGTTTTGGGATGTTACAGCTTTAGTCCATTCTTCATCTCATTACATCATTCTCCCCATACACATGAAACTTTTCCTTCATACAAAACTTCACACAATCTTTATTAGCAACATTAGTGCACTCAAGATAATAAGTCTTTGGGTTTAGTTTCAACACCAATAAAACTTCCATTAAAACAAAAGCTACTGAAGCACTTCCCTCAAAAAGCTCAATTCCGCAAAGAGAACTGAAAAAGGAACCAACAAGAAGTAAATGCAAATAATGGCACAAATCTGTCAAAACAGACCAGCAGGTAAAAACCAAATTCTTTGAAGATCTTCTGTTGCTCAAATCGAAAAGTGTCAAACTAACGAAAGTTAGAGCACAACCTGGGGCAGAGCACAAAAATTCACACCTCAAAAAGACGTATAGAGATTTTACACGAATTTTTACGGTGAAGCACAAAAATCTGTTTCCGGACAGCAACTTTCCCAAGCATTACTTCTCTCTCATTAGAGGTTACTCTTGGCACAAAAAGCAAATAAAAAGGATATGGAGCAGTTATTACAGAGGTAATAACTTCCAAGACTCATCTAAAACTTTTTGGTTATCGCCCAATAAGTGCTTTTCTTTAACGCCTTTGAGCAAGGCATGATAATTTCAATGATGCTCACATAAGAAATATGAATTGAAGTAAAAGAGAGCATCAAGAAGCAAACTCAAAACACATTTAAGTCTAACCTACTTCCTATGCATAGGAATCTTGTATGCAAATAAATTCACAAAGAACAAAGTGACAGGCATAGGAAGATAAAACGAGAGTAACTTCAAAACTTTCAGCAAATAGAGAGGTGTTTCAGTACCATGAAAACTCTTACAACCATATTTACCTCTCTCATAATAGTTTTAAGTAGCCTCATGAATAAACTCAACAATATAACTATCACATAAATCATGCTTTTCATGATCTACAAACACATAATTTTTATCAAGCTCAAAAATAGTGGGATTAAAACCTTCAAACCCACTTTTAACAATTTTATAACAAGATGACTAATCAATCTCATTTTCAATAGTAGTACAATTAATATTATCAACCAATATAGGACCATCATCTAGAGATTTATTTTAAACATTTTCAAAAGAATCCACAGGAACATAACATTCATCCTTCTTCGGTAAGCATGGGGGAAAATCAAATAATGTAAGGGGTAAAGAGTTACTCTCATTAGAAGGTAGGAATGGGTAGATCCATTCTTCCTACTCTTGATCATCACTCTCCTCCTCTTTTTCATCCAATGAGCTTCTAGTTTCAGCAATTTATTCTTTCATAGGCTCCTGCAAGTCATTAGTATCTTCCGCTGGTGGAGAGCATCTATTAAGATATTCAAGAATATAGCCATTTTCTTCCTTGTAATTATCAAAGCAAAATTTAAGTATATCATAAACCTGATATTTATAAGGTGCATCATCAGTATTTTCAAGCAAATAATCTAGTTCGAATGCACCCTTCCCAGCAATAAATTCTTCAATTTGTTCCACATCATAAAAGTCATAATTTCCCTTATCATAAGAAGATATGGTGTTTATACCTCTTACAACAACAAGATTTATCAAAGCAATAAGTAGCATTATAAGTAGAGCACACGTTTCTAGCAATGGTATACAATTTATCAATTTGTTCCCATAAATGTTTCCCTTTTTGTGACAAGCAGTGTTCCTTATAATAATATTTTTGTTCTTCCGTGAACCCACCTTGCCAATTAGATTCAGTTTCAAAGAAACCAACCATTGATAGAAAGCATGATAAAGCAAGACAATAACAGACCAACGAAAATAACAACTATAGTAGGAACTAAAAAAAAAATATTTTTGATAAAAAGAACAAGCAAACAAAGCAGAAATAAACTAAGAAAAACAAATAAAACAAAGTAAAGAGATTGGTTATGAGGGACTCCCCTTGTGAAGATGTCCTTGACTCCCCAGTAACGGCGCCAGAAAAATAGCTTGATGGCCCAAAATATATTGAGCTCATTGGAGAACCCCAAGAGGAAGGTATGATGAGCACAGCAGCAAGTTTTCCCTCAGTTATGAAACCAAGGTTATCGAACCAGTAGGAGCAAGGAAACACCTCCAAGGTGTTGTTTCCAACTTGGAATCCTGCACAACACAACCACAGAACTTTGCCCCTAGATTATAGTGAGGTTGTCAATCTCACTGGTTTTGCTGAAAACAAAGGATTAAACGTATTGTGTGCAAGAAAGTAAAAGCTTGCAGAAAGTAAACAGAAAGTGGTAAACAGTTGTAGATTGATGGTAAAAGAAAGTACCAGGGTCCATAGTTCACTAGTGGTGGTTCTCCTTAAGATAGATGACATGTTGGGTGAACAAATTACAGCGGGGCAATTGACAAACATCGAGAAAGCATACATGCATATACTAATCATCTTGACTCCTATGAGATTTTACAACATTATACATAGACCGTAATCCAACTTCATCTATGGCTAATAATCCACCTTCAAGTTATCATCCGAACCCCCTCTAGTATTAAGTTGCAAGAAACAGATAATTGCATTACGCATTGTGTGTAAAGTAAACAATACGATTGTTCTAAGAACAAAGGATTGCTGTTTTCTCCCTAGTAGCAACAGCACATCTAGTACCTTAGAGATTTCTTTCACTTACCCAGATTACTAGAGGCATGAACCCACTATCGAGCATAAATACTCCCTCTTGGAGTTGCTAGCATCTACTCGGCCAAGATATCTACTAACAACAGAGAGAATGCAAGATCACAAATAACAAAGACATGATAGAATCAATAATTAATCTGAAATAGCATCTCAATATCCCTCGGATCCCCGCAAACACAACATGTAGGATTACAAATAGATGATCTTGACCATGAATGGATCTCACAAGATCTAAACATGATAGCACAAAGGAGAAGAACCAACCATCTAGCTACTACATGGACCCTTAGTACAAGGATGAACTACTCACGCATCACACCGGAGGCTTGCATGGTGACGAAGAAGGCCTCCAGGGTGAATTCTCCCCTCTGGCAGGGTGCCGGGATGAGATTCAGATCCCTCCCGATCTAGGGATGGAGATGAGGGTGGCTATAGACTCTTTCGTGGAATTTTGATCAGGTACTTAGGGTTTCTGTATCGGAGGCATCTTATAGGCGAAAGGGGAGGCCAAGGGGGTGCCCTAGGCGGCCACACCACCCCCTGGTGCATGCCAGGCGTGGCCGTGCGGCCAGGGGTGAGGCGGCCCTCTGGCCCCTCTCCATCTCGTATTCTAGCTCTGTGTCCCCCTCGGTGAAAAACTGACTTTGGTTTTTGTCCCGTCCAATTCCGAGAATATTCATTTTCTGACTTTCCTGGAACCAAAAACAGCAGAAAATAGGCAGCTGGCACTGTAGCATCTTGTTAATAGGTTAGTCCAAGAAAATGTATAAAAAGTACTCCAAAGTGTGGACAAAACATAAGAAAGTAGATAAAAACAAAGCATGGAACATCAAAACTTATGGATACGTTAGCAACATATCATTGTTCCCTGGTGATCATCACTTGCTTAATGGCGAGGCACGGGGCGGTCTAGGTTGGTTGGGCACGTGTGATGCTCTGCACGGGAGCTTCGGTGTTTGTGACGGTGCACGGGTGCTACGGGTCGCGCGACGGCGAATGGGGTGTCTAGGAGGTGGTGGTGATCATGGCGAGTGGGCACGTGCGTGGAGAGAGTGAGGCGCGGTCTGTGCGAGGCAGTCGGGTGTGGCGCTCTGTCGCGTTCTCCGCACGGCGCAGAGACATTGGGCGCAGCGTCGCTAGCGTGGTCCAGGGCCAGGCTGTGGTCGAGGCTTGGACACGGGGTGGCGGTGGACAGTGGTGTGTCTGGTGCGTGTCGTGGGAGAGGGCGGCGTGGCCTCTCTCGCTCTGTCTACTGTCAGTCGGCGAGGACCATTTTCTGCCGGCGCTGCACTAGAGCAACGGCTAAGGGGGAGAGTGGTCTGGTGCTGCTCGACACTACGGGAGACAAGGGGAGTGGAATGGGGGCATTTGGTCTAGTGATCAATGCCCCAAACAGTATAGTTAGGCAGGTTTTGAGTTTTGTCTGCAAGGTGTTTGATGAAATGGCTGAAAGAAATTAAGTTTGAAATTTTCAAATGAAATTTGGTGAGCAATTTGGTCTTATGCTTGAGTATTTATGATTGCTTGGAGAAGTCAAGTGGAATTGTTTTGAGTGGTTTTTGAAAAAGTGTGATCTTACCATATGAACTAGATTCAAATTTGAACTATGCATTAAATTGATTTGGAAATAGCTTTGTAAATTTGTAAAGTGGACCTTCGTCTAGAAAGGGGTGAAAAGAAGTGGAATTGTTTCTGTTAGAAATTCTCTTTTAGGAACACTCAAAGTGGCCTAGTGGTTAAGTTTGGTCAAAATGACCATTTGGTTATTTAATTCATATTTGACTTCTTTTTCTTTTGATTTTGTTTGTAAATGGCCTAGATGATGTAGCATTCACCCTTAAACCATTTCTCATCATTTTTAGCACTCAAACATGGCAAATACACTCAATTCTACACTCATGCAAAACACACATGCATTCATATAGATTTTTGGAATAAAAGTTTTTGTTAACCCTAAACTTGGGTGATTAGAAATTCATAATCTTGATTAATGTTTTTGGGGTGTTACAAACCTTCCCTCATTAAACAAAATCTCGTCCCGAGATTTAAGAAAAACTAGGAACTAAAGAGATCTGAAAACTCAGTCCTAATGTAATATTCTCATTCCGAAGTTGCTTCTTCTTCGATGTGGTTGCTCCATTGGATCTTGAGAAACTTGATACTCCGGGTCCTGGTGGTTGAGAAGGCTTCTTCCAAAATATGGATGGGTACTTCCCGATACGTCAGATCCTTGTCGATATCAATGGCTCGGTGATCGATGTTCTTGAAAACTTCGGTCTTCTTCGGAACTTCTAGGCATTTGCGAAGTAACGAGATATGGAACACATCATGGATGGCTGACATCTCTTCTAGCAGTTCCAGTTGATAAGATACTTCTCCTCGGCGATTCAAAATCTTGAAGGGTCCAATATATCTGTGAGATAACTTCCCTTTCAGTTGAAAACGCTGCATTCCCTTCAAGGGTGACACTTTGAGATACACAAAATCTCCGACATTGAAGGTCAAGACACGACGTCTCTTGTCAGCATAACTCTTCTGTCTAGATTGGGCAGTCTTGAGGTGTTCATGGACTTTGTGAACCTTCTCTTCGGCTTCCCCACTACTAGGAAAATGGCTATAGGTAATACGCACATCTGTGGTGCACGTGCTAGTGGTGCCCCACGGCTAAAATAGGCATGGCGCACTCCCGATAGGTGCCCTACGGATAACTACAGTAAGCGTGGTGCACATGTGCGTGGTGCGCCACGGATGTGTGTGGGCCAGGGCATTGCCGGCTGTATACCACATAGCAGTAGCGCACCTGCGGCTAGTGCACTTTGGGTGTGGCTGGCAGTTGTGGCACAGTTAGGCACCATGCGCTACAGGAAAAATCGGGCCACACTGCTATGCAACTGGGAAAAAAACGTCTGTGGCGCACGGCTGGTATGTGCGCCACGGCTGTTCTTTATGCCTGTGTCGCACCGCGCCATGTGCGCCATGGATGTGTGTGTTGCCTGCTACATTTTGGCAGATAACCTTTTGCACATTGCCTAGATCCACCATCTCCCACTTCACTTTCCCCTCCTTCTTCCTCTTTGGATGTCGCCCCCCTCCTCCTTACCACCTCAATTTCTCCACTCTTTCACCGTTTGTAGCTTGTAAAACTTACCTTGGATGATCCATACATAATAGAGGAAAGCTCTCCTTCCAGCCACCATCTCTCGGTCTCTCACCTCTCCTTCGAGATCTTCTCGCGGTCTCTCGTCTCGGTAAGTTGTCTATGTAAGAGGATGTGCTTATGTGTATGGATGATATGGTCACATATCTATGGAGAGGATCAATGCTCTCATGTGTTTGGAGAGAGCATGCATGCTCTCTCATATATTGGCATCGTTTTGCCAAAATGTTTATTTATTTCCATTTTGGCAAGACTTTGGCATTTCGCAAAGGTCCTAATTTTAGGATAGGTCATGCCGAAATTTTCCATCGACCATTGCATGCATGCGTTGGTTCTGTGGTTGTAATAAACTTCTAATTCTACCGTGTACACCGCGCAGACAACCATGTTTCGCATAATGAGCGAAGGCATTGTGGCTAGATTTTTGAAATGCGCGACGGTCGACATGATACAAAATAACATGACGGAGATAAGATGTCCGTGCAGAAGATGCAAACTCAATTGGTTGATTGACCCAGATTTCAGAAATCTGTAGGCGCACCTGCTCCACCATGGTTTCATGGATGGCTACACTCGGTGGATAAGTGATGACGAAGACGATGAGGACGTAAATGGGGAGGTAGAAAATGAGGAAGGCGGACAACGTGATCATGATCACGGCGAGGATGGGCGAGATGAAGAAGAGTCTCCTGGAGATGGTGAAGGTGCGGAAGCAGACCATGATGATGATGATCTAGATGCCGGAGCAGACGACGGAACAACGTCAGGCTGGGTGCGGGACCCTTATGTTCAAGAACTGCTTCTCAAGCAGACGAGTAACGCCAGGGCTGCCGCTAGAGAGAAAGCCAAGCTTGCGCAACTTGAGAAAGACGTGGTTACTCCATTGTATGAATGATGCAAGCCCGATGATACCCGGTTGAATGTAACGCTCAAGGCTATGGAGATGAAGGAAAAACATAAATGGACCGACACAAGCTTCGACGATATGATGGCACTCTGGCACGATCGTCACCCGGAGGGGAACACGTGTCCAACTAGTATCGAGGACGCCAAGAAAATCGTGTGTCCTCTTGATCTACCACACATTAGATACCACGTCTGCATCAACGATAGCATCATTTATTGGGGCGAGGACATGGAGAAAACCACATGCCCGGTGTGCGGCATTAGTCGATACAAGAAAGGGAAGAAAGCTCCTCGAAAAGTGGTATGGTACTTTCCTATCACTCCTCGTCTGCAACACTATTTCACAGACCCTAAGGAAGCAAATCTCAAGCGCTGGCATGCGGAAAGAATGAAGCCAGGAGATGAAAATGACCCTGAAAAGGACAAGCTGCAGATGCACCCTTCAGATGGTAGCCAGTGGAAAGCATTAGACCTCGAATTCCCAGAATTTGGTGGAGATTCAAGGAACATCAGGATAGGTGCGAGCACCGATGGACTCAATCAGTTCGGTAGCCAGAGCAGCACGCACAACATTTGGCCCGTGTTTGTATGGATGTACAACCTCCCTCCCTGGTTGTGCATGAAAAAGAAGTACATACAAATGAGTATGCTAATTCAAGGGCCAAAACAACCTGGTACTGACATCAATCTATCTCGGGCTGTTGAAAGAGGAGCTAGCCATGTTATGGGAATCCAGAGCCAATACGTATGACGCTGTCGCACAAGATTATTTCACTATGAGAGCCGCGTTGGTCACTACGGTGCAAGACTATCCAGGTTGCGGATATTTCTCGGGGCAGGTTATCCAAGGATTCTACGCATGTGTTAGGTGCATGGATAACACGACCTATCTCTAACTAGAGAAAGATCCAGGGTCTTCAAAAACCGTGTTCATGGGGCACCGAAGGTGGCTTGGAAAGAATGATACATGGAGAAAACGTGGATATCTGTTCAATGGAAAATCCGAGACCCGAGGAATCCCAGAGCGGAGGAGCAGCGAAGAAGTGGATGAATTGCTGAAAAACTAGAAAGAGTGTCCTAAACCGGGAAAGAAGCGAAAGAGGAAGCAAGACAAGCCGTTGATGAAGGTATGGAAAACAAGGTATGTTTTCTGGGAGTTGCCATACTGGAAGTTTCTCCGCATGCCTCATAGCCTTGACATCATGCTTATCACAAAGAACATGTGCGAGAGTCTGGTCGCCACCCTAATCAACATGCCAGATAGGACGAAAGATGGTCCTAAAGCAAGGAACGACTGGATATTCATGGGCATCCGGAAGGATCTTCACGGAGGATGCCCTACTCCTGATGATCAGGAAGATGAAGATGATCAAAAGTCGGAGGCGACACAAGGTCGTCAAAAGGGTAAAAAGATCAAGAAGAAAGAATATTACTGCCCCCCTTCGTGGTTCACACTAAGCCAGGATGAGATCAAACAGTTTTTCAAGTGCCTTCTAGGAGTCAAATTTCCTTATGGCTACACGGGCAAGATAAGCAAGTACCTAGATGAGGCTAAGCAGAGGTTTAGTGGGATGAAGTCTCACGACTGTGCCGTGCTAATGACGCAGATACTTCCGGTTGCACTACGAGATATAATGGACGAGCATGTCCGAGAAACATTGTTTGGGATCTGCAAGTTTTTCGACGTCGTCTCTCGAAAGTCAATTGGCGTGAAACAACTCGGGAGGCTATAAGAGAAGATCGTGGTGATACTATGCGAGCTTGAGATCTACTTCCCTCCCGCATTCTTTGACATTATGGTGCATCTGCTGGTCCATATCATGGAGGATATCATCCAACTCGGGCCGATGTTCCTCCGCAACATGATGCCGTTCGAAAGGATGAACGGACACATCAAAGGATACGCTCGCAACAGGCCCCGTCCAGATGGAAGCATAGCCAAGGGATTTCTGGCCGAAGAGTGCATCTCTTTCTGCATGACTTATCTAGGCATCGAGAACCCTGTCGGTCTTCCCGTCAATAGGCACCTTGGCAAGCTCGACAGATCGGGTCACCGAGAGGGTCATCGCGTACTGCATGCAGACTACGATTGTCGACGCGCTGACTTTGATAGAGCAAACCTAGTCGTACTACAACATTTAGAACTGGTCGGTCCTTGGGTACAAAAGCACAAAAGGTCAATCGAGAAGAAGTACAGTGACCAGGGAATACAGAGGACGCAGGAAGAAATAATCAAAGAGCACAACTCAGATTTCACGCATTGGTTTAGGCAAACGCTCCTAGATAATCCCCCGCAATCGCATTCTGTGGAGGAAAACATCATATTCACCTTGTCGCAGGGACCCATGCACAACCTGGTGACCTATCAGGCGTATGATATCAACGGCTGCCCATTTTACACAGAGGAAAATGACAACAAGTGTGACTATCAGAACTCAGGCTAACATCGGAATTCTACACCGATGACAACGTGAAGGAAAGATTTTACGGAAGGATCGAGGAGATCTAGGAGCTCGACTACTGTGGAGAAAAGGTGCCGATGTTCCGTGTCATATGGGCCAAGGGCCTGGAAAGAGAAGACCGGTATTTCACAACCATGTTAATACCCGAAGCAGCCAAATCCAAGGCCGCCGGTGCGCATGTCGCCGCAAAAAATGAACCATGGGTACTGGCTAGCAAAGTGGACCAATGTTTTTATATTACCGACCCGACAAAGCCTAGTCGTGTTATCGTGAGGAGAGGAAAAAGAAACATCATCGGAATGGATGGAGTCGCCAACGAGCAAGACTTCGACCAGTACGGCGATCCAAAGATTGAAGATGACGAAGACTACGATGAAGAAACATACGTCACAAGAAGAAAAAGGACAACCTTACCCAAAAAAGGTAGCCCGTTTGAGCGAAGAAACATAAAAGTGTTGGGGCTAAATTATTCAACCGCGACAAAGAAGGGAAAAAAGATTGTAAAACGCTAGCTCAAAAAATATTATAAAACGCATGCTCAAAAAAGATTGTATTGATGCATATGGATGGCATATTATTAATGGACACATTATTATTTAATGTCTTTATACTTTAAATCACTTTTGTACCACTTTTGATGATATATATGTACCGCTTTTGTCATATAAAACATATAACAGATATTTTATATAGTTTACATAATTTTTAGTATATTTTTTAACATTTTAAAGTAGTTTAAAAAAAATAATGGGGGCACCAGATATTTAATTTCTTTGTACTTTGAATCACTTTTGTACCACTTTTGATGATATATATGTACCACTTTTATCATATAAATCATATAACAGATATTTTATATAGTTTACATAATTTTTAGGATATTTTTTAACATTTTAAAGTAGTTTAAAATAAAAACAAAAAATGGGGGCACCAGGGTTCGAACCTGGGTGCTCCAGGTTTACTGAGCGTACAGGCCGAAACCAGTGGGATATGGAAGTGCTAGTGTCAACAAATGGGGCGGCATCCCTCTTGTTTGACTTGACACGACTCTAGGTAAGGGTGCGCTACGGCTAAGTGTCGTGTCAAGTCAACTGCTGCGCACGGTCCTCTCCCATCTATCTCAAACAGATCGATTAGCCAACGCACCGCCGCCGCTCGATCTGCCGCCTCCACTCGCCCACTGCCTGCGTCCGTGGAGGAGGAGAGGAGGCCGCCACGTCCGAGGAGAAGAAGAGGAGGCCGCCATGTCTGTGGAGGAGGAGAGGAGGCCGCCGCGTCCGAGGAGGAGGAGAGGAGGTCGTCGCATCCGTGGAGGAGGCGAGGAGGTTGCCGCGTCCGAGGAGGAGGAGAGGAGGCTGCCGCGCGTGCGTGGAGGAGCTCCGTCCGCGCTCTTCGTCATCGTCCGCGCGCTCTTCGTCATCGTCGTCTTTGAGGTGAGTGTCCCCTCTCCCCTCTCTCCCCTCTCTGACCTAGAACATCGTTGCCCACCGGCATCCCTGAGCCACCCTCCCACAAGCACCGCTCCCCTCACTAAACCACCAGAGAACCTCCACCACTAATTTGCAAATTTGCAAGACAAGCCATGTAATTTCTTGGTGCCACTGTTCTTGGTGCCGCTATTCTTACTAGCAGGCCATCATGTAAAACTGAGAGTTTTACCTCTAAAGTCAAATTCTCTAACTCCTTTATACATCATGATTTTTGGAATAACTTTATGGAATTATATGTCTAACAGTATAATTTTGCATTTTCCTAACAAAGCCCGGTCAAAATAAAGATGGGGGAGGAACAAAGCAAATTACAGAAGGACATAGATTAGAAAAAACAACATAATGCTAATATTGAGAATTAGAGGATGATCGCGAGCAAAATGACATCCATGTCTGATAGAAGAACACACTAATATCCTGATGTGGAGCACAAGGTTGATTGTATCAAAAGCCATATTTCTTATGCCTTTTCCTTTTACAAAATATATTTACATTTGAAAACAGTACTAGATGCTCTTACGGTAGATACCTTGTTCCAACACTGAACACATACTCTAGTATAAAACCACTGGACAAATATCATGTGTGCCTCTTATGTGTCATAGTTGGTTCTAGGGGCTGTAAGCTGATATATACAGATCATCAGACCTAACTTGTGACAAGAGTAGAAGACAATCATTTTGCTGATTTAGTTAATGTTCAAGAAAAGCTTGTTAAAGGGACATGGATATTTTTCAGGACTATGTATCATCACTACTGGGCGAAAAAAAATCATTTACACCACCCCACTTCGATGCACATGTAAGCAGAAATACAATTTGAGTCGCACATTTTAATTAAGGGAATGTTTGGATCCTAGGCTATTTTCCCACGTAATCTCGTTGGGCTAGTCTTAACACTTGGTACAGCAGAAAAACCTTGGCTTTTGAGGGCAAGCTGACCTCGGTGGGCAAGGAAAACGTCTGTGAGCTGGGACAGCCAATTTGGCTCGCTCTCGATGGCAAGGTTTTCTTCGAAAGTTATAGCTAGGCTAGGCTAGGTGAGCAAACATCAGTCTGGATACTCACAGCTGAACCAAAGAATTTGACTTTAGAGGTAAAGCTATTAGCCACACAGTCATCTGGATACTCGCAAACATCAGTCGTATAACTTGACAAATGATTCATTTTGCCATTTTAGGAAAAACAAACTGTTGTATGGGCATGCTGGTAATAAATTAGTGTACTGATCCTGTGTACTCCCTCCGTTTGACCATCTATTTCATTAAGAAAATATGACTTACATGCCACAAAAATTTCACTAATGGAAACTTCTTTTAAATGTGAATCCAGTGATACACTTTTTATTGCATATTACTCATATATTGTCTCTTATCTTAAGTTGTTATAACCTATAACTGTAACATGAGAGACACTCAGCTCATTGTGTTAAATACCAGTTAGAGTGGTTGTTGTGCTTTGTTGTATTCGTAGCTATATTACCCTGCCTAGTTGTATTCGTATGCAGGTGCTTGTATGAAATGAGTCCCGATTTTTGCCGAAATGTTGATTAACTTCCGTTTCGGCAGAAATCGGGCACTCCTAGTTTAACAAAAATGAGCAAAGGTCATGCCGGAATTTTCGGTGCACTTTACTAACCATTATTTGCTTTTATTAGTGCAAACATGTGTGACAACGACGAGGCTGGCTCTTCTCAACGTATCAACGCTGAAGGAGAAGTGAGACCTCAAAACAGACCCTTGTCATTCTGGGAGGAGGTCGAGCGGCTAGAAAGAATGACAGAGGGCGATGAAGAATACAACCCTTCCGAGAGCGATGACGATGAGATGGAAGACGCGGAGGAAGAAGAAGCGGCCGAAGAAACAGCGGATGATGAAACCACTGATGGCGGCGAGGGCACAACAAGTGGTAGTAATCCGCCTAAGAAGAAGAAGGAAAGGCGCCCGAACACGGTCGGAACCGCCAGAGAGGAAATTACCGAAGTGAGCCCTTGGCGCCCGACCATGTCGTCAAAGGGTATGGTGGGCAAGTGGCGGCTATCACCCGGACCGCCATCTCGATCAACGCCGAGAATCTCCGGCATAAAGATAATGGACATTTGCGCACACTCCTCTTCGAGAAGCTACACGCAAGATACAAGTTCCCCCTTCAGTATCGGAACACAGATTATCATGGGAATGAAGTAAATAAATGCGCCCTCACGAGGATGAGCACCGCCCTGGCCAGCTGGAGAACCCGGATAAAGAAGAAGATATTTAAAGAAGGGAAAAGACTCGAGGAGATCCAGAAGATTGACCCGCAGATCACCGAAGATCAATTCCAAGAGTTTAAGGCCAAGTGAAATCCGAAGTAGCCAAGGCCTCGAGTAGGCGGGGAAAGGAATTGCAGGCGATGAATATAGGTCACCACCATCTCGGATCTGGTGGTTACAGAGCTGCGGAGCCCAAATGGGATAAGGAGGACGACGAGTATAGAGCTAAGGGGATACCTAACCCCTTTTCGAAATTCAAAAACAAGCAACTTCGAAACTTTATCAGGGCTCATTACCATGTGGACCCCAAAACCAAAGAACTCACCGCGGAAACTAAGGTGAAGGACTTCGAGGTTCTTGTGGTAAGTAATTTAATTACTGTAGATCAAGTCAATTACATTCTAATCGATCAAGTCGAATTTCTAAACGGTTCACGTTACTTCTTCTGCAGGACCAGGAAATTTTTAGTCAGGGATCCCATGGTTCCTCATCCCACGGGTCGATGGTGGCCACCCGGTGGGATAACCCTTTTAAAAGGGCGATGAACCGGGCCAAGAAGATCACGCCGGTTACAAAGAAGCCATCATCTGCTGGCCGTCTGGCCGGCTTCAGGGCTAAGAATTGGGTGGATCATTTTGGGCCACCCCCGAGGACGCATGTGGAGGGAAGGAGTGACGAGGAAAACCGCGAGGTTCAGGAACTTAAGGAACAAGTGGAGCGTATCCTGCAGATCGTCCAAGACAACCTGGCAATCACCCTCACCTCCATCCTGCCTACCTTGGTGGAGTCAATAGCGAACTAGAGTGCTGGTGGTCGACAAGGGCCGTGCCCGATTCCAAGCATGGTCAGTAGCCACTCAAACAATGTGGCGCCGGCGAACCTGGTGAATTATGCGTTCGTGACTCCGCCCACTAGCACAGCGGCACCGGAAGCATTGGTGACTCCGCCCGCTAGCACGGCGGCACCGGAAGCATTGGTGACTCCCGCTGCCATCACCGCGGCACCGGAGCTTAATGCAACCAATAGGGAGAATACACCGGCGGCCGGCACCACGCCATCAAGCAGCCCCTCCGTCTCTTGCACGCCTGTCGTCGTATGTGGTTCCTCGATATTAGCCGAGCTCCACGCCATCACGGTAAACCAAATACTTTACCGCCTTGCCATTTATTACTCTTATGGAATCTTTTTAATGCCATACATGTTTTTCACAAACGGATGTTCCATGCACTCTCTTAAGCTTCGTGAACAACGAGTTGAGAGATGTTGCCAAGGGTACCATCAGTCAACCCTTGCATCGCACGTTCCACTCAAAGCCAATGCCAGATAGCGTGCATAGGGTTAAAATTATCCGGGTGCTAAGGGGTTGCGACGACCTGGAACCTCCCATTCAACCCCCAGGAGCAGATGAAGAAGAGCCGGCTGTCCTCAGAAGTTGCTTCGGCTTATTCCTGCTATGGCCAAAGAGCATGATTCGTTTGGCGATGGCCGGGGCCATCACCCCACACACAACAACACCGCATGTCGTGCCAGCGCCAAGCCATGGCAAGACCCCCACACCGCTACCGCTGTCACCTCCACGCAATTGTTTGGCTGGTCATATTGGCATGCCCATGGCGCAGGATCCGAACGAGGATGACGAAGATTACTTCGATGATATCATCAACACTAATATTTTCCCCGGCGACTTAAACGAAGACCTAGCTGGTGGCCCCGCAGAGAAAGCCACTTGCAACAAACGTCTCTTTGGTTCTCAGGAGATGCCTCCAGCTTGCACCTTCACCGAGCCAGCGGATACATCCAACCGGCCCTTTGTTCTATGCCCTGACACACTACATAGGGCAATCGATGCTCAGATTGCGGTGCCTACCCACTTCCCAAAAGGCAAGAAGACCAGGAAAAGAAAATCTCGTAGCTCGAGCCAGCCGGTGGCGTCAACTGCGAATCCGATCAAGTTTCAGGATGGGCCACCAAGACCCAAGGGTATTATGTGGAGGATGCATGTGGCGAGTGAGCCCATGCTAACTAAGAAATTGCTCAGGCTCGCCACTTCAGAAATGAGGAGTGTGTATGATGGTGTGCTGATGATAGAGAGACGCCTTCTTGTGGAGAAAGATCCCTCGCACCCGGTATTCGTGGTTAAGGTGCCACGAGGCTTGGGCTTCGTCGATAATGTCCCCGCGGATCTGTTCTTCCTGCGGTTTGACGACATCTTCAATATGTTCCACCTGCATCAGCTGCACTATACCATGGTACGCCTGTTTTCTCTCAGCCTGGCCATTCAGATCATTAGAGAGAACACCCTGAGCATCGCTATAGTGGACCCCTACTACATGTGTGATGGCTGCTTGGGAAGCGCCATTGAACGGCGATTCGTTGCCTCGTACCTCCAAGGCATCTTGGTGGCGAACAAGACAAAGGAATACATTCTCGTGCCTTTCTTTCCCGAGTAAGTCATTATTCACTCGCCGCCATAACATGCTTTATTAGATTTTCATCATTCTTTTTCCAACACATTCCATTTGAATTGTTTTGCGCAGAGATCAACACTGCACACTCATCTGCTTGTCGCCAAAACATTCGCAAGCCACGTATTTCGACTCAAGGAGTCAAGAAAAGAAGAAAAACTATGACAAGATCAAGGAAGTTTTGGATGATGCTCTCACCGGCTATGCCTTAGCGGAAGGCGCCACCTTCGTGCGTAAGAAGCTCAAGTTTGGCAGGCACATCTTCACCCATGTGACAGAATTCCCCTGCGTGAAGCAGCCGGCAGGCAGTCAGAAGGAAGTCTACTATGCACTCCATCACATGAGGGCGTTCCTACTAGAGCAACAGAATTCTACGCTGCTAGATCATCTCAAACGGTGGGCCGAAGCCAAGGCCAGGATCAATGATTCAGATATTAGACAAGAGATGTATCGCATCCAGCAACAGTTTGGGGCAATCATCAGCCGTGATGTCATGACTTCAGGGGGGGTCTTCTATGGAGGCAATCCCCCAAATAGCCGTGACGTAGTAGATCGCCTAAAGATGCAGGGTGACTATAGGGCATTCATGACGAAACAAGGTGTCCTCCCTTTCCCTGAGCTGAGCCAAAAGTCTTGATGTGTTGGTCTAGTTGTAGTTCTTTATCCCCACAAGTACTTGTGTGTGTTGACATGTACATGCTACTACTTGGTATTTTTTGCTTACTTTGTTACCTTATTTGATAAGTATATCTTTATATGCGACTTTTACTTGTTTTTTCACCCACCATTTAATTATTATTGCCAACTTTTAGATGACATGGTACGTCGTGTACAAGGGACGGGTTCCTGGAGTCTACGATGATTGGGAAGACTGCCGGAGACAGGTGCACCGTTTCAGCGGCAATAGCTACAAAGGGTACAAAACTATGGCGGAGGCGGAAGATAGATACGGGTGCTATCTAGCGGGAGTTAGGACGAGGAACCAGATGAAGACCTACACCTCCGTCGCGGTGATGGTTATCGTCCTTGGTTGTCTGTCCTGCATGTTCCTACTTTAGATGTCTAGGCGAGCTTCCGCGAGCTCTAACTTGGTTGAGACATGTATTCATGTCATCACTAGCTACTTTGTAACTTGATTGAAATAATGTAACTTATACTGTGTATTTATATTTGTGACTTACCTATATGTATTTGTTTCTATCTTGTTTGTGTATTTATTTCTGTATTGTATATCTATGTATTTATTTCTGTACTGTATATCTGTGTATATCAGCTGTATTGTATATAATATGTATTGAATATCATTTGTATTTAGTATTTCTTTTTTTTAAATCTCAGTCGTGCACACAAATACTTGGTTAGTGGCACACTACGTTAGTGGCGCACGTTGTCAAATACTAGTAGCGCACTATGTCATGCGCCACAGGAAAAACTGTAGTGGCGCACAAGGCAGTGCGCTACCACTAACTCGAGATACCTGTAGCGCACCTGGCAGTGCGCTACAGGCACTTTTTATCTATAGCGCAGAAGTCGTGGCGCACCCCTAGTGCGCCACGGAAGGGGAAAACAGGTGCGCCACAGACGTGTGTTTTCCTAGTAGTGCCCGTAGGATGTCGGGTCCAAAAATCTGACTCTCTCCTACTTGCGATCAATTCAAGGGGGTACGGCACTTCCTTCCATACAGAAATTCAAATGGGGCCATTTGCAAACTGGCTCGATAACTGTTGTTGTATGAGAATTCTGCAAAAGGCAAACAATCTTCCCATTTTGATCCATATTCTAGAACACAAGCTCTCAACATATCTTCTAAGATTTTGTTGACTCTTTCAGTTTGTCCATCGGTCTGCGGGTGATAAGCTGTGCTGAAGTTCAACTTGGTTCCTAATCCTTCTTGGACTTTCTACCAAAATCTTGAGGTAAACTAGGTTCCTCGATCCGACACTATGGTCTTAGGGGTTCAATGCAAACTAACGATTCTAGCAATGTACAACTCTGCTAGCTTCGAACTTTGGTAGGTAGTCCTGACGGGTATGAAATGGGCTACCTTAGACAGTTTATCAACTATGACACAAATAGAGCCATTTCCCCTACTAGAAGTAGGCAAACCGGTGATAAAGTCCATTCTGATAGAATCCCATTTCCATTCCGGAATCTGCAATGGCTGCAAAAGTCTTGCGGGTCTCTGATGTTCCGCTTTGACTCTCTGACAGATATCACACTTGGCTATGTAGCTTCCGATTTGTCTCTTCATCTTGTGCCACCAAAATTGCTCCTTCAAATCCTGATACATCTGTCTTCCTTCGTGGTGGATAGAATAAAGAGTATCATGAGCTTCCTGCATGATAACTTGCTTCAGCTCGGAATCTGTTGGCACACAGATACGTCCTTTGTACCACAAAACACTTTCTTCATCTTCGGTGAATCCGGGTACCTTCCCTGTACCAATACGACATTTGATTATGTCGATACTCGCATTTCCTTTTTGCGCCTCCTTGATCTGACTGATCAAAGTGGGTTGAAGTTCAATGCTAGCTAAAAATCCTTTGCTAACGAGCTCCATTCTAAACTGCTCCAACTCTTCATGCAAACTTGGTTGGGCTTCTTGATATCTGGCATAATCAAGATTGGGGCTGAAATCAATCTCTTCTTGAGCTCTTGAAAACTTGCTTCACATTTGTCAGTCCATTCAAACTTCTTATTTTTCTTCAACAATTGGGTCATCGGTCTTGCGATGCTCGAAAATCCTTCAACGAACTTGCGGTAATATCCCACTAATCCGAGAAATGCACGGACTTGGGTTTGAGTGGTTGGGGCTTTCCATTCTTCAACATCTTTGATCTTGGTGGGATCGACAGTGACTCCTCCTGCCAACACGATATGTTCTAGGAATCATACTTCCTTCAACCAGAACTCACATTTGCTAAACTTGGCATTCAGCTGATCCTCTCTAAGCATTTCAAGGATGGTTCTCAGGTGTAGCTCATGGTCTTCTTCTGACTTTGAAAAGATTAGAATATCGTCGATAAAAACAACGACAAACTTAACCAGGAAGTTCATAAAAATCTTATTCATCAGATTCATGAAATAAGCATGGGCATTGGTTAATCCAAAAGACATGACCGTATACTCATACAATCCATATCTGGTGGTAAAGGCAGTATTTGGAATATCTGTTGCACGAATCTTTAGTTCATGATAACCAGTTCTAAGATCTATCTTAGAAAACACTCTGGCACCAGTCAACTAGTCAAACAGATCCTCTATCTTTGGCAGTGGGTACTTGTTCTTGATGGTGACATCATTCAGCTTTCGGTAATCCGTACACAAACGGTTACCTCCATCTTTCTTATCCACAAAAAAAAAACAGGTGATCTCCATGGCGATGCGCTTGGTTGAATCAAACCTTTCTCCAGCATAGCATCAAGTTGCTTCTTCAGCTCCACTAATTCAGATGGGTTCATACTATAAGGTCTCTGAGCTATGGGTCCAGTTCTAGGAATTAGTTCAATGATGACCTTGATATCCCGATCTGGGGGCATACCGGGCAATTCATCTGGGAACACGTCGAGGTATTCACAGACTACTCTGACTTGGTCTATGGTTGGTTGGGCTAGACTCATATTGCATTTGAATTGACGGGGCAAGGTCTCAGATACATGCTCTACTGATACTCCAGAGCTACTGGTCATGGTTATGGCTTTCTTGGCACAGTCGATCAATCCTTTATGTTTCGACATCCAATCCATTCCTAGTACTACTTCCAAACCTTTGGTTCCAAGTACTATTAGATTGGCATAAAAATCTATTCCATGGATTCTGATAAGTATAGCCTTGCAAAATTTTCTATCTTTGGTGGTTGAACCAGGTATTTGAACTACCATAACATGCTTCAATTTTGTTGGTTGAATCTTACTAGTGCATGCAAATTATTCTGTAACAAACGAGTGCGATGCTCCCGAATCAAACAACACTCTTGCAAGTACTGAGTTAACAGAAAACATACCCAGCACGACATCTGGCGCTTCCTGAGCTTCTTCAACATTCATGTGGAACAGACGGCCATTGCGGTTGAGCGAATTTCCTGGGGCAAATCACCTTCCAGGCTGAACACGGCGTTGTTGTTGAGCGGGTGAATTCACATTGGTGGCTGTTGTAAGCTTCTTGGGGCACTCGTTGGAGTAGTGACCCTTGACTCCACATTTAAAGCAAGTAATCTGGGACTTGTCTTTGGCTGCAACAGGCACAGCATTGCTTCCAGTCCTTGGGGCAATATTGTTCTTGTTGTTTTTGGACTTGGGCGGTGCACGGTTGAAGTGGTTAGAGTTGCCGGGGTTGTTGTTGTGGTTTCCTCCATTCTTCAAGTTTCCTCCGCTACGATTGGGGTAGCTTGGACGGGACATAGGGGGTCTGTTGTTACTTGGGGCATATCCTACAGACGGGTTGGGGCGATACTTCTGGGTATTGTGGGATCCAGTCTAGTGCATCATGTGACGCTTGTAGTTGTCATTGGCTTGGTTGATCTTCCGTTCCATCTGGATGGCAGAGTCTACTAGCTCTTCTAGGTCTCCAAAACGGATGTTGACTAACAAAGTCTACATCTCATCATGCAATCCATTCAGGAACCTTTCCTTCTTCTTGGCTTCGGTGTTAATCTCATCAGGGGCATATCTAGCTAGGGACAGAAATTTGTCACAGTATTCAACTACCGTCATCCTTCCTTGCTTTAGTTCTCTAAACTCATCCCTCATCCTGGTGACCAAACCTTGTGGCACATGGGTGCGGCTGAACTTGATCTTGAATGCTTCCCAAGTCATCATATGACCGTCGTTCATGGTACGGGTGCTATTCCACCAGGCTCTTGCATCTCCTGCCAGATAATGGGTGGCATACATCACTTTTTCATTGGCTTCAACTCCTATGACCTCCAGGTTGTTCTCCATTGTTTGCAGCCAGTCATCAGCATCTAAGGGATCCTCATACTTATTAAAGATAGGTGGGTTGGTATGCTGAAAGTTCTTAATCTTGGATCCATGATGATCCTGGTTTCCATGGCCTTGATTATTGTGGGCCATCTGGGCTATCTGTTGAAGAGTGGCTAGGTTGGCTAGGCGTTCGGCTCTACTAGCTTCACGGTCAGAAACTAGCATTTGCAGAATCTATAGAATAGGGTCCTGAGATGAGTTGCTTCCTCCGGGGTTTCCACGAGTCATCTGAAGATTGAGATAGATAATGAGATAAGAGGGAAATTTCTAAGGTTCATGGTTTTGTTTTCAAAAGCGTTAAACTTTGAGTTTGACTCAGGTTTGGCAAACTAACTTCTTATTTTCATTCATTCATTCAAAGCACACAATACAAACACAAATCACACACAAATAGAAAACAAATGGTTTTAAGAACCATTCTATGAAACTACGATATAGTGGGACCGATACAAATCATTCCTACGGTAGTGATCAAGTGCATCTAATCATCATCAATGAAGTCACAATCATCATCATCAGTGTGGAACTCTATGGCATCATCCTCCAAGTAGTCGTTGTCATCACTTAGGTAAGAGTAAAGATCTCCTTGGATATCTTCACCTTCCTCCTCCTCCTTTGCTTCAAGCTGGACTTCATGTTCACGAATGGTCTTCTCGAGAGCGGCCACCTTCTCGCGAAGAAGATCGATGGTGCGATCCTTCTTGTCGCGCTGACGACGAAGTGATTGGCGCTCCTTGGCGAGAATGGCGAGAGTCTGGTCCTTCTTGATGGCAATGGGAAGGTTGTGGTTGGCGTAGGCTCGGGCGTTGTCCAACTCCTTCTGCCTATCATAAAACATGAAGTCAAGATTGTCCACCTGGCGCTTCAGCTCCGGGTTTCCTGGCATCTCCAATGGCATTCCCATAGAATCACGCCTTGCAGAGTGAGCAAAGCGAGCTCCCTGGATCAAGTTATTGTTTTGCCCACACAAACGGGCAAGAGCTTCATGCATAGCCCTGGCTAATCCATCTAGCCAGTTATTCTCACGCAAGGTGAATTGGATCTTCTTCGAAGTGGGTGCTTCCATCTTTCCTCTGAAATCTACAACTATCAGCCATTGTAGATCTCCTCCTACGTGATCGTTGAGTTGTGCCCCGAAGAATTCCGGGTGCGGGTGCTCAAGATACTCTGACAGTGCATCTAGATCCCTCTCAAAGATAATTATGCCTCTGTTGCCCAACTAGTAGAACTTGCAATACTGAACTTCCATCTGTAAGAATTTAGGATGGGTAAGTTAGTGAAGTGATCAAGTGTGCCAAATTTTATGTAGGAATGTAAGAATTTTTGAGAAATATGATTTTTTTGAAAGAATCAAGGATACGAGAGGGAATAGGTTTTCATAAATACTCACTTCCTTTGTTTTGAAACTAATTTTTTTTTCAGATGTCCATTCTAACTAGGGTCTCCTATGGTCAGGATGGCTCTGATACTAACTTGTCAATACCCGGATTTTAATCCCAGATGCATGTTATGCCACCTCGCAATCCCAGGATTACCATTTTTGCGAGACATAACAGATTGGATATTACAGTACATCATCCATTACAAACCATAATAAGGTCTTACACAAATAAAGGATCTCATGATCTAGTCTTAATACAACTCAAGCAGCGAAAAGAAACGTAGTAGGGGCTCCATCTTTAGAGTCACAGACAGTGCTGACGATGGGAGATGATCCTAGTAGATGTAAACCTCCTGCTGTCCATCATCCTAGTATTGCTCCTCATAGTCTGGCCACGGGAATAGCCAGGGACAAATCCATGAGTACTCTTTAAGTACTCGCAAACTATCACTAACAAGTAAGGTAGTTCTAGTAGGAATCTTAAGCTCTAGGTTTATTTGCAAAAAGGCAGGTTTATCTAAACTGAGTTTAGAAGTAAAGAAAACTAAGTTAATTTTCTAAATCACTTTAACTGGGAACCTAGTTTTCATATTCACAACCCTGTTGTGGTCAAGTCAAAATGACAGTTCATTTCACAAGTCATTTTTTAAACATGTGACGATGGAACAGTATGGCCACTCCAACTGTCCATGACCGCGGACGTGGCTATTTGAATAGTTTGACACTCTGCAGAGGTGGTACACTTTCACCACAAAATTCGATACATCCGTCAGGGATAACCCTGAATCATCATACTTAGTATGTAGATAATCAATCATAACCTTTCCTTTACACACTCTAGTATAGGCACCTCCCGTAATTTCTACTCATTTAAAATAATTAAGATTTAATATTCTCCAATTAAAATATGGGATCATGTTGACACATGTCATCACCACATATTATAATACATGGGAATGTGATTTAAAGTGTTGATCATATTTTATAAAGTTTAAGATTATCATTTAATAGATTTAAAGTGACTAGAAATGCCTATATAGCATTATTTTGGTACTACTCCAATGTCACTGCATGCAAACCAAAATATTTTTACATATTCATATAGATCTTATCAAATGTGATTTTTGAGAGTTGGGATCAACTCAAAAGCATTTATGGTTGATTTTTGAAAAATGTTTGCAGTTGAAAAAGTCTCTGTCTTATTATTTTTGGTATAGTTGATCTCTAACTCCAAATAATTTAAATCCAACAGGCTTGGATAGATAATTAAATATATTTCTAGAAAAATTGGAATCATGCAATTTGGTTCAATGAATCTCTTTGAATTGATTTTTGAATCTACTGACAGAATGTGGTTTTAACTAAATTGGAAAATCCTTATTTGAATTCACAGGCCTGCGCGGGAAACTAAACGGGCCGGCCCAATCTTCATAGCATAGCGCAGCGGGCTGCTGACAGAGGGAGTCCACCAGTGAGCGACTTAAACTAACCGAAACGGTATCTCCGAATCTCGGTCGTGCGATTAAAAGACGATCCAACGGCTGCCGTTCATTGTCGACGATGAACAGCTCCGGTGATGTCTAAACCCTAATGCGGCGGTGGGAGTCTGGTGAGGCTCACCTGGGCTCCAGCTAGGGTCGACGATGGGGGCGAATGACATGGTCGACGATGGCGGTTCGAACAGTGGTCGCGGCAGCTCTTGGGGTGGCTTCAATCGACGGCGCCCTTCTCCTCTTGCAGCGGCGGGCTCCAGCCAAATTCTAGCGAGGAAGAGCTCGCCTTTCTCCGGGGAAGGGTGAGGGAGTGTCAGTGAGGAGTGGGGAGTGTGTTGGTGTGAAGAATGGAGGCAGAGGGGGTCTCTATTTATACCGCGGCGAGGGGACTGAGTGGCATGGGATTTGGCTCGTCGGTGAGGACGATACAGGCGGCAAACCCGCATAGAAATGATTCAAGGACGCCCACCAGGCACTTTCGTGCGGGTGGAAAACGAAGTAATACCATTACACAACAGTCCTCGATGGGACCCACAGAACAGATTTATATATAACACGACTCCAAGAGTCAAGAATACAGATATACAATACAAAGATCCAAATCACCTTGAAAAGGATACAACATCCGAGTACGGATAAGATGCCAACGGGGCTAAGAGCCCTGAAGAATAACCAATGGCGTCCATAACCCTGCCCAGGCCAAGCTGGAAGGGTAACCCTGCTAACGATGTCGAACTTAACCTGCTAAAACAAAAGGGGTGCCGACAAAGGGCAAAGGAAAAAGAGGAGCGTCAGTACTGAGGCCAGCACACGGCGAGGCTAGAATTCGGCAGTCCTCGCCTACACAGGTATGGTGGACTGAAGCGGCAGCGCAGCGGCACTAAACAACCTATAGAGACTCAGTATCACTGGCGGCTATTAGAGAGGGGTAAGAAAGACCTCTTCGGATCCTACCTGATACTAACACCAAAAATACCCATCCTGGTATTTCCCCCTCGAGACCAAACGAGGAAGTCGGACCAAGGAACTCACACAGTTGGCAGTTTTACTCATTCCATTATAGTTGCAGCATTTACTAGTCAGTTATATAGCATGAGTCATCCTGATAGCATAAGTGGTGGGCAGTTTTAGTTAACATTCCGTTGTAGTTGGAACATTTACTAGTCAGATATAATTGTCTTGAGGAATCCCAAAACCCAGTAGTTGTTGGCACTTTTATCACATTCCATTGGAGTTGCAATACTTACTATGCAGATATAACAAGACACAAGGAACCCCAACTCCACTAGTTGTTGGCATTTTTAATATCCATTCCGTTGTATTTGAATCTGATTACTAGTCACATATTAAGTCAAATTTACAGGACTACTTTAGTTATGCTTGTCTATGATCGGGATACTGTGCTCCAAGTCGTCCATAACCGCGGACACGGCTTTCAGAAAGATTTACCCTGCAGGGGTGCACAAATAGCAAAACACACACGATCAACCTCAGAAAAACAAAATCGAAACCCAATGAGGCTTTCACGACAAAGCAATCACAGGATTCATAAATTATTTCAGGGGGCCACCCCACTAAGCTACACACGACGAAGTTGGCCGGCTCCGAGCCGGACCCAAGGTTTGTGTGGACGGCTGTAAATGACTGGGAACCCGAAAGTGTGACTGGGCTTGTCGATACGGCGAAAACATGTCACGATCCTAAACAGTACAGGTGCTCCACGCACAATCGTAAATAAAGCAGTAAAACATGGCATAAGTACAGGATAGTAGTAAAGCCCCAAACTAGTTTGTGCCCCAAGAAATAAGAAATGAATCAAGCTCTGGCTAAGGGGGATTCATAGAGTCTCCCGTATGTGCATAGTGCGAATAGTCAAGGAACAGGTATCAAGTACTCGGGGCCTACGGGACACAAGTGGGCATAAAAACCAAATAGCATATATTGCCCACCGGTGCCTCTTTCATTAGTTGTCCCAGCAATTAATAGTTGTATTTAAAGTCATGATCATCTCCACCATAAACATTTGCTAGCATTCCGACAACTGTGGTACTCGATAACACGAGATCGCACCTGAGCAAGCAACTACGTCTTGCAAGGCCAGCTATCTACCAAACAACAGGTATTAGGAGGTGTCCATGGCAATATAGAGGCTGCACGGGATATAACTAGTGCACAAAAACTAAAGCATCGCGACACGGATAGCAATAGATCAACAGGAGGATATAAAGACTGTAAATGCAAAATAGGTAGAAAGGGGGAGAATGCTCGCCTGGGAAACACTGCCGAAGGTTCATATCCGTAGAACTTGTCGATACTCGCATCAACTCATCGGCCTAATCTGCGAAGAAGCAAACACTAGAAGAAACACCGGATGCGATATTTAATACTAGGGCAGAAGATCCGACATGCTTATGATATGATGCATGGCATGGCACAATTGCGGTGCAATTAGGCAACATTAAGCGGAACCGGGGTCCCGATAATTAATTAAATGGTTCGGGTTATTTAACTACCCTGCAATTTAAATGTTGTATTAACAGGGCGAAACATGGCATCGATTCGCTACACCAATTTAAATGGAGTCCGGAATAAGACAAAGATATCCCGCAGATGGACTCCATATTTAATTATGAGGTGAATCGGCATAATGCCCCCAAACCACATGATATGCATGCGAGATGAACAATTAATATGCAACAAGTTTTATATATAGCATTTATAAAATAGGGGCTCGAGAAAAGGTTCACACCTCTGGTTTCGGAAGATCTTGGGTTCCGGGGGTTCGGGGTTCGGTCTCAGGGTGCCGGGATCTGGGGGTTCGGCTCGACGGGATCATTCTCGGACAATGGAAGGAGAGCTTGGCGTTCCAGGAAGAAGGACTAGGTTTGGCGTCGGGGCGCATCGGAAGCGCCCTGGTCGGTGTCGATCTTGTCGTCGCGAAGATCTTGTCAGGTCCGTGTATCGGGTCGGTCTTGTCGTTCGGGTTCCGGGTCGGAGAACTTGCCGTCCGAGGGATCGGTCTTCGTAGCCGGAAAGAAGATCAAGGCATCCGGGGATGTCGGCATGTTTAGATACCGGGTCGGAGATCTTGGAATACCGACTTCGATTGTTGATGACGATCATGAGAAGTGCCGGTACCGAGTGGTCTTGCCAACGAGATCTTGTCGCACCGAACTTTTGTAGATTCCTCTATGGAAGATCTTGACGGAACAATGGAATAGGGTTCTCGCTGGGTTTCATCATTGTTTGGGTGGCATCACCATCTTCAAACACTCTTCACCGATGCAACCACAAACCACCACAGATACTTCACACCCCAAAGAAGCATGTATGTACCCCATCTGGTAACACCACAAGCAGTACCCGCTTGGCAGGAGAACAAAGGCACCCGGGCACATGCGGGTACCGCAAGGCAGCATAGGCCGACGTAGGGCACGGACGAGACGGACACGAACAACCGCTTAGAGTTGACGAAGAGGTGGCGGCCACCCGCGGTCTGGCCATGGCGATGTAGGGACGCAGAGCTCGATGACGCGTGACGGTGGGCGAGGCGAAGGTGGACGAGGCACGAACGGCGGCACATCAGCGGCGGCCAGAGGCAGCTCGCAGGGGGTGGGAACGAGCGCTGGCGGGCAGATGCGCTGACGACTGCCAGAGATGCAGGGGACAGAGAGGTCCAACGAGGGAGGGGCGCGAGAGGACGTCGTCGGAAGGGAGGCGGGGCAGGCGATGCCGGGGTGGCCGGAGAGCGGGGCGCTTCAGACGGACACGAGTGGAGCCGCACTGGCCGAGGAGGACGATGCCGGTGGCGGCGCTCGGACAGCAGCGGGCGGCGGTGCAGGTGCAGGCGAGGGAAGGCGAGGACAGAGGAGGCGGTCGATGCAGATGGCGGGGTTGCAGGGACAGGCGGTCCTGGCGACGGCCAGCGACACGGCGGCGAGGAGGAGGGTCGCGACGACGTGGGCCCGGCAGGGCGAGCTCTGATGGAGGACAGCTCGTCGGTGGCCGCGAGGAAGGGCGGCTACGCGGGGCTCGGGGAGGCGGCTCATGGAACCCGGCGGCGACGTGCAAGTTGTGGACGAGGCAGGCTTGCGCAGCGAGGAAGGGGTCAACTGGCGGCTGATGGAGAAGCGGCCGGTGGGGGAGCTTGACGGGAGGGACCGCGGCTCTGCGAGCTTGGGGGCGAAGGGGGGCATGGATGCGCGACCAGTGGGGTCTCGGACGGCGGCCGGAGGGGATGGAGGCGAGGGGAACCGCGGAGGCGGCGGTGGGATCCGGTGGCGGTGCAGGGCATTGGGGATTGCGAGGTAGGAGACGGGGGAGAGCGATGCGAGGTGGCGTGCGGGAGAGACAGCGAAACCGACGCGCGTGGTGGGGGCGGGGAATCCCGAGGCGGCTGGGTGTCGCGTTCGGAGAAAGAGGGCGCGGTTTGAGGCGACCTGGCGATTGAGGAGCGAGTCGTGTGTGTGTGATGCGGTACAGCGCTCGCTCGCTCGTGAGCAGGGGTGTCACGACACGTCTTGGGTGCGGTGGGGCCGGCTTCGGTCGCTACGGTGGTGGGAGATCGACCAGGGTGGGTGGTTGGTTCGACTAGGGTGGGTGGTTGGTGGGTTTGTTTACTGGGGGTGGCCGGCTGGGTCGGTTCGGCCCGGTTCGGCTGCCCCCTAAAATATTCATTATCCACAGGGCTTTTTTAGAATCCGTTTTTAGACGAAACAAAATAATCCGGAGATCCGGGTTTTAATTTGAAATAAAGACGGGGCGTTTAGAAAACAAAACCAGGCTTTTCGAAAATAGTTTTTAAACAAACCATGCAAGATGATGACGATGCTCAAATGCAATGTGGCATGATGACATGAGCATGCGGTCATGATGATGCAATCCACAAAAACACCGTGATTTTCTAGTAGTGATTTTATCGGGGTGCTACAATTCGACACCACTAACAATGGATCTCGCCCTCGAGATCCGCCTCATGGTACGGGGAAGAAGATCGACGATCAGATTCTTCATGCTTCGTGTAGATCCTCGCGACACCACTAACAAAGATTCTTACTCCATCTTGATATTGGCTTCACCACCAACAAGGGATCGTTGCTCACATTTGTCGAGAGGATACTCCGGAGAAACAAATATGAAGATAAAGGTATCGAAAGGTAAGGCCACCTTTAACTTCTGTGGAAGGAGTAAAATTGCTTGATCCACCAGTTCAATGTACAAGAGCGAATGATAAGAGTAGTGGTATGGTAGCTACTCCATCCCGCACTCAAAGCATTACTATGTACATGAACAAAGGAATCGTGCAACCAACTCTCGGAGTTCAGGCTGAAGATCTCGATAAGCGATGTCCGGAGAACAAAGGAATGATGCAGGCCCTTCATTAGATCTGACGTAGATGCGGACGTCGTGTTGGAAAATACCGGAAGGCACAACAAGGAACAAATAGAAGTCCAACAGAAGAAGGATTCCCCAGATAGCACGAAGACCGGATGTAGAAGCACCGTTACCAAAGGAGGAAGCGAAACCCTGAAGGTACGACGGAAACCCAACCACGAGAATTCCTAGACTTGAAGAAAAGATAAGAGAGCGCATTCAAAACATGCAGAGGTAAGAGGAAAATAGCATAGGGGTAAGGAGTAAAAGCAGACCTAATCAGATCTATCCAACCGATTTTGCAAAATAGTTTTGACACTCTATATCGTCTGTTAGCTAGGTTATCCTACATGCTGGACCAGTGGGGTATCGTAACTGCTGAGCTCTGATACCACTCTGTAACACCCTCGAATCGGCCCTATGCAAGTTTTAGCGCTTCCCGCCAAACCCGCATAGAAATGATTCAAGGACGCCCACCAGGCACTTTCGTGCAGGTGGAAAACGAAGTAATACCATTACACAACAGTCCTCGATGGGACCCACAGAACAGATTTATATATAACACGACTCCAAGAGTCAAGAATACAGATATACAATACAAAGATCCAAATCACCTTGAAAAGGATACAACATCCGAGTACGGATAAGATGCCAACGGGGCTAAGAGCCCTGAAGAATAACCAATGGCGTCCATAACCCTGCCCAGGCCAAGCTGGAAGGGTAACCCTGCTAACGATGTCGAACTTAACCTGCTAAAACAAAAGGGGTGCCGACAAAGGGCAAAGGAAAAAGAGGAGCGTCAGTACTGAGGCCAGCACACGGCGAGGCTAGAATTCGGCAGTCCTCGCCTACACAGGTATGGTGGACTGAAGCGGCAGCGCAGCGGCACTAAACAACCTATAGAGACTCAGTATCACTGGCGGCTATTAGAGAGGGGTAAGAAAGACCTCTTCGGATCCTACCTGATACTAACACCAAACATACCCATCCTGGTATTTCCCCCTCGAGACCAAACGAGGAAGTCGGACCAAGGAACTCACACAGTTGGCAGTTTTACTCATTCCATTATAGTTGCAGCATTTACTAGTCAGTTATATAGCATGAGTCATCCTGATAGCATAAGTGGTGGGCAGTTTTAGTTAACATTCCGTTGTAGTTGGAACATTTACTAGTCAGATATAATTGTCTTGAGGAATCCCAAAACCCAGTAGTTGTTGGCACTTTTATCACATTCCATTGGAGTTGCAATACTTACTAGGCAGATATAACAAGACACAAGGAACCCCAACTACAGTAGTTGTTGGCATTTTTAATATCCATTCCGTTGTATTTGAATCTGATTAGTAGTCACATATTAAGTCAAATTTACAGCACTACTTTAGTTATGCTTGTCTATGATCGGGATACTGTGCTCCAAGTCGTCCATAACCGCGGACACGGCTTTCAGAAAGATTTACCCTGCAGGGGTGCACAAATAGCAAAACACACACGATCAACCTCAGAAAAACCAAATCGAAACCCAATGAGGCTTTCACGACAAAGCAATCACAGGATTCATAAATTATTTCAGGGGGCCACCCCACTAAGCTACCCGCGACGAAGTTGGCCGGCTCCGAGAAGGACCCAGGGTTTGTGTGGACGGCTGTAAACGACTGGGAACCCGAAAGTGTGACTGGGCTTGTCGATACAGCGAAAACGTGTCACGATCCTAAACAGTATAGGTGCTCCACGCACAATCGTAAATAAAGCAGTAAAACATGGCATACGTACAGGATAGTAGTAAAGCCCCAAACTAGTTTATGGCCCCAAGAAATAAGAAATGAATCAAGCTCTGGCTAAGGGGGATTCATAGAGTCTCCCGTATGTGGATAGTGCGAATAGTCAAGGAACAGGTATCAAGTACTCGGGGCCTACAGGACACAAGTAGGCATAAAAACCAAATAGCATATATTGCCCACCGGTGCCTCTTTCATTAGTTGTCCCAGCAATTAATAGTTGTATTTAAAGTCATGATCATCTCCACCATAAACATCTTTTAGCATTCCGACAAGTGTGGTACTCGACAACATGAGATCGCACCTGAGCAAGCAACTACGACTCGCAAGGCCAGCTATCTACCAAACAACAGGTATTAGGAGGTGTCCATGGCACTATAGAGGCTGCACGGGATATAACTAGTGCACGAAAACTAAAGCATCGCGACACGGATAGCAATAGATCAACAGGAGGATATAAAGACTGTAAATGCAAAATAGGTAGAAAGGGGGAGAATGCTCGCCTGGAAAACACTGCCGAAGGTTCATATCCGTAGAACTTGTCGATACTCGCATCAACTCATCGGCCTAATCCGCGAAGAAGCAAACACTAGAAGAAACACCGGATGCGATATTTAATACTAGGGCAGAAGATCCGACATGCTTATGATATGATGCATGGCATGGCACAATTGCGGTGCAATTAGGCAACATTAAGCGGAACCGGGGTCCCGATAATTAATTAAATGGTTCGGGTTATTTAACTACCCTGCAATTTAAATGTTGTATTAACAGGGCGAAACATGGCATCGATTCGCTACACCAATTTAAATGGAGTCCGGAATAAGACAAAGATATCCCGCAGATGGACTCCATATTTAATTATGAGGTGAATCGGCATAATGCCCCCAAACCACATGATATGCATGCGAGATGAACAATTAATATGCAACAAGTTTTATATATAGCATTTATAAAATAGGGGCTCGAGAAAAGGTTCACACCTCTGGTTTCGGAAGATCTTGGGTTCCGGGGGTTCGGGGTTCGGTCTCAGGGTGCCGGGATCTGGGGGTTCGGCTCGACGGGATCATTCTCGGACAATGGAAGGAGAGCTTGGCGTTCCAGGAAGAAGGACTAGGTTTGGCGTCGGGGCGCATCGGAAGCGCCCTGGTCGGTGTCGATCTTGTCGTCGCGAAGATCTTGTCAGGTCCGTGTATCGGGTCGGTCTTGTCGTTCGGGTTCCGGGTCGGAGAACTTGCCGTCCGAGGGATCGGTCTTCGTAGCCGGAAAGAAGATCAAGGCATCCGGGGATGTCGGCATGTTTAGATACCGGGTCGGAGATCTTGGAATACCGACTTCGATTGTTGATGACGATCATGAGAAGTGCCGGTACCGAGTGGTCTTGCCAACGAGATCTTGTCGCACCGAACTTTTGTAGATTCCTCTATGGAAGATCTTGACGGAACAATGGAATAGGGTTCTCGCTGGGTTTCATCATTGTTTGGGTGGCATCACCATCTTCAAACACTCTTCACCGATGCAACCACAAACCACCACAGATACTTCACACCCCAAAGAAGCATGTATGTACCCCATCTGGTAACACCACAAGCAGTACCCGCTTGGCAGGAGAACAAAGGCACCCGGGCACATGCGGGTACCGCAAGGCAGCATAGGCCGACGTAGGGCACGGACGAGACGGACACGAACAACCGCTTAGAGTTGACGAAGAGGTGGCGGCCACCCGCGGTCTGGCCATGGCGATGTAGGGACGCAGAGCTCGATGACGCGTGACGGTGGGCGAGGCGAAGGTGAACGAGGCACGAACGGCGGCACATCAGCGGCGGCCAGAGGCAGCTCGCAGGGGGTGGGAACGAGCGCTGGCGGGCAGATGCGCTGACGACTGCCAGAGATGCAGGGGACAGAGAGGTCCAACGAGGGAGGGGCGCGAGAGGACGTCGTCGGAAGGGAGGCGGGGCAGGCGAGGCCGGGGTGGCCGGAGAGCGGGGCGCTTCAGACGGACACGAGTGGAGCCGCACTGGCCGAGGAGGACGACGCCGGTGGCGGCGCTCGGACAGCAGCGGGCGGCGGTGCAGGTGCAGGCGAGGGAAGGCGAGGACAGAGGAGGCGGTCGATGCAGATGGCGGGGTTGCAGGGACAGGCGGTCCTGGCGACGGCCAGCGACACGGCGGCGAGGAGGAGGGTCGCGACGACGTGGGCCCGGCAGGGCGAGCTCTGATGGAGGACAGCTCGTCGGTGGCCGCGAGGAAGGGCGGCTACGCGGGGCTCGGGGAGGCGGCTCATGGAACCCGGCGGCGACGTGCAAGTTGTGGACGAGGCAGGCTTGCGCAGCGAGGAAGGGGTCAACTGGCGGCTGATGGAGAAGCGGCCGGTGGGGGAGCTTGACGGGAGGGACCACGGCTCTGCGAGCTTGGGGGCGAAGGGGGGCATGGATGCGCGACCAGTGGGGTCTCGGACGGCGGCCGGAGGGGATGGAGGAGAGGGGAACCGCGGAGGCGGCGGTGGGATCCGGTGGCGGTGCAGGGCATTGGGGATTGCGAGGTAGGAGACGGGGGAGAGCGATGCGAGGTGGCGTGCGGGAGAGACAGCGAAACCGACGCGCGTGGTGGGGGCGGGGAATCCCGAGGCGGCTGGGTGTCGCGTTCGGAGAAAGAGGGCGCGTTTTGAGGCGACCTGGCGATTGAGGAGCGAGTCGTGTGTGTGTGATGCGGTACAGCGCTCGCTCGCTCGTGAGCAGGGGTGTCACGACACGTCTTGGGTGCGGTGGGGCCGGCTTCGGTCGCTACGGTGGTGGGAGATCGATCAGGGTGGGTGGTTGGTTCGACTAGGGTGGGTGGTTGGTGGGTTTGTTTACTGGGGGTGGCCGGCTGGGTCGGTTCGGCCCGGTTCGGCTGCCCCCTAAAATATTCATTATCCACAGGGCTTTTTTAGAATCCGTTTTTAGACGAAACAAAATAATCCGGAGATCCGGGTTTTAATTTGAAATAAAGACGGGGCGTTTAGAAAACAAAACCAGGCTTTTCGAAAATAGTTTTTAAACAAACCATGCAAGATGATGACGATGCTCAAATGCAATGTGGCATGATGACATGAGCATGCGGTCATGATGATGCAATCCACAAAAACACCGTGATTTTCTAGTAGTGATTTTATCGGGGTGCTACAATTCGACACCACTAACAATGGATCTCGCCCTCGAGATCCGCCTCATGGTACGGGGAAGAAGATCGACGATCAGATTCTTCATGCTTCGTGTAGATCCTCGCGACACCACTAACAAAGATTCTTACTCCATCTTGATATTGGCTTCACCACCAACAAGGGATCGTTGCTCACATTTGTCGAGAGGATACTCCGGAGAAACAAATATGAAGATAAAGGTATCGAAAGGTAAGGCCACCTTTAACTTCTGTGGAAGGAGTAAAATTGCTTGATCCACCGGTTCAATGTACAAGAGCGAATGATAAGAGTAGTGGTATGGTAGCTACTCCATCCCGCACTCAAAGCATTACTATGTACATGAACAAAGGAATCGTGCAACCAACTCTCGGAGTTCAGGCTGAAGATCTCGATAAGCGATGTCCGGAGAACAAAGGAATGATGCAGGCCCTTCATTAGATCTGACGTAGATGCGGACGTCGTGTTGGAAAATACCGGAAGGCACAACAAGGAACAAATAGAAGTCCAACAGAAGAAGGATTCCCCAGATAGCACGAAGACCGGATGTAGAAGCACCGTTACCAAAGGAGGAAGCGAAACCCTGAAGGTACGACGGAAACCCAACCACGAGAATTCCTAGACTTGAAGAAAAGATAAGAGAGCGCATTCAAAACATGCAGAGGTAAGAGGAAAATAGCATAGGGGTAAGGAGTAAAAGCAGACCTAATCAGATCTATCCAACCGATTTTGCAAAATAGTTTTGACACTCTATATCGTCAGTTAGCTAGGTTATCCTACATGCTGGACCAGTGGGGTATCGTAACTGCTGAGCTCTGATACCACTCTGTAACACCCTCGAATCGGCCCTATGCAAGTTTTAGCGCTTCCCGCCAAACCCGCATAGAAATGATTCAAGGACGCCCACCAGGCACTTTCGTGCAGGTGGAAAACGAAGTAATACCATTACACAACAGTCCTCGATGGGACCCACGGAACAGATTTATATATAACACGACTCCAAGAGTCAAGAATACAGATATACAATACAAAGATCCAAATCACCTTGAAAAGGATACAACATCCGAGTACGGATAAGATGCCAATGGGGCTAAGAGCCCTGAAGAATAACCAATGGCGTCCATAACCCTGCCCAGGCCAAGCTGGAAGGGTAACCCTGCTAACGATGTCGAACTTAACCTGCTAAAACAAAAGGGGTGCCGACAAAGGGCAAAGGAAAAAGAGGAGCGTCAGTATTGAGGCCAGCACACGGCGAGGCTAGAATTCGGCAGTCCTCGCCTACACAGGTATGGTGGACTGAAGCGGCAGCGCAGCGGCACTAAACAACCTATAGAGACTCAGTATCACTGGCGGCTATTAGAGAGGGGTAAGAAAGACCTCTTCGGATCCTACCTGATACTAACACCAAACATACCCATCCTGGTATTTCCCCCTCGAGACCAAACGAGGAAGTCGGACCAAGGAACTCACACAGTTGGCAGTTTTACTCATTCCATTATAGTTGCAGCATTTACTAGTCAGTTATATAGCATGAGTCATCCTGATAGCATAAGTGGTGGGCAGTTTTAGTTAACATTCCGTTGTAGTTGGAACATTTACTAGTCAGATATAATTGTCTTGAGGAATCCCAAAACCCAGTAGTTGTTGGCACTTTTATCACATTCCATTGGAGTTGCAATACTTACTAGGCAGATATAACAAGACACAAGGAACCCCAACTACAGTAGTTGTTGGCATTTTTAATATCCATTCCGTTGTATTTGAATCTGATTAGTAGTCACATATTAAGTCAAATTTACAGCACTACTTTAGTTATGCTTGTCTATGATCGGGATACTGTGCTCCAAGTCGTCCATAACCGCGGACACGGCTTTCAGAAAGATTTACCCTGCAGGGGTGCACAAATAGCAAAACACACACGATCAACCTCAGAAAAACCAAATCGAAACCCAATGAGGCTTTCACGACAAAGCAATCACAGGATTCATAAATTATTTCAGGGGGCCACCCCACTAAGCTACCCGCGACGAAGTTGGCCGGCTCCGAGAAGGACCCAGGGTTTGTGTGGACGGCTGTAAACGACTGGGAACCCGAAAGTGTGACTGGGCTTGTCGATACAGCGAAAACGTGTCACGATCCTAAACAGTATAGGTGCTCCACGCACAATCGTAAATAAAGCAGTAAAACATGGCATACGTACAGGATAGTAGTAAAGCCCCAAACTAGTTTATGGCCCCAAGAAATAAGAAATGAATCAAGCTCTGGCTAAGGGGGATTCATAGAGTCTCCCGTATGTGGATAGTGCGAATAGTCAAGGAACAGGTATCAAGTACTCGGGGCCTACAGGACACAAGTAGGCATAAAAACCAAATAGCATATATTGCCCACCGGTGCCTCTTTCATTAGTTGTCCCAGCAATTAATAGTTGTATTTAAAGTCATGATCATCTCCACCATAAACATCTTTTAGCATTCCGACAAGTGTGGTACTCGACAACATGAGATCGCACCTGAGCAAGCAACTACGACTCGCAAGGCCAGCTATCTACCAAACAACAGGTATTAGGAGGTGTCCATGGCACTATAGAGGCTGCACGGGATATAACTAGTGCACGAAAACTAAAGCATCGCGACACGGATAGCAATAGATCAACAGGAGGATATAAAGACTATAAATGCAAAATAGGTAGAAAGGGGGAGAATGCTCGCCTGGGAAACACTGCCGAAGGTTCATATCGGCAGAACTTGTCAATACTTGCATCAACTCATCGGCCTAATCCGCGAAGAAGCAAACACTACAAGAAACACCGGATGCGATATTTAGTACTACGGCAGAAGATCCGACATGCTTATCATATGATGCATGGCATGGCACAGATGCGGTGCAATTAGGAAATATTAAGCAGAACCGAGGTCCCGATAATTAATTAAATGGTTCGAGTTATTTAACTACCCCGCAATTTAAATGTTGTATTAACAGGGCGAAACATGGCATCGGTTCGCTACACCAATTTAAATGGAGTCCGAAATAAGACAAAGATATCCCGCAGATGGACTCCATATTTAATTATGAGGTGAATCGGCATAATACCCCCAAACCACATGATATAAATGCGAGATGAACAATTAATATGCAACAAGTTTTATATATAGCATTTATAAAATAGGGGCTCGGGAAAAGGTTCACACCTCTGGTTTCAGAAGATCTTGGGTTCCGGGGGTTCGGGGTTCGGTCTCAGGGTGCCAGGATCTGGGGGTTCAGCTCGACGAGATCATTCTCGGACAACGGAAGGAGATCTTGGCGTTCCGGGAAGAAGGACTAGGTTTGGCGTCGGGGCGCATCGGATGCGCCCTGGTCGGTGTCGATCTTGTCGTCGCGAAGATCTTGTCAGGTCCACATATCGGGTCGGTCTTGTCGTTCGGGTTCCAGGTCGGAGAACTTGCCGTCCGAGGGATCGGTCTTCATAGCCGGAAAGAAGATCAAGGCGTCCGGGGATCTCGGCGTGTTTAGATACCGGGTCGGAGATCTTGGAATACCGACTTCGATTGTCGATGATGATCATGAGAAGTGCCTGTACTAAGTGGTCTTGCCAACGACATATTGTCGCACCGAACTTTTGTAGATTCCTCTACGGAAGATCTTGACGGAACACTGGAATAGGGTTCTCGCTAGGTTTCAGCATTGTTTGGGTGGCATCACCATCTTCAAACACTCTTCACCGGTGCAACCACAAACCACCACATATACTTCACACCCCAAAGAAGCACGTCTGTACCGCATCTAGTAACACCACAAGCAGTACCCGCTTGGCAGGAGAACAAAGGCACCAGGGCACATGCGGGTACCGCAAGGCAGCATAGGCCTACGTAGGGCACGGACGAGACGGACACGGATAACCGCTCAGAGTCGACGAAGAGGCGGCGGCCACCCGCGGTCCGGCCATGGCGATGTAGGGACGCAGAGCTCAATGACGCGTGACGGTGGGCGAGGTGGAGGTGGACGAGGCATGGGACGGCGGCACGTCAGCGGCGGCCGGAGGCAGCTCGTAGGGGGTGGGGACGAGCGTCGGCGGGCAGACGCGCTGACGACGGCCGGAGATGCAGGGGACGGAGAGGTCCAGCGAGGGAGGGGCGTGGGAGGACGTCTCGGAGGGGAGGCGGGGCAAGCGAGGCCAGGGTGGTCAGAGAGCAGGGCGCTTGAGACGGACACGGGCGGAGCCGCACTGGCCGAGGAGGACGACGCCGGTGGCGGCGCTCGGACAGCAGCGGGCCACGGTGCAGGTGCAGGCGAGGGAAGGAGAGGACAGAGGAGGCGGTCGATGCAGATGGCGAGGTTGCAGGGACAGGCGGTCCTGGCGACGGCCAGCGACACAGCGGGGAGGAGGAGGGTCGCGACGACGTGGGCTCGGCGGGGCGAGCTCCGATGGAGGGCAGCTCGTCGGTGGCCACGAGGAAGGGCGGCTGCGCGGGGCTCGGGGAGGCGGCTCGTGGAACCCGGCGGCGACGTGCAAGTGGTGGACGAGGCGGGCTCGCGCAGAGAGGAAGGGGTCGACTCGGCGTCTGATGGATAAGCGGATGGTGGGGGAGCTCGATAGGAGGGACCACGGCTCTGCGAGCTTGGGGGCGAAGGGGGGCATGGATGCGCGGCTAGTGGGGTCCGGGACGGCGGCCGGAGGGGATGGAGGCAAGGGGAACCGCGGAGGCGGCGGTGGGATCTGGTGGCAGGGCAGGGCTTTGGGGATTGCGAGGTAGGAGCCGGGGGAGAGCGATGCGACGTGGCGTGCGGGAGAGATGGCGAAACCGACGCGTGTGGTGGGGCCAGGGAATCCCGAGGCGGCCGGGTGTCGCGTTCGGAGAAAGAGGGCGCGGTTTGAGGCGACCTAGGGATTGAGGAGCGAGTCGTGCGTGTGTGACGCGGTACAGTGCTCGCTCGCTCGCAAGCAGGGGTGTTGCGACACGTCTTGGGTGCGGTGGGGCCGGCTTCGGTCGCTGTGGTGGTGGGAGATCGATCAGGGTGGGTGGTTGGACCTTGGTTCACTTTTACTTGGTCTAGCAAGGGGTGAAAAGAAGTGGAATTGTTTCTGTTAGAAATTCTCTTCTAGGAACTCTCAAAGTGGCCTAGTGGTTAACTTTGGTCAAAATGACCATTTGGTTATTTAACTCATATTTCACTTCTTTTTCTTTTGATTTTGTTTGTAAATGGCCTAGATGATGTAGCATTCACCCTTAAACCATTTCTCATCATTTGCAGCAATCAAACATGGCAAATACACCCAATTCTACACTAATGCAAAACACACATGCATTCATATAGATTTTTGGAATAAAAGTTTTTGTTAACCCTAAACTTGGGTGATTAGAAATTGATAATCTTGATTAATGTTTTTGGGGTGTTACACTATTCACCGCAACACAGGCAACGCCCGTCCATCCATCCATGTGCCTACCATGCTTTAATCCCACTGTTTACTCGAATTGTTACTACTGTATTTATTTTACTACTGCTATTACTTTGCTATTGCTACTACAAAACTGTTGCTACTGATAAAACTACTGCGAGCAAGATTGTTTCTAGGTGCAGCTGAATTGACAACTCAGTAGGTAAGGCTTATAAATATTCTTTGGCTCCCCTTTTGTCGAATCAATAAATTAGGTTTTACTTCCCTTGAAGACTGTTGCAATCCCCTATACTTGTGAGTCATTAGTGTGTTAGCATCTTCTCCTTATCCGGATCATCTTCGGGCTTCTGCCTTTCCGCGTGCCAGCGCATGAGCTTTGCTTCCTTAGGGTCTTTGAAATACGTTGTAGAAGAGGAGGGATCGGAAAGTACCATTCCACTTTTTCTCGAGCTTTCTTCCCTCTCTTGTATCGTGCATGGCCGCATATAGGACATGTGGTTCTATCCACGTACTCATGTCGATAAATGATACAATCGTTGATGCAGTGTGGCATCCCGCTAAAACCACTACTAGAAAATTGCTGTGTTTTTGTGCATCGCATCATCATGACCACATGCTCATGTCATCATGCCACATTGCATTTGAGCATCGTCATCATCTTGCATGGTTTTTGTCTAAAACTATTTTCGAAAAGCCTGGTTTTGTTTCTGAATGCCCCGTCTTTTATTCAAACTATAAACACCGGTCTTCCAGATTATTTTGATTTGTCTAAAAACAGATTACAAAAGCCTTTTACATAATAAATAAAAATTTATATTATTTTTAGGGGGCAGCCGAACCGGGCCAAACCGACCCAGCCGGCCACCCCAAGTAAACAAAACAGATCAAAACCAAATCCTAAATCTAGTCCTAACCCTAACCACCACCCCACCTACTCCCTGCAGCCCCGCCGCCACACCACACAACCCGTGGCGCACACAACTCCCCCGCGTGCACGCGTCTTCCCCCTGGCCCCACCTCGGGATCTGCCCGGCCCACCTGCTGCTAACCGACGAGAGCGCCGCGCGACCCCATCCCCATCCTGTCGCTACCGACACCACGTGGGCCCCACCCCAACTCGATCGCCTCGCTCCGCTCGTCGCGAACCCCACCCCGTCTCCTCTCTCCCCTGGCTCGCAATCAAATCCGCCGCGCTAGATCCCGCCTCGAGCGCCTCCTCGACGCCGAGCCTGCCTCGATCCGCAGCCATGGGACGCCGCCGCTGACGGTAGCTCCGCCGCCCCGACGTTCTCCCTCCCCGGTCGCCGCCCCACCCCGTTCGGTTCCTCCTCTCCACTGCCCTTCTGCCTCTCGCGAGCTGCGCCCCACCGCCAGCGCTCGATGCCGCCCCTCTGCCCTACCACCTCCATCACCACTGGTTCCCCTCACCTCGCCGCGCGCCGGCCTCTCCTCGTCGCCATCGCCCCACCCTGCAACTGCCACCGCTCGCTCGCCCCGGTGAAGAGCTCCGGCCGTCGTCCTCGACCTCGTTCACCGCCGCCCTCTCTCCCTCTGCAGGCTTCACCTCCACATTACCATCCTCGCATCGTGGCCCTCTTCCCTGCCTCCGGCCAGCACCCGAGGCTGCCCCAGCTCCGGCCCTCCATCGTCGTTGACCCGGTTGTCGGCCCTGCCGTTCCTGTGCATGACATCTGCCACCAGTGCCTCTTTTGGGTATCCTACAGGAGTCTCACGAGTCCCAGCTCACGGGCGTATAGATCCTGGATCACGGTGCCGCCTGATCAAGTTGGAGCTGCTACTTTGTGCTTGTCTAGTGTTTTGGGTACTCATGCATCCGGTGCGGAACTGTATCGACAGACGTTTGTGTGAAGATGGTGCCAAGTCCATCCACGACGACCGTTGGGAATTCCGAGGCTTTTGACACGGAGCGTCGAGACCCCCGGACCCGGAGAACCCCTGGACACCAAGATCTATCGGCGTCGAACCCAAGACCGACAACGCCACCCGAGAACTCCGACAAGGACACCAAGTACTCCGTCACGGAAGCTCGCAAGGACTTCGGCATGGCCAAGATCTACTCGATGACCCGATCACCGCAAACCAAGTCCGGCACCGACAAATGAAGTCGGAACCGCCAAGTTCTTCATCCCGGACGCCATGACTGTCGACATGACCCGAAGGCCACGGATGCGAAAAGATCTACCTCTCATTGTCTGAAGATCGATCCCGCCAAGTCCAAACTCGATCCTCGTCGAACCTTGAGACCCAGACTCGAACCCCCGGAACCCAAGATCTTCCGAACCCGATGTGTGAACCTTTTCCCAAACCCGATTTTTAAATTCTATATATAAAACTTGTTGCATATTAATTGTTCATCTTGCATGCATATCATGTGGTTTGGGGGCATTATGCCGATTCACCTCATAATTAAATATGGAGTCTATATGCGGGATACCTTTGTCTTACTCCGGACTCCATTTAAATTGGTGTAGCGAACCAATGCCATGTTTTGCCCTGTTAAGACAACATTTAAATTGCGGGGTAGTTAAACAACTCGAACCATCTAATTAGTTGTCGGGACCCCGGTTCCGCTTAATACTGCCTAATTGCACCGCATCTGCATCATATCATAATCATGCCGGATCTTATGCCGTAGTATTAAATATTGCATCCGGTGTTTCTTCTAGTGTTAGCTTCTTCACGGATTAGGCCGATGAGTTGATGTGAGTATCGACAAGTTCTCCGGATATGATCCTTCGGCAATGTTTCCCAGACGAGCATCTCTTCCCCTTCTACCTATTTTGCATCTATAGTCTTTATTTCCTCATGTTGATCTATTGCTATCCGTGTCGTGATGCTTTAGTTTCCGTACACCAGTTATATCCCATGCAGCCTCTATATTGCCTTGGACACCTCCTATTACCTGTGTTTGGTAGATAGCTGGCCTTGCGAGTCATAGTTGCTTGCTCAGGTGCGATCTCGTGTTGTCAAGTACCACAGTTGTCGGAATGCTGGCGGATGTTTATGGTGGAGTTGATCATGACTTCAAATACAACTATTAAATTGCTGGGACAACTAATGAAAGAGGCACCGGTGGGAAATTATATGCTATTTGGTTTTTATGTCCACTTGTGTCTCGTAGGCCCTGAGTACTTGATACTTGTTCCTTGATTATTCGCACTTTCCACATCCGGGAGACTCTATGAATCCCCCTTAGCCAGATCTTGATTCATTTCTTATTTCTTAGGGCCACAAGTAGTTTGGGGCTTTATTACTATCTTGTACTTATGCCATGCTTTACTGCTTTATTTACGATTGTGCGTGGAGTACCTGTACTGTTTTGGAACGTGGAATGATTTCGCGGTATCGACAAGCCCAGTCACACTTTCAGGTTCCCAGTCGTTTACAGCCATTGTCACAAACCCTGGGTCCGTCTCGGAGCCGGCCAACTTCGTTGTGGATATCTTAGTGGGGTGGCCCCCTGAATATTTTATGAATCCTATGATTGCTTTGTCGTGAAATCCTCGTTGGGTTTTGATTTGGTTTTTTCGAGGTTGATCGTGTGTGTGTTGCTATTTGTGCAACCCTGGAGGGTAAATCTCTCTGAAAGCCGTGTCCACGGTTATGGATGACTTGGAGCACAGTATCTCGATCATAGACAAGCACAAATAAAGTAGTGCTATAAATTTTACTTAATATGTGGCTAGTAATCAGTTTCACTACAATGGAATGGATAATAAAAGTGCCAACAACTGGTGGAACTGGGGTGTATAGTGTTATGTTATATCTGCCTAGTAAGTATTGCAACTCCAATGGAATGTGATAAAAGTGCCAACAGCTGCTTGGTTTTGGGATCCCTCGGGACAATTATATCTGACTAGTAAACGTTCCAACTACAACGGAATGTTAACTAAAACTGCCCACTACTTATGCTCTCAGGATGACTCATGCTATATATCTGACTAGTAAATGCTGCAACTATAATGGAATGAGTAAAACTGCCAACTGTGTGAGTTCCTTGGTCCGACTTCCTCGTTTGGTCTCGAGGGGGAAATACCAGGATGGGTATGTTTGGTGTTAGTATCAGGTAGGATCCTAATAAGTCTTTCTTACCCCTCTCTAATAGCCGACAGATGTATCGAGTCTCTATAGGTTGTTTAGTGCATGCTGCGCGGCCGCTTGACCATACCTATGTAGGCGAGAGCCGCCGAATTCTAGCCTCGCTGTGTACTGGCCTCAGTACTAACGCTCCTCTTTTTCCCTTCGCCCTTTGTCGGCGCCCCTTTTGTTTTAGCAGGTTTGAGATCGACGTCGTTAGCAGGGTTACCCTTCCGGCTTGGCCTGGGCAGGGTTATGGACGCCATTGGTTATTCTTCAGGGCTCTTAGCCCCATTTGCATCTTGCCCGTACTCGGACACTGTATCATTTTCAAGGTGATTTGGATCTTTGTAGTGTATATCTGTATTCTTGACTCTTGGAGTCGTGCTGCATATATATCTGTTCTATGGGTCCCATCGAGGACTGTTGTGTAATGGTATTACTTCGTTTTCCACCCACACGAAAGTTCCTGGTGGGCGTCCTTGAATCGTTTCTATGCGGGTTTGGTGGAAAGGGCTAAAACTTGCATAGGGTCGATTCGAGGGTGTTACAGAGTGGTATCAGAGCCCAGAAGTTGCGATACCCCACATGTCCAGCCTGTAGGATAACCTAGCTAATGGACGATCTAGAGTGTCAAAACTATTTTTCAAAATCAGTTGGATAGATCTGATTAGGTCTGATTTTACTCCTTACCCCTCTGTTGTTCTCCTCTTACCTGTGTGTGTTTTGGATCTGTTCTCTTATCTTTTCTTCGAGTCCAGGAATTCTCGTGGTTGGGTTTCCATCGTACCTTCAGGGTCTCGCTTCCTTCTTTGGTAACGGTGCTTCCACATCCGGACTTCATGCTATCTAAGGAATCCTTCATCTGTTGGACTTCCCTTTGTTCCTCCTTGTGCCTTCCGGTGGTTTCCGACGCGACGACCTCATCTACGCCAGATCCGATGCAGAGCCTGCATCACTCCTTTGTTCCGAACCTCGTTTGTCGAGATCTTCAGTCTAATTCCGAGAGTTGGTTGCATAATTCACCCATTCGTGTGTAGAGTAATGGCTTGGGTGCACGATGGACTGATCACCATCCGACTACTCTTACCATTCGCTTTTGTATATCGAATCGGTGGATCCAGCAATTTTACTCCGTCCACGGAAGCTAGAGGTGGCCTTATTTGTTGATACTTCTACCTTCGCCCTTTGTTCCCGGAGTGTTCTCTCGACGATCACGGGCAACGACCTCTTGTTAGTGGTGTCGCGAGGATCTACATGAAGCGAGAAGATTCAGATCGTCGGCCTTCTTCCCGGTACCATGAGGCGGATCTCGAGGGCGAGATCCATTGTTAGTGGTGTCGAATTGTGGCATCCCGCTAAAACCACTACTAGAAAATCGCTGTGCTTTTGTGCATCGCATCATCATGACCGCATGCTCATGTCATCATGCCACATTGCATTTGAGCAACGTCATCATCTTGCATGGTTTTTGTCTAAAACTATTTTCGAAAAGCCTGGTTTTGTTTCTGAACGCCCCGTCTTTTATTCAAACTATAAACACCGGTCTTCCGGATTATTTTGATTTGTCTAAAAACAGATTACAAAAGGCTTTTACATAATAAATAAAAATTTATATTATTTTTAGGGCGCAGCCGAACCGGGCCGAACCAACCCAGCTGGCCACCCCTAGTAAACAAAACAGATCAAAACCAAACCCTAAATCTGTCTTCCCCCTGGCCCCTCCTCGGAATCCGCCCGGCCCACCTGTTGCTAACCGACGAGAGCGCCACGCGACCCCATCCCCATCCTGTCGCTACCGACACCACGTGAGCTCTGCCGCCCTGACGTTCTCCCTCCCCGGTCGCCGCCCCACCCCGTTCGGTTCCTCCTCTCCGCTGCCTTCCGCCTGTCGCGGGCCATGCCCCGCCGCCTCTCTGCCCTACCTCCTCCATCGCCGTTGGTTCCCCTCTCCTCGTCGCGCGCCGGCCTCTCCTCGTCACCATTGCCCCACCCTGCAACCGCCACCGCTCGCTCGCCCTGATGCAGAGCTCCGGCCGTCGTCCTCGACCTCGTTCACCACCGCCCTCTCTCCCTCTGCAGGCTTCACCTTCCTGTCACCCTCCTCGCGTCGTAGCCCTCTTTCCTGCCTCCGGCCAGCACCCGAGGCCGCCCTAGCTCCGGCCCTCCATCGTCGTTGACCCGGTTGTCGGCCCTGCCGTTCCTGTGCGTGACATCTACTACCAGTGCCTCTTTTGGGTATCCACACAAGTAATTCATCGTATACACACAATAATGCATATGTCCTTCCATGCATTTACTCACCTAGTAAACGATGGAGGAGGAGAAAAGCAAATTGGTGGTTTTAGTAGATCTAGCCTTCCTTTTACAAATCTACCATCCAAAATAGTTTTAGATGGCTAAAATGAGTGAATTCATGTGGAGAAATGAGGTGGGAGGAGGAAGAACACGACCAAATCTGGTCTAGAGGGGGCAAGTGAGTGGAGGGCAAAGTGCACCAAGGTGGGAAAAGGTGGTGGGTGCTAGTTGTATAGAAGGTGCCCGACAAATCAGTGGCGCACATGCGTGGAACACGCCACGGATAGTATAAAGGTCAGTGGTGTATGATGCGCTCGACTTTCGACGTAGAGCTCGTTGGGAACCCTAAGAGGAAGGTATGATGAGCACAGTAGTAAGTTTTCCCTCAGTTATGAAACCAAGGTTTAATCGAACCAGTAGGAGCAAGGAAACACCCCAAAGGTGTTACTAGCTGAGCTTTGGCAGGGCGCACTACCGGTGCTAGTAGCAACGTGGAGACCTGCACAACACAACCAAAGAACTTTGTCCCCAACTTGCGATGAGGTTGTCAATCTGACCGTGTTTTGCGGAAAACAAAGGATTAAACATATCAAATGGAAAGAAGTAAAAGTTTGCAGAAAGTAAACACAAAGCAGTAAACAGTTTATAAATTGTATGTAAACAAAAAGGACTAGGATCCATAGTTCACTAGAGGTGGCTCTCCTTAGATAGATAACATGTTGGGTGAACAAATTACAGCGGGGCATTTGACAAACAACGAGAAAGCAATACATGCATATACTAAACATCTTGACTCCTCTGAGACTTGATTGGGCATTACAACATAATACATAGACCGCCATCCAACTGCATTACAACTACATAACCCCCTCCAGTATTAAGTTGCAAGCAATAGATAATTACATTAAGCAAAGTGTGTAAAGTAAACAATACGATTGTTCTATGAACAAAGGATTGTTGTTTTCTCCCTAGTAGCAACAGCACATCTAGTACCTTAGAGATTTCTGTCACTTCCCCAGATTACCAGAGGCATTTACCCACTATCGAGCATAAATACTAACTCTTGGAGTTGCTAGCATCTACTTGGCCAAGATAGCTACTAACAACGGAAAGCATGCAAGATCTCAAATAACAAAGACATGATAGAATCAATAATCAATCTGAAATAGCATCTCAATATCCATCAGATCCCCGCAAACACAACATGTATGCATTACAAATAGATGATCTTGATCATGAACGAAGCTCACAAGATCTAAACATGAAAGCACAAAGGAGGAGAACCAACCATCTAGTTACTACATGGATCCGTAGTCCAAGGATGAACTACTCACGCATCACACCGGAGGCTTGCATGGTGATGAAGAAGGCCTCCAGGGTGAATTCCCCTCTCCGTCAGGGTGCCGGGAAAAGCTTCAGATCTCTCCTGATCTAGGGATGGAGATGATGGCGGCTACAGACTCTTTCATGGATTTTTGATCGGGTACTTAGGGTTTTCGTCCCGAGGCCAATATATAGGCGGAAGGAGAGGTCGGGGGGTGCCGGGAGCAGCCACACCACCCCCTGGCGTGGGTCAGGCCTAGCCGCGCGGCTAAGTGGTGGGGTGGCTCCCTGGCCCTTCTCCGTCTCGTATTCAAGCACTTGATCACTTCCGGAAAAATAGGCACTTTGGCTTTTGTCCCGTCCAATTCCAAGAATATTTATTTTCTGACTTTCCTGGAACCAAAAACAGCAGAATACAGGCAGCTGGCACTATGGCTCTTGTTAATAGGTTAGTCCAAGAAATCATATGAAAAGTACTCCAAAGTTGGAACAAAACACAAGAAAGTGGATAAAACCAAGAATGGGACATCAAAAATTATAGATACATCTGCAATGTATCAGTGTACCCCGCGGAATGCGCCACAGATATGTCAAGGGCCATCTATATTTGCCACTTATGCATGGGCCCAGACATATCCGTGGCGCATTACAGTTAGGCACGCCACAGGAAGTGAAAATATCTGTGGCGCATGTTCATCCCATGTGCCACTGATACGTCAAGGACCATACATAAGTGGTAGGATGGTCTACCTAGATTTACCTGCGGCGCACCCCCAACAATGCGCCACGGGTATTTTCTCTATCGGTGGGTCATCTAAACGACATGCACGATAGGTCATGTGTCTATGGCGCATCACCTTCACCATGCGCCACTGGGTACAAAACCATGGATAGCCAAATTCGTAGTAGTGCCAACCATACTTATACATGTGAGCATTGTACTCTTTTGGTATTTTCAAATGAAGCTCATATATACATGATATGGATCCTTTTTCCTCTTCACATGACAAATGATGGTTTGATACCAATAATTATGTGCCAAGTGCATGACTACTTCCCTTTTCTTTTGGGGCAAGATTATGCATGTGAGTTTTTGGTTTTTATCAAATAAACCTCACATAAAATAATGGCACCCTCCTTTCTTCTCACTTGTTTCCTTATAGTTATTGTTTGGTGTTGATCCCCTAAAACCTTTCTAATCCTTTGGTTTGGTTTTAATTCAATCTAACATCTCTTCTCATCTACCACAACATCAACCACTCCTCACCTCAACCCAAAATAACCATGCATATGAGTATATGCATGATATGCAAAGCCACATATGTGGGAACCCAAAACCACCATCAGCAGCTAGAAAACCTAGCTTCTATAGATCAACCACCTTGGTTGTAGGCAAACCCTGAACCGGTCCGTGTCTCCCTCTGAACTAGGGCCGCATTCCCCCCTCTGACTCGACCCGACCAAGTGGACACTGAGCCAGGCGCACCCTGTTTCTCTACTCCCCTCGCGATCACGTGGTCACAAGTGATGTCACGCCCATGCTGCGCTCGTGATCTTGCTCCTATTTATCTTCCTGACCACAAAAGCTAGCAACACCTCTCCCCCATCCTCTCAACCACCCCTCCCCGCTAGATCGAGATCTGGACGATCTTTTCGTCCTCCTCCCCAAGCCAGCCTGGTCATGGCCAAGACCTAGCCACCGGTCGCCGCCATCTACCCTGGCTTCGTCTCCGTTTTGTTATTGCCGCTGCCGTGTCTAGGAGGCACTGCTGAAGCTGTTCGGAGCATGGAGCTAGAAGGAGGAGGCCAGTGCATGCACGCCGTCATTCACAACCACCACCAGAGCCATGCAGGCATGGGGAAGCTACACGCCCTCCTTCTGGAGCGGTACAGTACCAGGAGCTAGGTGGAGGCTGCATGGAACATCTGCAGCGGCCGACGTTGCCATGTACAAGCAACAGTCACTAGTAGAAAAATGATCTTTGGTCCAGCACCCAAATGCCATCTGTCCCGGTTTGGTTCGCAAATCGGGACCAATGCTAGGCACCGGTCCCGGTTCGTGCCGCCTGGGGATCGGTCCTGGTTCATCTCAAAGCAACGGTTTCGGTTCGTGGCATGAACCGGGACCAATGCCCCAGCGACGCACACGTGGCGCTCTACGGAGCATTGGTCCTGGTTCATGCCATGAAACGGGATCAAAGACCCTCCCTTGACTATAAATAAGCCCAGCCCTTTGCCCTTTGCCCTTTGCCACCAAATTTTGCTGGATTATGTGTGAGGTGTGGGTGCTAGCTTTTTTTCCTTTGATTGCACACAAGGTGTTCGACGAAATGTCCGAGCCACACTTAAGTTCGCACAACACGGTATCCTCGGCCGAGGTTAGAAACCTTATCTTCTTTATCTGTAACTGATACAAAAATATTTCATGTGTCCATGTAGGGTGGTCATTTCGCTATTCACGATATTATTGTAATGGTTAATTATTATGACGCAGATTGATGCGTGGATGCGATGGATGTACGGTGACCGACGCGATTCTGATTTTATTGCAGGCCTGCATAAATTTATCGATGTCGCTAAGGCAAAAAAAGTGCATAATTTTATGCCTTGTCCCTGTGTCGACTGTCGGAATGTGGCGGAGCACTCTTCCCCGAGAATCCTTCAAAGCCATCTTCTTCGGAGAGGTTTCATGCCCGAATATTATTGTTGGGCCATGCACGGAGAAAGAGGGGTTAGGATGGAAGAAAATGAAGAAGAGGAGGATGATGACAGCTATCCTATGTCCTGTGAAGAATACGATGATACTCCAATGGAAGACAATGAAGAAGAGGGAGGAGGCAATGAAGAAGAACAACGGGCATCGGATGAGCCCGCTGATGGTCTTGGTCAGGTCATTTCTGATACAAAGCAACAATGCGATACAGAAAGGGAGAAGCTTAAGTTGGAGGCCATGCAAAAGGATCACAAAAAGTTGTTGTACCCAAATTGCGAAGATGGCAGCACAAAGCTCGGTACCACACTTGAACTGCTGAAATGGAAGGCAGAGGTTGGTTTATCTGATAAGGGATTTGAGAAGTTACTGAAAATAATAAAGCCAAAGCTTCCAAAGGATAACGAGCTGCCCAAGACAACGTACGAAGCAAAGAAGACTATCTGCCCTCTAGGATTAGATGTGGAGAAGATACATGCATGCATTAATGACTTCATCCTATACCGTGGTGAGAAGTACGATAATATGGATAAATGCCCGGTATGCACTGCATGTCGGTACAAGATCATACAAGATGACCCTGGTGATGTTGAGGGCGATGATGAGCCCCCCCCAGGAAGAGAGTTCCTGCTAAGGTTATGTGGTAGGCTCCTATAATACCACGGTTGAAATATCTGTTCAGAAACAAAGAGCATGCCAGGTTGTTGCGATGGCACAAAGAAGAGCGTAAGAAAGACGGGAAACTGAGACACCCTGTCGATGGGTCACAGTGGAGAAACATCAAAAGAAAGTACTCGAACTTTGTAGGTGACGCGAGGAACTTATGGTTTGGTCTAAGTACAGACGGCATGAATCCTTTCGAGGAGCAGAGCTGCAGTCACAGCACCTGGCCAGTGACTCTATGTATCTAGAACCTTCCTCCTTGGTTGTGCATGAAGCGGAAGTTCATTATGATGCCAGTGCTCATCCAAGGACCGAAGCAACCCGACAACGACATTGATGTGTACCTAAGGCCATTAGTCGATGAACTTTTGCAGTTTTGGGCAGAACCAGGTGTAAAGGTGTGGGATGAGCACAAACAGGAGCCATTTGACCTACGAGCATTGTTGTTCGTAACCATCAATTATTGGCCTGCTCTTAGTAACATTTCAGGACAGTCAAACAAGGGATACAATGCATGCACGCACTGTTTAGATAAGACTAAAGGTACATATTTGGATAAATGTAAGAAGGTTGTGTACCTAGGGTGTCATAAATTTCTTCCGACCAATCATCAAGTAATAAAGAAAGGCAAGCATTTCAACAGTGAGGCAGATTACCGGAAGAAGCCTAAGCTCCCTTAAGGTGCTGGTGTATTTGGTATGGTGAAGGACCTAGAAGTAGTCTTTGGAAAGGGTCCTGGCGGTCAATATGTTCCGAAAGACCCCATTACCGGACACACGGCCATGTGGAAGAAGAAATCTATATTTTATGAGCTTGAGTATTGGAAAGACCTAGAGGTCCGTTCTTCAATCGACGTGATGCACGTGACGAAGAATCTTTGCGTGAACCTGCTAGGCTTCCTGGGCATGTATGGGAAGACAAAAGATACACCAGAAGCACGGGAGGACCAACAATGTATCAAAGACCCATACAACAAGCATACTGATAAAGGCCGTCAATACTTAAGAAGTTACGCTCTTACCAGCAGAGAAGGAAATCTTTTTTGAATGCCTGAGCAGTATCAAGGTCCCGACTAGCTTCTCGTCAAATATAAAGGGTATAATAAATATGGCAGAGAAAAAATTCCAGAACCTGAAGTCTCATGATTGCCACGTGGTTATGACATAGTTTCTTCCGGTTGCATTGAGGGGGATACTACCGGAAAATGTTCGAGTACCCATTGTGAAGCAATGTGCATTCCTCAATGCAATATCTTAGAAGGTAATCGATTGAGAAAGTCTGGAAAGGCTACAGAAGGATGTGGTCCGATGTATTGTCAGTTTTGAGTTGATGTTCCCCCCGTCCTTCTTCAATATTATGACGCATCTCTTAGTTCACCTAGTCGAAGAGATTTCCATTCTCGGTCCTGTACTTCTACACAATATGTTCCCCTTCGAGAGGTTCATGGGAGTCTTAAAAAAATATGTTTGTAACCATGCTAGGCCAGAAGGAAGCATCTCCAAGGGCTATGGAACAAAGGAGGTTATTGCGTTCTGTGTAGAATTTCTTCGTAACCTTAAGCCGTTTGGTGTTCCTGAATTACGGTATGAGGGGAGACTGAGTGGAAAAGGCATGCTAGGAAAGAAAGCAATGATATTTAGGGACGGTCATTCTTTGAATCAAGCACACTACACAGTTCTACAAAGTTCTACCTTCGTGGCTCCGTATATCGAGGAACACATGAATGTTGTACGCTCCAAGTTCCCGGGGAAGGATGACTACTGGATTAAATAAAATCACATGGAGACTTTCGACACTTGGTTGCAATTACATCTCATGAATGACACCACTATTGGAGATCAGCTCTACTTGTTGGCCACGACACCATCTGCGACTGTATTGACTTTCCAAGGGTACGAGATAAATGGGAATACATTTTACATGATTGCCCAAGATAAAAAAGAGCACCAACCAAAACAGTGGTGTCCGCTTTGATGCAACATGTGAGAATGGGAAAAAGGACGCATACTATGGTTACATAGAGGAGATATGGGAACTTGACTATGGGCCTACTTTTAAGGTCCCTTCGTTTCGGTGCAGTTGGGTCAACATGAATGGAGAAGGGGTAAAGGTAGACCAACTGTACGGACTGACAATAGTGGATCTCAAGAATGTTGGTTATAGAGATGAACCATTTGTCCTAGCCAATGATGTGGCTCGGGTTTTCTATGTGAAGGACATATCCTCTAGACCTAAAAAAAGAAAAAATAAGGAAACGAATACATCAGACGATGAGCCCAGGCGTCACATAGTTCTTTCAGGGAAAAGAAACATCATGGGAGTCGAGGACAAGACAGACATGTCAGCAGATTATGATAAGTTTGATGAAATTCCGCCCTTCACCGTGAAAACTGACCCAAGCATCCCGTTAAGCAAAGAAGATGCTCCATGGTTACGCCCTAAGAAGCGATCATAGGCAAGGGATCGACATACGCGACGAAGGATTCATACCCTAAACCCTATGTAAATCTATGTAATGTATGAAAACTTTATGTGATGTATGAAAACTTTATATGAGACCATGCGAAGGTTTCACATTGTTTGGATCATTAAACTTTAAGTGGATCTCTGATGAAATAGCATGTTGTGAACCTATAAATGATTTTAAAAAAATTCACAAGCATTATATCATGTACTTGTAGTTCAAATCTGGCAACCTCCTACCGATTCGGCAGGAATTTGTCTTTTTCATGAGGGATGGATGGAAAGGTTCTAGATACACCCGGTTGGGAAATTGTCCATCTAAGGTGGTCTAGAAATTTTGAAAAATGGGTTGGTACCAATGCCAAACTTTAATTTGGTGGTTGCTTCACAGAACACCCCAATTTTGGCACCTCAAAAATGGAAATTAGTTATTTTGTGCGTCGAAAAGGAAAACTACCTCCTGCAACATCGTAAGCCATCCCAAGATGCACATGTGTGCACAATATGGGCACATTATCACAAACTATGCCATGATTCTAGCCATAACTTTGGTGGTTTGATCTAAATGCCATGAAACCTCGAACATGATAGGTCATTTTGTGAAGGATTTTTTATGATGCTTGCAATTTTGCAAGTTCAATATTTTTCCTTGCAACTATAACACATAATATGACACCACACGAAGGTTTCACATTGTTTGGATCATTTTAGCCTTTTTTATGCCCGTTTCAAACGAGTTAGTGCATTTTTAATTGAAAATGGTAAAATTGTTAAAAGTTTGTTTAGTTAGAATAAATATTTTTGAAAATAGAAAATCATTTTGGATTAGTTATTTAAATAGATGCACTTTCAAGTTGAAAGTTTTTTCAAATTCCAAATTATGCAATAAATATTTGTTAATGCAATTTTAATTGAAAATAGTAAAATTCTATAGTTAAAATAAAAATATTTGAAAACAGAAAATGGTTTTTGATTAGTTATTTTAATTGAAGCACTTTTCCTGTTAAAAGTTTTTTAAAATTCTAAATAAATAATCATTCTAAATTGAAACATCTTATTAATTAAAGAAGAAAAGAAATTTGAAAAGGGTGGGAACCACAAAAGTTTGCCAAAAAGCTAAAAAGGGCCTACCAACCGGGACCAATGACCCTTGGTGCGCGTGCGCACGTGGCGGCCCAGGAATGCTCCACCCCTAGACCATTGGTCCCTGTTCATCCCATCAACCGGGACCGATGCATCAAAGGTCCCGGTTGATGCGATGAACCGGGAACGATGGCCTGGGTGCGCGCGCACACGTGGCAGCCCAGGAACGCTCCACCCCCAGGCCATTGGTCCTGGTTCATCCCATCAACCGGGACCGATGCATCAAAGGTCCTGGTTGATGCGATGAACCGGGAACAATGGCCTGTACTACATACAGCGTCGGCCCTTCTTCCTCCCCAACTCCTCCAAATCATAGAACACGTCGACACGGCTAAGGAAAAATTGCAGCGGAGCAAATTCACACCGTAAGGCTTCCCAAATCCAGATCCGCTTCACGCCGTCGATGCTCGCCACCGCCACGCCACCCCGTCAACGGTCGTCACTGCTACGCAAGCCCGGACGCTCTCCTCTGGCCGGAATCGAGCCCGAAGTCGTCACTTTCCTAAGCTCCGGCCGCCATCGATTCACCTCCGTTCGACCTCCCCTTGCTTCGCCGACCCTGACATCGTGCTCGTGGGGAGCCAGCGGTCCTGATGTACCCTCTATCTCGCTTCCTCTTGCTCTCAGTCATCTCTGCGTCGATCATCGTCCGCTGTCGCCGCACAAGCTTCTCACCGGCGTGGCTCCGGTGACCTATTTCGAGAGGCGCAGCCACATATAGGTTCAACACGCACGCCCGCATCTATCACCCTTGCTCTCCCTGCCCCGCGCGCAAAGGATCGGGAGATCCTTGATCGACAGAGGAGATCCTCCATTGATGATGTTAGGGTGACGTCATCATGAGGTCATAAAGGTTTTCCTTTTTAAAATGTTTCCTGTAATTGTTTTATTAACTGAAAATGCTGATAGGTGGGTCCAGCATGTCAGGTTTTTATTCTTTTTGGAAATTTTTTCTGAAATTAATAAAAGTATGACGTGTGGGGCCAGATGAAAAATAATTTTAATAATTCCAAAAATGTTTATTTATTTAAAAATGGATTAAAATTGGGAAAATCATAACTAATTCATTTTAAATCAGAAAAATATGTATAATATATCAAAATATTTAGAAAAATGACCTCTACCATTTAAAAATGTAAGAATTCATATTTATACAACTTTCAACCTTATTTTACATAGAGGAACGCCGACACCCCCTAAGTACCATGGATTCGATGGTTTGTCCACCTAGGGCATTCCGAACCCATTTAAATCGATGTGGCACCTAGGGCTATTCTAATACATGAAATCCATCATATCATCCATATTGTATGAGCATTGCACATGCCATGTGTTGATTGTTGCTGCTTCTTTCTGGTGTTGGTTCTTCGCGAATACGAATCGAGACCGAACCTGAAGTCAACGCCACCGAAGAGCAGTACCGTTTCGACGAAGGACAAGGCAGGCGTAGCCCCATCATTCTGAACCTATGTTTACAAAGTATTTCATTCACGCTATATGCATACGATTCCAATGTTGTCTTTTGTTTAAGATAGAGTATCCTATCTGCTGCATGTTGTCCTTTGTATACTGATCCACCGCTCCTAGCATAACTAGGGTTGAGCTTATGAGCGTTGCTAGTGCCATATTTCAGTCAAGCTTAGCCAACAGAAGGTGGTTTCCACATTGATGTCGATGAGTAGTTGGGGTTCTCGGGTAGCAGCCTAGTATCTATGGAAGTGTCGTTTTTCTTATCTTTATGGACTCTTAGGCCCTTTGCTAAGTTTGTTGTTTAGAACACCGTATTTGCTTCTGTTGCTTGGTGTTTGATGGGTCTTTGACGCCTAGTTTGTAATACTTGTATGCATCTCTGTTTGTGTTGGAGGTCTCGAAATTTTAGGTTTTGACATATCAACATATCGCGGCCCATGTTGCGAACCCCTCCCGACGCCACGCCGCCTCTCAAAAAGAAGGAAAATATTGCATTTTATTCTTCTATAGAACTATTGCATTTTAGAAAATAACTTCATAGTGTTTTGTATTATTTGCATTATAGTAACTTGCAAATCTTAATTTGCAGATACTATGGATCCAACACACCAAGATACTATGAATCTAGAACATCAGGAAAACATCCTCCACGGAATGATCTGCGAAAATGAATTTATCGATGTCGATGTCACAAAGAAGTTTCTGAACGAATCTGGTGAGGGAGATGAGTCTCTCAACCGCGAAGACCAATCCGGTGAGGTAGAAGGCGACACTTGGGATGGGGGACAAGCCGACGAGGGAGAAGGCGATGGCTCCGGTGGACCCTTAAATCTCGCAAACTCCGGCGAGGTGTATATATGTATTTTTGCAATTATAATGATGTTGTCTATATATACATTCATATATTAACACTCTTTCTTCTTTTAGCCCTCCAGATCGAGAACTTCTTCCGTAAGAACAAAACGAGGCCCAACAAAAAAGTTGGATGACACTGTGAGGTATATGATCGAAGTAGTCGGTGTAGACAGCGAACCGCAAGCTCCAGACGATGTCGCAAAAAAATTGTCAAGCAATGCGGAGTTCTTGTGAGGGACTATATCCCGATCACCGTTCAAGAATGGAATCGGCCAAGCGGCGGTGGAGTCCCGTATGTCGGCGACATCGCCAAAGTTAAGCTTTTTGCCAAGCTCATGATTAATTTCCTCCTGCCGAGGCCAGATGTGAATCCAGATGAGGAGGAGAGAGCAAAAAAGGAGCTTGTGCAAAGAGTCAAGAAGTTTTCTCTCATCAAGATGGCCGAGGCATTCAAGAACTGGAAGAAAAAATTGTACAATAACTTTGTCAAGGTAGAGAAGACTCCGGATTTCAATCAAGGCGGCTATGCTAAGTTAAGACACCCGTGGGCTGATTTTGTGAAGAGCAAGACATCGCAGAAAGCTTTAGAAAGGTCTAGAATAAATACGGAGAAAGCTACTAAGAAAGTGTACCATCATAATATGGGACCTGCTGGATACGCCGGTTGCATGCCTAAGTGAGATGCACTTGAGGTCAATTATATTGTTGCCAGGATCAGAACAGAGCTCACAACATGGACACCACGGGCGAGAAACTGGTTTTATGGCCATGGGGCACGTTGGACGAAGAAGGGAGGGCAATATATAATCAGAAACACAAAGATCATCCCCTACTGCCCATCGACGATATTAGAAATGCAGTAGATAATGTTGCAGCGGGACTGTTTGTTCCCGATAGAGAGAACGACGAGCTCACACGCGCCCTTAAAAATCCTGAACACAAAGGATGAGCACGAGGCACACCAGGCTCCAAGTCGTGGAATGTTGCCTTTCCCGCGGAAATGAAGAGATATCCCGATAAAAGCCATCAGACGAGAAAGGAAAGGGAGGCAGCTCAGAAAGTGGTTGCTGCAGACCGGCTACATAATGTAGAAGAAGCATTAAAGCGGCATCAGGATCAACTCGATAGACTTAGCCAGCAAGGTATTAGCGGCCAATCTCAGCAGCACATGGTAGAATCTACATTCGATGGTACCGGCTCCCAATCGAATAAGAAAAGTAGCATCGCTTCCACGCAGCTCCAGGATGTTGATGATGATGCACTGACGATGGATCCCCCTAAACGCTACCCAGTGGATGATATCACGGAGAGCACAACTTGTGAGCTAAATGTGCAAGTTATGAACTTAAGGGTGACGGCGACGGTCGGCATGGCCGTACCAATTGCGCCTAACCCAACTTGGCATTGCAGACCGGTTCCAAAAGGGTACGCTGTCGTCACGGTGGATGATGTGAAGCAAGATTTTGAGGAGCTGAAGCTGGACCACCCTGCAGGGGAAGATATGGATCTTACTGAACTTGGAGAAGCCAAAGGGGGGACTGTTGTATGGTCAAAGGAGCACATCGTGCTTCCAAATTATGTGCCGCCAAGGCCACCCACTCCTCAGAGTAGCAATCCACCTTCTCCGCCACCTCACCATTCTCCAGCGCAACTGTCGCCTTCATGACCTCACCACTCAGCCCAGCCGTCTCCACCGCCGCCTTAGTCGTCTCCGCCGCCGCCTCAGCCATCTCCGTCCCCTGAGCCTCAGAGACAAAAGCGGAAGTATACTAAGAGGAGCAGCACCATCAGCAGCAGCAAGAGCATGTTCCGATCACTGAAACGTAAGCTATCACCCCTCCCAAGAGTACCTCATAAAAATATGAAGAAGCTATCTTGCGAGAAGACAGATGAGGAAATTGATGCGGCCGCAGCTGCCCATTATGAAAAGTGGAAGATTGATATGGCTAACAAGAAAAAGCCGATAGAGCCATTCTTCCCAGTCACCGTAGAAGATAAAGCCAAAGCAGCCGCGCTTAAGATTCAGCTTCACCAACCCATAGCACTCACATCAGACTATAATCGTTATATTACTAAGTCAACTGAGGCAAAAGAGCGGAGAGTTGGGAAAGAAGTTGTCCAGCTCGAACAACAGAAAAAATTAATCGATCGAACTGCTCAAAGTGTACGATACCAATGAGTGGAGAGCCCAGGAGCGGCATGATCCAAACATTGATCCGGAGTTTATTCAACTGTACGGAGAAAATGCCAAATTATATAGACTGTCTATTACTAAGTACATGAGCCGTATGGATGAGTTCGAGGAGTACCAACAAATAGCGTATGTATACCGGCATGGGGCTCCTCTCGTCAAACCGGAGTTAGTCAAAGATCTACCAACAAAAATGCGAAGATTGCATAAGTGGTACATGCAAGCCTCTGCTAAATCCAAAAACTGGATCTATGCTGGATATAAACACTACCATTACGGTCATAGAGATGGCTTCCTACTGATTGAACTTTAAAATGATTTTAGTTTTACCAACGAGTCGCCCTCGACAAAACTATCGTCAGTGCCTATTGTTTCTAAGTATTATTAACTTCTGTAATTAAGTCTTTCTAGCTGAGCGTATTTGTTGCTTGTATAATCTTACTCATCACTATACTAATTATATATACAGAATCAAGATTCTCGAATGCAACAAAGGACAAATCTATGACCTTGGATTTGTTGACTGCAATTTCGTTCATGAAGTTACTCTAAAAACAAAACCCAAAGAGACAGAGGATAACCTGGTACAAGTGTTGACGTATTTCGGCAATTGAAGGGAAATATTATTTCCTTACAACGCTGGGTAAGTGTTACTGTCTTGTACACATTCTATTTTCGCTTACTCGATGTTAAGCGTATAATTGACTCGTGTTATATTCTATCAATGTCCAGCTTCCACTATATTCTGTTAATCAGTGTTGTTGACCAAGTAGTATTAAAAGTAATGGACTCGAAACACACACCTTTAGAAAAGTGGGAGAACATGCAGGAATGCCTTCAAAAGGCTTGGAAATGGTTCACCGCCAACACTAGGAGTGTTTGGAAGCCAGAGCTTACATTTCAACCATTGACTGTAAGTACTACTTGCTAGATCCACGCATCTCTTTGATTCTAGTTTCAATACCATTATCATGCTTGATTATTATTTTGATTGAACTCTGTTCTCGTAAAGTGTAAAGTGCTTGAGGCAGGAAGCCGGAAATAACTTATGTAGATACTATGTCTACGAGTTCATTCACCAGACGACCAAAGAGAAGGTCGCAGATCGGAACTTCAAAAAAATTGAAGTACGATAAACAATAAGCATAACTTTATATTACCACCAATTGTGTTTAGTTTCATTCATATATATGGATCCCCTTCTTTAAATTAGATCGAACGGATGCGGGAAATATATATATGGATCCCCTTCTTCTATCACAAGAACGCGTGCAAGCAATTCAAGAGGAAATTGTCGGATTCTTATTAGAACATGTCATAGATCTGAAAGGAGAATACTATTATCCGGTTTATTTGGAAGGGTGAAGTGTAAAAAAAGATAATGTAAATTAGATAAATTCGTGTGAGTACCGTTTGTAATATGTTTCGACTAAGCACGACGGATGAGACGGTGTATAATATATTCGTGACCATGATGTGTAATATTATATATATATATCATGGTTCCTTTATTATTGTTGTATATATGTAGTACCATTAAATTAAATACAAAATGCCAAATAAATAAATGAAAAAGAAACACAAAACTTTTCCACGTTACAAAAATAGCTCAAAATGCAAAGACCAACGATCCCGATTTGTGCCACGAACTAGGACCAATGATCCCCTCGTTGCGCACGCACCCACGTGGAGACCCATTGATCCCGGTTCGTGCCATAACTGGGACCAACATTAGTCCCAAATAATTGGTCCCGGTTAAATGGCCCTTATGAACCGGACCAAAGGGGGCTTGGTCCCGGTTAAATGGCCCTTATGAACCGGACCAAAGGGTGTTTTTCTACTAGTGAGTAGTAGCAACTCGCCGGCCATGCCAAACTCATCGTCGGCCCCAAGCAGCAGTAGTATCAAGGCTCACGGTGAGATAGTCCACCTCCTAGCATCTTCCTCTACTTCCTCCGATCCAAATTAATTGATTTTGATTTGTTTAGATTCGAACGTATCTAGCACTAAAGCATATCTAGATACATCTGAATCTAGACAAATCTGAGTCAATTAATTTGGATCGGAGGGAGTACTTGTTTTGATTCCGGAACGCGTCGCCATCGCTGTTGAGCACTCGATGTCCGCCTCTATTTGTTGTTGCTCTCTGCCGCATGCGCCCTTGCGTCTGTGGAGATGGTCCACGACACCCAGCACACCACCACACCATCCGCGAGCACCAGTAACCCCTACAGCACGCCTCCCCGACGACGTCCGTGATGCCAGCGCCGCTCGCCGCGCTCGCGCGCGCGTCCACGGTAGCAGCAGCACAGTAGTGGAAACGTGCGCATCACCTTTATTCCTCCTCTTTTACCGGCGCTCTCCGCACTCCTCCGGTGGCGACCCACATATGCACGCGTAGGGGAAGCCACTAGATTTATCTAGGGTCAAACGGCGCACTAAATCTCCCCCTAAATCGCTCAAAATCTTCCTCGAAAGATCGAGTAAAATCTCTGTCCGGCGCGACATTTTCCCGTCAATTTCCGTCAGTTCACATCAGTGTTGGCCTCTGTTCTTCGTCTATTTCCGGTGCACACATTCCGCCTCCGCTGAAACCTCGAGCACGAAATCTGTAGAACTTGATTCCCTCTACTACTTTGGTTTTTACGGTATATCAAGATTCTTTACGGATTAGTCTCCATAGACCTCCAAAGTCGAGCTCAGCTAGCCCAAAACGCAACAACCGAACGAGTTCTTCATTCAGTTAACTCACGTGTGCCTGAAACTTTTGCAAAAAGGTCCTCCTGTTTTCATCTCCCTCAACCCACCGTCCCTTTCCGCCCACGTTCACTAGCCCAGCATTCCGCGCGTGCGTGGCCCCACGGTGCTCGTTGGCCCACTTGTCTGCCTCGCTAGGTAGAGGTCGTCCTTGTAACAAAAGTTTTGTATCTTTCCCTAATCTATAATCTTTATCTATATCTATATCTATATATATATCTATACCTAATAATAAAGCAAGGATCGCTTCTGTCAACCAGCCTTTTTATTTGGACGGTTTTACCCTCCCACAAAAATACATATAACGCACTATGCCATGGTACCAGTTGGCCTTTTCTTTTTCATCTTTAGTACTACCCGACCAAACCGGGAGGCGTGGTTGCCGCCGGCCGGCCGGCGCGGGGCGAACTTGACGTGGAGCGGGGACCCGCAGAGAGGGAGCAGAGGGCGGAAGGGAGGCCGAGGTGGCGCTCTGGACTAGGAAGCTCCGCGGCTGCGCCGTCCTTGAATCATGCGAGGTCGAGGAGGACGTGCAGGAGGACTTTGCCGCGGCCCAAGGTCGGAGGTCGAGGCGGGGAGGTGGCATACGACGTCGTGTAGAAGGGGATGCACATCAACGGTTGTGGACAGGAGGAGGCCGACGGCGGAGCAAGGCACGGCCAGAGCTAAGAGGGAGGAGCCCGGCTGGCGGCCGCAGATCGAGGCAGAGAGGAGGCAGCCAGGCGACGCGGGGCTCGAGCGGGTCTGGCGACGGGGCGCAGGCCGGGCGGCGGTAGGAGGGGGCTCGCTGGTGGAGGCGGCGGTTACTGGGGATCGAATGAGGACAATGGGGTTTGGTGGGGATAGGATAGGAAGGACGGGTCGCGTTGGTGCGTTTGCGTGCGTGTCCTGTGCATCGTGTTGGGCTGTGGTTGCGTGAGTGTGTTTCCTTGGTAGGCCGTGACCAGGTGTGTGTGTATGTGTCGTGTGCGCACACCTCCCATCTCGCATCCACGGCTTTCCCTACCTCACCGCTCCAGGCCTCCCCTACTCGATATGACTGAAGCCGCTCAACTTTCCCCGTCATCGGCACAGAGAGTGCAGACGTGCTCAGTAGTGTGCCTAGGCAAAGTGCCAACGAAGACAACCGTCGTGCGCCTGGCAGCTTGGGACAATATCATAGTAGGCAGCACGGATTAAAAACTCCTCTTGTTGTTCTGGATCGAGCTTCTGTTGGTGGATTTCATCTATTCTGTAGTGTTAAAATACGATTTATGTCCACACGATTGCAGATCACTTTGTCCATGGTTAATATGATACGACCCTATCTAATCAAGTACCTGACATCACTACTACATATGTTTGACAGTAGATAATCTTGCATGGTAATTTTGATGATACTGTGTGTATACAGTTTCAGCTATCAGTCTACCACTTTTTACAATGTCCAAACCACACATGGAGTTATCAGTCTACCACTTTTGCATGATAATCTGGCCTTCGTTTGTATTAGTAATCTTGCATGGCGCATCCAGGGATGAGACGAAGACGTCGGGCACCACGCCGAGTTTCAGGTGCATGGTGTGCATCGAGACAGTGCGCAAGGTCGATCACTCGGCTATGGCGCGGTGCAGGAGTTGGCTGCACACGATCACCTGGTGAAGGTTGCCGATGGTCGGGAGCTGCCACAGGCTGGGCAGAAGGTTTGCTACACGGCTACGCCTGTCGCATCCAGATCCCGAAAAGGAGGTGATGTAGTAGGAAAACTTGAAGGGTGCCGAACCTGAAGGCAACCTGCTCCAACATGGTGTTGTACGTCCAGCATGAATTTTATTGAGTGGGATGATGAATGCATACCAACCACTTGGTCCAAGACGTAAAGTCATCCATACTTTCCACGGAATTCACAAGGATTGATACAGAGGTAAGTACCACTAAGTTCAATATGCGCTAGGCATCACTTCATTGGATTAAACATCTAGACAAGGTGGGGAAACTTTGCCAATTCAGTCACATGCATCCGAATTAGTGAAATCCAGATTCATACATTACCATATTAGCGGGGCAAAAGCCTGATTCGAGGTACATTATCATATTCGCTATACCAAGTGTTTGAATAACTGAAATCCAGATTCATACATTACCACAGCTAGAATCTTTTAATTTAAATTAGAATTGTGTAGAGAACTGAATGCATAGTAGTGTGGCATAGTAGGATCCCACATTCTTTCAATTTAAATTTAAATTTTGGCCGATGACGTTTTACGTTGAAAGTTGTTTTGTTCCGGTGTAACTTTTGTTCCCGGTGCAGCGCACGTGTATGTTTTTCTAGTAATAAAGAAAGATCCTTTCTGTCAATCAGCCTTTTTGACGATTTTAGCCCTAAATCTTAGATATATTTACCCACCATGCCGCCAGTGAGTAAAATTGGACGGTTCGCAAGAGGGGCGTTGCGCTCACGATCCTCCCGTCGTCTCCTGCGACAGAGCGATGCCGCCTCGGCTCCCCATATCGTTGCTGCTCCCTTCCCCCGCTCACCCGAACTCCCGCCGCCGGAGTGTCACCGCCTCGACTCTCCATCTCGCTGCTGCTACCTCCCTACCCCCCGCTCATCCCAACTCCCGCCGCCGGATCCCATCCTCTCCGCGCACGCGGACGCAGCCTGACACTGTACCCGTCCTCCTTCTTGGCGGCTTCTGAGGTGAAGGGCACCATGGTCGGACTACTTGTGCCTCTCACCAGATACGAAAGAGGAAGGGAAGGGTGCTAGCTAGGTTTGCCGGAACGGGGGGCGGCCGCGCGAGCAAAGAGCTCCGTCCAGGTTAGATCGGACACATGGTCCCTTCCCTAGGCGAGCTGTAGCACTATCGGCCTCCTTGCTACATGCGTTGCGCCACCTCCATCGATTGCGGTCGCGAGATCCGTCGCCCCCCGCCCTCCCCCCATCCCGCTCCATCTGTGTCCCTGCCGTCATTCCCAGCCAGTTCAACCAGGGGCGCTTCTGTCGCCGCACAACCAGAGATCTCGGGAGCTCCGCGGTCAGCTACAGCCTGTAGCCACAATCTCTAAGTTGGTTATCGTGTATTGAGCAGGTGCTTGGCTTGGGAGCTAATTTCTATAAACTAATCTTTAAGTCTCCCTGAATTCTTTTCTGAACTACTCTCTTGTCACCTGCCTGCCATCGTGGAACACGGACGCTGAGTTTCAGGCATCGGAATGAAATTACCTTCAATTTTGCTTTTTGCTAAAAAAAGCCTTCCAGTTTGTTTTGGCTGGAACAAATTCACACGGCTGTAAAATGGTGTCGCGGGACTACTGCATCCAAGGTCTTGTCACATTTTTCCATGCATCAATCCCCTCCATATGACATCTTTGTAGCCTTTTTCTCCATAGCAAAGTAACTTTTTTATTGGAGTTATCCTTAATTCGTAACTCTAGAGCCCCTAAAAGCACCAAAACTACAAAATAACTACTCATTTTCAGTTTCGGAAAAAAAAGCCCCTAGCAGACACCGTTAAAACGATCGACCTTTAATTTTTTAAGGGGGTCGATTAAACCAACGCCCCGACATGCAGTTTCAAGGATTCAACGACCGAACCAAGTGTGGCATGTATACCCGCGATTGAGTTGGCAGGAGGGAAATTTCAAGTAGTTTGTCCTTCCGCCACCGGACCATCACCAGACCACCACGAAATCCACCCAAATTCCGGTGACCCTCAACTAATTTCGGCCACTGATAGATAGCAGCCTACCGAAAGAGGCCGAAACTGGACGGAATCGGACGATGTTCGCCAGAATCGGCTACCGCAGGTAGAAAAGTGGTCGCGGTGCTCGTCGGGGATGTGGCTGCACAGGCCCTGGCGGGGCGGCGCTAGGGCCAAGGCGTGCGGGCCAAGGCGCATGGCCTTGGCATGACGTCGCAGAGGCCAAGACCACGCGCGGGGGGGGGGGGGGTCTGCGCCGGGCGGTGTCGGGCCAGAGATATAAAAATATGGTGGGGCAAAGGTGGGCCCTGCGCAGTATGGGTTGGGATTTACGGATATGTTCTATTTACGGGATCCTCTAGAGATGCTCTAACACATTATCCTAAGCTTGATGCAAGCGTGGTTAGGGTTTATCTAACGATGCTAAGGCTCTCAAGATGGCTTATCCAAGGATGCTACGACCAGGCCCGGCCCAAGGGGGCGGGAGGGGCAGCCGCCCCGGGCCCAAAATTTTTAGGGCCCCCCGCAGATATGTTTCTACATAGCCCAAGTGTCTATCCGACAAAAAATGGCAGCTTCAGAGTTGGGCCTATGCGGACTGTGGTCCGGACTGGGGTCTAGGGACTCCGGAGGGAGATCGATCGCTATCGCCTATTGCCCATCGCTCGCCCAGACACCCAGACGTGGACGCGGGAGATCGATCGCCCAGAGCCCATCGCTCACCTCGCTGAGCTCGCTCGCCAGACGCCCAGACATGGAGATCGATCGCTCGCCAGACGCCCAGATCGATCGCCCATCACGCCATCGCCCATCACGCGGATCGCCCATCGCTATTCACTCGCCTCGCTCGCCAGACGCGAACGTGGGACGGCGGGACAGGGACGGACGCCAAATTGCCCATTGCCAGACGCCCAGATGCCATCCATCACCATCGCCAGCCGCCAGTCATCAGGCCAATCACGGAGTCGCTAGACGCCATCGCCTGATCGCCCATCACGCCATCACATCAGGTAGCCTTTTTTCTCTAATTCTCCATGCAGTCTATGCCCTAGTTTACTAATGTAATTTTAATTAGTAATTATCTATTTATTTTCACCGTGGTTATGGCACCTAAGAAGGGTTTTATGCCGCCAAAGAAATGTCCATCCGGTAGTGCGAAAAGGAAACGAAGAAGAGAAACAAATGCGTTGATACAATCACAAAGAGGAGCTCTCGACAATTTTTTTAAGAATAACACGAGCACTTCAAACAACCCAGACGAGTTGGCGTTGGATATTGTGGAGGAGCAAACTAATGATGATCTGGAAGAAGAAAACATTGACATCAACATGGATGATAACAATGTGAGTGATTCTGAGCACGCATTTAATTCATCTCCTACACAACCTGCTAATGTTGATGCGGAACCGATTAGTGTAGATATTTATGACCCGGCAAATTGGGCTAGTCTTGATAACAAAGCAAGGGACACATTAGTGGAGAAGGGTCCTATCAGAGAAGAAAATATTCAGTTTCCGTTAGATCGCAAATTAAGACATTTTTCTTCTGCCCATTACTCTAGAAAAATAAGCAATGGAGAGGTACGCGATCGCAAATGGTTAGTATATTCGAAACAAGTTGACAAAGTGTTTTGTTTTTGCTGTAAGTTGTTCAATCCTCTTAAGTGCAAGAGTACACTAGGGCATGATGGGTTTAGAGATTGGAAACACATCACAAAGAGGTTGCAAGAACATGAAGCTAGTATAGAGCATATTACAAACATGAACTCTTGGAGTGAGTTGAGAACTAGATTGAGCAAACATGAGACAATAGATAAAGATATACAACACCAGATCACAAAGGAGAAGGAACGCATAAGGCTAGTTTTGTTAAGAATAATTGCTATTGTGAAATATCTTGGTAAACACAATTTGGCATTTAGAGGATCTAGTGAGCAGCTTTACAATGATCTTAATGGTAATTTCTTAGCTTGTGTTGAGATGGTTGCCGAGTTTGACTTGGTAATACAAGAACACATCAGACGCATTCAGAACAAAGAGATTCATCATCATTATCTTAGCCATAAAATTCAGAATGAGTTGATTTTTCTCATGGGTTCTACCATTACAAGTTCTGTAAACAAGATTGTTAAAGAGGCCAAATATTTCTCAGTTATTCTTGATTGTACTCCAGATGTCAGTCACCAAGAACAAATGAGTTTATGGGTTCGATGTGTTCATATTATTGATGGCAGCATTAAAATTGAGGAATTCTTTCTTGGTTTCTTGGTGGTGTATGACACATCTGGTGAAGGGCTTTTTGATGTATTGGTTGAATCCATCAAGTCCCATGGTCTTAATATTGATGACGTTAGAGGTCAAGGTTATGATAATGGCTCTAATATGAAAGGTAAAAATAAAGGGTGCTGCAAAGTCGATTGCTAAAAATAAACCGAAGAGCTTTATACATGCCATGTGCTTGTCATAGTCTTAATCTCACTTTGTGTGATATGGCTAAATCTTGTGGTAAAGCTGTTTCTTTTTTTTGGAATTGTGCAACGGATATATGTTCTATTTGCTGGGTCTACCAAATGATGGAGTTGTTTGCTTCGTCATGTGGAAGGTTTTACTGTGAAATCTTTGTCCAATACTCGTTGGGAGAGTAGGATCAAAAGTGTCAAGGCAATTAGAAATCAACCATGTCAACTGAGGTCAGCTTTGTATGAGTTGAGTGAAGATCGTTAAAATGAACCCAAGGATAGAACATATGCAAAAAAATTATTTGAAGTACTGGAAAGCTTTGAGTTCATATTTGGTATGGTTATTTGGCACAAAATTTTATTTGATGTAAATGGAGTGAGCAAGAAGTTGCAATCTCCATCCATGTGCATTGACTCTACCTTACAGCAAATTGAAGGTATACGTACTTACTTTCGAAATTTTAGAAATGATGGGTTTGCTTTTTGTTTGATCATTGAGAAGGAAATTGCATCTGAAATGGGCGTAGAGCCATCACTGCCAGTAAAGCGTAAATCTCAGAGGAAGAAGCACTTTGATGAAATTGACTATGATGAAGCAATCTTGCAAGCTGAGAATGCTTTTAAAGTTAATTACTTTCTAGTCATGGTTGATATGGCAATCACATCACTGAAAAGTAGGTTTGAAGAACTTCAATCCTTCTAAAGCATATTTAGGTTTTTAATGAGTTCGGTAGCATTGAAGTCATTGGATGGTTCTCATATAAAAGATCGTTGCACTAAACTTGCGCACACTTTATCTCTAGAAAGTGGTGCATGTGATGTTGAGTTAAACGATCTAATTTCTGAGTTAGGTGTTCTCCGGTATGCTTTGCCAAATAAATCAATGACTGGTTTGGAAATTTTGGAGTATGTCAGGACAGCGATTGCTATCCTAATATTTATATTGCTTATCGGATCTTATTTACTCTGCCTGTGACTGTGGCATCGGCTGAAAGGAGCTTTTCAAAGTTGAAATTGTTGAAAAACCATCTGAGGTCTACAATGTCGCAAGAGAGGTTAAATGGTTTGGTTACTATATGCATCGAGAAGAAATTATTAGATGAGATTGATATTGATACCATCATCAATGACTTCGCATCTAGAAGTGTGAGAAGAAATTTCTGAGGTAATATGTAATTGCACTATTGGAGTAGCAAGTTTCAGACGCACTCTTTTCCTTACCAGGGTACCTAAGGGGACCGGAAGGTTTTTAATGAGGCGGCTTGCTTGCTCAAAATATTTGATATAAATATTGAAATAAGAGACTCTCTACTTTTTTTATTTATAGCATGTATAATTTACATTATTTAAAAGTTCTATAACGGGGCCCAAAATTTTAGTTTCGCCCCGGGCCCCTGAAATCTTAGGACCGGGCCTGGCTACGACTCTCAAGCTGGCTTTCCAGCACTAGATCAAGGTTGTGAGAAACTAGGTCAAGGTTGTGAGTACACATCAGTTGATGCTTTTAATCTTGCATATTAATCTCGGATATATATAGGCATAACTTGCATTTCGGTTAGGATGTTTACTGTAATACCTAGGTTGGCCAGCCATACAGTTTGCAAATGGTGGGTGGGACCACACAGAACGACGGTCACAGTCGAGCAATCTGTGAACGTCCACGACATCTTCGAGGGAACCGTAGATGTGAGAGAGCAACTGATTGGTTAGTAGTTGTCACACATCCTTTAGTCATCACAGATGATATTGGTTGTGGGCATAGGACTTCACATGCGACCGTGAAGGTACTACCCATCGTGGGAGATATAATCGGCATCAGGGTTACACTAGGTAATCGAATAATAAAAAATCAACCCGTAGCAATGCAGAGGCATTTGTGCTAGTTTAATAAAAATCCTAGAAAATGATTAAATCTAAATAAATTTATATCTTTATAAATAATTTGAATTTGACAAAACTTATAAAATGAAGTATGAATTATTTTCAAATTTGAATACAATCTTATTTTTAAATTTGCCCAGATTTGACTCTAACTAGTCAAAACTTTGACATTTGAACCCTTTTTAATATAGTTTGACTTAAATAATGTTTTAAATCCATAAATTCAAATAATACATATAATATATGTTTTCGATCATAAAAATACTAGGAATTCAAATATGCCATCCAAAATAATTTTTGAGCAATTTAAAATTTCGAAATGTTTTAATTGCTAATAAATGCCTTTATCTTTATAAATTCATAACTTTAAATCTGTAATTCCAAATTTGACAAATAATATGTCTAAATCGATCAGCGCGATAAGCCCGTTCTTATTATACATTCCATGATATGAATTGAACCATGCATAGTATAAATATTAAGTATATAGCAATGTTTATGGGAGCAAAACTTGACTACAAACTTAATAAAATGCTTATTTCTTGTTCCTACACCTCACCCATGCCATGCTATATTATACCATGCAAATTGTGCATCATTTAATCATGGCATACCTTGTTTGCTTGTCATATATATTCATATAATTGTACACTTTATTTATTATGGACCTTGTGTGTTTGGTTTTTATCTAGATAGACACTGCGCAAGGAGAATACCAGGAGCCTCGGGGGTATTACCCAGATCCTCCCTATTCTGCAACTGAAATGCTAGGCAAGCAATTTCACATGCTTGCATACATATAGTACCTATGCTTCTATCTTACTCTTGCATCATGGAGTCGGGATTGCATTAAATTGAATCCCAAGTATGGCATAGTCTTTACATTTAAACCCCACCAAAGCTTGTATCCTCAATCCCATGAGCCATTACTGCAGGAGTTGTTTGAGCCATGCGAGTCATAGAATTTCATGTGTAGGGTTTGTGTGAGTGTTTACAAACGAGGTACCTAAACAACTTAATCTGAGTAGTAATGGGATAACCAATGAAAGAGGCATCGGTGAGCATTATTTATTATTTGGTTCTTTAAGCTCACTTGTGTCTCGTAGGATCCCTAGTACTTGATTCCTGTTCCTTAACTATTCGCACTATCCACATACGGGAGACTCTATGGATCGCCCTTCGCCTGAGCTTGATTCACACTTTATTTCTTGGTGTCACGAACTAGTTTGGGGCTTTATTACTATCCTGCACTTATGCCATGCTTCACTGCTTTATTTAGGATCATGCGTGGAGCACCTATACTGTTTAGGAATTGTGGAATGTTTTCATGGTATCGACAAGCCCAGTCACACTTTCAGTCGTTTACAGTCATTGGCACAAACCTTGGGTCCATCTCGGAGTCGGCCAACTTCGTTGTGGGTAGCTTAATGGGGTGGCCCCCTGAAATAATTTATGAATCCTATAAATGCATTGTCGTGAGGCCTTTTTGTGTTTTATTTGGTTCTTTCCAAGGTTGATCGTGTGTGTGTTGCTATTTGTGCACCCCTTGCAGGGTAAATCTTTCTAAAAGCCCTGTTTGTGGTTATGGACGACTTGGAGCACAGTTTCTCGATCATAGACAAGCATAACTAAAATACCACCTTTAATTTGACTAAGACATGACTAGTAAATAGTGCAACACTCATGAAATGGTTAATAAAATTGCCAACAAATGGGATGTTCTTCCGCCTTCTTATCGGTAAGCGAAAAGGAGCACGAGCAAGGTTATTTATGTTTCTTATATAACTGTTGTTATAAATTAATGAGCGTACATCCATCTTTGGTTGGGCGGATGTGTAGAATGTCTCTATAGAATTGTTTAGTTATTACTATACTGCACTTAAGTCATGCTTTACTGTTTTATTTACGATTTTGCATGGAGCACCTATACTGTTTAGAAATTGTGGAATGTTCTCATGGTATCGACAAGCCAAGTCACACTTTCGGGTTCCCAGTCGTTTACATCCATTAGCACAAACCATGGGTCCGTCTCAGAGCCGGCCAACTTCGTTGCGGGCAGCTTAATAGGGTGGCCTCCTGAAACAATTTATGAATCCTATGAATGCATTGTCATGAGGACTCATTATATTTTATTTAGCTCTTCCCGAGGTTGATCGTGTGTGTTGCTATTTGTGCACTCCTGCAGGGTAAATCTTTCTAAAAGCCGTGTCCACATTTATGGATGACTTGTAGCATAGTTTCTTGATCATAGACAAGCATAACTAAAGTACCGCATTTAATTTGACTAAGACATGACTAGTAAATAGTGCAACACTCATGGAATGATTAATAAAATTGCCAATGGATGGGATGTTGTTCCGCCTTCTCATCGGTAAGCGAGAAGGAGGACGACCGAGGTTATTTATGTTGCTTATATAACTATTGTTATAAATTAACGAGTGTCTGTCCATCTCTGGTTGGAAGATGTGTAGCGTGTATCTATAGAATTGTTTAGTTATTATCTTTCGCTGTAATTGCGTCTCCCTAGGTGGTTTCCTTTAGATGCATTAAGACTTGCTGAGTACCCTTAGGGTCTCACACGATAAATATTTGGTTCAGATGGACAGGTATACTCGCAGAAAGGTTACTGGATTGAGGAGACGGATGATGGTGGCAACGACTGTCCGGTGTAGAGATTCCGGGGATGAAGATCCATGAGATCTGTGGACGAGGTGTGCTTATTTTCAGGTATGCCAATTTTTTCTTATCCGTACTCGAATCATGTTTTCCACTTCCGCTTGCTAGTATGTTGATTGATGTATGAGGGTGTATCTTAAACTATTATATCTATTTAGGACATTTGGGTCTTGCCGTATGGCGTTGAATATTTCTATTTTTATTGTTTCTAGATGGTGTAACTCTGATATCTATTGTAAGTCGTAGACATACATACTCATTTGTGTATGTCATGGTCGTGTTACCTGTCGACTACGCCGCTCGCTCTTGTCTCGATGTTCTTGAAAGTGGATAGGGTGGTCGGCTGGTACCGTGCCCTGTTCTACTTCGACGGGCCTACACGTGGGTGGCCTTGGGCCTCCACGGTAAAATCCCTTATGCACTTTTGGGTTCATCCAGGCTCGTGCTTAGAGCGTAGGGTCCGAGGTATTACAGCAAGATTCCACGTTTTTGACTCCATGGCCTCCATATGCACCATGACAGCAAAACCACACCGTCGTTTACTCCGTGGTATGCATTATCTTATGGTTTTTTCTTGTTAACCACCGCCGTTTGCTCCGTGGCATGCATTTTCTATGGTTGTTTGCTTTTGTTCTTAACCATATGTAAAACCAGCTTGTGTGGTGCCACAACGTGGTGTTTTTAGTGTGGTTACATGTTTTCGTGTGGCATCTATTATGCCAATCCTCCTTTTGGTTATCCATGGAGGCTGCCCGTGGTGTTTAGGTTAGGTAGCAAAAAAGAAACTCTCCATGAAACTTTGTTATGGGTAAAAAATATTTGTGACGTTTACTGTGGATATTCTCTTTACGAGTATCTTGTGGACTGGTTTTGTGGATGTGCACACCGTGTGGTGTTCCATATGGCAGATCACTTTTCGTGGCTATGATGGTGGTTTGGTTAGGAAATATGAACCTGGTGTGATGCCGTGAGTGCATGTTTTTCTCCTGGGTTCATATCTTGTAAACGTTGTAGTTGATCCAATGATTGTATGCGTATGTGTAGCTAGCCGCCTGACTATCTCACTATTTTTGATATATGTATATACTATCAATCACCTTATCTGACCGTATAGGATGAGTATAAGCAGCAACTAGTTTATCATCCTCAATAGGATTCTCGTGTCGTGTCTGCAAAAGAAAAGACACTGAAATTAGTATAAAAAAATAAAGAGAGAGGAAGTAACAAAAGTATATGTCATTTAGCTTACCTTTTTGGGATGCGCAAGATGAGCACAAATGATGTCATGTAAATAACTTTGGAGTACTGGCATCCAACATTTTCTAATTCTATGCTCTATCTTCTCAATTACCATGATATATTTTTCCCTTATCAGATACCCTTTTTACCACCATAAAATCTTGGGTAGAGAGTGGACAACTTGTGATGTGGTGGCGCAGTGCATACTTGTTTTTCTTCCTCTCATCATAAGCAATTGTTCCCATCATGTTGCCATTACAAAGAGAGTTTGAAATACGGAAAAATGTTTCACAAAATTTCTCCACCAGTTGGCCCATGCCACAGAAGAATCTGTGACTCGACTATCGCTTGGAAAATATTGGAAGTCCGGGTCTAGTGAGAGTAAATGTAGCCAAAAAGCATGAGAAATTCTAGCCTCACTTGATGTATATACGCTTTCTAGAGGAGCGAAAGGTACGACTTGGTCAAAACGAAGTTGTCGTGCTACTCGGTCCGGACAATATGGTTCGGCTATGCAGGTATCATTATCAAAACAGCCACGCCTCCAAGGAAGCATTCCCCGCCGGATAGAGATTAAGAAAGCCTTTTTAGGCTAGAATATATCATTTGGATTTGTAAAGTATATGGGCTCTAAAAAATATTATTGCGATTCTCAAGAAAGGCATATGCTTGTTCAGGAGTAAAGGGCTTAGGTATTTTGAACATAGTATCCACCATACGAAGCCTTACTATCAGATTCTTAAAAGTTGGGAAATTTGGTGTTTTCACCCTATTTCCAAATGGTTTATTGAGATATACGCCTATCTATCCAATTAATACCCAAATCCTATGTGCGAAAGAGGGTCCAATTGGGTGAATGTTGACCAGTCGAAGAGAGTAATAGAGTGAACAAAGAGTTGGAGGCCCCAAAGAAATTCGAAGTCCCAAGGCGATCCATGATGACATCACCAATACCCCGGGACGAGTATGGTCCACCCCAACAACGAAAAAGCGACATAGCCAAATAGAAATAGAAGCAGCAATATATACACACTTGTCTTCAAGAGTGGCTAAAACAAAACAATCGTACTCACGATCATGGAAGAAATCACACCAATCTTTGAAACCCACTGTTGCCTATGGCAAGCTTGGCCCAAATATGAAGGAGCTGAGATAGAAATTTGGGACTTAGAGGTGATGAACTTTCTAGCTCATGAGTTGGTGGAACGAATTCTTCATATGGTTCACTGTCAAGGGGAAAACATGCCATCTGGTGCATGTCAAGGACAGTGACGGTATGCTCACCCCAAAGAAATAAGAACGTGTTGGTTTTGCGATCCCATTTCACCAACAGAGACATCAAGAGTGGAGGAGAGATGGAGTAATTACCTAAAGAGCAATAAATAGCTCTATATACATAATCTACACCCTCTTCACTTTCCTTCAAATGGGTATAATACTTCCTCAAGATACATGTTACACATTTAATATATCCCAGGGGAATCGAAACATACTCTACTTCATGGTTTTCCCAACCAAGACCTTCATTCACTATGCGAGTTTCCAAGGTCAAAGCTTCGTCAAGTCTGGACAAGGGCGCCATCGGATGATAACACTAGCCTGAAAAACAAGGTCTTGACTTCCATCCACGTTCTCCATACTCATGGTTGCCGTGTGGCATATCTAAAGGCTTGATCACGGGATTAGCTAGTTCATTGGCGGCTGGCCTAAACATTTGTGTTTTTGCCGGTTGTAAAAGAGACATTCTGTTTGTAGCCTCCTCCATGTATAAATAAAATATACACATATTGGTTCTAGGATGAAACTTTGGTGAAAAAACAGACATATAAAATGATACCGGGTCTTACCTAAAATAGTACCGCAAGTGAATTCGAGATCCTGATAAAATAAAATAAAACTCAGCTTATGAAAAGAAACAACAAAAGTAATATGTAGTTGCATTTTAAAAAATGGTGAAATTATAGTTCAATATGAGGTGGAGGCGGTGATTCGGCTCTCAGGTCCAGATGATCTCGTTATCTGTAGCGTCTATTGTTCCATTAAGATGTGTAGTGTCTCATTTTAGGAGCGTGGTCAGACGCGCAGAAAATGGTGTAGTACCCAGTTCGTGGATCGGCAACAGTACAATCCAACTCATATGTATCGAATTAAATATGGTAGTTGAGCCTTCAGTTCACGGAGATGACGACGAAATTCTTGTTCCCGTGGTACAAGAAATCATAGATGTGTTTGTACTGTTGGTACAAGATTTGCCCGTTTTGTCTCGTGTGTTTATTTCTTTCGAATTGGTTCTCAGCAGACAGGGGTGTTCGTAGCTGGCAAGCAGGGCTCGGCGACAGGCCCGGCGTCTAAGGAGCTGCGCCGCCGCGCATCCATGGAGCCAGTGGGTATGGATTTCCCGATGGATCTAGTTGATAGGTATGGAGATATTCTTTTGCCTTATGCCTTCTTGTTCGATTTTTAGCGGAAGGGAGCAACGTTCCATTCGTGGATTCAAGCGTGGTCGGCGTTGCCGCTGCCATGACGGATACAAACAGAAGGGACGAGGCTGACAGTGTCGGGATGACGAGGAATCTGCAGAATTTGTGTTCAGATGTAGAAAGCGCCAGTGAGGTTGGGGATGAAATGCTGGAAATTGTGTTCATTCGATCTGGATGTGCAAACAATATCAAGAGAAATGCTGCAATGGATGACGGGTCAGCTGATTCAACTCAGTTTGCCTTTGTGGAAAAGGAAAAAATATGCTTGCCTTTTTGGTACAGATTTGGGTTGACTTTGGAGAGGAAGGCGTGGACACGATCATGGCCCTCAAGATTGCCGTGTACAGAGCAGACAACAGAGAAACTGAAGGAATTAATCAAGCTTGTGATGGATGACAGTGCTGATGGAGAAGTTAAGTACAAGGTAATGGTATGTTTTCGGTTATTTGGGTTGCGTGAAATATATATTCTGCAATTTTACACATGCAGACTAATCTTTACTATTAAAAGGCTTATGGTCTTAATGATTGGTACCTAGTCCCATCGTAAAAGAAGTCAGATACAAACCTTGTCGGACACGGTCGATAAAGAAAACCGGCCTGCTCTCATGCTCTGAATAAAAAAAAAGGGTAACCGACTAACCGTTCACGATACGTACCCTCATCCTACACTATCGCTAGGCAGGCTGTCCTCGTATGATCCTCCTCACACAGAAACCCTCGATCTGGCCTACGGCGTCGTCTTTCCGGTGCTGCAAGGCATCACTGCTTTCTCTGGACTTCGTCTCAAGCGGTAGCCACGGAACGAGGCTCGTGGATTCTGAGAGCGGCACAGCCACGATAGGTCTGGCTCGGATCAGCTCATCGCATCGCATCTAGAGGTCACGTGGCAGACATACATGTCGCCGGTAGAAGGTAACTATGGCTGGCTCCCACTGGCCACGACCTCACGGGACTGTGCTGTCGTCAAGTTCGATCTATGCTAATGTTTGGTCTATGGCGGGGCGCTGTCGTCGTGTTCAATCTATGCTGCCGATCTAGAAGTTAAGAATAGACGGTCATGTATCTGACTCAAGGAAAGATGCGCTTTCTGGCAAGATGCAAGTATACACGGTCGGACGGCAAGCTCGCACACAGGAAATGCGAGCGGAGTCGTGTTCGCAGGCCGGTGGCTCGTCGCCCTTCCGCACCATCGTACCTCCGGTATTGGCGTCCGTCGAGGCAGATGCGTGAAACATGAATGACGACGGCCGACCTTCTTCCTCTGATGCCTTCCTTCTTAGCAGCACCTTCACAGACGGATTTTGTATCTGATCCATCAGCCTCACGCCATTGGAGCAAAGTCTCAATTTCTTTTGCCCCACAACTTCTGTATGTCTATTCGTTGTGGTTGGAATGCTCATGTTTGGTTCGCTCAATGGAGATCTCTAATGTCAAATAATTAAATTAAATTAGCTTGGAGTTCCTTTGTGAGATGGTGTGAGAGATAGACACAAGCTCTGGTACTGAGGACATGGCATAATTCTTTAGCTCAGATCGAACCTTCAGAACATCAGTAGGTGCCCGACTCTTAATAGTTTTATACAAAACATTCAAACCTAACTATGTGAGGTACGATAGCGGTTTGCTGCCTTCCCATGCTTTTGATGCCAAGAAAGAAAGAATTAGATATGGTGAACGTAGACCACTGGTCTCAAAAACACCCTACGATTTAGGTAAAAAAAAAAACACCCTACAGTGCGTCACTGGTCCAGGACCAAAGTTTTAAATAGCCGGCTATAGCCTTTTGAGAAGTCTCCCGCTACGGCATAGGCTAAATGGAGAATAGCCGCTAATAGCCAGCTATAGCCTGATTTAGCCCTAAACTAGCCTCTAGTTTAGCCGCTAAATTTCTGCACTTTGAATTTTTCTTCTTTTTTCCTTTTTGTTTTCCTTTTTTAATTTATGTTGAATCTAAATCAATAAAACTTGTGAGTTAATTGGTTGAATACTTATTTGTGTTGAATAGTTGCATGACTGTTTTTTCTATCTTTTTAAAAGATTTGACTAAAATTTACTCTATTTTTAAAATATGCTAAAATGGAATAGCCCGCTATAGCTGCGCTATAGCCTTTCGTAGCCTTTGAAAAAAGCCGCGGCTAAATAGAATAGCCGGCTATTTAAAACTTTGCCCAGGACTAACATTTTGTTCTTGTTGGACGTTTCTACTTGGGACGGTTACCAACATAATTTACTCAGATAAAACAAGATATCATTACTTAGGCACCTTGGAATTGATCCAAGTGTCTCATGTACTGGAGTTGCATCAAACAAAATAAAAGTGGTGATAGTTTTCTCTAGGTGAGATGCTTGGAACATCATCGTCTGGCCAACTTGCCTCATGGTGCTACGGCACGTACGGTATCTTTATGTTTTTCTGACCTTCGGCGTCGAGTATCGCCAACACTTATCATGTGTGTGCTGCACATTGAGGGGCTTCCGCTGCCGTGTCGATCATGCCGCACCATTGACTTAGATGGCGCATCCTCCATGATGAATATCAATCTATGGTACACCTTTTTTCATCTAATGGTTATAGTTATCTAGAATGATTGTCTTGAGGACAAGTGAGTATGTAAGTTGTTTAGCTTCTTAACAATATGATCAACATGGGAGAGAGAGGGCAGGAAAAGATTGTGCGGGAGATCCGCTGCAACACGCGGATATTCAGCTAGTATTTTACTAATATAGACTAAGCCGATCAACACAAGAGATGGTGAGATCGTGCGGATGCATCCACTAATGGTGTAAAATTGTCTTAAGTAACCTTTTGATGCTATAATATGGTGTGCAGCAATTTCTGACCTGAAAATGAGCTGGAGATGGTATGGATGAAGCATTTGTGCCATCTCGCCGCAGGGGGTGCAATCTGGTGTTGCTGGTCCATCGGTCCGTGAGGCAGGTTTCAGCTCTAGTGGCAGTGTGTCATTTGTGACCATCACAAGTTTTTCATTGGAGTTGGAAGGCAGGTGCACGTTAAGACCGAAACTGCTGAGCATTTCCCTGGCACTTATGGTACAGTCTAAGTCACGAAGAACCGCTCGCAAGCGCGATGCTGAATTTTGTGGGAAACACAATGTCCTGCAACTAAAGGGAGCTGACAAGTACATGTGTATTTTTCTCCATTCCATATTTTCAGATACCAAAATTTTGGAAGAGTATGAAAATAGTCATGTGATTTGTATGTTCTATGTAACATCCCTAAAAGAGTATGAGTTTGGCGAAATATGTTGGATATATTATTAAGTCTCATGAGCGAGTATATATAGGCGTACATGGATTAACTTGGAGTACAACACGAGTTAAGCTAGAATCCTAACTATCCTAAACTATCACAATAACCGTGTACGTATCATACTCTAACGTCCCCCCGCAGTCATAGCGGTAGCATCGTGAACAACTGAAACGTCGCGGGACGGCCATATTGGAGATAAACCGAAGTAGCATCCAGTAGGCTGACACCCCCCCTCCCCCGCAGTCGTAGCGGGAACATCGTGGACGGTGTCGCATCGCGGTTGCTTGGACTATAGAGGAAGCTGGTGATGCTCAAGCGAGGTGGTAGCCCTTGTGCCGATGTCGCGGGAGCCGAGAGCGTGAGGTGGTGCCATGGTCGAGGTAGCCGTGCGATGGGTCGCCGTGGTCGATGTCGTGGTCGGGGATGCCGGTGTTGAGGTAGCCGCACGTGAAGCCGCATGCGCATAGTGCGCGAGGAAGATGACAGAGACGCGTCGAGGCAGTCGTCGAGGGTATCGATACCGAAATCGATGCAGTCCGAGCCATCGAGGATGAGGTGCGCCATAGTTTTGTCAGAACTAGGCGCACGTCGGGGACGAAAGCACACTCCGGTTCTGCCAGAACTGAGTATGCAAAGAAGAACTCGTCGGTGACGCGGTCGAGGCAGTCGTAGAGGGGTTGAGGCCGAAGAAGACGTTGTCGAAGCCGATGAAGACGAGGCTCCGATCCGAGCTTTCCAGACTCGGGAACGCGTCGGGGACGAAGGCACTCCCGGTGTTGCCAGTACCAGGCATGCGGGGGCAGGGACCATCATAAACTTGCCGCCATGTCAGAAAGACTAGCATAGGAAGCCTCCAGAGCAATTGCGACATGTAGAACGGCGAAGGGAGAGTTGTCGGCGCTGTCCGCGGTTGTCGGAGTAGAGTAGCAGGTGGTGTAGTCGCGGATGAGGCGATGACGCTGGCAACAAAGTTGTGGTGGACGAAGACGTAGAAGGCGACGAAACCAGCGGCGACCTGGGTTAGTCATGCTGGATGCCTAGAGTGACGATGGGGTAGTCGACGGGACCTACAACGGTGAGAGGGCGCCCTGCAGGTTACCTTGTGAAGCGCGGCGGCGGTGCTCAAAGTAGGCGAGGAAGACCCGGCGACGTGACGAAGACCATGTGCAGACGGCGGCAATCCATACCGTAGGATATGGCGCGGTGAAAGCCGAGGCCGTCGATGTACGAGGACAGTGAAGTAGACTGCGTGCAGCCAAGCTACGACCCGAGGGGGCGGCATAGTTGCAAGGCGCAAGTCGGTGAAGTGGCTGGGAGAGCACCAGCGACGTACATGCCAAGGAAGGCACGTTGGAAGCCGGTAGCATGGACCAAAGGCGGCGGCGCTGCGGCCTGACGGGGCGACACAGCGGCAGCCCGTAGCTCGATCGGTGGTAGGCGCGTGCTCGGGGATGTGTTTGGTGTAGACAGGTGCGGGATCGGTTGATCAGACCGACGGTGCACTGTATGCGCCATGGCGTGGACGACGCGTAGATCGGATTCGATGGCGGCGTTGTCGGTAAAGTCCCGGACAATGACGACGAAGAGGCAGGCGCAACAGCGGAGGGGGCAGGCGCACATACGCAATGTAGATTCTCGATGTTGATGGTCGGAGTAGAGGCGCGGCGATGAAGACGGCGGTGGGCGACTCGATCTAATCTAAGATCGGTATACCCAAAAAGAAACTGATCAAGAGATCGGAAAAATAGACTTACAGGACAACCGATCACGGATCGGTGGACGAACCCTGCGTACGGCTTGCGCGGCCCCCGGCGGAGATCATGGAGATCGACCTCCCCGGGGGCAGTGCTATGCGGAAGCGTGTGCGGCAGCTAGCGCGACGCCATGGCAGGCGGCGGCACTAGGGTTTGGTGGCGGGGGAGCCGGCGGCGCCTGGGGGAAGGGGGGCGACGGCTAGGGTAGGAGAATCGTGGTTAGGCTGATACCATGTAAGAGTATGAGATTGGCGTAATATGTTGGATATATTATTGAGCCTCATGGGCGAGTATATATAGGCGTACAGGGATCAACTTGGAGTACAAGACGAGTTAGGCTAGAATCCTAACTATCCTAAACTACCACAATAACCGTGTACGTATCATACTCTAACAATCCCATCTTTTGCAGAAAAGAAGTCTAGAATTTAGGGGGAATTAAAACTTTTAGGGGTTTTGTGTGGTTATGTTGCTTGCTAGTATGAATGCATGATCCTTGTGTTTTACTTGTATCCTTGTTAATTGCCATGCTAGTGATGGTCTTGCTTGATCTCATGTGTAGAGTTACTAGATCAATGCTTGGTAACCACTAGGATCACCCCTTGTTTAAATTTTGGAAACTAGAGCAAAATCCTAAAAAATTGGCTGTCATAAAATAGTTTAACAAGTTCCATCTTTGGGTGAATAATGTGAGCTATCTATAGACCCTTTTGTCCATGCAAATACATGTATTTGTACCTTTTCATGAGTACTTCAAAGCCCACCCCTAACCCTGGTTAAACCATAACCCTAAGCCACTTGCATGCAAGTAATTCCTTCACTAGTTGAAACATATGCCTTGGTCACCTTATTTTTTTGGCCAACTTTGGAGAGTTCTTGCAAATCTTTGGGAATGATCAAGCAGCCATGGCCTTTAAATGCTCACCAGACATCCGTGTTCGACCCTCAACCCTTCCCCTGACCATTGGGTTTTTATGCTCAAGGTGGTCATCAAGCAAAGACAGTCTCATGGACATCATCCCCTAGATCCCTCCAAAACCTCTCTCTCCCTCTCCACACTTGCTGCACCCTAGCACCTGGTCCTAGGATGACACAAATGTGCCACCCCACTCCCCTGTACCACCCTTGGTCTCCCATGTAGCCAGCCGACCCGTTGGAGAGTACGGTGGACAAGATCGAGTCGATCTTGCTCGACCAATACCCCGCCACCTCTGCACCTCCTCTGATGCGCCTCGGCCCGCGCAGGAGCACCCCAACTCCCCAGACACCCCTTGCACCCTGCACTCACCCCTGTCTCCACCGACCCCCAACCGCATCTGGCCACGTCGTCTAGGACACGACACACGCGCCCACTCCACCCCGCCTTCTGGTGCGAATTGACATCGCCCCGCTGTGGAGAAACCCTCCTCGCACTCCCCAACCACCCCCACATCGCTACCCATGTAGCACCCTAGCCGGACCTGAGCAGAGACAGACGAGACCACTCGGTCGTGCACTTGGCGTGCACGGTGTCATCACTGCACCCCCGCGCCCTCCCGAGGCCATGCGCCAAAACCCCCGCTTCCAGCAGCTCTCCCCTCGCGCAGAGATGCTCCTTGTCGCCGCGCCCAGCCAACCCGTGCCTCGTAGCCCTCTCACCACGACCCCCTGCACCCAGCGCACCGTGGGCGCCTCCACTCGTGTTTAAAGCATTAGAGCCACCCAGCACACGCCACCCATGCCACTTTGTTCCACACCCACCTCCACATCACCCCCAGAGCAGAGGCGAGCTCGATCAGCCTCTGCTGCCCCTCCTCACGGCTCTCCTTGCACCGCAACGGAACCGAAGGAAGAAGGAGAGGTTTCCATCGCAATTCTCCCTCCCTCCTCTAGTTCTACACACCACCTTGCTTGCCTCTCTGTGTCTGTCCTAACCCCTCCTCTGTTTGACCAGGAACCGCTCGGAGTTTGCCGTCGAGGAGCCCGTGGTCACCGTCGCCATGAGCACGTCTGCGACTGAAGCCGAAGCCCCCGTTGCTGCACCGCCGTCACCTGCCACGTCAAACCCCACCACCGTCATCCTTTCTCGGCCCCTAGGTGAGCCGCCATGCCCCTTTTCCTACCGTAGCTAGGGTTTTGCCGCCGGCATATCCTCCCCTTGAGGTCGACGCGCCAGGATCGTCTGATGCGCCTCTAACCCGACGGCCTAGAATACCACATACCCCTTCGCGCTGCCTAGTCACTGACGCACGGGCCCCCCGCCGGGGTTTGAATTCCCCCGGTTCCCGCGTAGGCCCCCTTGTAAATGGGCCAGCCCATCCCTCCGCTTGGGCCGCGACCCAGGCCACAACAGCCCCTCTGTTTTCTTTTTTTGTTAATTAAATTTCCTAGAATTTGTGTTGTAGCTTTAAATCCACCAAAACTTCCCTGATTAACCTTTCGGCTTGATTAAAATTTTGTGTGTTAGCTTAGGTATTTGTCTAACGCATGGCACTGTAGAATTATTGGGAAATTTAGTGGCAAAAAAATACTTTTTATACTATTAATTGCTTAGTTTTGTCTCTGTGAACCAGAAAAATGTGAAAACACTTTCCGTGCCTTGTAAATAATCATGCTTGTCCAATAAAATTGGAATCATATAGTTTGGACCTGTTTAGCTCATGTTGTTAATTTCACAAGTTTGGGACATAAGATTTTTATTTTATTTCTAGAAGCTTCTGTGGATCTCCTTTTCAGGTGAGACCAACTCCTGGAGGTGTGCCTCTGCTAGTATTACTTGTTCCCAGAAGGGTGTAATTTTTGGTATAGTAGTTCTATCCTGAGAATTATTTTGCTACTGCTAGATCTGTTTTCAATATAATAATAGTTAAAAATCAACCATGATAGCTAAAAATATGATTCCAGTGGGGTTGGATTGGTATTTCCAGTACCTTTCTAGTGGTATAAAATTTGGTCACTGTACACTTACAGAACTTGGTCGAGTCACCTATTTGCTTGCTTAACTAGTGTTCACCATTAAAATCACCCTAATTATTGGTTTAAGCTTTTTTCTTGATTCCCATGGCATTAGTTTGGTGTGATCAGTAGCTTCAGGTGTGTGGATTTGTTTGCTAGATTTAATACCTAAACTGTATTGTTTGCTATGTTTGCCTTGTGGTTGATGTATGGTGTTGTTGTTTCTTCTTTCTTCTTTTGCGACGATAGAAACGAATGAGGACGAGTACGAGGATAGTGACTAGGAGGATTTTGAAGAGGAAGAACAGGGACAAGTTTCCAACCAAGGCAAGCCACTTACATGCTCATGATACTTGTCCTATCTTTTACTTTATGCATATCTTGTTTTACCTACTTTTGAAAACGCATTATTTTACTCTATATCTATATATATATATATATATCTATATCATGTACTAGTTTGGCTCCTCGAAACTTGTGCCTATGGTACTATTTAGTACAGCCCTTGGACACACCTACTTACCCCCTTGTAGATTAGGGTGGTGTTCTACGCCACGACCCTCCTTGGAGACGCCTTTTTTAGTGTACATAAAACTCTAGGTTGGGAACCCGGAAGGAAAAAGGTTTTACAAAGGTTTTGAATGAAAACCTTGGCAAGTGAGACTTGCCAAGAGAGTCTTGCAAAAGGAAAAGTTTTTACTTTACAAAATGGTGAAGTAAAGAAGGAGACACAAATATTTTCGAAAACACACATGGTTCTTTGCAGCTTAGCTATAACAACTCACTTATGCAACCACACTACCCCGGAGTGGGACGTGACCTAACTCGAAGTTAGTTTGCTCCAATATGGGACCCCTCGTAACTACTATAGGGGATCACCTCCCTCGAATGTCGGGTTTCCTTTACAGAAAGGGTCGATGTGGGACAACCACCTGGAGGAAATGCGAGCTGCTCCTCGGAGCAGCCAAATCATACTATGAGCCTCTCATTGAAAGTTCCCACTCCCGAGGAGTCGGAAAAGCGCTCTGGTTGGTCCGTGGATCTAGACGTCCCAGTATTGAGAGGAACAACTCATAGGGTAGGGACCATGCTGGAGTAGACTCTCTGAGAGTTCTGTTTGATTATCCGAACCCCACATACTGAGGTATGCCGATCCATGATTACTCAAGGCGGATGTAACGAATATTGTGGGTAAAGTGTACCACCTCAGTAGAGTGTAAATCTATTCAAATAGCCGTGTTCGCGGTTATGGATGATTGGACAAACTACTGTAGAGCAGTGTGGTTTTGTTTTATAAAAGGTTTTTGAATGATGTTTTAACCATGGGATGGTCGGAAGGTATAAATGTTGGACCATGGGATGGTCGAAAATGAAGGAGGTGTTGCCGTGTTGATCATGGGATGACCAGAAGAAAAACAAATGGGTGACCCCATCCTAGTAGCTACAACTTTATCAACTAATTTCTAAAATGGTCTATAAAAGTTGTTCAATAATTTTTTGTGTGTAGATACTTTATCTACAAGAAAATTTGATCTAAAAAAGAACCTCTTTGGATCCATCCCTATCCACAACCATAATGCATACTCTCTTGTTATCCGTTTGTTATGGTGGTTTGCGAGTACATTCAAAAGTACTCACTGGCATTGTCCTTGGCTATCTACTTGGCCAGACTATGAACAGGATGATGGAGATGACAAAGGTTTCGATGATGACTTCGCAAACTAGGGCGATACTCCGAGTCAGGCACCTATTGGGTTATGGCTTGACTCGGGTCATCCGTGTCTAGATGTTCCCCTGCTATTATCTATTTGTGCCCATCATGGCAATTATGTAAGACTATTTATCTAAAACTTGTTGTATTCGGTACTGTAATGGATGTGTACTTTGATACTATGTCGGTTATGCTCCATGATGCACTGATCATGGGATCTTGGTGGTTTGCATAAAGGGTAATCTTGGATGTTAAATCCGGGGTCGCCACATACTGGGTATCAGAGCCATCTTGACTTTAGTAGCCCCTAGTTAGCCTGGACGTTAGATAAGGACCAAAAACTATCTGCTCTATATAAAGGAAGGAGCTTGGTATTTTCAAAAACAATGTTTATGTCTCCTCCCCTCTATTTCGAAAACTACTTGCATTAATTCAAGCTTTGAATACTAAATTTTAGACACTGTTCACTAACTTAAATCTATCTAAAATTTTGTAGGTGGCTATTGTCTTCACCAACTTCTGTTAGATAGCTTCCACGCCAATTGTTCGAGGCCGAGCTTAGGGATTTGGCCAAGCATGTGGGACATCCTGCACCAGAGATCAAGGGTGCTCATATCCCCAAGCTCATTGAGGAAGAGCTAACCTAGCTTGTGGTGTGCAACATGAGAGGTGGAGTCATGCCCCCGTACTCCGAGGAGATTGAGGTCCAAGTAATGGAGAAATATTAGGGTGATGGTGTGCTTTGACTGGCCCAGGAGGCACTGGCATGTCTTTCCTATCACCGTCGTGAGGAGCTGGAGGGTACTAGTTTCTACTTCTTTGGGAGGCGCCACCCAGAGGGCTACGCAGCCGTGACTCCACAACACTTTGACTTTGGGGAGCACATTCATAACATGGATTATCTTCTGGGGAAGATGCATAAGACTATGGACAGTGTTCGCATGTGCTTGGATCACAAGACAATGGAGCTACTCACCAATGAGGAGAACCTGAAGGTGGTGCAGCTGGAACACGCTCAAGCCATGCAGACCAAGAAGGCTACAGTTGCTAGGAACAAGCGCCTCATGAAGAAGGTGAAGGATCATCATGAGCTCCTAGTGACCATGGAGGCCAAGATAGAGGAGCTAGAGGAGGAGTGTGCTGAGCTCCGCAAGGACAATGACGACCTGTTGGATGAGACTGACAAAGATGCAGCTCAGAAGGAGGACTTTGGCATGGAACCATAGAACGACCCACAGGTTGATGACCAGATGGACGAGGAGGAAGAGGATCCAGAGGAGCGCGTATTTGAGCCTGAGGATGATGACACTGAGGTCCTCATTGAGGAGGATACCACCGCATGTTGCGATGAGGAGTAGGCCATGCGCTAGTCTTCGAGAGCTAGTGAGATAGTCGCCGTGTCCCCTTTTGACTGGCGATTTGTTTGTCTTTTGCTTTCCTTGTACCGTTGAACTCGTGGTGTTCCTATCTAGCATCGAGATGTGATGCATGAACTTGGTTGGGTTGTTGTTGAATTTATGCTTGTTTAATTCCCCAAGTGATTGTCTTCCTTTATGCATGTTGTGCCTGTCATGTTGTTGATCTTCCTTGCCATGCGGTCTCATTTGAGAACCATCTTTTGTAGTCCTATCCTAATATTATACCTTTAGGATGGTGCGTCCCCGCGGTCGGCCACCCCCTCCACCTGAGCCAACCATGGAGCAACTCCTGCGCATGTTCATGGAAGACCGCCAAGCTACTAACGCTGAACGCCAAGCCAACATTGCCGCACTCCAATAGCTCGTCCAAGGACTTCCAGAATACCAACCCTCCTGTGTTTACCAAGTGCACCGATCCGCTTGATGTTGATGACTGGCTCTACACTATCGAGAACAACCTGGAAGTATCCCATGTCGGTAATGATGAGAAAGTAACCCTAGCCACCCACTATCTCGCAGGACAAGCAAGGACTTGGTGAATTAGCGTCAAGGACATTCTGCCAGCAGGACAAGTGATCACCTGGGAGGATTTCAAGGAAAGGTTCCATAAGCGTCACATCCCTCTAGGCCTTATCAAGATGATGAGAGACCAATTATGATCCCTAAAGCAAGAAGGAATGTCAGTGCTGCAGTATCTGGAGAAGTACGCCGATCTGGCTAGGTATGCCCCTGATGACACCAACACTAAAGAGAAGAAGGTGGATACCTTCATGAATGGACTACAGGGTGAACTGTAGTGTCACTTGGTAGCCCAAAGGTTCCAGGAATTAGATGCACTTGTTGATGCTGCTATACTGGTGGAGAATAAGCGCAAAGGAGTGATCGAGAACCGCAAGCGCCGTATGATGCATCAAGGAGGATCCAGTGGTCAGAGGTCATGTAGCATACCTCCATCTAGGGTTGCACCCCCACCGCAGAGGACTCCGTCCTATGCTTCGCGCCCTAACAACCCAAACCACAACTTCAACAACCCTTGCCTTGGAGGCGGAAACCCAAGACCTGCCCCTAGAGGCCTTGTCAACCCCAATGATTGCCTCACTGGATCATGATGCTTCAACTGCGGAAAGGAAGGACATTCCTCTTGTGCCTGCCTAGATAGAAAGAAAGATGATACTCCCTGTCCCAACAATGCCAGACTCAACCAAGGTCACGCCAAAGGAGTGCCGACCAGGGACGCTGATCCCAGGAAGCCCAAGGCCGTCCGAGGACACCTGAACCATATCAATGCTGAAGAGGCCCAGGAATCACTTGACATTGTCCTGGGTGCGTTTATTGTCAACTCAGTCCCTACCACCGTATTATTTGATTCAGGCACATCACATTCTTTTGCTACCGAACCCTTTGTTAAGTTAACCGGTATGACCCCTAGTTACCTAAAGCATACCATGCTAGTGCAAATCCCAGGGTCAACCTCTAGGACTAAGCTATCTTGCAATGATATTCCAATAGTCATCCATGGGGTTAGTTTTCGAGCTGATATGATAGTATTGGGAACCCAAGGCCTAGATGTGATACTCGGAATGGATTGGATGTCCAAGTATCATGCTATCATAGACTGCACTATAAAGTCTATCGCCTTAACCAATACAAATGGAGTAGATGTTGTGCACATGGCAACTACCCACTCGTCCCGAGCCTATTGCCAGAAAAGTATAGCCGGACCTACCCTAGAGCAAGTACTAGTGGTTTGTGAGTATCCGGATGTGTTTCCTGAAGAGTTACCCGATATGCCCCCTGATCGGGATATCGAGTTCATCATAGAGTTAGTCCCTGGAACAACCCCATAGCTCATAGACTGTACCATATGAACCCCGATGAGTTAGTTGAACTGAAGAAGAAATTAGATGACATGGAGCGGACGGGTCATATCTAGCCGAGTGCTTACCCATGGGGATCACCCGTCCTTTTTGTGGACAAAAGAGATGGAACCACCCAGATAGTTACGGATTATCGGAAGCTCAATGATGTCACCATCAATAACAAGTACCCTTTGCCGAAGATTGAGGATCTGTTTGATCAGATAAATGGATCTCGTGTCTTTTCCAAGATAGATCTTTGTACAGGATACCACCAACTCAAGATCCAAGAATCAGACATCCCCAAGACCACCTTTACCACCCGGTATGGTTTGTATGAATACACTGTCATGTCTTTCGGGTTAACCAATGCCCCTGCCTATTTCATGAACCTCATGAATAAGGTATTCATGCCCTATCTGGACAAGTTTGTTGTGGTGTTTATCGATGACATCACCAAGACCGAAGCAGAACATGAGACGCATCTAAGATTAGTACTTGGTACCCTCAGAGAACATTAACTGTATGCCAAGTTCAGCAAATCCGAGTTCTGGTTAAAGGAAGTTGGTTTCCTTGGACATGTCCTGTCCACCGGAGGAATGTCAGTCGATCCCACCAAAATCAAATAAGTACTAGAATGGAAAGCCCCCACCAATCCATCGGAGATCCGAAGTTTTATGGGTTTAGATGGATACTACTGCAAGTTTGTTGAGGGATTCTCAAGTACCGCGAAGATAATGGCACAACTATTGAAGAAAGACAAGAAGTTTGAATGGACGGACAAATGTGACGAGAGTTTTCAGGAACTCAAGAAGAGGTTAGTCTCAGCCCCAATCCTGACCATGCGAGACATCACTAAAAGTTTTGAAGTCTATTGCGATGCCTCCAAGCTAGGACTCGGAAGCGTGCTAATACAAGAAGGAAAGGTCATTACCTATCTATCAAGGCAACTGAAGCCACATGAAATGAATTACCCCACCTATGATTTGGAGCATGCAGAAGTAGTGCACGCCCTCAAGACCTGGCGACACTATCTGATGGGAAACCGCTGTGAGATCTACAGAAATCATAAGAGTCTGAAATATATCTTAACATAGAAGGAGTTGAACATGAGGCAAAGAAGATGGATCGAACTGATCAAGGACTATGATCTTGGCATTCATTACCATCCATGTAAAGCTAATGTAGTAGTTGATGCCCTTAGTCGGGAAACTTATTATCTGAATGCTATGATAAAAAAGGAGCAACCTGAACTGAGGAAAGAGATGGAAAGTTTCGGTTTGGAACTAGTCAGCCCCGGATTTCTAGCCCACCTCGAGTTAAAACCGGCCCTCTTGGATCAAATCAACGAAGCTCAGAAGGTACATAAAAGTATAGAAGGAATCAAACATAGAATGGAAGGAGAGAGTGTTTCCGGATTCAAGGTTGATGACAATGGTGTGCTGTGGTACAAAAGACATATCTGTGTACCCAGCAACCATGAACTGAAGCAGACTATTATGAAGGAAGCCCAGGAAACCCTCTATTACATCCACCGCGGGAGTACCAAGATGTACTAGGATCTTAAGGAACAGCTTTGGTAGCACGGAATGAAGCGAGAGATTTCCCTATTCGTAGCCAAGTGTGATATATGCCAAAGAGTCAAAGCCAAGCATCAACGTCCTGCCAGATTGCTGCAACCAATGAAGATCGCAGAGTGGAAACGAGAAAAGGTTGGAATGGACTTTATCACCGGATTACCCACTTCAAGCAGAGGTCATGATTCCATCTGGGTTATAGTGGACTATCTATACAAGGTAGCCCATTTTATTCCCGTGAGGACCAATTTTAATGGAAAGGAGTTGGCAGAACTCTATATCTCTTGAATCGTCAGTCTTCATGGAGTACCAAAGGAAATCATGTCTGACCGAGGACCTCAATTCACCTCCCGTTTCTAGAAGAAGCTACATGAGGCCCTAGGTACCACTCTATCTTTTAGCACTGCTTATCACCCTTAGACCGGAGGACAGACTGAGAGAGTCAACCAAGTTTTGGAAGATATCCTCCGCTCATGTGTTCTAGCTTATGGTTCCAAATGGGAGGATTGTCTGCCATTCGCTGAATTCTCCTACAACAAAAGCTACCAAGCAAGTATAAAGATGGCATCCTTCCAGTTTTTCTATGGAAGAAAGTGTAGAACACCCCTGAACTAGACTAAAACCGGAGAGAGCCACATCTTCGGCCCAGATGTTATTAAGATGGCCGAAGAACAAGTCCAGCTAGCATGAGGTCGTATGATAGCTGCCTAGTCTCGCTATAAGAGTTATGCCGACACCAAACATCGAGATGTGAGTTTCAACAAGGGAGACTTCACGTACCTTCGCGTCTCCTCTCAAGGGAATGCAACATTTTCATGAGAAGGGAAAGCCGGCGCCAAGATATATCAGACCGTTCAAGATCCTCACTCAATAAGGAAAGGTATCATATCAGCTGGAGCTACCCTCAGAGTTGTCAGAGTTCCATACCATCTTTCACATGTTCCAACTCCGAAAGTGTCTTCAAGTTCTTGACAAGCCAGAAGTCTTCAAGGAAGTCGACTATCGTGCTATTGATCTCAACCATGATCTGACCTACCGAGAGGTGCCCATTAATATAATGGAGAAAGAAAATCGACTTACCCAATGCCATAACATAAACTTCTACAAGGTTCAGTGGAGCAACCACACCGTAGAAGAAGCCACCTGGGAATGAGAGGGTTATCTCAGGAAGGAATTCCCCCATCTCTTATCGTCTCAGCTCACGAATCTTGGGACAAGATTCTTTTAAGGGGAGAAGGTCTGCAACATCCCACCTTTTGCACCCATGCTTGTTTAGAAAAGATGTCTAGAATTTAGGGGGGAATTAAAACTTTTAGGGGTTTTGTGTGCTTATGTTGCTTGCTAGTATGAATGCATGATCCTTGTGTTTTACTTGTATCCTTGTTAATTGCCATGCTAGTGATGCTGTTGCTTGATATCATGTGTAGACTTACTAGATCAATGCTTGGTAACCACGAGGATCACCCCTTGTTTAAATTTTGGAAACTAGTCCTAAAAAATTGGCCAAGTCATAAAATAGCTTAACAATTTCCATCTTTGGGTGAATAATGTGAGCTATCTATAAACCCTTTTGTCCATGCAAATACATAGATTTGTACCTTGTCATGAGTACTTCAAATCCTACCCCTAACCCTGGTTAAACCATAACCCTAAGCCACTTGCATGCAAGTAATTCCTTCACTAGTTAAAACATATGCCTTAGTCACCTTATTTTTTTGGCCAACTTTGGAGAGTTCTTGCACATCTTTGGGAATGATCTAGGAAACACCCATGGCCTTCAGATGCTCACCAGGCATCCCTCTTCTACCCCAACCCTTTCCCTGACCATTGGAGGCTTGTGCTCAAGGTGGTCATCAAGCAAAGACAGCCTCATGGCCATCATCCCCTAGATCCCTCCAAAACTCTCTCTCCCTCTCCACACTTGTTGCACCCTAGCACCTAGTCCTAGCACGACACAAATGTGCCACCCCACTCCCCTTTTCCACCCTAGGTCTCCCATGCAGCCAACCCGACCCGTCGGAGAGTACGGCGGACAAGATCGAGTCGATCTTGCTCGACCAATACCACGCCGCCTCTACACCTCCTCTACAGTGCACGGGCCTGCAACGTAGCACCCGAACTCCCAGACACCCCCATGCACCCCGCGCTCACCCTCTGTCTCCACCGACCCCTAGCCCCAGTAGGCCACGCGCCCACTCCACCCTGCCTTCTAGTGCGAATCGACACCACCGCGCGGTGGAGAAACCCTCCTCGCACTCCTCAACCACCCCCGCATTGCTACCCATGCAGCACCCCACCCGGACCTAAGCAGAGATGGACGAGACCACCCGGTCGAGCACTTGGCATACATGTTATCATCATTGCACCCCCACGCCCTCCCGAGGCCATGCGCCAAAAACCCCGTGGCCAGCAACTCTCTCCTCGTGCGGAGACGCTCCCCACCTCCACGCCCAGCCAACCCGTGCCTCGCAGCCCTCTCACCACGACCCCCTGCACCAGGCGCACCGTGGGCGCCTCCACTCACATTTCAAGCACTAGAGCCGCCCCAGCACACGCCACTGATGACCCACAAGTATAGGGGGTGTATCGCAGTATTTTCGAGGAAAGTGAAACCCAATTTATTGATTCGACACAAGGGGAGCCAAAGAATATTTATAAGCCTTAACAACTGAGTTGTCAATTCAGCTGCACCTGGAAACAATCTTGCTCACAGCAGTTTATCAGTAGCAACAGTTTTGTAGTAGGAATAGCAAAGTAACAGCAGTAGTAAAGCAAAGACAGTAGTAACAAAAGCAGTAAACAATGGGATTCGAGTGCAGTAGGCATAGGGATGGATGGATGGGCGTTGCATGGACAAGACAATTCACATAGCAATCAGAACATAGGGCAATTGCAGATAAATAAGATAAAGCACCCAAGTACTAGACAATCCTAGGAATGTGTTCCATATATAGTCATACATGCTCGCAATGAGAACTTACACAACATCTTTTGTCCAGCCAGCCCGTTTGCAGCGGGGCCTCTAGGGAACTACTGGCAATTAAGGTGCTCCTTTTAATAGAGCACCGGAGCAAAGCATTAACACTCCGTGAACACATGTGATCCTCACATCAAAGCCATTCCCTTCCGGTTATTCCGATTTCTGTCACTTCGGGGCCATAGGTTCCGGACAATAACGTGTGTATACAACTTGTAGATAAGACCAAGAACAATACTATCATAATGAATCAATAATAAGTTCAGATATGAAATCATGGCACTCGGGCCCTAGTGACAAGCATTAAGCACAACAAGTCGCAACAAAGTCATAAAGCACTAATAAAAGATACTAGGCACCATGCCCTAACAATCTGATGCCATTAAATGAACGATCTCATCCAATCCCTACCATCCCCATAGCCTACATCGGGGGATTACTCACTCATAGATGGGGGAAACATGGATGGTCGATGGAGAAGCGATGGTGATGAGGATGGCGATGATCTCCTCCAATTCCCCGTCCCGGTAGGGTGCCAGAACGGAGTTTCGGGTGCTTGTTCGTGGAATCTCGTGGTGGCGGCGGAGCGGAACTCCTTCTGGAAAAACGTCGAACCCCCCGAAGTTTTTAGGTCAGAAGGCTCCTTACAGGCGAAGAGAGAGGCCGAGGGGGTGCCTGGGGGGACCAGACCACCCCCTGGCGCGGCCTGACTTGGCCCGCGCCACCAGGTGGTGTGGCCACCCCCTGGCTCTTCTCCGTCTCGTATTCTGGCTCCTGGAGTCTTCGGGTGAAATAGTTGATTTTGACATATTTTCTAGGATTTTTCCGGGATAGTTGATTTTTTGCACAAAAAGTAGACACCAAGGCAATTCTGCTGAAAACAACGTCAGTCCGCATTAGTTGCATCCAAATCACACAAGTATAGAGGAGAAACAATAGCAAAAGTGTTCGCGAAAGTAGATACGTTTTGGACGTATCAACTCCCCCAAGATTAGCTTATTGCTTGTCCTCAAGCAATTCAGTTGAAAACTGAGTGCGATAAAAGAACTTTCACGAACACATTTGCTTCATAAGATGTAAATATTCTCAGCAATGTGATCAACTACTTAGACAGTTCATAATAAAGAGTATGCAACTGAGTCTACTTAATAGTCATTGCAAGCTATGAAGAGATCCCAACTCAATAATAATAAGTAGCATGAAGCATAAACATAAGCAACATTACAATCCTCATAGAAAGGTATGATAGAGTGGTATCTCGCTTGCCTTTGATTATGAATGCCAAGGCACCTCTGAGGTTCAAGTGATGACTAGAAGTAAAGATATCAAGGGTAAAAGCATCAAAGTCATAACACAAATAATCAAGTAATGGAACAAACACAAAGAATGACAACTATGCTCTCAAGAAAGTGCTCAAAGAATATGTGGAGACTCAACAAGTAGAAGAAAAGGTTTTGAATAATTTGAAAGGCTTCCAAATGCTGAAAGTATGGTACTCATTAGCTTTGAGCTCTCATTGCCTCTATCATAAGCATCTTTAAAGTGGTTAAGCTGAAAGTGAGGTCCAGTCTGAGTTATATGCTTGACAGACTATAAACTGAAAATCCCAAGTCCCTTGAGTACGAGGGCCGCTCCTCATGCTACTCAACTTTAGTTACCGGTAAGTTCTTGTCATCGTAAGTATGTGCGTATCATTGAGAACCGCCAACGGGGTACCCCTTGCCCGATGATACGGAAGAATCCCCATATCAAAATGACAAGGCAAGCAGACAATGAGTATCTCAGCAATCTTCTTATTTACCATGGGAAAATGGTGCTTTTTTCTCTCTTTCCTCTTTTCATAAAACTCCTTTTTTTCTTCTTTTTCTCAATAGCTATCTCTCTCTTTTTTATAAGAAGAATGCTTCATAGATATCATTATGGTTACGCTGCAGGTTTCCACCATGTCAGCATGGATTAGACCAGCGGCCCAGGCGTTTCTCTAACACACATACATAACTCCATGGACTTACAAGCTCCCCTTTTATTTCACACCGACGACATCCGCAAAAAAAAGAGCAAGGTATCAACTGGGTATATATTTACAAGTGTTGAAAGCGTTCCTCGTGACAGCACGATTCTGCTAATCCCCAGCCTATAATTTGCAAGCATATAACTTTCATGGAGAGTTCACAATGGTTCAGGTTTATTAAGTGCAGGAAATAAAGTGTGCCATCAAGTTCGTGAGAGCTTTACTAACTAACTTTCTCAAAACAAGCAAACATTTTATTCGGAAGAAAACAAGGCATATTGAATATGCACGAGAGTAGCAAATCACGCTAATAGGTAGGTATGGTGGACACTTTGGCAATATTTGGTTTAGGGAGTTGGAAACATGAGTAAAACACTCAGTGGAAGTGAAGGCTAGCAATAGTAAGGGAGCGACAAACGAGAGAGCAATAGCTGTCATTATCATGCTTGCAACAAAACAGGACTACTCATGGCATGAAAGTGATTCAAGATCCTCAAGGCAAAATAATTCATCGAGGCTTAACTGATTATTACAGTCATGTGCATGCGTGAGCATGTGCCAAGTCAATCAAATGAAACATTCCGAGGAGGATACCACGGTGTCATACCAATTTATGAATAGAGTAATGCAAGCAAACATTCATGAGACATGCTACAAACTATTAGCGAGCTAGAGCTAATCATAAGAAAGCAAGAACTATTAAGCATCCAAAGAAAACATACACTCTACATGAACGGACAAAGCACGCCCACATTGATGAGTATATGTACAAAAATGAAAACAAATAGAGTTCGTTACCAGCCTCTTACCATGCCTCAAGTTGTCATTGATCCTCATTATTGCTCTTCACTTGTGTGGCTTGAATAATAATATGAAACCAATATCCACTGAGGACTGCCGAACCCTAAAGCAAACTCACAAAAACCAAAGAAGAACGACAAATATTTTTGGTGTTTTCGATTTTTAAACAAGAACCAAAAGAGAGAAACAAGCAAAGCAAAATCTTTTTGGATTTTTCGAATAGTTCAAACAAAGCAAAAAGGGAAAAACAAACCAAGGCAAAAAGAAGAAGCAAACCAAAGAGAAACAACATATTTTTTTTTGATCTTTTTGTGTTTTTAGAAAGCAAAAGCAAAGAAGAACGAAAATTAAAAAGATAACGAAAACATGAATATACAAAGTACCGACGAAACATGATATGAAGTTGAGTGTGGTGTCGGTGTACCTCCCCCCAAGCTTAGGCTTTTGGCCTAAGTGGGTATCACCTGTACGAATAGGAGTTCCAAGCGGGCGGATCTTGGTAAGAATGGTCGTAGCTGGGCCCATGAGAAGAAGAGGAAGCTCCCCAATCATAAGCGGGCTGCTGATATGAAGACTCTCCCTCATTCGAGGGCTGGACCGAATCATCCGTGACCTCCCTTCTAGTGTCCTGCTCCTGCTAGGAAAGCTCTCCCAGGTACGTGTCAAGCTCCTCCTCGGTGAGGGACCATCCTTCCCTGTTATCAAGGTTAAACAAAACAGGTGCATGGAAAAGAACAACACGCTCGGACTTGCTCTTTCTCCAACCAGCCTTGAGAAAGGTTATTTCATAAGATAACTCACTCATACTAGCCTATGAGGAAACAAATTTATGCTGTATCATGGAATTAAGATCAAGCCTCTCTATGGGAAACTGTAGGTCCACATGCTGAGGCACTAAACCATGCAATGCTAGCAAACGAGAAGCAATGAGCCCTCCACAAATTCCACCTTTCTCACGGTTAGCAGCAAGACGGAAATCTATCAAAGCACCCAAGTTGTAAGTCCTATCTCGTCTAAGAGCAGCAAAGATAAATGCTAAATTCAAATGAGGATAACTGATTGGCAGTTTTCCTAGCAAGAACACACTTGGCAATAAAGTAGGCAAAGTAGCGAATGGAGGGAAGATGAATGTTACGGATTTTTCCACTCTCCTTCGAGAAGCTACTCCCTTGGAAAATTTCTGCATATAAATCCATGAGTGGTTCAGGTCTCTCTTTAATTTTGCTACATGATCCCCATTGAGGTACCTTAATGGCTGCACAAAAATCATCAAGAGAAAGGTTGACAGCAATATTGTAGATTTTGTAATGGACCATGGGGTTAGGCAAAGAGTGACTAAATTGGAAATCCTGCACCACAGACATGGTTAGCTTCACAAATTGACAAGGTTCGTCTTCCAAAAAGTGCTCTAACCCTACATTAGAAACCAAAGTGTGGAAATCTTGTAGAATTCCTGCAGCTCTCATGAACTCAGGGCATGGATAAATGGAGGGAAAAACTTCCTCCTCCCGGTGGACCCTCATGACCTCAGGCACCCAAAGCTCATGTTGGTTTAGGTGGTGTTTACTCATCTTCTATTCTGAAATTTAAACACCTATTAAACAAGTGATTGCAAAGTAAATATAATGAAGGATTCTACTCATAGGGACTTGCAAGAGGCCTAAACATGCATCAAAACTATATCTCTAAGCATCAAACAAGCTTACAAGCTCTCATCACCAGTCACCTATAGCAGCAAAATACTCAACATATAATCCACTAAACACAAATCTACTTGGACAAGGGGAGGAGTCACATACCAGGGAACAAATGCTCCAAATTTCAGCAAGAAAGATGGGCTGAGCAAGGAGATCGAAAAAAATCAAGAGCAAGCACAGCAAGAACGCGATTTTGAGCTACGAACTAGAGCTTACTCGGGAGAGAGAAGAAAGTGGCAGGTGAGAGAGTTAGTGGGGCGCCAGGATGGCCCACACCAGGGCATGGCGCCACCCAAGGCTGGCCACGCCACCATGTGGTGTGCCTGCTTGGTGGGCCCCCTGGTACCTACTAGGTACTCCTCTGCCCCTTTTTTCAAGTAAAAATTTAATATGAATTTTCTAAAATTTTCTAGACACTTTATTTTTGGGCATTTTTCAGAAATAGAAGAATGATTTTTCTGACAGACAGATTTTTTTTCTTTTGGAAACATGATGCAAGGACAAAACAAGGCTAGAACTACAGAAGTTTTAATATGCAAGCAACTAACAACAAAAAGAAAACTAAACGAAAGAAAAAAATAAAATGCAAAGGATAGAAATAAACGGATATAATCATAATGAAAACATTGTTTTGTTCAATGGAATCCTTTTGTTAGCAAGGTTGATCAAGTCTTGCTACCAAAACAATTGCATATGAGACAAAACTTTGTACTCCACTAATGATTATGTTACCTTAACCTTGATAGTAATGGTCCCAATCATAATAGTTTCAAATTTTCCTCTTGGTATGGGACAATATATTTCTCCAACTTGAATGCCTTCAACATGTTCAATTGAATTCAAACCATAAGTCCTTTCATTCTTCTTGGGGAAATAGACAGTATGTTCCTTGTCATTAACATTGAAGGTCACCTTTCCTTGATTACAATTGATAACAGCTCCTGCAGTATTAAGAAAAGGTCTCCCAAGAATAATAGACATATTATCATCTTCAGGCATTTCAAGCACAACAAAATCAGTTAGTATCAAGCAATTATGAGCCACCTGAACAGGTACGTCCTCACATATACCCACAGGAATAGTGGTAGATTTATCAGCCATTTGCAAATATATATCAGTTGGTATCAATTTTTCAAGTTGAAGCCTCTTATAGAGAGAGAAAGGCATAACACTAACTCCAGCTCCCAAATCACACAAAGCAGTTCTAACATAACTGTTCTTGATAGAACAAGGGATAGTTGGAATCCCGGGGTCTCCAAGTTTCTTAGGAACCTTACCATTGAAGGAATAATTAGAAAGCAAGGTAGAAATTTCTTCATTAGGGATCTTCCTTTTATTCGAGACAATGTCCTTCATATACTTTGAGTAAGGAGGCAATTTAATAGCATCAGTCAAAGGAATTTGCAAGAATAAAGGCTTCATCCACTCACAAAACTTATTACTGTGTTCATCTTCCTTTGACTTGTGTTTCTTATCAGGTAAAGGCATAGGTTTTTGGACCCAAGGTTCTCTTTCACTACCATGTTTCTTAGCAATAAAATCTTCTTTGGTGTATTTAGTATTCTTAGTGTGGTTTTCAGGTTCTTCTTCAACTTTTTCTTCATTAGGTACTTCATTTTATTCATTACCACTTTCAGTTTCAGCATCAGAGATAGATATACTATTAGGATCTATAGCAGGTTCAGAGGGTTCTACAACAGTTTTATGTTTATTTTTTCCTTTTCTTACGAGTAGAACCACTATTTTCAGCTTGTTGAGAATCCTGCTCAATTCTTTTGGGATGCCCCTCAGGATATAGAGGATCCTGGGTAGCAGCTCCACTTCTAGTTCTAATTTCATAAGCATGTTTTTCTTTAGCAACATTAACTAGCAAGTCGTTTTGCACTTTAACGAGTTGATCTATTTGAGTTTGAACCATTTGAAAGTGTTTAACAATCATTTTAACATCATTAGAGGTTCTTTCCACAATATCTTTCAACTCAACAATAGCTCTAGTGTTTTCCATTAGATGATTTTGCACCCTTTTATTAAAGTTATCTTGCTTAACAATAAAGATATCAAATTCTTCTAAGCATTGATCAGGAGGTTTCGAGTAAGGGATATCACCTTCATCAAAGTGTTGTAGAGAGTGTACCTCAATAGTGGATGAGTAGGAAATAGGCTTACATAATTCTTCTATAGGAGGTAAATTCTTGACATCTGCAGCTTTAATTCCCTTCTCCTTAAGACATTTCTTAGCTTCCTTCATCACTTCATCATTTAAATCAATAACTCCCCTCTTATTTGATGTTGGGATAGGCACAGGAATAGATGGTCCAGGTACAATTACTTCAGGTATAGCTTGTTTAGAAGGACTCCAATCTTCATAATTCTTGCTTATTTTAGCCATTAATTCCTCAGCTTCCTTTGGGGTCCTATTCCTGAAAACACAATCAACACAACTATCTAGGTATGTCCTAGATTCTTCGGTTAGTCCAATATAAAATATATCAAGAAGCTCATTCTTAGGTAATGGACTTCCAGCCTGTGCATGAATCAAAGCACAAAACCTTGCCCAAGATTCAGGCAATACCTCTTTTTCTCCCTGTTTAAAATCAAAAAGTTCCTGCAAAATAGCATGTCTAGCACTAGGGGGAAAATATTTCTGCAGGAAAGTAGTAATCAAGCATCCAGGGCTATCAATAGATCCAGGAGGTAAATTACTAAACCAAGTTTTAGCTTCTCCTTTTAGTGAAAAGGGGAAAATCTTAGCAACAAAGTAAGTACGCGTCTTAATATCATCAGAAAACAAGCCACTCATGGTAGAAAGTTCATTCATATGTGCTACCGCACTTTCATTCTTAGTCCCACAAAAAGGTTCTTTCTCGACAATAGCTATGTAAGATAGATCGAGAGAGAAATCATAATCTTCATCTATAATGTTTATGGGAGAAGCAACAAACTTAGCAGCAGGATATAATTTGGGTCTAATAGTACGCCTCTCAAGGAGACTCTTAGCAGCGCTCCTATCATGGGTGTTCTTACATTCTTTAATAAACTCATCGGTCATCTCAACATAACCATCTTCAATATCATAACTCTCACTAGACTCGGGTGAACTAACAGATGTGGTAGTGTCTTCATTAGGAGTTTCGGTATTTCCAGCTATAGTTCTAGCAATTGTAGCATCTAGGAAAGGACCTAACGAACCACTCTTATCGAGCACAGTAGAAGCAGCATCATAAGCATCAGAAGTTTCAGATTCAGCAGTAGTAGCAGTGTGTGTAGCATGTGTATTTGGCGGTGTAAGGAACTTACTCAAAACAGAGGGTGAATCAAGAGCAACAGAGGTGTTTAGAACCGTACCTCTTCTTGTAGTGGATGGTAAAATAGGAACCTTACCATCACGAGACTTACCCATGATGGATGGATAGCAGCGAACAATAGAGAATCCAAGTGAACTTGATAAATAAAGCTATGCTCCCCGGCAACGGCGCCAGAAAATAGTCTCGATGACCCACAAGTATAGGGGGTGTATCGCAGTATTTTCGAGGGAAGTGAAACCCAATTTATTGATTCGACACAAGGGGAGCCAAAGAATATTTATAAGCCTTAACAACTGAGTTGTCAATTCAGCTGCACCTGGAAACAATCTTGCTCACATCAGTTTATCAGTAGCAAAAATTTTGTAGTAGGAATAGCAAAGTAACAGAAGTAGTAAAGTAAAGACAGTAGTAACAAAAGCAGTAAACAGTGGGATTCGAGTGCGGTAGGCATAGGGATGGATGGACGGGCGTTGCATGGACAAGACAATTCACATAGCAATCAGAACATAGGGCAATTGCAGATAAATAAGATAAAGCACCCAAGTACTAGACAATCCTAGGCATGTGTTCCATATATAGTCATACGTGCTCGCAATGAGAACTTGCACAACATCTTTTATCCTGCTAGCCTGTTTGCAGCGGGGCCTCTAGGGAACTGCTGGCAATTAAGGTGCTCCTTTTAATAGAGCACCAGAGCAAAGCATTAACACTCCGTGAACACATGTGATCCTCACATCAAAGCCATTCCCTTCCGGTTATCCCGATTTCTGTCACTTCGGGGCCATAGGTTCCGGACAATAACGTGTGTATACAACTTGTAGATAAGACCAAGAACAATACTATCATAATGAATCAATAATAAGTTCAGATATGAAATCATGGCACTCGGGCCCTAGTGACAAGCAGTAAGCACAACAAGTCGCAACAAAGTCATAAAGCACTAATAAAAGATACTAGGCACCATGCCCTAACAATCTGATGCCATTACATGAATGACCTCATCCAATCCCTACCATCCCCATAGTCTACAGCGGGGGATTACTCACTCATAGGAAACATGGATGGTCGATGGAGAAGCGATGGTGATGATGATAGCGATGATTTCCTCCAATTCTCTATCCCGGCAGGGTGTCAGAACGGAGTTTTTGGTGCTGTTTTGTGGAATCTTGTGGTGGCGGCAGAGCGGAACTCCTTCTAGAAAAACGTTGAACCACCCGAAGTTTTTTTAGGTCAGAAGGCTCCTTATAGGCGAAGAGAGAGGCCGAGGGGGTGCCTAGGGGGCCCACACCACCCCCTGACGTGGCCTGGCCTGGCCCGCGCCACCAGGTGGTGTGGCCACCCCCTGGCTCTTCTCCGTCTCGTATTCATGGTCCTGGAGTCTTCGGGTGAAATAGGATTTTTAGCATATTTTCCAGGATTTTTCCTAATAGTTGATTTTCTGCACAAAAAGTAGACACCAAGGCAATTTTGCTGAAAACAACGTCAGTCCGCATTAGTTGCATCCAAATCACACAAGTATAGAGGAGAAACAATAGCAAAAGTGTTCGGGAAAGTAGATACGTTTTGGACATATCAGCCACCCACGCTACTTAGTTCCACACCCACCTCCACATCCCCCTCTAGAGCAGAGGCGAGCTTGCTCGGCCTCTGCTGCCCCTAGCTCTCGCCGCACGGCTGCAAAACCGAAGGAAGAATGGGAGGTTGCCGTCGCAGTTCTCCCTCCCTCCTATGGTTGTACTCACCACCTTTGTTGCCTCACTGTGGCCATCCAAACTGAAAGGATACAGATGTCGCCTAGAGGGGTGTGAATAGGCGATTTAAAACTTTTACGAGAGGGGCTGACAAAGGAAGAATTAAACTAGCGCTTACTTTATCAAGCACAAAACCTCTAATAACTAGGGTTCATGTATGTGCACCAACAACTTATGCTAAGCAAGACAAGAAACTATGTGATAGAAAGATATAAACTTCAAGAACGAAGGCTATCACACAGTAAAGTGCATAAGTAAGAGCTCGGGTATAGAGATGACCGAGGCACACAGAGACGATGATGTATTACCGAGTTCCTCCCAACAATGGAGTATGTCTCGTTTGGAGAGGGGGTGGTATCAAACCACCAACGCCACAAAAGGCTTCCCTTGTTCTCCGATGAATCTCACCCCAACGGGTTCGATTCACCTCTTCCACTATATCGGCAACCTTTGAGGTGGAAGCCCGCACCTTTACAACAAGTTTGAGGCACACATCCACAACCTAATTGGAGGCTCCCAAATACAAGCAAGCTGTCAACCAATCAAAGACAAGCTTGTAAGAATCAAATTAACCGAAACAAGGCTTGGGGTTTCCAATAAAACCCTAGAGCAAGGGGCCCTCAAGTGAATGAGGAGGAAATGAAGATCTCTCTTGGTGAAGCTATAGATCAAGGCCTCCTCCTTCGATTCCCCAAAGATCAGGGACTTTGGGTGGTTGGATACGGTGATCTTGGAGTTTTGGTGGCTCTCAAATGGTGTTCTTCTTTTTCTGGAACGAGCGGCTTGAGGTTGAAGTATTTATAGGCCCACTGATTTCTGACCATTTTCTAACTGTTGGAGAAAAGTTAGACCGGAGATTCTGGCCTACACACCGGAGACTCCGGTCTACACCGGAGATTCTGGCCCATCTCCGGACCAGCCTCCAGACCAGCATACAGATTGACCCAGCCTTTCTGTGAGCCAAGTGGACCGGAGACTCCGGTCCACCCACACCAGAGACTCCGGTCTGAGGCTTGGACCGGAGACTCTGGTCAGTCTCTGGACCTTGCTCCGGACCACCAGCCTGGCTGACCTAGGCAGAAATCTGGAGCCCCCTCTAGGGATTCCTGGGGAAACTCCGGACCACACCGGAGACTCCGGTCAGCACACACTGGAGACTCCGGTCCAAGAACCTGCAGAGGAAAACCTGATAGAAACAACCAAACTATAATGATCATAACATTTGCATCCGGACTCCAAATGACTTGGAACCAATTTTGTTGGAAAGGGGGTGACAAGAGCTACCCAACAAAGTTCATATATTATGATAACACCAAGAGAGAGCATTTCATATATTATGATGTGAGATATCTCTCTTGGTGAGAAACCAGAAAAACCTCCAAGATAAAAAAACGTAATAAGGTATAAAGGGAAATCCGTTTTTGATGAACTAGAGCTTGTTATGAATTACCACAAGCTCTAGAACCTCACATGGATAAGATCCAAATAACAACCAAGAACGATGATGCCAAGAATACAAAGGTTTGGGCTCTCACCGAAGGATATAATCAAGTTACCCACTCGAGAGCCGCTCTTGATAAAACGGTTATCTATCTAATAAACCAGTCTCTCCAACACGAGACCTGGTGACAAGGAAGCCCTATAAAAAACATACCTTTGCCTTGTGCATATTCCACTTGAGCTTGATGATGACGATCTTCTCCACCTCAAGATGGGACACCTTTCTTGATAGCACTAGCTTGGTGAAGACTTGCAAATTGCTCCCCATACTCCACTATGGTAGAGATTCTCTTTTGGGCATACCATCTTCCCATATCCATGATCACCATAGGATGGCAAGCTTCAAGCAAATGATCTCTTCGAGATGGCTTATCTTGAACTTGCACATCATTTCTTCTTTCTTCATTATGTTGGTGTCTTAAAGGCACATAAGAGATATCACTCCAACTTTAGTCTTCAAGACACACTTGCTATAGGCTCAACTCTCACTTGACTAATCTCCGGATCACTCATTGAAACCTTGGTCAACACTTAATCTTCTTTAGTGTCTTCTTCTCCCAACCTTGAAGCCAACATATGGTTCGAGCATTTCCTATGGACAAATCCTACAAGTAATACTCAATGCAAACATAAGTCCATAAAGATTGTCATTAATTACCAAAACCACACATGGGGGCAGCCATGCACTTTCAATCTCCCCCATTTTGGTAATTGATGACAATCCCGTTGAGAGGGTTTATATAAGGAATTAACCAAACAAAACATTGTTCTAACATCAAATACAACACAAGTATGCGATGTTAGTACAACCACAATATAGAGCAAACTCCCCCACAATATATGCACATGTGGATGAACTTGAATTTCATAGCATATATTGCCAACCATTACCGGTGGTGGAGTTTTCTCTAGATATTCAAGATGCCATGCAACACACTAAGATGCAAAGCACACGAGGCAAGTGTTTAAGTACAAAACTCACAACACACAACCAAATTCCCTAAAACTCTCTAAACTTCTCCCCCATTGGCATCGATTGCCGAAATGGGTGTAAAACTTTAGAAGTCCAATTTAGTGAGAGTTCCTCCATATGGCGTGCATTTCTCATAATATGGGTGGAATCAAATGCACGTATCTAATGACGAATACCATGAGGAGATCAAACTAAACTAAGGATCCAAAGATTGCAAAGAAATAAAATGGTGAAGAAGCATCAACAAATGAAGCAAACAATCAAAAGATCCAACGAAGCACTTCACAAAAGGAAGATACCAAAAGAAAGATAGATATTATGATAAGGTTGAAAAGTGATCGATCTAAATAATATGAGGAGACTCCCCAAGGGTTGTGCACAAATTATAATTTGCGTTTGAATACAATATGCAAAAACATGGCATCCTCATTCCCTCTATATCATTTAAACCATGACCATGAGAAAGAGATAGGATATTATGATTAGAGCAAATGAGTATTTAGATGAAAATAGGAAGCTCCCCAAGGATCATGCACAAAAAAGCACACAATTATGGAACCCTAACTCCCCATAATCAAACAAAACACCAAACAAGAACAAGAAAGCAAATGCATGTTCTTAGGTAAATTAGGAAAGCTCCCCGAGGTTTATGCACCAAATATAATAATTTCTTTGAATGCAAAGTGCATAAACATGGTATCCTTGCTCCCTCAAACTTACATAACAACACAAAGGTATGAGAGATCAATTTTCTTAATACCAATGAGTGCCAAAAGATGCAAATGAAAAGGTCAAGCACTCAAAGAAAAATGTTTGGAGCCACCAAATAATAAAAAGGAGCACAAGGTGTAGACTCCAAAGCAAAAGGATATCAACCAAAGATGTAGCCATAGTCATGTGTATAAGTTTCTAGGTAGACAACAATCACTAACATATACATCCACAAAGAACCATGTACGAACAAAATGGTTACTCAAGAATGAACAAGATATCCAAACGAAAGTCATAGATAATGCCAATAAGATTTTTTGCGAGAAAGCATGGCCAAAGGCTCAAATTTATCTTATTCAACATCAATGACCTTAAAACACCAATAAATACACCACAACTATCACAAGGGAACACGCGATAGTTGGAATGCATTGGGAGAGGCAACAAGTATTAGAAAGAACAAACAAATTTGCAAATTCATCCATATAGTACATGAGAGAAATTGAGGAAATGATTGGCAATAGAAATGCTAGATTCGCATATGTGGGATTGGTGAATCATAAACATGATTTTATATACTCCCCAAAATATGCATTCATCTCAACTTACTCATACCACAATAAGGATGATACAGTAAACTTCTTGCAAGAACCACAATAGAGGCAACTGAAGGAAATCATGCCATGATGCAACCACAAAGGTTGGATGCAAGAAAAGTATGCGTGAGAGGGATACTTGTTACCGAGATACCATTGGTAGGATGTAGTAGATATGAGTTTGTTGATCATCCTAGCTTGCCTCCTATTATAATTAGTCACCACATATTCTTATTATTGAGACAAGCCTCCAATGTATCTCCAATGTAGCTAAAACAACATTAAGTACACTATGGTCCCCAAACAAACATGCACATCTTAGCCAAAATAGGATTTGGTGGAGTTTCCCCCATATATTGGATCAAAGAAAGCAAGCATACCATAATATATATATTTAGTGAATATGCATGCACAAGACTTTCAAGAACCAAAAGGAGATATAGTTTGAACAAAACACCAAGAAAACCAAGAAGGCACACCAAAGTGTGACGTGACTAACGGTTGTCCAAATTATATCAAGAACCAAATCGACACATGATAGACCCCAAATAACAACCAAGAACGATGATGCCAAGAATACAAAGGTTTGGGCTCTCGCTGAAGGATATAATCAAGTTACCCACTTGAGATCCCCTCTTGATAGAACAGTTATCTATATAATAAACCAGTCTCTCCAACACGAGACCTGGTGACAAGGAAACCCTATAAAAAACATACCTTTGCCTTGCGCATATTCCACTTGAGCTTGATGATGATGATCTTCTCCACCTCAATATGGAACACATTTCTTGATTGCGCTAGCTTGGTGAAGACTTGCAAATTGCTCCCCATACTCCACTATGGTAGATATTCTCTTTTGGGCATACCATCTTCCCATATCCATGATCACCATAGGATGGCAAGCTTCAAGCAAATGATCCCTTCGAGATGGCTCATCTTGAACTTGCACATCATTTCTTCTTTCTTCGTTATGTTGGTGTCTTGAAGGCACATAAGAGATATCACTCCAACTTTAGTCTTCAAGACACACTTGCTATAGGCTCAACTCTCACTCTCCAGATCACTCATTGAAACCTTGGTCAACACTTAATCTTTTTCACTTTCTTCTTCTCCCAACCTTGAAGCCAATATATGGTTTGAGCATTTCCTATGGACAAATCCTACAAGTAAAACTCAACGCAAACATAAGTGCATAAAGATTGTCATTAATTACCAAAACCACACATGGGGGCACACATGCACTTTCACTAACCCCTCCTCCGTTTGACAAGGAACCGCCCGAAGTTTTCTATCGAGGAGCCTGTAGTCACCGCCGCCATGAGCACGTCCGCAACTGCAACTGAAGCCAAAGCCCTCGCTGCCACACCTCGTGCGCACTACCGTCACCTGCCGCGTCGAACCCCACCACCGCCGTCCTTTCTCCACCCCTAGGTGAGCTGCCATGCCCCATTTCCTACCACAGCTAGGGTTTTGCCACCGGCATCTGATGGCTGCGAAATACCACCTCTTTTAGCCATATAAAATGAGCCATTTATCTCTCATATCATGTTTCTTCTAGCTATAGCTATGCCTTATATGCATGACTTCTAGTTCTCATTTACTTTCATATGAGCTTTGCACATTTAGTAGTTTAGGTAGAATTTTATCACTTTCCTTGTCTATGACATGTGTGTAGGTGTTGATGATGATTATGGATAAAACAAAGGCAAAAGGAATATAGAGAGCATAGTATGGAAGAGCTGCAGGGACCAGACTTAGCCATTTGGGTGTTGGAAAAAGTGAATTTTTTCAAATTCTCAAAATAAATTTCCAAGACCAGTGTATTGTAGCCATCGTTGATACGAATCCAACGAGCCCAAGAACACCCAAATCAGAGTTCGTATGAAGAAACGACGGCCAAAACACTATGGATCCTGAAGATTTGACGAGCAACTATACGGCGGGAAGCATTTTTCCGGCCATATAGTTCCCGCCGTATAGTTGCGAAAAAGGTCACAAACAACGGGATTTTTTCCCAGAGAAGCTCCAGAACCTCCCCTAAGTCATATGACGGTATTGGGGGAACCCTAGCGCACCCCCAAGGCCTATATAAAGGAGAGAGGACCCAAGAGAGAGCCATGAAGCCATATCCTCCACCACGGCAGAGCCCTGTTGACGTGTCACCGCCATAGCTGCCTCCAATCAGATCTACACCATCACCATCACACAAGAGGAGAAGGGACTAGGATATTGAAGGCCTCCACATCGATTTATATCTTCATCCTCATCAACAACGTCTCCATCATCGATCCCCTTTGGTTACTTGTTGTAATTATAGATTGAATCTTGGATTTGCACTTATCTTCAATTGTATCATCATACTTCATCCATATTCTATCCATGATGTTGATTGCCTTCATGTGTGAGTAGTTTCCTTTGTTCTTGTGGAGATGGAGAAACCCTAGTATGAGATTGAATTGAGATAAAGATTATTATATGATATTGTTCATTATGTGTCTGTGTTAGATTTCCTTCATCTTGATGTTGGATGAAGCGCGCCACACAATATTTGCCTCAGTGAGGACTAGATGGGGGGAACTATTTTTGGTAGACAGAGGGATGATAGCACTTACGGTGACTACAAAGCTATTGTCATTCCTTACGTATCAACTTGGGAAACGAGGAGAACCCACGGAACATAGTCCATGCCATGGGATACATCCTATGGGGTAAAGTCCCTTAATAGCGCAGTAATTCGATTGATATCGATTGTTGACTATTGTGGTTATGATGGATTATGTGTGCAGTGGTTGCTGCCTATTCGTCCATATATGGAGCTCCTCCCACACATATCATAAATGGTCTTATTCATTATAATAATTTTGATCACTCTTTCTAATTACTAGCGGTGGGTCTACTACTCACTAAGAACTCTTTTCATCATCTTACAGACTTTCGTAATCATACTTGCATGCTCTTGTTTACTTACAGCTTTAGTCTACTTATTGTTCTCTTATTTGAAAACCCAAAAATTTCTTTTACACAAAACTCGCATTTTATCTTGTTACTTAGAATGTTATTTAGCATTACTATTTCATTATTTAGTTCAAATAGTTATTAGACTTCAGAATCCTGGTCCCTGTGGGATCGATATCTTTATTTCGAAACTAGCTATAAATGGTCTATGCACTTGTAGTCATCAGCATCTCCTCCCCATGAGGACGACGCGCCAGGACCGTCTGATGCGCCTCTAATCCGACGGCCCAGAAACCCCCATACCCCTTCGCGTCGCCCAGTCACTGACGCACGGGCCCCCCGCTGGGGTTTGAATTCCCCTGGTTCTCGCGCAGGCCCCCTCGTAAATGGGCCGGCCCATCCCTCTGCTTGGGTCACGACCCAGGCCACAACAACCCCTCTATTTTCTTTTTCTGTTAATTAAATTTCCCAGAATTTGTGTTGTATCTTTAAATCCACCAAAAATTCCATGATTAACCTTTCGGCTTGATTCAAATTTTGTGTGTTAGCTTAGGTATTTATCTAACGCATGGCACAGACAGCTTGGCAAAATAACGCCCGTAGAATTACTGGGAATTTTAGTGGTAAAATAATACTGTTTATACTATTAATTGCTTAGTTTTGTCTTTTTGAAACGGAAAAATGTGAAACCACTTCCCATGCCTTGTACATGATCATGCATGTCCAATAAAATTGGAATCACACAGTTTGGACCTGCTTAGCTCATGTTTTTAATTTCACAAGTTTGGGACATAAGCTTTTTCTTTTATTTCTAGAAGCTTCGGTGGACCTCCTTTTGAGGTGAGACCAACTCCTGGGGTTATGCCTATGCTAGTATTACTTGTTCCTAGAAGGGTGTAATTTTTGGTACAATAGAACTGTCCTGAGAATTATTTTGCCACTTCTCTATTTCCGGTATAATAATTGTTAAAAATTAACCTTGATAGCTAAAAATATGATTCCAGTGGGGTTGGATTGGTATTTCCAGTACCTTCCCAGTGGTATAAAAATTGGTCACTATACACTTACAGAACTTGGTCGAGTCACCTGTTTGCTTGCTTAACTAGTGTTCACCATTAAAACCACCCTAATTTATCGGTTTAAGCTTTTTTGCTTGATTCCCATGGCATTAGTTTGGTGTGATCAGTAGCTTCAGGTGTGTGGATTTGCTTGCTAGATTGAGTACCTGAATTGTACTGTTTGCTATGTTTGCCTTGTGGTTGATGTATGGTGTTGTTGTTTGTTCTTTCTTCTTTTGCAATGATAGAAATGAACGAGCACGAGTACGAGGACGGTGATTGGGAGGATTTTGAAGAGGAAGAACGAGGACGAAAAGTTGCCAACCAAGGTAAGCCACCTACATGCTCATGAGACTTGTCCTATATTTTACTTTATGCATATCTTGTTTTACCTACTTTCGCAAACGCATTATTGTACTCTCACTAGTGGAGAATGGGCCTTTAGTCCCGACCCGTAAGACCCTTTAGTCCCGGTTGTGGTACCGGGACTAGAGAGGTGAGACTATAGGCCCAACCACTAGTCCCGGGCCACTTACCAGCCAGGAACAATGGGCATCCATGTGGTCGTCTCTGCGGGCGCGGGGTGCCCCCCATTAGTCCCGGTTCGTATTACGAACCAGGACAAATGATTCTCTGCCACGGCAGAATTTTAGGCACTTTCTCTGCTGCGGCAGAGAATTCAATTTGTATCCTTTTTTTCATTTCAAAATAGTTTTCTACGCTACCACATATCGTACATGTTTGTGCATACATAATATAACTTCTCTTAAGATCGAGCATACAAATATATACATGATAGTTACACATGGAGATCACAATTATCGGAACTAGAGCCCGTCTATTCAATTACACGGTCGGGGATCATCGACGCCTATTCACACTAAATTCTCCGGTGTCATCTATCATCTCATTCATCAAGAATCCTGCCAATTCTTCAGCAATTCCTACTACGCGTTGCTCTGGTAGGAGCTGATCCCGCATTTTCTCGAACTATATAAGAAAAGGAGATCAATATGAATATCACTCATGATAACAAAAAGTGACGGTAATAAAATAATATTGTGAATGTATTTCTTACATCGACTCTATAATCATTCAGCTCAGTGGTAAACGTGCGAATGAACTCGTAAACGTAGAATCCACATAGATTCGTCTTCGCTGGCTGCCTCTCGCACTTTACGAGAATAGAATTCAATCAAAATAATAATCTAGCATCATAATTGTATTGAAACTAGAAGTAAAGAGATATGCATACTACTTACCTAGACTGGCTTAAACGTCATCTTCTCACTAAAGTCACCTGTAACGCACTCTTGAACTGATTCCAAACCCTGCCCGGTAAAGAAAATGAATGAGTTATTTATTACGTGATATCTCCGGAAATCAACGAAAGAGACCGATGTAGCGCGAAAATTACCTCTGGAGCATGTCCTGCATGTCCCTAAACATTTCCAGGGGTCTCTTTAATGGGTCCATGAGTTCAACTCTTCCCTTATCAAGTTGAATGTCTAGCAGAATCCAGTGGAAACTGCACACCTTTATATATACATCAGTAACTGATACATTGCAAATGTATCTATAATTTTTGATGTTCCATGCTTGGTTTTATCCACTTTCTTGTGTTTTTTTCCAACTTCGGAGTACTTTTCATATGATTTCTTGGACTAACCTATTAACAAGAGCCATAGTGCCAGCTGCCTGTTTTCTGCTGTTTTTGGTTCCAGGAAAGTCAGAAAATTAATATTCTCGGAATTGGACGGGACAAAAGCCAAAGTGCCTATTTTTCCAGATGTCATCAAGTGCCAGAATACGAAACGGAGAGGGGCCAGAGGGCTGCCACACCACCTGGCCGCGGGGCCAGGCCTGCCCCGCGCCAGGGGGTGGTGTGGCTAGCCCAGTGTAACTACCTCGGACCCTACGCTCTAAGTTCAAGCCTGGATGAACCAGAAGTGGATCAGGGATTTTACAGCGGGGGCCTAGGGCCACCCACGTGTAGGCCCGTTGACCGCCCTATCCACTTCCATGAACATCGGGACAAGAACGAGCGGCGTAGTCGATAGGAAAAGAGATCAAATACATACACAAGTGAGTATGTATGCAAGCCACCTTACAACAGCTCTCAGAGCCATACCATCTAAAAAATAGAAATATTGCAACGCCATACGGCAAGATCCAAATATCCTAGATAGAGATAATAGTTTAGGATAGCTCCTCATACATCAAACATCAGAGTATCAAGCGGAAACGGAAAACCAGATCCGAGTACGGAGAAGAATCAAATCGGCATAAGATGCCACATAAATAAGCACATCCCGCTCACAGATCTCACGGATCCCCATCCCCGGAATCTCTACACCGAGTGATCGTTGCCAACATCATCTGTTTCCTCCACCCAGTATCCATCTTGCGAATACACCTGTTCATCTGAATCAAACAATTTATCGTGTGAGACCCTAGGGGTACTCAGCAAGTCTTTATGCCTCTAAAGGGGACATATACCTGGGGTGACGCAATTGCGGCAAAAGACAATAACTAACAAGTCTATAGATACTCGCTAACCATCTGCCTAACCAATGATAGACGGATGTCCGTTAATTAGAAACAATAGTTATAATAGTATAAAGTAACAGATCCATCCTCCCTCTCGCTTACCAATGAGTAGGCGGACGAACAACCCATCCGTTGGCAGTTTTATTAACCATTCCATGAGTGTTGCACTAATTACTAGTCAGATATTTAGTCAAATTAAACATGGTAATTTAGTTATGCTTCTCTATGATCGAGAAACTATGCTCCAAGTCGTCCATCACCGTGGACACGGCTTTCAGAAAGATTTACCGTGCAGGGGTGCACAAATAGCAAAACAAGCACAATCAACCTCGGAAAAACCAAATCAAAACCCAACGAGGCTTTCACGACAAAGCAATCACAGGATTCATAAAATATTTCAGGGGGCCACCCCACTAAGCTACCCGCGACGAAGTTGGCCGGCTCCGAGACGGTCCCAGGGTTTGTGTGGACGGCGGTAAACGACTGGGAACCCTAAAGTGTGACTAGGCTTGTCGATACAGCGAAAACGTGTCACGATCCAAAACAGTACAGGTGCTCCACGCACAATCGTAATTAAAACAGTAAAGCATGGCATATGTACAGGATAGTAATAAAGCCCCAAACTAGTTTGCGGCTCCAAGAAATAAGAAATGAATCAAGCTCTGGCTAAGGGGATTCATGGTCCCACATGCGGATAAGGCGATAGTCAAGGAACAGGAATCAAGTACTCGGAGTCCTACGGGACACAAGTGGACGTAAAAACCAAATAATAGATATTGCACACCGGTGCCTCTTTCATTAGTTATCCCATTACTACTCAGGTTAAGTTGTTTAGTTACCTCCTTATCCATCAGACACTCACATGCCCTACACATGCTGTTCTACGACTCGCATGGCTCAAACAACTCCTATAGTAGTGGCTCATGGGATGGAGGAACAAGCTCAGTGGGGTTTAAAGTAAAGGCTATGCAGTACTTGGGATTCAATTTAATGCAATCGCGACTCCATGATGCAAGAATAAGATAGAAGCAATAGATACTATATGTATGTAAGCATGTGGTAGTGCTTGCCTGGAAGCTCAGTTGAAGCAAGAGATGGATCTGGATGGTACTCCTAGGATTCCTGATAATTCCCCTGCTCGGCGTCTATTCGAAAAAAAGAACCAAACAAACAAGAGCCAACATAAATAAAGTACACACGCATATAAATAAAATGCGACAAGCAAACAAGCATGCCATGATGAATGATGCACAATTTACATGGCAATAATGTAGCATGGCAAGGGTGAGGTGTGGGGACAATAAAATAGCACTTTTATTGTTATTTGGTCAAGTTTTACTTGCATAAACCATTCAGGTTTTGATAGTTTTACATGATGCATGCTTCATTTCATATCATGGATGCATAGTTAGAACGGACTCGCCGCGCTGATCGATTTAGACATATTATTTGTCAAATTTGGAATTATAGATTTAAAGTTATTAATTAATGGAGAAAAAAGGCATTTATTGCAATTTTAAATAATTTCGAAAATTTTAAACAGCTCAAACATTATTTTGGATTGCATATTTGAAATCCTCACATTTTTCTGATTCAAAAACATATATAATTTGTATTATTTGGAAAAGTCAATTAAAAGATATTATTTTCTGGATTTAAAAACATATTAACAAATTTCTTGAATTTTTATTGTTTAGAAAAAGATCACAGTTACTTTTTGCACCGAGACAGACCTACCCAGTTAGACCGACGGGTGGGCCAGACGCTGAGTCAGCGCCAGCTGATGCAACGTCTGCGCGGGAACTTTTCTCACCGCGGCTGTTCTTAGCCACAGGGAATGACAGGTGGGACCAGATGCTTTGCGGGGCCACACGCGGGCGGGCGAGAGGAACAACGACACGTGGCCAATCTAAGGACTAGTTTTTGATAGACTGAATGCTTTCGGGGGCTGGTTGCATAAAGATATGGGGTGTCGATGTGATCCAATGGAAACTGAAACCGATCGCGCAAAATTGGCTAGCTGACTGCGATGTTCCGGAGATGATTGCGAGCAAACCATTCAAGATTTCGCGAAGCCGCAAAAACCAAAAATGGACAGAAAAGTATGGGCTACATCTTTTGTTCAGACCGCGACTTTGGAGGTGGGCTGTACCGATCGGAAAACTACGACGAACAGGAGGTCTCTAACCGTCCCGGACTGATGGAGTTCTTCGGCATCGACAGCGAAACCCAGCCACTTCCGGCGATGGTGGCGACGATTCCGTTGGGCAAAACGCGCTGCTCCAAAAACAAAACAAGTAGGGGGGACAGCGGTCTATGTTTTTAGTGTAGGAAGTATCTCCGAAGAAGGGCTTTTTTCTGCCGGGACATCTTGCGGAACAGGGCGAGAAACGTCCTATGCGTGCGCTGCTGTTGCTGCTATGCGCGACTGTGGCTGAGACGTGCACGAGGCGAGCGGCTGGCGAGCGGCAGGACGGCGTGCGCGTGGCGAACGGCTCCGACGAGGAGGCGGCGCAGAGGAGGTAGGGGGACGAGGTGGCACTCACCGAGGTTGAGGCAACAAAGGTTCGGCGGCGCGGAAGACCGACGCGACCATGGCGGGGAGGCGCTGGGACAGCGATGGCACGGCAAGCTAACGCCTTCTCCTCCTCGCTCCCAGTATTGCTCTGCTCCAGCTAGGCGACACAGAGCTCCTCTTCACTTGCTGCAGCTTCCGACGGCGAGGATCAGCAGAGTAGTGACGGCAAGGCGGCGACCATGGCATGGTGTGGCTGGTGTTTAGGGGCTGGGCTTGTTTGCTTGCAGAGGGGGATGGTGCCCTCCCAGATTTCGGTCTGGGAGTGGTTGGGAAGGATGAGTCTAAGGTTGGCCTTCTGCTGCTGCTTTATGCAGAGGTGAGGGAAGAGAGGAAGCATGCGCTCGGCGTGGGATGCTCGATCACGTGCTTGCTCCCAGGAAGATAAACAGGACCCGGTTGGACTCGGTGTCTACCTGGTTGGGCTGCAACAGGCGTGAGCGAGGGAAGACTGGCTCGAAAGGGGATAAGCAGGGAAGGTGCAGGGTGGTAGCAAGATGGTTTCGATCGGTCAGCAGGAACCAGCTAGCTCGGTTGCACTAGCGGGAAAAAGAAAGAGAGATCCATGCATGTAACACACACAAATGAAAGAAAGCTAGGTCAGAATAGCTAGCTTAGGCTAGCTAGAATGGATATATGATTCTAATGGATTTGGATAGATGAAAACAATAGGCCAAGATACATGTTTCATAAGAAGGTCAACATAAGATTAACTCAGGCATGATTTCTAGGGGAAGATATGGCGAAATGAGGCACGTGGGATCCACATGGCCACATGAATAAGCATGTTTGGAAAATATTTCAAATAAATCCAAGAATATAAATAGGGATAAGGAGGAATTAGAAAGATCCAAGGATGGTACGGATGCCCACAACCAAATTGGGGCATTTTACAAGATTAAGAAAAGGAAGACAAAAAGATCCATATGATTCTATATGTGAGCTAAGAATTAAAATGCCAAGATAATATACATTTCCCATATATAGAAGATATGGTAGAGATAGATGGTATCAAAAAGAAGTTGGCGTTATCAAGTTAGTAGGTGGAAGGATTTTGTAAAAGAGATGCCATCAACTCCACTTAGGCATGTAACAATAATCAAGAAACAAATACAATATATCAAGAAGCAAAATGTTAATGAGACAATGTAATATGAAGAGAAGAACCAAATGAAATAGGTTTTAATATGATGCTCAAATGCAATATGGCATGATGACATGAGCATGATATGATTATGATGCAACAATTATGTGTAGGAATGTAGTATATTATTATTAGACCATGTAGCATTACAAATGTTAGACAAATGGGATGCTACACCCAGGAACCACCTCGGCCTCCCCTTCCGCCTATATATTGCCCTCGGGACGAAAACCCTAAGGACCCGATCAAAATTCCACGAAAGAGTCTGTAGCCGCCGTCATCACCACCCCTAGATCGGGAGGGATCTGAAGCTCTTCCTGGCACCCTGCCGGAGAGGGAAATTCACCCTGGAGGCCTTCTTCATCACCATGCAAGCCTCCGGTGTGATGCGTGAGTAGTTCATCCTTGCACTACGGATCCATGTAGTAGCTAGATGGCTGGTTCTCCTCCTTTGTGCTTTCATGTTTAGATCTTGTGAGCTCCATTCATGATCAAGATCATCTATTTGTAATTCTGCATATTGTGTTTGCAGGGATCCGATGGATATTGAGATGCATATTGTGTAATTCTGCACCATTAAATATCAACTTCCACTCAAGAAAGGTATAGAACACTTCCCTAAGAAGAGAGAACACTTCCCTAACTTAAAGGCGTTAAAGAAAAGTACTTATTGGGAGATAACCCAAAAGTTTTAGATGAGTCTTGGAAGTTATTACCTCTGTAATAACCGCTCCTTATCCTTTTTATTTTGCCTTTTGTGCCAAGAGTAACCGCTAATGAGAGAGAAGTAATGATTGCGAAAGTTGGTGTCCCGAAACAGATTTCTGTGCTTCACCGTAAAATTTCATGTAAAATCTCTAAACGTATTTTTGAGGCATAAATTTTTGTGCTTCTGCCCTAGGTTGTTATCTAACTTTAGTTAGTTCAGCACTTTTTGATTTGAGCAACAGAAGGTCTTCGAAAAAATTCGTCTTTACCTGCTGGTCTGTTTTGACAGATTTCTGCCATTTTTCTGCATTTGCTTTTTGTTGGTTCCTTCTTGAGTCCTTTTGGTGAATTGAGCTTTCTTAGGGAAGTGCTACAGTAGCTAGTGTTCTAATGGAAGTTTATTTGGTGTTAGAACTGAACCTTAAGACTTATTTATCTTAAGTGCACTAATGTTGCTAATGAGATTGTGTGAAGTTTTGTATGAAGGAAAAATTTCAGGTGTATGGAAGGAATGAGTAATGAGATGAAGGATGGACTAAAGCTCAAGCTTGGGGATGCCACGCGTGTCACCCCAAGAAATATCCAAGAAGTACACGCGTCAAAGCTTGGTGATGCCCAAGGCATCCCCTTCTTCATCAACAAAAATCCTAGGTTTCTTCCAAACACTTCATTTTTATTGTTTCATGCACATTTGTGTTTTTCTTGGAGCATCTTCTTTTTTGTTTTGGTTTTGGTTTTCATTTGCTTTGGTTTGCTTAGTTTTATGAATAAATTGGTTGGACTCCCTCTTTCATACATTGGTTTGCAAATAGTTTGGTTTGGTTTGGAAAAGAGTAGGAAAGTTCATGCTTATGTGTTAAAAAGAGCTCGTTTTTTACTGTGGCCTATGCTTTGTCATGCCATGCTTGATATTGTTTTGGCTTTATGCTTAGTATTCTTTGCTGTATCATGACTTGTTATAAACAATTGAGATTGCTTAATGTGCCTTGGATGAATCATGCGTTGTTTTAGCATATTAAAGCATAGTATAGTTGTATTCTCCTTTGATGCTTTATTTGGGTTGACTTGGCGCATGCTCACACCATGTTATGACTATCCAAAGTCACCATAGCCTTGATGATCCTTTAGTTTTCAACTTGTAGTATCACTTTATGCTTTGATCAATGATGTTTTGTCACTTTGCATGATTATGGCCATTATTGCTCTCTTAGTTTGTCGCTCCCAGTCTTTTGCTAGCGTCCACAACAAAGTATGAGTTCAACTCATGCATCCAACTCCCTAAACCAAGTTATTCCAAATAGTCCACCATACCTACCTACTAGCTTATGCTATTCCAAGTATATTCATGCTTTTGTTTACCTTCCAAATTAAACTTGTTATGAGAAAACTAGTGATTAAAGCTCTCACGAACTTTATTTTACTTGCCCTTAATAAACTTGAACCATTGTGTCTTCTATGTTGTATATGCTTGCACTTATTTGTCGGGAATTAGCAGAACCATGCTTTAATGGGGAACGCTTTCAACATTGCACTTGGTACTTGTACCTAGTTCATATCATGCTCTTTTGTATATGGATGTCGTCGGTGTGAAATGAAAAGGGAGCTTGTAAGTCCATGGAGTTATGTATATGTTTTAGAGAAACGCCTAGGCCACTGGTCTAATCCATGCTGACATGGTGGAAACCTGCAGCATAACCATAATGAGCTGTCTATGAAGCATTCTTCTTATAAAAAAAGAGTCCTATATTGAGAAAAAAGAGAAAACGAGAAAAAAAAAGATACTATGAAAAGAGGAAAGAGAGAAAAAAGCACCATATTCCCATGGTAAATAAGAAGAATGCTGAGATGCTCGATGTCTGCTTGCCTTGTCATTTTGATATGGGGATTCTTTCGTATCATCGGGCAAGGGGTGCCCCATTGGCGGTTCTCTATGATACACATATACTTACAATGACAAGAATTACCAGTGACTAAACTTGAGTAGCATAAGGAGCGTCCCTCGTATACAAGGGACATGAGATTTCTGACTTATACTTCGTCAAGCATGTACACCATAGTTTGTTCACTTTAACCTTAATCACTTCAAGATGCTTATGATAGGGGCAATGAGAGCTGAAATCTATAAGTACCAAATTTTTTGGAAGCTCTTTACGAGACTTGAATCCCTACTTCCTTTTACAAAGGCCTTTCTTCCACCATTATATTGAGTCTCCACCTTCTATCTTTATGCACCTACTTTGAGAGCATAGTGGCCATTCTTAGTTCTGTGTGCATTGTCCCAAGACTAGTTGATTGATGCATAACTTGTTATTGCTTGTTCTAAACTATTGTATCTAGTCACTCTTATGAACTTTGAAGGTGTCCTATGCAATTATATTTGCTACTCTATTGAGGGACAAGCTGAATACTATTATGCTATGTTTTCTTTATGTGAAACAAATAAATGTCTTGCAAAGCATTGTTATTCATGAATCTTTTGTTTGTTCCTTTTCATGTTGCATCATAGTTTCTTTGTCTTATTGCTAGAACTTTGTCTTTCATGCTATGATTGAAGTACTATGATCCTAGCTTTGAATGTTTTGCAAATACTTTGATCAAGTCTTTGATGGTGCATGTCACCTCAAAAATTATTCTTTCTTTTTATCACTTACCTACTAAAGGACGAGTAGGAGTTAAGCTTGGGGATGTTGATACATCGCAAATGTATCTATATTTTTTGATGTTCCATGCTTGGTTTTATCCACTTTCTTGTGTTTTGTTCCAACTTTGGAGTACTTTTCATATGATTTCTAGGACTAACCTATTAACAAGAGCCACAGTGCCAGCTGCCTATTTTCTGCTGTTTTTGGTTCCAGGAAAGTCAAAAAATGAATATTCTCGGAATTGGACGGGACAAAAGCCAAAGTGCCTATTTTTCTGGATGTCATCAAGTGCCAGAATACGAGACGGAGAGGGGCCAGAGGGCTGCCACACCACCTGGCCGCACGGCCAGGCCTCGCCCGCGCTAGGGGGTGGTGTGGCCAGCCCAGGCACCCCCTCGGCCTCCCCTTCCGCCTATATATTACCCTCGGGACGAAAACCCTAAGGACCCGATCAAAATTCCACGAAAGAGTCTGTAGCCGCCGTCATCTCCATCCCTAGATCGAGAGGGATCTGAAGCTCTTCCCGGCACCCTGCCGGAGAGGGGAATTCACCCTGGAGGCCTTCTTCATCACCATGCAAGCCTCCGGTGTGATGCATGAGTAGTTCATCCTTGGACTACGGATCCATGTAGTAGCTAGATGGCTGGTTCTCCTCCTTTGTGCTTTCATGTTTAGATCTTGTGAGCTCCATTCATGATCAAGATCATCTATTTGTAATTCTGCATGTTGTGTTTGCGGAGATCCGATGGATATTGAGATGCTATTTCAGATTGATTATTGATTCTATCATGTCTTTGTTATTTGAGATCTTGCATGCTTTCCGTTGTTAGTAGCTATCTTGGCCAAGTAGATGCTAGCAACTCCAAGAGTTAGTATTTATGCTCAATAGTGGGTTCATGCCTCTGGTAATCTGGGGAAGTGACATAAATCTCTAAGGTACTAGATGTGATGTTGCTACTAGGGAGAAAACAACAATCCTTTGTTCATAGAACAATCGTATTGTTTACTTTACACGCAGTTCGTAAAGCAATAATCTTTTGCTTGCAACTTAATACTGGAGGGGGTTCAGATGATAACCTAAAGGTGGATTATTAGTCATAGATGTAGTTGGATGGTGGTCTATGTATTATTATGTAATTCCCAATCAAGTCTCAAAGGAGTCAAGATGATTAGTATATGCATGTATTGCTTTCTCAGTGTTTGTCAATTGCCCCACTGTAATTTGTTCACCCAGCATGTTATCTATCTTAAGGTGAGCCACCTCTAGTGAACTATGGATCCCGGTCCTTTTTATTTTACATACAATCTACAATCTTTTACTTCTTTGTGTTTACTTTCCGCAAACTTTTACTTCTTTCCATTCGATACGTTTAATCCTTTGTTTTCCGCAAAACACGGTGAGATTGACAACCTCATCCCAAGTTGGGGACAAAGTTCTGTGGTTGTGTTGTGCAGGTCTCCATGTTGCTACTAGCACCGGTAGTGCGCCCTGCCAAAGCTCAACTAGTAACACCTTTGGGGTGTTTCCTTGCTCCTACTGGTTCGATTAAACCTTGGTTTCATAACTGAGGGAAACTTGCTGCTGTGCTCATCATACCTTCCTCTTGGGGTTCCCAAAGAGCTCTACATCAACCACGCACCAAGCACTTTTCTGGGCGCCGTGCATTGAGCCATCAGTAACTCATCAATTACACTTAACATCGAGTAAGAAAAAGTGAATGTGTACAACAGAGTAAGACCCTCACACGAAATTGTAAGGAAATAGTATGTGGTCACAGAAATTTTGCTCCGTTAGAAACCTTAGAAGGTTTTCCTACGTCTCATCGGGTTTATTCGTTAGCGTCTTTATATGTATTTTATCTGGGTCAATGGACCCAACACTAAAGATTGACCTTCTTTTACATTCCATGATCTTCATTCTGCATAATAATAGAGTACAAAAGGATATAATTAGGATAATTACATGCAATGAACTGAACAACTGAAAAAATGAACAACTTATATATAGACAATGAATTCAGTAACTTACAGACAATAGCAACTCATGATAGATTTGTCGAGGGCATCGAAAGCGTATAACTGGAAGAGTTCTAGAAACTCAACATGGACATCTTCTTCTCGGAAGTAGTAGTCATGTGGGAATTTCGCCACGATCATTATTCTCTCCTCCTTTGTGGCTTTCAAGTACCAGTTATGTAAACTCCGCATTTGTGTTGGCAGTTGTTGGAACTGCTCAAAGCTGACCAGGGGCTTCCCTTGGACATATGTAGGGACTACCTAAGCCTTGTGTAACTTGTCGTCCTTGGGACCTAGCAATTCCTCAACAGTCACATTCATAGAGGCCGCAAGCTTCGCAGCTTCTTCCACATTCTGCTGGCAATGTCATGGGATACCACCTTGAGGGGTGGGGTCGATTTTTTGGCATGTTCCCCGAGCTAGGGGACATCCTTTCTTTTCTCGGTTGCACTTTGACTTGATGATTTGCTCCCGCTTGCACTTTTTGATTTGCTCTTCTTCACTTCCTTCTAAAGTGCGCGTAGATAGTCATCTAGCTTATGGTGCAAGTCATATTGCGATTTTGTGTTCAGAAAAGAAAGTGCATACGCTTTTTGCTTCTCGGTGTATACCGGGGCGGGCTCGGGTTTCTTCTTTTGAAGCTGCACAACACATTCGGCCTTTACGATCATGTCGTTTTCCTCGTCAGTATGATCGTAAGGTCAGATGGGAAGATTCTTATGAGGTACTCTTGGGAGGGGCGACATTTGTCGTTTTGGGCTGCTGCGTCGTTTAGTCCTTATCGACGGAGCACGCTTCCACTTTTTGTCCTTAGCGGGCGGCGAAGGCGGCTGACCCTGGGGCAGAGATCGAGATGGACTCGCGCTGTGGTGGTCGTAGTCATGGGGTGGGCTTCTTGGAGGTGATGGAGGTGAAGGTGACATGCGACGACTCGGAGGTGGTGTTGGCCTTGGCGCTGAGCCTGGAAGCTTGATGTTGTTCTTGTCCCATAGAATGATGCCACCCAATACTTCTCCGAGTGTCCTCTCACCTTCAGGTCTAGGGATGTCAAGCTCCATTGAGTCCCACCCCATTGTGATTTCATCCACCCTGACTTTAGCATAGCTAGCTGGAATCTCACGGCCATGCCAGCGTGCGTCAGGTGGACAAGGTAAAGCACATCCGACCGCCACCTTGATGGATAGGGTCTTCACCTTCTGATGGAGCTCACAAGATGCCTGCTCCTTGATTCCATCCACGGGGTAGCCGGGACCTCCATCTACCATATGTGCATCGTCAGACGGGACCTCTGATTCAGCCATGCTGCTTATCTGCTGAGATGGAACGGTGGTAATATCGAGTGCAGGATCTTGCAGGCGCACTACTCCTCGAAGTTCGTCAATCTGTTGCTGATGAATTTGAAGTGTTCCTAGCAACTCGGTGCACCTGTCTCCATCCTCCTCCTGCCGTCGCCTCTTTGCTCTCTCTCGGATCTTATAAGTATCTCTGTCTTTGGGAAACCCCATCTCCCAAGTATAACTAGTGCCAAGGCCTCGTACCCGTCCTCCGCGTTCTTTATTCCCGAGGGCCTCTGTCAGCAAGTCATTCTCTCTATCGGGACAGAACTTTGTTGTCCCCTCTTTAATTTCCTTAACCACTCTCTGCCATGTCTCCCGGGGTATCCTAATCCCGTCACTGCAAATAAGGTCCCCTGTTTTTTCGTCATACTCACTCCCATGACCAAGGAACCAATTTCTTGCCCTCAGAACCCATTCTTCGCGTATTGGTTCTGGAGTGATCCCTTTAGTAAGCAACTCACTCTCTTTAGCATCCCACTTTGGCATGGCAGTCCCATAGCCCCTGGCCCCAGGTGATGGTGATATTTCTTCATCGCGGCATTTTCTTGTTTTTTCGGACTTTTCCATAGCAGGTTCTGACTCCTTGTACTTCACAAATGCATCCCAGTTAGCCTACTTCTTCGTTAGATAGCATTCGAATTTAGGAGGAGTCTTCGTCTTCTGATACTTTTGCTATAATGCTTTCTTCCAGTTCTTGAATAGTTCGGCCATCTTTGTAAGAGTCCACTGCTTGACTTTCTTCCTCAATGCAGCTGTGTCGGCATCATCCTCAAATTCTGGCAGGGTGAAATGTGTCATGAGGTCATTCCAAAGAACCTCTTTGTACCTGTCGGCGACATACTCACCCTCTTCCGCCCCTTTAGTCTTATTCCACTCTCGAACGGTGATCGGGATGCGATCCCTAACCATAACTCCGCATTGTTGTACAAATACACTTTTAGCCATTTCGGGTTACAACGGTTCACCCCGTGGTGATACCATCGTAATTGCATAACGCGTAGATGCGTCCAACTTTTTGGCCGGGCCTCGTTTGGAATATTTTTTGCTCGATGTGGAGGCCTAAGAGAAGAAACATTCGTCAATTTATATATATACAACTCAATTAATGCATCTACTAATCACCGGACTTCATATATATACCTCGCCGGACTTCGTTAAGGTTCCACCGAGGCCGTCGGCTTCTCCATCAACGGAGCCGTCAGCTTCTCCCTGATCATTTCGGTCGACCTCCTCACCCTCACCGGAGGGGTTCAGATACATCGACGGAGACTCGGGTGGATCAACATGGGGGGCGTCGTTGATCATATCCTCGAGAATTTCTTCTTGTGCTAAGTCTCTACGCATCGGACTAGGTGCATCCATAGTTTCTGCAAAATGCGAGATGCACACAATGTTATTTCCTGTATACAAATATTGCCTATATACAAATATTTCCTATATACAAAAATATATTTCCTATATACAAAAAGTCCGGGGGCCCGCGAGCACTACCACCCTAACCCTAAGTCCGGGGGCCCACGAGAATTACCACCCTAACCCTATGTCCGGGGGCCCACGAGCACTACCGCCCTAACCCTAAGTCCAGGGGCCCGCGAGCACCACCACCCTAACCCTAAGTCCGGGGGCCCGCGAGCACCACCACCCTAACCCTAAGTGCGGGGGCCCGCGAGCACCACCACCCTAACCCTAAGTCTGGGGCCCCGCGAGCACTACCACCCTAACCCTAAGTACGGGGGCCAGCGAGTACCACCACCCTAACCCTAAGTCCGGGGGCCCGCGAGCACCACCACCCTCACCCTAAGTCCGAGGGCTCGCGAGCACTACCACCCTAACCCTAAGTCCGGGGGCCCACGAGCACCACCACCCTAACCCTAAGTCCACGGGCCCGCGAGCACTACCGGACTTAGGGTAGTTATTTCTTTAGCTTATCTTTATTTAGCACTAATGCTTGTCTGTCTCAATCGACTATGGTCTGTATCTATATTACACTACACTATACTACTATATAATATACTACTATACAATAGTACTATATAATACTATATACACTATATCCTATACAGTATACAATAGTACTATATAATACTATATACACTACAATAGTACTACATAATACTATATACAATATACTATATACTACTATACAATATACATACTATATAATACTATATACTATACAAAATAATAAAATACACTACAAAAATACACTATAATACTACATAACATTCTAAAAAATACACTACATACTACATACTATATATAATACTACTATTACACTACTATATACACTACAAAATAAAAGAATAAAAAAACTAGAAGTGGCCAGGGGCGCCGCCCCGGCCTGCTCGCCCGCACCGCCGCCAACATGCACGGCTGTCGCCGGCCCCGGCCTGCTCGCCCACAGTGGCCGGCTCCGCCACGCGCCGCCGTAGCCGGACGTACGGGAGGGAAAGGGGATGGGCGGGTTACCTGGCCGCGGGCGCGCACGCGGTGGCTGGAGTGGGCGCGGCGGCTGGAGTGGGGGCGGCGAGTGGTGGCGGCTGGAGAGTTGGATAGCCTGCCGGCGTCGTTCATCGTCCTCGCGTGCTCTCCTGCGTGCATCCTTGACTATGGTGATTTGGGAGAATAAGGGGCGTATCAATATAAAGGGCGGGGACCTTTAGTCCCGTTCGGTAGCACGCACCGGGACTAAAGGGTCTTTAGTCCCGGTGCGTGATACGAACCGGGCACGCACCGGGACTAAAAGGTTTTCGGCCCCGCCCAACGGGCGCGCGCCAACACTATACCTTTAGTCACGGTGTGTAGCACGCACCAGGACTAAAGGTCCTTTTTTTATTTGACCCAACGAGCGCGCCTATTTTAAAAAACTTCAATTTGCATATTTTTTAAACATTTGAATTATACAGTTTTTGCATACTTATGAATTTGAGAAAATTTTTAACATGAAAAGTTCTTGAATTTGAATAAGTAATCCAAATCTATTTTCTGTTTTATAAAATAATTATTCTAACTAGTGAAACTAATAACTATTTTGCCATTTTCAATTTAAAAATGCATTAACTATTATATTTTGCATATTTTTGAATCTCACTAAATTTTTAACATAAAAAATGCTTGAATTTGAATTAGTGATTCAAATCCATTTTCTGTTTTACAAAATAATTATTCTAACTAGTCAAATTATTAACCATTTTGCCATTTTCATGTGATTCCGACGTTCCGGTGGTCTTCCTCCGGCGAAACTCTAGACCGGGGGCCCCGGATCATCTACCCCTATAGCTTTCTCCGTACGAGGGTAGCGCGGTGGACCTTTCTGTTTGTTTTGGTTTATTTAGGATATATTTACATGGAGAGAAAATGTTGGGCCAACTTTGCCACATTCTAGGCCCCGGTTGTCCCGCGGTGGGAGTTTTCACGTACAGATCCAGGATTTCACTAAGTGCTAATGCATGTCCGGAAAGGGGGTCACACCTGGGGCCTACCCATGGCACCTACCAACCTTGCACCACTCTCACACACATATCCTACGGGCACATGAAAGTTTTCATGTGATTCCGACGCTCCGGTGGTCTTCCTCCGGCGAAACCCTAGACCGGGGGCCCCGGATCGTCTACCCCTATAGCTTTCTCTGTACGAGGGTAGCGCGGTGGACCTTTCTATTTGTTTTGGTCTGTTTAGGACATATGTACATGGAGAGCAAATGTTGGGCCAACTTTTCCACATTCTAGGCCCCGGTTGTCCCGCGGCGGGAGTTTCCACGTACAGATCCAGGATTTCACTAAGTGTTAACGCATGTCCGAGAAGGGGGTCACACCTGGGGCCTACACATGGGGTCGATGCTCCGGTGGTCTTCCTCCGGCGAAACACCACACATCCACACATTCCCTAGATTTATGTCTCAAATAAAAGGTTTAATACATTACATAGATTTATGTCTCAAATAAAAGGTTTAATTAATACATTATTACACATCACCAACATCTAGTGTTGTGGTTTTCTTCTGCACTGTAGCCATGGAGAATCTTCATCATTTAACAGGATGCTTGGATCAGTTTTCACTTTGAATGGAGGAATTTTATGAAATTTATTGTAATCTTCTGACATGTCTGTCTTGTCATCCACTCCCACGATGTTTCTTTTCCCTAAAAGTACTATGTCGCGCTTTGGCTCATCGTATTCTGTATTATTTTGCTTATCTTTCCTTTTTCTCGGTTTGGTAGACATGTCCTTCACATAGAAAACCTGAGCCACATCATTGGCTAGGACGAGTGGTTCATCCATGTACGCAAGATTGTTGAGATCCACTGTAGTCATGCGGTACTTTTGGTCTACATGTACCCCTCCTCCTGTCAGCTTGACCCATTTGCACCGAAACAAAGGGACCTTAAAACTAGGTCCATAGTCAAGTTCCCATATCTCCTCTATGTACCCATAATATGTGTCCTTCTGCCCATTTTCATCTGTTGCATCAAAGCGGACACCACTGTTTTGGTTGGTGCTCTTTTTATCTTAGGCCATCGTGTAAAATATATTCCCATTTATCTCGTACCCTTGGAAAGTACATATAGTCGAAGATGGTAACCTGGCCAACAAGTACAACTGATCTCCAAGAGTGGTGTTATTCATGAGATGTGTCTTCAACCAACTGCCGAAATTCTTCTCGTGTTCCCCTTTAATCAAGGAGTCAGGCTTCCACGGGTTTTCGGAGCGTAGAATATTCTCGTGTTTCTCGATATACGGAGCCACCACGGTGGAATTGTGTAGAACTGTGTAGTGTGCATGAGTGAATGAATTGCCGTCCCTACATACCATTGATTTCCTTCCTAGTGTGCCTTTTCCAGTCAGCCTCCCCTCATACCGAGATTCAGGAACACAAATCGGCTTAAGGTTAGGAAGAAAGTCAACACAAAACTCAATGACCTCCTCTGTTCCATAGCCCTTGGAGATGCTTCCTTCTGGCCTAGCACGGTTATGAACATAATTCTTTAAGACTCCCATGAACCTCTCGAAGGGGAACATATTGTGTAGAAACACAGGACCAAGAATTCTAATCTCTTTGACTAGGTGAACTAGGAGGTGCGTCATTATATTGAAGAAGGATGGCAGGAACAACAACTCGAAGCTGACCTGACATTGGACCGCATCAATCTGTAACCCTGATAGACTTTCTTGATCGATTACCTTCTAAGAAATTGCATTGAGGAATGCACATACCTTCACAATGGCTAGTCGAACATTTTCTAGTAGAATTCCCCTCAATGTAACCGGAAGAAATTGCGTCATAAGCACGTGGCAGTCATGAGACTTTAGGTTTTGAAATTTTTTCTCTTTCATATTTACTATTCCCTCCCGTGCTGCCTGGATATCTTTTGACTTCCCATACAAGCCCAGGAAGCCTAGAATATTCATGCAAAGATTCTTTGTTAGGTGCATCACGTCGATTGCAGAGCGGACCTCGTGCACTTTCCAATAGGGTAGCTCCCAAAATATAGATTTCTTCTTCCACATGGGTGCGTGTCCGTCGGCGTCTTTCAGAACAGGTTGTCCTCCAGGACCCTTTCTAAAGATTACATCCAAATCCTTGACCATACCAAATACATCACCACCAGTATGGGGGACAGGCTTTGTCCGGGCTTATCCCTTGCCATTGAAATGCTTACCTTTATTCCTTAAGTGATGACTTGGCGGAAGAAAACAACGAGTGTACGGGTACATATTCTTCCTACATTTATCTAGATATATACTTTCAGTCTCATCTAAATAGTGCGTGCATGCATTGTATCCTTTGTTCATCTGTCCTGAAATGTTACTAAGAGCAGGCAAATCATTGATGGTTACGAACAACAATGCTTGTAGGTCAAATTCCTGCTGTTTGTGCTCATCCCACACACGTACAACTGATTTGGCCCGCAACTGTAAAAGTTCATCAACTAATGGCCTTAGGTACACATCAATGTTGTTGCCGGGTTGCTTCGGGTCTTGGATGAGCACTAGCATCATAATGAACTTCCGCTTCATGCACAACCAAGGAGGAAGGTTGTAGATACATAGAGTCACGGGCCAGGTGCTGTGACTGCAGTTCTGCTCCCCAAAAGGATTCATGCCATCGGTACTTAGACCAAACCATAAGTTCCTTGCATCACCAACAAAGTCCGGGAAGTCCCTCTCAATTTTTCTCCACTGCCGACCATCAGCAGGGTGCCTCAACTTCCCGTCTTTCTTACGGTCTTCCAAGTGCCATCGCAACAACTTTGCATGCTCTTTGTTTCTGAACAAACGTTTCAACCATGGTATTATAGGAGCATACCACATCACCTTGGCAGGAACCCTCTTCCTGGGTGGCTCGCCCTCAACATCGCTAGGGTCATCTTTTCTGATCTTATACCGCAATGCAGTGCAGACCGGGCATTTATCCATATTCTCGTACTTCTCACCGCGGTAGAGGATGCAGTCATTAGGGCATGCATGTATCTTCTGCACGTCTAATCCTAGAGGGCAGGCAACCTTCTTTGCTTCGTATGTACTGGAGGGCAATTCGTTATTTCTTCGAAGCAGCTTCTTCATTATTACCAGCAACTTTCCAAATCCCGGGTCAGTCACACCGGTCTCTGCCTTCCACTTCAGCAATTCTAGTGTGCTACCTAGCTTCTTCTGGCCATCTTCACAAGTAGGGTACAATAATTTGTTGTGGTCCTGTAACATCTTCTCGAACTACAACCTCTCCTTTTATGTGTCGCAGTCTCGCTTTGCATCAGTAATGACCCGACCAAGATCATCAGCGGGCTCATCTGGTTCCCGTTCTTCACCCTCTTCTTCTTCATTGTCTTCCATTGCGGTATTAGTGTATTCAGGGAACATAGATCGGTAGTTGTCATCATCATTCTCTTCTTCATCGCCCTCTTCCATCATAACCCGTCTTTCTCCGTGCTTGGTCCAAACATTATAGCCAGACATGAAACCGGACCGAAGCAGGTGACTCTGAATGACTCTTGAGGAAGTGTGAGCCTGCTCATTTCGACATTCAACACATGGACAACACATAAAACCATCCCGCCGCTTGTTTGCCTCGGCCACAAGGCGAAAAGAACACATGCCTACTCTGTAAACGTCAGAGCGTCGGTCACCGTACATCCATGGATGGTTCATCTGCATCATACAACCATGCATATATATCAAACGAAATCACAATGCTCAAATTAGTACCACACGGTCCAAAAGAGAAAATAGTGGCTAACCTTTTAGGACACCTGGAAACAAAGATGAGAAAACTTAAGTGCGGCTCTGGCACCTCATATCATGTTTTGTCTTGTGTGAACTCAAGTGACTCGCTCTAACATGCATTTCACCGAACACCTCTAGTGCATATGAAGAAAACAAATTAGCACAAAGTTATACCCACCTAATAGAGGAAAAAAACAGGAGAGAGTGGAGGGCTGGGTGCATATATATAGGGCCAGGCCATTAGTTCCGGTTTGAGATACAAACCGAGACTAATGGTTCTGCCAGGAGCACGCGCGCGTGCGCAGACCCATTAGTCCCGGTTTGTATCTCAAACCGGGTCTAGTGGTCCCTTACGGGCCGGGACAAAGGACCTCAGCGTCCTCGGGCTGTCCGGTTTGGACCATTAGTCCCGGCCCCAGCCACGGCCGGGACTAGTGGCCCGAACCAAAGGCCCTTTTTCTACTAGTGTCTATATATATCTCTATATCGTGTATTGGTTTGTCTCCTCCAAACCCGTACCTATGGTTCTGTTTAGTACAACCCTTGGACACACCTACTTATCCCCTTGTAGATTAGGGTGGTGTTCTACGCCACGCCCCTCCTTGGAGACCCCTTTTTTAGCCTACATAAAACTCTAGGTTGGGAACCCGGAAGGAAAAAAGTTTTACAAAGGTTTTAAATGAAAACCTTGGCAAGTGGGACTTGCCAAGAGAGTCTTGCAAAAGGAAAACTTTTGACTTTACAAAATGGTGAAGGAAAGAAGGAGGCATAAATGTTTTTGAAAACACACCCGGTTCTTTGCTGCTTAGCTACAATAACTCACCCATGCAACCACACTACCTCGGAGTGGGACGGGGCTTAACTCAAAGTTAGTTTGCTCCAATATGGGACCCCTCGTAACTACTATAAGGGATCACCTCCCTCGTATGTCGGATTTCCTTTACAGAAAGGGTCGCTGTGGGACAGCTACCTGGAGGAAATACGAAATGTCCCTAGGAGCAGCCGAATGATACAATGAGCCTCTAATTGAAAGTACTCACTCTCAAGGAGTCTAAAAAGCACTCCGGTTGGTCCGTAGATCCAGACGTCTTGGTATTGAGAGGAACAACGCATAGGGTAGGGCCCATGCTGGAGTAGACTCTCCAAGAGTTTTGTTTGATTATCCGAACCCTGCATACTGAGGTATGATGATCCATGATTACTCATGGTGGATGTATTGAATCTTATGGGTAAAGTGTACCACCTCTACAGAGTGTAAATCTATTTGAATAGCCGTGTCTACGGTTATGGACGGTTGGAAAAATTACTGTAGAGCAGTGTGGTTTTGTTTTATAAAAAGGTTTTCGAAAGATGTTTGGACCAAGGGATGGTCGGAAGGTATAAATGTTGGACCGTGGGATGGTCGGAAATGAAGGAGGTGTTGGTCATGGGATGGCCGGAATAAAAACAAATGGGTGACCCCATCCTAGTAGCTACAACTTTATCAACTAATTTCTAAAATGATCTATAAAAGTTGTTCAATAAAAAAATTGTGTAGATGCTTTATCTACAAGAAAAGTTGATCTCGAAAAGAACCTCTTTGGAGCCATCCTATCCACAACCATAATGCATACTCTCTTGTTATCTGTTTGCTATGGTGGTTTGCGAGTACATTCAAAAGTACTCACTAGCATTGTCCCTAGCTATCTACTTGGCCAGACTATGAGCAGGATGATGGAGATTACGGAGGTTTCGATGAAGACTTCACGAACTAGGGCGTTACTCTAAGTCAGGCACCTATTGGGCTATGGCTTCACTCGGGTCTTCCGCGTCTGGATGTTCCGCTGCTATTATCTATTTGTGCCCATCGTAGTAATTATGTAAGACTATTTATGTAAGACTTGTTGTATTCGGTACTGTAATGGATGTGTACTTTGATACTATGTTGGTTATGCTCCACGATGCACTGATCATGGGATCGTGGTGGTTTGCATAAAGGGTAATCTCGGATGTTAAATCTAGGGTCGCCATATTCTAGCTGTGTGCAGGAAACGGTTCAGACACCTCTGCCTGACCAGGGTCTAGCTTTGTCGATGGGACTTCAAGATAGAATTTGGAGCAGGGGCAAGATAACTTTTATCGGTTTGTCTGCAGTGCACTGAAATGGTTAAGTACCTTGAATTCAAGATATATGGGTATTCTGCAGAACGTCGGTACCATGGCTTCGATCCTAGATTTGCGGTAATGAGAGAAAATAGATACTTGCCTTTGGATGTACCAACCAAAACATGTCTTGATACTTTTATTTTTCTGATATAACTATGTCGTCAACTGCAGCAACACTTGATGAATATAGATGCTAGATGGATTGATTACGAGTACATGAAGACAATGATGTCAGCTGCAGCTCTCGGCTACATGCTTGAATATGTGAAGAAGGTAAGAAAATTCAGTTAAAAATCCAGAACTGTCTGCCTTTGGTTTCTCTCGGATCCAAGTACAGGACTGAGTTATGATATTCATGCGTGATACAGCTGGTCATTCTACTAGAATTCATGCAAATCTGGGCAATCTATGTCATCGACCCTTATCATAAACACATGCTGGTTATAGATCCAACTTTGACATTCGAGGGCGGAGATGTGATGCTTGCTAAGCATGAGGAGAATGCCAAAAAGGTTCTGCATGGCCTCATCAGGTGCATCCATGAGAACATAACTGACTGGGAGATAAGTGCCAAAGGTTGGCATTATAACTACAATGGAGGCATGCACGCTGTACTAGGTGATGATTATTTCTCCTTATGCTTACAGTGGTCAACCCCAAAAATTAATTATGTTCCCAGATTTGTGTTAACTTTTTCAAGTTTCCTGAAACAGTGAGCTAAGCGGTGTGTATATCCTGCACTGCATACAAGAGTATAATGGGGTGTACCTCTGATCCGTGCTGAGCAATGTAAGTAAAATTTGAAAGTACTAGGTTAGAATCATTCGATTTTGGCAATCATGTGTAGACTCCTAAATAAAATTAAAATGCAGGAATGTCTCGATCATCTTCACACGAGTATGGCCTATATGATTGTCACACTTAGGAGGACCGTTGGTGACCTCCCTGACATTATGATCCAGATTATCTGGTAGTTGCCAAGGTGCTAGACATCACCAGTAGTTAAGTCAAGAACCATTAGCAATGGTCGTCTGTGTGTCATTTTCGAGGGGATACTGCAACCATTGAACCAAGTCAGGCAGGGGAGGTGGGGTTGTGTGTGGGGGGAGCGTTGTTCCTAGATATTGCTCTCATTTTTCTACCGTTGTACTTAGTAAGATCCAGTGTTGTGTAAGCTAGACTTATTAGTAGGCTTTTATGTACCAAGTGTACAGTCGTGTGCAATTGTGGATATGTCGCAACTAATGGACTTGTGTCGTTAAGTATATTGTTAAGAACCTAGTGCTCTGTTTTCAGATATCTGAGTTTGTACACTTTTGCGTGCAACTGATGATCGATGTCACTGCCTTCTTGTGAAGATGTCTTTCGACAATCTGTGGGAGTAGGGAAGGAGCATGATTGCGTTCTACATGACATTTGTTTGACCTTGTTTCAATACACTGCATTGAGCTGGGGACTGGACCTATGTGTTGCAAAAAAACATAGTAACATCTGGTTTTTTTCACACGATCCCTCCGGACCGAATTTCTTATCAAAGGATAACGAAATACAAAAACCAACTAGCATCCATGTTCAAAAAGCAAAAGAACAAAGATAGAAAACGGGGTCTTTAGGGTGCCGCTCTACAAGCTAACGCCCTTAGAACAAAGTTAACATCTTAAGGCTACCACACGAAATCGAACAAGCCAAGGACGGTGGAAACTATCCGAAGACCAAGGAGACCATCTAAACAGGCCAACTAACGAGGAGCAGGAAGATATCTTGTCGCAGCAGTCAACATCATCCACCCGAGAGAAGGCAACCTCTAAGCTTCATCCTGCCGTCTTGTTAGGATGTGGTGAAAACTGACTTCATGTTGGCCTTCGCCAAACTGTACTCCATGAATGGGTGCGGTTTCAAGGGCCTCAATCAGGCTCTAGTTATACTACTTCCTAAAAGCAGCGAAGCAGCTAAGCTAGGAGACTATAGACCGATAAGCCTCATCCACATCTTCGCCAAGCTGGGGGCGAAGGTTCTGGCCTCTAGGCTAGCCTTGCGGCTGGGACCCCTGGTTGACCTGAACCAGTACGCCTTCATCAGGAAGCGCTGCATCCATGATAACTTCATGTTGGTTCAGCAGACAACGCGGTTGCTGCATCAGCTGAGGGAACCACGGGTCATGCTGAAGCTCGATATAGCTAAAGCATTCGACTCAGTATCCTGGGCACTATTGTTTGAGGTGCTGCAGAAGGTGGGATTTGGCCCTAGATTTCGTGAACTGGCGGCTATCCTCTCTCGATGGCGAGCACCCGGGTGATGCTCAATGGTGAGCCAGGTCCCCCGATTTGGCATCGGCGGGGCCTGAGACAGGGGGTCCCCTATCGCCGATGTTGTTTGTGTTGTTCATTAACACACTCAACAGGATGATGGCCAGGGCCATGGAGCTCGGGATTATGAGGAGGGTGCTTCCCGTGAGTTGGTGACGACGTTCTCCTTATATGCGGACGACGTCGTGATATTCTACCATCCGGATAAGGCAGAGTTGCACAAGGTATGCGTCCTCCAGACGCTGTTCGGTGAGGCATCATGTCTACACACCAACTACGCCAAGTGCTCGGTATCCTCGATTGCATTCTCCGAGGAGGAAGCCCTCCAGGCGGCGGCGGCCATGGGCTACCAACTGGCGCGGGCTGCGGCCAAGGGGCAGTCTGTGCGCGCGGGGACAGAACGCGCTCTGGGGCGGCACCGGCATGGTGCGGTGGCACTAGGCGCGGGCTTTCCTCGGTGGTCCACGGCAGGGCTTGGATCGGGCAGGGGACAGAGAGGGGTGGTGAGGTGTGGGCTACCTCCTAGACATGGAGAGAGAGGCGGGAGAGGGCTGCTGCGGCAAGTGCACGGTCGGCCAACGAGACGGTGCTCGGCATGGCATGGCAATGCGGCTAGGGGGTAGGGGAGATGCTGGGGTTGGTCTGGTTAGGCTTGAGGGGGACAGAGATGATCAAAGCACTACATAATTGCTAGACAAAATCAGCCCAAAACAATATTAGTTAGGCAAAAATGATCTTGCTAGCAAGGTGTTTGACAAAATGGCCGAAAGAGAAAAGGTTTTGAATTTTGGTTTCAAATTTTTTGAGTGATCTCCACTAGTGCTAGGTAGTCTCTGGTTGTAAGGGTTTTGAAAGTGGAGCTCAAAAAGATGGGTTTTGAAATAGGGGTGGTCTATGCATATGCATTGGATTCAATTTTCAAATGTCATTTAAAATAAGTTAAAGCATGTTTTTAGCAGATCAAAAGGTGGGCCTTGGTACCTCATTATGTGTACTAGCAAGGGGTACAAAGATCAAGAATTGTTTCTATTAAGAAATGAGTGCTAGGAACACTCTAAGTAGTGTAGTGGATTAAAATGGCCAAAATGACCATTCCTCCTTTTTAATTCTTTTTATTTGATTTTCTTTAGGAAAAGTTTGGGAATGATGTAGATGATGTTTAAATCACCTAAGCAACATTTTCCAAGAATTGGATCACTCAATCATGGCAATTCAAACAACTCCTATTTTAAATGCACACATATATGAATGCTTTCATTTTAAATTTGGAAAAGTTTTTGTTAACCCCATTTTTGGTTGATTTGATCTTGATAAGCTTGGATTGAAGTTTTGGGATGTTACAAACCTTCCCCCCTTAAACAAAATCTCGTCCCAAGATTTAAAAGAAAACTAGGAACTAAAGAGATCTGGGAACTCTGTCCTAATGTAATCTTCTTGCTCCTAAGTAGCTTCCTCCTCTGTATGGTTGCTCCACTGAATCTTGAGAAACTTGATACTCCTGGTCCTGGTGGTTCTGTAGGCTTCTTCTAAGATACGGATTGGTACTTCCCGATAAGTCAGATCATTGTTGATTTCTATAGCTCTGTGATCAATGTTCTTGAAAACTTCAGCCTTCTGGAGGACTTCCAGACATTTGCGAAGTAACGAGATATGGAACACATTGTGGATGGCTGGCATCTCTTCAGGCAGTTCCAGCTGATATGATACTTCTCCTCGATGGTTCAAAATTTTGAAGGGCCCGATATATCTGGGGGCTAACTTTCAATGGTGAAACCTTGAGATATACAAAATCTCCGACATTGAAAGTCAGGTCTATCCTTCTCTTGTTAGCATAACTCTTCTATCTGGATTGGGCGGTCTTGAGGTGCTCACGGACTTTGTGAACTTTCTCTTCTGCTTCTCGGAGAATGTCGGGTCTGAAGATCTGACTCTCTCCTACTTGCGACCAATTCAAAGGGGTACGACACTTTCTTCCGTATAGGAATTCAAATGGTGCCATTTGCAAACTAGCTTGATAACTGTTGTTATATGAGAATTCTGTGAAAGGCAGGCAGTCTTCCCATTTTGATCCATATTCCAACACACAAGCTCTAAGCATATCCTCTAGGATCTGGTTGACTCTCTTAGTCTGTCCATCTGTTTGCGGGTGATATGCGGTGCTGAAGTTCAACTTGGTTCCTAATCCTTCCTGAACTTTCTGCCAAAATCTCGAGGTAAACTGGGTTCCTCGATCTGATACTATGGTCTTGGGGGTTACATGCAGACTAACAATCCTAGCAATGTACAACTCTGCTAACTTTGCACTCTGGTAAGTGGTCTTGACACGTATAAAGTGGGCTACCTTGGATAGTCTATCAACTATGACCTAGATTGAGTCATTTCCCCTACTAGACGTAGGCAAACCGGTGATAAAGTGCATTCCGACGGAATCCCATTTCCATTCCGGAATCTGCAATGGTTGCAACAGTCCTGTAGGTCTCTGATGTTCTGCCTTGACTCTTTGACAGATGTCACATTTGGCGATGTAGCTTCCGATCTCTCTCTTCATCTTGTGCCACCAAAATTGCTCTTTCAAATCCTGATACATCTTTGTTCCTACGGGGTGGATAGAACAAAGAGTATCATGAGCTTCCTTCATGATAACCTCCTTCAGCTCCGGATCTGCTGGAACACAGATACGGCCTTTGTACCACAGTACACCTTCTTTGTCTTCCGTGAATCTAGGTACCTTTCCTGTACCAATACGACGTTTGATTCCGTCGATACTTTCATTTCCCATCTGGGCTTCCTTGATTTGGCTAATCAAAGTGGGTTGAAGTTCAATGCTTGCTAAGAATCCTTGGCTAACTAATTCAGTTCTGAACTGCTCTAATTCTTCATACAAACTAGGTTGCTTCTCCTTGATCATGGTGTTAAGCCTACACGGCAATCTGCTAAGAGAATCCACTACCACATTGGCTTTGCCGGGGTGATAGTGAATGTCAAGGTCATAATCCTTGATTAACTCTATCCATCTTCTTTGCCTCATATTTAGCTCCTTCTGAGTGAAGATATACTTCAAGCTCTTATGATCTGAGTAAATCTCACAGCGATTACCCATCAAATAATGACGCCATGTCTTCAGTGCTAGAACCACAGCTGCTAGCTCAAGATCATGGGTCGGATAGTTCTGCTCATGCTGCTTCAGTTGTTGAGACAGATATGCGATGACTTTGCCTTCTTGCATCAATACAAATCCTAGACCAATCTTGGATGCGTCATAATACACATCAAACGGCTTCTTGATGTCCGACATGACCAAAATTGGGGCTGATATCAATCTCCTCTTCAGCTCCTGGAAACTGGCTTCACACTTGTGTGTCCATTCAAACTTCTTGTCCTTCTTCAACAATTGGGTCATTGGTCGGGCTATGCTCGAGAATCCTTCTACGAACTTGCGGTAATATCCCACTAATCCGAGAAATGCACGGACTTGGGTTTGAGTGGTTAGGGCTTCCCATTCTTCGACATCTTTGATCTTGGCGGGATCAACAGTGACTCCTCCGGCAGACACAATATGTCCTAGGAATCCTGCCTCTTTCAGCCAAAACTCACACTTGCTGAACTTGGCATATAACTGATGCTCTCTCAGGGTTTCTAGGATAACTCTCAGATGTTGCTCATGCTCTTCTTCGGACTTGGAGTAGATAAGGATGTTGTCGATAAACACAACTACAAACTTATCTAGGAAATTCATAAAGATCTTATTCATGAGATTCATGAAATAAGTAGGGGCATTGGTTAATCCAAAAGACATAACCGTATACTCGTATAAACCATAGCGAGTAGTAAAGGCGATCTTCGGAATATCCGTTGCACGGATCTTAAGTTGGTGATAACCAGTTCTAAGATCAATATTTGAGAATACCTGAGCTCCAGTCAACTCATCAAATAGATCCTCTATCTTAGGCAAGGGGTACTTACTCTTGATGGTGACATCATTCAACTTTATGTAATCTGTGCACAGACGGTTTCCTCCATCTTTCTTGTCAACGAATAACACTGGTGATCTCCATGGCGATGCACTTGGTTGAATCAAGCCTTTGGCTAGCATAGCATCCAACTGTTTCTTCCGTTCCACTAGTTCTGAGGGGTTCATGCTATAGGGTCTCTAGGCTATAGGTCCGGTTCTAGGGATTAGTTCGATAATGAACTCAATATCCCTATCCGAGGGCATACTTGGAAATTTTTCTAGGAATACGCCGGGGTATTCACAGACTACTCTAACTTGGTCTATGGTGGGCAAGGCTACACTCTGGTTGCACTTGAATTGTCGGGGTAAGGTTTCAGATATATGCTCTACTGTGACTCCAGAACTACTGGTCATGGTGATGGCTTTCTTAGCACAGTCTATCAATCCTTTATGCCTTGACATCCAGTCCATACCTAGTACTACTTCCAAACCTTTGGTTCCAAGTACATTAGGTTGGCATAAAAATCTATCCCATGTATTCTGATAGGTACAACTTTGCAAATTTTTCTAGCTTTGGTTGTTGAACCGGGGATTTGAACTATCATGACATGCTTCAGGTTGGTTGCACGAATCTTACTAGTGCAAGCAAATTCTTCGGTGACAAATGAATGCGATGCTCCTAAATCAAACAATACTCTTGCTAAAACTGAGTTGACGGAAAACATACCCAGCACTACATCTGGCGCTTCCTGGGCTTCTTCTGCCTTCATGTGGAAGAGACGGCCATTGTGGTTGTGAGGGTTCCCTAGGGCAAATTTCCTTCCTGGTTGAACACGACGCTGATGCTGAGCTGGGGCATTCACATTGGCATTGGCTACAGTCTTCTTGGGACACTCATTGGAGTAGTGACCCTTTACTCCACACTCGAAACAAGTGATCTAGGACTTGTCTTTGACTGCGACAGCTACAGCATTGCTGCCAGTTCTGGGTGCAGTGTTGTTGCTGTTGTGGTTCTTGGGAGATGCACTATTGAAATTGTTGGCATTGCCGGAGTTGTGATTGTTTCCTCCGGACTTCACATTGCCTCCTCTACGGTTGGGGTAGCTTGGGCGAGAATTTGGGGGTCGGTTGTTCCTTGGTGCATATCCTGGTGAAGGGTTGGGACGGTACTTCTGGTGACTGTTGGATCCAGACTGCTGCATCATACGACGCTTGCGGTTGTCGTTTGCCTGGTTAATCTTCCCTTCCATCTGAATGGCAGAGTCGACTAGCTGTTCGAGATCCTGGAAATGGATGTTGACGAGGACAGTCTGCATCTCATCATTCAGTCCGTTCAAGAATCTCTCCTTCTTCTTGGCCTCCGTGTTGATCTCATTAGGTGCATACCTGGCAAGTGACAGGAATCTGTCATGGTACTCCACCACAGTCATTCTTCCTTGCTTCAATTCGCGGAACTCATCTCTCATTCTGTTGACTAGACCTTGCGGCACGTGGGTGCGACTGAACTTGACCTTGAATGCTTCCCATGTCATCACTTGGCCATGGTTCATATTACGGATGCTATTCCACCAAGCTCTTGCATCTCCTACCAGATAGTGGGTGGCAAAGAGAAATTTCTCATTTTCATCAACTCGGGCAACTTCTAAGTTGTTCTCCATGGTCTGTAACCAGTCATCAACATCTAATGGGTTTTCAGATTGATTGAAGATTGGGGGATTAGTGTTCTGAAAGTTTTTGAGTTTAGATCCCTGGTGATCCTGATTTCCATGCCCTTGGTTGTTGAGAGCCATCTGGGTGATCTGTTGAAGTGTTGCTAAGTTGGCTTGGTGTTCTGCCCAGCTTGCTTCACGGTCTGCGATGAGATTCTGCAAGATCTGCAGCATTGGGTCTTGCGACGAGCTGCTCCCTCCTTGGTTCCCACGAGTCATCTGAAGATTGAGATATAGGGGTAAGAGGGAAATTTCTAAGGTTCATGGTTTTTGGGTTTTCAAATCTGAAACTTTGAGTTAGACTCAGGTTTTTCAACTAACTTCATTTTTTTATTCATGCAAGCAAGCACACGATACAACACACACCACAACAATCAAAGGGAAAACAGATCATTTGAAGAACCATTCTACAAGCTAAGATACAGTGAGATCGATACATCTCATGCTACGACAGTGCTCTAGTGCATCTACTCATCGTCGATGAAGTCGGGGTCCTCATCATCAGTGTAGAAGTCCACGGCATCCTCCGCCAGAAAATCATCATCATTGCTGAGGTAAGAATCCATGTCTCCCTGGATGTCTTGACCCCTTCTTCTTCCTTGGCGGCAAGATGAGCTTCCTGCTCCTTGACGGTCTTCTCAAGGTCGGCCACCTTCTTGCGAAGACGGGCGATGGTGTGATCCTTCTTGGCACGCTGGCGGCGAAGAGACTAATGGTCTTGGACAAGCAGTGCGAAAGTCTGGGCCTTCTGGTCGGCAATGGCACGGTTCTGGTTGGCTAACTCTCTAGCATTGTCTAGTTCCTCCTGTCTGTCGTGAAGCAAGAAGTCAAGGTTCTCCACTTGACGCCTCAACTCGGGGTGGCCCGGCATCTCCATTGGCAATCCCATGAAATCACGTCTTGCATAGTGGGCAAAACGGGTTCCTTGGGTCTTGTTGATGCTGAGGGCACATAGACGTGCGAGAGCTTCATGCATTGCTCTGGCTAATCCATCTAGCCAGTTGTTCTCTCTCACGAGAACTGAATTCTTCCAGAAGTTGGTGCTTCAATGCTTCCTCTAAGATCGGCGGTGACGAGCCACTGTAGGTCTCCTCCTGGAGGTCCTGGAAGTTGAGCTCCAAGAAACTCCGGGTGCGGGCGTCCTAGTAACCCTGACAGTGAATCCAGATCCCTCTTGAAGATCAGTTGACCTCCGTTTCCCAACTGGTAAAACTTGCTGAACTGAGTCTCCATCTACAAGTATTAAGGATGAGGAAGTTAGTGAAGTGATCAAGTGTGTCAAATTTTAAGTAGTAGTGTAAGAGTTTTGAGTATCGTGAATTTTTGAGAAAGAATCTACAAAGGTAAGAGAGGAGATAGTTTTTCATAAATACTCACTTTGGTTTTGAAACTAAGTTTTTGTTTGACGTCCATTCTAACTAAGGTCTCCTATGGTCAGGATGGCTCTGATACCCACTTGTCAACACCCGGATTTTTAATCCCAGATGCCCGTTATGCCATACCTCGCAATCCCAGGATTACCATTTTTGCGAGACATAACGGATTGGATATCACAGTACATCAACCATTACAAACCATACATAAGGTATTAGACAAATAAGGATCTCATGATCCAGTCTTAATACAACAAGCAACAGAAATAAAAGATAAGCGTAGCGGTGGGGTCCATCTTCAGGGGCACATGCAATACTGACGAAGGCAGATGGTCCTAGTTATCATAGCCGTCCTGTTGGCCATCATCTTGATAGTCTCCTTCATAGTCTGGCCATGAGAATAGCCTGGGACAAAAGCCATGAGTACTCTTTAAGTACTCACAAACTACCACTAACAAGTAAATATAATTCTAGGTTAAAGGGCTACATCTAAGTTTAACTAAAGAGTTAAGTTTGAAACCTAAGCTGAGTTCTGAAGCAAAGAAAGATAAAATAAAGTTCTAGAATCACTTAAGTTGGGAAGCTATTGTCATAAACATCTGACAAGGAAACAGTATGGCCATTCCAACTGTCCATAACCGCGGACGCGGCTATTCGAATAGTTTGACACTCTGCAGAGGTGGTACACTTTCACCACAAGATTCGATACATCTGTCAGGGATAACCCTGAATCATCATACTTAGTATGCAGATAATCAAACATAACCTTCCCTTTACACACCCTAGTATAAGCACCTCTCCTATGAGCATGGCCACCCAACCATGACCATCAGTCATCTTGGGCACAGCATAGGTGGACATCATGAGAGGTAGCCTCAGCTCAGACCTCTCCCATGAGGGAACTAATATTAATGCATATAAATTTCCATCTAAGCCTTACCCAATTCAGGTAGTGTGGTTGTACGGTAAATTTGGAATGCTATCGCATCCGAATCCAACCATCAGTTTTATAAATGGGTTAAGGCTCATGCCTCAACATTTTCATCATCATCAACCATTTGTGTTTTCTCAAGACATGTCAAAACATCTCAATAGAATGACTCATCATTCCAAGGTTTTCATAATTCATTTTCACCAAGTGTTCCCATCTAAAGTGACTCAAGTTTTTGATCTACTCTAACTACTAAGTTAAGAGTGTTCACTAAGGTGGAAAGGATGGGTTCAATCTCATGCCATATAATGACATCTAAAGTGTTCTAATTAGGTCAAGTTTTATACTTTTTATGCTACTTTCAAACTAAGTAAAGAACTTGGTGTAAACTAAGGGAGTAAATCTTGCAACTAAGACTTGGGGTACTAATAGTAAAAAAGGGAGTGTGATCAAGGCATGCTTAAGGCATCTTTGCTAAACCATCTAGTTTGGTCCTATCTTGCTAAGCACTAAACTTGCAAGTGTTAGCTTGCACTGCTAATGGTGGCTTACCTTGCTTGGTGCAGTGGTTGAAGTTTTCTTCTTCTTCTTCATCTTCTTCTTGGTAGAACTCCTCCTCCTCGAAAGCTTGGTTGATACTATCGTCTATAAATACACAGGGAGTGCACAATCACCAAACAATACTTAACTAGGCTAAATAGCATTCTAAGACACACATTTGATGATCTATTATCATCACAAACATCACAAGTTTAATTCAATAGTTTCCTCCTTTTTATTTTAGAAAAGTAATTTCTACTCATTGAAAAAAAATAACTAAGATTTAATATTCACCACTTAAAATATGGGATCATGTTGACACATGTCATCACCAATTAAGGGTTGGATCAATATTACTTTGGTTTAAGTTCCTTATTTAATGATTTAAAGTGACTAGAAATGCCTATATAGCATTATTAGGGTACTAGTCCAAACTCACTGCATGTAAACCTTAATATTATTACATATTTAGATAGATATGATGAAATGTGATTTTTGAGAGTTGGAATCAACTCAAAAGCTAACTTGGTTGATTTTATAAAAATGTTGCAAGTTGCAAATGCTTCTGTCTTCTTATTTTTATTAGGAGAGATCTATAACTCTAATTGAATTAAATCCAACGGGATTGAATAGATCATCTTAATACCTTCTAGGAAAAATTTGTTTCATGTAATTTGGAGTTGTCAAACTCCTAGAATTGAATTTTAAAATAGTGGACACAAACAAGATTTAACTAAAAAGACACATCCAGATTTGAACGGTTGGGCTAGCGCGGGAAAAGACTTGGGCCGGCCCAGTGGCACTCCACGGCGCGGGGCTCAGCTGACAGGGGGGGTCCCGCTTGTCAGCGGCACTTAACACGTGAAACGGTACGCGCGCTGCGAGCCGTAGGATTAGAAGGCAGATCTACGGCTGAGGGTCGTCGTCGACGACGAACAGGTCGCCGGCGAGCTCGAACCCTAGCGGCTCGGTGGGGGTCTGCTGGGGACGTACCAGGGCTCCAGCGGGGTCGGCGAGGCGGGCAAATGAAGTGGAAGACGACGACGAGGCGAGGCGCGGTTGCGGCGGAGCTTGGGGTGGTCGCAATCAGCGGCGCCCTTCTCCTCCAGAGGCGGCGGCTCGGGCTCCAATTCCAGCGAGGAAGAGCTCGCCTTGCTCCAGCTAGAGGTGGGAGAGACTCAGAGAGGTGAGGGGAGTGGAGTGGTGTGGAGAGAAGAGGCTAGGGAGGGCTCCTTTTATAGGCCCGACGGTGAGACCGAGTGGGATGGGCAGGCGACGGTGGCGACATGGCTACGGCGGGGTAGAGGCATGGCTGCGGGTGGCGATCGACGTGCGGTTCCCTGGCGGCGCTCTAGGCATTGAATGCGGCCGTAGGGCGGTGGCATGCGGTTTGGGCGAGGTGGCGCTCTGAGCGGCAGAGGCGGCGGTGTCCACGGCGAGCGGTGGCTGTGAGGCATTGGGCGGCCAGCGGGGGTGTCTGGGGTGTTCTCTAGGTCGTGGCAGAGCGGCGGGCGCGGGCTGCGGCCAAGGGGCAGTCTGTGCGCGTGGGGACAGAACGCGCTCTGGGGCGGCACTGACATGGTGCGGTGGCACTGGGCTCGGGCTTTCCTCGGTGGTCCACGGTAGGGCTTGGATCGGGCAGGGGACAGAGAGGGGTGGTGAGGTGTGGGCTACCTCCTAGACATGGAGAGAGAGAGGCGGGAGAGGGCTGCTGCGGCGAGTGCACGGTCGGCCGGTGAGAGATGGTTCGGCATGGCTGTGTAGTGCAGCTAGGGGGTAGGGGAGATGCTGGGGTTGGTCTGGTTAGGCTTGAGGGGGACAGAGATGATCAAAGCACTACAGAATTGCTAGACAAAATCAGCCCAAAACAGTATTAGTTAGGCAAAAATGATCTTACTAGCAAGGTGTTTGACAAAATGGCCGAAAGAGAAAAAGTTTTGAATTTTGGTTTGAAAATTTTTGAGTGATCTCCACTAGTGCTAGGTAGTCTCTGGTTGCAAGGGTTTTGAAAGTGGAGCTCAAAAAGATGGGTTTTGAAATAGGGGTGATCTATGCATATGCATTGGATTCAATTTTCAAATGTCATTTAAAATAAGTTAAAGCATGTTTTTAGCAGATCAAAAGGTGGGCCTTGGTACCTCATTATGTGTACTAGCAAGGGGTACAAAGATCAAGAATTGTTTCTGTTAAGAAATGAGTGCTAGGAACACTCTAAGTATTGTAGTGGATTAAAATGGCCAAAATGACCTAAGCAACATTTTCCAAGCATTGGATCACTCAATCATGGCAATTCAAACAACTCCTATTTTAAATGCACACATATATGAATGCTTTCATTTTAAATTTGGAAAAGTTTTTGTTAACCCCATTTTTGGTTGATTTGATCTTGATAAGCTTGGATTGAAGTTTTGGGATGTTACACCCGCGCCCTCCCGAGGCAATGCGCCAAAAACCCCGTGTCCAGCAGCTCTCTCCTTGTGCAGAGACGCTCCCCACCTCCGCGCCCAGCCAACACATGCCTCGCAGCCCTCTCACCACGACCCCCTGCACCTGGCGCACCGTGGGCGCCTCCACTCACGTTTCAAGCACTAGAGCCACCCCATCACACGCCACTGATGACCCACAAGTATAGGGGGTGTATCGTAGTATTTTCGAGGGAAGTGAAACCCAATTTATTAATTCGACACAAGGGGAGCCAAAGAATATTTATAAGCCTTAACAACTGAGTTGTCAATTCAGCTGCACCTGGAAACAATCTTGCTCACAACAGTTTATCAGTAGCAACAGTTTTGTAGTAGGAATAGCAAAGTAACAGCAGTAGTAAAGCAAAGACAGTAGTAACAAAAGCAGTAAACAATGGGATTCGAGTGCGGTAGGCATAGGGATGGATGGACGGGCGTTGCATGGACAAGACAATTCACATAGCAATCAGAACATAGGGCAATTGCAGATAAATAAGATAAAGAACCCAAGTACTAGACAATCCTAGGCATGTGTTCCATATATAGTCATACGTGCTCGCAATGAGAACTTGCACAACATCTTTTGTCCTGCCAGCCCGTTTGCAGCGGGGCCTCTAGGGAACTACTGGCAATTAAGGTGCTCCTTTTAATAGAGCACCGGAGCAAAGCATTAACACTCCGTGAACACATGTGATCCTCACATCAAAGCCATTCCTTTCCGGTTATCCCGATTTCTGTCACTTCGGGGCCATAGGTTCCGGACAATAATGTGTGTATACAACTTGTAGATAAGACCAAGAACAATACTATCATAATGAATCAATAATAAGTTCAAATCTGAAATCATGGCACTCGGGCCCTAGTGACAAGCATTAAGCACAACAAGTCACAACAAATTCATAAAGCACTAATAAAGGATACTAGGCACCATGCCCTAACAATCTGATGCCATTACATGAACGATCTCATCCAATCCCAACCATCCCTATAGCCTACAAGCGGGGGATTACTCACTCATAGATGGGGGAAACATGGATGGTCGATGGAGAAGCTATGGTGATGATGATGGCGATGATGTCCTCCAATTCCCCGTCCCGGTAGGGTGCCAGAACGGAGTTTCTGGTGCTGTTTCGTGGAATCTCGTGGTGGCGGCAAAGCGGAACTCCTTCTGGAAAAACGTCGAACCCCCTGAAGTTTTTAGGTCAGAAGGCTCCTTATAGGCGAAGAGAGAGAGGCCGAGGGGGTGCCTAGGGGGCCTACACCACCCCCTGGCCTGGCCCGCGCCACCAGGTGGTGTGGCCACCCCCTGGCTCTTCTCCGTCTCGTATTCTGGCTCCTGGAGTCTTCGGGTGAAATAGGTTTTTTGGCATATTTTCCGGGATTTTTCCTAATAGTTGATTTTCTGCACAAAAAGTAGACACCAAGGCAATTCTGCTGAAAACAGCGTCAGTCCGCATTAGTTGCATCCAAATCACACAAGTATAGAGGAGAAACAATAGCAAAAGTGTTCGCGAAAGTAGATACGTTTTGGACGTATCAGCCACCCACGCTACTTAGTTCCACACCCACCTCCACATCCCCCTCCAGAGCAGAGGCGAGCTTGCTCGGCCTCTGCTGCCCCTAGCTCTCGCCGCACGGCTGCAAAACCGAAGGAAGAATGGGAGGTTGCCGTCGCAGTTCTCCCTCCCTCCTATGGTTGTACTCACCACCTTTGTTGCCTCACCGTGGCCATCCTAACTGAAAGGATACATATGTCGCCTAAAGGGGTGTGAATAGGCGATTTAAAACTTTTACGAGAGGGGCTGACAAAGGGGGAATTAAACTAGAGCTTACTTTGTCAAGAACAAAACCTCTAATAGCTAGGGTTCACCTATGTGCACCAACAACTTATGCTAAGCAAGACAAGAAACTATGTGATAGCAAGATATAAACTTCAAGAACGAAGGCTATCACAAAGTAAAGTGCATAAGTAAGAGCTCGGGTATAGAGATGACCGAGGCACACAGAGACGACGATGTATTACCGAGTTCCTCCCAACAATGGAGTATGTCTCGTTTGGAGAGGGGGTGGTATCAAACCACCAACGCCACAAAAGGCTTCCACTATATCGGCAACCTTCGAGGTGGAAGCCCGCACCTTTACAACAAGTTTGAAGCACACATCCACAACCTAATTGGAGGCTCCCAAATACAAGCAAGCTGTCAACCAATCAAAGACAAGATTGTAAGAATCAAATCAACCAAAACAAGGCTTAGGGTTTCCAATAAAACCCTAGAGCAAGGGGCCCTCAAGTGAATGAGGGGGAATGAAGATCTCTCTTGGTGAAGCTATAGATCAAGGCCTCCTCCTTCAATTCCCCAAAGATCAGGGACTTTGGGTGGTTGGACACGGTGATCTTGGAGTTTTGGTGGCTCTCAAATGGTGTTCTTCTTTTTCTGGAACGAGCGGCTTGAGGTTGAAGTATTTATAGGCCCACCGATTTCTGACCATTTTCTAACCATTGGAGAAACGTCAGACCGGAGATTTTGGCCTACACACTGGAGACTCCGGTCTACACCGGAGATTCTGGCCCATCTCCGGACCAGCCTCCAGACCAGCATACACATTTACCTAGCCTTTCTGTGAGCCAAGTGGACCGGAGACTCCGGTCCACCCACACCGGAGACTCCGGTCTGAGGCTTGGACCGGAGACTCCGGTCAGTCTCTGGACCTTGCTCCGGACCACCAGCCTGGCTGACCCAGGTAGAAATCTGGAGCCCCCTCTAGGGATTCCTGGGGAAACTCCGGACCACACCGGAGACTCCGGTCAGCACACACTGGAGACTCCGGTCCAAGAACCTGCAGAGGCAAACCTGATAGAAACAACAAAACTATAATGATCATAACATTTGCATCCGGACTCCAAATGACTTGAAACCAATTTTGTTGGAAAGGGGGTGACAAGAGCTACCCAACAAAGTTCATATATTATGATAACACCAAGAGAGAGCGTTTCATATATTATGATGTGAGATGTCTCTCTTGGTGAGAAACCAGAAAAACCTCCAAGATCAAAAACGTAATAGGGTATAAAGGGAAATCCGTTTTTGATGAACTAGAGCTTGTTATGAATTACCACAAGCTCTAGAACCTCACATGGATAAGATCCAAATAACAACCAAGAACGATGATGCCAAGAATACAAAGGTTTGGGCTCTCACCGAAGGATATAATCAAGTTACCCACTCGAGAGCCCCTCTTGATAGAATGGTTATCTATCTAATAAACCAGTCTCTCCAACACGAGACCTGGTGACAAGGAAGCGCTATCAAAAACATACCTTTGCCTTGTGCATATTCCACTTGAGCTTGATGATGACGATCTTCTCCACCTCAAGATGGAACACCTTTCTTGATTGCGCTAGCTTGGTGAAGACTTGAAAATTGCTCCCCATACTCCACTATGGTAGAGATTCTCTTTTGGGCATACCATCTTCCCATATCCATGATCACCATAGGATGGCAAACTTCAAGCAAATGTTCTCTTTGAGATGGCTTATCTTGAACTTGCACATCATTTCTTCTTTCTTCATTATGTTTGGGTCTTAAAGGCACATAAGAGATATCACTCCAACTTTAGTCTTCAAGACACACTTCCTATAGGCTCAACTCTCACTTGACCAATCTCCGGATCACTCATTGAAACCTTGGTCGACACTTAATCTTCTTCACTGTCTTCTTCTCCCAACCTTGAAGCCAACATATGGTTCGAGCATTTCCTATGGACAGATCCTACAAGTAAAACTCAATGCAAACATAAGTCCATAAAGATTGTCATTAATTACCAAAACCACACATGGGGGCAGCCATGCACTTTCAATCTCCCCCATTTTGGTAATTGATGACAATCCCTTTGAGAGGGTTTATAAAAGAATTAACCAAACAAAACATTGTTCTAACATCAAATACAACACAATTATGTGATGTTAGTACAACCACAATATAGAGAAAACTCCCCCACAATCTATGCACGTGTGGATGAACTTGAATTTCATAGCATATATCGCCAACCATTACCAGTGGTGGAGTTTTCTCTAGATATTCAAGATGCCATGCAACACACTAAGATGCAAAGCACACGAGGCAAGTGGTTAAGTACAAAACTCACAACACACAACCAAATGCCCTAAAACCCTCTAAACTTCTCCCCCATTGGCATCGATTGCCGAAATGGGTGTAAAACTTTAGAAGGCCAATTTAGTGAGAGTTCCTCCATATGGCGTGCATTTCTCATAATATGAGTGGAATCAAGTGCACGTATCCAATGATGAATACCATGAGGAAATCAAACTAAACTGAGGATCCAAAGATTGCAAAGAAATAAAATGGTGAAGAAGCATCAACAAATGAAGAAAGCAATCAAAAGATCCAACGAAGCACTTCACAAAAGGAAGATACCAAAAGGACGATAGATATTATGATAAGGTTGAAAAGTGATCGATCTAAATAATATGAGGAGACTCCCCAAGGGTTGTGCACAAATTATAATTTGCGTTTGAATACAATATGCAAAAACAGGGCATCCTCATTCCCTCTATATCATTTAAACCATGACCATGAGAAAGAGATAGGATATTATGATTAGAGCAAATGAGTATTTAGATGAAAATAGAAAGCTCCCCAAGGTTCATGCACAACAAAGCACAGAATTATGGAATCCAAACTCCCCATAATCAAAAAAACACCAAACAAGAACAAGAAAGCAAATGCATGTTCTTAGGTAAATTAGGAAAGCTCCCCGAGGTTTATGCACCAAATATAATAATTGCTTTGAATGCAAAGTGCATAAACATGGTATCCTTGCTCCCCCAGACATACATAACAACACAATGGTATGAGAGATCAATTTTCTTAACACCAATGAGTGCCAAAAGATGCAAATGAAAAGGTCAAGCACTCAAAGAAAAATGTTTGGAGCCACCAAATAATAAAAAGGAGCACAAGGTGTAGACTCCAAAGCAAAAGGATATCAACCAGAGAGTTAGCCATAGTCATGTGTATAAGTTTCTAGGTAGACAACAATCACCAAGATAACATCCACAAAGAACCATGTACGCACAAAATGGTTACTCAAGAATGAACAAGATATCCAAATGAAAGTCATAGATAATGCCAATAAGATTTTTTGCTAGAAAGCATGGCCAAAGGCTCAAATTTATCTTATTTAACATTAATGACCTTAAAACACCAATAAATACACCACAACTATTACAAGGGAACAAGAGATAGTTGGAATGCATTGGGAGAGGCAACAAGTATTATAAAGAACAAATAAATCTTGCAAATTCATCCATGTAGTACATGAGAGAAATTGAGGAAATGATTGGCAATAGAAATGCTAGATTCGCATAAGTGGGATTGGTGAATCATAAACATGATTTTTATATACTCCCCAAAATATGCATTCATCTCAACTTACTCATACCACAATAAGGATGATACAGTAAACTTCTTGAAAGAACCACAATAGAGGCAACTGAAGGAAATCATGCCATGATGCAACCACAAAGGTTGGATGCAAGAAAAGTATGCGTGAGATGGATACTTGTTACTGAGATACCATTGGTAGGATGTAGTAGATATGAGTTTGTTGATCATCCTAGCTTGCCTCCAATTATAATTAGTCACCACATATTATATTATTGAGACAAGCCTCCAATGTATCTCCACTGTAGCTAAAACAACATTAAGTACACTATGGTCCCCAAACAAACTGGGTCCAAAGTAGTTAGTGCAACTACAATAGATAGGAGACACTCCACATAAATATGTGCATATTCATATGAAGTTGAATTTCATGCACATCTTAGCAAAAATCGGATTTGGTGGAGTTTCCCCTATATATTGGATCAAAGAAAGCAAGCATACCATAATATATATATTTAGTGAATATGCATGCACAAGACTTTCAAGAACCAAAAGGAGATATAGTTTGAACAAAACACCAAGAAAACCAAGAAGGCACACCAAAGTGTGACGTGACTAACGGTTGTCCAAATTATATCAAGAACCAAATCGACACATGGTAGACCCCAAATAACAACCAAGAACGATGATGCCAAGAATACAAAGGTTTGGGCTCTCGCTGAAGGATATAATCAAGTTACCCACTTGAGATCCCATCTTGATAGAACGGTTATCTATATAATAAACCAGTCTCTCCAACACGAGACCTGGTGACAAGGAAACCCTATCAAAAACATACCTTTGCCTTGCGCATATTCCACTTGAGCTTGATGATGATGATCTTCTCCACCTCAATATGGAACACATTTCTTGATTGCGCTAGCTTGGTGAAGAATTGCAAATTGCTCCCCATACTCCACTATGGTAGAGATTCTCTTTTGGGCATACCATCTTCCCATATCCATGATCGACATAGGATGGCAAGCTTCAAGCAAATGATCCTTTCGAGATGGCTCATCTTGAACTTGCACATCATTTCTTCTTTCTTTGTTATGTTGGTGTCTTGAAGGCACATAAGAGATATCACTCCAACTTTAGTCTTCAAGACACACTTGCTATAGGCTCAACTCTCACTCTCCAGATCACTCATTGAAACCTTGGTCAACACTTAATCTTTTTCACTTTCTTCTTCTCCCAACCTTGAAGCCAATATATGGTTCGAGCATTTCCTATGGACAAATCCTACAAGTAAAACTCAACGCAAACATAAGTCCATAAAGATTGTCATTAATTACCAAAACCACACATGGGGGCACACATGCACTTTCACTAACCCCTCCTCCGTTTGACAAGGAACCGCCCGAAGTTTGCTATCGAGGAGCCTGTAGTCACCGCCGCCATGAGCATGTCCGCGACTGCAACTGAAGCCGAAGCCCTTGCTTCCGCATCTCTTGCACACTGCCGTCACCTGCCGCGTCGAACCCCACCACCGCCGTCCTTTCTCCACCCCTAGGTGAGCCGCCATGCCCCTTTTCCTACCACAACTAGGGTTTTTCCATCGGCATCTGATGGCTGCGAAATACCACCTCTTTTAGCCATATAAAATGAGCCATTTATCTCTCATACCACCTCTTTTAGCCATATAAAATGACTTCTAGTTCTCATTTACTTTCATATGAGCTTTGCACATTTAGTAGTTTAGGTAGAATTTTATCACTTTCCTTGTCTATGACATGTGTGTAGGTGTTGATGATGATTATGGATAAAACAAAGGCAAAAGGAATAGAGAGAGCATAGTATGGAAGATCTGCAGGGACCAGACTTAGCCATTTGGGTGTTGGAAAAAGTGAATTTTTTTAAATTCTCGAAATAAATATCCAAGACTAGTGGATTTTAGCCATCATTGATACGAATCCAACGAGCCTAAGAACACCCAAATCAGAGTTCGTATGAAGAAACGACGACCAAAACACTACGGAACCTGAAGATTTGACGAGCAACTATACGGCGGGAAGCATTTTTCCGGTCATATAGTTCCCGCCGTATAGTTGCGAAAAAGATCGCAAACAACGGGATTTTTCCCCAGAGTAGCTTCATAACCTTCCCTAAGTCATATGACGGTATTGGGGGAACCCTAGCGCACCCCCAAGGCCTATATAAAGGAGAGAGGACCCAAGAGAGAGCCATGAAGCCATATCCTCCACCACGGCAGAGCCCTGCCAACGTGCCACCGCCATAGCTGCCTCCAATCAGATCTACACCATCACCATCACACAAGAGGAGAAGGGACTAGGATATTGAAGGCCTCCACATCGATCTATATCTTCATCTTCATCAACAACATCTCCATCACCGATCCCCTTTGGTTACTTGTTGTAATTCTAGATTGAATCTTGGATTTGCACTTATCTTCAATTGTATCATCATACTTCATCCATATTCTATCCATGATGTTGATTGCCTTCATGTGTGAGTAGTTTCCTTTGTTCTTGTGGAGATGGAGAAACCCTAGTATAAGATTGAATTGAGATAAAGATTATTATATGATATTGTTCATTATGTGTCTGTGTTAGATTTCCTTCATCTTGATGTTGGATGAAGCGCGCCACACAATATTTGCCTCAGTGAGGACTAGATGGGGGGAACTATTTTTGGTAGACAGAGGGATGATAGCACTTACGGTGACTACAAAGCTATTGTCATTCCTTACGTATCAACTTGGGAAACGAGGAGAACCCACGGAATCTAGTCCATGCCATGGGATACATCCTACGGGGTAAAGTCCCTTAATAGCGCAGTAATTCGATTGATATCGATTGTTGACTATTGTGGTTATGATGGATTATGTGTGCAGTGGTTGCTGCCTATTCGTCCATATATGGAGCTCCTCCCACACATATCATAAATGGTCTTATTCATTATAATAATTTTGATCACTCTTTCTAATTACTAGCGGTGGGTCTACTACTCACTAAGAACTCTTTTCATCATCTTACAGACTTTCGTAATCATACTTGCATGCTCTTGTTTACTTACAGCTTTAGTCTACTTATTGTTCTCTTATTTGAAAACCCAAAAATTTCTTTTACACAAAACTCGCATTTTATCTTGTTACTTAGAATGTTATTTAGCATTACTATTTCAGTATTTAGTTCAAATAGTTATTAGACTTCAGAATCCTGGTCCCTGTGGGATCGATATCTTTATTTCGAAACTAGCTACAAATGGTCTATGCACTTGTAGTCATCAGCATCTCCTCCCCATGAGGACGGACGCGCCAGGACCGTCTGATGCGCCTCTAATCCGACGGCCCAGAAACCCCCATACCCCTTCGCGTCGCCCAATCACTGACGCACAGGGCCCCCGCCGGGGTTTGAATTCCCCTGGTTCCCACGCAGGCCCCCTCGTAAATGGGCCGGCCCATCCCTCTGCTTGGGTCACGACCCAGGCCACAACAACCCCTCTATTTTCTTTTTCTGTTAATTAAATTTCCCAGAATTTGTGTTGTATCTTTAAATCCACCAAAAATTCCATGATTAACCTTTCGGCTTGATTCAAATTTTGTGTGTTAGCTTAGGTATTTATCTAACGCATGGCACTAACAGCTTGGCAAAATAACGCCCGTAGAATTACTGGGAATTTTAGTGGTAAAATAATACTGTTTATATTATTAATTGCTTAGTTTTGTCTTTTTGAAACGAAAAAATGTGAAACCACTTCCCATGCCTTGTACATGATCATGCATGTCCAATAAAATTGGAATCACACAGTTTGGACCTGTTTAGCTCATGTTTTTAATTTCACAAGTTTGGGACATAAGCTTTTTCTTTTATTTCTAGAAGCTTCTGTGGACCTCCTTTTGAGGTGAGACCAACTCCTGGGGTTGTGCCTATGCTAGTATTACTTGTTCCTAGAAGGGTGTAATTTTTGGTACAATATATCTGTCCTGAGAATTATTTTGCCACTTCTCTATTTCCGGTATAATAATTGTTAAAAATTAACCTTGATAGCTAAAAATATAATTCCATTGGGGTTGGATTGGTATTTCCAGTACCTTCCCAGTGGTATAAAATTTGGTCACTATACACTTACAGAACTTGGTCGAGTCACCTGTTTGCTTGATTAACTAGTGTTCACTATTAAAACCACCCTAATTTATCGGTTTAAACTTTTTTGCTTGATTCCCATGGCATTAGTTTGGTGTGATCAGTAGCTTCAGGTGTGTGGATTTGCTTGCTGGATTTACCTGAATTGTACTGTTTGCTATGTTTGCCTTGTGGTTGATGTATGGTGTTGTTGTTTGTTCTTTCTTCTTTTGCAACGATAGAAATGAACGCGGACGAGTATGAGGATGGTGATTGGGAGGATTTTGAAGAGGAAGAACGAGGAAGAAAAGTTGCCAACCAAGGCAAGCCACCTACATGCTCATGAGACTTGTCCTATCTTTTACTTTATGCATATCTTGTTTTAACTACTTTCGCAAACGCATTATTGTACTCTCACTAGTGAGAATGGGCCTTTAGTCCTAGCCCGTAAGAGCCTTTAGTCCCGGTTGTGGTACCGGGACTAGAGAGGCGAGACTAAAGGCCCACCCACTAGTCCCGGGCCACTTACCAGCCGGGACCAATGGGCATCCACGTGGTAGTCTCTGCGGGCGCGGGGTGCCCCCCATTAGTCCTGGTTCGTATTACGAACCGGGACAAATGGTTCTTTGCCACGGCAGAATTTTAGGCACTTTCTCTGCCGCGGCAGAGAATTCAATTTGTATCTTTTTTTCATTTCAAAATAGTTTTCTACGCTACCACATACCGTACATGTTTGTGCATACATAAGATAACTTCTCTTAAGATCGAGCATTCAAATATATACATGATAATTACACATGGAGATCACAATTATCGGGACTAGAGCCTGTCTATTCAATTATACGGTCGGGGATCATCGACGCCTATTCACACTAAATTCTCCGGCGTCATCTATCATCTCGTTCATCAAGAATCCTGCTAGTTCTTCAGCAATTACTACTACGCATTGCTCTGGTAGGAGCTGATCCCGCATTTTCTCGAACTATATAAGAAAAGGGGATCAATATGAATATCAATCATGATAACAAAAAGTGACGGTAATAAAATAATGTTGTGAATGTATTGCTTACATCGACTCTATAATTATTCAGCTCACTGGTAAATGTGCGAATGAACTCGCAAATGTAGAATCCATATAGATTCGTTTCCGGTGGCTGCGTCACGCACTTTACGAGAATAGAATTCAATCAAAATAATAATCTAGCATCATAATTTTATTGAAACTAGAAGTAAAGAGATATGCGTACTACTTACGTAGACTGGCTTAAACGTCATCTTCTCACTAAAGTCATCCGTAACCGCACTCTTGAACTGGTTCCAAACCCTGCCCAGTAAAGAAAATGAATGAGTTATTTATTATGTGATATCTCAGGAAATCAATGAAAGAGACCAATGTAGCGCGAAAATTACCTCTGGAGCATGTCCTGCATGTCCCTAAACATTTCCAGGGGTCTCTTTAATGGGTCTATGACTTCAACTCTTCCCTTATCAAGTTGAATGTCTAGCAGAATCGAGTGGAAACTGCACACCTTTATATATACATCAGTAACTGATACATTGCAAATGTATCTATAATTTTTGATGTTCCATGCTTGGTTTTATCCACTTTCTTGTGTTTTATTCCAACTTTGGAGTACTTTTCATATGATTTCTTGGACTAACCTATTAACAAGAGCCACAGTGCCAGCTGCCTGTTTTCTGCTGTTTTTGGTTCCAGGAAAGTCAGAAAATGAATATTCTCGGAATTGGATGTGACAAAAGCCAAAGTGCCTATTTTTCCGGATGTCATCAAGTGCCAGAATACAAGACGGAGAGGGGCCAGAGGGCTGCCACACCACCTGGCCGTGCGGCCAGGCCTGGCCCGCGCCAGGGGGTGGTGTGGCCAGCCCAGGCACCCCCTCGGCCTCCCCTTCTGCCTATATATTGCCCTCGGGACGAAAACCCTAAGGACCCGATCAAAATTCCACGAACGAGTCTGTAGCCGCCATCATCTATATCCCTAGATCGGGAGGGATCTGAAGCTCTTCCCGGCACCCTGCCGGAGAGGGGAATTCACCCTGGAGGCCTTCTTCATCACCATGCAAGCCTCCAGTGTGATGCATGAGTAGTTCATCCTTGGACTACGGATCCATGTAGTAGCTAGATGGCTGGTTCTCCTCCTTTGTGCTTTCATGTTTAGATCTTGTGAGCTCTGTTAATGATCAAGATCATCTATTTGTAATTCTGCATGTTGTGTTTGCAGGGATCCAATGGATATTGAGATGCTATTTCAGATTGATTATTGATTCTATCATGTCTTTGTTATTTGAGATCCTGCATGCTTTCCGTTGTTAGTAGCTGTCTTGGCCAAGTAGATGCTAGAAACTCCAAGAGTTAGTATTTATGCTCGATAGTGGGTTCATGCCTCTGGTAATCTGGGGAAGTGATAGAAATCTCTAAGGTACTAGATGTGCTGTTGCTACTAGGGATAAAACAACAATCCTTTGTTCATAGAACAATCGTATTGTTTACTTTATATGCAGTTCGTAAAGAAATAATTTGTTGCTTGCAACTTAATACTAGAGGGGGTTCGGATGATAACCTAAAGGTGGATTATTGGTCATAGATAAAGTTGGATGGTGGTCTATGTATTATGTTCTAATGCCCAATCAAGTCTCAAAGGAATCAAGATGATTAGTATATGCATGTATTGGTTTCTCGGTATTTTTCAATTGCCCCGCTGTAATTTGTTCACCCAGCATGTTATCTATCTTAAGGAGAGCCACCTCTAGTGAACTATGGATCCCGGTCCTTTTTCTTTTACATACAATCTACAATCTTTTACTTCTTTGTGTTTACTTTCCGCAAACTTTTACTTCTTTCCATTCGATACGTTTAATCCTTTGTTTTTCCGCAAAACACGATGAGATTGACAACCTCATCGCAAGTTGGGGACAAAGTTCTGTGGTTGTGTTGTGCAGGTCTCCACGTTGCTACTAGCACCGGTAGTGCGCCCTGCCAAAGCTCAACTAGTAACATCTTTGGGGTGTTTCCTTGCTCCTACTGGTTCGATTAAACCTTGGTTTCATAACTGAGGGAAACTTGCTGCTGTGCTCATCATACCTTCCTCTTGGGGTTCCCAACGAGCTCTACATCAACCACGCACCAAGCACTTTTCTGGGCGCCGTGCATTGAGCCAACAAGCAATTTTCTAGCACCGTTGCCGGGAAGTCAAGGACATCTTCACAAGGGGAGTCCCTCATAACCAATCTCTTTACTTTGTTGTTTTTGTTTTGCTTAGTTTCTTTTTGCTATGTTTGCTTGTTTTGTTCATCAAAAACACAAAAAAATAGTTTTACTTGTTTGCTTTCTTATTTGAAAACCCCCCAAAAAATGACTACTCTTGAAAACACTAAGTTGTGTGAATTCACGAGCACCAACAACAATGATTTTATGAGCACACATATTGCTCCACCTGTGGCTGAAAATACGTTCTTTGAGATAAAACCTGCTTTGCTCAATCTTGTTATGAGAGAACAATTTTCTGGTATTGGTAATGAAGATGCTGCTTCCCATCTAAATAACTTTGTTGATTGTGAGATGCAAAAGCATAGGGATATAGATGGAGATATTATTAAGCTGAAATTGTTTCCTTTCTCTTTTTGAGAGGAAAAGCTAAAGAATGGTTGAATTCCTTAACTAGGAATAATATTGATTCTTGGACTAAGTGCAAAGATGCTTTTATTGGAAAATACTATCCTCCTTCTAAGATTATATCCATGAGAAGTGAAATAATGAAGTTTAAACAACTTGATAATGAGCATGTTTCTCAAGCTTGGGAAAGAATGAAATCATTGGTAAAGAATTGTCCCACTCATGGACTGACTGCTTGGATGATCATCCAAACTTTTTATGCAGGATTGAACTATTCTTCAAGGAACCTATTGGATTCTGCTGCTGGCGGTACCTTTATGACCATCACTTTGGGTGCTGCAACAAAACTTTTGGACAATATGATGGTTAATTATTCTGAATGGCATACTGAGAGAGCTCCACAAGGTAAAAAGGTAAATTCTGTTGAGGAAACCTTCTCCTTGAGTGATAAGATTGATATTATTATGGCTATGCTTGTTAATGGGAAAGCCCATATTGATCCAAATAATGTTCCTTTAGCCTCTTGGGTTGCTCAAGAAGAGCAAGTTGATGTGAACTTCATAAGAAATAATAACTTTGGTAATATTGGTTATAGGAACAATTTTGGTAACAACAATTATAAGCCATATCCTCCCAACAATGGTAATGCTTATGGAAATTCTCACAACAATAATAGGAGTGCTCCCTCTGAACTTGAAGTTATGCTTAAAGAGTTTATTAGTAAACAAACTGCTTCCAATAAAACTATTGAGGAAAAACTCTCTAATGGTGAAAGAAATATAGCATCTCTGGCTAAAGCTCAATCTTCTTTGAATAAAATGGCTGCTAAACCTGAAACTAATGAGAATCCCTTTGCAGCTACTAATTCTATACAAGTAAGAATTGATGAAAATGTTAGACTATTAGCTAAATTACATGCTAAGTGGGAAAGAGAAGATGAAATTTCTAGGAACATTAGTGTTTCTACTATTACCACCACTAATGTTGAGGCTAGTAATAGTTCTACTACTTTAGATGATAAATTTGATTTTGATCTTGATGGTTGCAACATCTCTGAAGTTATTAAGTTCATACAAAAGCTTGCTAAAAGTCCTAATGCTAGTGCTATGAACATGGCTTTTACAAAACACATTACTGATGCTCTCATAAAGATTAAAGAAGAAAATATGAAACATAAAGCTTATATTCCTATAAAACAAGAAGATGGTTGGCAACCCATCATTAATATGAAAGTGAATGACTTTGATTTCAAAGCTTTGTGTGAACTTGATAGTAGTGTTTCTATTATGCCTAGAAGGATTTATGATATGCTTGATTTGCCTCCTCCTGAAGATTGTTATTTGAATGTCCCACTTGATGATAATGTTAAAAATAAACTCATGGGGAGTCTTAATGATGTTCTTATTATGGTTAACAATTCCTATGTCCCCATTGATTTCTATGTTTTGGATGTTGAATACAATGCTTCTTATCCTATTACTTTGGGAAGACCTTTTCTTAGAACTATTGGTGCCATCATTGATATGAAAGAAGGCACCATTAAATATCAACTCCCACTCAAGAAAGGTATATAACACTTCCCTGAAAAGAGAGAAAAGATTTCTTTTGCTTCTCCTATGAAAACAAAATTTGGTCTTAATACTTCTTCATTTGAGAACACTTGATTCTTTCTTTTCTTCTTATGCCTAACTTAAAGGCGTTAAAGAAAAGTACTTATTGGGAGATAACCCAAAAGTTTTAGATGAGTCTTGGAAGTTATTACCTCTGTAATAACCGCTTATTATCCTTTTTATTTTGCCTTTTGTGCCAAGAGAAACCTCTAATGAGAGAGAAGTAATGATTGGAAAAGTTGCTGTCCCGAAACAGATTTATGTGCTTCACCGTAAAATTTCGTGTAAAATCTATAAACGTATTTTTGAGGCGTGAATTTTTGTGCTTCTGCCCCAGGTTGTTATCTCACTTTCGTTAGTTCAATACTTTGTGATTTGAGCAATAGAAGGTCTTCGAAAAAATTCGTCTTTACCTGCTGGTCTGTTTTGACAGATTTCTGCCATTTTTCTGCATTTGCTTCTTGTTGGTTTCTTCTTGAGTTCTTTTGGGGAATTGAGATTTTTGAGGGAATTGCTACAGTAGCTAGTGTTCTAATGGAAGTTTATTTGGTGTTAGAACTGAACCTTAATACTTATTTATCTTAAGTGTACTAATGTTGCTAATGAGATTGTGTGAAGTTTTGTATGAAGGAAAAATTTCAGGTGTATGGAAGGAATGAGTAATGCGATGAAGGATGGACTAAAGCTCAAGCTTGGGGATGCCACGCGTATCACCCCAAGAAATATCCAAGAAGTACAAGCGTCAAAGCTTGGGGATGCCCAAGGCATCCCCTTCTTCATCAATAAAAATCCCAGGTTTCTTCCAAACGCTTCATTTTTATTGTTTCATGCACAGTTGTGTTTTTCTTGGAGCGTCTTATTTTTCGTTTTTGTTTTGGTTTTCGTTTGCTTTGGTTTTCTTAGTTTTATGAATAAATTGGTTGGACCCTCTCTTTCATACATTGGTTTGCAAATAGTTTGGTTTGGTTTGGAAAAGAGTAGGAAAGTTCATGCTTATGTGGTAAAAAGAGCTCGTTTTGACTGTGGCATATGCTTTGTCATGCCATGCTTGATATTGTTTTGGCTTTATGCTTAGTATTCTTTGCTGTAGCATGACTTGTTATAAACAATTGAGATTGCTTAATGTTCCTTGGATGAATCATGCGTTGTTTTAGCATATTAAAGCATAGTGTAGTTGTATTCTCCTTTGATGCTTTATTTGGGTTGACTTGGCGCATGCTCACACCATGTTATGACTATCCAAAGTCACCATAGCCTTGATGATCCTTTAGTTTTCAACTTGTAGTATCACTTTATGCTTTGATCAATGATGTTTTGTCACTCTGCATGATTATGGCCATTATTGCTCTCTTAGTTTGTCGCTCCCAGTCTTTTGCTAGCGTCCACAACAAAGTATGAGTTCCACTCATGCATCCAACTCCCTAAACCAAGTTATTCCAAAGAGTCCACCATACCTACCTACTAGCTTATGCTATTCCAAGTATATTCATGCTTTTGTTTACCTTCCAAATTAAACTTGTTATGAGAAAACTAGAGATTAAAGCTCTCACGAACTTGATGGCACACTTTATTTTACTTGCCCTTAATAAACTTGAACCATTGTGTCTTCTATGTTGTATATGCTTGCACTTATTTGTCGGGAATTAGCAGAGCCATGCTTTCATGGGGAACGCTTTCAACATTGCACTTGGTACTTGTACCTAGTTGATATCATGCTCTATTGTACATGGATGTCGTCGGTGTGAAATGAAAGGGGAGCTTGTAAGTCCATGGAGTTATGTATATGTGTTAGATAAACGCCTGGGCCGCTGGTCTAATCCATGCTGACATGGTCGAAACCTACAGCGTAACCATAATGAGCTGTCTATGAAGCATTCTTCTTATAAAAAAAGAGTCCTATATTGAGAAAAAAGAGAAAAAGAGAAAAAAAGATACTATGAAAAGAAGAAAGAGAGAAAAAAGCACCATATTCCCATGGTAAATAAGAAGAATGCTGAGATGCTCGCTGTCTGCTTGCCTTGTCATTTTGATATGGGGATTCTTCCGTATCATCGGGCAAGGGGTACCCCGTTGGCGGTTCTCTATGATACACATATACTTACAATGAAAAGAACTTACCAGTGACTAAACTTGAGTAGCTTGAGGAGCGGCCCTTGTATACAAGGGACATGAGATTTCTGACTTATACTTTGTCAAGCATGTATACCATAGTTTGTTCACTTTAACCTTAATCACTTCAAGATGCTTATGATAGGGGCAATGAGAGCTAAAAGCTATAAGTACCATAATTTTTGGAAGCTCTTTATGAGACTTGAATCCATACTTCCTTTTACAAAGGCCTTTCTTCCACCATTATATTGAGTCTCCACCTTCTATCTTTATGCACCTAGTTTGATAGCATAGTGGCCATTCTTAGTTCTATGTGCATTGTCCCAAGACTAGTTGATTGATGCATAACTTGTTATTGCTTGTTTTAAACTATTGTATCTAGTCACTCTTATGAACTTTGAAGGTATCCTATGCAATTATATTTTCTACTCTATTGAGGGACAAGCTGAATACTATTATGCCATATTTTCTTTATGTGAAACAAACAAACGTCTTGCAAAGAATTGTTATTCATGAATCTTTTGTTTGTGCCTTTTCATGTTGCATCATAGTTTCTTTGTCTTATTGCTAGAACTTTGACTCTCATGCTATGATTGAAGTACTATGATCCCAGCTTTGAATGTTTTGAAAATACTTTGATCAAGTCTTTGATGGTGCATGTCACCTCAAAAATTATTCTTTCTTTTTATCACTTACCTACTCGAGGACGAGCAGGAGTTAAGCTTGGGGATGTTGATACATTGCAAATGTATCTATAATTTTTGATGTTCCATGCTTGGTTTTATCCACTTTCTTGTGTTTTGTTCCAACTTTGGAGTACTTTTCATATGATTTCTTGGACTAACCTATTAAAAAGAGCCACAGTGCCAGCTGCCTGTTTTCTACTGTTTTTGGTTCCAGGAAAGTCAGAAAATGAATATTCTCGGAATTGGACGGGACAAAAGCCAAAGTGTCTATTTTTCCGGATGTCATCAAGTGCCAGAATACGAGACGGAGAGGGGCCAGAGGGCTGCCACACCACCTGGCCGCGCGGCCAGGCCTGGCCCGCGCCAGGGGGTGGTGTGGCCAGCCTAGGCACCCCCTCGGCCTCTCCTTCCGCCTATATATTGCCCTCGGGACGAAAACCCTAAGGACCCGATCAAAATTCCACGAAAAAGTCTGTAGCCGCCGTCATCTATATCCCTAGATCGGGAGGGATCTGAAGCTCTTCCCGGCACCCTGCCGGAGAGGGGAATTCACCCCGGAGGCCTTCTTCATCACCATGCAAGCCTCCGGTGTGATGCGTGAGTAGTTCATCCTTGGACTACAGATCCATGTAGTAGTTAGATGGCTGGTTCTCCTCCTTTGTGCTTTCATGTTTAGATCTTGTGAGCTCTGTTAATGATCAAGATCATCTATTTGTAATTCTGCATGTTGTGTTTGCAGGGATCCGATGGATATTGAGATGCTATTTCAGATTGATTATTGATTCTATCATGTCTTTGTTATTTGAGATCTTGCATGCTTTCCGTTGTTAGTAGCTATCTTGGCCAAGTAGATGCTAGCAACTCCAAGAGTTAGTATTTATGCTCGATAGTGGGTTCATGCCTCTGGTAATCTGGGGAAGTGATAGAAATCTCTAAGGTACTAGATGTGCTGTTGCTACTAGGGAGAAAACAAAAATCCTTTGTTCATAGAACAATCGTATTGTTTACTTTACACGCAGTTCGTAAAGCAATAATCTGTTGCTTGCAACTTAATACTGGAGGGGGTTCGGATGATAACCTGAAGGTGGATTATTGGTCATAGATGCAGTTGGATGGCGGTCTATGTATTATGTTGTAATGCCCAATCAAGTCTCAAAGGAGTCAAGATGATTAGTATATGCATGTATTGCTTTCTCGGTGTTTTTCAATTGCCCCGCTATAATTTTTTCACCCAGGATGTTATCTATCTTAAGGAGAGCCACCTCTAGTGAACTATGGATCCCGATCCTTTTTCTTTTACATACAATCTACAATATTTTACTTCTTTGTGTTTACTTTCCGCAAACTTTTACTTCTTTCCATTCGATACGTTTAATCCTTTGTTTTCCGCAAAACACGGTGAGATTGACAACCTCATCGCAAGTTGGGGACAACATTCTGTGGTTGTGTTGTGCAGGTCTCCATGTTGCTACTAGCACCGGTAGTGCGCCCTGCCAAAGCTCAGCTAGTAACACCTTTGGGTTGTTTCCTTGCTCCTACTGGTTCGATTAAACCTTGGTTTCATAACTGAAGGAAACTTGTTGCTGTGCTCATCATACCTTCCTCTTGGGGTTCCCAACGAGCTCTACATCAACCACGCACCAAGCACTTTTCTGGGCGCCGTGCATTGAGCCATCAGTAACTCATTAATTACACTTAACATCGAGTAAGCAAAAGTGAATGTGTATAACAGAGTTAGACCGTCACACGAAATTGTAAGGAAACAGTATGTGGTGACAGAAATTTTGCTCCGTTAGAAACCTTAGAAGGTTTTCCTGCGTCTCCTCGGGTTTATCCATAAGCGTCTTTATATGTATTTTATCTGGGTCAATGAACCCAACACTAAAGATTGACCTTCTTTTACATTCCATGATCTTCATTCTGCATAATAATAGAGTACAAAAGGATATAATTAGGATAATTACATGCAATGAACTGAACAACTGAAAAAATGAACAACTTATATATAGACAATGAATTCAACAACTTACAGACAGTAGCAACTCATGATAGATTTGTCGAGGGCGTCGAAAGCGTATAACTGGAAGAGTTCTGGAAACTCAACATGGACCTCTTCTTCTCGGAAGTAGTAGTCATGTGGGATTTTCGCCACGATCATTATTCTATCCTCCTTTGTGGCTTTCAAGTACCAGTTATGTAAACTCCGCATTTGTGTTGGCAGTTGTTGGAACTGCTCAAAGCTGACCAGGGGCTTCCTTGGGACATATGTAGGGACTACCTGAGCCTTGGGTAACTTGTCGTCCTTGGGACCTAGCTATTCCTCAACAGTCACATTCATAGAGGCCGCAAGCTTCACAGCTTCTTCCATATTCTGTTGGGGAATGTCATCGGATACCACCTTGAGGGGTGGGGTCGATTTTTTGGCCTGTTCCTCGAGCTGGGGGACGTCCTTTCTTTTCTCGGTTGCACTTTGACTTGATGATTTGCTCCCGCTTTCACTTCTTGATTTGCTCTTCTTCACTTCCTTCTGAAGTGCGCGTAGATAGTCATCTGGCTTATGGTGCAAGTCATATTGCGATTTTGTGTTCAGAAAAGAAAGTGCATACGCTTTTTGCTTCTCGGTGTATATCGGGGCGGGCTCAGGTTTCTTCTTTTGAAGTTGCGCAACACATTCGGCCTTTACAATCATGTCATTTTCCTCGTTAGTACGATCGTGAGGTCTGATGGGAAGATTCTTATGAGGTACTCTTGGGAGGGGCGACATTTGTCGTTCTGGGCTGCTGCGTCGTTTAGTCCTTATCGACGGAGCACGCTTCCGCTTTTTGTCCTTAGCGGGCGGCGAAGGCGGCTGACCCTGGGGTAGAGATCGAGATGGACTCACGCTATGGTGGTCGTAGTCATGGGATGGGCTTCTTGGAGGTGATGTAGGTGAAGGTGACATGCGACGACTCGGAGGCGCTGAGCCTGGAAGCTTGATGGTGTTCTTGTCCCATAGAATGATGCCACCCAATACTTCTCCGAGTGTCCTCTCACCTTCAGGTCCAGGGATGTCAAGCTCCATTAAGTCCCACCCCGTTGCGATTTCATCCACCCCAACTTTAGCATAGCCAGCTGGAATCTCACGGCCATGCCAGCGTGTGTCAGGTGGACAAGGTAAAGCACATCCTACCGCCACCTTGATGGATAGGTTCTTCACCTTCTAATGGAGCTCACAAGATGCCTGCTCCTTGATTCCATCCACGGGGTAGCCGGGACGGCCATCTACCATTTGTGCATCGTCAGACGGGACCTCTGATTCAGCCACGCTGCTTCTCCGCTGAGATGGAACGGCGGTAATATCGAGTCCAGGATCTTGCAGGCGCACTACTCCTCGAAGTTCGCCAATCTGTTGCTGATGAATTCGAAGTGTTCCTAGCAACTCGGTGCACCTGTCTCCATCCTCCTCCTGTCGTCGCCTCTTTGCTCTCTCTCGGCTCTTATAAGTATCTCTGTCTTTGGGAAACCCCATCTCCCAAGTATAACTAGTGCCAAGGCCTCGTACGCGTCCTCCGCGTTCTTTATTCCCGAGGGCCTCTGTTAGCAAGTCATTCTCTCTATCGGGACAGAACTTTGTTGTCCCCTCTTTAATTTCCTTAACCACTCTCTGCCATGTCTCCCGGGGTATCCTAATCCCGTCACTGCAAATAAGGTCCCCTGTTTTTTCGTCATACTCACTCCCATGCCCAAGGAACCAATTTCTTGCCCTCGGATCCCATTCTTCGCGTATTGGTTCTAGAGTGATCCCTTTAGCAAGCAGCTCACTCTCTTTAGCATCCCACTTTGGCATGGCAGTCGCATAGCCCCTGGCCCTAGGTGATGGTGATATTTCTTCATCGCAGCATTTTTCTTGTTTTTCGGACTTTTCCATAGCAGGTTCTGACTCCTTGTACTTCACAAATGCATCCCAGTTAGCCTACTTCTTCGTTAGATAGCATTCGAATTTAGGAGGAGTCTTTGTCTTCTGATACTTTTGCCATAATGCTTTCTTCCAGTTCTTGAATAGTTCGGCCATCTTCGCAAGAGTCCACTGCTTGAATTTCTTCCTCAATGCAGCTGTGTCGGCATCATCCTCACATTCTGGCAGGGTGAAATGTGTCATGAGGTCATTCCAAAGACCCTCTTTGTACTTATCAGCGACATACTCACCCTCTTCCGCCCCTTTGGTCTTATTCCACTCTTGAACGGTGATCGGGATGCAATCCCTAACCATAACTCCGCACTGTTGTACAAATACACTTTTAGCCTTTTCGGGTTACAACGGTTCACCCCGTGGTGATACCACCGTAATTGTATAACGCGTAGATGCGTCCAACTTTTTGGCCGGGCCTCATTTGGAATATTTTTTGCTCGATGTGGAGGCCTAAGAGAAGAAACATTCATCAATTTATATATATACAACTCAATTAATGCATCTACTAATCACCAGACTTCATATATATACCTCGACGGACTTCGTTAAGGTTCCACCGAGGCCGTCAGCTTCTCCATCAACGGAGCCGTCAGCTTCTCCCTGATCATTTCGGTCGACCTCCTCACCCTCAGCGCAGGGGTTCATATACATCGACGGAGATTCGGGTGGATCAACATGGGGGGCGTCGTTGATCATATCCTCGAGAATTTCTTCTTGTGCTAAGTCTCTGCGCATTGGACTAGGTGGATCCATAGTTTCTGCAAAATGAGAGATGCACACAATATTATTTCCTATATACAAATATTGCCTATATACAAATATTTCCTATATACAAAAAGTCTGAGGGCCCACGAGCACTACCACCCTAACCCTAAGTCCGGGGGACCGCGAGAACTACCACCCTAACCCTATGTCCGGGGGCCCACGAGCACTACCACCCTAAACCTAAGTCCGGGGGCCCGCGAGCACCACCACCCTAACCCTAAGTCTGGGGGCCCGCGAGCACCACCACCCTAACCCTAAGTCCGGGGGGGGCGCGAGCACTACCACACTAACCCTAAGTCCGGGGGCACGCGAGCACCACCACCCTAACCCTAAGTCCGGGGGCCCGCGAGCACTACCTCCCTAACCCTAAGTCCGGGGGCTAGCGAGCACCACCACCCTAACCCTAAGTCCGGGGGCCCGCAAGCATCACCACCCTAGCCCTAAGTCCGAGGGCTCGCGAGCACTACCACCCTAACCCTAAGTCCAGGGGCCCACGAGCACCACCACCCTAACCCTAAGTCCGGGGGCCCACGAACACTACCAGACTTAGGGTAGTTATTTCTTTAGCTTATCTTTATTTAGCACTAATGCTTGTCTGTCTGAATCAACTATGGCCTGTATCTATATTACACTACACTATACTACTATATAATATACTACTATACAATAGTACTATATAATACTATATACACTATACAATAGTATTATATAATACTATATACACTACAATAGTACTATATAATAATATATACACTATACAATAGTACTAATATAATACTATTGTATATACTCTATACAATAGTACTATATAATACTATATACACTACAATAGTACTATATAATACTATATACAATATACTATATACTACTATACAATATACATACTATATAATACTACATACCATATAATACTACATACTATACAAAATAATAAAATACACTACAAAAATACACTATAATACTACATACCATACTAAAAAATACACTACATACATACTATATATAATACTACTATTACACTACTATATACACTACAAAATAAAAGAACAAAAAACTAGAAGTGGCTGGGGGCGCCGCCCCGGCCTACTCGCCCGCACCGCCGCCAACGTGCACGGCTGTCGCCGGCCCAGGCCTGCTCGCCCACAGTGGCCGGCTCCGCCGCGCGCCGCCGTAGCCAGACATACGGGAGGGAAAGGGGATCAGCTGGTTACCTGGTCGGGGGCGCGCACGTGGTGGCTTAAGTGGGCGCGGCGGCTAGAGTGGGGGCGGCGAGTGGCGGCGGCTGGAGAGTTGGGCAGCCTGTCGGCGTCCTTCATCGTCCTCGCGTGCTCCCCTACGTGCATCCTTGAGTGTGGTGATTTGGGAGAATAAGGGGCGCAGCAATATAAAGGGTCTTTAGTCCCGGTGCGTGATACGAACCGGGAATAAAGGTCTCCTCCTATACTCCCGGTGCGTGCCACGCACCAGGATTAAAAGGTGTTCGACCCCGCCCAATGGGCGCGCCAACGCCACACCTTTAGTCCCGGTGTGTAGCACGCACCGGGACTAAAGGTCCTTTTTTCAATTTTTTGACCCAAGGGGCGCGCCTGTTTTAAAAAACTTCAATTAGCATATTCTTTAAACATTTGAATTATACAGTTTTTGCATACTTATGAATTTGAGAAAATTTTCAACATGAAAAGTTCTTGAATTTGAATAAGTAAATCAAATCTATTTCCTGTTTTATAAAATAATTATTCTAACTAGTGAAACTAATAACCATTTTGCCATTTTCAATTTAAAAATGCATTAACTATTATATTTTGCATATTTTTGAATCTCACTAAATTTTTAACATAAAAAATGCTTGAATTTGAATAAGCGATTCAAATCCATTTTCTGTTTTATAACATAATTATTCTAACTAGTCAAACTATTAACCATTTTGCCATTTTCATGTGATTCCGATGCTCCGGTGGTCTTCCTCCGGCGAAACCCTAGACCGGGGGCCCCGGATCGTCTACCCCTATAGCTTTCTCCGTATGAGCGTAGCACGGTGGACCTTTCTATTTGTTTTGGTTTATTTAGGACATATTTACATGGAGAGCAAATGTTGGGCCAACTTTGCCACATTCTAGGCCCCGGTTGTCCCGCGGCGGGAGTTTTCACGTACAGATCCAGGATTTCACTAAGTGTTAACTCATGTCCGGGAAGGGGGTCACACCTGGGGCCTACCCATGGAACCTACCAACCTTGCACCACTCTCACACACATATCCTAGGGGCACATGAAAGTTTTTATGTGATTCCGACGCTCCGGTGGTCTTCCTCGGGCGAAACCCTAGACCGGGGGCCCCGGATCGTCTACCCCTATAGCTTTCTCCGTACGAGGGTAGCGCATTTGTTTTGGTTTGTTTAGGACATATGTACATAGAGAGCAAATGTTGGGCCAACTTTTCCACATTCTAGGCACCGGTTGTCCCGCGGCGGGAGTGTTCACGTACAGATCCAGGATTTCACTAAGTCTTAACGCATGTCCGGGAAGGGGGTCACACCTGGGGCCTACACATGGCTCCTACCAACCTTGCACCACTCTCACACACATATACTAGGGGCACATGCAAGTTTTCATGTGATTCTGACGCGCTGGTGGTCTTCCTCCAGCGAAACCCTAGATCGGGGGCCCCAGATCGTCTACCCCTATAGATTTCTCCGTACGAGGGTAGCGTGGTGGACCTTTCTATTTGTTTTGGTTTGTTTAGGACATATGTACATGGAGAGAAAATTTTGGGCCAACTTTGCCACATTCTAGGCCCTGGTTGTCCCGCGACGGGAGTTTCCACGTACAGATCCAGGATTTCACTAAGTGTTAACGCATGTCCGGGAAGGGGGTCACACCTGGGGCCTAAACATGGCACCTACCAACCTAGCACCACTCTCACAAACATATCCTAGGGGCACATGCAAGTTTTCATGTGATTCCGACGCTCTCGTGGTCTTCCTCCGGCGAAACCCTAGACCGGGGGCCCCGGATCGTATACCCCTATAGCTTTCTCCGTACGAGGGTAGCGCGGTGGACCTTTCTATTTGTTTTGGTTTGCTTAGGACATATGTACATGGAGAGCAAATGTTGGGCCAACTTTTCCATATTCTAGGCCCCGGTTGTCCCGCGGCGGGAGTTTCCACGTACAGATCCAGGATTTCAATAAGTGTTAACGCATGTCCGGGAAGGGGGTCACACCTGGGGCCTACACATGGGGCCGACGCTCCGGTGGTCTTCCTCCGACGAAACACCACACATCCACACATTCCCTAGATTTATGTCTCAAATAAAAGGTTTAATACATTACATAGATTTAAGTCTCAAATAAAAGGTTTAATTAATACATTATTACACATCACCAACATCTAGTGTTGTGGTTTTCTTCTGCACCGTAGCCATAGAGAATCTTCATCATTTAACAGGATGCTTGGGTTAGTTTTCACTTTGAATGGAGGAATTTTATGAAATTTATTGTAACCTTCTGACATGTCTGTCTTGTCATCCACTCCCACGATGTTTCTTTTCCCTAAAAGAACTATGTGGCGCTTTGGCTCATCGTATTCTGTATTCTTTTGCTTATCTTTCCTTTTTCTCGGTTTGGTAGACATGTCCTTCACATAGAAAACCTGAGCCACATCATTGGCTAGGACGAATGGTTCATCATGTACGCAATATTGTTGAGATCCACTGTAGTCATGCCGTACTTTTGGTCTACATGTACCCCTCCTCCTGTCAGCTTGACCCATTTGCACTGAAACAAAGGGACCTTAAAAATAGGTCCATAGTCAAGTTCCCATATCTCCTCTATGTACCCATAATATGTGTCCTTCTGCCCATATTCATCTGTTGCATCAAAGCGGACACCACTGTTTTGGTTGGTGCTCTTTTTATCTTGGGCCATCGTGTAAAATGTATTCCCATTTATCTCGTACCCTTGGAAAGTACATAGAGTCGAAGATGGTAACCTGGCCAACAAGTACAACTGATCTCCAACAGTGGTGTTATTCATGAGATGTGTATTCAACCAACTGCTGAAATTCTTCACGTGTTCCCCTTTAATCAAGGAGTCAGGCTTCCACGAGTTTTCGGAGCGTAGAATATTCTCATGTTTCTCGATATACGGAGCCACCACGTTGGAATTGTGTAGAACTATGTAGAGTGCGTGAGTGAAAGAATTCCCGTCCCTACATAGCATTGATTTCCTTCCTAGTGTGCCTTTTCCAGTCAGCCTCCCCTCATACCGAGATTCAGGAACACCAATCGGCTTAAGGTTAGGAAGAAAGTCAACACAAAACTCAATGACCTCCTCTGTTCCATAGCCCTTGGAGATGCTTCCTTCTGGCCTAGCACGGTTATGAACATATTTCTTTAAGACTCCCATGAACCTCTCGAAGGGGAACATATTGTGTAGAAACACAGGACCGAGAATTCTAATCTCTTTGACTAGGTGAACTAGGAGGTGCGTCATTATATTGAAGAAGGATGGCGGGAACAACAACTCGAAGCTGACCAGACATTGGACCACATCAATCTGTAACCCTGATAGACTTTCATGATCGATTACCTTCTGAGAAATTGCATTGAGGAATGCACATACCTTCACAATGGCTAGTCGAACATTTTCTGGTAGAATTCCCCTCAATGCAACCGGAAGCAATTGCGTCATAAGCACTGGCATCATAATGAACTTCCGCTTCATGCACAACCAAGGAGGTAGGTTGTAGATACATAGAGTCATGGGCCAGGTGCTGTGACTGCAGTTCTGCTCCCCAAAAGGATTGATGCCATCGGTACTTAGACCAAACCATAAGTTCCTTGCATCACCAGCAAAGTCCGGGAAGTCCCTCTCAAGTTTTCTCCACTGCCGACCATCAGCAGGGTGCCTCAACTTCCCGTATTTCTTACGGTCTTCCATGTGCCATCGCAACAACTTTGCATGCTCTTTGTTTCTAAACAAACGTTTCAACTGTGGTATTATAGGAGCATACCACATCACCTTGGCAGGAACCCTCTTCCGGGGTGGCTCACCCTCAACATCGCCAGGGTCATCTTTTCTGATCTTATACCGCAATGCAGTGTAGACCGGGCATTTATCCATATTCTCGTACTTCTCACCGCGGTAGAGGATGCAGTCATTAGGGCATGCATGTATCTTCTGCACGTCTAATCCTAGAGGGCAGACAACCTTCTTTGCTTCGTATGTACTGGAGGGCAATTTGTTATTTCTTCGAAGCAGCTTCTTCATTATTACCAGCAACTTTTCAAATCCCGAGTCAGTCACACCGGTCTCTGCCTTCCACTTCAGCAATTCTAGTGTGCTACCTAGCTTCTTCTGGCCATCTTCACAAGTTGGCTACAATAATTTCTTGTGGTCCTGTAACATCTTCTCGAACTGCAACCTCTCCTTTTATGTATCGCGGTCTCGCTTTGCATCAGTAATGACCCGACCAAGATCATCAGCGGGCTCATCTGGTTCCCGTTCTTCACCCCCTTCTTCTTCATTGTCTTCCATTGCGGTATCAGCGTATTCAGGGAACATAGATCAGTAGTTGTCATCATCGTTCTCTTCTTCATCACCGTCTTCCATCATAACCCCTCTTTCTCCGTGCTTGGTCCAAACATTATAGCCGGACATGAAACCGGACCGAAGCAGGTGACTCTGAATGACTCTTGAGGAAGTGTGAGCCTGCTCATTTCGACATTCAACACATGGACAACACATAAAACCATTCCGCCGCTTGTTCGCCTCAGCCGCAAGGCGAAAATAACGCATGCCTACTCTGTAAGCGTCAGAGCGTCGGTCACCGTACATCCATGGATGGCTCATCTACATCATACAACCATGCATATATATCAAACGAAATCACGATGCTCAAATTAGTACCACGCGGTCCAAATGAGAAAATAGTGGCTAACCTTTTAGGACACCTGGAAACAAAGATGAGAAAACTTAAGTGTGGCTCTGGCACCTCATATCATGTGTTGTCTTGTGTGAACTCAAGTGACATCGCGCTAATAAGCAGTTCACCAAACACCTCTAGTGCATATGAAGAAAACAAATTAGCACAAAGTTATACCCACCTCATAGAGGAAAAAAATAGGAGAGAGTGGAGGGTTGGGTGCATATATATAGGGCCAGACCATTAGTCCCGGTTTGAGATACAAACCAGGACAAATGGTTCTGCCAGGAGCACGCGCGCATGCCCAGACCCATTAGTCCCGGTTTGTATCTCAAACCAGGTCTAATGGTCCCTTACGGGCCGGGACAAAGGACCTCAGCGTCCTCGGGCCGTCCGGCTCGGACCATTAGTCCCGGCCCCAGCCACGGCCAGGACTAGTGGCCCGAACCAAAGGCCCTTTTTCTACTAGTGTCTATATATATATATCTCTATATCGTGTATTGGTTTGGCTCCTCCCAACCCGTACCTATGGTACTGTTTAGTACATACCTTGGACACACCTACTTATCCCCTTGTAGATTAGGGTGGTGTTCTACGCCACGATCCTCCTTGGAGACCCCTTTTTTAGCCTACATAAAACTCTAGGTTGGGAACCCGGAAGGAAAAAAGTTTTACAAAGGTTTTAAATGAAAACCTTGGCAAGTGGGACTTGCCAAGAGAGTCTTGCAAAAGGAAAAGTTTTGACTTTACAAAATGGTGAAGGAAATAAGGAGGCAGAAATGTTTTCGAAAACACACCCGGTTCTTTGTTGTTTAGCTACAATAACTCACCCATGCAACCACACTACCTCGGAGTGGGACGGGGCCTAACTCAAAGTTAGTTTGCTCCAATATGGGACCCCTCGTAACTACTATAAGGGAACACCTCCCTCGTATGTCGGATTTCCTTTACAGAAAGGGTCGCTGTGGGACAGCCACCTGGAGGAAATACGAACTGTCCCTAGGAGCAGCCGAATGATACTATGAGCCTCTAATTGAAAGTACTCACTCTCAAGGAGTCGAAAAAGCACTCTGGTTGTTTCGTAGGTCCAGACGTCTTGGTATTGAGAGGAACAACTCATAGGGTAGGGCCCATGCTGGAGTAGACTCTCCGAGAGTTTTGTTTGATTATCCGAACCCTGCATACTGAGGTATGATGATCCATGATTACTCACGGCGGATGTATCGAATCTTATGGCTAAAGTGTACCACCTCTATAGAGTGTAAATCTATTTGAATAGCCATGTCTACGGTTATGGACGGTTGGACAAATTACTGTAGAGTAGTGTGGTTTTGTTTTATAAAAAGGTTTTTGAAATATGTTTTGACCAAGGGATGGTCGGAAGGTATAAATGTTGGACCGTGGGATGGTCGGAAATGAAGGAGGTGTTGGTCATGGGATGACCGGAATAAAAACAAATGGGTGACCCCATCCTAGTAGCTACAACTTTATCAACTGATTTCTAAAATGTTCTATAAAAGTTTTTCAATAAAAAATTTGTGTAGATGCTTTATCTACAAGAAAAGTTGATCTCGAAAAGAACCTCTTTGGAGCCATCCTATCCACAACCATAATGCATACTCTCTTGTTATCCGTTTGCTATCGTGGTTTGCGAGTACATTTAAAAGTACTCACTGGCATTGTCCCTAGCTATCTACTTGGCCAGACTATGAGCAGGATGATGGAGATTACGGAGGTTTCGATGACGACTTCACGAACTAGGGCGTTACTCTGAGTCAGGCACCTATTGGGCTATGGCTTCACTCGGGTCTTCCGCGTCTGGATGTTCTGCTGCTATTATCTATTTGTGCCCATCGTGGAAATTATGTAAGACTATTTATGTAAGACTTGTTGTATTCGGTACTATAATGGATGTGTACTTTGATACTATGTCGGTTATGCTCCACGATGCACTGATCATGGGATCGTGGTGATTTGCATAAAGGGTAATCTCGGATGTTAAATCCAGGGTCGCCATATTATAGTTGTGTGCATGAAATGGTTCAGACACCTCTGCCTGACCAGGTGAAAGGGAAATGGATGTCGCCTAGAGGGGGGGTGAATAGGCGTTTTAAAAATATTACGGTTTAGGCTCTAATAAATGTGGAATAAAAACTTAACGTTTAATTTATCAAGCCAAACCTAAATCAACTAGGTTCACTAAGTGCACCAACAACCTATGCTAAGCAAGACAAGCAACAATGTGATAGCAAGATATAGTACTTCAAGCACGAAGGCTATCACAATGTAAATTGCATAAGTAAAGGGGTCCGGTTGAGAGATAACCGATGGATGCGGAGACGATGATTTGTTTCCCGAAGTTCACTTCCAAAGAAGCTACGTCTCCGTTGGAGAGGTGCGGGGGCGCAATGAACTTCGAATGCCACAAATGGCTCACCTCGAGGTGTGGTGGCTCGATGCTCACCCAACGCCACAAAAGGCCTCACCCAGGATGCGAAGTCACGCAACTCACCGACGCCACAAAAGGCTCACCCTATTCTCCCGTGAGCTCGCCACAAAGGCCTACTCACGTTCCACTATGGGACACTTGAGGGCGGTCACCAAACCCGTACAAGGCTTGGGGCAATCTCCACAACTCAATTGGAGGGCTCCCAAGAAACGCCACAAAGGCTCCACAATGCCACAAAAGGCCTACAAGCTTGGGGAACCTCCACAACTCAATTGGAGCCCCAAGAACAATGCCACAAAGGCTACAAAGCCACAAAAGGCAACAAGGCCACAAAAGGCTACAAGACCACAAAAGGTCGACAATCCAACCACAACCGTCTAGGGTTCCAAGAACCCAAGAGAAACAGTCCCAAGGGATTGAACTCACCGAATCTCCGAGGAGAACTCAAACCTATGCACCAAATGCAAGAGGCAAGTCCTTCACTCTCAAATTCCACCAAAGCTACAAAAGCTATTGGGGGAATAAGGGAGGAAGAACACAAGAGGAGAACACAAAACTCTCCAAGATCTAGACCCCAAGGATTCCTTCACAAAGAAGGGATTTTGCTTGGTGGGGCTTGTAGATCTAGATCTCCTCTCTCAAATCCCTCAAAAAGATGCAAGAATCATAGGAGGGGAAAGGGGAGAGGGCAAGCTCTTCAAGGTCAACAATGGAGGAGAGAGAGAGCAAGAACCAAGAAAAGAGCTAGTTTTAGGCGAAGGGGAAAGGGGAGCTCCTTTTAAAGGGCTCCCCAATCTGCCCGTTACCCACAGAATCGCGCACGGCCGGTAGTACCGGTGGGTGGCCGGTACTACCGGTGGCACCCAGCCAATGGTAGAAAACAGCGAGGCAAAGATCAAAAACGCGAGCTTGGCCGGAACTACCGCTTCTTGGCCGGAACTACCGGTGGCAACGATATCCTAGCGGTACTACCGCGTGAAAAACCGATCCAAGTTCCGTCAAATAGCGCAAACTAGGCAGAGAGGGCACTTAACCAAAATTTGGGTTGCCGGAAGTTGGGCCAGAATTAACACCGGTACTACCAGCGGCATTTCTGCCCGAGCGGTACTTCCGGCGTCTGGCCAGTACTACCGGTGGCCCACCGGAACTACCGGTCAGGCAAAAACTTCAGAAACAGAACTGCCACAGCTTTTGCATCCAAACTCCAAAGAGATGAAACCAACTTTGTTCGAAATATTGGGTATCACCAAGGGAGAAAATACCATGAATATATATGTGAGATACCTCCCAAGGTGTGGAGCCGGAAAACCCGCAAGATCAAAAACGTAATGAGATATGCAAGGGAAATCCGTTTTTGATGAACTAGTGCTTGTTATGAAGATAACCACAAGCTCTAGATCCTCACATGGACAAGAACCAAACAACAACCAAGAAATATGATGCTATGTATGCAAAGTTTTGAGCTCTCTCCGAAAGATACGAACGAGTCACCCACTCGAGAGCCCCTCTTGATAGTACGGATATCTATCCTAAACCCGGTCTCCCAACACTACATGAGACCGGTAAAATAGAAACCCTATCAAGATCATACCTTTGCCTTGAGCATCCCACTTGAGCTTGATGTAGACGATCTTGTCACCATCAAGATGGAACACCTTTCTTGATTGCTCTTGCTTGCTCTTGCTTGATGAAGACTTGCGAATGGCTCCCCCATACTCCATGGGAAAACCACTTCTTTGACCTTGTCTTCATCACCCATGAGGAACTCCATCTTCTTCTTCTTCTTCTTCTTCTTCTTCAAGGCGTACTTGATCTTCTTCTTCTTCTACTTGATTCCAATATGCACAAAGCCCCTGGACGATGCTTCTTCTTTTTCATCCTTGAAACCAACACATGGTCCAAGCGATGCCAATGGACAAACCTACAAGTGAAACTCAATTTGCACATTAGTCCATAGGGATTGTCATTAATTACCAAAACCACACATGGGGGCATACATGCCCTTTCACCAGGGTCTAGCTTTGTCGATGGGACTTCAAGATAGAATTTGGAGCAGGGGCAAGATAACTTTTATCTGTTTGTTGTGCAGTGCACTGAAATGGTTAAGTACCTTGAATTCAAGATATATAGGTATTCTGCAGAACGTCGGTGCCACGGCTTCGATCCTAGATTTGCGGTAATGAGAGAAAATAGATACTTGCCTTTGGATGTACCAACCAAAACATGTCTTGATACTTTTATTTTTCTGATTTAACTATGTCGTCAATTGCAGCAACACTTGATGAATATAGATGCTACATGGATTGATTACGAGTACATGAAGACAATGATGTTAGCTGTAGCTCTCGGCTACATGCTTGAATATGTGAAGAAGGTAAGAAAATTCAGTTAAAAATCCAGAACTATCTGCCTTTGGTTTCTCTCGGATCCAAGCACAGGACTGAGTTATGATATTCATGCGTGATACATCTGGTCATTCTACTAGAATTCATGCAAATCTGGGCAATCTATTTCATCGACCCTTATCATAAACACATGCTGGTTATAGATCCAACTTTGACATTCGAGGGCGGAGATGTGATGCTTGCTAAGCATGAGGAGAATGCCAAAAAGGTTCTGCATGGCCTCATCAGGTGCATCCATGAGAACATAACTGACTGGGAGATAAGTGCCAAAGGTTGGCATTATAACTACAATGGAGGCATGCACGCTGTACTAGGTGATGATTATTTCTCCTTATGCTTACAGTGGTCAACCCCAAAAATTAATTATGTTCCCAGATTTGTGTTAACTTTTTCAAGTTTCCTGAAACAGTGAACTGAGCGGTGTGTATATCCTGCACTACATACAAGAGTATAATGGGGTGTACCTCTGATCTGTGCTGAGCAATGTAAGTAAAATTTTAAAGTACTGGGTTAGAATAATTTGATTTTGGCAATCATGTGTAGACTCCTAAATGAAAGTAAAATGCAGGAATGTCTCGATCATCTTCACAAGAGTATGGCTTATATGATTGTCACACTTAGGAGGACCGTTGGTGACCTCCCTGACATTATGATCCAGATTATCTGGTAGTTGCCAAGGTGCTAGACATCACCAGTAGTTAAGTCAAGAACCATTAACAATGGTCGTCTGTGTGTCATTTTCGAGGGGAGACTGCAACCATTGAACCCAGTCAGGCAGGGGAGGTGGGGTTGTGTGTCAGGGGAGCGTTGTTCCTAGATGTTGTTGTCATTTTTCTACCGTTGTACTTAGTAAGATCCAGTGTTGTGTAAGCCAGACTTATTAGTAGGCTTTTATGTACCAAGTGTACAGTCGTGTGCAATTGTGCATATGTCGCAACTGCTGGACTTGTGTCGTTAAGTATATTGTTAAGAACCTAGTGCTCTGTTTTCAGATATCTGAGTTTGTACACTTTTGCGTGCAACTGATGATCAATGTCACTGCCTTCGTGTGAAGATGTCTTTCGACAATCTATGGGAGTAGGGAAGGAGCATGATTGCGTTCTACATGACATTTGTTTGACCTTGTTTCAATACACTGTATTGAGCTGGGGACTGGACCTATGTGTTGCAAAAAAACACAGTAACATCTGGTTTTTTTCACACGATCCCTCCGGACCGAATTTCGTTATCAAAGGATAACGAAATACAAAAACCAACTAGCATCCATGTTCAAAAAGCAAAAGAACAAAGATAGAAAACGAGGTCTTTAGGGTGCCTCTCTACAAGCTAACGCCCTTAGAACAAAGTTAACATCTTAAGGCTACCACACGACATCGAACAAGCCAAGGATGATGGAAACTATTCGAAGATCAAGAAGACCATGTAAACAGGCCAACTAACAAGAAGCAGGAAGATATCTTGTCGCAGCAGTCAACATCATCCACCCGAGAGAAGGTAACCTCTAAGCTTCATCATGCAGTCTTGTTAGGATGTGGTGAAAACTGACTTCATGTTGACCTTCGCCAAACTATACTCCATGAATGGGTGCGGTTTCAAGGGCCTCAATCAGGCTCTAGTTATACTACTGCCTAAAAGCAGCGACGCAGCTGAGCTAGGAGACTACAGACCGATAAGCCTCATCCACATCTTCGCCAAGCTGGGGGCGAAGGTTCTGGCCTCTAGGCTGGCCTTGCCGCTGGGACCCCTGGTTGACCTGAACCAGTGCGCCTTCATCAGGAAGCGCTGCATCCATGATAACTTCATGTTGGTTCAGCAGACAACGCGGTTGTTGCATTGGCTGAGGGAACCACGGGTCATGCTGAAGCTCGATATAGCTAAAGCATTCGACTCAGTATCCTGGGCACTATTGTTTGAGGTGCTGCAGAAGGTGGGATTTGGCCCTAGATTTCGCGAACTGGTGGCTATCCTTCCCTCGATGGCGAGCACCCGGGTGATGCTCAATGGCGAGCCAGGTCCCCCGATTTGGCATCGGCGGGGCCTGAGATAGGGGGTCCCCTATCGCCGATGTTGTTTGTGTTGTTCATTAACACGCTCAACAGGATGATGGCCAGGGCCATGGAGCTCGGGATTATGAGGAGGGTGCTTCCCGTGAGTTGGTGACGACGTTCTCCCTATATGCGGACGACGTCGTGATATTCTACCATCCGGATAAGGCGGAGTTGCACAAGGTACGCGTCCTCCAGACGCTATTCGGTGCGGCATCATGTCTACACACCAACTACGCCAAGTGCTCGGTATCCTCGATTGCATTCTCCGAGGAGGAAGCCCTCCAGGCGGCGGCGGCCATGGGCTACCAACTGGTGCCATTCCCAGTCCGATACATTGGGATCCCCCTGTCCCTGAGGCAGATGTCCGCGTCGGCACTCCGGCCTCACGTAGATAGCATCGTGAACAGGCTACCAACCTGGAAGGCTGGCAAGATGGCCAAGGCTGGGCGCCTTACCCTCGTCAAATTGGTGCTTGTGGCGATCCCCTGCACTAGATCGTGGTGCTAGGGTTCAACAAGACGACGCTCAAGTAGATCCAGAAGATTGCGAGGGGCTTCCTTTGGGAAGGCAGGGAAGAGGCCTTATGTCTATGCACTTCTATTCTTGTAGACAGTTGTTGGGCCTCCAAGTGTAGAGGTTTGTAGAACAGCAGCAAGTTTACCTTAAGTGGATTACCCAAGGTTTATCGAACTAAGGGAGGAACTGGTCAAAGGTATCCCTCTCAAGCAACCCTGCAATCAAGATAAAGAAGTCTCTTGTATCCCCCACACAACCAATACACTTGTCAGGTGTATAGGTGCACTAGTTCGGCGAAGAGATAGTGAAATACAAGTGGTATGGATAATTATAAGTGGTAACGGTGCCAGAAAAGAGTTTGACGGGTAGGAAGAGACTAAAGCCAATCTAAAATAAAGATGGAAGCAAGCAAACCTGTAACAGATCTAGTTGCAAACGGTGTTTCAATGCTTAGAAACAAGACCTAGGGATCATACTTTCATTAGTGAACACTCTCATATAAATATCATCTCTTTATGATACTACTCTGAACTACTCTCCGGTTGGATAACTCTAATCCACGGTAGGGCTATAACAACACACCTCAAAGTTTGCTTTCCCCATCTAGATAACCCATCACTATCACCTTGAGCGCTAGATGGTTCCAACAAACACCACAATCTCATAGAGACATCGAACTCAAATTATACTCATGACAAGTATTTTTGTAACCTTAGCCAAACTGCCACACGGTGTGCACACTGTCAACTTCACACACGTGGGGATAAATAGAGATTCATTAAAGCACTTGAGTAGCAGAATAGATCTATAGATTACAAAGCTCATGATCTCAATAAGGTCACACATAGAGAGAGAGATGAACACATAGCTAACGGTAGAGCCCTAAGCCTCGAGGAAGAACTACTCACTCATCATCATGGGAATTAGCAACAGCGATGGAGATGGTGGTGGAGATCGATGGAGATGGCTCCGGGGGCAATTCCCCGTCCCGGCAGGGTGCCGGAACAGAGACTTTATGTCCCCCGAATCTCCCCTTCGGTGGTGGCAGCGTTATGGAGGTTTTCGTGGCTTTTTCCTGGATTATTTAGGGTTTTCTCATCAGGAAGCTTCTTATAGGGGAAGAGGGAGGCCGAGGGGGTGCCCGAGGCGGTTGCACCCCTCCTAGGCGCGGGTCAGGCCAGGCCCCGCGGCCAGGGGGTGTGGCCCCCTCGAGGCCCTTCTCTATCTCATCTTCTAGCTCCGTGTTCCCCTCGGTGAAATATTTACTTTGGCATTTGTCCCGTTCAATTCCGAGAATATTCATTTTTTAGCTTTTCTGAAACCAAAAATAGAAGAAAACAGGCCACTAGCAATGTGGCATCTTGTCAATAGGTTAGTTCTAGAAAGTGTATAAAAATACCTCAAAGTGTAGACAAAGCATAGGACAAATGATATAAAACAAGCATGGAGCATCAAAAATTATAGATACGTTTGCAACGTATCAACATCCGCAAGCTTAACTCTGCTCGTCCTCGAGTAGGTAAGTGATAAAAAAGAATAATTTTTTAGGTGACATGCACCATCATAATCTTGATCAAAGTATTTGTAGAACATTGATAGCTGGGATCATAGTACTTTAACATAGCATGAAAGATGTAGTTCTAACAATAAGACATAACAACTATGTTGTAACATGAAAAGGTACAAACAAAAGATTCATGAATAACAATGCTTTGAAAGACGTTTGTTTGTTTCACATATAGAAAACATATTGAGAATGGTATTCAGCTTGTCCCTCATAGTATAGCAAAACATAAATACATAGGACACCTTTAAAGTTCATAAGGGTGACTAGATACAAATAGTTTAAGAACAAGCAATATCAAATTTATGAATCAATCAACAAGTTTTGGGACAATGCACATTAAACTAAGAATGGCCACTATGCTCTCTCAATAGGTGAATAAAGATAGAAGATGGAGACTCAACATAAAAGTAAAAGAAAGGCCTTCATAGAAGGAAGCAGGGATTCAAGTCTCATAAAGAGCTTCCAAAAATTATGTTACTTATTAGCTTTCAACTCTCATTGTCCCTATCATAAGCATCTTGAAGTGATTAATGTTAAAGTGAACAAACTATGGAGTATATGCTTAACAAAGTATATGTTGGCAATCTCATGTCCCTTGAATACGAGGGTCGCTCCTCATGCTACTCAAGTTTAGTTACCGGTATGTTCTTGTCATAGTAAGTACATGTGTATCATAGAGAACCACCAACGGGGTACCCCTTGCACATGATACAGGAGCTATCCCATAATCAAAATGACAAGGCAAGCATACAATGGGCATCTCATCAATCTTCTTATTTACCATGGGAAAATGGTGCTTTTTCTCTCTTTCCTCTTTTCTCATCTTTTTTTCCTTTTTCTCAATCTCTGTCTCTTTTTTATAAGAAGAATGCTTCATAAATTGCTCACTATGGTGATGCTGCAAATTTCCACCATGATTAGGCATGGCTTAGGCTAGCCGCCCAGGCGTTTCTCTAACACACATACATAACTCCATGGACTTACAAGCTCCCCTTTCATTTCACACCGACGACATCCATAAACAAAAGAGCATGATATCAACTGGGTACAATGTACAAGTGCAATGTTGAAAGCGTTCCCCATGACAGCATGGTTCTGCTAATCCCCAACGTATAAGTGCAAGAATATACAGCATAGATGACACAATGGTTCAAGTTTATTAGGGACAAGAAAAGTAAAGTGTGCCATCAAGTTTGTGAGAGCTTTAATCACTAATTTTCACATAACAAGTTTAATTCGGAAGGTAGATAGAAACATGAATATACTTGGAATAGCAAATGCTAATAGGTAGGTATGGTGGACTCTTTGGAATAACTTGGTTTTATTTGGAGTTGGATGCATGAGTGGAACTCATACTTGGTATGGATGCTAGCAAAAGACGAGGAGCGACCAACTAAGAGAGCAATAATGGCCATAATCATGCAAAGCGACAAAACATTATTAATTAAAGCATAAAGTGATATTACAAGTCGAAAACTAAATGATCATAGAGGCTATGCTGACTTGGTGTAGTCTTAACATGGTGTGAGCATGCGCCAAGTCAACCCAAATAAAGCATTTAAAGGAGAATAGCACAATATTATGCTTTTAATATGCTAAAACAACGCATGATTCTTTCAAGGCACATTAAGCACTCTCAATTGTTTATAACATTTCATGCTACAAAAAAATCACTAAGCATAAAGCCAAAACAATATCAGGCATGACATGATAAAGTCTAAGTCACAGTCAAAAACAAGCTCCTTTTATACCACTGAAGCATGAACTTTCCTACTCTTTTCCAATCCAAATCAACTTTATTTGAAAACTAATGCATGAATGAGGGGGTCCAACCAATTTATTCAAGCAAACTAAGAAAAACAAAACTAAAAACAAAAACAAAGACGCTCCAAGAACAACACAACAGTGCATGAAACAATAAAAACGAAGTGTCTAGAAAGACCTGAGGTTTTTATTGATGAAGAAGGGGATGCCTTGGGCATCCCCAAGATTTGATGCTAGTACCTCTTGAATATTTCTTGGGGTGACACAGGGTGGCATCCCCAAGCTTGAGCTTTTGTCCATTCTTCATCTCATTACATCATTCTTTCCCTACATCTGAAAATTTCCTTCATACAAAACTTCACACAATCTTCATTAGCAACATTAGTGCATTCAAAAGATAATAAACCTTTGGGGTTTAGTTTTAAAACAGAAAAACTTCCATTAAAAACACAAGCTACTGTAGCAATTCCCTCAAAAAGCTCAATTCACCAAAATGAACCCAAAAAGAAATCGATAAAGAGGCAAATGCAAATAATGGCAGAAATCTGTCAAAATAGACCAGCAGGTAAAAGGCAATTTTTTGAAGACCTTATGTTGCTCAAATCGAAAAGTGATAAACTAACGAAAGTTAGATAATAACCTGGGGCAGAAGCTAAAACAATTACAGCTCAATCAGATGTACAAAGATTTTTCACGATTTTTTACAGTGACACACAGAAATCTATTTCGGGACAGCACCTTCCCCATATCTTACTTCCCTCATTAGAGGTTATCTGGGCACAATAACCAAATAAAAAGGATAAGGAGAGGTTATTACAGAGGCAATAACTTCCAAGACTCAACAAAGCAAAAATAAACTGAAATTAAAAAATATAATGGGTTGTCTCACAAAAGCTCTTTCTTTATAGCCATTAAGATATGCATGATAGTTTCGATAATGCTCACATAAGAAAAATGAATTGAAGAAAAAAAAAGAGCATCAATAAGCAAATATGGGAAAAATTTATGTCTTACCCACTTCCTATAAAAAATAATCTTGTAAAGAAACAAGTGATGAAAACACAAAGCAACAAGCATAGGAAAGCAAAACAAGTGCAACTTCAAAAATTTCAACATAAAGAGGGGAAACTTAATATTATTGAAATACATAAAAACATGTTTCCCTCTCTCATAATAAATTTCAGTAGCATAATGAATAAAATTAACAATATAAATATCACATAAAACATTCTTATCATGAGCCACATGCATAAAAGAATTAATACTCTCCACATAAACATAGTCATTCTTATTAATCATAGTGGGAGCAAATTCAACAAAATGGCTATCATTATTATTCTCATCGCCATAATCATCAAATATAGGAGGCATATTGTAACCATAATTAATTTTCTCATCAATAGTAGTTGGACTGAAAATATCACATTCATCATTGTAATCATCATATATTGGAGGCATAGTATCATCAAAGTAAATTTTCTCCTCCGTGCTTAGGGGACTAAAAATATCATGCTCATCAAAACCAGCTTCCCCAAGCTTAGACTTCTCCATAGCATTAGAAATAATGGTGTTCAAAGAATTCATACTAATAACATTGCTATTAGCATGCAAATAAAGTTCAATAGGTTTTTTAATTTTCTCTTCAAACACTTCATGTCCTAACTCAAGATAAATACTATAAAGCTCTCTAAATTTTTTTTGTTTTCCATTAAACCTAACTAGTGAAAACAAAAACAAGAAACAAAAAATATAATTGCAGAATCTAAAGGAAATAACTTTGAGCACTCACACACCAGCAACAGTACTAGAAGATAGCTTAGTAGCCAGAAGATGTGAGTACCTTTTACCTTACCTCCCCAGCAACGACACTAGAAAATAGCTTTGATGGCACGTGGTTGACGTTCGAGCTTCTTCTTCTTCAATCTCCGGCAACGGCACAAGAAAATAGCTTGATGTCTACGCACTTCTATTCTGGTAGATAGTTGTTGGGCCTCCAAGTGCATAGGTTTTTGTAGAATAGCAGCAAGTTTCCGCTTAAGTGGATTACCAAGGTTTATCGAACTCAGGAAGGAAGTAGTCAAAGGTATCCCTCTCAAGCAACCCTGCAATCAAGATACAAGAAGTCTCTTGTGTCCCCAACACACCCAATACACTTGTCAGGTGTATAGGTGCACTAGTTTGGCGAAGAGATAGTGAAATACAAGTGGTATGGATAATTATAAGTGGTAACGGTACTAGAAAAGAGCTTGAAAAGTAGGAACAGACTAAAGGCAATCTAAAATAAAGATGGAAGCAAGTAAACATTTAAAAGATCTAGTTGCAAACGGTGTTTCAATGCTTAGAAAAAATGCCTAGGGATCATACTTTCACTAGTGAACACTCTCATATAAATATCATCTCTTTATGATACTACTCTGAACCACTCTCTGGTTGGATAACTCTAATCCACGGTAGGGCTATAACATCACACCTCAAGTTCGCTTTCCCCATCTAGATAACCCCTCACTATCACCTTGAGCGCTAGATGGTTCCAACAAACACCATAATCTCATAGAGACATCCAACTCAAATTATACTCATGACATGTATTTATGTAACCTTGGACAAAGTGCCACACGGTGTGCACACTGTAAACTTCACACATGTGGGGATAAGCAGAGATTCATTAAAGCACTTGCGTAGCAGAATAGATCTATAGATTACAAAGCTCATGATCTCAATAAGATCACGCATAGAGAGAGAGATGAACACATAGCTACCGGTAGAGCCCTAAGCCTCGAGGAAGAACTACTCCCTCATCATCATGGGAATCAGCAATGGTGATAGAGATGGTGGTGGAGATCGATGGAGATGGCTTTGGAGCAATTCCCCGTCCCAGTAGGGTGCCGGGACAAAGACTTTCTGTCCCCCGAATCTCCCCTTCGGTGGCGGTGGCGCTATGGAGGTTTTCGTGGCTTTTTCCTAGATTATTTAGGGTTTTTTCATCGGGAGGCTTCTTATAGGAGAAGAGGGAGGCCGAGGGGGTGCCCGAGGCGGCTGTACCCTCCTAGGCGCGGGCCAGGCCAGGCCGCGCAGCCAAGGGTGTGGCCCCCTCGAGGCCCTTCTCCATCTCATCTTCTGGCTCCGTGTTTCCCTCGGTGAAATATTGACTTTGGCTTTTGTCTCGTCCAATTCCGAGAATATTCATTTTTTAGCTTTTCTGAAACCAAAAACAGCAGAAAACAGGCAACTGGCACTGTGCATCTTGTCAATAGGTTAGTTCCAGAAAGTGTATAAAAATACCTCAAAGTGTAGACAAAGCATAGGAAAAATGATATAAAACAAGCATGGAGCATCAAAAATTATAGATACGTTTGCAACGTATCAAGGCCAAGGGCGGCCACTGCCATGTCAACTTGGAGAGGGTGAGTAGGCCAAAATGCTACGGAGGCCTGGGGATCCCCTACCTGGCCCGGATGGCTACTAGCCTCCGTACATGTTGGATTTGGAGGATGCACACTGACCCGCTATGACCGTGGCGTGGCCTGGACATGCGCTTCATAGAGGCTGAGCTGCAGGTGTTTGACGCCTCCACTACCATCAGGACAGGGGATGGCGCTAGGGCGCTTTTCTAGATCGACCGGTGGCTGGATGGGGGCACCATTAGGGAGCGAGCGCCAGACCTCATGGCGCTAATCCCCCAACATGCCCAGAAGAGCCGGACAGTCAGGGAGGCGCTGCTTTAGTGCAGGTGGATCACTGATATTTAGGGCACAATGAGTCTGCTTGCCCTGTGGCAGTATGTTCAGTTATGGATCCGTGTGGGGGACTTCGAGCTCACAGATGAGCTGGACACCCTATTGTGGCGTTGGATGGCTGACACGCAGTACTCGGCCAAGTCTTGCTACAAATTTCTCTTCCAGGGGTCAGTCGCCTCGAGATCATGGCAGCTGAACTAGCGCAACTGGGCGCCCCCGAGAGTGAAGTTCTTTGTCTGGCTGGCCTGCGAAGACTGTTGTTGGACAGCAGAGAGACTAGCGAGACGTGGGTTGGCGCACCCTCCACGCTGCCCCCTCTGCGACCAGTCGGAGGAGACTATGTCCCACCTCCTAGTGGGCTACCCCTTCTCCAGGACGATCTGGCATGAGGTGCTATCCTGGATCCGATCCACGGTCACACCACCAGACGGGGAAGGAGACTTCATGGACTAGTGGATGCAGGCCTCCTCACCCCCTGGGCCATGCGCAAGAGGATGTCATCTCTCATCATGCTGACGGCCCGGTGGATCTGAAAGCAGCGGAACACGGTCGTCTTCGACAATGCACCACCGAACATGGATAACCTTCTCAACACGATTCAATCTGAGGCTCGTTCATGGGCATCTGCCAGTGCGATTGGCCTCAGGGCCTTGATCCCTGCGGCCCCGTAGTCCTAGTGGGTTGATTTGTATCGGGTGTTGGATCCTCTGAGCCTATGTACATATTGTACAAAACTCTCTTTTTCTATCAATGAATCGAAACACAAAGTTTTTTACGTTTTCGCGGAAAAAAATGATCCTCACCAGCAGTGTCAGCCCTGCCATCGTTTTCTTGAATCATAGGGAAACCAGCAGCGGGATTGATCCTTCTCCCTGCAGCAAGATTGAGAAGGGCTCAGCTTCAGCCCTAAGAGCATCACGATTGTCAGCCGAATGTGCACCTACCCAGTAATTCATGAAAGCAGATGAACAACAAATTAGCTCAAGCGGGAGGATATTAACTTACCATCAAAACAGGCCCTATTCTGAATCCTCTAGATTTCCCAACAAACAGCAGCAACTCCAGCAATCTGGATGTTCCTACTGGCATTGTTATGCTCGGCTGACTTTAGACTGATCATCTGCTGACCTAATAAGCTAAAAAAACAAGTTTGGGAATGTGAAGTGCGCTGACTTTAGACTGATCAGATGCATATACTAGAATAAAACAGGGGAGATGAAAGTATGCTCGGCTTTGACTTTTGCAAATTGGCAAAGTGCACTAAGATGGCATAGTACCACTAGTGCACCCCCCCCCCCTCTAACACCGGTTTGGGGGGCCCTCTAATAGCGGTTGTAGAACCGCTGTTGAGGGTTCGGTGTTAGAGGGCCCCCCTTTAACACCGGTTCTTATAAGAACCGGTGTTAAAGGGTGGCGCACGTGGGGCTGTCGTAGGGCTCAGGGTCCTCCCCCTTTAACACAGGTTCGTAACACGAACCGGTGTTAAAGGTTCTGTGTCGTGGCAGGAAAAAGAGATAAATCTCTGCCACGGCAGGAAAACGGCCTAAATCTCTGCCGCGGCAGAGTTCTGCCCTTGCCCCGTTCTGGGCGTATTTCTGCGGCGCGGCGGGGACGGGGAGGGGGGAGGGGAAATCGATCGGGAGCGGTATACACATACATCGTCATCGGTACATACGAGTACATGAATAATTAAGCAAATAGTATTATACACAACATCGTCATTGTGTGGTATTCTCCGTAAACGTTGAAGCATCAAGTACAAGACAAACACGTTCAAGCATATATACAACGTTCATTTTGGTGGATATCTAAAGAGTTCTCCGCCAGGCGTGACGACCTCATCAAGTATGAACCCCGCCAATTCCTCTTGAATGGCTCGTATGCGGTCAAATGGTAGGAGTTGGTCCCGCATCCGTTCGATCTGAATATATATGAAGAATGGGGTCAATATATATATATAAGAATAAAACTCAACACAATTGATGGTAATAAAATAATGTTGTGTACTTTGTTTACTTACTCTAAGTTGTTCTAGTGCGGCTTGGCCCATCGCACATATCGTGTTGCAAATGAACTCGCAAACATAGTACCCACATAAGTTATTGCCGTGTCCCTGATGCGCGCACTTTATGAGAATAGAGAGTTCAATCAAAATAATAATCAATAAAGCATGATATAATGGAATTGGAAGCAGAATCAAAGAGATACGTAGACCTAGCTAGCTAGTATTACTTACATTTTGGTCTACAAATTTTAGTTCTTCTGACCATTCACCCACGGCCCTGCCCGTGAACCTTTTCCAAACCCTGTCCGGCAAAGAAAATGGATAAAGGAGTAATTAATTACTTGTTGGCACGAAAGTTGCCAATCTAGTGCGATAATATGATTGAAATTACCTCTGGAGCATCTCTCTAAAGTCTGCCCATAGCTCTTTTTCTTTTCGTAACGAGTCCATGACAAGGACTTTTCCTGAGTCAGGTTGAATGACTAGCAGAATAAAGTGGAACCTACGCACGCATAACTCATCATCAGTTACACTTAACATCAAGTAAGCCGAAACAGAATGTGTACAAGAGAGGGTAACAGTACTCACGAGAAGTTGTAAGGAAATAGTATTTCCCTTTTGGTTTGTTGTCTCAGTAAAGACCTTAGCAATAAATCTTCTGTTTGCCCGGGTTTGGTTCTTACCACTTCTTCATGAACTCTATTTGGGTCAACGAACCCAATGTCAAAAGGTCCTCCTTTCATGCATTCCATAACCTTTTTCCTGCATAATAGTATATACATATATGGTGAGCATATATATATATACATGCAATTAATGAAGTGATTGAGATGAGATAGAAAATACAGAAATAGTACTTACACACAATAAAGGCTGATGGCAGCTTTGTCGAGTTCCTTTTGATTGAATAGAAAATGCAAGTCTTCAATGTTGAAGTCGATCTCGTCGTCTCCGCACAAGAAAATCTCATCTCTTATATGCGTCGTGATCCATTCTTCCTTTCTCGTCTTGAAGAAATCAAGGTACCACTTGTGCAATCTTCGCATCTTTGTTGGTAGATTCTTGAGCTCCTCTTTCTTGACGAGATTCTTCCCATACTTCCATGGCTGTATGGGGTTGGCATCGCATTTGGGCAAGTTGTCTCCCATGATGTTCAAGTATGCAATGTAAGTCATCCCCATCTCATTGGCCTTTCTTTGTAGCTCTGCCTCGTAATCATTTACGGGAGGAGCGTCCCGTGTGTCAAACACTTGGAGCGGGGTGCATGATTGGTTTTCCTGCTCTCCGAGCATGGGAACTATTTTCTGGGGTGCCGCACGACTGCTACTTTTAGTCTCCCTACGGCGCCTTGCATCTGCCTTCAAAATCTGGCGCTCGTAGTCCGGCACAAGTGGGGTTTCAGGTTTCAAAAGATTTTTGTAAAACTTCTCCACCACCGCCGGATCTATTTTCTCCTTTGGCTCGGCCCGTCTAGGTGCAAAGAATTTCTTGACCTCTTCTTCCGAGATCCTATTGGTCTCCTCTTCGCTGCGATTCCACGGGAAAACCGGCAATGGCTTGGCGGAAGGCTGCGGGACGTAGTTTTTTGAACTCTTTGGCGTACGGTTTCCTGCGGATTTCTTTGTGGTAGTGCTAGTGATGCTCTTCGTGGCAGTGCTCTTCCGCTTACGCTGAGGAGATGGCTGAAGCGCCGGAGATGGCTGAGGGGCAGGAGATGGCTGGCGCGCCGGATATGGCTGGCGCGCCGGAGATGGCTGCCGCGCAGGAGATGGCTAAAGCGCCAGAGATGGCTGCCGCGCAGGAGATGGCTGAAGCGGCTCAGACTGCTGACGCTGCGGAGACGGCGGGGGTGCCAGTGGCCTCCAATTTGGAAGCACGATGTGTTCCTTCTTCCAAAGAATGGTTGTTTTCACTACAAATTTGAGTTGAGTTTCCCCTTCACCTGTAGCATGGTCAAACTGTGCTTCCTCATATTCCTTCACAACCTCATCCACCCCGACAATAGCATAGCCATCTGGAATCGGTCGGCAGTGGTAAGTTCCACCAGTTACAGGAGGTAAGGCATAGCCGACAGCCACCTTAATGGATAAGCCCATTAATCTCACATGCAGCTCAGCATGTTCGCTCTCCGTGATCTCATCCACGGGGTATCGAGGACCCGCCATTTCAAGCGTGGGCTGCACGTTCTCCGTGGAAGCCACGCTGCTTTTCCGCGAAGAGTCTGGGCCGCCGGCAGGTTCCAATGCAGGCTCTTCGTGCCGCTGAGATGGGCCGGTAGCTTCATGGCTCTGTTGTGCATTCACTTGCGCATGCAGCGCCACAAGTGCATGTTCTATCTGTGTCATCCGCTCTGTACGCTCTTTTTCTTTTCTGCCGCGCCATCTGTAAGAGTCGCTCCACTCGGCAAACCCATCCTTTCACGTCATACTCCCTGTGCCTCGTGCATGTCCAGGGTGTTCTTTTTTACCGATGGCGCGTGTGAGCTGGTCATTCTCTCTGTCAGGATGGAAGGTCCTGGCGGCTGTTTCCTCGTATGCCGTGATGAGTTCAGTGACGGGTTTGGCAAGGATGGTTGGGAAGATACACAATCCTGTTTCTGGGTCCAACCTTGCCCCGATTCCGTAGAACCAAGTCTTTGCACGTAGGTCCCACCCATGTGTCTGGGGTGTGATCCCTCTGTCGCGCAGGGCCTTCTCAGCTTCCTCCCACTTAGGCCTCTGAGATATGTAGCCACCTGACCCTGTTCTCTGGTGATATTCCTTCTTCTGGGCATTTAGCGTATTGGTTTCTAACCTCTTTGTAGCTATAGCACCTTTCTTGTATGCCACAAATTCGCGTCAGTGAGGTCTTATCTTCGCATAATATGCGTCTTCGAAATCTGGAGTCTCGCGAGCTTTGACAAATTTGTTCAATTTTGTCTTCCAGTTGCGGAAAGCTTCAGCCATCTTCTTTAGAGTCCACTCTTTGACCTTTTCCTTTATAACCGGTTTGTTTTCATCCTCCTCTGGCGGAAGGGTGAAATTTACCAACAGCGAATTCCAAAGCGTTTCTTTGGATCTTTCATCGAGAAAGGTACCATCGCCCTGCTTTGGCTTATTCCAATATTCAATTATGATTGGGATTTGGTCCCTAACAAGAACTCCAGCATGACGTACAAATTTGTCTGCGGCCTTCTTGGGCTCCATCGGCCTGCCATCAACACGGACTGCTTCGATCGTGAACTTTGCACGATCTTTCAACCGATGGCTCGCGCCTCGCTTGCTCTTTTTCGTAGAAGAAGATGGTTGCTGGCTGGTCGATCCAGAGGGCTAAAAGAAGAAAGAAGCGTTAATTAATACATGTAGAAGAAGATTGTTGGTGGAAGTCAGCAGAGGCTAAATCAATGCATATACCTCGCCGGACTTTGTAATCACTAAATTGCGTTCACCGGAGTCTTCATCTTCTCCATGACTACTTGAGTTGTCATCATGTCTCTCCAAGTTCAGATATTGTGAGGTGTCCTCATCGATAATGTTCTCCATTATTTCTTCTTCTTCAAGGTTTCTACTAAGTGGATCCATAGTTTCTAAAACAATAATATTATCTAGAGTAAGAGAGTAAACATTCAAGTGGACTTGGATTCATACACAAATATACATATTATTCATACAAAAATACACAAAAAATACACAAATGAAATTAAAACCCTAAGGATGCTTGATCATTTTAAACGAGTTCCGAGGGGTCCAAACCCTAATTCGAAGAAATCCCGGATGGATATGAGAGGGGCTAGCTACAATGGCTGACCGGAGGATGCTCCAGAAAGCGGCGGCTGGCGGCAGCGAGGTGACGACCCTAAAGGGGGGGCTACGCGGGCCACTGGTGTAGGGGCCTTTAACACCGGTTCGTGGCTTGAACCGGTGTTAAAGGGGGGCTTTTTTTTGCTGCACGGGCCACGCTCGTTTCCACTAGTGTACTGTATCGACTGCATTGCATGATACGTTACTGAAATGGTTCAAAAATAACAGGATCTATGGTAAAAAAAACACAGTACCTACTACTCCCTCCGTCCAACAAAAGATGTCGGAGCCACAGTAGAAATCATTTTTTACAAATACATCCCTACAACGTACAAAACACTTCAAATTAGGTCTTCCCGTTTGAATTTCAAACTCAAATATTTGATCAGGGCGCGTCTCCGTCTGGCCACGGACGTCAAGGAATAAGCTCGCCGTCGATCTGGGATCTCCGGGCACGCCTCCCTCCTCCGCACGCTCGCCACTGTCCTAATCCCGCCGCCACAGCCGAGCTCGTCGTTATCTTGGACATCCACCTTTTGCCCCGCGCACCCCGCTGGTCCTCCGCGCAGGGCGGCGCCCGAGCTCACCGTTGTTGCTGGTCCTCCTCCGCACACTGCTGGTCCTCCTCAGAGAGCTCGCCACCGGTCCTCCACACGCTCACCGCAGGTCCTCTTCGCAGGGCCGCGCCCGAGCTCCCATTGCTGCTGGTCCTCCTCAAAGCGCTGGCCACCGGTCCTCCGTGCGCTCGCAGCCGGTCCTCCTCAAAGCGCTGGCCACTGGTCCTCGGCGCACTCTCCGCCGGTCCTCCTCTGCACCGCTTGTCCTCGTCGACAGCGCGCCGCCTCAGTGCCGCTGCTCCTCCACGACCTGCAAGTCTGCTATGTCGCCGTCCTCCCTGAACTGAACTGAACTGAAGAGATGAGCTCGTGCTGCTGCTCCCCTGTTGTTGTTTCTCTGAAGAAGACGAGCTTATGAATCTGACAAACCTGCTCTAGCTCCAACTGTTGTCGCAGAGGTTTGTGCCTGCTAACTTCACAAACAAATTACTCATTAACTTGTTAGTCAAATTAAACAAGAAAGCAATATATGGAATCATGTTAATAATATTCTCACGATCTTGTTAAGAATCATGTTCATGTGTAAACCATGTACAGAATGAATCTGTCAGGTTGTCTGCAGTAAGACTGACTAGTGACTACCTATGCAACAATGAATCTGGTTGTAAGTTTCAGAGTAAATAAAAATTTATTACCAATTTTATTTTTGAAACCTAGTAGCCAATATATTGATGCTTGCAGAACATTTTTTCTTGCTAACATTTTCTGCTGGGAGCAAACACCTTCTACCTGACTACCTCCCTTGTAGTCTATCTTACGGAGAAATGGAGGTCCCTGCAAGCACATATGTATAGCGTAGAAGAGCTTGTTGTACTGGTAAATTATACTCAGAAAATTGATGTAAAAGAATCATGGACTAGAAAGGACATGGTTAACTAACGGGAAACCTCTTTTTAGATAATTAACATGACTAGTTCAAACCAGATGGTTTTAAGGATGATGATGTGCAATACAATTTGTAATGGAAAAACAAAAGCGTTTTAGATAACTGAATGTATGGTAATAGCAAAAACAGCCTAAAAGGCGATGCCATTAAAGACAACTAAAACGTATCTAGATACATGTGAATCTAGTCAAACCAAGTCATTTATTTTTTGACGGAGGAAGTATATTATAATAACATAGCAGTACCATATTCAATCAACTTGTTTTACCCACGAAGAATTATAGGCACTCTCTAGCAACCATCTTCTCTAAGTTTTACCCATGAAAATATAATGAAGACATCATGTGTATTTTCCTGAACGCATCGATTCTCTTTGAAAGAAAATAACATAACATCTTGTACTTTCATATTAGCAATAACACAATATGTTGTGCTTTCACATGGTGTATCACATCGTACGATTGTGTCAATTACCCCAAACCAAGGATTCCCAATTTGATCAAAGAGCCTAACAAATAATTTACCCAATTTGTTATTCAGGACATTATCTGAATATGATACCATCATAAACTGTTATTGGCTCAAGCAACAGAGTCCTATGTAGATGGACTTCAACATTACAAAAATGAGAATCATGCTGAATTACACTGACCTTCAGCCTATGATGATATTGATGGTTCACAGCAAAATCATCAACTTGATTCACCTTCAACTGTAGCAGCAAGCCGGAGCGGTGGCCAAGACAACTTCTTTTGCTCCGGCAGCAGTAGCTCACCATCGGCGGAGCTACTTACATCTCAAAGCTAAATTCCAACAGAGCTGAAATAATGGAGTATATTAAAAAGGGATAATAAACAGGACACATTAAGAACATCAGTACCAATACTCCAACAGAGATAAATTCTTAGTTCTCTTATTGACAGTAACAAATGACAACTATAGATGTGCTTGCTTCTTCAGGTCCATTCTCTTCAAAATATAACACCGCTAGCTACATCTTTGTATAGAATGGATTTTTTTTGGAAGTTATACTCCAAAAGAGCTAAACTAAGAACACCATATTCAGATTACTCACAGGCTACTAGCACTAAAAGAACAAGAATTAGGAACAGCCAATTACAGTGAATACTGAACAAATGAACTAACTAAACATTTAATGATTACCAAGCCTCTAATCTTACAAGAGAAATTGTATTGATTTGATTATCAGTTCAATAAGCCAGAAATGTCAGTCGATTTTCAGCAAAAAAAAATGCATAAGATGATTCAAAAGGTGATATCCATACATCGAACTGACTTGAACTGACCTGGACAGAGTCACTTGTAAAATCACTTCTCATTTATAAATCTTTTTCAAAATCCAGATTTTAATTTACCATTGCCAGCAGGTTGGGGATGCAGCAGGGGGGTCTGAGTTGTGCATCTCCGCCACGATTCCTGTCGGCGGCCATCAGGGAGAGGAACAGCCGCGCCGCCCTGGTCGTCCCCGTCGGCCAGTGGCCACTAGGCCAACCCCTAGAGCTCCAGGAATCGGGCGGCGACCAACACCCGCACGGCCTCTAGGGCTCGGGCGACAGCTGGATCCAAAAATCCTACCTTGGGCGGTGGCTGGCGGGGATCCTCGTCTGTGGGGGCGCTGCGGGAGAGGAGACGAGGAGGCGGCGGCTGGACTGAAAATCCGACCTTGGGCGCGGTGTCTTCGTAGTCGGCGGTGTGAGGCTGGGAGGGGAGGGGAGCAGCATCGTCAGGCGACGAGGCGAGCGAAGCTAGCGGAGCGAGTGGAGGGGAGAGGAGCAAGCGAGCGAAAGAGGACGACGACAACGAGGACTGTTGTTTTGTCAGAACTTTCATAAGGATGTGTTTGCAAAATTACTCCTCCGACATCCTTTGTTGGACGGAGGGAGTACATAGGATTAATTGATACATCTAGGGAGTTAAGGAAGGATGCTAGATATCGGCATTGTTGTGGCGTGTCACATATAATGAGAAGAGATGGCTTCAATTCTGCACATCATTGAGGAAGTCGTCGGAGCTGTATTGACATGGTGTGAGGACATCCCATATCACATCCGTCGGGAGTGCTGAGTGGTTGTCGTGAAGTTTCATGATCTCGTGCAGCGCGTCGAGCCTAGTTTTGTCTAGGTTGTTCTGTAACATAAGATTTTAGTGCCAATGCTGGTTTAATGAAGTAGCCCTAACGAGGAGAAATTTGAAAATTGGTTCACCTTCGTGATTGAATATTTAAGTCGCTCGCCGTGGCAGTGTCACATTAGGTGCAGGATGCTAAGACCAAACTCAGCCCTGCACGCATGAAAATAAAATATGCAATATTAGGTTCATAAAACGTGTGTTTTGTTGAGGAAAATCTGGTTTCTAAGTAGCCAATAACGTTGTGAATTTGGTGTCTACAATATTTGGGTAGATTGTGGCGGAGTTGTCTTCTTTTTGGCCTTTCTAATATGATTACATGGAGATCATTACATGGATGCAATAGGGTCTATCTAGAGAGAATTCTCCACGTGGATCTATGACCTCGTCGACAAAAAACCTAGCAAATTCCTCTTGGATTTCTATTAGGCGGTCCTCTGGTAGGAGCTTGTCCCGCATCGCGTCCAACTATAAAGAAGGAGATCATATGAATTAGACTCAACACAACTTTTTGTAATAAAAATAAAGGGTGAATATATTGTTTACTTACTCGAACATTTTCCAAGGGCTTCTCAATAGTGATGCGAATGGACTCGCACACGTAGAATCCACATAGATTAGTCCCCCGTGGCTGCCTCGCGCACTTTAAAAGAATATAATTCAATCAAATAATAACTCTAGCATGATAAATGCACATAAACTAGAATTAAATAGATGCGCGGACTTAGCTCGTACTACTTACCGAGACCGATTTAAAAAATAGCTCCTCACGCCATTGACCGCGGACCTTATTCTTGAACCGTGTCCAAACCCTACCCGACAAAGAAAATGAATGTATGAGTTAATAACTACTTGATATCCCAGAAAATGAACGAAAGAAACCGATATAGTGCGATAATGATTGAAATTACCTCTGGAGCATATCGATAATGCCGTGGTAGTCTTCAATATCTTTGTTTAGTGAGTCTATGATTCAACTTTTCCCAAGTCAACTAAAATGCTTAGAAGAATCCAGTGGTGCCTACGCAAGGTTTACATACATCAGTAAATCATCATTTACACTGAACATCGAGTAAGCAAAAGTTAATATGTACAAGAACTCACTTGCCGTCGTGGTAAGGAAATAGTATTTGATTCCAGAAATGTTGGTTCGTGAGAAACCGGAACAAGTTTTGCTCGGTCTCTAGTGGCTTATCCTTTAGCATAGCTCCATTAACTCGATGTGGGACAATGAACCCATATCCATTGATAGCCTTTTTTTATATTCGAGAATCTTCATTCTGCATCATTATATATAGCGTACAAAAGAATATAGTGAGTATACTTACTGGCAATTAATTGAACAAGCTGAGATAGAGACTTCTTCGGCTGCAACAATCTCGTCTGTTTCTAGGTCATACGATGCCTCATGCCCGAGTACCCAATTTCTTGACCTCCTGGGCCAACGAGACGTAGCTGGAGTGACCCCTTTAGCCTCCAAGTCAGCCTCAGCTTTATCCCACTTAGGCATGGCACTCATGTAACCACCTGTGCCCATACGATAATGATATTTCTTTTTGGCTGCATTTATCTTATTCTTTTCTGACATTGCCACAGCTGGTGCCGAGGTCTTGTATTCCACAAATGCGGCCTAGTTATCTTGCTGCAACTCTAGTGGGCTAGTGAATGGAGAAGTTTTTTCTTCAAGACATATTTGTGGTACAATCTTTTCTTCCATTCCTTGAATAGTTCGCCCATCTTCTTAAGAGCAAAGTGTTTGACTTTCCTCGTCATTTGTTGTGTGACCTCATCAGTCTCCAAGACTGGTAGGGTGAAATGTGTCATGAGAGAATTCCACATCGCATCTCTCGCTCTATCATCTACAAAACTAGCCCAAGTTGGATCCCTTTTCTTTCCTAGCTTATTCCAATTTAGCGTGGTGATCGGGACGGTGTTTCTAACAATCACTCCGCATTGAGTTATAAATGCATTCACGGATTCTTTGGGCTCCAACGGTTGACCAAGTGGAGAGACTAAGTCAATGCTGAAACGGACATCAGCGGGCAACTTGTGTGTCCGGCCTCTTGTCCTTGTAGAAGATTGGCCGGAAGCAGAGGCCTAAGAGAAGAAACATTCATCAGTACATATATAAGAATCAATTAGTACATCTATACTAGTGATCGATCGATAGAGGATTTATATACCTCGACGGAGTTTGTTATTATTATGGTGTCTTCACCATAGTCTCCACCATGGTCAGCACCATCGTCTCCACTATCGTCTCCACCATCGTCTCCTCCAGACAAATTAAGATACTCGGAGCCATCGTAATAAGAACCCCCAGTACCCTCATCTATCATGTTGAGAAGCTCCTATTCATTCTGTCTACCATCCATAGCTTAACTAATACAGAAAAAGAATATATTGCATTAAGTAAAAAAATTACAATTGCGACAACTCGGATACAGAAAAAAGAATACGTACTAATAATGAAACAATTTTGCATTAAGATAAATTACAATAATATAAGATAAAGTGCATTATTAATACATCTCGCTCATATCTCGCTCATAATATAAAGTACATTATTAATACATCTTGCTCATATCAAACTAGCGAACTCGGCTGCCGCGTTCTGTGCTACGGGAACTCTGCAGCCAGAGAAGAGGAACCATCACGGGAGAATAGCTTGGGTGAGATCCATGAACCTGCCAGATATTGGAGAACCTAGTCCCCAAAAGATACATGTATCGCCGTACATGATCATCCTCCTCGTTGATACGACGACGTACCACCTCCTCGGGAGCCGGCTCCCTCCGCACCGCTCCTGGACCTCGTGGACGCCACCAAAGAAGCTCCGGGTCGACGATGATATCCGGATTCCTCACCAAGGTACGAGTCCCGACAGATAGCACCTCCCAGGGCCAATCCGGTGGAGCCCAGGCTCGGACATCCCCGGAACCGACGGAGTCCAGTAGGCTCGGACAAGGAAGACGCGGCATAACTAAATAATAGCAATAAACAATCATAAAATATAACAGTAACTAAATCACTAAGTATTGCCCTAATAACACTAACTCTAAACCTAACACTAACTAAACGAAACCTAATTAACTAAGTATTCTAACTAACCCTAACTAACCCTAGATAAATACTAACCTATACAATTAACCTAATACTAATACTGACTAATAGTAATACTAATACTAAATACTAACATAATACTAATACTAACTAAATCCTAACCTAATACTAATACTAACTAATATTAATACTAAATACTAACTAATACTAAATACTAATACTAACCTAATACTAATGCTAACAACTAAATATTAATACTAATAATAATACTAAATACTAACTAATACTAATACTAACCTAATAATATAATAACCTATAATACTAATACTAACTAATACTAAATACTAATACTAACCTAGTAGTAACCTATAATACTAATTAATACTATAATAACCTAATTAATACTAACCAAAATCAACCAAAATTCGGCACGGCGATCACCTGAGGCGGCGCGGGGCAGGGCGGAGCGGAGACGGTGCGGTGGGGCGGCGCGGGGCGGAGACGGAGCGGCGCGGGGCAATCACCTGAGGCGGCGCGGGGCAGGGCGAGCTCCTGTGCGCTGGGAAGATGTGCTGGCTCTCCGGGTCATGGCACGACCCGGGGTGGAGGTGGGGGTATTTATACCACGCCCCTTTAGCCCCGGGTTGTAATCTTTAGCTCTGGTTTGTATTACAACCCGGTGCTAAAAGTGCTTTTTGGCGCCAAAAGCAAAAATGGTTTATAGTTTCCAGAAAATTATGTATTATATATCAAAATTTTCAGAAAAAAGATTTATAATTTAAATCTACTATCATACTTTATTATACAACTTAAATGAAATTATCTATTGTTTAACAAGTATTATATTTAGTACAAATGTTGGAAAAATATAGTTTATTATTTAAAAATAGAAAATACATATAATATACCAAAATATTCACAAATAATAATATACTCATTAGAAATATAATATTTAATACTAAAAGTAGGACTAAAACATATTTCCCGCCATTTCCCCCGCTTCCCGCCATGTTCTCCCGCCATTTCCCTCTACATCTAGGCCGACCGCCATGTCCATCCACACATCCACACCTTCTCTGTCACAACAATGGACACCGCTTACTGGGCCTTTCTGACGCTCGAGGAAACCGAGGCGTTGTGCGCCTCCAGCTACCCATGCCCGCCGGGGTACCGGCTGCCCGCCGGCTAGATGCTGAGCGCTGGAGGGGTTCCTGTTCCTCCTGTGCCTCAAGGTTCGGCCCGCTAGGCGGCCATCACAAACCACTTCGACCTCAATCTCATGCCGGAGCAGCGGCCCCATTTGGATCCCGACAACCTCGACACCTGGAATGCCTTCTTCGCAAACCGGCGGGAACAGGAGCTCGCCAGGTACGGGGTGACGGCCCGCCCCCAGTGAACCACAACGAGACTAGTCGGCGCCTGTGGTGGGCGAACCGGACTATCGCCGGCGTGATGCGCTATATCGCCATGGGAGAGCATCCTCGCCTGAGGTACCCGCACTTTCACCAGCCGCATAGCCACAAAAATGGTGGTGGTGGTGAAGGCCTAGGGCATACTAGGGTCATCATCCGGGAGCCCCCTCCCCCGCATGTCGTGATTCCGAGGTCGGAGGATTCAGCCGCATGCTACGAGGAAGGTCTGAGGATCCAACCGCGTGCTACGAGCGACGACGATGACGATGACGATTCCGAAGACGACCCTGAAGCTGTGTACTACAGGGCTAGATATGATTATCACTAATTTTTACCTTTTAATATTAATAAATGTCTGGCCACAGCAAGTTGTAATACTACCTATTGAGATCGAGATAGTTCATATCCATATACATATAAGCAGATCATTAAAAATAAAGGTTTAATAATATTGTACATCACCAACATCCACACATCTCCAATATTTTACATATAAGCAGATCATTAAAACTAGACGGGACCTTGATACTATAAAGGACTTCAAAAAAGATTTCCTTCTCTTCTTTGGTAAGAGCGTAGCTAGCAGTACCTTCAAACAACTCTGGATGCATGCCGTCTCGGTCTTTTATACGTTGGTTGTACTGCCGTGCTTCAGGTGTATCTTTGCTCTTCCCATACACGCCCAAGAATCCTAGCAGCGTCATTCAAAGATTCTTCGTCAGGTGCATCACGTCAATTGCAGAGCGGACCTCTAGGACTTTCCAATAGGGTAGCTCCCAAAATATAGATTTCTTTTTCTACATGGGTGCGTGTCTGACATCGTCCTTTGGAACAGATTGTCTACCAGGACCCTTTCCAAAGATTACTTTTAAATCCTTCACCATATCAAATGCATCATCACCAGTACGACGGATAGGCTTACACCGGCTGTCTGCCTCATCATTGAAATGCTTACCTTTCTTTATTAGGGTGTGCGTGGGCGGAAGAAAACGATGATTCCCCGGGTACACATTCTTCTTACATTTATCAAAATATATACTTTCAGTCTCGTTTAAATAGTGTGTGCATGCATTGTATTCCTTGTTTGTTTGTCCTGAAATGTTACTAAGAGCAGGTCAATCATTGATTGTTATGAACAACAACGCTCGTAGGTCAAATTTCTCCTACTTGTTCTCATCCCACACACGTACACCTTGTCTGTGCCACAATTATAAGAGTTCTTCAAATAATGGCCTTAGGTACACATAAATGTCGTTGCCGGGTTACTTCGGGCCTTGAATGAGCACTGGCATCATAATGAACTTCTGCTTCATGCACAACCAAGGAGGAAGGTTATAGATACACAGAGTCACAGGCCAGGTGCTATGACTGCAGCTCTACTCCCCAAAAGGATTCATGCCATCTATACTTAGACCAAACCATAAGTTCCTCGCATCACCTTTAAAGTCTGGAAACTCTCTCTCGATTTTTCTCCACTGTGACCCATCAGCGGGGTGTCTCAACATATCGTCTTTCTTACGGTCTTCCATGTGCCATCGCAACAACTTGGCATGCTCTTTGTTCCTGAATGAACATTGTAACCATGGTATTATAGGAGCATACCACATCACCTTGGCAGGAACCCTCTTCATGCAGCGCTCGCCCTCAACATCACCAGGGTCATCTCGTCTTATCTTATACCGCAATGCAGTGCATACTGGGCATGCATCCAAATTCTCATACTCCTCGCCGCGGTAGAGGATGTAGTCATTAATGCATGCATGTATCTTCTACACCTCAAATCCTAGAGGGCAGACAACCTTCTTTGCTTCGTAGGTACTGGCGGGCAGATCGTTATCCTTTGAAAGCAACTTCTTCATTATTTTTAGCAACTTTTCAAATCCTTTGTTAGTCACACCGTTCTCTGCCTTCCATTGCAGCAATTCAAGTGTGCTACCCAGTTTTTTGTGCTCATCTTCACAATTTGGGTACAACAATTTGTTGTGATCCTCTAACATCTTCTTCAACTTCAACCTCTCCCTTTCAGTTACGCATTCTTCCTGGGCATCAGCAACGGCCCGACTAAGATCATCATCGGGCAGATCTGATGCCCGTTCTTCATCAATGTCTTCCATTGTAGTACCATCATATTCAGGGGACATAGTAGGGTAGTCATTATCATTCTCTTCTTCTTCGTTGTCTTCCATCATAACCCCTCTTTCTCTGTGCTTGGTCCAACAATTATAGCTGGTCATGAAACCGGACCAAAACAGGTGGCTGTGAAGGACTCTTGAGGAAGAGTATTCCTTATGATTCTGACAGACACCACATGGATAAGACATAAAACCATCCTGCTTGTTTGCCTCGGCCACAAGGAGAAAAGAATGCACGCCTTTAATGAACTTGCTAGAGAGTCGATCAGCGTACATCCATTGCCGGCTCATCTGCATTATATAATTAATAAGTACATCAAACATAATCATAATTAATTAGTACTAATCTAAAAAACAAAATTAAAGCCAGCAACTGAGACTAAAGATATGATGAACCTTTAGTCCCGGTTGGCACCAACCAGGACTAAATGTGGATGTGGAGACAACATGTCGACACTATGTCCTTACTGGGCAGTACTAAGCTAGTAAATTAAATGACGACACTATTTTGGGTGGGTGGCAGCACTATGCCAGGGATGAGTGTGTCGACATTATGTTATTAGTGCCCGACACTATGTTGTGCTACTTAATCTATAAATATGTATGCATTCTTGTGAAGAACTGCAAAATGGTGTGCGAGACCAGGGACACCACTACGGTGGAGCTTCTCGAAGATGTCTTAGGACCTCGTCCTCAGACATCTTCGAGGAGCTCGCCATAGAGGCACTCTCTAATATGTGAAATTAGTTAGCTCCACCAGCATACTGATCTAGCTAGAGAAGATATAAACTGAAATATGGTGTGCGAGAGGAGGGACACCACTACGGAATAGCTTCTTGAAGATGTCTTAGGATCCCGTCCTCAGACATCTTCGAGGAGCTCGCCATAGAGGCACTCCCTAATATGTGAATTGTTTTAGTTATCCGGCGTATTATCTATAGCTAGAGAAGTTATTAACTCCAAGATGGTGCGAGAGGGACACCACTACGGTGGAGCTTCGCTCGAAGATGTCTTAGGATCCTATCCTCAGACATCTACGAGGAGCTCGCCATAGAGGAGCTTCTCGAAGATGTAATGTGATGTCTTCTTATCAAGCTTTTATGAATTAACCCTATCTTTGTTACAATTTTCAGTTTGTTGAACGCAGGTAGACGAAGAAGGATATTTTGCCTAGCTAGTTAGAATGATAAACTCACGCATGTGTGTGCTTCTAAAATCAAATTTTGAGACTATGTGCCAAAATAAGATATATATAGATAGAATCCACATACTGTGATATTTACCTTAGAGTTCCTTACATTTATATAAGATAGATAGAATCTAAACATCCATCTCACGTTATCATTGCAAAAATTACTACCAAACTAAACCCACAAATCCATCTACAAGATAGAGCATGAAATGAGCTAATATAGCAATGAGAGTTCAAAGGATGAAGTTGCTCACCTTTTAGAACCTTTGGATAGATGGGGCACCACAAAATATAGACAAATCTTGAGAAAAAAAAGGGCATGAACTCGAGCTTGAAGCAAGAAAGAGAGAGAGGAGAGCCACCAGCTTAAAATGGTGGCTCGGGCAAGTGGGGGAAAAAGATATAGCCAGACCTTTAGTCCCGGTTTGTGTCTAGAACCGGGACTAAAGGTCCACCTTTAGCCCCGGGTCGTATAACAAACCGGGACTAAAGGGTCTGGCGCCCGACCTAGCCTGCCTGAAACCCTTTAGTCCCGGTTTGTTACACGAACCGGGACAAAAGGTCATGTTCGAACCGGGGCTAGTTCCTGCCACCCCCTGGGGCAAGATCTAGCCGTTGGGACCGGGGCATTAGTCCCGGTTTGTAGCAAAACCGGGGCTAATATCCCTGGGCCAAAGGTCCGTTTTCTACTAGTGGAGTTCACTGAAACAATCGAATAATGCGTCCCTATACGACACAAACTCAAGGCATTGCTTCCTTTCAGTGTTTGGGCCTTGCGGGCCTAGCACAAATTGATCGAGGGACCATGTCCCACATAGAGCACCTAGCTGTCGTCTACAACAGCAGAGCGCATGTGGTGTAAGAGCATCTCTAGTCACATATACCCCAAATCGTGTCCAACGAAATCGTGCCCGGACACAATTTGGGGCTTCTGGAATGCTCCTCGGGATGGTGTTCCCCAGCATACATGTCAATTCATGTTCAAGCATGTCGTTTCCAACAAGTTGTTGATGGAGTGTGAGTCCAGATACGCATAATAAAATGGTGTGCCGTGGACGTGCCAAAGAGGTTTAATTAGCAAAAAGTTCAGCCATAATTGTACTTGATGGGGAAATTTTTCCTAAGAGAAGTGCTTCCGTGCGCACCATCGTTTAGGAGGAAGTCCGAACTGCTAGGGGCATTTTAGTCCGGCGCGTTTTGTTGGCTTCTTTTTTTTGGCCCAGGCGGAACCCATATCCAAGCCTAGTATAGTCTCGTATCTGTATACAGGGACTGACGACGCCGTATGACATGACCCCACGTGGGGTCCACCTAGACCTAATCACCACGATTAGCTCCCACGTCCATGCAAGCACCATTGTTGGGCGTAACTGAAGCTTTCTCTTCTCCGCCGCCTGGTAAAACTCGGTCGCTCGTACCCGTGGATCTGCTTCCTCTCGGCGCCGCTGATCTACCCCACGTCCGCCGCTGCAGATCCTCGCGTCCGCCACCGCAGATCCTCGAAGGTAGAAGGAGCGCTAATGGCTCGGCATCTTCGTCACTAGGGTTTCTAATCCAAATCGTCGGCTTTATCTTCCGATCGTGTAAGTTCATCCCATGATCATGCTTCGTCTCTAGTAATTGTTAGACACACATAGCATTGGTGATTCTAACAATGTGGTGCAATCACTCATAGAGGAGATGGAGGACTCTAGATCTAGTATGATAGATGATCAAATCGGGCATGTCGGTGATGATTCCATTTCCGCCAATACGCATCCTGAAGACGGCTGGAGTGAAGAAGAGTTTGATATGAGGAAACATTAGCTTCTTCTTTGATATTTAAATGTTAAATTAAATAATATATGATATCTCATGGCTTGATTTATTTAGATTGTCTATGATGACGATTTCCACAATGGCCTTAACAACCATAAAGAAACGGACATGTCTGTTGATACTGAGGTATGTGTAGTGGTGTAAAATTTTATATGTCATGCACCGGATGATGCAATTGTATACTAAATATTGCTAAATTGTTGAGGCAATAAATGACTCTGGTATGGAGTATGACTATTTTGGTGAATCAGACTTGGAGATGGGTAATTATGATGATTGTGAAGATGCACCAAATTTTGATATGTTCGTTGACACGAGTGAGGTATTATTTATAGGCTGTTTTTAGCAATCAACGAACTGACATTCATACTACTATAGTTCTAATGGCTAGGTTTTGAATTTGTAGCAGGCACCATGTAATCAGACTGAGAGTTCAAATAAATGTAGCAATAACACTGAGCATCCTGATGATAAGAGAGAACTGTACTGCAAGATAATGGAAATGACATTTGATAGTGAAGCAGCAGCCTATTCTTTCTACAACAGATATGCCAAAGATCATGGGCTCGGCATTAGGAAGCACCAAGTGAGGCGGCTTGATGATGGACTTGTTCGTCTAAGGCGCTTTGTGTGTTGCAATCAAGGGAAACGTGACAAGAAGTTACTGATAATGGAAGGCCACAAATATAGGCTTGGAGGCGAGTCTAGGTGCAACTGTAAGGCACGTATGGTGCTGAAGTTTGATGGAAAAAATGGTGTTTGGATCGTTCAGAGTTTTGATGACACTCACAATCATGTGTTAGCGACACCGGATGAAGTCCCTTTTCTTTCGTCCTATAGGAAGAATAACGACTCCCAAAGAGCTGAGATATTATCATAGTGTAACATGGGGGTTAGGAAGCATATCATCATGCGATCAATGATTAGCAACTCTAGTGGTTCATTTGCCAGTGTGGGATTTACAAGGAACGATTTATACAACATGTGCTCAAGGGAGAAGAGGAATCTTCTTTACAAGGGTGATGCTAACACAACCTTGGGCATCATGGCGGAGAGAAAGAATAGGGACCCTGATTTTTTTTATGATTACACGCTAGATGAAGGCCGTCTACAACACTTGTTCTGGTGTGATTCTCAATCACGTCGGGACTACCAGGACTACGGCGACGTTGTTGTGTTTGACAGCACATACAAGATGAATAGGTATAGAATGCTATTTGTTCCCTTTGTCAGCTTGAACAATCACCGTAAAGCAACGACATTTGGTTGTGCCATCCTATCAAACAAGACCGAAGAAGCATATGCCTCGCTGCTCTGGACTTTCTTGAAAGCAATGTGCCAGCAGAAGCCAAAGGCAGTAATCACGGATACAGATGTCGCGATGATCTCCGTTGTGCATGAAGTACTTACTGGTGTATACCATCGTATTTGCAGCTTTCACGTTGAAAAAATATGGAAATGCACCTACCTAACAAGTCACTGAACGAGTTTAGGACTCTTCTATATTACACCACGTCGGAGAAAGTATTCGAGCAGTGATGGCACACTTTTATTAGGAAGTGGACGTCACCCAAAACTAAAAATTGGCTTAAGAGAATGTACATGAAGAAGAGATTATGGGTCGCCGCATATCTTTTAGAAGGGTTCTGGCTGGGTATGAAAAGCAACTAGAGGAGTGAAAGTTTAAACTCGTCTCTTCACCTCCACCTTGATGGGCAAATGAACTTCGTGGACATGGTTAGTCACTACAAGAATGCCATCGCACGTCTCCATGAGAAGGAGGCCAAAGAAGACTGCACGGCTTCACAGACATTTCCGGTGCTAGTTACTGATTTCAAAGAACTAGAGGTAGCTGTTGCGACAGTCTTCACTCCAGCTGTGTTCTATAGTTTGCAAGGTGACATTTCGAAGATTGGTGGCATGCATATTTTAGAAAGAAAGCTAGGATCTGACTCGTACACCTTTGTCGTCGTATGGAAAATAATCTTGACAGCAAGTTTTACGTGGAATACACTCCCAACTCGTCAGAAATTATAAGGTACAGCTGCCAAAGGATGATTCGCAAAGGGATCCCTTGCAATCACATACTGCGCGTGCTCAATCACTTAAAATTTATTGCAATACCAGACTGCTGTGCTTTGCGGTGTTTCACTAAAAATGCTAGGTTTGGGTTGCATGCTAGACGCACGAGCGATATGTTTGGTTGGGATTGGTTTGGCCAGAGGAGCAGAAAAAATATAGTAGTATAAATGTGTTGGCCTCACAAGCTATGCATATTGCATGCAATGACACAGCAGAGTATGATCTTCTGAAGAGTACCATCGATGGAATTATTTCTAGAAGACAAGGGTATGATAAATGCAGAGCATATGGTCCTCGTAGTTCAGTTAATGAAAATGCAGATGCAAGTCAAGCAAGCTAGTTTGATATTGGTGATCCTAAAAGTGTCCACCAAGGGCGCGCCTAAGCAAAACAAGAAAGTTCTAGTCGAGAAATAATCTCCCATGACCAAAAATGGTCGACCACTAGGATTGAAAGAGCGGAAGAAGCGGGTGTGCAACGCTTGCCAACAGGAGGGACATAACAGGAAGAACCCAAAATACATATATCATCCCAAGTACGGTTTTGAAAATTAGCTTGATATATTGCCTTCATTTTTATTAGACTTTATTATCTAATATTTTATGTCATCTCGTGCAGGAATGTCCTACAGCAGCAAGGGTAGTCATTTTTCAAGTATCATATGTGGAAATTAATTTTTAGATAGTTCGTGTGAAAATATGTATTTGTGATGTATATTTATAGTCTGCTGATGTTTGTTCGGGCAAATAGCTCCTGTGTGACATTTTTTTATGGAATTGGAAGGAGAGCAACGTCCTTGTAATTTCTCTCAGTTTTGTTTATCTCCTGATCATTGGTCGTTAAACAACACAATCAGTGTTCGAGTAAAAATCGTGATGCTTTGTTATCCTAGAACCCACTGACATGGATGTTATGGTCTATGGCTTTGGCTTGAATAAAATCAACTCAAATTCACGCAAATTATTAGCTGCTCTGTTTTGCTTCTTCAGTTCGTCAGTGTTAAGAAAAAACCCACTGACAGTTTTGTTTTATGCACTTGTGTAGTTCCTTTTCGATGATAATTGTAGCAATATTTTTTCCAACCTTTTGATGCACGACCTGTTATCACATTTTGAGCCTTTTGTTTTATGCACTTGTGTACTCGTTTTGGTAGTATGCACAAGTATGTTTTTGTATGAACTATAAGCACATATATTAATAAAACACGATTAGCAACCTTACATAGTAGCAAAGCAAGTCCATGGACACCATAGTACCAAAAATACACGACACGACACCGTCTTCTTATTCCTCCAGCCCGGCCGCTCCCTGGCCCCTCCTTGGCCGCTCCTTACGCGTCATACCCCTCATCATCCTCTGCCATGATGTACGAGAGAGAGTGGGCCGCGTTGTTGATGGAGAAGATGCCGTGGAAGTCGGTGAAGATATTGTACGTCGTGAAAACGATGAACTCGCATCCACGCCAGAACACTTGGCCGAGGAGGTGATAGGCGTCGTAGTTGTTGACGAAGGTGACGAAGAGGCCTATGCAGAAGTTGTTGTTGGCGCCGTCGAACTGCTGCTCGATCTGGAATATGGGTGGAGTGCCGGGAGGGAGGTGGCGGTAGCCGATGAAGGAAGAAGTGGGCTAGCTCCAGCGGTCCCCTCCACCTCGAGATGGCCCAAATGCGGAGGCGGTTCTCCACAACCCGGCCGTGCGGCCACTCTGTCTCCCGCACGATGGTGGGGAGGCGGTGCGTCGGGCCATTGAACTGCATCATGGCGGGGGAGGGTGGCGCCGAGCTCTTGCTTAAGTGGTGGCAGGACGCGGCGGCTAGCGGTTGCTTGAGTGGTGGCGGGGCTCGATGGCTAGCGGTTAGATGGATGGGTGCGAGCAAGTGAGAGAGGAAGAGGTCGAGGGGCAGATATATGGGCGTGTCGTGGTCGCTTCGTTATCCCCTCGTGTTTAAGGCACACTGTTTCGAGGAGGCGCGGGCGCACGGTATCGAGGAGCCGCGGACGTAAGGTATCGAGGAGCATTGACTCTTTCCGCGGGCGTGTGACGGAAAGTTGCACCCCGTGTGAAATTGTTTGGCGCGTGACCGACCGAGCGACACGCCCGCGTGAATTCGCAGCAAAAAAAGACGTGCAAGTAGCTAGGCTACAAGGCTGCGGCGATGTGCAATAGACAGGCTACGACGCTGCATGGCGCATGCATGGAAAAGGCCCAGCTCATTAATACACGTTGAAACGGAGCAGTCGTTGGACCGTTGGGCCGTGGGATTTCTGATTAGGCCCTGTCCCCACCATGGATGCATGCATGGGCACGCAGATGAGCGGACACGTCGATCGACGTAGCATGCAGCGCTCGTTTCATACTTTACGACACAGCGACTGCGCTCGTTTCAGACTCATTGAATCAGTGCATCAATTAGCGACACAACGATTCATAAAGCATGGAAACCGAGATGACGCGCGTGATGGATACTTCCATGCCTCGTTTCGCACCAATACACGCGCAGAGTATCCGACGCGTCGTGCAGTGACTCACCGATCTTCTTCAAGCGGCGCTCCAGGCTATTTAAACTTCCCTATCTCTATAGCATCCTCTCCCACACTCCACCACATCCATCTGCCAAGCCCGTCTTCTTCACTAAAGTCCATCGTCCGCCGCCTAGCAAGATCCATCGCCCGCCGCCACCATGCAGTTCAACGGTGCTACGTTCTGTCCGCCTCGCACCGTGTCGAAGATGACCTACCCCGCCACGGTCGTTGTTGAGGGGTCCCTCCAAGTATGGGCAAACTCAAGGTTGAGGTCCCCGAGGGAGTTGGCACACGCCTTCCTTAACACCGGCTATCGCCACCTCCGACCTAGCTCTCCGGCCATGTTCCGCCTCGAAGATCACTATGCCCTCGGAGGCCTTGTGGTAGGGCTCACGGTGCACTTCACCAACCACTACGATGCATATTGTCTCCTTGGCGAGGTCTACTAGTGTGGGTGCGAGTCGATCTTCTTCGCCACTTTCAACATCTTCACGAACTTCAACAATATGTTCCCCACCATCAACGGGATGCACACTCTCCCGTACAACACTGAGGAAGAGTGAGGGCTGGGGCTGCGCCGAGGAGATGGGATCGAGGAGGGGAGAAAGAGCAAGAGGGAGGAGAGAGTCCAAGTAGTGAATCCTGTTGTGCTAGGGTCCACTACCATCTATAGTGTTTATTTTCATGTTTTTTGCTTGGGCATATATGCCCCTCTATGTATGTTTTATATGTTGTAAGGCATGCCCCCTCCTATATTATATCTATCTTGTTGTTTTTATACTTGTTCGTGTCCTTCTAGTTTGATTTCACCGAATTATGCATATCAAGCTAAATATAACTAAATATGCAGAGCACGCTATGTATATTAAAAGGAGCTTGGTTGAAAGAAACGAACTAGTTTTTCAACGTGAACAACTAATTTGGGTCGAAACAAACAAGTTAAACAACCAAACAATTTCTTAGTTTTGAGTTGACCCGACACAACAGGATATGGACTGTTGTCGTAAAATGCAAACAATAAACTGTTTTACAAATCAATATGAATTTACCAGGTATGGAAACCTACATGCACTAGTAAATTCTCGAGGTACACTATTAGTAATCACTGGTCTGACTTTCCTTTTCACAGCCTCTAGCTTGTTTCTTCTAGACAGAAGAATCATTGCAATGGTAGGTCCTATTGATTCCTCGATTGTTGTCTACAGTACCATATAGAAGAGTTTATAAATTGAATTGTAATCATATTGATTTTTGCGACTATACAAAGGAATAGTGTATAGACCTAAGAAATGTTCTAAGTCATACGATCTCCATCCCAGTGCTCTAGACATTGCAATACCCATAATCCGCATGAGTTGCTGCCATAGGATGAAATAAAATTAATTTACGACATCAGTAGTTAGAAAGTGATATGATTCACAAGTACTTATGAATCATCTTATTTTCCAATTTCATATTTTTAATAGGCCAAGTATCGACGTCAGGAAATTGTTTGGGTGTAGTTTTGTTTCTCCACCATATGTCTACTACAATTTGTCCTTTCTGCTAAAGATTAAGAGTTAGTAAAACGCCAAAAGATAACACGGTTTTGATGAGAAAAGTAGATATTACCAAGTCATCCACAACTGCATGCGAATAGGTTAAATTGTACTTAGCGTCAAGGACTTGGAACTCCTTATTGATGTTATGCATTACAAGTGTCACATAATGTTCTCCTCATATATTCAGAGGGAAATATGTCTACAAAATAAGATAACTAGCATGTACTATGTAGGATTCACAACAACATTAACTTTATAAAAAAACACTATTTACCTTGTCACGCGCAAAATATTCATTCATAACCCTTCCTATAGCTCCTGGTCTTGGCACTTCTTCTACGTCAAAAGTTTTCAAGTTTTTTTTCGTTTTGTACATTTTAATGGCTTCATTGATAAGATAGGTTGACCTCAATGGTCCACATATGTGCCGATCATAGTCAAGATGGGGAGCTAGCTCTAGAATGTATGCATCAAGTATCTGAAAATAATAGTTGTACAATGATTGCATGTTCATACTGCTTTGTTGTAAAATAACAATAATAGATTAGCGAATTACTTACAGCAGTACTAAACCATTCTTTTATAAGAATATCGTTAAGATTTTTCGAAAACAAGATGGCCTCATCTGTGTTCTAGTACATCCTTTTTACGGCTTCTTTGGGGATCTTCGCCAAAGTTGAAACATATTTCACAACACCTTCTATTTCAGCAGGTGTTACCATAGTGTAACATTCCCCAATATCATGTTGTTCAAATAACATCGCCGCATAACATTAATGAAAACACACAAGTTACCGCGTTGAACCATTTTGTTTGCTGAATAAAAATAAGTAATGAAATCTATAAAGGATTATACCTTTCGTATTTTTTGATTTACGTTTCGGTTGTTTCTGCCGCTCAAATAATGGGGAGCCATACTTACTGTTACCCTTGGGTACACGTTTCCTTTTGCCTAGACTATTGTCAATTTCCTTTTTGCCGCTATCAATAGAATTACCACACTTTGTTGCATCTTTCTTCCCCGCAGTAGAAGTCATATCATTGCGTGCATCGTTCTGCATGACACTGCTCTGTGCACCATTTGGTGTATCCTTCTGAGTACCAAGAATGTATGATGGTACCTCCGATGATGACGCAGACTTGTTATTTTCATTTACGTCCCACAGATTCTCCTCTATACCATCCATCTTCCGAAGGTGGTCTGGTCTGTTCTTCATTGACATGTCAACAGCAGTCGTTAGCATACGTTTTTTCCTTCAAGGGTGTGATGTAACTGTCACCACCAAATGGATCATCCGCATGGGCTGTTTCATAATTAGCCAACATTTTTCTCAGAATGTCATCAAGCTTGGCTTCTTTATTACCATATTTATAGACGAATTCTTTGCGTGATTGTGATTCACCGGGAACAGATTTTACATCTTCACCATCTCCTCCTTTGCCCGACTGTGATGCTTCAGTTGGTTTGTACATGACACCATTTGTATTTAACAATTTTAGAACCTCCTACATAACAATAAATATTAAGTACTGAGCTTTCATTCATAGTGTAGTATCATTATCATCAACATGAAACAACACATAAAATATAGATCGTATCACCTCTGCACATATCTGGGGTATAAGTGTTATCTTCATGTCCATGTGATATTTCAAATCTGTCGTCATATGTTCGAATAGGAAGTCCATGTTACTAACCCGTTTGTTTGAACTTGACTGTTCACCATTCATTGATGGTTTTTGCACACTCTTTTTCTTATATTGCTCCCCAATATTATTACGGATATGCATGTTACAAAAATGAACAAATTATACAAATTACAAATAAAAATACGAGCTATGTATGGTGGCATATCAAAAGAATGATTAAACTGACTACCATCACTTTAGCGTTGTTTCCGAAGCTTCGACCATTCTTATAATCATAGCAACATCTTGTTTCTGATTCGTCTTAGTGGCCGAATGGGCACAGGGGGATATAAGTAGGATCATCAACGATCACCAACTTCTCCCAGTAAAGAAACTGCAAACAAATTGTACAGATAAATAAATTTAGTTTTACATCGAGAGCTAAACATAAAAACTGATGATTATTTGACTTAACATATATATCTGTGTTAGACCTAGATTTCCTTTGGGCCATGCTCTCATAGTAGATCCTACAAAGCTATCCTTCAAACTATCTATGAGAAACTTCAGTGTGAAGTAATTCCAGTTAATCTGAAAATACGAGGAACGTCTTTCACTAAATGGTAGAAGGTCTTGGGTACAGTTACGTTACTCGATGGGGCTATGAGAAGACCAATTAGCGCAAGCACCGCTTTGCAGATGAAGTTGTCATCGGACGTCTTCTCAGTCTTTATGTCATTAACTAAATCTCTTATCACTATATTACCGCTTGACTTGCTGAGAAAACATGGGGGTATGTTATGTATATTAGTTTGACCATCTTCCTTTATAATTTCAAATATAGAATAACATTGGTTACGCAAACCATAAATATGTTCTATGTCCTCACAAGTTCCTACTATTTCTCCTGATCCTTCTTTTATGACGAAGGTGCTAGACGATCGATTGAACAACTCAATTATGAATCTGATTAAGTTTTCCCGCATCGTGATTCGTGGCACGTCCAACATCGGCTGCAAAGTAGTACTGGTAAATCACGCACGTTGCACGCTTGTAAAGTCGGTTACCAAATCTGCCCATCATATGTAGTTACAAAATATCTCCCCATCTAAATCGTTCATTTTGCACGAATCATTTAGAGAATGTGTTAATGTTTCTCCATCTAAATCTACAGTAGTTTCCCAAAAACCTATATGAGCATCTTGTATACATGACAAACAACCGATGAGACATGAAATCAGTACCTAGATGACAGATGAGAAGAGGCCGCGAAGGGTGGCACCAATGAGAGACGGCGAAAGGGAGTCCTGCGAGGATGAAGTGGTGACGTGCGACGGTGATCCCTGGACGATAGATGAGAGGGGGTGGAGAAGGGAGGCGGCAATGTGGGACGGCAAGGGCGTCTCGTAATGGAGGGAGCAGGGAGAGGCGGCCTACCTAGGTTGAGTCGTGGGTTGTCAGACGATCGATGTGCCGATAACTATGCCCTCCGTGATTACAACGACGTTGGGCCAGTTGTAGGTAGTTAATTGGACCTACAGGGTTATTACTTTTTAGTGGCTTGTTTTTTCTATTCTTATGCGTTTTTTTCGTATTTTTAAGTGTTTTATTGTATTCTTCAATGTCTTACCATATTTAGGATTTTTCCTAATTTGATATGCACAATACGAACTTTAATTAATAAACAGAATCAACTTCATACGATGGGAGTGTTGCTCCTATCTTTAAAGAACTTTTAGTACGTACATTGCAAAGGATGTGTATGGCACACACGAGTCCTACCGAAGGATCACCGACATAAGGAAAGGTTTGGTCCTTGGATTCCGAGTCCAGACGAAGCATTAACATGTGTTCACGACGAGAAACCCCAAATAAAAGATCAGCGACATAAGAAAATGTTTGGATAAACTCAGATGCAAAACCGTAACATGTGTTCACGGCGAGAAACCCAAATGAAGCATCAACAATTGTGAACATAACATGAAATGATGATTACTTAATAATTTCATATAGACCGAACTAAGTAAGCCATAATTGTTACATAAGTGTTTCATAAACATGAGAGTAGATAAGCATAATATAGAACTAGAACACGAATTTGAGGTTGATTTCACACTTGGTCAACCAATAGCTTTGTAGTACCATCATCCCCACGATGGAACCAGAATACGAATTTCTGGTTAACTCTCTAACCATTCTGCCTAACAATGTCCATCCAGTTTGTTGTAATCATGGCACCTCCTTTAGGTACTCCATTCACTTGGGACTTATTCATCACAAACTTAACGTGTGCAACTTTTCCATCTCTGGAATGGGCTTTTGTAACTTGTGACAATTTAATGTTTATAACAATATGCTTTATGGTGAAGCTCCTTAAAAAGTACTGCACATAGATTTGACAAACCAGTTATATAAATTATTTCACATTTACACAAACTAATAAATATGAAAAGTTTGTATGTACGGAATAGTTTACCATTTTAGCTTTATTTTTCACTGTGTTGGATTTTTTGATGGTGCATACATAAAACGGGTCTTTTGGTATGTGAGCCTTGACTAGTCGCTCAAGTTCATCAAATTCTTCCTCAGTCATCTTAACACAATTGCCAAACTAAAGGAAAGCTTCAAAATCGTGCACGCTTTTCTTATTTCTAGGACCTTAGTGTAATTTTTGCACATATTAGCGACATCCAATATATCAATTGCTTATAAAATAAAATTGATACAAATTGCTTACACCTGACAAAAACAACATTTTTCTTCCTTTTGATTATAGCATGGATCTCAGCAGCAGTAACACGTAATGGAACCTGATGGAATATAGAAGAATAATTAAAATAACATGTCATATTACGACATGAATAATGCTAAACGTTTACATGCGTGCTAAGAGATACAAACAGTACGAATTGAAAATCAAAAGTAGCTGAGCATCCCATCGCCCAATTGATTTTCGCTTCCTAGAGCACAGTCCGCATGCGATAACACCGACCATTCGCCTACGTGGAAAAGGAGATGGAGCGGCCGGCAGCTAAAATTGCACCAACGCTAAAACGCACCAGTATGATCAGCCTAGACTATATCTATGATGAACACATTTAGATCTGTATTTTCAAATAATTTGGATAATTATAAATCCGAATTTTTCACGACGAAACAAAAATTGCGAGGATTAGATCTACGTCCTCTTAGATCTATCGTCTGTCCGTGCTGTCCGTGGACAGTAAGTTAACCTAAATATAGATTATTGATAGGGCTTTGATTTTACGTATCTGCACCATGGCAACCGAGGATCTCCGAAACTACCTCCTAGCGATCGTCGTTGACGAAGCTCTCTCCCATCCAGTTTCAGATGAGACGAGACGATGTGATGGGGTGACGGGTATCTAAGGGAATGTGTACGTGCGGGAGATAAATAGTCCGGATTTAATAAGTTAGTTACTCTAATGGCCGAGTTTACCTTAGGATCCTCCTAGTGGGCCGGCCCAACCTAATATATTAAATTTTGAATTTAAATATAAATCATATAACCATATATTCGAAAATTACAAAAAAATATACAGTTGGGATTCTAATAATACGGACATCTTAGAGTATTTTTTTAGAATATTTAAAAATGATTGAAAACCTTGACTTATTAGTAATGGCCCTCTTAGGTAGATATAAACGATTTCTTTTTGTAGACATGTGATTTTTTCAACAATCTTAAAATTTCCTCAATTTTATAGTACATGTTTGTGAGGGCATGGTGGAGCAATGTGCAAAAGGAGAGAACATTCCTTAAACACTTAGCCTGACGATTCGTCCATACTTGTCCAAAACACCCCTAAAACCCTAGATTTTAGCCATCTACCATGCCAAAGGCATGCCCAAGCATGCCATCATTGCTCATTAAAGTGATATAAGTGTGTGATGTGTCATTGTGAGCCATTGTGCCAAGTTTGAGGTCATTCCTTAATTTTTCTGCCGCTATCCTGATGGGTAGATGCGTTACACCCTACTACCCTAGACCGAAACTGGCCAGTGTGGGAATTGCATGGCCAAGCACCATCTTCTTTGTAAAACAAGGGATGTGAGTGTTTGTGAGGGCATCGTTGAGCAATGTGCAAATAGAGAGCACATTCCTCGAACACTGGGCTTTACAATTCGTCCGTACTTGTCCAAAACAGCCCCAAAACCCTAGATTTTAGCCGTCTACCAGGCCGAAGGCAGGTCATCATTGCTCATTTAAGTGATATAAGTGTGTGGTGTGTCATTGTGAGCCATTGTGCCAAGTTTGAGGCTATTCCTCAACTGTCCTGCCGCTATCCTTACGGTTAGACGCGTTACACCCTACTACCCTAGACCGAAGCTGGCCAGTGTGGGAAGTGCATGGCCAAGCACTATATTTTTGTAAAACAAGGGATGTGAGTGTTTTTGAGGGCATGGTGGAGAAATGTGAAAAAGGAGAGCACAGTTCTTGAACACTTCGCCTGACGATTCGTCCGTACTTGTCCAAAACACCCCTAAAACCTAGATTTTAGCCGTCTATCGTGCCGAAGGCATGCCCAAGCATGCCATCATTGCTCATCAAAGTGATATAACTGTGTGGTGTGTCATTGTGATCCATTGTGCCAAGTTTTAGGCCATTCCTTAATTGTCCTGCCACTATCCCGGCGGGTAGACGCGTTACACCATACTACCCTAGACCGAAGCTCGCCAGTGTGGGAAGTGCATGGCCAAGCACTATATTTTTTGTAAAACATGGGATGCGAGTGTTTTTGAGGGCATGGTGGAGCAATGTGCAAAAGGAGAGCACAGTCCTTGAACACTTGGCCTGACGATTCGTCCGTACTTGTCCAAAACACCCCTAAAACCCTTGATTTTAGCCGTCTACCGTGCCGAAGGCATGCCCAAACATACCATCATTTCTCATTGAAGTGATATAAGTGTGTGGTGTGTCATTGTGATCCATTGTGCCAAGTTTTAGGCCATTCCTCAATTGTCCTGCCGCTATCCCGACGGGTAGACGCGTTACATCCTACTACCCTAGACCGAAGCTGGCCAGTGTGGGAATTGCATGGACAAGCACCATATTGTTTGTAAAACAATGTATGTGAATGTTTGTGAGGGCATGGTGGACCAATGTGCAAAATTACAAGACATTCCTTGAACACTTGGCCTGACGATTCGTCTGTACTTGTCCAAAACACCCCTAAAACCCAAGATTTTAGCCGTCTACCGTGCCGAAGGCATGCCCAAGCATGCCATAATTGCTCATTGAAGTGATATAAGTGAGTGGTGTGTCATTGTGAGCCGTTGTTCCAAGTTTGAGGCCATTCCTCAATTGTCCTGCCTCTATCCCCACGGGTAGACGCGTTACACCCTACTACCCCTAAACCGAAGCTGGCCAGTGTGGGAAGTGCATGGCCAAGCACCATCTTGTTTGTAAAACAACGTATGTTAGTGTTTATGAGGGCATGGTGGACCAACGTGAAAAAGGAGAATACATTCCTTGAACACTTGGCCTGACGATTCGTCTATACTTGTCCAAAACACCCTTAAACCCTAGATTTTAGCTGTCTACCGTGCCGAAGGCATGCCCAAGCATGCCATCATTACTCATTGAAGTGATATAAGTGTGTGGTGTGTCATTGTGAGACCTTGTGCCAAGTTTGAGGCCGTTCCTCAATTGTCCTGCCGCTATCCCCACGGGTAGACGCGTTACACCCTACTACCCTAGACCGAAGCTGGCCAGTGTGGGAAGTGCATGGCCAAGCACCATCTTGTTTGTAAAACGAGGGATGCGAGTGTTTCTGAGGGCATAGTGGAGCAATGTGCAAAAGGAGAGCATATTCCTTGAACACTTGGCCTGATGATTCATCCGTACTTGTCCAAAACACCCCTAAAATCCTAGATTTTAGCCGTCTACCGTGTCGAAGGCATGCCCAAGCATGCCATAATTTCTCATTAAAGTGATAAAAGTGTGTGATGTGTCATTGTGAGCCATTTTTCCAAGTTTGAGGCCATTCCTCAATTGTCCTGTCGCTATCCCGACGGGTAGACGCGTTACACCCTACTACCCTAGACCGAAACTGGCCAGTGTGGGAACTGCATGGCCAAGTACCATCTTGTTTGTAAAACAAGGGATGTGAGTGTTTGTGAGGGCATGGTGGAGAAATGTTCAAATGGAGAGAGCATTCCTTGAACACTTGGCCTGACGATTCGTCCGTACTTTTCCAAAATAGCCCTAAACCCCTAGATTTTAGCCGTCTACCGTGCCGAAGGCATACCGAAGCATGCCATCATTGCTCATTGAAGTGATATAAGTATGTGGTGTGTCATTGTGAGACATTGTGCAAGTTTGAGTCCATTCCTCGATTGTCTTGCCGCTATCCCGATGGGTAGACGCGTTACACCCTACTACCCTAGACCGAAGCTGGCCAGTGTGGGAAGTGCATGGCCAAGCACCGTATTTTTTGTAAAAAAGGATGTGAGCGTTTGTGAGGGTATTGTGGAGCAATGTGCAAATAGAGAGCACATTCCTTGAATACTTGGCTCGATGATTCGTCCGTACTTGTCCAACACACCTCTAAAACCCTAAATTTTAGTCGTCTACCGTGCCGAAGGCATGCCCAAGCATGCCATCATTGCTCACTGAAGTGATCTGAGTGTATGGTGTGTCATTGTCAACCATTGTGCCAAGTTTGAGGCCATTCCTCAATTGTCCTGCCGCTATCCCGATGGGTAGATGCGTTACACCCTACTACCCTAGCCCGAAGCTGGCCAGTGTGGGAAGTGCATGGCCAAGCACTATATTTTTGTAAAACAAGGGATGTGAATGTTTTTGAGGGTATGGTGGAGAAATGTGCAAAAGGAGAGCACAGTTCTTGAACACTTGGCCTATCGATTCGTCCGTACTTGTCCAAAGCACCCCTAAAACCCTAGATTTTAGCCGTCTATCGTGCCGAAGGCATGCCAAAGCATGCCATCATTACTCATCAAAGTGATATAAGTGTGTGGTGTGTCATTGTGATCCATTGTGCCAAGTTTTAGGCCATTCCTCAATTGTCCTGCTGCTATCCCGACGGGTAGACGCGTTACACCCTACTACCCTAGACCGAAGCTGGCTAGTGTGGGAATTGCATGGACAAGCACCATATTGTTTGTAAAACAATGTATGTGAATGTTTGTGAGGGCATGGTGGACCAATGTGCAAAATTACAAGACATTCCTTGAACACTTGGCCTGACGATTCGTCTTTACTTGTCCAAAACACCCCTAAAACCCTAGATTTTAGCCGTCTACCGTGCCGAAGGCATGCCCAAGCATGCCATAATTGCTCATTTAAGTGATATAAGTGTGTGGTGTGTCATTGTGAGCCGTTGTTCCAAGTTTGAGGCCATTCCTCAATTGTCCTGCCTCTATCCCCACGGGTAGACGCGTTACACCCTACTACCCTAGACCGAAGCTGGCCAGTGTGGGAATTGCATGGACAAGCACCATATTGTTTGTAAAACAATGTATGTGAATGTTTGTGAGGGCATGGTGGACCAATGTGCAAAATTACAAGACATTCCTTGAATACTTGGCCTGACGATTCGTCTATACTTGTCCAAAACACCCCTAAAACCATAGATTTTAGCCGTCTACCGTGCCGAAGGCATGCCCAAGCATTCCATAATTGCTCATTGAAGTGATATAAGTGTGTGGTGTGTAATTGTGAGCCATTTTTGCAAGTTTGAGGCCATTCCTCAATTGTCCTGCCTCTATCCCCACGGGTAGACGCGTTACACCCTACTACCCCTAAACCGAAGCTGGCCAGTGTGGGAAGTGCATGGCCAAGCACCATCTTGTTTGTAAAACAATGTATGTGAGTGTTTGTGAGGGCATGGTGGACCAATGTGAAAAAGAAGAATACATTCCTTGAACACTTGGCCTGACGATTCGTCTATACTTGTCCAAAACACCCTTAAACCCTAGATTTTAGCCGTCTACCGTGCCAAAGGCATGCCCAAGCATGCCATCATTGCTCATTGAAGTGATATAAGTGTGTGGTGTGTCATTGTGAGACCTTGTGCCAAGTTTTAGGTCATTCCTCAATTGTCCTGCCGCTATCCCCGACGGGTTGACGCGTTACACCCTACTACCCTAGACCGAAGCTAGCCAGTGTGGGAATTGCATGGACAAGCACCATATTGTTTGTAAAACAATGTATGTGAATGTTTGTGAGGGCATGGTGGACCAATGTGCAAAATTACAAGACATTCCTTGAACACTTGGCCTGACGATTCGTCTATACTTGTCCAAAACACCCCTAAAACCATAGATTTTAGCCGTCTACCGTGCCGAAGGCATGCCCAAGCATTCCATAATTGCTCATTGAAGTGATATAAGTGTGTGGTGTGTAATTGTGAGCCATTTTTGCAAGTTTGAGGCCATTCCTCAATTGTCCTGCCTCTATCCCCACGGGTAGACGCGTTACACCCTACTACCCCTAAACCGAAGCTGGCCAGTGTGGGAAGTGCATGGCCAAGCACCATCTTGTTTGTAAAACAATGTATGTGAGTGTTTGTGAGGGCATGGTGGACCAATGTGAAAAAGAAGAATACATTCCTTGAACACTTGGCCTGACGATTCGTCTATACTTGTCCAAAACACCCTTAAACCCTAGATTTTAGCCGTCTACCGTGCCAAAGGCATGCCCAAGCATGCCATCATTGCTCACTGAAGTGATATAAGTGTGTGGTGTGTCATTGTGAGACCTTCTGCCAAGTTTGAGGCCATTCCTCAATTGTCCTGCCGCTATCCCCACGAGTAGACGCGTTACACACTACTACCCTAGACCGAAGCTGGCCAGTGTAGGAAGTGCATGGCCAAGCACCATCTTGTTTGTAAAACGAGGGATGTGAGTGTTTCTGAGGGCATGGTGGAGCAATGTGCAAAAGGAGAGCATATTCCTTGAACACTTGGCCTAATGATTCATCCGTACTTGTCCAAAACACCCCTAAAATCCTAGATTTTAGCCGTCTACCGTGTCGAAGGCATGCCCAAGCATGCCATAATTTCTCATTAAAGTGATAAAAGTGTGTGATGTGTCATTGTGAGCCATTTTGCCAAGTTTGAGGCCATTCCTCAATTGTCCTGTCGCTATCCCGACGGGTAGACGCGTTACACCCTACTACCCTAGACCGAAACTGGCCAGTGTGGGAACTGCATGGCCAAGTACCATCTTGTTTGTAAAACAAGGGATGTGAGTGTTTGTGAGGGCATGGTGGAGAAATGTTCAAATGGAGAGAGCATTCCTTGAACACTTGGCCTGACGATTCGTCCGTACTTTTCCAAAATAGCCCTAAACCCCTAGATTTTAGCCGTCTACCGTGCCGAAGGCATGCCGAAGCATGCCATCATTGCTCATTGAAGTGATATAAGTATGTGGTGTGTCATTGTGAGACATTGTGCAAGTTTGAGTCCATTCCTCGATTGTCTTGCCGCTATCCCGATGGGTAGACGCGTTACACCCTACTACCCTAGACCGAAGCTGGCCAGTGTGGGAAGTGCATGGCCAAGCACCGTATTTTTTGTAAAAAAGGATGTGAGCGTTTGTGAGGGCATTGTGGAGCAATGTGCAAATGGAGAGCACATTCCTTGAATACTTGGCTCGATGATTCGTCCGTACTTGTCCAACACACCTCTAAAACCCTAAATTTTAGTCGTCTACCGTGCCGAAGGCATGCCCAAGCATGCCATCATTGCTCACTGAAGTGCTCTAAGTGTATGGTGTGTCATTGTCAACCATTGTGCCAAGTTTGAGGCCATTCCTCAATTGTCCTGCCGCTATCCCGATGGGTAGATGCGTTACACCCTACTACCCTAGCCCGAAGCTGGCCAGTGTGGGAAGTGCATGGCCAAGCACTATATTTTTGTAAAACAAGGGATGTGAATGTTTTTGAGGGTATGGTGGAGAAATGTGCAAAAGGAGAGCACAGTTCTTGAACACTTGGCCTATCGATTCGTCCGTACTTGTCCAAAGCACCCCTAAAACCCAAGATTTTAGCCGTCTATCGTGCCGAAGGCATGCCAAAGCATGCCATCATTACTCATCAAAGTGATATAAGTGTGTGGTGTGTCATTGTGATCCATTGTGCCAAGTTTTAGGCCATTCCTCAATTGTCCTGCTGCTATCCCGACGGGTAGACGCGTTACACCCTACTACCCTAGACCGAAGCTGGCTAGTGTGGGAATTGCATGGACAAGCACCATATTGTTTGTAAAACAATGTATGTGAATGTTTGTGAGGGCATGGTGGACCAATGTGCAAAATTACAAGACATTCCTTGAACACTTGGCCTGACGATTCGTCTTTACTTGTCCAAAACACCCCTAAAACCCTAGATTTTAGCCGTCTACCGTGCCGAAGGCATGCCCAAGCATGCCATAATTGCTCATTTAAGTGATATAAGTGTGTGGTGTGTCATTGTGAGCCGTTGTTCCAAGTTTGAGGCCATTCCTCAATTGTCCTGCCTCTATCCCCACGGGTAGACGCGTTACACCCTACTACCCTAGACCGAAGCTGGCCAGTGTGGGAATTGCATGGACAAGCACCATATTGTTTGTAAAACAATGTATGTGAATGTTTGTGAGGGCATGGTGGACCAATGTGCAAAATTACAAGACATTCCTTGAACACTTGGCCTGACGATTCGTCTATACTTGTCCAAAACACCCCTAAAACCATAGATTTTAGCCGTCTACCGTGCCGAAGGCATGCCCAAGCATTCCATAATTGCTCGTTGAAGTGATATAAGTGTGTGGTGTGTAATTGTGAGCCATTTTTGCAAGTTTGAGGCCATTCCTCAATTTTCCTGCCTCTATCCCCACGGGTAGACGCGTTACACCCTACTACCCCTAAACCGAAGCTGGCCAATGTGGGAAGTGCATGGCCAAGCACCATCTTGTTTGTAAAACAATGTATGTGAGTGTTTGTGAGGGCATGGTGGACCAATGTGAAAAAGAAGAATACATTCCTTGAACACTTGGCCTGACGATTCGTCTATACTTGTCCAAAACACCCTTAAACCCTAGATTTTAGCCGTCTACTGTGCCAAAGGCATGCCCAAGCATGCCATCATTACTCATTGAAGTGATATAAGTGTGTGGTGTGTCATTGTGAGACCATGTGCCAAGTTTGAGGCCATTCCTCAATTGTCCTGCCGCTATCCCCACGAGTAGACGCGTTACACACTACTACCCTAGACCGAAGCTGGCCAGTGTAGGAAGTGCATGGCCAAGCACCATCTTGTTTGTAAAACGAGGGATGTGAGTGTTTCTGAGGGCATGGTGGAGCAATGTGCAAAAGGAGAGCATATTCCTTGAACACTTGGCCTGATGATTCATCCGTACTTGTCCAAAACACCCCTAAAATCCTAGATATTAGCCGTCTACCGTGTCGAAGGCATGCCCAAGCATGCCATAATTTCTCATTAAAGTGATAAAAGTGTGTGATGTGTCATTGTGAGCCATTTTGCCAAGTTTGAGGCCATTCCTCAATTGTCCTGTCGCTATCCCGACGGGTAGACGCGTTACACCCTACTACCCTAGACCGAAACTGGCCAGTGTGGGAACTGCATGGCCAAGTACCATCTTGTTTGTAAAACAAGGGATGTGAGTGTTTGTGAGGGCATGGTGGAGAAATGTTCAAATGGAGAGAGCATTCCTTGAACACTTGGCCTGACGATTCGTCCGTACTTTTCCAAATAGCCCTAAACCCCTAGATTTTAGCCGTCTACCGTGCCGAAGGCATGCCGAAGCAGGCCATCATTGCTCATTGAAGTGATATAAGTATGTGGTGTGTCATTGTGAGACATTGTGCAAGTTTGAGGCCATTCCTCGATTGTCTTGCCGCTATCCCGATGGGTAGACGCGTTACACCTTACTACCCTAGACCGAAGCTGGCCAGTGTGGGAAGTGCATGGCCAAGCACCGTATTTTTTTGTAAAAAAGGATGTGAGCGTTTGTGAGGGAATTGTGGAGCAATGTGCAAATGGAGAGCAAATTCCTTGAATACTTGGCTCGACGATTCGTCCGTACTTGTCCAAAACACCTCTAAAACCCTAAATTTTAGTCGTCTACCGTGCCGAAGGCATGCCATCATTGCTCACTGAAGTGCTCTAAGTGCATGGTGTGTCATTGTCAACCATTGTGCCAAGTTTGAGGCCATTCCTCAATTGTCCTGCCGCTATCCCGATGGGTAGATGCGTTACACCCTACTACCCTAGCCCGAAGCTGGCCAGTGTGGGAAGTGCATGGCCAAGCACTATATTTTTGTAAAACAAGGGATGTGAATGTTTTGAGGGCATGGTGGAGAAATGTGCAAAAGGAGATCACAGTTCTTGAACACTTGGCCTATCGATTCGTCCGTACTTGTCCAAAGCACCCCTAAAACCCTAGATTTTAGCCGTCTATCGTGCCAAAGGCATGCCCAAGCATGCCATCATTACTCATCAAAGTGATCTAAGTGTGTGGTGTGTCATTGTGAGCCATTGTTGCCAAGTTTGAGGCCATTCCTCAATTGTCCTGCTGCTATCCCGACGGGTAGACGCGTTACACCCTACTACCCTAGACCGAACTGGCCAGTGTGGGAAGTGCATGGCCAAGCTACCATATTGTTTTGTAAAACAAGGGATGCTGAGTGTTTGTGAGGGCATGGTGGAGAAATGTTCAAATGACGAGAGCACATTCCTTGAACACTTGGCCTGACGATTCGTCCGTACTTTTCCAAAACAGCCCTAAACCCCTAGATTTTAGCCGTCTACCGTGCCGAAGGCATGCCCGAAAGCAGGCCATCATTGCTCATTGAAGTGATATAAGTATGTGGTTGTGTCATTGTGATACATTGTGCAAGTTTGAGGCCATTCCTCGATTGTCCTGCCGCTATCCCGACGGGTAGACGCGTTACACCCTACTACCCTAGACCGAAGCTGGCCAGTGTGGGAAGTGCATGGCCAAGCACCATATTTTTTGTAAACAATGTATGTGAGATGTTTGTGAGGGCATGGTGGAGCAATGTGCAAAATGAAGAGCACATTCCTTGAACACTTGGCCTGACGATTCGTCCGATACTTGTCCAAAACACCCCTAAAACCATAGATTTTAGCCGTCTACCGTGCCGAAGGCATGCCCAGCATGCCATAATTGCTCACTTGAAGTGATATAAGTGTGTGTGTGTCATTGTGAGCCATTGTGCCAAGTTTGAGGCCATTCCTCAATTGTCCTGCGCTCTATCCCGACGGGTAGAGGCGTTACACCCTACTACCCTAGACCGAAGCTGGCCAGTGTGGGAAGTGCATGGCCAAGCACCATCTTGTTTGTAAAACAAGGGATGTGAGTGTTTGTGAGGGCATGGTGGAGCAATGTGAAAAGGAAGATACATTCCTTGAACACTTGGCCTGACGATTCATCCGTACTTGTCCAAACACCCTAAACCCTAGATTTTAGCCGTCTACCGTGCCGAAGGCATGCCCAAGCATGCCATCATTGCTCATTGAAGTGATATAAGTGTGTGGTGTGTCATTGTGAGACATTGTGCCAAGTTTGAGGCCATTCCTCATTGTCCTGCCGCTATCCCGACGAGGTAGACGCGTTACACCCTACTACCCTAGACCGAAGCTGGCCAGTGTGGGAAGTGCATGGCCAAGCACCATCTTTTTGTAAACAAGGGATGTGAGTGTTTTGTGAGGGCATGGTGGAGCAATGTGCAAATGGAGAGCACAATTCCTTGAACACTTGGCCTGACGATTCGTCCGTACTTGTCCAAAACACCCCTAAAACCCTAGATTTTAGCCGTCTACCGTGCCGAAGGCATGCCCAAGCATGCCATCATTGCTCATTAAAGTGATATAAGTGTGTGGTGTGTCATTGTGATCCATTGTGCCAAGTTTGAGGCCATTCCTCAATTGTCCTGCGCTATCCCGACGGGTAGACGCGTTACACCCTACTACCCTAGACCGAAGCTGGCCAGTGTGGGAAGTGCATGGCCAAGCACCATATTGTTTGTAAAACAATGTATGTGAATGTTTGTGAGGGCATGGTGGACCAATGTGCAAATTAAAAGACATTCCTTGAACACTTGGCCTGACGATTCGTCTATACTTGTCCAAAACACCCCTAAAACCATAGATTTTAGCCGTCTACCATGCCGAAGGCATGCCCAAGCATTCCATAATTGCTCATTGAAGTGATATAAGTGTGTGGTGTGTCATTGTGAGCCATTGTTCCAAGTTTGAGGCCATTCCTCAATTGTCCTGCCTCTATCCCCACGGGTAGAGGCGTTACACCCTACTACCCCTAAACCGAAGCTGGCCAGTGTGGGAAGTGCATGGCCAAGCACCATCTTGTTTGTAAAACAATGTATGTGAGTGTTTGTGAGGGCATGGTGGACCAATGTGAAAAAGAAGAATACATTCCTTGAACACTTGGCCTGACGATTCATCTATACTTGTCCAAAACACCCTTAAACCCTAGATTTTAGCCGTCTACCGTGCCGAAGGCATGCCCAAGAATGCCATCATTGCTCATTGAAGTGATATAAGTGTGTGGTGTGTCATTTTGAGACCTTGTGCCAAGTTTGAGGCCATTCCTCAATTGTCCTGCCGCTATCCCCACGAGTAGACGCGTTACACCCTACTACCCTAGACCGAAGCTGGCCAGTGTTGGAAGTGCATGTCCAAGTACCATCTTGTTTGTGAAAACAAGGGATGTGAGTGTTTGTGAGGGCATGGTGGAGCAATGTGCAAATGGAGAGCACATTCCTTGAACACTTGGCCTGACGATTCGTCCGTACTTGTCCAAAACACCCCTAAAACCCTAGATTTTAGCCGTCTACCGTGTCGAAGGCATGCCCAAGCATGCCATAATTTCTCATTAAAGTGATAAAAGTGTGTGATGTGTCATTGTGAGCCATTTTGCCAAGTTTGAGGCCATTCCTCAATTGTCCTGTCGCTATCCCGACGGGTAGACGCGTTACACCCTACTACCCTAGACCGAAGCTGGCCAGTGTGGGAAGTGCATGGCCAAGTACCATCTTGTTTGTAAAACAAGGGATGTGAGTGTTTGTGAGGGCATGGTGGAGAAATGTTGAAATGGACAGCACATTCCTTGAACACTTGGCCTGACGATTCCTCCGTACTTTTCCAAAATAGCCCTAAAACCCTAGATTTTAGCCGTCTACCATGCCGAAGGCATGCCGAAGCATGCCATAATTGCTCATTGAAGTGATATAAGTATGTGGTGTGTCATTGTGAGACATTGTGTAAGTTTGAGGCCATTCCTCTATTGTCTTGCCGCTATCCCGATGGGTAGACGCGTTATACCCTACTACCGTAGACTGAAGTTGGCTAGTGTGGGAAGTGCATGGCCAAGCACCATCTTGTTTGTAAAACAAGGATGTGAGTGTTTGTGAGGGAATGGTGGAGCAATTTTCAAAAGGAGAGCACATTCCTTGAACACTTGGCCTGATGATTCGTCCGTACTTGTCGAAAACACCCCTAAAACCCTAGATTTTAGCCGTCGACCGTGCCGAAGGCATGCCCAAGCATGCCATCATTTCTCATTGAAGTGATATAAGTGTGTGGTGTGTCATTGTGAGCCATTGTGCCAACTTTGAGGCCATTCCTCAATTGTCCTGCCGCTATCCCGACGGGTAGACGCGTTACACCCTACTAGCCTAGACCGAAGCTGGCCAGTGTTGGAAGTGCATGGCCAAGCACCATATTTTTTGTAAAAAAAGGATGTGAGTGTTTGTGAGGGCATTTTGGAGCAATGTGAAAATGGAGAGCATATTCCTTCAACACTTGGCTTGACGATTCGTCCATACTTGTCCAAAACACCCCTAAAACCCTAGATTTTAGTCGTCTACCGTGCCAAAGGCATGCCCAAGCTTGCCATCATTGCTCATTGAAGTTCTATAAGTGTGTGGTGTGTCATTGTGAACCATTGTGCCTAGTTTGAGGCCATTCCTCAATTGTCCTGCGGCGATCCCGATGGGTAGATGCGTTACACCCTACTACCCTAGCCCGAAGCTGGCCAGTGTGGGAAGTGCATGGCCAAGCACTATATTTTTGTAAAACAAGGGATGTGAGTGTTTTTGAGGGCATGGTGGAGCAATGTGCGAAAGGAGAGCATAGTTCTTGAACACTTGGCCTGATGATTCGTCTGTACTTGTCCAAAACACCCCTAAAACCCCTTATTTTAGCCGTCTACCGTGCCGAAGGCATGCCCAAACATACCATCATTTCTCATTGAAGTGATATAAGTGTGTGGTGTGTCATTGTGATCCATTGTGCCAAGTTTTAGGCCATTCCTCAATTGTCCTGCCGCTATCCTGACGGGTAGACGCGTTACACCCTACTACCCTAGACCGAAGCTGGCCAGTGTGGGAATTGCATGGACAAGCACCATATTGTTTGTAAAACAATGTATGTGAATGTTTGTGAGGGCATGGTGGACCAATGTGCAAAATTAAAAGACATTCCTTGAACACTTGGCCTGACGATTCGTCTATACTTGTCCAAAACACCCCTAAAACCCTAGATTTTAGCCGTCTACCGTGCCGAAGGCATGCCCAAGCATGCCATAATTGCTAATTGAAGTGATATAAGTGAGTGGTGTGTCATTGTGAGCCGTTGTTCCAAGTTTGAGGCCATTCCTCAATTGTCCTGCCTCTATCCCCACGGGTAGACGCGTTACACCCTACTACCCCTAAACCGAAGCTGGCCAGTGTGGGAAGTGCATGGCCAAGCACCATCTTGTTTGTAAAACAACGTATGTTAGTGTTTGTGAGGGCATGGTGGACCAACGTGCAAAAGGAGAATACATTCCTTGAACACTTGGCCTGACGATTCGTCTATACTTGTCCAAAACACCCTTAAACCCTAGATTTTAGCCGTCTACCGTGCCGAAGGCATGCCCAAGCATGCCATCATTACTCATTGAAGTGATATAAGTGTGTGTTGTGTCATTGTGAGACCTTGTGCCAAGTTTGAGGCCATTCCTCAATTGTCCTGCCGCTATCCCCACGGGTAGACGCGTTACACCCTACTACCCTAGACCGAAGCTGGCCAGTGTGGGAAGTGCATGGCCAAGCACCATCTTGTTTGTAAAACGAGGGATGTGAGTGTTTCTGAGGGCACGGTGGAGCAATGTGCAAAAGGAGACCATATTCCTTGAACACTTGGCCTGATGATTCATCCGTACTTGTCCAAAAAACCCCTAAAATCCTAGATTTTAGCCGTCTACCGTGTCGAAGGCATGCCCAAGCATGCCATAATTTCTCATTAAAGTGGTAAAAGTGTGTGATGTGTCATTGTGAGCCATTTTGCCAAGTTTGAGGCCATTCCTCAATTGTCCTGTCGCTATCCCGACGGGTAGACGCGTTACACCCTACTACCCTAGACCGAAACTGGCCAGTGTGGGAACTGCATGGCCAAGCACTATATTTTTTTTGTAAAACAAGGGATGTGAGTGTTTTTGAGGGCATGGTGGAGAAATGTGCAAAAAGAAAGCACAGTCCTTGAACACTTGGCCTGACGATTCGTCCGTACTTGTCCAAAACACCCCTAAAACCCTTAATTTTAGCCATCTACCATGCCGAAGGCATGCCCAAACATGCCATCATTGCTCATTGAAGTGATATAAGTGTGTGGTGTGTCATTGTGATCCATTGTGCCAAGATTTAGGTCATTCCTCAATTGTCTTGCCGCTATCCCGACGGGTAGACGCGTTACACCCTACTACCCTAGCCCAAAGCTAGCCAGTGTGGGAAGTGCATGGCCAAGCACTATATTTTTTGTAAAACAAGGGATGTGAATGTTTTTGAGGGCATGGTGGAGAAATGTGCAAAAGGAGAGCACAGTTCTAGAACACTTGGCCTATCGATTCGTCCGTACTTGTCCAAAACACCCCTAAAACCCTAGATTTTAGCCGTCTATCATGCCGAAGGCATGCCCAAGCATGCCATCATTGCTCATCGAAGTGATATAAGTGTGTGGTGTGTCATTGTGATCTATTGTGCCAAGTTTTAGGCCATTCCTCAATTGTCCTTCCGCTATCCCGACGGGTAGACGCGTTACACCCTACTACCCTAGACCGAAGTTAGCCAGTGTGGGAAGTGCATGGCCAAGCACTATATTTTTTGTAAAAAAAGGGATGTGAGTGTCTTTGAGTGCATGGTGGAGCAATGTGCAAAAGGAGAGCCCAATCCTTGAACTCTTGGCCTGACGATTCGTCCGTACTTGTCCAAAACACCCCTAAAACCCTTGATTTTAGCCGTCTACCGTGCCGAAGGCATGCCAGAACATGCCATCATTGCTCATTGAAGTGATATAAGTGTGTGGTGTGTCATTATTATCCATTGTGCCAAGTTTTAGGTCATTCCTCAATTGTCCTGCCGCTATCCCGACGGGTAGACGCGTTACACCCTACTACCCTAGACCGAAGCTCGCCAGTGTGGGAATTGCATGGACAAGCACCATATTGTTTGTAAAACAATGTACGTGAATGTTTATGAGGGCATGGTGGACCAATGTGCAAAATTAGAAGACATTCCTTGAACACTTGGCCTGACGATTCGTTTGTACTTGTCCAAAACACCCCTAAAACCATAGATTTTAGCCGTCTACCGTGCCGAAGGCATGCCCAAGCATTCCATAATTGCTCATTGAATTGATATAAGTGTGTGGTGTGTCATTGTGAGCCGTTGTTCCAAGTTTGAGGCCATTCCTCAATTGTCCTGCCTCTATCCCCACGGGTAGACGCGTTACACCCTACTACCCCTAAACCGAAGCTGGCCAGTGTGGGAAGTGCATGGTCAAGCACCATCTTGTTTGTAAAACAATGTATGTGAGTGTTTGTGAGGTCATGGTGGACCAATGTGCAAATGGAGAGCATATTCCTTGAACACTTGGCCTGACGATTCGTCCATACTTGTCCAAAACACCCCTAAAACCCTAGATTTTAGTCGTCTACCGTGCCAAAGGCATGCCCAAGCATGCCATCATTGCTCATTGAAGTGATATAAGTGTGTGGTGTGTAATTGTGAACCTTTGTGCCAAGTTTTAGGCCATTCCTCAATTGTCCTGCCGCTATCCCGACGGGTAGACGCGTTACACCCTACTACCCTAGACCGAAGCTGGCCAGTGTGGGAAGTGCATGGAGAAGCACCATATTTTTTGTAAAAAAGGATGTGAGTGTTTGTGAGGGCATTGTGGAGCAATTTGCAAATGGAGACCACATTCCTTGAACACTTGGCTCGACGATTCGTCCGTACTTGTCCAAAACACCCCTAAAACCCTAAATTTTAGTCGTCTACCGTGCCAAAGGCATGCCCAAGCATGCCATCATTGCTCACTGGAGTGCTCTAAGTGTGTGGTGTGTCATTGTGAACCATTTTGCCAAGTTTGAGGCCATTCCTCAATTGTCCTGCCGCTATCCCGATGGGTAGATGCGCTACACCCTACTACCCTAGCCTGAAGCTGGCCAGTGTGGGAAGTGCATGGCCAAGCACTATATTTTTTGTAAAACAAGGGATGTGAATGTTTTTGAGGGCATGGTGGAGAAATGTGCAAAAGGATAGCACAGTTCTTGAACACTTGGCCTAAGATTCGTCCGTACTTGTCCAGAACACCCCTAAAACCCTATATTTTAGCCGTCTACCATGCCGAACGCATGCCCAAGCATGCCATCATTGCTCATTGAAGTGATATAAGTGTGTGGTGTGTAATTGTGATCCATTGTGCCAAGTTTTAGGCCATTCCTCAATTGTCCTGCCGCTATCCCGACGGGTAGACGCGTTACACCCTACTACCCTAGACCGAAGTTAGCCAGTGTGGGAAGTGCATGGCCAAGCACTATATTTTTTGTAAAACAAGGGATGCGAGTGTTTTTGAGGGCATGGTGGAGGAATGTGCAAAAGGAGAGCACAATCCTTGAAAACTTGGCCTGATGATTCGTCCGTACTTGTCCAAAACACCCCTAAAATCCTTGATTTTAGCCGTCTACCGTGCCGAAGGCATGCCCAAACATGCCATCATTGCTCATTGAAGTGATATAAGTGTGTGGTGTGTCATTGTGATCCATTGTGCCAAGTTTTAGGTCATTCCTCAATTGTCCTGCCGCTATCCCGACGGGTAGACGCGTTACACCCTACTACCCTAGACCGAAGCTGGCCAGTGCGGGAATTGCATGGACAAGCACCATATTGTTTGTAAAACAATGTATGTGAATGTTTGTGAGGGCATGGTGGACCAACGTGCAAAATTAGAAGACATTCCTTGAACACTTGGCCTGACGATTCGTCTGTACTTGTCCAAAACACCCCTAAAACCATAGATTTAAGCCGTCTACCGTGCCGAAGGCATTACCAAGCATTCCATAATTGCTCATTGAAGTGATATAAGTGTGTGGTGTGTCATTGTGAGCCATTGTTCCAAGTTTGAGGCCATTCCTCAATTGTCCTGCCTCTATCCCCACGGGTAGACGCGTTACACCCTACTACCCCTAAACCGAAGCTGGCCAGTGTGGGAAGTGTATGGCCAAGCACCATCTTGTTTGTAAAACAATGTATGTGAGTGTTTGTGAGGGCATGGTGGACCAATGTGAAAAAGGAGAATACGTTCCTTGAACACTTGGCCTGACGATTCGTCTATACTTGTCCAAAACACCCTTAAACCCTAGATTTTAGCAGTCTACCGTGCCGAACGCATGCCCAAGCATGCCATCATTGCTCATTGAACTGATATAAGTGTGTGGTGTGTCATTTTGAGACCTTGTGCCAAGTTTGAGGCCATTCCTCAATTGTCCTGCCGCTATCCCCACGAGTAGACGCGTTACACCCTACTACCCTAGACCGAAGCTGGTCAGTCTGGAAAATCCATGGCCAAGCACCATCTTGTTTGTAAAATGAGGGATGTGAGTGTTTCTGAGGGCATGGTGGAGCAATGTGCAAAAGGAGAGCATATTCCTTGAACACTTGGCCTGATGATTCATCCGTACTTGTCCAAAACACCCCTAAAATCATAGATTTTAGCCGTCTAACGTGTCGAAGGCATGCCCAAGCATGCCATAATTGCTCATTAATGTGATAAAAGTGTGTGATGTGTCATTATGAGCCATTTTTCCAAGTTTGAGGCCATTCCTCAATTATCATGCCGCTATCCCGATGGGTAGACGCATTACACCCTACTACCCTAGACCGAAGCTGGCCAGTGTGGGAAGTGCATGGCCAAGTACCATCTTGTTTGTAAAACAAGGGATGTGAGTGTTTGTGAGGGCACGGTGGAGAAATTTTCAAATGGAGAGCACATTCCTTGAACACTTGGCCTGACGATTCCTCCGTACTTTTCCAAAATAGCCCTAAAACCCTAGATTTTAGCCGTCTACCGTGCCGAAGGCATGCCGAAGCATGCCATAATTGCTCATCGAAGTGATATAAGTATTTGTTGTGTCATTGTGAGACATTGTGCAAGTTTGAGTCCTTTCCTCGATTGTCTTGCCGCTATCCAGATGGGTAGACGCATTATACCCTACTACCGTAGACTGAAGTTGGCCAGTGTGGGAACTGCATGGCCAAGCACCATCTTGTTTGTAAAACAAGGATTTGAGTGTTTGTGAGGGAATGGTGGAGCAATTTTCAAAAGGAGAGCACATTCCTTGAACACTTGGCCTGATGATTCATCCGTACTTGTCCAAAACACCCCTAAAACCCTAGATTTTAGCCATCGACCGTGCCGAAGGCATGCCCAAGCATGCCATCATTTCTCATTGAATTGATATAAGTGTGTGGTGTGTCATTGTGAGCCATTGTGCCAACTTTGAGGCCATTCCTCAATTGTCCTGCCGCTATCCCGACGGGTAGACGCGTTACACCCTACTAGCCTAGACCGAAGCTGGCCAGTGTGGGAAGTGCATGGCCAAGCACCATATTTTTTGTAAAAAAAGGATGTGAGTGTTTGTGAGGGCATTGTGGAGCAATGTGCAAATGGAGAGCATATTCCTTGAACACTTGGCCTGATGATTCGTCCATACTTGTCCAAAACACCCCTAAAACCCTAGATTTTAGTCGTCTACCGTGCCAAAGGCATACCCAAGCTTGCCATCATTGCTCATTGAAGTGTTATAAGTGTGTGGTGTGTCATTGTGAACCATTGTGCCTAGTTTGAGGCCATTCCTCAATTGTCCTGCCGCGATCCTGATGGGTAGATGCGTTACACCCTACTACCCTAGCCCGAAGCTGGCCAGTGTGGGAAGTGCATGGCCAAGCACTATATTTTTGTAAAACAAGGGATGTGAGTGTTTTTGAGGGCATGGTGGAGCAATGTGCAAAAGGAGAGCACAGTTCTTGAACACTTGGCCTGATGATTCGTCCGTACTTGTCCAAAACACCCCTAAAACCCTTGATTTTAGCCGTCTACCGTGCCGAAGGCATGCCCAAGCATGCCATCATTTCTTATTGAAGTGATATAAGTGTGTGGTGTGTCATTGTGATCCATTGTGCCAAGTTTTAGGCCATTCCTCAATTGTCCTGCCGCTATCCCGACGGGTAGACGCGTTACACCCTACTACCCTAGACCGAAGCTGGCCAGTTGGGGAATTGCATGGACAAGCACCATATTGTTTGTAAAACAATGGATGTGAATGTTTTTTAGGGGATGTTGGACCAATGTGCAAAACGAGAAGACATTCCTTGAACACTTGGCCTGACGATTCGTCTATACTTGTCCAAAACACCCCTAAAACCCTAGATTTTAGCCGTCTACCGTGCCGAAGGCATGCCCCAGCATGCCATAATTGCTCATTGAAGTGATATAAGTGTGTGGTGTGGAATTGTGAGCCATTGTTCCACGTTTGAGGCTATTCCTCAATTGTCCTGCCTCTATCCCCACGGGTAGACGCGTTACACCCTACTACCCCTAAACCGAAGCTGGCCAGTGTGGGAAGTGCATGGTCAAGCACCATCTTGTTTGTAAAACAATGTATGTGAGTGTTTGTGAGGGCATGGCGGACCAATGTGAAAAAGGAGAATACATTCCTTGAACACTTGGCCTGACGATTCGTCGTACTTGTCCAAAACACACTTAAACCCTAGATTTTAGCCAGTCTACCGTGCCGAAGGCATGCCCAAGCATGCCATCATTGCTCATTGAAGTGATCTAAGTGTGTGGTGTGTCATTGTGAGACCTTGTGCCAAGTTTTAGGCCATTCCTCAATTGTCATGCCGCTATCCCCACGGGTAGATGCGTTACACCCTACTACCCTAGACCGAAGCTGGCCAGTGTGGGAAGTGCATGGCCAAGGACCATATTGTTTGTAGAACAATGTATGTGAGTGTTTGTGAGGGCATGGTGGACCAATGTGAAAAAGGAGAAGACATTCCTTGAACACTTGGCCTGACGATTCGTCTGTACTTGTCCAAAACACCCTTAAAACCCTAGATTTTAGCCGTCTACCGTGCCGAAGGCATGCCCAAGCATGCCATCATTGCTCATTGAAGTGATATAAGTGTGTGGTGTGTCATTGTAGAGCCATTGTGCCAAGTTTGAGGCCATTCCTGAATTGTCCTGCCGCTATCCCCACGGGTAGACGCGTTACACCCTACTACCCTAGACCAAAGCTGGCCAGTGTGGGAAGTGCATGGCCAAGCACCATCTTGTTTGTAAAAACGAGGGATGTGAGTGTTTCTGAGGGCATGGTGGAGCAATGTGCAAAAGGAGAGCACATTCCTTGAACACTTGGCCTGATGATTCATCCGTACTTGTCCAAAACACCCTAAAACCCTAGATTTTAGCCATCTACCATGTGAAGGCGTGCCCAAGCATGCCATAATTGCTCATTAAAGTGATATAAAAGTGTGTGATGTGTCATTTTCAGCCATTTTGACAAGTTTGAGGCCATTCCTCAATTATCCTGCCGCTATCCCGACGGGTAGACGCGTTACACCCTACTACCCTAGCTGAAGCTGGCCAGTGTGGGAAGTGCATGGCCAAGTACCATCTTGTTTGTAAAAAACAAGGGATGTCAGAGGGAATGGTGGAGAAATGTTCAAATGGAGAGCACATTCCTTGAACAATTGGCCTGATGATTCATCCGTACTTTTCCAAAATAGCCCTAAAACCCTAGATTTTAGCCGTCTACCGTGCCGAAGGCATGCCGAAGCATGCCATCATTGCTCATTGAAGTGATATAAGTATGTGGTGTGTCATTGTGAGACATTGTGCAAGTTTGACGCCATTACTCAATTGTCTATGCCGCTATCCCGATGGGTAGACGCGTTACACCCTACAACCCTAGACCGAAGCTAGCCAGTGTGGGAAGTGCATGGCCAAGCACCATCTTGTTTGTAAAACAAGGGATGTGAGTGTTTGTGAGGTAATGGTGGAGCAATTTTCAAAAGGAGAGCACATTCCTTGAACACTTGGCATGATGATTCGTCCGTACTTGTCCAAAACACCCCTAAAACCCTAGATTTTAGCCGTCTACCGTGCCGAAGGCATGCCCAAGCATGCCATCATTGCTCATTGAAGTGATAAAGTGTGTGGTGTGTCATTGTGAGCCATTTTGCCAAGATTTAGGCCATTCCTCAATTGTCCTGCCGCTATCTCGACGGGTAGACGGGTTATACCCTACTACCCTAAACCGAAGCTGGGCAGTGTGGGAAGTTCCTGGCCAAATACCATCTTGTTAGTAAAATAAGGGATGGGAGTGTTTGTGAGGGCATGGTGGAGAAATTTTCAAATGGAGAGCACATTCCTTGAACACTTGGCCTGATGATTCGTCCGTACTTTTCCAAAATAGCCCTAAAACCCTAGATTTTAGCCGTCTAACGTGCCGAAGACATGCCGAAGCATGCCATCATTGCTCATTGAAGTGATATAAGTGTTTGGTGTGTCATTGTGAGCCATTGTGCAAGTTTGAGGCCATTCCTCAATTGTCAGGCCGCTATCTCGACGGGTAGACGCGTTACACCCTACTACCCTAGACTGAAGCTGGCCAGTGTGGTTAGTGCATGGCCAAGTACCATCATGTTTGTAAAATAATGGATGTGAGTGTTTGTGAGGGCATGGTGGAGCAATGTGCAAAAGGAGAGCACAGTACTTGACCACTTGGCCTGATGATTCGTCCGTACTTGTCCAAAACACCCCTAAAACCCTAAATTTTAGCCATCTACCGTGCCAAAGGCATGCCCAAGCATGCCATCATTGCTCATTGAAGTGATATAAGTGTGTGGTGTGTCATTGTGATCCATTGTGCCAAGTTTGAGGCCATTCCTCAATTGCCCTGCCGCTATCCCGACGGGTAGACGTGTTACACCCTACTACCCTAGACCGAAGCTGGCCAGTGTGGGAAGTGCATGGTCAAGCACCATCTTGTTTCTAAAACAAGGGATATGAGTGTTTGTGAGGGCATGGTGGAGTAATTTTCAAAAGGAGAGCACATTCCTTGAACACTTAGCCTGACAATTCGTCCGTACTTGTCCAAAACACCCCTAAAACCTTAGATTTTAGCCGTCTACCATGCCGAAGGCATGCCCAAGCATGCCATCATTGCTAATTTAAGTGATATAAGTGTGTGGTGTGTCATTGTGAGCCATTGTGCCAAGTTTGACGGCATTCCTAAATTGTCCTGCCGCTATCCCGACGGGTAGACGCGTTACACCCTACTACCATAGACCGAAGCTGGCCAGTGTGGGAAGTGCATGTCCAAGTACCATCTTGTTTGTGAAACAAGGGATGTGAGTGTTTGTGAGGGCATGGTGGAGCAATGTGCAAATGGAGAGCACATTCCTTGAACACTTGGCCTAACGATTCGTCCATACTTTTCCAAAACAGCCCTAAAACCCTAGATTTTACCCGTCTACCGTGCCGAAGGCATGCCCAAGCTTGCCATTATTGCCCATTGAAGTGATATAAGTGTGTGTTGTGTCATTGTGATCCATTGTGCCAAGTTTGAGGCCATTCCTCAATTGTCCCGCCGTTATCCCGATGGGTAGACGCGTTACACCCTACTACCCTAGACCGAAGCTGGCCAGTGTGGTAAGTGCATGGACAAGCACCATCTTGTTTGTAAAACAAGGGATGTGAGTGTTTGTGAGGGCATGGTGGAGAAATTTTCAAAAGGAGAGCACATTCCTTGAACACTTGGCCTGACGATTCGTCCGTACTTGTCCAAAACACCCCTAGAACCCTAGATTTTAGCCGTCTACCGTTCCGAAGGCATGCCCAAGCATGCCAACATTGCTCATTGAAGTGATATAAGAGTGTGGTGTGTCATTGTGAGCCATTGTGCCAAGTTTGCTGGCTTTCCTCAATTATCCTGCCGCTATCCCGACGGGTAGACGCGTTACACCCTACTACCCGAGACTGAAGCTGGCCAGTGTGGGAAGTGCATGGCCAAGCACCATATTGTTTGTAAAACAATGTATGTGAGTGTTTGTGAGGGAATGGTGGTGCAATGTGCAAAAGGAGAGCACATTCCTTGAACACTTGGCCTGCTGATTCGTCCGTACTTGTCCAAAACACCCCTAAAACCCTAGATTTTACCCGTCTACCGTGCCGAAGGCATGCCCAGGCATGCCATCATTCCTCATTGAAGTGATATAAGTGTGTGGTGTGTGATTGTGAGCTATTCTGCCAAGTTTGAGGTCATTCTTCAATTGTCCTGCCGCTATCCCGACGGGTAGACGCGTAACCCCTACTACCCTAGACCGAAGCTGGCCAGTGTGGGAAGTGCATGGCGAAGAACCATCTTTGTTGTAAAACAAGGGATGTGAGTGTTTTTGAGGGCATGGTGGAGCAATGTGCAAAATGAGAACACATTCCTTGAACACTTGGCTTGATGATTCGTCCGTACTTGTCCAAAACACCCCTAAAACCCTAGATTTTAGCCGTCTACCATGTCGAACGCGTGCCCAAGCATGCCATTGTTGCTCATTTAAGTGATATAATTGTGTGGTGTGTCATTTTGAGCCATTTTGCCGAGTTTGAGGTTATTCCTCAATTGTCCTGCCGTTATCCCGACGGGTAGACGTCTTACACCCTACTACCCTAGACCGAAGCTGGCTAGTGTGGGAAGTACATAGACAAGTACCATCTTGTTTGTAAAACAATGTATCTAAGTGTTTGTGAGGTCATGGTGGAGCAATGTGCAAAAGGAGAGCACATTCCTTGAACACTTGGCCTGCTGATTCGTCCGTACTTGTCCAAAACACCCCTAAAACCCTAGATGATAGCCGTCTACCGTGTCGAACGCGTGCCCAAGCATACCATTGTTGCTCATTTAAGTGATATAATTGTGTGGTGTGTCATTTTGACCCATTTTGCCGAGTTTGAGGTTATTCCTCAATTGTCCTGCTGTTATCCCGACGGGTAGACGTCTTACACCCTACTACCCTAGACCGAAGCTGGCTAGTGTGGGAAGTACATAGACAAGTACCATCTTGTTTGTAAAACAATGTATGTGAGTGTTTGTGAGGTCATGGTGGACCAATGTGCAAAAGGAGAGCACATTTCTTGAACACTTGGCCTGCTGATTCGTCCGTACTTGTCCAAAACACCCCTAAAACCCTAGATTTTAGCCGTCTACCGTGCGGAAGGCATGCCCAAGCATGCCATCATTGCTCATTGAAGTGATAAAAGTGTGTGGTGTGTCATTGTGAGCCATTTTGCCAAGATTTAGGCCATTCCTCAGTTGTCCTGCCGCTATCCCGACGGGTAGACGGGTTATACCCTACTACCCTAAACCGAAGCTGGGCAGTGTGGGAAGTTCCTGGCCAAATACCATCTTGTTAGTAAAATAAGGGATGTGAGTGTTTGTGAGGGCATGGTGGAGAAATTTTCAAATGGAGAGCACATTCCTTGAACACTTGGCCTGATGATTCGTCCGTACTTTTCCAAAATAGCCCTAAAACCCTAGATTTTAGCCGTCTAACGTGCCGAAGACATGCCGAAGCATGCCATCATTGCTCATTGAAGTGATATAAGTGTTTGGTGTGTCATTGTGAGCCATTGTGCAAGTTTGAGGCCATTCCTCAATTGTCAGGCCGCTATCTCGACGGGTAGACGCGTTACACCCTACTACCCTAGACTGAAGCTGGCCAGTGTGGTTAGTGCATGGCCAAGTACCATCATGTTTGTAACATAATGTATGTGAGTGTCTGTGAGGGCATGGTGGAGAAATGTGCAAAAGGAGAGGACATTACTTGAACACTTGGCCTGACGATTCGGCCGTACTTGTCCAAAACACCCCTAAAACCCTAGATTTTAGCCGTCTACCGTGCCGAAGGCATGCCCCAGCATGCCATGATTGCTCATTGAAGTGATATAAGTGTGTTGTGTGTCATTATGAGCCATTGTGAAAGTTTGAGGCCATTCCTCAATTGTCCTGCCGCTATCCCGACGTGTAGACGCGTTACACCCTACTACCCTAGACCGAAGCTGGCCAGTGTGGGAAGTGCATGGCCAAGCACCATATTGTTTGTAAAACAATGTATGTGAGTGTTTTTGAGGGCATGGTGGAGAAATTTTTAAATGGAGAGCACATTCCTTGAACACTAGGCCTGACGATTCGTCCATACTTTTCCAAAATAGCCCTAAAACCCTAGATTTTAGCCGTCTACCGTGCTGAAGGCATGCCGAAGCATGCCATCATTTCTCATTGAAGTGATATAAGTGTGTGGTGTGTCATGGTGAGCCATTGTGCAAGTTTGAGGCCATTCCTCAATTGTCTTGCCGCTATCTCGATGGGTAGACGTGTTACACCCTACTACCCTAGACCGAAGCTGGCCAGTGTGGGAAGTGCATGGACAAGCACCATCTTGTTTGTAAAACAAGGTATGTGAGTGTTTGTGAGGGCATGGTGGAGAAATTTTCAAAAGGAGAGCACATTCCTTGAACACTTGGCCTATCGATTCGTCCGTACTTGTCCAAAACACCCCTAAAACCCTAGATTTTAGCCGTCTACCGTGCCGAAGGCATGCCCAAGCATGCCATCATTGCCAATGGAAGTGATATAAGTGTGTGGTGTGTCATTTTGATCCATTGTTTGAGGCCAATTCTAAATTGTCCTATCGCTATCCCGACGGGTAGACGCGTTACACCCTACTACCCTAGATCGAAGCTGGCCAGTGTGGGAAGTGCATGGCCAAGCACCATCTTGTTTGTAAAACAAGGGATGTGAGTGTTTGTGAGGGCATGGTGGAGCAATTTTCAAAAGGAGAGCACATTCCTTGAACACTTGGCCAGACGATTCGTTCGTACTTGTCCAAAACACCCCTAAAACCCTAGATTTTAGCCGTCTACTGTGCCGAAGGCATGCCCAAGCAGGCCATGATTGCTCATGGAAGTGATATAAGTGTGTGGTGTGTCATTTGTGATCCATTGTGACAAGTTTGAGGCCATTCCTCAATTTTCCTGCCGCTATCCCAACGGGTAGACGCGTTACACCCTACTATCCTAGACCGAAGCTGGCCAGTGTGGGAAGTGCATGGCCAAGCACCATCTTGTTTGTAATACAATGTATTTCAGTGATTGTGAGGGCATGGTGGAGCAATTTGCAAAAGGAGAGCACATTCCTTGAACACTTGGCTTGACGATTCGTCCGTACTTGTCCAAAACACCCCTAAAACCCTAGATTTTCGCCGTTTTACCGTGCCGAAGGCATGCCCAAGCATGCCATCATTGCTCATTGAAGTGATATAAGTGTGTGGTGTGTCATTGTGAGCCATTGTGCCAAGTTTGAGGCCATTCCTATATTGTCCTGCCGCTATCCCGACGGGTAGACGCGTTACACCCTACTACCCTACACCAAAGCGGCCTAATTGATCATTTGCCCCACTTTACTCTGAAATTTGATCATTTGCCACATTGACCACCACATGTCAGTGACACAGGGTGTGGGAAATGATCAAATTGCAAAGTAAAACGGGGCAAATCGTCAAATCCCCGGACCGAAGCTGGCCAGTGTGGAAAGTGCATGGCCAAGCACCATCTTGTTTGTAAAACAAGGGATGTGAGTGTTTGTGAGGGCATGGTGGAGCAATGTGCAAAAGGAGAGCACAGTACTTGACCACTTGGCCTGATGATTCGTCCGTACTTGTCCAAAACACCCCTAAAACCCTAAATTTTAGCCATCTACCGTGCCAAAGGCATGCCCAAGCATGCCATCATTGCTGATTTAAGTGATATAAGTGTGTGGTGTGTCATTGTGATCCATTGTGCCAAGTTTGAGGCCATTCCTCAATTGCCCTGCCGCTATCCCGACGGGTAGACGTGTTACACCCTACTACCCTAGACCGAAGCTGGCCAGTGTGGGAAGTGCATGGTCAAGCACCATCTTGTTTCTAAAACAAGGGATATGAGTGTTTGTGAGGGCATGGTGGAGCAATTTTCAAAAGGAGAGCACATTCCTTGAACACTTAGCCTGACAATTCGTCCGTACTTGTCCAAAACACCCCTAAAACCTTAGATTTTAGCCGTCTACCATGCCGAAGGCATGCCCAAGCATGCCATCATTGCTAATTTAAGTGATATAAGTGTGTGGTGTGTCATTGTGAGCCATTGTGCCAAGTTTGACGGCATTCCTAAATTGTCCTGCCGCTATCCCGACGGGTAGACGCGTTACACCCTACTACCATAGACCGAAGCTGGCCAGTGTGGGAAGTGCATGTCCAAGTACCATCTTGTTTGTGAAACAAGGGATGTGAGTGTTTGTGAGGGCATGGTGGAGCAATGTGCAAATGGAGAGCACATTCCTTGAACACTTGGCCTGACGATTCGTCCATACTTTTCCAAAACAGCCCTAAAACCCTAGATTTTACCCGTCTACCGTGCCGAAGGCATGCCCAAGCTTGCCATTATTGCCCATTGAAGTGATATAAGTGTGTGTTGTGTCATTGTGATCCATTGTGCCAAGTTTGAGGCCATTCCTCAATTGTCCCGCCGTTATCCCGATGGGTAGACGCGTTACACCCTACTACCCTAGACCGAAGCTGGCCAGTGTGGTAAGTGCATGGACAAGCACCATCTTGTTTGTAAAACAAGGGATGTGAGTGTTTGTGAGGGCATGGTGGAGAAATTTTCAAAAGGAGAGCACATTCCTTGAACACTTGGCCTGACGATTCGTCCGTACTTGTCCAAAACACCCCTAGAACCCTAGATTTTAGCCGTCTACCGTTCCGAAGGCATGCCCAAGCATGCCAACATTGCTCATTGAAGTGATATAAGAGTGTGGTGTGTCATTGTGAGCCATTGTGCCAAGTTTGCTGGCTTTCCTCAATTATCCTGCCGCTATCCCTACGGGTAGACGCGTTACACCCTACTACCCGAGACTGAAGCTGGCCAGTGTGGGAAGTGCATGTCCAAGCACCATATTGTTTGTAAAACAATGTATGTGAGTGTTTGTGAGGGAATGGTGGTGCAATGTGCAAAAGGAGAGCACATTCCTTGAACACTTGGCCTGCTGATTCGTCCGTACTTGTCCAAAACACCCCTAAAACCCTAGATTTTACCCGTCTACCGTGCCGAAGGCATGCCCAGGCATGCCATCATTCCTCATTGAAGTGATATAAGTGTGTGGTGTGTGATTGTGAGCTATTCTGCCAAGTTTGAGGTCATTCTTCAATTGTCCTGCCGCTATCCCGACGGGTAGACGCGTAACCCCTACTACCCTAGACCGAAGCTGGCCAGTGTGGGAAGTGCATGGCGAAGAACCATCTTTGTTGTAAAACAAGGGATGTGAGTGTTTTTGAGGGCATGGTGGAGCAATGTGCAAAATGAGAACACATTCCTTGAACACTTGGCCTGATGATTCGTCCGTACTTGTCCAAAACACCCCTAAAACCCTAGATTTTAGCCGTCTACCATGTCGAACGCGTGCCCAAGCATGCCATTGTTGCTCATTTAAGTGATATAATTGTGTCGGGTGTCATTTTGAGCCATTTTGCCGAGTTTGAGGTTATTCCTCAATTGTCCTGCCGTTATCCCGACGGGTAGACGTCTTACACCCTACTACCCTAGACCGAAGCTGGCTAGTGTGGGAAGTACATAGACAAGTACCATCTTGTTTGTAAAACAATGTATCTGAGTGTTTGTGAGGTCATGGTGGAGCAATGTGCAAAAGGAGAGCACATTCCTTGAACACTTGGCCTGCTGATTCGTCCGTACTTGTCCAAAACACCCCTAAAACCCTAGATGATAGCCGTCTACCGTGTCGAACGCGTGCCCAAGCATACCATTGTTGCTCATTTAAGTGATATAATTGTGTGGTGTGTCATTTTGACCCATTTTGCCGAGTTTGAGGTTATTCCTCAATTGTCCTGCTGTTATCCCGACGGGTAGACGTCTTACACCCTACTACCCTAGACAGAAGTTGGCTAGTGTGGGAAGTACATAGACAAGTACCATCTTGTTTGTAAAACAATGTATGTGAGTGTTTGTGAGGTCATGGTGGAGCAATGTGCAAAAGGAGAGCACATTTCTTGAACACTTGGCCTGCTGATTCGTCCGTACTTGTCCAAAACACCCCTAAAACCCTAGATTTTAGCCGTCTACCGTGCCGAAGGCATGCCCAAGCATGCCATCATTGCTCATTGAAGTGATATAAGTGTGTGGTGTGTCATTTTGAGCTATTCTGCCAAGTTTGAGGTCATTCTTCAATTGTCCTGCCGCTATCCCGACGGGTAGACGCGTACACCCTACTACCCTAGACCGAAGCTGGCCAGTGTGGGAAGTGCATGGCGAAGCACCATATTTGTTGTAAAACAAGGGATGTGAGTGTTTGTGAGGGCATGGTGGAGCAATGTGCAAAATGAGAACACATTCCTTGAACACTTGGCTTGATGATTCGTCCGTACTTGTCCAAAACACCACTAAAACCCTAGATTTTAGCCGTCTACCGTGTCGAACGCGTGCCCAAGCATGCCATCGTTGCTCATTGAAATGATATAATTGTGTGGTGTGTCATTTTGAGCCATTTTTCCGAGTTTGAGGTTATTCCTCCATTGTCCTGCCGCTATCCCGACGGGTAGACGTGTTACACCATACTACCCTAGACCGAAGCTGGCCAGTGTGGGAAGTGCATGGCCAAGCACCATCTTGTTTCTAAAACAAGGGATGTGAGTGTTTGTGATGTAATGGTGGAGCAATTTGCAAAATGAGAGCACATTCCTTGAACACTTGGTCTGACGATTCGCCCGTACTTGTCCAAAACGCCCCTAATACCCTAGATTTTAGCCGTCTACCGTGCCGAAGGCATGCCCAAGCATGCCATAGTTGCTCATTGAAGTGCTATAAGTGTGTGGTGTGTCATTGTGGGCCATTTTTCCAAGTTTGAGGCCATTCCTCAATTGTCCTGGCGCTATCCCGACGGATAGACGCGTTACACCCTACTACCCTAGACCGAAGCTGGCCAGTGTGGGGAGTGCATGGACACGCACCATCTTGTTTTTAAAACAAGTGATGTGAGTGTTTGTGGGGGCATGGTGGAGCAATCTGCAAAAGGAGAGCACATTCCTTGAACACTTGGCCTGATGATTTGTCCGTACTTGTCCAAAACACCCCTAAAACCCTAGATTTTAGCCGTCTACCGTGCCAAAGGCATGCCCAAGCATGCCACCATTTATCATTGAAGTGATATAAGTGTGTGGTGTGTCATTGTGATCCATTGTGCCAAGTTTGACGCCATACCTCAATTGTGCTGCCGCTATCCCGACGGGTAGACGCATTACACCCTACTACCCTAGACCGAAGCTGGCCAGTGTGGGAAGTGCATGACCAAGTACCATCTTGTTTGTAAAACAAGGGATGTGAGTGTTTATTAGGGAATTGTGGAGCAATTTGCAAAAGGAGAGCACATTCCTTGAACACTTGGCCTGATGATTCGTCCGTACCCTTCCAAAACTCCCCTAAAACCATCGATTTTAGTTGTCTACCGTGTCGAAGGTATGCCCAATCATGCCATAGTTGCTCATTGAAGTGATATAAGTATGTGGTGTGTCATTGTGAGCCATTTTTCCAAGTTTGAGGCCATTCCTCAATTGTCCTGCCGCTATCCTGAATGGTAGACACATTACACCCTACTACCCTAGACCGAAGCTGGCCAGTATGGGAAGTGCATGGCCAAGCACCATCTTGTTTGTAAAACAAGGGATGTGAGTGTTTGTTAGGGCATGGTGGAGCTATGTGCAAATGGAGAGCACATTCCTTCAACACTTGCTCTGACGATTCTTCCGTACTTGTCCAAAACAACCCTAAAACCCTAGATTTTAGTCGTCTACCATGTCGAAGCATGCCCAAGCATGCCATAATTTCTCATTGAAGTGATATAAGTGTGGTGTGTCATTGTGAGCCATTGTGCCATTTTTTAAGCCATTCCTCAATTGTCCTGCCGCAATACCGACGGGTAGACTCGTTACACCCAACTACGCTAGACCGAAGCTGGCTAGTGTGGGAAGTGCATGGCCAAGCACTATCTTGTTTGTAAAACAAGGTATGTGAGTGTTTGTGAGGGCATGCCGAAGCAATTTTAAAAAGGACAGCACATTCCTTGAACACTTGGCCTGACGATTCGTCCGTACTTGTCCAAAACACCCTAAAGGCATGCTCAAGCATTCCATCATTGATCATTGAAGTGATATAAGTGTGTGGTGTGTCATTGTGAGACATCTTGCCAGCTTTGAGGCCATTCCTCAATTGTCCTGCCGCTATCCCGTCGGGTAGACGCGTTACACCCTACTACCCTAGACCGAAGCTGGCCGGTGTGGGAAGTGCACGGCCAAGAACCATCTTGTTTTTAAAACAAGGGATGTCAGTGTTTGTGAGGGCATGGTGGAGCAATGTGCAAATGGATAGCACATTCCTTGAACACTTGGCCAGACGATTCGTCTGTACTTGTCCAAAACACCCCTAAAACCCTAGATTTTAGCCGTCTACCGTGCCGAGGGCATGCCCAATCATTCCATCATTGCTCATTGAAGTGATAAAAGTGTGTGGTGTGTAATTGTGAGACATTGTGCAAAGTTTTAGGTCATTCCTCAATTGTCCTGCCGCTAAACCGACGGGTAGACGCGTTACACCCTACTACCCTAGACCGAAGCTGGCCAGTGTGGGAAGTGCATGGCCAAGCACCATCTTGTTTGTAAAACAAGGGATGTGAGTGTTTGTGATGGCATGGTGGAGCAATTTTCAAAAGGAGAGCACATTCCTTGAACACTTGGCCTGACGATTCGTCCGTACTTGTCCAAAACACCCCTAAAACCCTAGTTTTTGCCGTCTACCGTGCCGAAGGCATGACCAAGCATGCCATCATTACTCATTGAAGTGATATAAGTTTGTGGTGTGTCATTGTGAGCCATTGTGCCAAGTTTGATGCCATTCCTCAATTGTCCTGCCGTTATCCCGATGGGTAGACGCGTTACACCCTACTACCCTAGACCAAACTTGGCTAGTGTGGGAAGTGCATGGCCAAGCACCATCCTGTTTGTAAAACAACGGATGTGAGTGTTTGTGAGGACATGATGGAGAAATGTGCAAATGGAGAGCACATTCGTTGAACACTTGGCCTGACGATTTGTCCATACTTGTCCAAAACACCCCTAAAACCCAAGATTTTAGCCGTCTACCGTGCCGAAGGCATGCCCAAGCATGCCATCATTGCTCACTGAAGTGATATAAGTGTGTGATGTGTCATTGTTAGATATTGTGCCAAGTTTGAGGCTATTCCTCAATTGTCCTGCCGCTATCCCGACGGGTAGACGCGTTACACCCTACTACCCTAGACCGAACCTGGCCAGTGTGGGAAGTGCATGGACAAGCACCACTTATTTTGTAAAACAATGTATGTGAGTGTTGGTGAGGGCATGTTGGAGCAATCTCCAAAAGGAGAGCACATTCCTAGAGCACTTGGCCTGACGATTCGTCTGTACTTGTCCAAAACGATCCTAAAACCCTAGATTTTAGCAGTCTACCGTGCCAAAGGCATTCCCAAGCATGCCATCATTTCTCACTGAAGTGATATAAGTGTGTGGTGTGTCATTGTGAGCCATTGTGCCAAGTTTGAGGCAATTCCTCAATTGTCTGGCCGCTATCCCGACGGGTAGACGCGTTACACCCTACTACCCTAGACCAAAGTTGGCTAGTGTGGGAAGTGCATGGCCAAGCACCATCTTGTTTGTAAAACAAGGGATGCGAGTGTTTGTGAGGGCATGGTGGACCAATGTGCAAAAGGAGAGCACATTCCTTGAACACTTGGCCTGATGATTCGTCCGTACTTGTCCAAAACGCCCCTAAAACCCTAGATTTTTGCCGTCTACCCTGCCCAAGCATGCCATCATTTCTCATTGAAGTGATATAAGTGCGTGGTGTGTAATGTGAGACATTGTGCCTAGTTTGAGGCAATTCATTAATTGTCGTGCCGATATCCCGACGGGTAGACGCGTTACACGCTACTACCCTAGACCGAAGCTGGCTAGTGTGGGAAGTGCATGGCGAAGCACCATATTTTTTTTATAAAAAAGGCATGTGAGTGTTTTTTAGGTCATGATGGAGCAATGTTCAAATGGAGACCACATTCCTTGAACACTTGGCCTGACGATTCGTCCGTACTTGTCAAAAACACCCCTAAAATCCTAGATTTTAGCCGTCTACTGTGCCGAAGGCATGCCCAAGCACGCCATCATTTCTCATTGAAGTGATATAAGTGTGTGGTGTGTCATTTTTATCCATTGTGCCAAGTTTGAGGCCATTCTTCAATTGTCTTGGCGCTATCCTGACGGGTAGATGCGTTACACCCTACTACCCTAGACCAAAGTTGGCTTGTGTGGGAAGTGCATGGCCAAGCACCATCTTGTTTGTAAAACAAGGGATGTGAGTGTTTGTGAGGGCATGATGGAGCAATGTTCAAATGGAGAGCACATTCCTTGAACACTTAGCCTGACGATTCGTCCGTACTTGTCCAAAACACCCCTAAAACCCAAGATTTTTGCCTTCTACCGTGCCGAAGGCATGCACAAGCATGCCATCATTGCTCACTGAAGTGATATAAGTGTGTGTTGTGTCATTGTGAGCCATTGTGCCAAGTTTGAGGCCATTCCTCAATTTTCCTGTCCCTATCCCGACGGGTAGACGCGTTACACATTACTACCCTAGACCGAAGCTGGCCAGTGTGGGAAGTGCATGGACAAGCACCATCTTGTTTGTAATACAAGGGATGTGAGTGTTTGTGAGGGAATGGTGGAGCAATGTGCAAAAGGAGAGAACATTCCTTGAACACTTGGCCTGACGATTCGTTCGTACTTGTCCAAAACACCCCTAAAACCCTAGATTTTAGTTGTCTACCGTACCGAAGGCATGCCCAAGCATGCCATCGTTTCTCATTGAGGTGATATAAGTGTGTGGTGTGTCATTGTGAGCCATTGTTCCAAGTTTGAGGCAATTCCTCAATTGTCCTGCCGCTATCCTGACGGGTACACGAGTTACACCCTACTACCCTAGACCGAAGCTGGCTAGTGTGGGAAGGGCATGGCCAAGCACCATATTTTTTATAAAAAAAGGGATGTGATTGTTTGTGAGGGCTTGATGGAGCAATATGAAAATGGAGAGCACATTCCTTGAACACTTGGCCTGACGATTTGTCCGTACTTGTCCAAAACACCCCTAAAACCCTAGATTTTAGCCGTCTACCGTGCCGAAGGCATGCCCAAGTATGCCATCTTTGCTCATTGAAGTTATATAAGTGTGTGCTGTGTCATTATAGCCATTTTTCCAAGTTTGAGGCCATTCCTCAATTGTCTTGTCGCTATCCCGACGGGTAGACGCGTTACACCCTACTACCCTAGACCGAAGCTGGCCAGTGTGGGAAGTGCATGGCCAAGTACCATCTTGTGTGTAAAAAAATGGATTTGAGTGTTTGTGATGGCATGGTGGATCAATGTGCAAATGGATAGCACATTCCTTGAACACTTGGCCTGACGATTCGTCCGTATTTGTCCAAAACAGCCCTATAACCCAAGATTTTAACCATCTACCGTGCCGAAGGCATGCCCAAGCATGCCAAAATTGCTCATTGAAGTTATATAAATGTGTGGTGTGTCATTGTGAGCCATTGTGCCAAGTTTGAGGCCATTCCTCAATTGTCCTTCCGCTATCCCGATGGGTAGATGCGTTACACCCTACTACCCTAGACCAAAGCTGGCCTATGTGGGAAGTGCATTGCCAAGCACCATCTTGTTTGTAAAAAAAGGGATGTGAGGGTTTGTGGGGGAATGGTGGAGAAATGTGCAAATGGAGAGCACATTCCTTGAACACTTGGCCTGACGATTCGTCTATACTTGTCCAAAACAGTCTTAAAAGCCTAGATTTTAGCTGTCTACCATGTCGAAGGTATACCCAAGCATGCCATCACTGCTCATTGAAGTGATATAAGTGTGTGGTGTGTAATTTTGAGCCATTGTGCCAAGGTTGAGGCCATTCCTCAATTTTCCGGCCGCTATCCCGACGGGTAGACGCGTTACACCCTACTGCCATAGACCGAAGCTGGCCAGTGTGGGAAGTGCATGGCCAAGCACCATATTGTTTGTAAAACAAGGTATGTGAGTGTATGTGAGCGCATGGTGGAGAAATGTGCAAAAGGAGAGCACATTCCTTGAACACTTGGCCTGATGATTTGTCCGCACTTGTCCAAAACACCCCTAAAACCCAAGATTTTAGCCGTCTACCACGCCGAAGCCATGCCCAAGCATGCCATCGTTTCTCATTGAAGTGATATAAGTGTGTGGTGTGTCATTGTGAGCCATTGTGCCCAGTTTGAGGCCATTCCTCAATTGTCCTACCGCTATCCCGACGGGTAGACGCGTTACACCCTACTACCCTAGACCAAAGCTGGCTAATGTGGGAAGTGCATGGCCAAGCACCATATTTTTTTGTAAAATAAGGTATGTGAGTGTTTGTGAGGGCGTGGTGGAGGGGCTTGTTCGTCTATGGTACCAAAGTTTGCAGGCCAGCACATGGCGGTATCTAAGTTGCCTGAAATTACCGTGTTTTGAAAAGTTGGGGCGCCAACTACTGAGAGGGGCCATTTCGAGGCAAACTCATCTCACCCCTGCCAAATTCAAACATTCCGTTAAACTGCCCCGTGAAGTAGACGGTCGAGACCCTCATGTCGGTCATCTGTCCGTGACGCGAGTGCCAACGCGGCAACCTCTTAGGAAAATCGAGCAGCTAAGTGGATTGGATGCGTTGACCAATTTCACAAATCCATTCCCAGCTTTCCCCTAGCACCGGCGGCGTCGGAATCCACTCTCCAGGCAGGATGATTCCTTCGGACATTTGACTTCCGGCGCCAAGTTGTTGCGCCCAGTTGCTGCGCCCAGTCGCTGATCCCGAGCTCCAATGGCGCATGTCATAGCCGCCATTGCGAGGCTCTAGCCTGCCTCCGCCGCCGACGAGCTGAGCAGCTCGGAGGATGGTAGATCCTACTATCAAGAAAGAAGAAGTTCTGTCTACAAGCGGGCGAGCTACCCTTCTCTTTGCTATTCACACTAATTACAACTGCTAGCTGGCTACTGAACCTAAAATTGTTTGTTAGCCCAACGCTGACAAACATGTTTTGTCCATAGTTTTCTGTCAAGTGGGATCTACGCGGACCCCCTTACCTGGTTACGGTAGTCCTCTACAAGTATGACTCTAAGGGCAAGAGGTATGGACACCATTGTTTCACGATGGAAGAAGGGCCTGCATAGATCTGCACTATATCTGGTATGGTTGCTGCTCGGCGTAATCATGTTGAATTATGGCCGAAGGAGACTGCAAAGTTCAGCTTCATGGATGAACGTGGCATCATGGTTCCTATAACGTGTGACAGTCAGCTAATTGGGTTGATGAAAAGGTATGCTTCGGCTGCCATTTTGAGCTGAAATGTGATGTACTGGATGTGGAAGCTGCTGCAACTGGGAGTCGCCCTTCTATTCTTGGATAGGGTGGTTGCTCGAACACAGTTAGCTCCTGGTAAGCAAAGGTCTCTTGGGGTTCGCATGTTTGTGCTGAATTTTAATTTTTGTTTTATTTACTCTGTAGATATTGGGCAGTTATGCAACAGTATTGTTTCTTTGACAGGAAGCGCCGCAAGGTTATAAACATGACTGCCGGGTCAGTCATTTTGCTACGCAAAGAAATTAAAAACGAGTGGAAAGATGTCATTTCACTGCCCGAAGATATTAAAAACGAGTAGAAAAATGATGCTGGACACGATTCTGATGCCCAATTGTCCAGGCGATGCAGAGTACATGAGGCTAGGAAAATTGGCACCGAGGAAGAGGAAGAAGGCAGGAAATGAAGAAGCTAGTGGACGTGAAGGCTTGGCACCCAGGCTGCGGAAGAAGGCTGCTGGCAATGAAGATGCATAGTAATGTGTTAAACTTGAACCTATATATGTAATTCTGTTAAATTCTGATCGCTCTGTGTGTGGCATGTTGCTGGGCGAAACAATCTACCCATGTTCTCTAAGTAAAATGTACCTCGACTTAGGGTTTGTAAACGCCCGAGTCAGTATTTGAATCCGAAATTGTGATTGTGCCAGTGCTATCTGAAAACAAGGATCCACCGGTTGCACGATTGCTGAGGGGCAGGAGGTCTGCAAATACGACGGAATGTAATTGGCACAGAAATAAATTATTTAAGATGCCACACTCCACAAAGCAGCAACTTATTTTAGATGCTGCACAACGACGTGGCAACATAAACAACAATGTTCTCACCGATAATGCCCCGATGAGGAGGAAATCGGTACCACTTTCTGGCCTAATCTTGAGCTCGTCTATCTCACTGCTTCTCTGCTCCTGCATCCCCTGCATGTGGCAAAGCTTCCGGATCTCCAGTAACCGGGTGTACGTGCTTCCACTTTATAAATTGTGGTTGTGCCATTTGTATGCGGCACAATCCACGTAGATTACGTTTAAACAAACTACCAATGTCAGAATACACTAGTAGAAAAGGTGTCTTTGGTCCACGGTCACGTTCCCAATCTGGGACAGAGATCTAAATCGAGGCAAAAACTAATCTAAATCACAAATTCTTCCACAAATTAATCGAGATAGAGATCTAAATCGAGGCATTTCATTACTTCAACCACAAATTCTTCTAAACAAAGGTGTGATTTCACATCCTACATTAATTCAACCACTAGTCTACAATTTCACTTCCGCTTCCACTGTCCTTCGAGCCGCCAGCTTCCTCGTCGCTATCGGATGGAATCTCCACGATGTTTGCATTGTTCGCGAGACGGAGCACCTCTTCGCATCGAGCAGCGGCGATGACGGTGTACTTGGTCTGTCCAGGGACGGACCAGAACCTCTCCCGCCCTTCTCGGTTGCAGAGATCCCGGTGCACCACGCGCCCGTCAATGATGCGGTTGCCAATCTTGGCCTTCCTCTCCTTCTTGAACATCGCCGGCCAGTACGGGCTGGCCGCCACGTACCGAGGCAGCACCCTCTTCCACGTGGGCATCTGGCGGTGGCGCGCCGCGATTTTGCTCTCCATCTCGGCTCGGCCAGGGAGCAGAGCCACCAGCACCCCCGCAGAGCTGATGCGCCATCCGTGGGGCACCGTCGCGGCTAGCGGTGTGAGGATGTCGAAGTTCGCGAACATCGCCGCCTTGTAGAAGTTCAGATCGGGCATCTCCATGGCGGCGCGGTGGAGATTGGAGAGGGAGCGAGGGTATGGACGACGAAGCGATGGCGTGGTGGAGATTGGAGAGGACGAGGGGATGGACGACGAAGCGACGAGCTGTGGCGCCTCCTATTTGTACACGAGGACGACGAAGCGACGGGCGGAATATCCAAGGGGCATTGGTCAGACAAAAGAATTAATGCAGGGTCAGAGCAATTTTTTTCCTCCCTGGAATCCGGGACCAATAGTTCAGACTGCTAGGTCAACAAGTACAACTATTACAACTTAAAAAGGCACGGAGCTTAAGCTAAATAGAACTAGTTATCACACATCTCCTTGATCTTCCTAATCTTAGCCCGATGCGCATCTTCCTGCGAGAGCAAGGATCGAATCGTCTACTCCTTCCTTTTAGCTTATTCCTTGCACAGCTTCAATTGTTTCTCTGCATTTTTCCTCATGCACTTGTCAATACTCGTAGTTGTGAACTGCAGGACTTTGGCCTGGTGGAGATCATTCCTTGCTTGAGTCAGTTCTTGCTCTGCTTTAGCCTTCAGGGCCAACACCGCGTCCCTCTCCTTCTCGACTTTGCTAACCTTGTGTTGCACCCACCTGAGATCTCGCTTATGCTTGGTCATGTCAACTGGTTCCCATAGCTTCATCTCAACACTGTCAAGAAGTGAGCTGAATACGGATTCTTTCAACTCGACAGTCATTTCCCATAGTTTGTCTAGCCTTTTCTGCATCGATTTGGGCCACTCTAGATCTACCCATTTGACAACACCACAACTTCCGCCTTGCATCATTGCACGATGTCCTTGACACCGTAGATACCTCCTGCCTGCATTTCGACCTTCGAACGCTACAAATTTAGCAGGCACATATCCATGTTTACATACCAGAGGACTGTCTTCATCCGCTAAACCGTGATAGTCGGAGTCATACATCGTCTGGTTAGCCTAACACATCATACGCGCATGAGTAAACAAATTAGATCTAGCTCAAAAAATAGATAACTGGCCACAGATGATAGAAATAGAGATGAGACGACTCACATCGAAATCACCGTCCCTGTCGTCACGACGCGTTTCCTCGCCATCTCCCCTTGAACCCATGGCGAGAGGGGAGGGGGTGGCTGGCGGAGAGGTGATTGGGATGGAGGCGCCATCGCCTTGCGACTACGGCAGGTTGGGAGTGAAGTGGGGAAAGTGGCTTCGAGGGTGTCGTTGTATTGGAAATGGCAGTACCTAAGAAGGTTAGATAGAGGTGTGGGGACTAGCAGGGAAGCTATCTACGGCGTCCGCAGGCGGGATTGGATACGCGCAAACATAGTTGGACGCAAGAAGTACCCAGGTTTAAAGCCCTCGAGGTGAGGTAAAACTCCTACTCCTGCCGATCTGACTATGAATGATATACGAGATACAAGTGCTCCTCAAGTTGTATTCTCTAGCTACTGTCTTAAATGCACTGAGGCCAACCCTTTTTACTGAGGCCTTGCCTCTCCTTATATAGGCAAAGAGGCAACAGTCTCCCTGGCCAATCCGACTGGCGGGCCCCTCGGGTGGGCCCTAGCCGGCTAGTCATCTACAGTATCCGGTACAACCATGTCCCATCAGAGTACGAGCGGTATGGCTGTTGTGGGCATAGTGAACGCCATGCGAGCCTGTCGTCAGCACCGGGCCACTATTCCCGCGTCATCCCCGCAATGTCTTCGGTATGGCCGAGTAGTTGCCAGTCTAGTCGTTGTACAGGGCGTGTCGCGCACTGTTCCGCACGTCGCCTAGTCTCCTTTATTGGTTCCGGCTACACTGCTGTAGCCGGCTGCTCCGGCTACCTCACGGTAGTCGGCTTGTCTTGCCCTGTCCGGATGCGCTCGACCAGCCGGATGTGATCCGACTGCCATATTTCTTGTCCGGTTGCGGTATCCGGAGGTCATCCCCCTGACACTAGCCCCCGAGCGCGTGTGGATTTCGCCCTTAGGTGAAATGTGCGCGCGCTCCTTCTTCGTTTGAATTTCTGACCGGCTACGCCTGGAGGTTACTCTACCCGTGACGTCAGTGCTGACGCCGGCCACGCGCGCACACGCCATCATTTTTCTACGGCGGGCAGTGGAATGTCCCGTCGCACGTCACCTCGGGAAACTGCCGCCTGATGCTTCGGTTCTTGCTCCGGGATCTACTGCGCACCTCGCGTCTACACACGGGATCTGGGGCGGCGGTTGGGGTGGGGATCGTCTCGATGGATGCCGCGTGGCGCCACGGACGGTTGCTCTTCCGGTCCTTTAAAGGGGCACCTGGGGGCGTAGTTCCTCTCCTTCACTTCCCCCGCTCCCAATTGCCTTCCCTTCTCCTCTGCGCTCCTGCCTTTCGCACCTCGTCGTCGTTGCAGTTGTAGCTCGTCGTGTCGCCCGTTTGTTGTTGTCGGCGGTACGGGCCACCGCCACTCATCCGTCGCCGTGTCTCCCTGCGAGCTGGAAATGGCAGCTGAGCGCAGAGCCTGGTGTGGCTCCTCCGTCACGGAGGACCACATCCAAAAGTACCGCGCCCCCGCGTCCTTTCGTCAGAGGAGGAAGGAGAGGTGCGGCTCGCGCCTGCGGGGGAGGTGTCGCCGCATCTGGCAGAGGGAGAACGGGTGATCTTCCTCTCGCACGTGGCGTGTGGGTACGCGTTGCCGGTGCACCCGTTCTTTCTCACCTTCCTCGCCTTCTTCGACCTCCGCCTCCACCATCTCGGCGTCAATGCAATTGGCACGCTGGCGCACTTCATGGCTTTCTGCGAGAGCTACCTCGGGATCCAGCCGGATCTCGAGCTCTTTTGATGGCTCTTCCAAGTCCGACCGTAGGTGCAGTTTACGAACGGGCCGCTAGTCGTCTGCGGCGGCGCCTCCATCCACTCTCGTGCGCTGACTGGCTACCCGAAGTTTCGGCTGCACGACACGGTTCGACTGTGGCAGTAGCCGTACTTCTATGTCCAGAACCGCACCAACATGGACCGGATCAACCTTCCGGCGTTCCAGGACGTGGAGTCCAGCCAGCAGCACTGGGACTTGAAGATCTACGGTGAAAAGGCGGAGTCGGATGCGATGCTGCAACGCATGCGCTCCCTCGTCACCTGCCGGCTAACCGGCCTGGACATCAGTCTTAGCTGGATGTCCCTACTGATGATGTCATTGCAGCAGCGAGCGCACAAGATGTGCTTCTACTCCGGCCGGTTGGACCCGACTCGGCTCTCGCGTCGCGATCCCCGCTACCACAACCTGAAGGAGTGGGTGTGGACGATCACCAAGGAGTGGCTGCCGGAAGGTTGGTCCTTCGGGCTGGCCCCTTACAGCCATGACAATCACGTGCCCCAGGTAGGTCCTTCTAGCCGTAGTTTTCTTTTGTATCTCTTGCCCTTCTTTTTGTTTTATCCAATTAATCTTTTGTATTCGGCAGATCTTCCCTTGCATCCTTCATGAGGAGGGCGACGCCCCCCTTGAGACGTTCACGCCTGACTTGCCCGAGCCGCGCGCTCGGCGGTCTTGCGAGGAGTCGGACGGGGATGGGGATGCTTTCCCCAGCCGGAACGACGAGCCAGCCGCCGATCCCCACGCGAAGGTTGACGAGGAGGAAGAGGTTGTGTTGGCCACCGATACGGCACAGCGCCTTGTGACGGACAGCGACTCTAGCTAGTCTGGCGCTGGCGGGAGTGGCTCCAGCCATTCCAGCGCCAGCCGGCTTGCTGCGGAGGAGCCGACCCCCAAGAGGAGCCAGACCAGCGCCCTTCTGCCGAGTCGTCTTGGCCGGAAGAAAGGGCCGCCCCCGGCGGTACAGGGGTACAACTTTCTCTGGGTTCCTTTACCATCTTATGTTTCTTTCATTTTCTCCCTTTTTGCCTTTGGCTTATTTGCTTCTTTTTCCTTCTTCTCTTCTTCTGTCTTTTCAGCACGCTGGTCTCCTTTGGGGCCGCGAGCCCGGCGTGAGCGCCGACTGGGTCACCACCCGCGCCCTGGCCATGTCTGCCTCCGCCCCTCCTTCCTCCGAGGGACTGCCTCCGCCGCCGCCTCGAGCTGAACCGGCTGCCTCAGCTGGAGCGGGGGGTCCTCAGCCGGACGTGGTGGTCTAGCCAGAAACGGTTGAGACCACCTCGCAGGGCGGGGACGGCTCTTCTGCGGGAACACGGAGGGCGGTAACCGGCAAGGAGCTCATGGTTGTCAGAAATGACAACTCCGACGACGAGCTAGGGGAGGAGTGGAGGACAGCGGTGGTCGCAACAAAGGAGTCCCTGGCCGCCAACACCGTGGATGACGACGCCTCCTCCGCTGCCTCACTGACAGATCTCGCCGCCACCCTCGAACTGGCGGTGAAGGAGATCCAGCTACTCGAGGCCGCAGCCAGCGGGAATCGGTCCTTGGAGCAGAAGCTTGCTGCTGCCAACGGAACCTCCCAGAGTAAGTTTGCTTCATCCGGAATCATCCCTTTTTTTGACGATAGCCGGTTTGGTTGCAGCTATCCTTGTGTGCGCTCAGCGCGAGATCGATCGCTTGAAGAAGGTGAACGACCGGCTGAGCAAATCCAACTCCACTCTACGGCTGCAGAACAAGGATTGGCATGCAAAGGTGGACAGTCTGGAGGCCACCGTCAAGGAGCGCGACGCCTCGCTCCCCAGCCGGATCGACGCTTTCAACCTTCTCGAGGCCTAGAACAAGGACCAAGAGAAGGAAATCAAGCGGCTGGCGATGAAGGAGACGGCCCTGGTGGAAGAGCTAATGCAAGTCGGGCACACGGCTAAGGGTAAGCTCCATTTTCCGTCTCCTTTGTCTTTCCAGATCCGGTAGCCGGATCTGACTATCTTTTTTATAACAGCCTTTTATCCCGGCATAGACCTGCTGGCGTACCACCGGCTGTAGGAGAACTGGCCGAGAGCGCAGCCGACGGCCCAGGAGCTCGTCATCCTTCTTGGCGAGGAAGCCGCCAAGCTCCGTCAGGCAGCGCAAGCCACCTTCTCCTTTCTGTGGCCGGACGCCCCGGTCCCGAAGACGATGGCGCAGCTAGCCGCGAAGGTGGGGGAGGTGCCGACTGCCGTGGACCGGCTACGAGACTTGGCCGCGTGAGCCGGAGCTGATATGGCCTTGGCCCTCATGCTCTCGTGGTACAAGGACACCCGCGTCGAGAAGATTGACGGGGGTTTCCGCGCTGGCGCCGACCTCGCCGCCATCCGCCAGGCCCATCCGGAGCTCCGGGCCTCCGCCATTAAGATCGCGGACTATGTCAATCCCGATGAGGTGCTCACCGACTCAGAGTCCGTCGGCACTCCGGATGTGGAAGCCTCGATGCAGCCGGCTGATGGCGACGCCGAAACCGGGTCGACTGTCGTGCCTCCTCCGCCTCCTGAGACTGCTGCCAGCCAAGGCGCTCCGCACGGCAAGGGCCCTGCCCCTTAGCTACGACCCCGGGATGCTGGGTGTATTTGTTTTGTTTTATCTTATTTAAAACTTTTCTAGCTGTACTGGCTGCTTCTGGCGCCAGGTAAACTCATGGGATCTTCGTCTCCCCTTTCCTTTTAATGTCAATCTGGACGAATTTGGTTTGCCTTCAACTTGTGTTTTTTGCATGTCCTTCCAATATTTGTCGGCTGACTTTATCCGGCTGACTTCGCTTGGCTAAATGCCTTTAGCCGGGGGAACTGCAATTCCAGTGGGGGAGCGCCAGCGCACCCACTGGGTGTAGCCCCCGAGATTCAAAGTAGCTGGCATAGCCAGGTACTTCGAATCTTTTTCTTCTCTTGCTCCTGACCTTGCCCTCACCTGGGCTCGAAATATCCGGCTAAACGCCCTTAGCCGGTCGGGAAACTACAAGATTCCACTGGGGGCACGCGAGCGCACCCAGTGGGTGTAACCCCCGAGATTCAGAGCGCTTGATGAAGGCAAGGACTTAGAATCTTCTTCTTCTTTTCTTCCTGAATTCTGACTCGAAGCAGTCGTACAAAAATATGTACGTACACATACATTCTCACCCGTTAATAGGTTAGTCTGCTAAACTGTAGCCGGAAGGCGGATTTGTTTTTTGAAAACTAGCTTGTGCCTTTTTTGACACTTAGTCGTTTTCCCGTGTGCTCTGTTGTTTTCGCTGCGTCCTTGTCGGGCAGCCGGGATGCGGTCTGCGGGCGGAATCAAAGGGAGCTAACAGTACATTGCGCACGGTACTAACGGCTTAGCAGCCGGATTGTCTTAAGCTAGTTCCGAGGCCGGGACGCCCGATCTGTCGCATCTCCTCCCCGTTTTTCATGTGGGATGCCTCGGGCTTTTGCTCTTGCTAGCTGGACAGCCGAGTTGCGTTCTGTAGGTGAAACGAAGAGTGGGCCTCTGACATCGTCGCACACTACTTAGCCGGATTGTTGACTTAGCAGGTCGGGCCAGCCGGCAAGCCCCCGGGTAGGGGTTGCCGGAGCCGGAAAATCTAAACCGGAAAACAAATACATACACATTTCTATCAAGGAGCCTCCGAGCATCTCGTAGGGGTCCACATTTTCATTCATAGGGTTTGCGGGATACATACACTATCTGGTGACTAGGTCTAAAACGGGCGCAGCAAGGCCGCATTCTAGGGACGCTCGGTCTCCTCGTCCGAGTTGTCCATCTTGTTCTTGCATGGCTGCTGCCTATCGATGAGGTAGTAGGAGTCATTGGGCAGCGCCCGGCTGATGATGAAGGGGCCCTACCAGGATGGCGACAGCTTGTGCATGCCCTTCATGTCCTGCACCAGCCGGAGGACCAGGTCGCTCTCGCGGAACACGACTGGGCGGATCCGGCCTGAATGGTAGCGGCGTAGTCGTTGCTGGTACAAGGCCGATCTGGACAGTGCCAGCTCGCGGGCCTCCTCGAGGAGGTCCACACCATCTTCCCGTGCCTCTTGGTTGGCCTTTTCATCATAGAGGAGCTTGCGCGGAGAGTCGAACTCGATATCTGCAGAGAGTACGACTTCCGATCCGTAGACCAGGAAGAACGGGGTGTAGCTGGTTGATCTATTTGGTGTGGTGCGGAGGCTCCATAGCACAGCTGGAAGCTCATCGATCCAGCATCCGGGTGACCGCTCCAAAGGCTCGATGAGGCGTGGCTTGATGCCGGCTAGCACTAAGCCGTTTGCCCTTCCAACTTGCCTGTTGGATTGCGGGTGCGCGATGGAAGCAAGGTCCTGCCGGATGCCCTTGTTGCTGCAGAATCGGGCGAAGGCCCCTTGGCGAAGTTCGTGCCGTTGTCGGTGATGATGCTATTGGGGTACCGAACCGATTGATGACGTCGGTGAAGAAGGTGACGACTGTCGCCCCATCCAACTTCCGGATGGGCTTGGCCTCGATCCACTTTGTAAATTTGTCCACCGCCACCAGCAAATGGGCCATGCCTGCGCGCACCCGCTTGAAGGGACCGACCATGTCGAGGCCCCAAACTGCGAAGGGCCAGGTGATCGGTATGGTCTTGAGCACCGAAGCCGGCATATGCCTGAGCTGCCCGAAGCGCTAGCACCCATTGCATGCACAGACTAGCTGTTCGGCGTCCTCGAGGGCGGTGGGCCAATAGAAACCATGGCGAAACGCCTTGGCAACTATTGCCCTTGACGAAGCGTGATGCCCGCACTCGCCCTAGTGGGTGTCTTTGAGTAGCCAGTAGCCTATGTCTATGTCGACACACCTTTGGAAGATGCCGGATATGCTGCGCCTGTATAGCTCTTTGTTGATGATTGTGTACGTGTGCGCACAGCGCCGGATTTGCATGGCCTCCACCTCATCATCCGGGAGCTCCCAGTTGGCGATGTATTTCATGAAGGGATGTGCCTAGGATGGTATTTCCCGGATGAAGAGGATGTTTCTGCTTTTCGGTTGATAGTCGTCGGGGGGTCGACCGGGTGAGGTACCCGGAACGGCAGCCCCCGAGCCATTTGATGAGTCGGCAGCCCCCGGGTCTTGCGAGCCGGAGGGTATGGACTTGCCGGAGTTGGCGCGGCACTTCTTATTTGGAGGTTCTGCTGGCTCGGCGTCTGCCGACCCTTCAACCGGAGCGCTCCCTTCCCATATAATGGAATCCGACTCGGGGGACGGGGTGCTGGAGGGCTTGCACAGGTGCTCCAAGGAGACCCCAGGTGGGATCGCCTACCTGGTGGATCCGATTCGTGCGAGCGAATCGGCTGCCTCATTGTTGGCGCGAGGGACATGATGGAATTCACATCCGTCGAAGGAGGCGCTGAGCTTCTATATGTGGAACCGGTAGAGAGCCATGTTTGCATCGCGGGCGTCCTACTATCCAGATACCTGCTGCACCACCAGATCCGAATCGCCAAAGCAGAGGATCCGTTTGACACCAATCTCTCTGGCTAGCTGGAGGCCATGCGCTAGTGCCTCGTATTCGGCTACGTTGTTGGAGGCCTTGAAGTGGATCTGCAGGACGTACTCCAGCCGGTCTCCCTTGGGCAAGGTGAGCGCAATGTCGGCTCCCAAGCCCCCGAGCATCTTCGACCCGTCGAAGTGCATCTTCCAGTGGTCCGAATCCGGAACCGGTGGGAGGTACTGGGTCTCGGCCCAGTCAATAAGGAAGTCCGCCAGTGCCTATGACTTGATTGTGAGCCGGGGCTTGTACTGGATGGAGTAGGCGGCGAGCTCGATGTCCCACTTGGCGACTCGGCCGGTGGCATCTTTGTTGCTGATGATTTCCGAAAGGGGTGCAGTGCACACGACCTTGATCGGATGCTCTTGGAAGTAGTGCTTGAGCTTCTTGCATGCCAGGTACACGCCATAACACATCTTCTGGTAGTGGGGGGTAGTTCTGCTTGGAGAGGGAGAGGACCTCGCTGAGGTAGTAGACGGGCCTCTAAACCGGCTGAGCCCTGCCTTCCTCGAGGCGCTCCACCACCAGGACGACGCTGACGACCCGGCTGATGGCTGCTATATAGAGCAGCATCGGCTCCTTGCTAGCCGGCGTGGCTAGAACCGGCGCTGTGGACAGCATGCGCTTGAGGCCATGAAATGTGGTGTCGGCTTGCGAAGTCCAGGAGAACTTGTCCGTCTTCTTCATCAGCTGGTACAACGGGAGTGCCTTCTCCCCCGGTCGGCTGACGAAACGACTGAGGGAGGCCAGGCATCCGGTGAACTTCTGGACTCAAAGCAGGCTCCTAGGCGGCTGCATCCTCTCAATGGCCACGATCTTCTCCGGATTCGCCTCAATACCTTGTTGCGATACGAGGAAATCGAGTAGCTGGCCGGATGGGACTCCGAAGATGCATTTCTCCGGGTTCAGCTTCATCTGGTACTGTTGGAGGTTGCCAAATTTCTCTCCCAAATCTTCGAGGAGGGTGCGCTTCTCCTTGGTCTTGATGACCACATCGTCCACATAGGCATGCACGATTCGGCCAATCTGTGAGTGCAAGCACTTCTGCATGCAGCGCTGATAGGTAGCGCCTGCATTCTTCAGACCGAAAGGCATGGTTACATAGCAGAAAGCCCCGTAGGGGGTGATAAATGATGTCTTAATCTGGTCAGCCGGGTTTAACCGGATCTGATTCTAACCGGAATAGCAATCTAAAAAGACAAAAAATCAGAGCCAGTCGTGGAATCGATGACTTGATCGATACGGGGCAATGCGAATGGATCTTTCGAGCACGCCTTGTTTAGGCTGGTGTAGTCGATACACATGTGCCAGGTCTTGTTCTTCTTTAGAACCAGGACTGGGTTAGCCAGCCAGTCCGGGTGGTACACTTCCATGATGAACCCGGCTGCAAGGAGCTGGGTGATATCGTCACCGATAATCTTCCTCTTCTCCTCTGCGAACCAGCGCAGAGGTTTCTTAACCGGCTTCGCATCCGGCCGCACATGAAGTGAGTGCTCAGTGAACTCCCTCGATACACCTGGCATGTCCTTGGGTGACCATGCAAAGATGTCCCGATTCTCACGGAGGAAGTCGATGAGCACGCCTTCCTATTTGCTGTCCAAGTTGGTGCCAATGGTGACGAACTTAGTCGGGTCGGAGGAGTCGAGCAGGATCCTCTTCGTCTCTTTTGCCGGCTGGATAGCTGCTTCTCCAACCGGCTTGCTGCTAGCCGGTATGTCTTGCTGGGCCATGGTCACATTGCACATGATCACGCGCTTCTCCTCGGCTATGATGAGGGCCTCTGCCAGTTTGGAACCGGCTGAGGCGCACTCCATTGACCGCCTGAAGCAGCCGCCGACGGTGATCACGCCGTTGGGTCCCGACATCTTCGTCTTGAGGTATGCATCGTGGGGGACGGCCATGAATTTAGCAAGGGCGGGGCGCCCGAGGAGAGCATGGTAGGAGCTCGTCAGGTTTACCACCTCGAACCAGATCGGCTCGCGGCAGAAGTTATCCTCAGTCCCGAAGATGACGTCCAGCTGGATTTTACCCAGCGGGGCGCAGGCCGGCCCCGGCAGTACGATGTGGAACGTTGTGGTAGTCGGGCGCAGGTCGCATTCGCGAATTCCCAGCTTCTCCAGCAAAGACCGGTAGAGGAGGTTGAGGCTGCTGCCTCTGTCAATGAGGACGTGAGAGAAATGGCAGGTGCGCTCGTTGGAGACGATGAGGGGGTCGAGCACCATGGCGTAGCCCCTGGGAGTTGGCAGCTGCTCCGGCTGGTCCTCTCGGCTCCAGGTGATGGGGGTTTCCGACCAGTTCAGGTACTGGGGGACCGGAGAGACGATGGCATTGACCTCCTTGGAGCGTCGCCTGCGGCTATGCTTGCCGTCCAGCTCCGTCTCGAAGATGTGGTAGGCGGCGTGTGGCTGGGGGTAGCAGTTGTTGTTGTTACCGCCGTTGCCGCCGTTACCATCATTGTGGGCTCCCCTAGCTGGTGGTGGTGGTCCACCAGGAGGGGGAGGGGGGAGATGTGGCTAGCTACCCTAGTCTTTTAGCTGGCGAGTCCAGCTGCAATTCCAGGTGGTGTGTGTAGCCGGTTTGCAGGGACCGCTGTGCCATTTGCACGGGCCGTCAAACATCTGGTCGAAGGTGAGCCGTGGCTTCTGCCTTCTTGCATCGTTAGCCGGTGCATCGGGCGCACCCTCCACAGCATTGACCTTCCGCACGTGGTAGCGGGGCTTCTGTTGTCCGGCCGCGGTCCCCATGGAACCGGTTGTGGTTGTCGTGGCATCTGGAGGATCTGGCTTCCCCAGCCGGATTGCTCGGACGGTCGCGAGCCGGCTCCGTAGGAGTCGGACGCCGTCAGCATTTACTCGGAGGGGCTTCTTCATGCCGGCATCCGCCATGGCGTACTGGTCCGTTACCATCATGAGCTCCACCATGGTTTTCGGCTCGTCACACAGTAGCCGGTGGCGAAGCATGGTGCCTTCTCGGCACCCCTCGATGAAGAAGCGGATGGCCTGGCTCTCCAAGATGCCCTCGCAAGTGTTGCGTAGCTCCATCCACTTGGCGAGGTACTCGCGGTCGGTCTCGCGGTCGCCCTGGACGCACAAGGCAAGGTCGCGTGGGCGTCCCGGGCGCTTGTACGTGTCATTGAAGTTGCGGACGAACACCTTCTCGAAGTTTGGCCAGGCATTGATGCTGTTGGGTGCAAGGCTGTTGAGCCATGTCCTTACCGACCCTGTTAGCATAAGGGGGACGTAGAGCACGGTTGTGCGCTTGTTCCCATGGGCGATGCCGACTGTCGTAGCATAGTCGGTCAGCCAATCTTCCGGCTTCATACTGTTGTCGTACTTGGGGGTGTCCCCGGGCAGGGTGAACTTATCCGGAAACGGCTCGTTCCGGATGCGGGGTCCGAAACAAACCGGTCCGATGGAGTCTTCTTCCTCCGTGACGCGCGCTTGAGCGAGGACCTCGATGCGGTCATGGGCATCCGGACAATCCGGGTTGGGTGCTCCCACCCAGCCCGAGAGACGGGAACAGGTGTGTTCCGGTTGGTGGAGGAGGAGGTGGTGGGTTGCTGTTCACTGTTTGCTCCTGGCGCGGCTGGCCCTTGTTGCCAGAGCTGAGGCACTTTCTGCGGGCCTTAGCCGGCTGAGGGGAGGACGCTTGTTGGGTGTCGCAAGGCGCCCCCTTGCTATTGACAGGCGGCTTGCTCCCCTTGGAGTAGCTGGGGTCCTCCTACATCGGCCGGTTGGCGTCAGCCTGCTCGTCCGCGATCCCGAGGAGCTCCTGTCCGCGAGCGTGCTAGTGGGCTCGTTCCTGGCCCTCCAGGTTGGGCAGCTCTTCTGCCGTGGCTCGCGCCACGCGTAGGTTCTTGATGGGTGTGCTGTAGGTGGGCCGGATGAGGGCAGGCACGGGATCCGGTTCCCCGTCCTTTTCCATCCTTCCGCCTAGCTCGCCGCCCCGGCGCCGCACCTGGCCGCGCCGGCTCGGCTCCGCGGTAGCCGGAGTGAAGCCCTGCACGCGGTCGTACTCGTGCCGGGTGATCTCGAGTTGCTTGCGGGTTGCCGGCAGCTCCATGGCCTCCTGGAGGAGGGTCTGTCTCTCCATGGCGAAGTTGGCTTCCGCCTCCTCTGGGTTGTCCCTAAGGTTAATCGGTGTCAGGAGCCGATCAATGGCTTCCTCTACCGGATTCCAAGGCTACGATAGGGCAGAGGTTCAGCCCTCGTCCGCGCCCCGCTCCCGCCGCTGGCGGGGGTGAGAGCTGGAGCCGGCCATCATGACCTCCATGCCACAGGAAGCGACGGAGGCACTACCGCCCGGATGCGGTAGCTCCGCGACGGAGACGATCTCCCTAGGGAAACGCTCCGAAACGGTGGCGACATAGACGGGGAGGTCTCCGAAAAGTAGGATGGAGTCGTTCGCCGAGAAGGTGGTTTCGGCAAAGCAGGAAGCGTTGTTGATTACGCAGTTGAACTTGCCGAGCGTGAGCACTAGGCCGGAGGCCACGCGCTCACCGGCTGAAGTGCGGGGTCCCGTGCGGAACGTGACTCCAGTCAAAGCCATCAGCCCCACGGTGGGCGCCAACTGTCGTTGTATTGGAAACGGCAGTACCTAAGAAGGTTAGATAGAGGTGTGGGGACTAGCAGGGAAGCTATGGACGGCATCCGCGGGCGAGATTGGATACGAGCAAGCGTAGCTGGACGCAAGAAGTACCCAGGTTTGGAGCCCTCGAAGTGAAGTAAAACTCCTCTCCTGTCGATCTGACTATGAATGATATACGAGCTACAAGTGCTCCTCAAGCTGTATTCTCTAGATACTGTCTTAAATGCACTGAGGCCAACCCTTTCGACTGAGGCCTTGCCTCTCCTTATATAGGCAGAGAGGCAACGGTCTCCCTAGCCAATCCAACTGGTGGGCCCCACAGGTGGGCCCCAGCTGGCTGGTCATCTACAGTATCCGGTACAACCATGTCCCATCAGAGTACGAGCGGTATGGCTGTCGTGGGCACAGTGAACACCGTGCGAGCCTGTCGTCGGCACCGGGCCACTATTCCCGCGTCATCCCTGCAAAGTCTTCGGTATGGTCGAGTAGTTGCCAGTCTTGTCATCGTACAGGCCGTGTCGCGCACTGTTCCCCACATCGCCATGTCTCCTTGATTGGTTCCGGCTATGCTACTGTAGCCCGCTGCTTCTTCCTGCTCCGGCTACCTAACGGTAGCCGGCTTGTCTTGCCCTGTCCGGCTGCGCTCGACCAGCCGGGCGCGATCCGACTGCCATATTTCTTGTCCGGTTGGGGTATCCGGAGGTAATCCCCCCGATAGAGGGTAAGGAAGAGAAGTACAGGGAGGAAGAGAAGTAATGGGGACGTGAACCTGGGATGTGGCCCATTGAACTCGTGAGACGTGACACTCGCAACAGGGGAGTGCCCGGTGTTGCCAGTTTGTCTAGAGCAAGCATGGCCAATCATGCCGCAAAACAGCCTACTCGCGGATTGCTCTCACGAAGACCATCCCAATCGTCCAAGCGCCCCAATCGAACGGTATGTAACAATCGTCAAGCAGAACAACTGTGTTAGGGCGTGCCTTCTAGAAGACTCGGTCTAACGGCTACCCATGACATGACACTGGTGTATCCATGTGTGGTTTGTGAAAAGAATAGACATGCAATCACACTAGGTGGATCCATATGTGGTTTATGGAAGTAACAGACATGCAATGACTCTAGTTGTGATTCATGAAAAGAACACACATGCAATGACACTAGTGGGTCCATGTGTGGTTCATGAGAAGAACACACATCCAATGACACTGGTGGACTCTAGCTGTGGTTCATGAAAACATAAGACATACAATGACACTGGTGGATCCATATGTGGTTTGTCTAGAGGAACACACATGCAATGACACTGGGTGTGGTTCATGAAAAGAAAAGACATGCAATGACACTGGTGGATCCATGTGTGGTTTATGGAAGTCACAGACATGCAATGACACTAGGTGGATCCATATGTCGTTTGTGAGAAGAACAGACATGCAATGACACTAGTGGATCCTTATGTGGTTCATGAAAAGAACTGACAGGCAATGACACTGGGTGTGGTTCATGAAAAGAACAGACATGCAATGACACCGGTGGATCCATTTGTGGTTCATGAAAAGAACAGACATGCAGTGACACCGGTGGATCCTTATGTGGTTTGTCTAGAGGAACAAACATGCAATGACACTGGGTGTGGTTCGTGAAAAGAACAGACATGCAATGACACTGGTGGATCCTTATGTGGTTTGTGAGAAGAACAGACATGCAATGACACTGGTGGATCCTTATGTGGTTCATGAAAAGAACTGACATGCAATGACACTGGGTGTGGTTCATGAAAAGAACAGACATGCAATGACACCGGTGGATCCATGTGTGGTTTATGGAAGTAACAGACATGCAATGACTCTAGATGTGGTTCATGAAAAGAACATACATGCAATGACACCGGGTGTGGTTCATGAAAAGAACACACATGCAATGACACCGGGTGTGGTTCATGAAAAGAATAGACATGCAATCACACTAGGTGGATCCATATGTGGTTTGTGAGAAGAACAGACATGCAATGACACTGGTGGATCCTTATGTGGTTCATGAAAAGAACTGACATGCAATGACACTGGGTGTGGTTCATGAAAAGAACAGACATGCAATGACACCGGTGGATCCATGTGTGGTTTATGGAAGTAACAGACATGCAATGACTCTTGCCGTGGTTCATGAAAAGAACAGACATGCAATGACACTAGTGGATTCTTATGTGGTTTGTTTAGAAGAACACACATGCAATAACACTGGGTGTGGTTCATGAAAAGAACAGTCATGCAATGACACTTGTGGATCCTTATGTGGTTTGTTTAGAGGAACAGACATGCAATGACATCGGTGGATCCATGTGTGGTTCATGAGAAGAACACACATCCAATCACAATGTGGATCCTTATGTGGTTCATGAAAAGAACAGACATGCAGTGACACCGGTGGATCCTTATGTGGTTTGTCTAGAGGAACACACATGCAATGACACTGGGTGTGGTTCATGAAAATAACAGACATGCAATGACACTGGTGGATCCTTATGTGGTTTGTGAGAAGAACAGACATGCAATGACATTGGTGGATCCTTATGTGGTTCATGAAAAGAACTGACATGCAATGACACTGGGTGTGGTTCATGAAAAGAACTGACATGCAATGACACTGGGTGTGGTTCATGAAAAGAACAGACATGCAATGACACCGGTGGATCCATGTGTCATTTATGGAAGTAACAGACATGCAATGACTCTAGCTATGGTTCATGAAAAGAACATACATGCAATGACACCGGGTGTGGTTCATGAAAATAACAGACATGCAATGACACCGGGTGTGGTTCATGAAAAGAACAGACATGCAATGACTTATGTGGTTTGTTTAGAAGAACACACATACAATGACACTGGGTGTGGTTCATGAAAAGAACAGACATGAATGACACTGGTGGATCCTTATGTGGTTTGTTTAGAGGAACAGACATGCAATGACACCGGTGGATCCATGTGTGGTTCATGAGAAGAACACACATCCAATGACACTTGTGGATCCTTATGTGGTTCATGAAAAGAACAGACATGCAATGACTCTAGCTGTGGTTCATGAAAAGAACAGAGATGCAATGACACCGGTGGATCCATGTCTGGTTTATGGAAGTAATAGACATGCAATTACTCTAGCTGTGGTTCATGAAAAGAACAGACATGCAATGACACTGGTGGATCCATGTGTGGTTCATGAGAAGAACACACATCCAATGACACTGGTGGATCCTTATGTGGTTTGTTTAGAGGAACAGACATGCAATCACACAGGTGGATCCGTGTGTGGTTTATGAGAAGAATACACATCCAATGAACTTTAGTGGATCTATCTTGGCATAATTTGATGTATTGCACGATGTATTTCATTGTACAAGACACTTTCCATTTTTATACTACTCAGTTTTGCCCCCCCCCCCTCTCTCTCTATCTTTCGTCGAAGCCCAAACCTGTGCTCACCCTATCTGCTACTCCCTGATTGTTTGTCACAGTTGTCACGCGGATCGTGCGCACCAACCATTGATTCTGTGCGATCCAACAATGATCGTTGCACACGTCGTGCCCTTCACAGTATAGCATGAGACAGCATGGACGTCTCCCTCCGCGAGACTTCTATAGGAAGGAACACGATGCCGTCCATGGAAAAAGTCGTCGAGCGGTCATGTCAAGTTTAATCAAGTCTAAAAAGCCTACTACTGCTACTACAACACATGCACAGGGCAACGGGGTCATCGAGTGCACGGTTGTCGACGGGACGATGCAATTTATTGCCACTTGATTTTAATAAGACATATCCCATTTTTATGCAGCGCTCTCAATCTCACTTCCAACTGGGCCCTAGCGCTAGTAACTTCCATGAGTCAAGGGCCCCCCTCGAGTAGATCTAACGTTGCTAGAAATTAGTTCCCCGCCACTTGCATGAAGTGGAATCGAGGTCTGCCATGAGCGTGTTTTCAATGCAGCTCTAAAGTGGAGATTGTGGCTGTTTCAAAAAAGAGGGAACCGAAAAAAAAAGGATGGAGATCATGGTAGCCCCCCGCCCACCACACGTGTCCACTCGAGGACTATGAATGGTCCGGTGTTTATAACCCCCCTCGACCTTCTTCCATGAGCTCGTGTCATTTCCCCCCAGTATGTCTAGTCCCAAGACCCCAATCTACACCTGCCGCGTGCGCCGAAGCTCCCTCATTTACACTACCTCCTTCCCTTGGTGCGCCATGAAGCGTACGCATGGAGACAAGCCAGAGGTGAAGCCAGTTGAAGGCGCAGCAACAGATGGCACGGTCGTCGCCAAGCAGGCGGAGGCGTCTTCTCTGGGCATGAACACCGCTCGTCGCCGCGCTGTCGAGACTGTGAGCTCATCCGTCCAGCCAGTAGCCGTCGTTGTCGAGCAGCAGGTGGTAGCCGTTGCTGCCGAGCAGCAGGTGGTAGCCGTCGCCACCGAGCAGCAGGTGGTAGCCATCGCCGCTGAGCAGCAGGTAGTAGGCATCGCTACCAAGCAGCAGGTGGCTGACAACATCATGGCCGACAACGTCGTGGTGCCAGCGGCAGATCTTGATGGGGGCAGGCGGCAGGCGGAGGCAATCTGGTGATCTACATCGACGACCCCATCACCGTACAAGAAATCTTCGACGCAATCGCAGAGAATGATGAGTTCAAGGAGGAGGTCCCTGATGAGGAGTCTGAGGTACTACATTGCTAGCTTCTCTAGTTGCAGCCGCAGTTTTCACTGTTCATACATAGGATTTGCTCAATCATGTACAGATTCTTTTGCTCTTGAAGTAGGGCAGTATATATATGATTCGATCGGTTGATTGATGCATCTGCCATCTAGTCACAAAAACCCCAATCCGTTTAGTCACAAAACCCTAATCTGCTCATCTGCCATCTAGTTGAGTTTGCTAGTTGAGTGTTGATATACACAGCAGGCCTATAACATTACATTTCTATTCCTTACTGAGCCCAATGATTCAATTTTTCCCCAAAATAGTGCAAGGGCATCTGATGGTGTCGTTTTCTTAGGGATGGTTAGTGAACCTGAGGCAGCAATGCACATAAACAATATAGGTTATGCTGTTGTTATTTTGGTTCTCCGACTCCATCGCTGAAAAAATGAGGCCCTAATTTTTCTATCATATGGAACCTAAATATATAATCTTTGTATTGTTTCTGGTCTATGAATGCGTTGTATGATGCATTTGTATATCCCTGAATATTGTTTTGTACGATTACATTTCAATTTCTTATTGCCCCAAAGAGAGGCAGACACATTGGTGTCAGATTTTTTAGGGATGAGTGAGCGAACCTAGGGCCATGTATAAGATCAATATAAGCTGTGCAGTTGTTACTTGGTTCGCTTACACCATCTCTGTAGAAACTTATGAGGCTGCAATCTTTATTCTACATTCATAGAACTATGATATTTGAATTATCTATTCCATGCATTCATAGTGTATAAGAATTAAATTTTAGTTTTCACCGAGGCCGATGATTGAAATTTGCCTCAAAAGAGTTCAAGAGGAGACACGTATGATGGTGTCGTGTTTTAGGGATGGGCTGGTGAACCTGAGGCAGCAATGCACACAAACAATATAGGTTGTGTTGTTGGTACTTTGGTTCTCCAACTCCATCTCTGAAACAAATTATGAGGCCCTTGATTTATTCTCATATGGAACTACATATATAATCCTTGAATTGTTTCTGATCTTTTAATGATTGGTATGATGCATATGTATATGAACGGTTTTGATCATAAGTATTTTTAACATGTACCTGAAGATTAATTATTTGGTTTTTATTTATAATTACAATATTTAGGCTTGTTTTTGTACCTGACTATGTATATCCCTGAATATTGTTTTGTACGATTACATTTCAATTTCTTTTTGTGGCTAATGATTCAAATTTGAACCAAAAGAGAGGCAGACACATTGGTGTCAGATTTTTTCAGGGATGAGTTAGTGAACCTGGGGCGATGTACAACAACATTACAGGTTGTGCCATTGTTACTTGGTTCGCTAACTCCATCCCTGAAGAAACTTATGAGGCTGCAATCTTTATTCTACATTCATAGAACTATGATATTTGAATTATCTATTCCATGCATTCATAGTGTATAAGAATTACATTTTATTTGTAACCGAGGCCGATGATTGAAATTTGCCCCAAAAGAGTTCAAGGGGAGACACGTATGATGGTGTCGTGTTTTAGGGATGGGTTGGTGAACCTGAGGCAGCAATGCACACGAACAATATAGGTTGTGTTGTTGGTACTTTGGTTCTCCAACTCCATCTTTGAAACAAATTATGAGGCCCTTGATTTATTCTCATATGGAACTACATATATGATCCTTGAATTGTTTCTGATCTTTTAATGATTGGTATGATGCATATGTATATGAATTGTTTTGATCATAAGTATTTTTAACATGTACCTGAAGATTAATTGTTTGGTTTTTTATTTAGAATTACAATATTTAGGCTTGTTTTTGTACCTGAATAATGTTTCTTACGATTATATTTTTCAATTTCTTATTGTGGCCAATGATTCAAATTTGTCCCAAAAGAGAGGCAGACATATTGGTGTCAGATTTTTTCAGGGACGAGTTAGTGAACCTAGGGCGATGTACAAGAACAATATAGGCTATGCAATTGTTTCTTGGTTCACTTACGCCATCCCTTTAGAAACTTATGAGGCATTAATCTTTATTCTACATTCATAGAACTATGATATTCGAATTACCTATTCCATGCATTTAGTGTATAAGAATTACATTTTAGTTTGTCACCAAGGTCGATGATTGAAATTTGCCCCAAAAGAGTTCAAGGGGAGACACATATGACGGTGTCGTGTTTTAGGGATGGGTTGGTGAACCTGAGGCAGCAATGCACACAAACAATATAGGTTGTGTTGTGGGTACTTTGGTTCGCCGACTCCATCTCTGAAACAAATTATGAGGCCCTAGATTTATTCTCATAGGGAACTACATATATGATCCTTGAATTGTTTCTGATCTTTTAATGATTGGTATGATGCATATGTATATGAATGGTTTTGATCATAAGTATTTTTAACATGCACCTGAAGATTAATTGTTTGGTTTTTTATTTATAATTACAATATTTAGGCTTGTTTTTGTACCTGACTATGTATATCCCTGAATAATGTTTTGTATGATTACATTTCAATTTCCTATTGTGGCCAATGATTCAAATTTGTCCTAAAAGAGAGGTAGACACATTGGTGTTAGATTTTTTCAGGGATGAGTTAGTGAACCTGGGGCGATGTACAACAACATTACAGGTTGTGCAATTGTTACTTGGTTCACCTACTCCATCCCTAAAGAAACTGATGAGGCCCCTAGATTTATCCTACATTCACTCTGATGCAATTATTTGTCATTGTGTTGAGATGAAATGATATATGAACCGATCATACTATTGCTCAGATGCTTTATCTTTTATATCCACGAATATATTGTCTTACATATACATGTTGTCAATTCTTGAGTTGTAATACAATTCAATCATATGTATGAGTTCTAAGTTATGTTCTTAAAATTCAACAGGAGGATGATGATGAAGTGGACGATAGCAAGGTATCCAGGGACAACAAGAGCCGCTACGTGCTGAGGCGGTTACGGTGTGGGCTAATCTGCTTCCACCATAGGGGAGACTGTTTTGCCCATTCTGTGGCAGAGTAATCAACATGGACCTCAACAGCATGATCCAGCACGCGGAGGGCGTTGGCGGAGGCAGAGGCAGAAGCCATAGGCCGATTACCTTGGCACGACACGCAGCCTACGGCAAATTCCTCTGGGAGTATGTCAGGACTGGCCTGTATCCCATCGACTAGGCTATCGCTGCCTCTTGCTGATAAACCCATGCCCTCCTAGGCGTCTCCGTGTCCTGCCCTCCTGCTGCAGCCCCTGCTTTTATTTTGTTCTAGTTAATTATTACCTGTGTGTGGCATGTAAGACAATATATCTGTGGTGTCTCTAGTGAACCTTCTATATTAATCTACTCCTTTATATGGAGTGCCTTAAAGTTTCTAGTGTTCAATTATATTTACTGATCATGCCCATGCACACTACAAAATATTTCTAGTGCTCGATTATATTATAATTGTCAAGAAATACATCAACAAGTTAAATTGGTTGAAATTTTGTATTGAAGTAACCAAATGTATCACACACATAATAAACTAGAAACTAAAATCGATTTCAAACACATAATGTATCACCACCACTTGTTGTTGTCCTTGACTTGCTTCCCCTTCAACCGCTTGATGTCGCCACCGTCCCAAGATCCATGCTCGTCCTGAAACCGCTTCATGTCCTCCTCACACTTCTTCTCCTGGGCTAGCTTGCAAACAGGGCATAGCTCTCTCACAAAAAACCCCGCCTTAACCATCCCATCTTTCATGGTAATGAGCTTATTGTACAACTCGTACGCCATGTAGGCGTCTCTGGCTGCATACTCGAGGCGCACCTAGCTCATCGGCTTCCACTCCCAGTAGTCGTGATCGAGTCGCTTCAATTTCTTCAGTTTTTCATAGGATTTATCAATGATTTCCGCTACCAGATCACCCATGCCATCCTTCACTGTGTATGATTTGATCTTGTATAGATTTTGGATGTCGATGTGGTGCCCCTCTAGGATTTTTATCAACGCATGAGAAAGCATAATTGTGTCATTTGTAATATCCACGCTAGTGAAAGTTATCCCTTTCCTACACAAGAAATCGACCAGAGCCGGACAATGCATCTCAGTTGGTTTACTCCTGCACTTAGATGGTTCTAGGGATGTAAGGGAACAAGGATGCAGAAGTGGTGATCTCAAATTTAAATTTCACATACAAGCAGAAGTGGTAAACGAGGACCTCCTCATGTATGGCGATTTGCACGACAGCGATCTCTTGTGGAGGATTTTTCGCTTATTTGCACGGGTGTACTCCAAGTCTAGACCCACAAACTTGTGCTTCTCTTTCTCAAGCAATTTCTCAAACCTGGCGAGAGTTGTGTCCACAATCGCTTCATCATTTGTATACACCACTATCAAAGTCGTGGTGCCATGGGCAGGGACCAAGTGGGTCTCTGTTGTGCATTTCCCATCGTCCATGCCTGCAAGGAAATGGGTGAAAGGAAATGCCTGCAAGGAACTGCCTGCGAGAGGAACAAGAAGATGAACCAACGGTTCCAGAACAGAGGAAGAAGAAGCGCCTAGGAAAAACTACAAAGGAATGACTGAGGAAGAGGAATGACTACAGAAGAAACGTGGTAACTGCAACTTTCGGTTCGAGAACTCGCTGTGGTTATGTGGAGATCATGGTAGTGCCACCGGTTCAACAAGTGGGGACAGTTCCTGCAAGAATATGAAATTAGCTGTGCATTTTTCTATGCGAGAAATTGAGAGAAATAATTTATATTTGTCTTTCATAATTAAACACAATGAAGTTGGTACAGCCCAAGAGATTTGAACAAAAGAGATTTGCTAGTTTAACATACAACAACACTTACAGGCCCAACATGGCAGAACTTGGAGAGCCCCAGAACTTGAGCTACCACAGAGACCTCGACAGAGGTGGCAGAATTGGTGCGGGTGCAACCACGGCGACGGCGAGCTCGGATTCTAGAGGAGGAAAACAGAACCAAGCATGGTCGACAAGGTGATAGATCTCACCGGGAACCAATTATCGTCCCCGCACCGTGCCATGGGTGCGTCCATGGTGAGGGAGAGCTCCGACTCGGGATGGAGAGGAGAGCGGGGCCGAGCAGCTTCGTCACGTCCCAGCTCTGCGCCATGTCCGCGACCACAGATTGCCGCTCCGGGGAAGAAGACGCGTAATGGATGCAGGCGCCAATGCTGCAAGCCTACAGGGAGGAGAGCTGGGAAGAGCAGGTTTGTCCACGTCCCAGCTCCGCTCCATGGCTGCGACGCCCCACAGATTGCCGCTCCGGGGAAGAAGAAGACGCGTAATGGATGTAGACGCCAACGTTGCAAGCCTAATTGACACCTAAGCGACGGGAGCGACAGGAGCGACATAACGGCGAGAACTGACAGGGAGGGCCCAACTTGACGTCCGTTAGCCTGATTTTTTGTATTGAAACATAAAGTTGAATTCGTGTCGAAAAAGACCCTCTGAGTATTTGGCACACCAACTGCAGTCATCGCGGATGATTTCAGGGAATTGGTTACCCCATTGCCTGGACACCCCAACTTTCGGGCCGCAAAATGATATTCTCGTGGTGGAGAAATGTGCAAATGGAGAGCACATTCCTTGAACACTTGGCCTGATGATTCATCTGTACTTGTCCAAAACACCCCTAAACCCTAGATATTAGCCGTCTACCATGTCGAAGGCATGCCCAAGCATGCCATCATTTCTCATTGAAGTGATATAAGTGTGTGGTGTGTCATTGTGAGCCATTGTGCCAAGTTTGAGGCCATTCCTCAATTGTCCTGCCGCTATCCCGACGGGTAGACGTGTTACACCCTACTACCATAGACCGAAGCTGGCCAGTGTGGGAAGTTCATGGCCAAGCACCATATTTTTTGTAAAACAAGGGATGTGAGTGTTTGTGAGGGCATGATGGAGCAATGTGGAAATGAAGAACACATTCCTTCAACACTTTGCCTGACGATTCGACCGTACTTGTCCAAAACACCCCTAAAACCCAAGATTTTAGCCGTCTACCGTGCCGAGGCATGCCCAAGAACGCCATCATTACTCATTGAAGTTATATAAGCATGTGGTGTGTAATTGTGAGCCATTGTGCCAAGTTTGAGGCCATTCCTCAATTGTCTTGCCGCTATCCCGACGGGTAGACTCGTTACACCCTACTACCCTAGACCGAAGCTGGCCAATGTGGGAAGTGCATGGCCAAGAACCATATTTTTTGTAAAACAAGGGATGTGAGTGTTTGTGAGGGGATGGTGGAGAATGTGCAAATGGAAAGCACATTCCTTGAACACTTGGCTTGACGATTCGTCCGTACTTGTCCAAAACACCCCTAAAACCCTAGATTTTAACCGTCTACCATGTCGAAGGCATACCCAAGCATGCCATAATTTCTCATTGAATTGATATAAGTGTGTGGTGTGTCATTGTGAGCCATTGTGCCAAGTTTGAGGCCATTCCTCAATTGCGCCGCTATCCTGGCGGGTACACGCGTTACACCCTACTACCCTAGACCGAAGCTGGCCAGTGTGGGAAGTGCAAGGCCAAGCACCATCTTGTTTGTAAAACAAGGGATATGAGTGTTTGTCAGGGAATGGTGTAGCAATGCGAAAAAGGAGAGCACATTCCTTGAACACTTGGCCTGACGATTCGTCCGTACTTGTCCAAAACACCCCTAAAACCCTAGATTTTAGCCGTCTGCCGTGCTGAAGGCATGCCCAAGCATGCCATCATTGCTCATTGAAGTGATATAAGTGTGTGGTGTGTCATTGGGAGCCATTGTGCCAAGTTTGAGGCCATTCCTCAATTGTCCTACTGCTATCCCGACGGGTGGACGCGTTACACCCTACTACCCTAGACCGAAGCTGGCCAGTGTGGGAAGTGCATGGCCAAGCACCATCTTGTTTCTAAAACAAGGGATGTGAGTGCTTGTTAGGGCATGGTGGAGCAATGTGAAAAAGGAGAGCACATTCCTTGAACACTTGGCCTGACGATTCGTCCGTACTTGTCCAAAACACCCCTAAAACCCTAGTTTTTGCCGTCTACCGTGCCGAAGGCATGACCAAGCATGCCATCATTACTCATTGAAGTGATATAAGTTTGTGGTGTGTCATTGTGAGCCATTGTGCCAAGTTTGATGCCATTCCTCAATTGTCCTGCCGCTATCCTGGCGGGTAGACGCGTTACACCTTACTACCCTAGACCGAAGCTGGCCAGTGTGGGAAGTGCATGGCCAAGCACCATATTGTTTGTAAAACAAGGGATGTGAGTGTTTGTGAGGTCATGGTGGAGCAATGTGCAAATGAAGAGCACATTCCTTCAACACTTTGTCTGACGATTCGACCGTACTTGTCCAAAACACCCCTAAAACCCAAGATTTTAGCCGTCTACCGTGCCGAGGCATGCCCAAGAATGGCATCATTACTCATTGAAGTTATATAAGCATGTGGTGTGTAATTGTGAGCCATTGTGCCAAGTTTGAGGCCATTCCTCAATTGTCTTGCCGCTATCCAGACGGGTAGACGCATTACACCCTACTACCCTAGACCGAAGCTAGCCAATGTGGGAAGTGCATGGCAAAGAACCATCTTTTTTAAAACAAGGTATGTGAGTGTTTGTGAGGGGATTGTGGAGCCATGTGCAAATGGAAAGCACATTCCTTGAACACTAGGCTTGACGATTCGTCCGTACTTGTCCAAAACAGCCCTAAAACCCTAAATTTTAACTGTCTACCATGTCGAAGGCATACCCAAGCATGCCATCATTGCTCATCGAAGTGATATAAGTGTGTGGTGTGTCATTGTGAGCAATTGTTCCAAGTTTGAGGCAATACCTCAACTGCGCCACTATCCCGACGGGTAGACGCGTTACACCCTACTACCCTAGACCGAAGCTGGCCAGTGTGGGAACTGCCAGGCCAAGCACCATCTTGTTTGTAAAACAAGGGATGTGAGTGTTTGTCAGGTAATAGTGTAGCAATGTGAAAAAGGAGAGCACATTCCTTGAACACTTGGCCTGACGATTCGTCCGTACTTGTCCAAAACACCCCTAAAACCCTAGATTTTAGCCGTCTGCCGTGCTGAAGGCATGCCCAAACATGCCATCATTGCTCATTGAAGTGATATAAGTGTGTGGTGTGTCATTGTGAGCCATTGTGCCAAGTTTGAGGCCATTCCTCAATTGGCCTACCATTATCCCGACGGGTAGATGCCTTACACCCTACTACCCTAGACCGAAGCTGGCCAGTGTTGGAAGTGCATGGCCAAGCACCATATTTTTTCTAAACCAAGGGATGTGAGTGCTTGTTAGTGCATGGTGGAGCAATGTGAAAAAGGAGAGCACATTCCTTGAACACTTCGCCTGATGATTCGTCCGTACTTGTCCAAAACACCCCTAAAACCCTAGATTTTAGGCGCCTACCATGACGAAGGCATGCCCAAGCATGACAACATTGCTCATTGAAGTGATTTAAGTGTGTGGTGTGTAATTCTGAGCCATTGTTCCAAGTTTGATGCCATTCCTCAATTGTCATGCCGCTATCCTGGCGGGTAGACGCGTTACACCCTACTACCCTAGACCGAAGCTGGCCAGTGTGGGAAGTGCATGGCCAAGCACCATCTTTTTTGTGAAAAAAAGGGATGTGAGTGTTTGTGAGGGCATGGTGGAGCAATGTGCAAAAGGAGAGCACATTCCTTGAACACTTGGCCTGACGATTCCCCCGTACTTGTCCAAAACACCGCTAAAACCCTAGATTCTAGTCGTCTACCATGTCGAAAGCATGCCCAAGCATGCCATGATTGCTCATTGAAGTGATATAAGTGTGTGGTGTGTCATTGTGAGCCATTTTTCAAGTTTTAGGCCATTCCTCAATTGTCCCACCACTATCCCGACGGGTAGACGCGTTACACCCTACTACCCTAGACCGAAGCTGGCAAGTGTGGGAAGTGCATGGCCAAGCAGCATCTTCTTTGTAAAAAAAGGGATGTGAGTTTTTCTAAGGGAATGGTGGAGAAATGTTCAAATGGAGAGCACATTCCTTTAACACTTGTCCTGACGATTCGTCTATACTTGTCCAAAACACCCGTAAAACCCCTAGATTTTAGCCATCTACCGTGCCAAAGGCATGCCCAAGCATGCCATCATTGCGCATTGAAGTGATATAAGTGTGTGGTGTGTCATTGTGAGCCATTGTTCCAAATTTGAGTCCATTCCTCAATTGTCCAGCCGCTATCCTGACTAGTAGACGTGTTACACCCTACTACCCTACACCGAAGCTGGCCAGTGTGGGAAGTGCATGGCCAAGCACCATCTTGTTTGTAAAATAAGGGATGTGAGTGTTTTTGAGAGAATGGTGGAGCAATGTGCAAATGTAGAGCACATTCCTTGAACACTTGGCCTGACGATTCATCCCTACTTGTCCAAAACAGCCCTAAAACCCTAGATTTTAGCCGTCTACCGTGCTGAAGGCATGCCCAAGCATGCCATCATTGCTCATTGAAGTGCTATAAGTGTGTGGTGTGTCATTGTGAGACATTGTGCCAAGTTTGAGGCCATTCCTCAATTCTCCTGCCGCTATCCCGACGGGTAGACGCGTTACGCCCTACTACCCTAGACCAAAGTTGGCCAGTGTGGGAAGTGCATGGCCAAGCACCATATTTTTTGTGAAACAAGGGATGTGAGTTTTTGTGAGGCATGGTGGAGCAATTTGCAAATGGAGAGCACATTCCTTGAACACTTGGCCTACTGATTCGTCTATACTTGTCCAAAACACCCCTAAAACCCTAGATTTTAGTCGTCTACCGTGTCGAAGGCATGCCCAAGCATGAAATCATTGCTCATAGAAGTGATATAAGTGTGTGGTGTGTCATTGTGAGACATTGTGCCAAGTCTGAGTCCATTCCTCAATTGTCCTGCCGCTATCCCGACGGGTAGACGCGTTACAACCTACTACCCTAGACCGAAGCTGGCCAGTGTGGGAAGTGCATGGCCAAGCACCATCTTGTTTGTAAAACAAGGGATGTGAGTGGTTGTGAGGGCATGGTGGATCTATGTGCAAAAGTAGAGCACATTCCTTGAACACTTGGCCTGACGATTTGCCCGTACTTGTCCAAAACACCGCTAAAACCCTAGATTCTAGTCGTCTACCGTGTCGAAAGCATGCCCAAGCATGCCACGATTGCTCATTGAAGTGATATAAGTGTGTGGTGTGTCATTGTGAGCCATTTTGCAAGTTTTAGGCCATTCCTCAATTGTCCCACCACTATCCCGACGGGTAGACGCGTTACACCCTACTACCATAGACCGAAGCTGGCAAGTGTGGGAAGTGCATGGCCAAGCACCATCTTCTTTGTAAAACAAGGGATGTGAGTTTTTCTAAGGGAATGGTGGAGAAATGTTCAAATGGAGAGCACATTCCTTTAACACTTGTCCTGACGATTCGTCTGTACTTGTCCAAAACACCCGTAAAACCCCTAGATTTTAGCCATCTACCGTGCCAAAGGCATGCCCAAGCATGCCATCATTTCTCATTGAAGTGATATAAGTGTGTGGTGTGTCATTGTGAGCCATTTTTCCAAGTTTGAGTCCATTCCTCAATTGTCCAGCCGCTATCCTGACTAGTAGATGTGTTACACCCTACTACCCTACACCGAAGCTGGCCAGTGTGGGAAGTGCATGGCCAAGCACCATCTTGTTTGTAAAATAAGGGATGTGAGTGTTTTTGAGAGAATGGTGGAGCAATGTGCAAATGTAGAGCACATTCCTTGAACACTTGGCCGGACGATTCATCCCTACTTGTCCAAAACAGCCCTAAAATCCTAGATTTTAGCCGTCTACCGTGCTGAAGGCATGCCCAAGCATGCCATCATTGCTCATTGAAGTGCTATAAGTGTGTGGTGTGTCATTGTGAGCCATTTTGTAAGATTTAGGCCATTCCTCAATTGTCCTGCCATTATCCCGACGGGTAGACATGTTACACCCTACTACCCTAGACCAAAGTTGGCCAGTGTGGGAAGTGCATGGCCAAGCACCATCTTTTTTGTAAAACAAGGGATGTGAGTTTTTGTGAGGGCATGGTGGAGCAATTTTCAAAAGTAGAGCACATTCCTTGAACACTTGGCCTGACGATTCGCCCGTACTTGTCCAAAACACCCCTAAAACCCTAGATTCTAGTCGTCTACCGTGTCGAAGGCATGCCCAAGCATGAAATCATTGCTCATAGAAGTGATATAAGTGTGTGGTGTGTCATTGCGAGACATTGTGCCAAGTTTGAGTCCATTCCTCAATTGTCCTGCCACTATCCCGACGGGTAGACGCGTTACAACCTACTACCCTAGACCGAAGCTGGCCAGTGTGGGAAGTGCATGGCCAAGCACCATATTGTTTATAAAACAAGGGATGTGAGTGTTTGTGAGGGCATGGTGGAGAAATGTTCAAATGGAGAGCACATTCCTTTAACACTTGTCCTGACGATTCGTCTGTACTTGTCCAAAACACCCGTAAGACCCTAGATTTTAGCCATCTACCGTGCCAAAGGCATGCCCAAGCATGCCATCATTGCTCATTGAAGTGATATAAGTGTGTGGTGTGTCATTGTGAGCCATTGTTCCAAGTTTGAGTCCATTCCTCAATTGTCCAGCCGCTATCCTGGCTAGTAGACGTGTTACACCCTACTACCCTACATCGAAGCTGGCCAGTGTGGGAAGTGCATAGCCAAGCACCATCTTGTTTGTAAAATAAGGGATGTGAGTGTTTTTGAGAGAATGGTGGAGCAATGTGCAAATGTAGAGCACATTCCTTGAACACTTGGCCTGACGATTCATCCCTACTTGTCCAAAACAGCCCTAAAACCCTAGATTTTAGCCGTCTACCATGCTGAAGGCATGCCCAAGCATCCCATCATTGCTCATTGAAGTGCTATAAGTGTGTGGTGTGTCATTGTGAGCCATTTTGTAAGATTTAGGCCATTCCTCAATTGTCCTGCCATTATCCCGACGGGTAAACATGTTACACCCTACTACCCTAGACCAAAGTTGGCCAGTGTGGGAAGTGCATGGCCAAGCACCATCTTTTGTGTAAAACAAGGGATGTGAGTTTTTGTGAGGGCATGGTGGAGCAATTTGCAAATGGAGAGCACATTCCTTGAACACTTGGCCTACTGATTCGTCTATACTTGTCCAAAACACCCCTAAACCCCTAGATTTTAGTCGTCTACCGTGTCGAAGGCATGCCCAAGCATGAAATCATTGCTCATACAAGTGATATAAGTGTGTGGTGTGTCATTGTGAGACATTGTGCCAAGTTTGAGTCCATTCCTCAATTGTCCTGCCGCTACCCCGACGGGTAGACGCGTTACAACCTACTACCCTTGACCGAAGCTGGCCAGTGTGGGAAGTGCATGGCCAAGCACCATATTGTTTATAAAACAAGGTATGTGAGTGTTTGTGAGGGCATGGTGGAGAAATGTTCAAATGGAGAGCACATTCCTTTAACACTTGTCCTGACGATTCGTCTGTACTTGTCCAAAACACCCGTAAAACCCTAGATTTTAGCCATCTACCGTGCCAAAGGCATGCCCAAGCATGCTATCATTGCTCATTGAAGTGATATAAGTGTGTGGTGTGTCATTGTGAGCCATTGTTCCAAGTTTGAGTCCATTCCTCAATTGTCCCGCCGCTATCCTGACTAGTAGACGTGTTACACCCTACTACCCTACACCGAAGCTGGCCAGTGTGGGAAGTGCATGGCCAAGCAACATCTTGTTTGTAAAATGTAAAATGAGGGATGTGAGTGTTTTTGAGATAATGGTGGAGCAATGTGCAAATGTAGTGCACATTCCTTGAACACTTGGCCTGACGATTCATCCATACTTGTCCAAAACACCCCTAAAACCCTGGATTTTAGCCGTCTACCGTGCCGAAGGCATGCCCAAGCATGCCATCATTGCTCATTGAAGTGATATAAGTGTGTGGTTTGTCATCGTGATCCATTGTGCCACGTTTGAGTCAATTCCTCAATTGTCCTGCCGCTATCCCGACTGGTAGACGTGTTACACCCTACTACCCTAGACCGAAGCTGGCCAGTGTGGGAAGTGCATGGCCAAGCGCCATATTTTTTCTTAAACAAGGGATGTGAGTATTTTTTTTAGGGCATGGTGGAGCAATGTGCAAATAAAGAGCACATTCCTTGAACCCTTGGCCTGACGATTCGTCCGTACTTGTCCAAAACACCCCTAAAACCCTAGATTATAGCCGTCTATCGTGTCGAAGGCATGCCCAAGCATGCCATCATTTCTCATTGAAGTTATATAAGCATGTGGTGTGTAATTTTGAGCCATTGTGCCAAGTTTGAGGCCATTCCTCAATTGTCCTGCCGCTATCCCGACGGGGAGACGCGTTACACCCTACTACCCTAGACCGAAGCTGGCCAGTGTGGGAAGTGCATGGCCAAGCACCATCTTTTTTGTGAAAAAAAGGGATGTGAGTGTTTGTGAGGGCATGGTGGAGCAATGTGCAAATGGAGAGCACATTTCTTGAACACTTGGCTTGACGATTCGTCCGTACTTGTCCAAAACAGCCCTAAAACCCAAGATTTTAGCCGTCTACCATGTCGAAGGCATACCCAAGCATGCCATAATTGCTCATTGAAGTGATATAAGTGTGTGGTGTATCATTGTGAGCCCTTGTGCCAAGTTTGCGGCCATTCCTCAATTGCGCCGGTATCCCGACAGGTAGACGCGTTACGCCCTACTACCCTGGACCGAAGCTAGCCAGTGTGGGAAGTGCATGGACAAGCACCATCTTGTTTGTAAAACAAGGGATGTGAGTGTTTGTGAGGGCATGGTGGATCTATGTGCAAAAGTAGAGCACATTCCTTGAACACTTGTCCTGACGATACGTCTGTACTTGTCCAAAACACCCCTAAAACCCTAGATTTTAGTCGTCTACCGTGTTGAAGGCAGACCCAAGTATGCCATCATTGCTCATTGAAGTTATATAAGTGTGTGGTGTGTCATTGTATGCCATTGTGCCAAGTTTGAGGCCATTCCTCAATTGTCCTGCCACTATCCCGATAGGTAGACGCGTTATACCCTACTAACCTAGACCGAAGCTGGCCAGTGTGGGAAGTGCATGGCCAAGCACCACCTTGTTTCTAAAACAAGGGATGTGAGTGTTTGTTAGGGCATGGTGGATCAGTGTGAAAAGGTAGAGCACATTCCTTGAACACTTGGCCTGATGATTCGTCCGTACTTGTCCAAAACACCCCTAAAACCCTAGATTTTAGCCGTCTACCATGCCGAAGGCATGCACAAGCATGCCATCATTGCTCATTGAATTGATATAAGTGTGTGGTCTGTTATTGTGAGCCATTGTTCCAAGTTTGAGGCCATTCCTTAATTGTCCTGCGGCTATCCCGACGTGTAGACGCGTTACACCCTACTACCCTAGACCGAAGCTGGCCAGTGTGGGAAGTGCATGGCCAAGCACCATCTTGTTTGTAAAACAAGGGATGTGAGTGTTTGTGAGGGCATGGTGGAGCAATGTTCAAAAGGAGAGCACATTCCTTGAACACTTGGCCTGACGATTCGCCCGTACTTGTCCAAAACAGCCCTAAAACCCTAGATTTTAGTCGTCTACCGTTTCGAAGGCATTCCCAAGCATGCCACCATTGCTCATTGAAGTGATATAAGTGTGCGGTGTGTCATTGTGAGCCATTTTGCAAGTTTTCGTCCATTTCTCAATTGTCTCGCCTCTATCTCGACGAGTAGACGTGTTACCCCCTATTACCCTAGACCGAAGCTGGCCAGTATGGGAAGTGCATGGCCAAGCACCATCTTGTTTGTAAAACAAGGGATGTGAGTATTTGTGAGGGCATGGTGGAGCAATGTGAAAATGGAGAGCACATTCCTTGAACACTTGGCATGACGATTCGTCTGTACTTGTCCAAAACACCCCTAAAACCCTAGATTTTAGCCGTCTACCATGCCGAAGGCATGCCCAAGGATGACATCATTGCTCATTGAAGTGATATAAGTGTGTGGTGTATCATTTTGAGCCATTGTGCCAAGTTTGAGGCCATTCCTCAATTGTCCTGCCGTTATCCCGACGGGTAGACGCGTTACACCCTACTACCCTAGACCAAAGCTGGCCAGTGTGGGAAGTGCATGGCCAAGCGCCATGTTTTTTGTAAGACAAGGGATGTGAGTGTTTGTGAGGGCATGGTGGACAAATGTGCAAATGGAGAGCACATTCCTTGAACACTTGGTGAAAGGATAGAGATGTTGCCTAGAAGGGGGGTGAATAGGCAATTTCAAAACTATTACGGTTTTGGCTTGATAGAATGCGGAATTAAACTAACGTTTATTTTACAAGCTCGATGACTATTACAAGGAAAGTAAGCTTGGGTATAGAGATAACCGAGACACGTGGAGACGAAGATGTATTCCCGTGTTCCCTTACAAGTAAGATAGGTCATGTTGGAGAGGTGTGGGATTCCACAAAGGATTTCCCAACGCCACGAAGGCTCACCTTGTTCTCCGAGTCTATCCCACGAAGGAATAGGCCCTTTCTTTATGCCTAGCTTTTCCTCCACTCCAGAGATGGAAAGCTCCACACCACTTCACAAGCTCCACGAAGGAGAAACCCGGGTCTCTTCACAATCTTTCACAAATAGGACACCGCGGCACCAACCGCCAAGCCAACTAGGAGGTCACCCTCCAAGAGCAACAAGCTCATGGTCTCTCACTCGAACAAATCGTAGTGGAGAGCTCAACACTTATGCAAGAATGCAAAGAAAGAACACCAAGGGCATTCAAATCCCTCACTCTCAAATCCCACCAAAGCAACAAGTGCTAGGGAGGAATTAGAGAGGAAGAACAATGGTGGAAGTCAACCAATGACTTCAAGATCTAGATCCAAAGGGTTCCCCTTACTTAGAGGAGGAATTGATTGGTGGGGATTGTAGATCTAGATCTCCTCTTCGAGAGCCCTCAAAAAGATGCAAGAATCATAGGAGGGAAGGGAGAGGAAGCAAGCTCAAGAGGGTCAACAATGGAGGTCAAATTTCGTGGTCAAGAACACCCAAAAACGTTGGGGGAAGAACCCCCTTTTATAGGGAAAATCAAATATGGCCGTTGGAGAGAAAACAGCGAAAACTCGGTTCCAAAGTCGGTTGGACCGGCCCCAGAACCAGGAAACTCGGCCCCCAGTGATGAACTTGAATGCAAGAAATGTGAGTAGAACCAACATACATAGAGCAAACTCCCCCACAATATATGCACGTGTGATGAACTTGAATTTCATTGCATATATTGTCAAGCATAACCTTTGGGAGAGTTTCCACTATATATCCAACCATGCAATACATAATAAAGATGAAATGCATAAAAGGAAAACACTTAAGAACAAACCAATCTTAAGTAGAAAGTCATTTCCCTTAAAACCCTCTAAACTTCTCCCCCATTGACAACAAGTGCCAAAATGGATGACAAAGTTAGAAGGCCAATATAGTTCAAGTTCCTCCCAAGGTGTGCATTTCTCATAATATGAGTGAAATCATATGCACATATCCAATGACGAATACTTGGAGGAAATCAACTATATTGAGGATCAAATATTGCTAAAAGGATAACAAGGTGAAGAAACTTCAATGGATGAAGCAAGCAATCAAAAGATCCAAATAATCAAATGGACAAATAGTGCTCTAAATGAAATAAGGAAGCTCCCCAAGGTTCGTGCATAAATTATTTGTTTTATTTGAATACAATATGCACAAACATGGAATCCTCACTCCCTATATATCATTTAGAACATAACCAAGATACAAGGAGTATAGATATAAATCAATACACTTGTCAAGACAAGCTTAAGTCCAAAATAAACCAAATATGAGATATGAGTGTGTGAAGATGCAAACCGAGCACTCACAAATCAAGACCTTACCAAAACCATTAAAAACTAAGTGGATAAGTGAGATGGTTGGTAAAAGGCGAGGATATCAAGGCGAGAGATTAACACTCTTGTGTATATAAGTTTCTAAGTGGGAAAAACATGAGAATAATCCACAAAGAAACATCCACACATAAGAGGGGAAAAAAGAATACATGATATCCAAGAGGAAGTCATAAGATATACCAGAAAGGATATGATTCTTAAGTGCACATATAGCCCATGGCTCTATTTTCTCTTATGGTATATCAAAGAACTTCACCAAAGAAAAATAAAAACCTCAAAAACATCACAACTAACACTAAGGGAACTAATGCTGGTTGGGATATTTTGAGAAAGGTAACAAGTATCAAAAAGGAAGGATTCAATGCAATTTCAACAATATTGCACATGAGAGTACTTTGAGGAATTGATATGCAATAAATTGCTATAAGGCATATTTGGGATTGGTGAATCATGAGCATGATTTTATATACTCCCCATTATATGCATCATCTCAAATTACTCACATAAGCAATAAGGATAGAAAAGTCTTTCAAAGATCCTTGTAAGAACCGCAACATTTACAAACAAATAAATTCATGCCAAGATGTAACCTATGAGAGATTGGATGGAAGAATAGTACGCATGAATAAGATACTTGTTACCGAGATAGCAATGGTATGATGTAGTAGATAAGAATTCTTCGATCATCCTAGCTTGGCTCCAATTATAATGTGGTTACAACACCTTCCTTATAGATAAGACAAGCATCCATGCATCTCCAATGCACCTAAAACAACATTCAAGTACATCTTGGTCTCCAAACTTATTGGGTCCAAAGTGGTTAGACTAACCACAACACATAGGACATACTCCATAAAAATGTGTGCATATTTAGAGATGAAATTTGAATTTCATGCACATCATAGCCGTTTAAGGATTTGATGGAGTATACCCTATATATGGGATCAAAGAAAGCAAAACATGATATAAGATATACATTTAGTAAACATGCATGCACGAGACTTTCAAGAACCAACGAAGATATAATTTGGACAAAACACCAAAATATTCAAGAAGGCATACAAGGTGTGACAAAACACATTTGTTGTCCAAACTATATCAGAGAATCAAATCAACACAAGATTTGTTCAACAAAGTTCAACAAATGAACCAAGCAAAAACTATTGAGCATAAAAGATGAGATAAAAACATAAATGCTCAAATATTTATCTCATTCAAGCAAATACCATAGAGAAGAAATAATGAGATAACAAACTCCCGAAAGAGCAAGGTTTCAACAAATAAACCAAACCCTTAACACTTTTCACAATGGCACAAGGTTCCGAGAAGAAAAGGTTTGTCTTCCACTAAAAGCACATTTGATAATAATCAAAAACACCATCAAAGAGATGTTCGAAATCCAAGGAAGACAAAGGGAGCCACAACAATTTTTGGAAAGAAAAAAGGCAATAGGAGGTGAAATCCAAGGTGAAGATAATCCACAAATTCTACCACACCCAAGTATATCAATTGTCGAAGACAATGAGTGAATTGGAATTTATTTCCGGTGGTACATTGCACAGATATTAAAGATAAATCTTCATAATAAAAAGCATAGGATAGGAATAAAAAGATTAAGCACTATGCAAAGATAGAGATTCTTGATAGCTTCAACTAGTCACACAATCATGCAAAGCAATGATTAGAATAACTTGAATCAAATGGTCTCCCAAATAAGATATAGAGATATGCATTTGAGGAAGGCCACACCAAGAATTTCTTACTCAAGCAAAGACCGAAAAGACGAGCAATAAAAGCTTCTAACAAAAATTAGGACCTTGTTTGAGCTAACATGCCACCTAGATACAAGATAATCAACAATATCAACTCTAAGTGGCACCACCTCATATGTTCACATTTCCTAGGATTGTGATATGCAAAAGAAGCATATTACTCCCCCATAATGTGGTATTCAATTTTTCTTAATAAGAGGAAAAACAACCTCGACTAGAGAATATTAATGGACATTAAGAATTTGAATTTCTCATGAGTATGACACACCACATATTGACTAGATAATCTTGCAATATCAATACTAAGTGGTAGTACTCATGTACACACATTTTAAGGTATGAGAGATGCGCGAGGCATATCACTCCCCCCAAAATGGGATGTTCCATTAACCACTCAAAAAGGAGCCCAGAAAGATATCATCAAGATGCATTAGAGGCTCAAAGAAAAACACACAAGTAAATGATGTGCCAAACACATATACATACTTAAATACACAAAATAATCAAGCATGAGGCAAAACAAATACAAACACATACTTGGTACAAAGGGCAAGTAACTTTCAATATAAAAGAGTTGAGTTTGAGTTACCGCAAAGAGGCACATTGGGTATATGGTAGGGAGATGATAATCCTTATAACTTGGCTTTATATAATATAATATATGAAGATCCCTTAATTCTTCATGAGTTAGCCAAGTCTCCAATACCCTCCAATAACACCTATTGGTCAAGTTTGAGCTTGTTGGTCCCCAATCAAGTTGGGTCCTAAGAGGTTAGTCACAATAGGCTTGGCAACCCAAATGGTTCGTTTCTTGACACCACTTTGAGTTACAACAAACTTGGCAAACACATTGCCATCCTTATCCTTCCCAAGAGAATAATAATCATCAACAATGATAGGGTTAGATAAGGTACCATTTGAACATGAAGAGGCCAAGTGCCCCTTCTCACGACATATGTAGCAACAAGTGCTCCCCTTTCTCTTCTTTATTGATTTCTTGTCTTGGGGAGCCTTATCTTGATTCTTCTTAGGAAGTGGCCTAGCTTCAACTTGAGGTTGAGATTGGGCTTGATCTTGACCTTGTGGCCGCTTCCCTTGTTTCTTATCATTCAAGTGATTTTTCTTCAAAGCACAAGATCTTACATGATGTCCTACAACCTTGCACTTGAAGCAAATAATCTTAGACGAATTGTTGACTTGGTCTTGGATCTTCTTCTTGTTGCTCTTGGACTTGTTCTTGTTATTGGAGTTGAATCCAAATCCACTTTTATCATTGGGGCATTTTTGCACACTCAAAATATTATTGAGGGTGGATTTTCCTTCATGACTCTTTTCCAAGTATTTATTCAAAGAAGTGACTTGGGCCTTGAGCTCTTTGATTTCCTCTACATGGTTAGTATAAATAGAGGTACCGGAGGAAGTGGAAGCTTCATTGTTAGAGCAACAAGGCAAAGCAAGTAATCCAAGACAATTTTTATCAATAGTATGACAAGAAGGATCACTGGGACTAGCACATGGCAAAATAGCATTTTGAGTAGAAGTTGTGCTAATGTCTAAATGACGCTCACAAGATGTTACCTTAGTGATACTTGCCTCACGAGCTAACTTTAGCCCATTATAGGAGATTAGAAGATCATTATGAGAGGCCAAGAGCTTTTCATGACTTTCTTCCAATTTCCCATAATTGCTAGTTAGCAACTCAAGTTGAGCCCTTAGCTCAACATTCTCCTTTAGGGTAGATGCTTCACAAGAAGTAGAGTTAGTAGCACTAGCATCATTAATAGATTTTTCCTTTTCAAGCTCATAAGATTCAATTTTTGTATGAGGAGACAATTAGTGTGCTTCTCCTCGCCAATATCTTGCTTAAGGAGATTGAATCTCCGACTCCCATCATCAAGTTGGAAATCCAACTCCTCTATGGTTTCTGTTTGTTTAGTTATGGTGTCCATAACGTGTTTGATACAAGCAACGGCCTTATTATTACCACGAAGAGAGGTACACAAAAAGTTCAGCTCAATCACAAGAGCTCTAGTATCCTCATCAAGGTCATCATCACTATCATCATTATCATTGCTATTATCTAGAGAAGATATCTTGGGATCCAAAGTAGGAGATACCTTTGATCCTCTTGTCATAAGGCACATGTGAGCATGGGAGGATGAAGATGAGGATATTCTTGAATCTTCATTCATGATTGTGTCTTGCTCCATAGGGTGTTTGATTTCCTCTACATTGTTAGATACATAACTAGAGGAAATAGAAGCATTTTGTTTATTGGAACAACAAAAATCAAGCATATCATCTACACTAGTACTCAAATAATTTCTAGACAGTATGCAAGGACTAGTAACACAAGGGGATATATAATTATCGTTGCAAGAAGTTCTTAAGTCCAAACTCTCTACACCATTAGCATTTATAGAACATGAATCATTGGTGTAAAGAGAACCACTACCATCATTACATATGATTTCTTCACTCACCATGCCATTACCTTGTGACTTGTCACATGTAGGTGAAGTGGAGGGAATTGAAATCTCATTGCGGCCGGAGGTGGAAGCCACTTGGAGCTCTTCACGATGTGAAGGAGAAGAGAGCTCCTCGGAGATACCACCGACCCTATGAGAAATGGACCCACCAAATATTTCTTTAAGCTTGGTCCACATCTCATGAGATGACTTGCGCTTTACATTTGTCAAGAACAAAGTAACTATGGGGCTCAAAGAGAAAATAAGCTCATTAGATACTTGAGCTTCGAGATGTAAATTTTTCTCATCCTCTAAAGATAAATTTTGAGGATCCATCAGAGGAGAAAAACCTACATCTAGAAATCGCTCAATATTTGGACACAAGGTCCGATGATTACAAAGCAAGCAATTTCTCCACAAAATATAATTTGTGCCATCAAAGATAATTGTGTCATTGTGCACTATACTACTAGCCGATATCTTTACACTCTAGGCGGTGAAGCCTAAACAAGGAGAGACCTTGCTCTGATACCAATTGAAAGGATAGAGATGTCGCCTAGAGGCGGGGTGAATAGGCAATTTCAAAACTATTACGGTTTTGGCTTGATAGAATGCGGAATTAAACTAACGTTTATTTTACAAGCACAAAACCTAAATACACTAGGCTCAACTAAGTGCACCAACAACAAGATAAGCTAAGCAAGATAGCACAAGATAAATATACCACAAGTGATAAGCAAGATATAAGTACTTCAAGCTTGATGGCTATTACAAGGAAAGTAAGTTCGGGTATAGAGATAACCGAGGCACGCAGAGACGAAGATGTATTCCCATGTTCCCTTACAAGTAAGGTACGTCACGTTGGAGAGGTGTGGGATTCCACGAAGGATTTCCCAACGCCATGAAGGATCACCTTCTTCTCTGAGTCTATCCCACGAAGGAATAGGCCCTTTCCTTATGGCTAGCTTTTCCTCCACTCCAGAGATGGCAAGCTCTACAACCACTTCACAAGCTCCACGAAGGAGAATCCCGGGTCTCTTCACAATATTCCACAAAGAGGACACCGCGGCACCAACTGCCAAGCCAACTAGGAGGTCACCCTCCAAGAGCAACAAGCTCACGGTCTCTCACTCGAACAAATCGTAGTGGAGAGCTCGACACTTATGCAAGAATGCAAAGCAAGAACACCAAGGGCATTCAAATCCCTCACTCTCAAATCCCACCAAAGCAACAAGTGCTAGGAAGGAATTAGAGAGGAAGAACAATGGTGGAAGTCAACCAATGACTTCAAGATCTAGATCCAAAGGGTTCCCCTCACTTAGAGGAGTAATTGATTGGTGGGGATTGTAGATCTAGATCTCCTCTTCCAAAGCCCTCAAAAAGATGCAAGAATCATAGGAGGGAAGGGAGAGGAAGCAAGCTCAAGAGGGTCAATAATGGAGGTCAATTTCGTGGTCAAGAACACCCAAAAACGTCGGGGGAAGAACCCCCTTTTATAGGGAAAAAAATATGGCTATTGGAGAGAAAACAGCGAAAACTCAGTTACAAAGTCGGTTGGACCGACCCCAGAACCGGGAAACTCGGTCCCCAGGCCGGAGGACCGACCTACAAACTGAAATACCTCTGTTTGCCAACCCAGAATAGACTCGGTCGCGAAAACCAGAAAATCCGGTCTGAGATCCGGTCTACCGGAGCTGGAACCGGACTGTCCGGTGTGGGGCTCGGTTGAACGGATCCACAACCAGGATGAAACTTACTTCACGAAAAACGCAATAACTTTTGCATCCGGACTCCGATTTCGATGATCTTGGGCTTGTTTTGACGAGGACAACAAGCTCTACAATATGGTGCATGAAAACATCATAGTTCAACAAAGAAATATGGAACCAAATGAGGAAAGGTATGGAGCCTCCCTATAAGAAGAACTGGTAAAACCTTCAAACTCGAAAACGCCATATAAGATGCATACGAATTCCGTTTTTGATGAACTCGGGCTTGTTGAAGAGCTAGCAACAAGCTCAAGAACCTCACATGGAGAAAGACCAAGAAGCAACAAAATAGGAAGATGCAAAGTATGCAAAGGATTATCCCTTCGACGATGTGATCAAGTTACCCAACCGAAAGCCCCTCTTGATAGTGCGGCTATCTATCCTATAACCCGGTCTCCCAACAACCACCTTGATACCGGTAAAAGGAAAACCTAACAAGGACATACCTTTGCCTTGCGCATTCCGCTTGATCTTGATGACAACGCTTCAAGCTCCATCCAAGCCAGAATGCATCACTTGATCATTGTTGCTTCGTGAAGACTCATAATTTGCTCCATATTGTTTGTAAAACAAGGTATGTGAGTGTTTGTGAGAGCATGGTGGAGCAATGTGCAAATGGAGAGCACATTACTTGAACACTTGGCCTGACGATTCGTTCGTACTTGCCCAAAACACACCTAAAACCCTAGATTTAAGTCGTCTACCGTGCCGAAGGCATGCCCAAGGATGCCATCATTGCTCATTAAAGTTCTATAAGTGTGTGGTGTGTCATTGTGAGCCATTGTGCCAATTTTGATGACATTCCTCATTTGTCCTGCCGCTATCCCGATGGGTAGACGTGTTACACCCTACTACCCTAGACCGAAGCTAGCCAGTGTGGGAAATGCATGGCTAAGCACCATATTCTTTGTAAAACAAGGTATGTGAGTGTTTTTGAGGGCATGGTGGAGCAATGTGCAAATGGAGAGCACATTCCTTGAACACTTGGCCTGACGATTCGTTCGTACTTGTCCAAAACAGCCCTAAAACCCTAAATTTTAGCCGTCTACCGTGCCGAAGGCATGCCCAAGCATGCCATCATTGCTAATTGAAGTGATATAAGTGTGTGTTGCATCATTGTGAGCCATTGTGCCAAGTTTGAGGCCATTTCTCAATTGTACTGCCCCTATCCAGACGGGTAGACGCGTTACACCCTACTACCCTAGAGCGAAGCTGGCCAGTGTGGGAAGTGCATGGCCAAGCACCATATTGATCCTAAAACAAGGGATGTGAGTGTTTGTGATGTCATGGTAGAGCAATGTGCAAAAGTATAGCACATTCCTTGAACACTTGGCTTGACGATTCGTCCGTACTTGTCCAAAACATCCCTAAAACCCTAGATATTAGCCGTCTACCGTGCCGAAGGCATGCCCAAGAATGCCACCATTGCTCATTGAAGTTATATAAGTGTTTGGTGTGTCATTTTGATCCATTGTGCCAAGTTTTAGGCATTTTCTCAATTATCGCACCGCTATCCCGACGGGTAGACGCGTTACACCCTACTACCCTAGACCGATGCTGGCCAGTGTGGGAAGTACATGGCCAAGCACCATCTTGTTTGTAAAACAAGGGATGTGAGTGTTTGTGAGATCACGGTGGAGCAATGTGCAAATGTAGAGCACATTCCTTGATCGCTTGCCCTGACGATTCATCCATACTTGTCCAAAACACCCCTAAAACCCTAGATTTTAGTCGTCTACCATGCCGAAGGCATGCCCAAGCATACCATCATTGCTCATTGAAGTGATATAAGTGTGTGGTTTGTCATTTTGAGCCATTGTGCCAAGTTTGAGGCCATTCCTCAATTGTCCTGCCACTATCCCGATGGGTAGACGCGTTACACTATACTACCCTAGACCAAAGCTGGCCAGTGTGGGAAGTGCATGGCGAAGCACCATCTTGTTTCTAAAACAAGGGATGTGAGTGTTTGTTAGGGCATTGTGGAGCAATGTGAAAAGTTAGAGCACATTCTTTGAATACTTGGCCTGACGATTCGTCCGTACTTGTCCAAAACACCCCTAAAACCCTAGATTTTAGCCGTCTACCGTGCCGAAGGCATGCCCAAGCATGCCATCATTTCTCATTGAAGTGATATAAGTGTGTGGTTTGTAATTGTGAGCCATTGTTACAAGTTTGAGGCTATTCCTCAATTGTCCTGCCGCTATCCCGATGGGTAGACGCGTTACACCCTACTACCCTAGACCGAAGCTGGCCAGTGTGGGAAGTACATGGCCAAGAACCATCTTGTTTGTAAAAAACAACGGGTGTGAGTGATTGTGAAGTCATGGTGGAGCAATGTGCAAAAGTAGAGCACATTCCTTGCACACTTGGCCTGACGATTCGTCCGTACTTGTCCAAAACACCCCTAAAACCCTAGATTTTAGCCGTCTACCGTGACGAAGGCATGCCCAAGCATGCCATAATTGCTCATTGAAGTGATATAAGTGTGTGGTGTGTCATAGTGAGCCATTTTGCCAAGTTTGAGGCCATTCGTCAATTGTCATGCCGCTATCCCGACGGGTAGACACGTTACACCCTACTACCCTAGACCAAAGCTGGCCAGTGTGGGAATTGCATGGCCAAGCAACATATTTTTTTAAAACCAGGGATGTGAGTGTTTGTGAGGGCATGGTGGAGAAATGTGCAAATGGAGAGCACATTCCTTGAACACTTGGCCTGACGATTCGTCTGTACTTTCCCAAAACACCCCTAAAACACTAGATTTTAGCCGTCTACCGTGCCGAAGGCATGCCCAAGCATGCCATAATTTATCATTGAAGTGATATAAGTGTGTGGTGTGTCATTGGGAGCCATTGTGAAAAGTTTGAGGCTATTCCTCAATTGTCCTGCCGCTATCCCGACGGGTAGACGCGTTACACCCTACGACCCTAGACCGAAGCTGGCCAGTGTGGGAAGTGCATGGCCAAGCACCATATTTTTCGTAAAAAAGGGATGTGAGTGTTTGTGAGGGAATGGTGGAGCAATGTGCAAATGGAGAGCACATTCCTTGCACACTTAGCCTGATGATTCGTTCGTACTTGTCCAAAACACCCCTAAAACCCTAGATTTTAGCCGTCTATCGTGTCGAAGGCATGCCCAAGCATGCCATCATTGCACATTGAAGTGATATAAGTGTTTGGTGTGTTATTGTGAGCCATTCTACCAAGTTTGAGGCCATTCCTCAATTGTCCTGCCGCTATCCCGACGGGTAGACGCGTTACACCATACTATCCTAGACCAAAGCTGGCCAGTGTGGGAAGTGCATAGCCAAGCACCATCTTGTTTGTAAAACAAGGGATGTGAGTGGTTGTGAGGGTATGGTGGAGCAATGTGCAAAAGGAGAGCACATTCCTTGAACACTTGGCCTGGCGATTCGTCCGTACTTGTCCAAAACACCCCTAAAACCCTAGATTTTAGCCGTCTACCGTGCCGAAGGCATGCCCAAGCATGCCATAATTGCTCATTCAAGTGATATAGGTGTGTGGTGTGTCATAGTGAGCCATTTTTCCAAGTTTGAGGCCATTCGTCAATTGTCATGCCGCTATCCCGATGGGTAGACACGTTACACCCTACTACCCTAGACCGAAGCTGGCCAGTGTGGGAATTGAATGGCAAAGCACCATATTTTTGTAAAACAAGGTATGTGAGTGTTTGTGAGGGCATGGTGGAGCAATGTGCAAATGGAGAGCACATTCCTTGAACACTTGGCCTAACGATTCGTCCGTACTTTCCCAAAACACCCCTAAAACACTAGATTTTAGCCATCTACCGTGCCGAAGGCATGCCCAAGCATGCCATAATTGATCATTGAAGTGATATAAGTGCGTGGTGTGTCATTGTGAGCCATTGTGAAAAGTTTGAGGCCATTCCTCAATTGTCCTGCCGCTATGCCGATGGGTAGACGCGTTACACCCTACTACCCTAGACCGAAGCTGGCCAGTGTGGGAAGTGCATGGCCAAGCACCATCTTTTTTGTACAAACAAGGGATGTGAGTGTTTGTGAGGGAATGGTGGAGCAATGTTCAAATGGAGAGCACATTCCTTGAACACTTGGCCTGAAGATTCGTCCGTACTTGTCCAAAACACCCATAAAACCCTAGATTTTAGCCGTCTATCGTGCCGAAGGCATGCCCAAGCATGCCATAATTGCTCATTGAAGTGATATAAGTATGTGTTGTGTCATTGTGAGCCATTGTGAAAAGTTTGAGGCCATTCCTAAATTGTCCTGCCGCTATCACGACGGGTAGACGCGTTACACTCTACTACCCTAGACCGAAGCTGGCCAGTGTGGGAAGTGCATGGCCAAGCACCATATTTTTTGTAAAAAAGGGATGTGGGTGTTTGTGAGGGAATGGTGGAGCAGTGTGCAAATGGAGAGCACAATCCTTGAACACTTGGCCTAATGATTCGTCTGTACTTGTCCAAAACACCCATAAAATCCTAGATTTTAGCCCTCTACCGTGATGAAGGCATGCCCAAGCATGCCATCATTGCTCATTGAAGTGATATAAGTGTGTGTTGTTTCATTGTGAGCCATTGTGCCAAGTTTGAGGCCATTCCTCAGTTGTCCTGCTGATATCCCGACGGGTAGACGCATTACACCCTACTATCCTAGACCGAAGCTGGCCAGTGTGGGAAGTGCATGGCCAAGCACCATCTTGTTTGTCAAACAAGGGATGTGAGTGTTTGTGAGGGAATGGTAGAGCAATGTGCAAAAGCAGAGCACATTCCTTGAACACTTGGCCTGATGATTCGTCCGTACTTCTCCAAAACACCCCTAAAACCCTAGATTTTAGCCGTCTACCATGCCGAAGGCATGCCCAAGCATGCCATCATTGCTCATTGAAGTGATATAAGTGTGTGGTGTGTCATTGTGATCCATTGTTCCAAGTTTGAGGCCATTCCTCAATTGTCATGTTGTTATCTCGACGGGTAGACGCGTTACACCCTACTACCCTAGACCAAAGCTGGCCAGTGTGGGAAGTGCATGGCCAAGCACCATCTTGTTTGTAAAACAAGGGATGTGAGTGTTTGTGAGGGCATGGTGGAGCAATGTGTAAAAGGAGAGCACATTCCTTGAACACTTGGCCTGACGATTTGTCCGTACTTCTCCAAAACACCCCTAAAACCCTAGATTTTAGCCGTCTACCGTGCCGAAGGCATGCCCAAGCATGCAATCATCGCTCATTGAAGTGATATAAGTGTGTGGTGTGTCATTGTGAGCCATTGTGCCAAGTTTGAGGCCATTCCTCAATTCTCCTGCCGCTATCCCGATGGGTAGACGCGTTACGCCTACTACCGTAGACCGAAGTTGGCCAGTGTGGGAACTGCATTGCCAAGCACCATCTTGTTTGTAAAACAAGAGATGTGAGTGTTTGTGAGGGCATGGTGAAGGAATGTGCAAGAGGAGAGCACATTCCTTGAACACTTGGCCTGATGATTCATCCGTACTTGTCCATAACACCCCTAAAACCCTAGATTTAGCCGTCTACCGTTTCGAAGGAAGAGGATATACCATTACATCAGCAAATAGATACAACAGAGACAACAAAGAGGTACGTGCACTTGCTTTAAAAATCATTCAGCACACGGATACAGCAGAGACACAGAGGATATACCATTACATCATCAACGCACATGGATTTTCATTTCTGTTGAATAAGCATCAGACAAAGGACAACTAACAACCCTATTACAAATTTTAGAAGAAGCACTGCTTTTGTAAGAAGATCAATTGTAGGGACCAACTTCATCATTACCAGTTCCTCATTCCTAGGCTTTAATGCTGCTCTTTCTTTTTTCCTTAGCTCCAGAGTTTCCGTCCTCTCCTCTGCCTATCTATAAGCATCTATTGCTGCATCACCAGTCACAATACTGTTCTCACACAAGTACTCCACGTACTTCAGCTCCCATCGCCAAAAATTGCATTCAGTCTGTAAAGTTAGGAACACTGAATATCAAGCACTGAATTTTGTATGAACACTGCTCATATTGTAGCTACATGCGCCATCGACTGCATGAAAATCAAACCAATTCAAATGAATGCTTACCCCACGATTTTGCGCTTGTAAAAGACCCAGCCATCGTGGTCATCGGTGCCGGAGACGTTCTATTGATTACGACGCCACAGTCGGAGCAGGGAACCAGGGGAATGTAGGGCAGACGGTGCCGATTATGCGACATGCGGGACGACCTTGAAACAGACATGGCGGCCACTAAGGATCCTGACCAGGGCGGCAACTCCGACGGCAGATGGCTCCGGCGGCAGCGCCAAAATTATTTTGGGAAGCCGGTGAGAGGAAGTTAGGGTTTCTATTTCTCTTATAAATAGCCAGTCCGCATTACCTGGGTGTCTTATTGAGTCGGCCTTCATAGTTTTATTCCTCTTATAAAACCCAAACGCTATCTCTTCACTAACATACATTTCTGTAAACCAGGGATACCACCGCCAGCTAATCTTACTATCATCTAGAGTCTCACATAAGACTGTTACCACAAATGCACCGTTGATGCCACACTAAGAGAGTCATTTCTAAGTACATGAAACTTTAATCAATGTAATGCAGCTAATCATTAAATTTAACCCATTATCAACTAGCTCAAGAAACCCAAATACATATACATTCCCCAGATTTCCTCGTTCTCCCTTTATGCCACCATTTTCCGCAAATACACAACCAGAGTACATATGCATAGGATTAAAAATATCACGAACAAACCAGGTTAAACATGAAACAACCTTCTTAAGCACACACATTAGATTGTTCAAACACTAGTTCAACCACAGTAATTAACAAACTGGATCAAGTTCAACACAACACAGATAAAGATAGTCCAAACATAACAACCAGATTAACACAGAGACACACATGACACAATCTACGGCGGAGGGAGGTGCTTCAGCAAGAACACACCATAAGCGGCGTGTTTGGCCTTCAAGTGCGACTTATGCTTCTGGCTGCCAGATCCATAGTAGGTAGCATGCTGTAGCAGTCCTAGGTAGTCCTTTGGCATCTCCTTCCGAAAGCACCACGAGCACTTGTAATCCCCTGGGCCTAGAAGATAGGGGATGTCCCCAACCTTGAACTTCTTCAGCACAACATGGCTCTTGTGGTCCCTGTCCTCCACGTTACTCCTGACATCGTCTGACTCCTGTGGAAATTTGTGAAATGAAATACGGCTTACAATAATTACTCTGTGAAATAAGACTATATGTGCCACATATTATACAACGGGAAACTTGGACAATTGCTTTTTAATTGAACATTTAAAAATCATAACAGAATAGTTGATATGTCACACAGATGAAGTTAGATCAGAGCAACATTATGTACAAATAAAATGTGTGCAGCAAAACAAAATATGCTTGAAGCATTAGTGCAACAAAAAATTGTGCCTTACAAGCAGATTGATCTATCACACTCATTAATCTTAAGTTGTATCACTACAGCATTAAATACCAACTTAAGTTTGCAGCAGAACAACCCATATGATGAAAGTAGTAGTGCAATAAAAATTATAATCCTATGAAGCAGAATGTTGTATCACACGTAATAATCTTAAGCTAGATCACATCAGCATTAATTACCAACTTATGCATGGAGCATAAGAAAATAGCTATTGAAAGTAGTAGTGTAACAAAAATAATAAACCAATGAAGCAAGATAACAGCAACTGTTACTAGCAGTACTACAACCAGGAATTTATGCATCTATAACAAAACACATAAACTTTCAGCTCCAGAACTGCAACTACATAAATGCTTGATATGTTACAAATATTTTACAAATACAAAAGAAAAGTATTGAATTTAACAACTATCATGAATGTACTAGAACCATATGTTCTATGTGAGACAAGCATTTCAAAAGACTAGCAAATTACCAAGGCAAACACTCTGACTATGAGTACATAGACTAGGTATATTAAGCTCAGTATAAAGTGATCAGGTGATCTAATGAACTAAATTCATAAGAAAAGTAAATGACACCAAATACATTCTACACAATAGTACAACAGTATATTGACAAGCACCTGGTACAGATTCCCATGTCTCTTTACTTAACTATTACAAGCAAATTCACAAACTAGCATTGCTGAACTTTCTAAGAATTTTTAGAAAGTAACACCTAATATGAACTTGAACTATCCATGGTCACATTACCTAAATTTACAATCTCGAAGTGGTCGCAAGTAGAACCCATAAATCAATTATATGTGTAGATCAATAGGCAGCAGCCCCATTCCATTTTCATTGATACCAGGTTCTTACTCGTCAGATCGTTCAAGACCAAAAACTCAGGCACAAAACCCAAGCATAAGCTACAGCATCTAGGCGCATGTAAACCTGGCACAGATTAAAAATATCATAACATTCAAAGTAAGAGAAACCACTCGACGACCTAGCCTGCCAAATTAGAAGCCTACTTGATCCTACATCCATCAGAACGTCGCCAAAGGGGTTTAACCTGGCACAAACTAGCATCGCTAGGCGCATCTAACCCTACTAGCACCACAAACCCTAGCAAGAATAGAACGAGGCAGTCCTTGGCGGCAAGAACACTAGGAGCGAGATATGGACTTACCTCATCGGTGTCATCGCTGTCGGACTCGCGGAAGCTCTTGACGTCGGCAGGCGAGTAGATCTTCTCCCCCCTCTCCTTCCTCTCCTGACGCAGCCTGTTCTTCAGGTTCTTCTTGTTGCGCCTGATCTGCGCATCCGTCTCGAACTTCCGCTTCATTGGATGCACAGCGGAGTAAACGGCCGACCCACCTAAGCCGGAGCTCCCATTGCCGCCCTCTGCATCCGCGACCTGCTTCCCCTTATCCGCGTGCTCAGCACCCGCAGCCACCTGCTTCCCCTTTTCCGCGTGCTCAGCGGGCGCCGCCACCTACTTCCCCTTCTCCATGGACGGCCGCCGCGAGCGAGTGTTTGTGGAGAGACGGCTAGCCAGGGTTTGCTATCTGATTTGGGGAATTTCTAGAAGTGGTTGGAACGTAGACCAACCACTGACTATGCTGCTTAAGGAAGCGGACGGTTCGGCACCCACGTGCATACGTGTATAATACGCGCCGGTGACCGGGCCGTACGGGCTTCTACATGGATTTCTACGGTTCTTTTTTTTTTTTACAGAGCAACGACGAAATTTCGGAAGGATGATCGTGCCCCCGACTATGAACCATCCACACGTATCTCAGTCGTCAATGTGTTTTTCTAAACTTTTGGTTTCTGGACGGATGCGCGCTGAATGGTCTGTTCAAGGTCATCCGCGATGGCTGCCTGCAGTGTGGTGTGATGCGACCAGCTCTCCATGGATTAGTTACATAGCTAGAGCTGAAGATGGATCACCTCTTAGGGAGTTCGAAACTAAGATGTCCAAATATTTGTGGTGCATTGGGATCGTCGTCGTTCGAGTTATAGCTGGAAACTGTGTGAGCGTAATTGAGCACGGCATGATCCATTATCCTAGATGGTGAAAACGAGTTGGAACTTGGAAGTGCGTGATCACAACCCAAGCAAGAATGACGATTTATTTTTCTTGCTGGACCCAACTGCATCTGAGGCAAATGTGATATATGGAGTAGAGGATTTAATCAATATTATAAAAGGCATGACTAGATTGAAACGGCGCAATCTTGCTGCCACTAAGAAAAACTACATTGCCCACCCACGCGGACAAGATATATGCAGCAAATCCAGACTTTCGCAACCAAATCGACAACGGATTCGCAGATCAGATGCTTACCTTGTGGCGGCAGCATTTGTATAACCTAGAACCCGCGCTTGGCTACCCAGGTGATGATCTGGTCACCACAAAAACGGCAGGGGACGAGCGAGAGGAGCACGGCCGGGTCGACGATCTGGGAGGAAGAGGAAGACGGTGTCAGTATCACCGATTGCTTCTGAGACTGAGGAGCAGGCGGGATTCGTGCTAGGGAGCAAATGGGGGAAGAGGATGGGGATGAGACGGGTGGGAAGGTAGAAGGTGAGTGAGATGAGGTTGGAGACGACGACGGGTGTATATCCTCCATTAATGCGGACGCCGGTCAAAAAACTCTATCCGCGTCCTGTTCTGTCGAAGCACAAACGTCTTCCTGGTACCGAAACATTACTCATGATGGGGTCCGACCGGTCCGTGTACTGTACAAAAGGGCAGTTCACTAGGCAATACGAGGCAGAATACATTAGGACATCGTGAATCACAGGAGAAGCGGTGGTCCAGATATTATGATCACCTGGACCTACGACCCGAAACAGATTTCCAAATGTGAGGTAACTTACCTACAAGAGTTATGTGTACATTTAAAACTATGTACAAGAGTTACGTGTATATTTTGAAACTATGACGCATATTAAGAAAATTAGACTAGTACTAGACGGACACGAGCGCTTCGCTGTGCCGTTTTCATGGTGTTGTCACACAGTGTAACCGTTTCGTCACACTAACTGATGCTTTAATTGTATAACACCTCTTAGAACGTATATGTTGTAGCGTCATTATCTATGGAGACACTCAATCCCGTCTTTAGCAGTCGGGCCTTCTCGATCTCTTCCTGATTCTCATCGTAGACGGTCGGCTAGCCGTGTGAAAAATAAAGTACGACTTATTTAACACCTCTCCATTATTTATTGATAGATGTCAAACTATTAGAATTCAGTACAACACAGAAGACATGATTTATTTTGGATACTGGTGGAAGCATATCATGTTGGACCTTACTCGAGGAGATAGTTGATTTAACCGCTCAGGTCTTTAAGACTTCTCCCCGCAAAAAAAGGTCTTTAACACTTCAAGAACTACAAGGGCATTTTAAGAAACGTTTTAGATTTTGGCACAAGAACTTAAATTATTTTCAACTTGACCCTGTGATAGACCTTCTCTCCCACCTCTCGCGTGGTGGTGAGTCTGAAGGTGTCATCAATAGAGGTGACTGCACGACCCCTAGCACTCGGGTGTCTACATCCTTCCGTTTATATCACCGGATCATCAACTACAACACAGTGGCCGCGTAGGTCGATTCCATGACGATTGCTGTAGGGAAACTCAACGCCTACAAGAGGTCTGTCAACTACCAATCTTAAGAGCATATCCAACATTTGCACTAAAAGAGCGCATGACTTTTGGTTTTTTGGCACCATTTTGGCTGTTTTAGTGGGTGTGGCAGGTTACAAAATTTCCAAGCGCACGAATATGCAACGCTATGCAGGCAGCAGTTTTCTAGCCGCACTAAAATAAGCCGCGAGTGGCTTCCACTTGCCAAGATTAAACACATCTCAACTTGCCAAGATCAAACAAAAGTGATGAACATAAAAATCTATTCCCAACACACACATATAAATTCAAGAACACGATTTGATCATCATACATAGATTAAATCCATGGCATAGTTCAAAATCATAGCATAATTCAATACAACCAAGTTCATCACATTGAAGTTCAAATAAACACATCAAACATTAACATCAATGCATACGACCATCATGCCTCGTCCTTTCCATAGGCATCTCCATCTTGTGCTTCATCATCATTGAAAACTTGGACGGTGTTGGTGTATTCTAGGAGCACGTGCTATCACCCATGTAAACTCCAAAACAACCACTCATGGGAGGCATGTGATATACCATGATAGTCATGAATACACCCATTCTAACTCCCATGTCATCCATTGTAGATCCCATGCCTCCAAGGCCACCCGAAGGTGCTCCCATGTTATCAATGCCACCCATTGTAGCTCTCATGGGTGCACCCATGCCTCCAATGCCTTCTATAGGTGCATCCATGCCACCAATGCTTCCCAAATAGATACACCCATGCCACCCATGCCTCTACTGCCACCTTTAGGTGGTCCCATGCCGACAGTGCCTCCTATAGGTGCACTCATTCCACTCATGCCTCCCTTAGGCCCTCCCATGCCACCCATGTATCCTCCCGTGTTAGCACCTCTCATGTATCCATTCATGTAACTTCCCATCATTCGTAGCCAAGACTTGATCACGACAAAGGTTGATATATTCCTTTTTCCTTTCATCGAGGTTGGTTGTGTCCATGAAGAAGATACTTTTCTCATGCTCCATGAGATAGATAGTTTCTTCGATAGCAACTTTCTTCTCCTCTATGAAGGCCCTCCTCTCCTCGGCTACATCCCTTCTCTCATCGCTTGTCGACCTATCCTGTATTTCTTTGTTCTTCGAAAACTTCCTCTCTTCAAAAGCTTTCTTTCTTGCACTCACAATAGCGTCCAATGACTTCTTTATGTCACCATCTCTAGTCTTCTTTCCCTTTTATTTTGCTTGTTTCCTTCCGATGGGTCCTATTTTTGTTTTTTCAACCGAGCTTGGAGTATGGATTCTCTTTCCATTCTTGCTTCATGATTCATCGTCATCAATGATTCTTGCCTGCATAGTTGACTATGTCTCTCTTTGGCACTTGCAACACATAACATTCTTCCATTTCTCTTCATTCTCTAGATCCCTATAATAATGGGCCAATATGAATGGCCTTCCTTGAACCAGCTTGTCCTTCTTGGTTCTCTTTGGATACTCTTTGAATAAATTTTGGGGAATGTTGAGCTACATGAACCAAAAGAGAGAAAATTAGTCATGGACAATAATAAATTGAACAAAGTATCCACATGGAAGATAAACAGATGTCACAAAAGAATACAACATACCCTATCTCTGTCATTTGTGCCACTTGGTTCATTCGTTCAACATTTGCCAACGTCACCGCCCACCTTTGACAATTCGATGAAAATATATATCCGTCCGCTCAATTCCACTTTGGTCGTATGTACTGAAGTACTCCTTCATCCTAACCCAATAAGTGTGTCTTGTTTGCTCCGTGCTTATGATAAAACCCATGCCCACATCGCACCATGTGTTGCATAGTAAGATGCCTTACTCCATGGTGTAGTTGGCCGCTCGCCCCTTCAGTGCATCGCTGAAACCCTCACCCTCACCATCATTCTCCATGTCAACTTCATCATCATGTTGTTCAGTTTCATATTCTTGAGACCAATACTCTTGTGAATGTGATGACCCAACATTCATAGTTGACATAGACATTTCATCATCCATACTACAATACATGAAAGTTAACACACATCAAACTACATTAAATTTCATCATTTATATTCATCTATATAATTCAAAACAATAAAAAATCGATTATGTGCCTTGTCGTCATTGGGTCAAACATGTTGGGTGCAACAGACGACGCTACCTCCTCCGCAGTCACTCGCGGCTGGGGTGGCTGCAGTAGAGGTTGCGGTGGCTGGAATTGGGCGTCTGCATGCCCTGCTACAGGTTTGTCGTGTGGATCCACATCAATCTTGCCCTTCTTCTGGCCAGGAACCGCAATAGACGTCATCCTCTTGGGCATGACATTCCTTGGCTTCAAGGCGAGCGGTGGACGACAACATGCGGATTCGTCGGTCGTGGTGGCTCAAACATCTAGCCGCAGACGATGTTGGTGTTAGGTCAGGGTGCAGCGACGGCAATGGGAGGACGCTGCGAGCGGCGATGAAACTGTTGCATCGGCAGATGTGGGGGCGGAGAAGGGGTTGGGGAAGTGACGGAATATCCCTCCATGGCCGGGATTTCGCTGGCGGCGGGATGAAGGAAGCCGCACACGGAAGTTTCAGTTTGACGGTTGGGCAGCGCGGGCCAGCACACCAAATTTGCAGCAAAAGGATTAGGCTTTTTGTGTGTGCGCCCTAAATTGTTTTGTGCGCAACCTATTTTTGGACGTCTGCTGGAGTACGAATTTGCCTCGACGTGCTCAATAATAGCCTTTTTTTTGCACCGACGAATCTTTATGCGTCCAATAAATTGAAGATGCTCTAACTACGTTTGTTTGGTTTTTTTCCGCAGGCATGCCTTGACTAATTACTCATTTTCTTTAAGCTAACCCTATTTAATCTTTTTTGGGCCCACTAGCCATAGACACTTACTCCCGGCTTGAGAATGCTTTCTTTTTATCAAACTTAAGTTTATAGATAATTCGGTTTGGATAGTCGAAAGATCAAATGATTAAGAAACAGTAAAACTGAGCTAGCTAGCCTCCCTACAGCGATTTTGGGTCCATCGGATCACGTTTACCAATGTACACGATTACACCATCGTCCTGCTAGGGTCTAGGATCTTTCCAATTCCACTAGCAACCTACGCATCAAGGTCAGGCCAAAGTCTCAGGGCGGCTACTCTGGAGATTGACCTGGGAGCCGTGTCGTAAATCTGGTCCTAAAACTGCTGGAGAAGCTGTTTGATCGTCTGTCTTCCTCGTCCAGGTAGGCAGGCTTCCTTGACGTGCGCATGGGCCTCGGTAGCTTTGTTCTTTCGACCGGCTGACGGACGCTATAGGCCCAGTCTTTGAAGGGCGTCTCCCCTGCACCTCCAGCCGTACCCTAAAAAAATCAAAAACAAAGCCTCCTGCCATTCTATTCAATCCGCCCTCAAACCGCCACCGGCGCCGCATTGAAGCTCGACCGTTTCCAAGTGCAGCAGCGTTACAGTATGTTTGCCTTCTCTTTCCGGCTGAATCCTCATATATATATGTTGCACCCAATCATCTACCTTTCTCCGGCCAGCACCACTCCGGCAGCAGGGCAGAGCTCTGCGTCTCAGGCCCAGGCGCTCAGCGCCTCTTCCTCTTCGACAATCAAATCAGCGTGTGCGCCCTCTTCCTCTGCTCCACTTGGAGAATATCGGTCTCTTCGCCGGCCACTAGATGGTCGCCGAGCTACAGACCATCATGCTACCATCTGCTCTAGCCTTCTCAATCGCCCATGGGAACTATACGGTGTATTGTGGTATATCTGCCCCATCTCTCATTCCCTCTCTGCCTTCTCCTAACCACTACTCTTCTGATTGCAGCAACTAATTCTGAAGTTGCACTCAGTGAGGAGTTGTGCGCATGTAAACCGTTCACGGTTTCCTTCAGGTAGGCAGATTGAATTGGTACGTTCTTTCAAATTTGCTTTTTTTGTTCCAAGGTAGTATATGTATTTACTAATCATAGGCAGTCCATTTCTCTCAAATTTAAGAAGTGCTTCTGAATAATGTTGCATGGACTCCTAAACCAATGTTTATGCTAGTACAAGAAATGGCATTTGGACGTTTTGGTCTGCAGTTGTACACGTACCAAAGTGTCCTCAGATTTGTTGGCTAATTCTGAATGCACATCTTCTGAAGTTGTTTACTACTACTAGGTAGCAAATGCTAAATATTCCATGTTCTAATGTGGCATGCATTGGTCCATCCTATCGTGCCCTCAAGGAAAAATTGTTTGCTAAAACTAAGGGTTTCCTACATTCTTCAGAGCTAAAGAGCAGTATTCAGAAGGCATGATGCCATAAGATGTTAGTACTATATATGGTGCAATATATGCACTTGCTTTGCTTAGCTATATTTTCCCTTGTCCGACAGGTCTTATCTCGTGTCACCCCCCTCCATCTTGTGTTGTTCAACGAGAGAATATACACATATAATAAAAAGTTTTACTTCCTATGGAGAGAATATCTTTTAGTTGCACAGAGAAATCTATGATACTTTATTTAGTCAAACTCCATGTGCTATGAATATTGTATATGATACATTTTAGAGAGATTTTTATTCTTTAGTGAACTGATGCTTGTTTTCCTTTCCTTATAATTAATAAGGCATGTTGTTGTTCTTTGCATTTTGATTATAGTAACGGATTATAATAACGGACTATTTGACATCAGCCCTGATAATTCTTATCCTTTCGTTAAAAAAGAGAACGAGGTTGACAAACGAAGTAATACTACCAGTTGATCATTTCAAGTTGTAAAGTTAAATTAAGCATGATCGGTAGGAGCGAATATTTGGTGTACTGCTGCATCCTTGAGAGATACTGAGTTTTTTAACTACTATCTTTTAATTGCAAGATTTTGTTGTATTTTTTTCACTATTTCTGACAATCTACAATATATGTGTCATATGCTCCACCATCTCTATCCGCAATGTAACTTGAACCGGTCAAGTTAATATCATATGTCTACGGTGTCTTGCTTTTGTTATTTTCTCAAGATGGTCGGGCGCCGCAACGTGCACTCATATTCTCCATAGTTGTATGCAGACCAAGCCCATATCAGGCTTCCTGGAACACCAACTACGAGAGGGTCACTTATCCATAAAGCAAAAAGAAATGGTCATAGTTGTACGACGGAGCAAGCCCATATTGAGCCTTCCGGGGCGCCAACAACGAGCAAATTCTCTCCACACCCATATGTACAATATTTAAAATAAAATAATAACATATCTACACAGTTGTAGATTGGATCAAGCAAAAAACTTGCCAACACGCCAACTGTGAGAGAATTTATTTGGTAGTAAGATATTTTCACACCCCCAGATTTAGTGCACTTAGAAAGAAATTTCTGCTTCATTAATAGATAAATACATAAAAAAGTCTCTAACATGCCTGAGCTCATGGGTGTATGAGGGACCAAGTTTTTAAAATACTTGTTGGAACGCCAACCACTAGATTCAATCCTCTTAGATTCAAATGGGATGCAGCCAACTTAAATGATACATGCATGCTATGTTTGGTAACTAGTTCAATCAACAACAGGAGGTCCCTGTGGTCCATGCTGAGGTACCTACAATAGTGAGGAAGAGGGAGGTTGGAACAGAGCTAATGGGACTGTCCCATCTGAGATGGACGTGGATGGTTATGTACTATATAATCCGTTTGTTAGGAAAAGGCTGGCCATGAATTCAGCGAGAGGTGCTGACCTAGGGTCTGAATATGAGGATCCGGATGGAGCAAGAGGTAATTCAGGAGTGTTGGCGATTGTAGGCTAGTTTGAAGGGGATAAACATACTAAAGCTTTGCTCGAGTCCCCTCAGAAAATTTTGAATAAGAAAAACCCTACGAGATTAGGAACGCCGGACAAAACTCAACCACCGAAGTGTTCTAGAACAGATGGTGAATCAGTTAACTCTCAGATATCGGCAGCCTCCGACTTGGAGGCTGATCGGAGGCAATGAAAATCTTACGCCTCAATAGCCGTGGTGTTCAGAAAGACACGGCGGTCAGGGTGCTGACGGATGACCAAAAGCGATATAACCATGATGTTTTATTTCTGATGGAGACTCATTTGGATGATTGGGCGGCAGAGTGCTTGCGTAGAACTTTGCGGTTTGATTATAAAGAAGTGGTGAGAAGCGATGACAGGAAGGCCTCCTTTTGCTCTAGAAGAAGGAGGTTGTGGTGTCTTTGCGTTATAAGACGGAGAATTACATTGATGTTTTCATAGGGGTTGGACAGGATAACATCTGGCATTTTACTAGTTTCTATGGGAAACCAAGATGGAGTGATAAACATAAATCTTGAGAACGTATCCATGAGCTTGCAACTGTTAGCAATATGCCATGCTCATTATGGGAGACCTGAATGAGATACTGTATCCTTTTGAGAAAGAGGGGGGCAAACCAAGACCTCCTTAGTTTATGCAAGCCTTTAGAGATGTATTGAGTGACTGTGGCCTCTCTGACATGGGTTTCTTTGGAGATAAGTTCACTTGGCATAGAGCAGGTATTCGAGAAAGGCTGGATAGAGGTGTATGTAATGATGCTTGGCAACAAAAGTTTGATGATGAAGTTCTACTAAATTGTGATTACAGTCGGTCTGATCATAGACCTATCCTCATGACTTTTGGAGAAGAACCGGCAGAGGTTCAAAGTGGGCCGAAACTTCTTCGGTTTGAGTCTAGATGGTTGAAGGAGTCTAGTTTTCATGAAGTTGTACAAGATGCTTGGGACCTTTCGGCGGAGCAATCTGTCTGAACCGACCGTTGGTACCGTACAGTGTTTAAAAGCTCTAAGCGTAAACTTAACACACGGAAACGAGAGTTGGAGGAGGTGACTCGCACTGATCTTACTGAGGCCAATGTGATGAAGGAGAGAGAACTCGCCTTTGAAATAGAAAAGCTCGTACAACAAGAAGAGATTCACTGGTCTCAAAGGAGCAGGGTTGACTGGTTAAAATTTAGAGATAGGAATACCAAATTCTTCCACAAATTTGTGTTGGCCCGCCGCCTCAGGAATAATACTACTTGTATGAAGGATGACTCGGGTAACTGGCAGGAAGGTACAGCGTATCTTAATCCTATGGTTTCTGACTATTTTGCTGGCCTTTTTTCCACGGAAGTGGAGGAACCTAATCCGGCTTTGATTGGGCTGGTCAATCCTATGGTTTCTAATAGAATGAATGAGTCTTTGATGAGACCCTACACGGCGGATGATGTGAAGAAATCTTTGTTCTCAATCGGGGACACGAAAGCACCTAGGCCAGGTGGGTTACATGCTCTCTTTTTTAAGAAGCGTTGGGGTATTCTTGGTGAGCTGCTAACAGAAGACGTGATGAATGCTATAAATAAAAAAAAGGTTCCGAAGGCCTAGAATGATATTGTCATCGTTCTTATTCCTAAAGTTCAACATCCGGAGAAAATAACTCAATATAGGTCGATTAGTCTTTGCAATGTTCTTTATAAAGTGATCAAAAATGATTGCTTTTTGGGTAAAGTCTATTCTTGATGATAGTATATCACAGGTTCAAAGTGCTTTTGTTCCTGGAAGATTGATTACCGATAATGTATTGTTAGCTTATGAGAGCATGCAGACTATCAACAATAAGAAGAAAGGGAAAGAAGGCTTTTAGCAGTGAAGTTGGACATGCACAAAGCCTACGATAGAGTTGAGTGGATATTTCTAGAACGGATGGTTTCTCGGTTGGGTTTTCATCAAGATGTTGTGGATCTGTTAATGGCATGTGTCAGGTCGGTGAAGTATAAGGTTGATACAATGATCAGGAAACTGAGGAGTTTGTTCCAACAAGGGGGTTGCGTCAAGGGGACCCCTTATCACCGTATTTGTTCTTGATTTGTGCTGAAGGTTTATCTAGTGCTTTGGCTCATAGAGAGGAAGTCCGTGGCATCGAAGGTGTTCGGGTGTGCAGGAATGCGCCATTAGTATCTCATCTATTATTTGCTGATGGTTCCCTTATACTTATGAAGGCAAACATGAATAATGCAACTTCATTAAGACAAGTTCTGGATTTATACTGTGCAAGCTCGGGCCAATTGGTGAGTGAGTCAAAATGTAGTATCTTCTTCAGTCCTAATGTGGATGTTGTTTTGAAGGCTCAGATTTGTGAGGAACTTAATATTATGACAGAGGCCATTTCTGATACCTATCTTGGTCTTCCAGCTCTACTGGGTCTTAATAGGTATGAATCATATGTTTATCAGTTAGAAAGAATTATACAAAGGTTGAAAGGATGGAAGGAGCACTTCCTGTCTTTGGGAGGAAAAGAGGTTCTCTTGAAAGCAATCATTCAGTCAATTCATGTGCATGCACTGGCAGTTTTCAAAATTCCAATATCATTGTGTAAGGTGATAAATGATGCAATGGCTAAATTCTAGTGGGGGGATACGGAAGAGAATAAGAAGATGCACTGGTTCTCTTGGTGGAGGATGTGTATCCCGAAGAAGATGGGAGGCATGGGATTTCGTGATCTTCATTCATTTAATCTTGCAATGCTCGCTAAACAAAGCTGGCGTCTTCTGTCTAATCCTGATAGTTTATGTTCCCGGGTGCTTAGGGATAAATACTATCTGGATGGTAAGCTTCTAAACGCTGGATCTAAATCTGGAGCGTCTCTTACATGGCAGAGTATTTTGGCGGGTTTACATACTTTTAAGCGTGGCCATATTTGGCGTATTGGATCTGGTACCAATATTAACATATGGGAGGATCACTGGATCCCGAACAGTCCTACAAGGAAGGTTCTATCTAGGCGGGGGCAGTGCATTCTTCGGACGCTTGATGAGCTAACTGATTCAGTGACTGGACAATGGGACGAAGCTATTATCGGAGAGAATCTATGGGGAGTGGATGCTGAGAGAATTCTGAAGATACCTCTGAGTGCTCATTTGACTGATGACTTTGTAGCATGGAGCTTCACAAAAAGTTATATCTTCTCGGTTCGTTCAGCCTATCATTTGGAGTGGAATCATCAATTTGGTGCGAGAACTAGAAGGAGTGATAGTCAGGGAGCTTCTTCAATTAATCCAGTATGGGATCAGCTTTGGAATCTTAATGTTCCACCTAAAGTTAAAATTTCCTTGTGGAGAGCATTGCATGGATCGATACCTGGGAAGTCTATTCTTGCTGATCGGTATATGAGAGTAAATCCAGAATGTCCTGTTTGTATAGAGGACCATAAGATATTAAACACCTCTTGTTCTCCTGTACAAGAGCTAAAGAAGTATGGAAAGAGGTTGGGCTCTGGAATGTTATTGAGCAGACTATGCAAGATGATCAATCTGGTTCGGTATGTCTTGAAAAACTTCTTTGCAATCATTCAAGTATATCACCGGTGCTAGGTCAGTTGGGTCTACGGGAAACTATTGGTGTTGGTGGATGGTATATTTGGTGGCCATGACGTGAATTTGTTAGAGGCGTCCAGGTTAATAAACCATCTAGTACGGAGTTTGTAGTCAATGCCCTAACTGCAAACTTTGGAGCAGCTCGGCCTTCGGCGGAACAAAACATGTTGGCTTGGAGTAAGCCGATTATGGGATCTTTGAAGCTTAATACAGATGCATCATTCCACAGTGATGGTTCAGGGTCGGTGGGAGCTATTTTACGTGATCATAATGGTGAGGTAATGGGAGGCTCTTTTGGTCCTATATCGCATGTGTTGGACACTGCTATAGAAGAGGCTTTGGGGCTACAGAAGGGTCTCGAGTTTATTGAAAGTATTGGATACTCACGTGTGATTATCGAGTCGGATTCTTCAGAGCTAATCAAAGCTTGTAACGGGGAGTCAGAGATATGGAGCCCCTACTCAGCCATCTTAGCAGAATGTTTTATAAAAATTGGAGCTATGGCAGTTCAGCATTGTCCAAGGGAGGCGAACCAGGTGGTGCATGAACTAGCTAAATTTGCTTATCCTTCAAAGGAGTTTCGTAGTTGAGAGGGTGATCCCCCAGATTTTATTTTTCCGTTTGTAATTCGAGATATAACTCTAGTTTAACTTTGGAGCAGTAAGTTTCAGACGCACTCTTTTCCTTCCAGGATACCTACGAGGACTGCGAAGGTTTTTAATAAAGCGGCTTGCTTGCTTAATATATTGTGTTTTTGTCAAAAAAAACAACTCTTCTATAAAAAAGGAAAAGAAAAGAAGGGCGAAAGTAATTGTGAACTACCTATGCGAAAAGTTGATGCAGCATAACCAGATAGAGAGCGGTCTGGTATTTCAGATTGCAATCAATCAACCTAAAAAAAGAGAGATATCAGAAATTAAATCAAATCGAGTACATGAATTGCATACTCAGATGGAGGTTTGTGAAATTACTTGTGCACTTACTATATCCTAAACAAAATGGGATCTATAGTGCGCAGAGTATTTTTTGTCTAGAAACAAAAAGAGGAGACAAATCGGAATTGATTAGATATATAATAAGAACACAAAGTTTAACTGTCAATGACACATGATAAATGCTTCTGAAACAAAACAACAGAAATCATGCACACACACCGCTGCTTTTCATACAATGTGATTCTTTAGAGGTTGTCAAAATAGGAGTATGTTCAAAGAAGGAGTACAGGCAACAAATTTCATTTTACTGGCCACCTTGTGCGACAGAAGGCTGTCTAAATAACTGCATTATCTAAATAATAGTTACATGCCACCTTGTCAAACAGAAATAGAATCTCCAATGCAATATGGGCACATGTAAGATGGGGATAGATACTAAGTAACGGACAATATGTTGTGCCATCGTTGCATGTATGCATATGTATATTTGATCTAGGTATAGCTGATAAGCACTGGGGATGAACCAAAGGATGCAGCAGTGGAATACATGTACTAACAGAGGGTGCATCAGCATAGCATTGACAGCAGGAGGACAGGGGACAGTGCAAGTATGATCCGTACAATCAGCGGTGACACATGACCTAGATAGGAGTAATAGATATCATCTGATGTTGCATCTCCTTTGTACTAGATAGGAGTACCAGATTTTCTTGTCATGAAAAAGAATAAGAGGATTTTCCATCTCCTGTAGACATATAAATAAAGGATAATTCAGAAACATGTTTTAGCACTTATAGACTGTGTTGTTGCCAAAATCAGATAAAGGATGATCTCAAGAACAACAAACTTATAGACTGTATTTTGACATTGAAGAAGGATATCATATCTGGAGAGTGCTAAGTTAGACAGACTTAACTGAACATGGCGTTATGTGATGTTAATTCCAACAAACCAGAATACTTTGGACAACAACATGACTCTAAAACACCAACAGCTTACAAGGTGACCTCAACATAACATGTTGCTATGAGGTGATCTAGTATGCTAAAGACCATAGTACGAAGGGACAAATTACATTCTGAATGCACAACAGTTCTAAAATGGTTGTGTCTTTTAAGCATTATAGATAAATAAGCAATCTACATTCTCTTGTAAGTAGCAAAATGTTGTTAGAATTCTCTTCTATTTTCATATTTATAGCTTGATCTAAATTATAAACCATAATATGCTCTTCTATTTTTGGGCACATAGTAAAATAGAGACGAATGGCAATATGCCAATTTCATGTCAAAAAGAGCTTTACTAGTGGAAATGGTACCTACATGTATGATGTACTATGTCTCAAATCATGTGCCTACCTCTACATAGTGCTTCAGAAACATATATCATCTGAATCAACTTGGGTCATAAGGCGATCCTGGCTTTTAGTCTTCAAGTTCATGAAAACATTATGAGGATATGAGGTCTACAAAAAAATTATTCCTTGGTTTATTTACTCTATAAATATAACTTGATAATCTGAAAAAGGCATACATCATCATGTACACAAGCAGCTGCTGCAGGCTCCAACAGTATGAATGATGCATTACTTTAGACTTCTATCTTTTCAAATCAAAGCAAGCTAACTAGTATGAATGATGGATTGAGAGTAGACTAAAACTTTCTACTCATTGGGAGTAGTCTAAAATTTGCACAACAGAGCATGTAATGGTATCTGCAATAGAGTACATTTACCGATCTGTTAAACCAAGCTGAATCTAATGTTCAGAGCATAGATGTATTTCTATCTGTCTCCAATCTGCAGAGCGGAGCATAATTATATTGGAGAGTATTGTACTTGTGTCCAATATACTGTAATAATTCTACAATCTGTACTGAGATAGTTTCAGTTTCAGCTCTGTTTTACTGAATCATCTAGCTACACTTCATAAACAACTAGACTAGGTACTGCCATTATTGAAATCCTCTTACATAATTTATACACTAGGAGTACATATATCCATTGTATTTGCGTAGTAACCTGAAACTGACATCATAGTTCACATACTAGTTGCAGATACTAATGGATATCCAGTGCATATATCCATTGTATTTGCATAGTACACCAAACACACTTGCCCTGAAACTGACATCATAGTTCACACACTCTAGTACATATACTAAAGCATTTGTTTGATATCCAATACACATACTAATGCATTTGTTTGATTGGAATGAAAAATGATTGATATCCAGTACAGATACTAACATCATAGTTCACACGCTCTAGTATAGATACTAATGCATTTGTTTGATATCCAGTACAGATACTGACATCATAGTTCAGACACTCTAGTACAGATACTAATGCATTTGTTTTATATCCAGTACAGATACTAATGCTTCACACACTAATGGATATCCAGTAGAGATACTAATGCATTTGTTTGACTGAAATGAAAAATGATTCCACATTTGAATCTGAGCTGAGAACTAAATCATCACTGAAATACATGCCTATAATAATCGACCTAGCTCAAGTAGCTAAACCAAAAGATTCAGGTTTTACACTGCCATAATTTTGCAATCTGCAAGCTAATGGACAAAAGAACAAGCTAAATATTGTGTGGGTGGTTACCTGCCGAGAAGGAGGAGAGCACGGCACCAATATCCATGGCTTCCGTCCACAGCAACAATACCCAAGCTTTCCTGCACTTGAGATCCTTGCCCGGCGGCGCGTCCTAGACCCTGAGTGCCAGCGCATCCTCGAAGGAGTTGCAGGTGAGGAGGCATCAGGAGAGGCACGATACCACACCGTTGGGGGCCATCAGCAACCACTCTGCCATCATAGGGGAGTCGCCACCGTCCATAGGGGAGCTGCCACCATCGCTAAGAATGGAATTTTAGGAGCGAATCTAGGGAGGGGGGACCAGATGGAGGAGCGGGGAGAGGAGTGGGAGGAGGAAACGTGGGAGTTGCGCAGGGGAGTCGGTCGGAGGAGGCTCGGGGGAGCTGCGTGGCGCGGCCGCGGCCATGAGGGCGATGGAGCGGCGGGGACGAGAGAACGGCGGATCGGAGCAAGCTGTGGAGTGGAAGAGGATGGAGACGACGGGGAGTTCTGGGTTTGTCGGGAATCAGCTGAGTACCTTTTTGCATAAAGACCATCACGTACAGTAATTCGGGCTGGAGGGAGTAGTAAAACTTTACAAGCTAGATAATCACAGGCTATGTGCCATACAAATCACCAAAAGAAGTACATACGGATCCACACTTACGTGCATGAATCATGCATGGATTAAGCGGCACCGTTGCCTGATTAAAATTTTATAATACGTTAACTATCCAGCCCAAAGCCCGTGCATGCTGATTAGCCTTTTTTGAGACCCACGGTCATGCCCATTTTCTCATTAAAAAATCCTGTGTGATCAAGTCCACGAGGACGCTCCATGACCTCATTTATTAACTGGTAACCTGCCCATATTCGTCACGATCAGGACGTGTGGCGCGGGCGCGTGCCATGAAGCAATTCTCATCCCAGCGTCTATAAATAGGAGACGATCTCACACGGCCCCAGACTAGACGCCATGATCGCGCGCACACACATCCCTAGCCGGACATACTCCATCTCTACAATCAGTTCATAGCACAACAAATACACAACGCAAACAAGAAGAAAAGAGAAGAAGAAAACAAAAAAGATCACTTTGGTGTTTAAGGCAATGTGGGATTCATGACATTTCTTTAACCTTTGGTTTGGCCATGTGTAGAAACCAAAGGGTCTCCATCTTCATCATCTTCTTTAGCCTTTGATTTGGCCATGGGTACAAATCAAGGAGGTTTATCACATTTACAAAAATCATGCACTTGGTTAGCCCATGGGTACAAACCAAGTAGCTTGCTCACACATCTACTAGAAATAAAGAGCCTTCTTCATCTTCTTCGAAATCGCCGTCCTTGGTTTGGCCATCATGATACAAGCCAAGGAGCATATTTGCACACATTTGTTCTTAATGTTCATCTCTTGTTTTGGTCCCTTTAGCGATACAAATCAGGATGAAACCGTAGGTATAAGCCTCGTTCCTTGGTTCGATCCCTATACGTGAAAACAAATCTAGAGAATTATATTGGTACAAAGATTCCATAAAAAATTCTCTTAGATCAGTCCTAAAAACGAATATGAATAAGTTTGGATTAAAAGAGATAGCATCCCTTTAAGTAGGATATGAGCAAAAATAAGTACAAATCATCATAGTGTTGTGCTTGTGGAAGATATGCATGCGAATATGCTAACAAAATTATAAAAAGAAAAGATGCTTCTTGTTCGGTTACACTATGGGCATTTTATGTTACGATAGTAGTAATACAAACATGAACAAAACAAAATTTCATCTTGGTTACACTTCTCACGGGCATTTATTGCTATGCGTGCTAGTAGTAATACAAGTGAAATAAATCATAATAAAAGCTGCCTCGCGTCATATTATAGACTATTTTCTTATTGAAGAATCATTTCTCTTGTACCAAGTAAATACAAAATAACAAAAATAATCCACGCCTTCACAAGTATAAACTGATGTATATATAAAAAAAATTGAAAATACTCCACGGCTTCACGAGTATAAACCGAGGCATTGATAAAGAAAATATATTGAACATACTCCACACCTTCACGGGTATAAACTGAGGCATATATAAAGAAAATATATTGAAAATACTCAACGCCTTCATGAGTATAAACCGAGGCATAGATAAAGAAAATATATTGGAAATACTCCACACCTTCACGAGTATAAACTGAGACATATATAAAAAAATATTGAAAATACTTCACACCTTCACAAGTATAAACTGAGACATATATAAAGAAAATATATATTGAAAATACTCCACGCCTCACGAGTATAAACTGAGGCGTATGTAAAGAAAATATATTGAAAATATTCCGTGCCCATAAAAAAAGGGGAGGAATCTAATAAATTGAGAGTATAATTAACTCCAAATCTTGCTCAATCACGACCATATATAGTATTGTATATAAAATGGCTAAACTAGATGTACGTACTTTAAACTACTCAGAGTAACAAGTATTATATATATATATATATATATATATATATATATATATATGAAAAATCATTCTTACTTTCGGGTGTAGTTACACCCACATCTAATATACTCTATACGAAAGTATATATGATACTTTATAAGTTGGAGTATGTTCATATACTATATCTAAGATACTTCGAATCAAGATACGCGAAAAAATTACAGGTTGACCCATAGTTCGCACTATATATTTAAAATATCTTTATATTTGCATGTAAAAAAAGAAGTATGTGAAAAATCCTACATACTATCAAAAAATTAGTACCTATACTATCTAATTAGTATTATACTAGTTAAGTACCCGTGCGTTGCCACGGGATAAGAAAAAAAGTTATACGCATAGATTGGTCAAATAATTATTCTAATGCTGATTCAGAATATGTGTCAAAATATCCAGTTGTAAAGCAGCGTGTCAATTCTCTCTCCCACTTCTTTCCTCCTCAGCAATTGATGTGTCTACTTGGACATGGATTCTATCTTCTTTAATGATTAATCGTGGTGTTTTAAGTTAGTGTGTTACCCAAATTGCTTATGTAGTTGTGCAAGTTTTATCTGCCATGTTTTAGAAATAGAAGCAACAAGGATATTATGTTCACATAAACAATAGCTTCATGTCCTATAAATTACATGAAGCTTTTGAGTCAAATGTGTGTGCGATATTAGTTTCAACTTTTCACATATTTTTAAGTCGTAAAGTTCAGCAATCAGCAAGTTTGTGTGTTAATGTGCTACATCGTAAAATTACAAGGATTAGAGGACATTGCAAGAGATTTATCCAACATATAATGCAGATAGTCATCAATTTGCTATATCTCCGAAATGCCTCAATTCATAATCTGAAACAACTCGTATGTAGCTACAGTATTACTTGGAGAACACAGAATCTCCAACTGAACGACCAATGCTTGGAACACAAATGTAACCATGGGATGGAGAATAATAATTAAGTAACAGAAAAGGAGAATAATTTTGCAAACAACGAGTTTTGAAAATAGAGATTCAAAATACGAGTAGCATCTCCCTCCTCTAGGCGTTGCTCTGGCCTATTACTCAAAATCTAGACACTGTTAGAGACTTACTGTTTCATCAATTGGTATGATACCAACACCAAAGAAATGAAGTCTCATAAGCAGTGATAGTGATGCTTCCCTGTACTCTAAGGGAGGAGACCCAAATATTGACCTATAGATGACTGGAAACGAACCATATTCAGGAGATAGAGAATCAAAACCTGGAAAATTCCATTTGAAAGGTTTCCCCTTCTCCTACAATTACAATGTTTTCAACAAAGAAACGAAGTGCTTTTTTGTTCTATGTTAAGGAAAGAGATGCGCCTCAATAAGCATAAATTTGTATGGTTCAAACAAAATACTCAGATGGCATATGGACCACTTACGCAAATATTTTAGTTGTCTTTTTTTGTAACAATACAATTAGTACAATGGAAGGATTTCTTTCATAGCCTACAAAATTGAACGCACGAACTTAATTTCATTTTCAGTTTTAGCACATCAAGACATGAATCTTTACTTTTATATATGTATACACAAATATAACATGTCAATTGATGAGGACATCCCTACAGTTACACCTACCCCAATTGCTAATAAAGATGTTCCAATTGCAAAGAAGGATCAATCCAATGAGATAAGGATTGGACCAATCACAAGAGCTCGTGCCAAGCTACTAGAACAACAGGTGAACTTGTTTCTTAATGAACCTGGTGTTTTAATTAATGAGAATTTTATACTACCTAAGTCTTTGAATTGTTGCATGATCAGGTACTTAGGAGAAGAAGGCGTAGCACGGAGAGAGGAGCTAATGGAACAAGGCGTGTTGATCAATGAAGAATGCGCGAGGGAGGAGGGGGAGGAAGCGCAAGGAACTGTCCAAGACGAAGATCAACAAGAGGAAGGAGTTCTCTGCCGCGGCAGAGAAAAGCCTCGTTTCTCTGCCACGGCAGGAAAACCGAGTCCTTCTCTTCCACGGCAGAGAAAGCAACTACAACTCTGCCACGGCAGAGTCAGTTTGACCGAACCCAAGTTGGGTCGGTTTGTATCCATAGGTGGGTGGGACCAACTCGGATCCACCCTTAGGCCGCCGCCTCACAGACCCTTAAATAGATGGGGCGCCGTAGATTAGAGTTGAGACCACGTTAAAATATTTTGGAGTTGTTTCTTTCATATAACCTATGGAATTACCCTGTGTTCGAATCTACCAACTATAATTGAGTGTGATTTGTTGTTCCATTGGGAATTAGTAGATTGCATACTACCGTTCGTGGTCACGGCTGCGTGCGCAAGAGTGTGGTGTTGTGAATATCCTACAAGGTTCGAGATCTGTTACACTGGCATCAGGGATCCAGCGGGAGAGATCATAGCTACGCACTAGTTATCTATCATCCACCAAATCATCGACAAGAGCTTGCTAAGAAGATCGGGCCACCCCATATCATCAATGATTCTAAAGATATTGCATTCCCTAAGTTAATTTTCACTGTTCTACCAAGATCCTCCAAGTAGAATTGACGTTCCTCCAACTGTAATATGACTCCCATTATCCATCTCAGGGACGTTCAAGATGTCATGCAAGAAACATGTAGAGGACCAGCTATGCACCGCCTCGTACTCCGCCACGAGAGCCTCCAGCCTCTGCTTGGACTCTTTGGCCGCTCTCCCAATGCGCCTCGAGGAGGACAACTGAATTTCTTCATCTTAATTGATCTTCATCACATTGTCTAGCGTCTCCTGCCATTTATAAGCAGGTCTAGGGACCTTTTCTTTGATCTGGCCTCAAGGCAACTGCAGAGAGAGAGTAGAGTTTCCTTCACAAACTCCATGCTTCTTGATGGTTCAAAACCATCTCACCACGAGTCAAATTGTTTCTAGAGGCCCAGATATTGTACATGACAGTGGTGGGAAAGGTGTATAATCATCCCCTTAGATATGCAGATATTATGGAAAAAAATGAAATTCTCCACAGATATATAATATTGTCCATTAGCTAATATACCTGAGAATGAGAAGTTGAACACAATAAAGCAAACAAGTAATGAACTATTATCTGTGTTTTCATGGCCAATGAAAGAAGGTTTGTGTTAATGCTATGCTAAAGATTACTATTATTATAGTGGTTACCATGCTGTTCTTTTTCTGCTTCATGTGGTTGTAGGAGTAGGGATGTCAAACGGCGGGCCGCCGACGCCACATATTGCCACATGAGTGTGTTGTAGGTTTATCTTTTTCCAGGTTAGTTTAAACAATCACAAACGTACAACTAACAACAAATAAGTGGCATTAAACGGGGTGCCATTTACATCCCTATGTAGGAGCGCAAAACAATTTTTTGCACTCCCAAACTTTTTACACATCATGGCTCTCGGTATGTAGTAGTAGCCAGGGGAAGCCGATTCATCAGGATGGCCTTATCCTTAGAAAATTCACATGACTTTCACATTTTTATTGTAACAAAATAAGATGTCATATTCTTCTTCCGCACTGGAACTGGCTACACGCTGCATTATATGTTTCAATTCAATGTCTGCAAATACCAAAATCAGCTTATAGAAATGAACCAGCGAGTATACAACCCACCTTTTGCTCGACTCATGGTGAGAATTAGGGATGCCACATACCTTGTTACACAAAAAAGGAAGGGGTGCCTGGAGGAGCGGTCTCTCCTTGAAGACCCACCTTCTACTTGACGTCGAAGTGCTTGAGGACAAAGCCAGCGATCTCCATGCATACATCGTTGTTGGATGGGAAGGAGATCATGTGGTGGTGATTGTACACCGAGGCGGTAGCACTCCTAGCCCTTTAGCTTCACTGGAGTCTTTAGCGTCTCCTACAACTCCTTGAGCCAGCAGCAGCACGATCTTATTCCGCATCTTCAGGTTGGAGAGCCCGGATAGATCTAGGAATACATATTATGATAATTTAACACCAATCATCTCTGACATATATTATTAGGCTCCTCATGCACATCATGCAGGAAAGCAGAAGTGTATTCTCCCTTTTCACCTTCTTTCGTTTCCTAATCAGCGTTAGATAGTATCATAGAATCATAGAATAATGATAGGAAGATATCTAAACTATAGATCATTACACCACGAATAGAAGTGCATGTTTAGCGGCATAACACATCAATAGATAATTAAGGGATATGTTTCAATAGATTTCAATACAGGAAACAGAATGGAATTGCATGTTAAAGGATCTGCACTTTTTTATAACACATTTATTAATTAGTTCATTAAGTCGAGAGGAGAAACCATGTATGGACTAATCTGTAGCTTTAATTAACCATTACTGTACCTCCAAGCATATGTGCAAAAGAGCAAATGCACCAATAAAGAAGAACCCAAATCATGTGAGCATATACCTAACATGCTTATCGTAGTTTCACTGCCGTATTCTGCTAAATGACAGTCCTAATGATTAAGAAACAAGTGAGCATATGCCCACTTTCCCACTCCAATTTAGTGCTTTCAAGGTATGCTATGTTATCGAATATGCGTCCATTGATGTTTCACATGGTTTTTAAGGCGTCACCTAGGCGACGCTTAAGCGTTGAGACGCACTGGCACGTCAAAGCATCGACATCGCCTTAGAGCAGCGAGAAAAGCGTCCAAAAGCGTTGTTAAAGCGTCACAGGTCGTCGCCTAGGCGAGGTAAGTGTCGTATATACCAATTTTGGACGCCATGGTGCAGGTCGAGCAGGAACTCGACCCAACGAGTGACAAAATAGAAATTGGGGCTGCCTGGGAGGGAAATTTGGCTTGGCCGGGAGGGAAAAGAGAGGGGAGAGAGGGTTCACAGACCTAGGGTTAATAGAAACGATCCAGAGAGAGGGGCTCTCTCCCTCTCAGGCGGCCAGCTCGTCGTCCGCCAGATCTGCTGCTGCTCTGGCCGATTCCCCCTCCTCCGGTGACCTCCTCCTCTCCGGCCAAGCTTCAGGGCAACTCCTCCACCTGGCGCATCCATCCCCCAACAGGGCTGCTCCTCCACTACTCCTCTTCTTCCTCCTGGTCTCTTTTCACTCCCGCCAGAGCTGCTCTGTTTTTGGTGGATAGTTTTTTGTTAGCTGTGAGCCTGTGGTGCTGTGCTAGTGTGCTGTGCTAATCCATCAGCATTATTGCTCTAAAACTGCCTAAGGCGCCTTAGTAACTGACTAAGGCGTCGCCTCGCTTCGCGCTTTGAGCGCCTAAGCGATGAGGTGCCCCCCAGCGCCTGAAAGCCTTAAAAACCATGGTCTGACAAACCTACACCACTATGCACACGGCCCCTTCTTGGCATATTGTTGTTTGCCTAGATATAATCATCTTCTATAGGCAGAATACGATGCCATTAGGTTAGAGAAAATCACAAATTTTGTAATGCATCCACTTCACCGCTGATATAAACACCAATTATGTACAGTATGAGTTAATTATGTCACAAATAGAAACTAAATGTTTTTAGCTCAGTCGAAAACAAGCACACCAGATGTTGAAGAAATATATCATGCCTAACTCGAGAAATCATGATAATTGAACCATTCATAAAATGATCATTTAAGATGAGACGACATCATCCAGTGCAACGCTATTATCTTAGAGCGGACTGATATTTTAGAGCTGATAGTTGATAATAATCAACTATAACTGCTATCCAAGAAATGTGTGATATATATTATAGGCTCAATATCATGTGTATTGGCAGATAGATTGGAACTAAATATAAAACCATAAAATTAAGAGTTGAGCTAGGGCCTAAGCATTAAGGAAATTGTTGAAAAGGAAAGAACATACTTAGAAAAAGGAATTAGAATTCACCAATTGATAGCAGACATACCTGAAATCGCAATTTGATCAAAATCTCATATAAACAGGAAGCTTACTATTGCACAATGTATAACCGGTGGGTAACAGTTCCTTGTCTAGTATGCTTAGGATTTATACATGAAGCAACATTTGTTGGAGATAACTCTACTATGAGCTTATTGTTGACTATCCCTTAAGCTCAGACGATATACAATGGGTGAAACTACATATATATAAGATAGATCAGTTAGAATCTGTACCTCCACATTGCAGTAATAGGATTGGTAAACAACTGGAAGCTATACCTCCACATTGGGACATCGACAAAAGCCTTCACCTAAGCAGAAATCAACATTTGTTAGAGCATAGAGAAAGAAGAAGCCCACTATATGCTATTCAAGTTTCAATATTATGGTTGTTACAACATTCAAGAATGAAGATCTGTTAGACCATAGGAAGCAGTTTTTAGAATAGATTAAACAAAAAAAGTTGGCCGGGTTGCTACCTTCTTGATTGGACATAGATTTAGTTGCAGATCATCAAACTGCGCTTTACCTGCAAATGAGGACTATATGCAATTAATATATTAGGTCCATTTACATTGGATCAATTTAAATATGTGGTAATTTTGTGGAGAAAATGAAGCTACCGTTATATCATTGACATTTCAAATGCAGCACAAGTCATACTCCAGTGAACTTACGTCTTGAGAATTGGCTGACATTAGCTTATCCGGTCCCTACTCACAACAAGTATACACATTTGCTCATTTCCGGAATGAAAAATATAAGATATCGTAGTAATCATTCACATCATCATACAAGATCAGGGAGTACTATAATTAACTATGTACAACAGCAGGGAGAAAATAGGAGTTACAGTAGTGAGATACGATACAAACCCTGCAAAAATCGATCGAACAATTATTTATAGAACAGGAGGTCCATCGATTGACTATTAGTTTTGATTGATTTGATCTTGTATCTTGTAAGATATAACTGAAATGGAACAGTGCTATAAGAAATCGAGAGACAAGCACATATTCAACTACATCCTGCAATGTCCATCGACTCCTTTATCCATAAATCAGTGCAAGTACAGTTTTAATTTTACCACCAAGAAAGAAATTAAGGAGAGGCCAGCCCCCAACCTACCTAGTGGATGAATTAGACATCTGAGGCGTGCTGACGGCGGATGAGTTCGACAAGCGCAGGATCCACGGCTTGTCGGCGTGCGCGTCACTGCAGATGCTAGAGTCAACGATGTCGTCCACGACCGCCACCTCTGAGTCCGGCAGGATCTCTAGCAGCCGAATTGCGATGGCGGCCACCGTCCCGAGTGATCGGAGAATGGTAGAGAAGAGGCGAGGCAGGATAAGAGGATGGCTTAGCAGGGGAAAGGTCATAGGAGGCGTGCGGCGCCGCGGCGGTAGCCCCTGGATAGCGATGTGGCTGTGTGAATCTGCTGACGACCATCTCCTTCTTCAACATCGGCAGCGGCGGCAGATCAAAGGTGCGTGGTACAACGGCTCTTGGGCAAGGTGCGGCGGCGCGCTTGGGCGAGGTGCGTATGTTGGAAGGAGGGTGAGGAAGGGATGGAGGCATTGCTTTGACTATGGGTTTAGTTGGGCCTGGCCCAACTGCGTGCAACGGGCGAAACGACGAAGCGACGAAGGGCGAAGCGTATCAGTCGACGACGGAACGCAAGATTCTTTTTAAGTAGTACAGATAGAGATAGAGATAGAGATAGAGAAGAGATTGATCTTGTATCTTGTAAGATATAACTGAAATGGAACAGTGCTATAAGAAATCGATACACAAGCACGTATTCAACTACATCCTGCAATGTCCATCGACTCCTTTATCCATAAATCAGTGCAAGTACAGTTTTAATTTTACCACCAAGAAAGAAATTAAGGAGAGGCCAGCCCCCAACCTATCTAGTGGATGAATTAGACATCTGAGGCGTGCTGACGGCGGATGAGTTCGACAAGCGCATGATCCACGGCTTGTCGGCGTGCGCGTCACTGCAGATGCTAGAGTCAACGATGTCGTCCACGACCGCCACCTCCGAGTCCGGCAGGATCTCTAGCAGCCGAATTGCGATGGCGGGCACCGTCTCGAGTGATCAGAGAATGGTAGAGAAGAGACGAGGCAGGATAAAAGGATGGCTTAGCAGGGGAAAGGTCATAGGAGGCGTGTGGCGCCGCGGCGGTAGCCCCTGGATAGCGATGTGGCTGTGTGAATCTGCTGACGACCATCTTCTTCTTCAACATCGGCAGCGGCGGCAGATCAAAGGTGCGTGGTATAGCGGCGCTTGGGCAAGGTGCGGCGACACGCTTGGGCAAGGTGCGTATGTTGGAAGGAGGGTGAGGAAGGGATGGAGGCATTTCTTTGACTACGGGTTTAGTTGGGCCTGGCCCAACTGCGTGCGACGGGCGAAACGATGAAGCGACGAAGGGCGAAACGTATCAGTCGACGACAAAACATAAGGTTCTTTTTAAGTAGTAGAGATACTTCATACTATGCGTACATACCCTCCGGTATGGTAGATACTGTCTAGATAGTGTGAAACATACGTGAGTGTAACTAGTTATTTTGCACCCAACATATTTTTACGTCGTTAGATTAAAAAATTATGTTTTATATATGAATAATTATGTTCATATATTCACCACAACCAAAAAATCGACAAAAAATGGAGTTTATGAGTCATTATAGTGTAAAAAACACCATAAATAAGTATTTTAGTCATATTTTTACACGGCATGTAAACAAAAAAATTATGTCATTTCTAAATTTTCTTATATTCTTCTCGACCTATGATTTAAGACAAAATTTACATGACGTAAAAATAATATACGGTTCAAAAAATAGGGTGGACACCCAACATTAGGAGTACAACCGTGAATAAATCAATATATCGGCATATGGCTGTCACATGCAAATAAATTGAAAGTTTTGAAATCGCTAGTCGAGTGATACACGGACAATACAAGAGTGTTTATTAGACATTCAAGGAAAATTTGATTAAAACACGGATGGCACAACAAACTGTGCCGACAATCTGCGAATAAGGAGATACTAGCACAAATGTCCGTGTGTTGCAATGGGACGCAAGAAATGTGTGTCACGGTTAGATCTGCTGCCACTACCTACTCTGCATGCCGCTTCGACCAGGCTAATCATTCACGCACGCCAACAAATCTATGTGTCATCATCGCCACCTCACCTCGCTTTGTTAGGGCTTTCTCCTCCCACGAGGCGGATAAATCTTTGGGAGAGGGGCCCAGGGTGGGTGGCCACTCGAAATGCGGATGTATGGTGCTCCTCCAACACCTGCGATGTCTATGCCTTTGACCAACTGTTGTAGTCACATAGATTAACATAGAAGCAAAGTAGATTCATTTTTGTCTGATACCATACTTAATTAAATTCAGTGACTAACACGTTATTCTGCTGAAAGTGTCTTAGTAATATATACTTTAGAGGATTATTTTCATGTAGTTAGTAAAGCTTGTTTCTACCAAATTAAAAGCATGTTTCATGTAATAGTATATTCTTTAGAGGATTATTTTCATGCTCTATGTTGCAAAACTTGTTTGTGACATAACGCTATGTTGAGTGTAGTTTTTTATGAATATTAATAGATCGGTAAAAAAATTGTAAAAAAAAAGATAGACCAAAGAGAAATCTGGTATTATTTAGAAAAAAAGAAAGAGTACATATGAAATATTCAATGGACGTGCGGGTGCAAATCTCTAGTCGCGAAGAATCATCAAGTTCTGACTCATATGTTTTTGCAGGATTTTGATTAGACATCGACTCGTCCCGTCTCGATTGTTCTGGTCCTTGGGTAGGGAATCGTATGGTCTGTGGCACTGGTCACCAAGTGCTGGGCTTCTATGTACACGCATGGGAGGAGCTCTGCTCGCTCTGATCCGTCAGTCTTCCCCGCCCCATATTTCACCCGCACGGCAAACTCTTTCAACAACTCTCTCACCGGGCTTCCTCGTCATTATATTTCAAGACCAAACAATGGTACTCTTGCTTATCGATTCCTGAGTCGCTTGCTGCGTTTATAAATCAGTCAGACTCTGTGAAAGGGACCGATGTGGGACTAAAAATGAGATCAGCGCTCGCGCTTAATTAACTGAGCCTTCTCACACCTAGCAGTTGATTAGGCGGAAACAATTTTGGAGGCGCTACAATACTGGCCGGGTCAGCGACTTCGGCCGACAACCTATGCGACTTCGGCCCCTCAGGCAAGGCATCGCTACTTCAATAAAAATCGAACCGTTTTCCATTTGTAGATGGCATTGACTGAATATATGTGGTTTGGTGGGAGAGCAAACTGGTCAAAAAAAAGTATTGGATCGGGAGAAACAATTCGTCCTATTATTAGGTATATATAGATAGATATAGAAAATGTAGTCCTAAGTAAAATCGAACCAAGGACTAGTTATTTGACGCTATAGCGATCCTTCAGGCCTCGTTTACTTCCTAGGGAATTGCCGGGTTCGTAGGGTTTTTTCCCGGCCCATCCCGAAATCCCCGGAAACCCCCGTAACCCCGTTTACTTCTAGCGTTTTTTCCGGGATTATACCGCCCATTCTCGAGAAAACTCGCCGAAGCCGTGGAAACCGCGTGTAAATCCACACACGACCCTCCCCTCGTGCGTCCGGCTGGCGGACGGAAGCGGCGACGCAGACTGAAGACACCGGCGTGGGCGCCGCCCTCGGGACGCCACCGACGGACACCTCTGGCTATGGCAGGGCCTTCTGGCCGGTGAGTTAGTCTCCCATCTCGTCCCTCCCCTCCCCTCCCTAGGGTTTCTTGGCCACCGCCGGCGTCCGCCTCCGCCCATCATGTCGTCCTCCGGTTTTGTTTTTGGACGCTGGTTCTGGTCTTCTCGTGGCCGCGGCTCCGACGAGCTGGCCGCAATGGCAAGATCCTGGAGCAGCACGAGATCCCCATGGCCAAGATCTTGCTGGCCGCCACTCTCTCCATGGCGTTCTCCGCCCTGCTTTATCTTCCTTCTAGAGTAGTCTGGTGATGCACATCCAATTCAAGTTCTTGGATAGATTTCATGGCTTGCTCTTGCAGAACTGAAAGAACATATAATTTTTCTTGATTCTTGTAGCAAGTACAGTATTAGTTGCCACCACTACTGACTATATTGTGCTAAGTTAGGCATCGAATCTTGAGAATGCATTGATGCATATAACGCCAAAGTGTTCAAACTACTGTCCTTGATATTAATTGAGAGAGTTGTGCTTGAATACTTCTGATGTTTTGGTTTTTCTCAACCTGTTGTAAATTTAGAGAGTAATATATTGACACTTGTTAATTTTGTTCTGCCTATAATGAGCATGTAGTAACAGCTTGGGAAAGACTCAAAATTATGCTAAGAACTTGCCCCTCACATGGAGTTAATGAATGGACAATTTTGAATTCTTTCTATAATGGTCTAAACTACATGTCTAGGAGTATGCTAGATTTTGTTGCTGGAGGAGCTTTTATAATTAAAACTGTTACTGAGGCTAAAACAATTCTTGAAAACATGTTGCAAAACTTTAGCCAATGGCACACTGAGAGGGCCCCATCCTCAAGTAGGAAGGTCAACTCCATTGAGGAAGTAGATTCCTTGACTGCTAAAGTTGATGCTATATACTCTTACATATCTAAACAAAATGTTGATAATGTCCCATTACAAGATCTTGTTGAGAATAATACTGAAAATATAGACATCAACTATATTAGAAACTTTGGGAATAATGGGTACAACAACAACTATAATAATCAATATGCAAAACCCCCATATGTTCCTAACAAGTACACAAGTGGTAATAATATTTCTAATGATCTAGAAAATACCATGAGATCCCTTATATCTACTCAAAAAGCGCTTACCAAAGAGTTTATTGCAAAATTTGAGAGATTTGATGCTTTGAATGAAAAGGTAGATCATTTAACCAGAGAAATTGTTGCCGTTAAAAATCATATGCAAGACCAAAAGCATGAGGAAACCATTAAATACGTTCAAGACATAATAGATAAATCTTGGGAAGTATTAAACAAGATGGAGGAAGAAGAAAAAGAATCTATTATGGTAGTTGAAGAAAAAGAAGTAGAGGAAGTAAAAATGCTTAGCAATAATATTAATGAACCTCTACTTGATTTTGATAAATGTAGTTTGAATGAACTTATTAATATATTGCAAAGCTTTACTAATGATCCCTTTTTCAATGTACATCAAACTAGTTTTGGATCCTATATAGCCAATCATGTCATTACAAAAATACAAAGATATAATAATGAGGCTATGATACCACCTAAACTTTGGGTTGTACGGATCCCAAAAATACTTATTGCTGTAGTAAAAGAGTCACATCATGCTATATTAGACTTGGTATCAAGTGTTAACATTCTCTCTAAAGAACTATATGATTTTCTTGATCTTGACAAGAAAATGGAAAATGTGACATTGATTTATTACTTGCTGATGATTCTACCAAGCATGCCTTAGGTAGAATTGATAATGTTATGATTGAAGTCCATATGACTTTTGTACCTGTTGACCATTATGGACATGAGGAGCAATACCTCAAGTCCTATAATCCTTGAAAGACCTTTTTTGAGAACTATAGGTGCAATTATTGACTCCAAAGGGAATGCGAAGTTTCAATTCCCACACAAAAAGTGTATGAAGCACTTCCCAAGGAAGAAGATTAATGTTCAGAAGTACAAGTGCCCTCATGACACTTTTGTAGCAGCCCGGTAAAACAACTACTAGAAAATTGATGTGTTTTTGTTTTGTGCATCATCATGATACCCATGTCATCATGCCACATTGCATTTGAGCATACCCATGACTGCATTCATATCAATTTCCTAAAACTATTTCTAAAATCCACCTTTGTTTTCTAAACACCCCGTCTTTATTTCAAATCAAAACCCGGTGTTCCTGGATGTCTCTGTTTGCCTAAAACTATTTTCCAAATGCTTTGTTTGATAAAAAAATAACTAGTTTTGACCGGGGGAGACAGCCTAGCCCGTAGGCCAGGCCATGCCATCATGGACTATTGTGTAATGATATTACTTCGTTTTCCACCCGCACGCAAGTGCCTGGTGGGCATCTTTGAATTGTTTCTATGCAGGTTTGGTGGGAATCGCTGAAACTTGCATAGAGCCGATTCGAGGGTGTTATAAAGTGGTATCAGAGCTCAGCAGTTGCGATACCCCACTGGTCCAGCCCGTAGGATAACCTAGCTAACGACTGATGTAGAGTGTCAAAGCTATTTTGCAAAATCGGTTGGATAGATCTTATTAGGTCTGCTTTTACTCCTTACCTCTATGCTCTTCTGCTCTTACCTTTGCTTGTTTTAAATCTACTCTCTTGCCTTCTTCAAGTCCAGGATTTCTCGTGGTCGGGTTTCTGTCGTACCTTAAAGGGCTTCGGTCCCTTCCTCTTGTAATGGTGTTGCTACATCCGGTCTTCATGTTATCTAATGAATCTTTCATCTGTTGTACCTTTGAGCGGACCAAAATCCACTAAATATTTTTCTTTGTATCTTCTGATGTTTCCAAGACGACATCATCATCATCTACATCAAATCCGATGAAGAGCCCACATCACTCCGTTGTTTCCGAAGCTTTCTGGACATCGTTTGTCAACATCTTTAGTCTAAATTCCGAGAATGGGTTGCACAATTTTTCTACTTCATGTGCGGAGTAATAGTTTGGGTGCATGATGGATTGGCCCCCGTACCGACTACTCATTCTATTCGCTCTTGTACATTGAAGTGGATTAGGTTGCACCTTTTCTATCCTTCCATCGAATTTAAAGGTGGCCTTACCTTTTGATACCTTAACCTTCGTCCTTTGTTATCCGGTGTGCTCTCTCAATGAACGTGAACAGTGATCCTTGTTGGTGGTGTCGATGATTTCAAGACGGAGAAAGACTCTTGTTAGTGGTGTCGGAAGATCTCCACAAAGCGAGAAGATTCAGACTGTCGGCCTTCTTCCCCGTACCATGAGGCGGATCTCGAGGACGAGATCCCTTGTTAGTGGTGTCGAATTGTAGCACCCAGGTAAAACCACTACTAGAAAATTGCTGTGTTTTCGTTTTGTGCATCATCATAACTGCATGCTCATGTCATCATGCCACATTGCATTTGAGTATTCCCAGGACTTCATGCATATCAATTGCCTAAAACTATTTCTAAAAGCCACCTTTGTTTTCTAAACACCCGTCTTTATTTCAAATCAAAAACCCGATGTTCTCGGATGTCTCTGTTTGCCTAAAACTATTTTCCAAATGCTTTGTTTGTTAAAAATAAAATAACTAGTTCTGACGGGGAAGGCAGCCCAGCCCGTAGGCCAGGCTACCTACTACCCCGATTGCAACCCTAAAACCTAACCCTAACCGACCCAGCCCCACACCTAACCCTAACCATGTCGCACACCACCTACCGAACCACCCCACCCCGCGCTGACCAGGACCATACCTGGCCAACGGGCCGGCCCGTGGCCCGGCACGGCACGTCGGCAGCTTAGCGGGCCAGGCACGACACGGCCCACCACGACACGCTAAGTTAACGGGCCATGCCGTGCCGACACGTGGGCCTGCCCCAAGGCCCAGGCACAACCCCTCATCTTACCGTGCCGGCCCGTGGCACGCTAAGCACTATTGGGCCGGTTTGGCCCGTGGTGCCTGTTTCGGCCCAAATTGCTTAAAAAATTCAAAAAAATCGTAAAAAATCAGAAAAATAAAAAAATGTGTCTAACTACTGTATGTGGTAAAAAAGAGCTTTATTAGTAGATGCCTCATTAAAACCCTCCACCCTAGAAGGAAAAAGAGTACAACTCGCTCAAAAAGAAATAGAAAATTACAACGACTACAACTAATTAGTTCCTTACGTCTTGCTTCATGTGAAAAGCGATGAGGCGATGCAGATGGTCGGTTCCACTCCCTATTGCATAAACGAATTTCTTATTGCATCATTTGCACGTAGCTCTTCTCTTCTGTACACCATCCTCTTCAAAGGCTTCATCGTCGAAGTGCTCCCACACAGCCAACCTAGGCCTGGGAGCAGCTGGAGCATCCATATCTAGACTCTAGAGGTAAATATTGTGAAGCTAATGACTTGCAAATAGCTTGTGACCTTTGTGTTGGTGGAAAATATGAAAGGTGGGCTGCTCTATTTATAGCACAAAGTAGGCACATCTGGCACAAATGGGCCTTTGTTGGCACACGAACATGTATGGCACTAATGTGCCTATGTTGGCACGTTTGGAGGCAAAGTGTAATATGGGATAAAAATTCAGCTTTATTATTTGCTGCCTCATTAAAACCCTCCATCCCTGGAAGGAAAAAAGAGTACAACAGGCTCTAAAAACAGTAATAAAATTACAAAGACATTAAGAAAATTACAAAGACATTAAGAAAAAACAATAAGAAAACTACAACTATCCTATTCTTCTTCCTCTTCATCAATGTCAACATTTTCGAACGCAGCAACTAGATCCTCGTCCACTGTAGTGTGTTGGGCTCTCCGTTTGGCTAGTTCCCCATCTTTCAAAGACATTAGTGTTCTCACCATATCCGGGGTTAGACTGATTCTTCTCTCATCAAGTATCCTTCCAACTAGACTGAAAGCGGACTCTGACAAACAGGTACCGATAGCACATCTTTAGCTAATATGGAAAGCACGGGGTATGAGATCTTGTGTGCATTCCACCACTGAAATATGTTGAAATCTTCATCCTCCTCATGTGGAATCTGGAATCTTATCGCAGTTGAGGTACTTAGCTAATTCCCCGCCACCTAACACCGTCGATGATGATGAAGGTGTCGAAGAGGAGGCCGAAGAGGAAGAACCAAATATCTTGTTCCACGCTCCTTTCCTCTTGCTTCTAGTTGGTGCTTGTGGAGGCCGTTGGGGCCGGGTCGTGTTGTACTTTAGTTTGTACTTACCGAAAACTTCCGAAAGCTTGTCACGAACATTAGTAAAATAATTTGAATAATCTAGATTCACGGCTGCACCTAAGACTTCTAGAGCACCACCAAGCTCGTCTAATTTGGTCCTAGGATCCAAAATAAATGCAAATGCATACAAAATTGGAATTTCACTCCAATATTTCAAATATTTAAGTTTCATTTTAGAAACAGCTTCGCGTAAAATAGAATCATTTTCCCCTTTTTTGAGGTGTTCAGCAATATCTAAAATATGATGCACCATTAAAGGAGCCGTGGGATAATAAACACCAGACAAAGATACAGTTGATTCGTAAAACAACTCCAAAAACTGGTTAAGAACTGAAATAATGTGCCAAGTTGTTTCAGTGAAAAGTGGTAATCCATCATCAGTTCTGTAGGTTTGATTAATAAAGCTGGAGAAATGATCCTTGTGAGCGAGCAGTGCATTAATCATTAGATATGTAGAGTTCCATCTAATTTTCATGTCTAAATGAAACCTATGAAAAGGTTTACCCCAAGCCTTGCAAAACCTCCTATAGTCCTCAATTCGACCATTCGCAGAATTCATAAAGAAAATTGCTATGCGTAATTTCTCAAGGTATGGGTGCAAGTTCTTCAAAACAGTTTTAGCAATCAGATTAATTATATGGCAAGCACAACGTTGATGCAGTAAAAATGATTGAGCATATGTGCCAAATACAGGACCAAGGGTATTCACCTGGAGCATAAAGGATCATCCCAAGCTTATGCCAAGCCCTGATTCGTATGCGTTGGTGCTGGACCCGACGTTCATTGGGCCTAGCATTAATGTAAGGTTCTCAAAGGTACTGATTGACAATGGCAGCAGCATTAACATCATGTATGCGGACACAATGCGCAAGTTGGGTATCTCGGAAAACATGCTACAGCCCACGAGGACAACTTTCCATGGTATTGTGCCCGTCATCTCTTGTGAGCCCATAGGCAAGGTCCGGGTTGACGTGTTGTTCGGCACAAGGGATAACTGCTGAACCGAAAATTTGGAGTTCGAGGTGGTGAACTTGGAAAGTGCGTACCACGCGTTACTCGGAAGGCCAGCGCTAAACAAGTTCATGGCAAGCTGTCATATTAGCTACTTGAAGATGAAATTGCCCGGACCAAACGGAGTGATTACCATTGCAGGGGATTTCCGACGTTCCATGGAGTGTGCGTCGGCCGGGTCTAACTTAGCCGAGTCACTTGTGATTGCGCAGGAGAAAAGGAAAATTCAAGAGGTGGCAGCATTGGCTTAGTCCGCGCAGCAGTATATGCCGGCGCTGAGTAACCCGCAAGGGAGTGTCTCTTTCTAGGCCACGAAAGATACCAAGAAGGTTCCTGTTGATGACATGTTCCCGGAGCGAACCGTAACAATTGGTGCCGGGTTAAGTGATAAATAGGAAAGCGAGCTCGTCAGCTTCCTCCGTGAGAATCGGGACATTTTTGCTTGGTCCACACAGGACTTGCAAGGTGTTCCGAGGGATCTGGCCGGGCACTCTTTGAATGTGAGACCCGGAGCTAAGCCGGTGAAGCAACCTCTCCGCCGCTTCGCCAAAGATAGGAGGAAAGTCATTGGGGATGAGATAGCTCGGTTGCTAGCTGTAGGATTTATCATGGAGGTTCTTTACCTGGATTGGCTGTCTAATCCGGTGCTGGTGGAAAAGAAAAAGGATGACCCGAACGTGGCAGTGGTTTGGCGAATGTGTATCAATTACACGAACCTGAACAAGGCGTGTCTAAAAGATCCATTTCCACTGCCAAGAATAGATCAGGTCATAGACTCAACTGTTGGATGTGAATTGTTGTCATTCATTGATGCATATTCTGGTTTCCACCAGATACCTCTGAATCCGGATGATCAAATAAAGACTGCGTTTATTACCCCGTACGGGGCTTATTGCTATCGCACCATGCCATTTGGTTTACGTAATGCAGGGGCAACGTACCAAAGAGGTAGGCAAAAATGTTTGCACGACCAAATATGTCAAAATGTACAAGTGTACGTGGATGATGTGGTTATCAAGACCAAGGAAAGCAAAACGCTCCTTGACGACATAGGGCAAACGTTCGAGAACCTAAGGAGGTTCCGGATGAAGCTTAATCCGGAAAAATGCACCTTCGGTGTCCCGGCTAGGAAATTGCTCGGGTTTCTTGTTTCCAGCCGAGGTATCGAGGTTAATCCAACTAAAATCCGGGCCATCAAACGAATGGAACTGCCGAAGTGTCTTAACGATGTCCAGAAGTTCACAGGTTGCCTAGCCTCGTTAAGTCGGTTTGTATGTCGGTTGGGAGAAAAGGCATTGCCTCTTTACCAACTCATGAAAAAGTCGGATAAGTTCGTTTGGACACCGCAGGCCAATGAAGCCTTTGCCCACTTGAAAAAGATGTTAGCCACTGCACCAGTGTTGGCCTCACCACTATCAAAGGAGCCAATGTTGCTCTATATAGCCGCAACCAACCGAGTTGTAAGTGCAGTGATAGTGCTGGAGCGCGATGAGGAAGGTAAGTCGGTGCAAAGGCCAGTGTATTACCTGAGCGAGGTGTTGTCAGCCTCGAAGCAGAACTACCCACACTATCAAAAGGTGGCGTATGGAATGTACATGGTCGCTAAGAAGCTGAAGCACTACTTTGAGGAGCATCCCATCAGGGTCATATGTGAGGCCCCCATATCCGAGATAATGAGTAACAAGGATGCGAGTGGCAGAATTGCAAAATGGGCAATTGAGCTAGCTCCTTATGCGCCGCAATATGACAGAAGAGAAGCCATTAATTCTCAAGCTGTGGCGGACTTTTTCATGGACTAGGCCGAGGTGCAATATGAACCACCACTCCCAGATCCGAACTATTGGCGAATGCACTTTGACGGATCAAAAACCAAAACCGGGCTAGGTGCCAGAGTTGTACTTACCTTGCCAAAGAAGGACCAGCTGAGATACGTGCTGCAGATCCATTTCGCGGCATCAAACAATGTCGCCGAGTATGAAGAACTTGTGCACGGGCTCAAGGTGGCAAAAGAAATTGGGATACGTTAGATCGTATGCTTTGGCGACTCGGATTTGGTGGTGCAGCAAGTCTCGGGAGTGTGGGACGCCCTTGATCCAAACATGGCACTGTATAGATTTCATGTGCAGAAGATATTTGGTTACTTTGAGGGATGCGAATTTCACCATGTACCCCGGGTGGAAAATGAGGCTGCCGACATGCTGTCGAAGCTCGGGTCAACCCGACAAGCAATTCCACCGGGTGTAGCATTAGAGCACCTCAGGAAACCATCCATCAGGCCCTCCCCAGAAACCGACTCGATCTATGTCCCGGAAGACACGGAATCTGGAGCTGTGCCGATGGACATTGACATGGGAAGTGGTGCGTGAGACCCGGGGACCGCCTCAGCAAACCCGAGGACTGCTTCAGTAAACCCGGGGACTGCTTCACAATACCCGGAGACTGCTCAGCGTGATCCGGTTGAAGTTATGCCGGTGGATCAGATGGAAATTGATGAGGATGTGTTCCCTGTGCGAGCAATACCAGCTTGGGCACTACCTATATTTCTATTCCTAAAAGATGGAACGTTACCCACTGAGGAAGTGCTGTCTAGGAAAACACAGAGGAGGGCAAAGGCTTACACGATCATCAATTCTAAACTATACAAAAGAAGTGTGACCAATGTCCTCCAGCGATGTGTTGACCCGGAAGAAGGGCTTGAAATCCTCCAAGATATACATCAGGGGGAATGCAGGCATCACGCCTCATCTCGAGCCTTGGTAGCAAAAGCTTTTCGGCACGGATTCTACTGGCCAAATGCCTTAGAGCAAGCAGAAGATCTGGTGAGAAAATGTAATGGTTGTCAGAGGTACGCTACCAAGACACATATGCCAACGTCAGAACTCAAGACCATACCAATTACTTGGCCGTTTGCCGTATGGTGCTTGCATATGGTTGGCATATTCAAACCAGCAAGGGGAAATATGACTCACATTCTGGTAATGGTGGATAAGTATACGAAGTGGATTGAGGTAAAGCCTATAAGAAAATGTGATGGAGCTATGGCCGTAACGTTTCTCAAAGATATCATCTTGAGGTACGGTTATTCTCACAGTATCATAACTGATAATGGCACAAATTTTGCGGAAGGAGCATTTGCGCGTTTCTGCCAGGATAAGAAGATCCGGCTAGACGTAGCCTCGGTAGCCCACCCAGCATCGAACAGACAAGTGGAAAGATCCAACGAATTAGTGTTATCCGGGATAAAACCCCGGCTCATTAAGCCGCTGCAAAGATCAGCAGGGTGCTGGATAGAAGAACTACCAGCTGTACTGTGGAGTTTAAGAACAACTCCGAATCGATCAACAGGCTATACGCCGTTTTTTCTGGTATATGGGGCAGAAGCTGTATTACCAGCCGACATAGAGCATGATCCGCCTAGGGTCACCCAATACACAGAAGTCGAAGTGCAAGAAGCCCGGCAAAATGATGTTGATCTGCTGGAAGAAGCGAGAGAACTGGCACTGTCCAGATCCGCCATATATCAGCAAAATCTCTGACGCTATCATAGCCGGAAAGTGAGCCCCCGAGTCTTTTGGGAAGGCGATCTGGTGCTCCGGTTGGTACAACATACTACTGGCATGCATAAATTATCCCCCCATGGGAAGGGCCATTCATCGTAAGCAGGGCATTGCACAATGATTCTTATTATCTTATAGATGCAAAGCCAAAGGAGAAGAACAAGGCGGACAGGTCTGGTGAGGAATCTAAGCGTCCATGGAATGTAGCTCTACTTCGTCCTTTCTACACTTAGCTAAGAAGTGTATGTATCCGAGTCGTCTCATATGTCGGTATGTATGTCGGCAATAAGCTTATCAGTGAAATGTTGGCACCTCGAGCAGTAACTTGGGGACTGCCTTAATAATATTTGTCGTTATTTGTGCGTTAGCTGGAATAGGTTATTCTACTTAACTCGGATTAGTAATGTGTGAGCACCAAGAACCTAACTCTTCGACTTGCTGCTGTCCAACAAGAATTGGCTTCATGGCAAGCAAGAGAACAAGTGTGGAATTGCGTAGCACATCAAAAACGACTAAGGAAAAGAATTTATTTGAGCCAACGTTTTTTTTTCGGACTAACCCTGTATTTATTTTCAAGTTATTATGCAGTTTTATTTTTGAGCTAAGTCTAAGAGTTTCCCAGTATTGTTAAGACAATTTTTGAAGCTCAGATTCGTAAGTCGTAAAACCGAATCAAGGTAGACACGAACCGAGCCAAGAGATTGGACGAACAAGAAAAAGAAACTTGGGGACTACGCCCAAGTTAATCCGGCATAAGAACTTAGTAGCAAAATATCACATGTATATGGAATACAACTCCACCCGGCATACCGGGGATCTGATAAATTTTAAAGTTTTTTCGCTCAAGGAGCGGCAGGAGGAGGAAGTTGGGCATCATCTTCGCCATCTTCAATGTCCGAGGCGTCATCTTCTCCATCACCGTCCGAGCCATCTTCATCATTCTCAACCTCTTCGTCCCCAGCGGCTTCCAGGAAGCTCGACCCCTCAACCCATTCATGAATGGGAGCATATTCGATGAGGCTATGGGCGCAAGCTTGGCGTCGAGCCACCCACTCCGGGTCATTGGTCCATCTGGATCCTATGCGCAGGCGTGTCAGGAGGTTGAGATCAATTTTATTATACCACGTGAGTATGTGGTGGAGAATGGTATCAACTGCGGCACGCCCAGCGGACTCTCTCTAGAGGTCGAGCTGAGTCTCGGTTTCCATTAGCTTCTCAACGAGAGTTGCGGTGGTCTCCGGAGTATCTTCGCCGGGCCAGAACGTGTTGAAGATGCGAACTGCAACGTCGAGGATGTCCTTGCCATAATTTTTAATGAGCTCCACGCGAGATGACAAGATGACCAACAGGTCCTCCATGTCATAGGGAATCTCTTCAGCATCAGGAGCGGCAGGAGTACCCCTTTCTCGGCTGAAGTTGGCAACTGCTGCGCTCGCAATAGCAGTGCCCTCTAGAAATTTGCCTGGAAAAGAGACAAAGGAAGAAGGTAAAGAAAAGACATATGAAGTAACCCGGAGAAGTAGACCGGATAAGGAAAAGGAGCTTACGTGATATATGGCTGAGGATCCGTGGCAGCTCCCTGGTGCAGTCATCACGCCTCTTACGAAGCTGCTCAAGCTCAGCATTCACCAACCCTAGCTGGATGTCGGACTCCTTGAGTAAATCCTGGTCCTTAGCGATCGGGAGATTGACGCACTCGTGCTCTTCTGTGTAATTCTGGCCAACCTTTTGGAGTTCGGATTGGTGCTGGGCCTTCATTTTCTCCATCTCAGCCTTGAGCCTGGAGATCTCATCGTCCTTGGTCCGGAGGAGGGCGAGCTCATAGTCTTTCTTCTTAAGCTCGGCTTGGTGTTGCCCTGCTTGTTCGAGAAAATGCAGCATCATATCAGGCACGGGCACACTATCCTCAAGCGATGCTGAAATAGTGTGTCGACCCGGCAGAGCCAAGGTATGAATGTTTGCCGAGCCAAGGAGAAAAGGAAGCGGAAAGCACTGTAAGGTCGGACAAAAATGAGTTACCCTTGATCTGTTCCAAATTCTTCTGCATAATCTTGTTCTCAGCCTCCACCCCAGCTGCGGAAACCGAATGATGAGATTAGTCCGGCAAAATAAGATGAAGAAAAACGAAGAAGTGCCAAGGAAGAAATTTACCCCTTTTCTCGTGTTCCGCGAGAAGTGCAACTTGCTTGGTGCGTAGCATCTTGTGGGTATCCCACAGACATTGGAATTCAGCACTCCGGCGATTGGTGGTCACCTGAAAGAAGTACAGAAACATAAATTAGCTTGGTGCATATTCGAAGTGTACAAAAATCCGGGCCAAGTGGAACTTAACCCGGCTCTAGGTGTGTGCATATTCAAAGTGTACAAAAAACCGGGCCAAGTGGAACTTAACCCGGCACTAGGTGTGTGCATATTCGAAATGTACAAAAATTCGGGCCAAGTGAAACTTAACCCGGCTCTAGGTGTGTGCATATTCGAAGTGTACAAAAATCCGGGCCAAGTGGAACTTAACCTGGCTCTAGGTGTGTGCATATTCGAAGTGTACAAAAATCCGGGCCAAGTGGATTTTAACCCGGCTCTAGGTGTGTGCATATTCGAAGTATACTAAATCCGGGCCAAGTGGAACTTAACCTGGATCTAGGTGTGTGCATATTCAAAGTTCTCATGGAGCTACGTTAGTTTTCTAAATAGCATCCGGCCGAGTAACAAGTTACTCCCCCGGAGGCTCGGGGACTAATGGTTATTATCCACAGCATGTAAAGGGGAAGCGACGTACCTCCATCATCCGCCCCGCGAGGTTGATCGCCTTAGCGGCTGTGTTCATTTGGGCGGAAAATTCAGCGGGGCCGAACTTCTCCGGAAGATCGTCGTTGTGGACGAACTCCGCCTTGTTCTAGTTCATGACAAATTCATTCAGGAGCGGAGGGTACCGCTCACCGGTGGGCATATGGGGCGCCACCAAGCCCTTCGTGTGTGCTTCTTTCCTCTCAACCAAGGCAAGGGCTGGGCTGGTGTGCAGAACCATCTGCTGTGCATCAGTTGGCTCGGCAGGGGCGTCCTTCGCTGCTGGAACTTTCTTGGGAAGTATTGATGCGATGGTACGCTGCCTAGCCTCGACGAATGCTGACTTGGTAGCATCTGGAGCCTTTTTGCCCTTGGCTTGCTGGGAAGAGGAAGTCGTCGCATCGGATTTCCCCTTAGGAGCTACCGGGGTAGTCCCTCGCCGAGGTTGAGAAGACTCGGACGAGGTGGAGGAGCTTGGCACTGGTGCTCTGGTTGCTGGACTTGGTGCAGCCGTTGATTTTCTTGCTGCCAGACTTGGTGCTGGTGTCAGAACTGGAGCTGGTGTTGGTTCGGTTACTATTGCTGGAGCTGGTGCTGGTGCCGAGGTAGTTTCAGTGGCTGCTGGTTGCGGCGAAGCCGAGGTTGTAGATGCCACCGCCTCGACTGGGCCGGTCTCCCCCGCTCCAAGGTTACCCCCCTCTTGACGAGGTGGAACAGAACCCGGAGCAGCCGCAGAACCCTCTGGAATAGGGCTCAGCGGACGTGACTCGTCGTCACGAGGGGGAGAAGGGCTAGGTCGGAGCGGTGAAGAGATGCTAGATCCACTCCGAGGGACCTCCACCGGAGCCCTGCAAAAGAGAATAATGTCAGAAGAGAAATTACAACAATGCAAGGAAGAGCAAGTTATAGAAGGAAAAATGACTTACGCATCCGAAGTTTGGGCCTCCTTGGGTTTCCGAGCCCTTCGTGCAGGGGCCTTGCCTGATGGCTTCGAGGCAGTCTTGTCCCCGGACTTCTTTCTCCTTTTAGCGGGCTGAGAAGGTCCGGAGGAGGAACTTGGAGCAGCCCCACGCTTCTTCTTCGGTGCTACCGGAATAGGTTCGCCCGTAGCAAGGGGAGGGTCCTCGTGGATGTGCCCACCGGGATTAGCTGATGCCAGAAAAGCAAAAGAAAGGGGGACAACCTCAACAGGTTCAATCACCTCGACATCCGAGTCATCTTCATCATCGGGCCAATCTCTAATGGAAGAGGATTTACCCGTGGGTCGCTTTGTAGCGTCGGTCATCGGGAGGAACATCTCCTGGTCCAGCTCTTCCTCGTCGGGGGTCTCCCGGTCCGGTGCCCACTTAAAGGTCGGATCCGTGCCGTCCTCAAGGGTCTGCTAAAGAAATTGCTGAGAAAAGGAACGAACAACAGAGTCAAAAATGCCACAATAATTGACATATAATTAATTCGGAGTAAGATTGCGCCACGAAGCTTACCGCGGGAGGAAGCCTATCGCGGCAATAATGCTCAATTCCCCAGGTCCACTCAGAGGAGAAATCCTTGTGAGTGGTGAAGAGAGCCTTAACCCGGCGATATATCTCCATGTTGCTCAACTCAAAGGATGAGGTCCGGTTGGGGTCGCAGCCGAAGCTCATGTGGCACACCTTGTGGGTGTGCTTCTGGAGGGGGGAAATTCGGTTGCGCACGAAAGTGATCATAGCATCCTCGTGGCGCAGTCCGAGCTTCTTCAGCTCCGCGAACCTCTTGTTGACCTGGTTGGCCAAGGCCGTGGGCTTCTTGGGAATGGCATCCCACAGTTCCAGGTTAGGTGGACCGGAGTATAGGGGAGGAGCCCGATTAGGTCTTCAGTGCCAGTATTCCGAACGTAAAAGAAAGTCCGGGCCCACCCTTTGCAGGACTCTAACCCGGTGACCCGGGGGAAAACGGAAAACCTCCGGGGTGAGATGGAAGCAGCTCCGAATTGAGTGAGCTGCTTGTCCTCCGGATCGAGTTGGATGTTTGGGATGACGTTGCGACGAAGGCCGAAAAACTGGATCCATAGCTCCTTCGTGGGCCACAGTCCGGCATAGCCTTCGATCGTAGAAGCAAAGGTGGAAATAGAGGTGATGGCGTTGGCAGGAAGGTGGTGCGGCTGGAGTTCGTAGGTACTAAGCCAATCCCGGAAAAAGTTGCTCACCGGCAAACCGAAGCCCCGTTGGAAGTGGGACAAGAACACGACGTACTCACCCGGATTGGGTGAGGGGGCCAATTCGGTAGAGGCGAGGCGAGCGGTGACGCCGGCGGGGATGCGTCTGGTCCGGTAGAGCCAGTCCAGGTCGTCTTGGTAGACCCAGGACCCGGCCCACGCACCACGGTCCGCTGCTGCGATGTCCTCCTCCATTTCTTGCTCGGCGACGATGAGCTCCTCCTCCATCATCTGGTCTTCGCTGCCCTCTCTGGCGGTAGCGGCGGCGGGGGGCAGAGGCCTGGATTGGCGAGGACCCATGGCGAGGGAGTTGTGTAGCGGTGGCGGCGACGCAGAGGCACGGGGAAGCAGTGCGGCGGCGGTGCTACTACTTGGAGCACTGGCGACGGTGTGGTCGCGAGGAAGACGAAGAAGAAGAGCAAGGGGCAGAGGGGCGCGAAAGGGGAAAACTCCTAAGGGGTGCGCCCCTCCCCTATTTAACCACTCCCTCAAGGGGTGAGTGGGATCGCGTCCTGCAAATGAGCCACACGGTGTGGCTATGTATAACCCACCTCGGCCAATCAGCAGGGAGCCACACGGAAGGCAACAGAGCGGAGATGATCCCATGACGTGACGCTGTGATGCGGTAAACGAGGAGGCAGGCATGACGTGACCCGCGCACAGTGATAACTGACAATTACTGCGGTGGTTACTGTGCTGGCCCTTAAAATAAGAAAACATAATGATTACCCTCCACATGGGTTGGTGTACGAGAGAAGGAAACAAGAGCCGGATGGAACCGTGGTAACCCGGCCAGCGAGTGAAAACTTGGAATGTGTAGAGGGAAAGTAAAACCATGAGGTCCGAATTAAAGTGGTAACCCGGCCGGCAAGTGAAAACTTGGAATGTGCGAAGGGAACGTAAATCCATATAATCCGAGGTAAAGAGGAAACTCGGCGATAACGACCGGAGCTCGAAATTGAACCTGATGTGGCCTTAGCGGCCAAGGCAGCTAAGACCGCACCAGCTTCGGGGACTAATGTTGGGGGGATACCCCCGGGTAGGGTCATGCCGGGGTATAAAGGCCGAGTTAGTCGAGGTTCGGCAAGGCCAAAGAGGATGCTAGTCGGGTCGCCTCAAGGCAGACCGAATCACAGGGTAACCCGGACCAGGGGCGTTCGCCTAACTAAGTCTCAACCGACTTAAGGAGTAAGTCGGAAATGCGTGTTTTACTTGTATGTAGGAACAGGTGTGGCCTGATCAACTATGATCCGGGTCACGTCTAGCTTCTAGGAGAAGGAAGGAATCTCGCTGGTCAAAAGAAGCCCCGGTACGCACTACCTGAGCGAAGCAAGCAAGGGCAGGACCACCAGGGCGTGGCCGACAAGGGTGACGACGCCCATGTCGACTGACGCGGGCGCCGCAGAGGCTCACGTAGCCTCTGCATGTGTGACGCGGGGGAAAAGCATCCCGGTCGGCTTACCACTTTGGGAGGAGGCATATTCTTAGGAATATGCCTCCATGTATGCCTTAGGCAGAGACCGAGCTCCCTCTATATAAGGGGGGCTAGGGTTTCAGTAGAAGGGGGTCCGCTATTCTGATTTGGCTAGGCTTTTTAGGTGTGATCTGTGGGTGAGAGTAAGAGAGCTCCTTCTTCCTCCTCTCACCAATACAGCTCTAGGAGCACTTGTAATCTTGGAAGCAAAGCAATACAAACAACTGTGTGGAGAATCACTTCACTATCCCTCCCTGGATTCCCCTAGCGTGTATTAGTCCCCACCTTTAGCCTATCCATGGCATCTACCGTGACACCACCACGACAATACTTCTCCTCGGTGATTCAAAATCTTGAAGGGTCCAATATATCTGGGGGCTAACTTTCCTTTCAGTTGAAAACGTTACATACCCTTCAAAGGTGACACTTTGAGATACACAAAATCTCCGGCATTGAAAGTCAGGTCTCTATGTCTCTTGTCAGCATAACTCTTCTGTCTGGATTGGGCGGTCTTGAGGTGCTCACGGACTTTGTGAACCTTCTCTTCGGCTTCTCGTAGGATGTCGGGTCCGAAAATATGACTCTCTCCTACTTGTGACCAATTCAAGGGGGTACGACACTTTCTTGCATATAGGAATTCAAATGGGGCCATTTGCAAACTGGCTTGATAACTGTTGTTGTATGAGAATTCTACGAAGGGCAGACAATCTTCCCATTTTGATCCATAATCTAGAACACAAGCTCTCAACATATCTTCTAAGATTTTGTTAACTCTTTTAGTCTGTCCATCGGTCTGCGGGTGATAAGCCTTGCTGAAATTCAACTTGGTTCCTAATCCTTCTTGGACTTTCTACCAAATCTTGAGGTAAATTGGGTTCCTCGATGCAACACTATGGTCTTGGGGGTTCCATGCAAACTGACGATTCTAGCAATGTACAACTATGCTAGCTTCGCACTTTGGTAGGTTGTCTTGATAGGTATAAAATGGGCTACCTTGGACAGTCTATCAACTATGACCCAGATAGTCATTTCCCCTACTAGAAGTAGTCAAACCGGTGATAAAGTCCATTTCGACGGAATCCCATTTCCATTCCGGAATCTGCAAGGGTTGCAAAAGTCCTGCGGGTCATTGATGTTCCGCTTTGACTCTTTGACAGATATCACACTTAGGTATGTAGCTTCCTATTTCTCTCTTCATCTTGTGCCACCAAAATTGCTCCTTCAAATCCTGATACATCTTTGTTTCTCCGAGATGGATAGAATAAAGAGTATCATGAGCTTCTTGCATGATAACTTGGTTCAGCTTGGAATCTACTGGCACACAGATACGTCCTATGTACCACAAAACACCTTCATCTTCGGTGAATCCGGGTACCTTCCCTGTACCAATACGACGTTTGATTCCGGCGATACTTGCATTTCCTTTCTGCGCCTCCTTGATCTGGCTGATCAAAGTGGGTTGAAGTTCAATGCTAGCTAAAAATCCTTTGCTAACTAGCTCCGTTCTAAACTGCTCAAACTCTTCATGCAAACTTGGCTGGGCTTCTTTGATCATGGTGTTTAATCTACACGGCAATCTGCTAAGAGCATCCGCTACCACATTCGCTTTGTCGGGGTGATAGTGAATGTCAAGGTCATAATCCTTGATTAACTCTATCCATCTCCTTTGTCTCATATTTAGCTCCTTTTGGGTGAAAATATACTTTGGACTCTTGTGGTCTGAATAAATCTCACAGCGGTTACCCATCAGGTAATGACGCCATGTCTTTAAGGCTAAAACTACAGCTGCTAGTTCAAGATCATGGGTAGGGTAGTTTTGCTCATGTTTCTTTAGTTGTCTGGACATATATTCTATGACTTTGCCTTCTTGCATCAACACACATCCGAGACCAATCTTGGATGCATCACAATACACATCAAAAGGCTTCTTGATATCTAGCATAATCAGAATTGGGGCTGAAATCAATCTCTTCTTGAGATCTTGAAAACTTGCTTCACATTTGTCCGTCCATTCGAACTTCTTATCTTTCTTCAAAAATTGGGTCATCGTTCTTGTGATGCTCAAAAATCCTTCAACAAAATTGCGGTAGTATCCCGCTAATCCGAGAAATGCACATCTTGGGTTTGAGTGGTTGGGGCTTCCCATTCTTCAACATCTATGATCTTGGCTGGATCGACAGCGACTCCTCCTGCCGACATGATATGTCTGAGGAATCCTACTTCTTTCAGCCAGAACTCACATTTGCTAAACTTTGCATACAACTGATGTTCTCTAAGGGTTTCAAGGATGGTTCTTAGATGTAGCTCCTGGTCTTCTTCTAACTTGGAATAGATTAGAATATCTTTGATAAAAACAACGACAAACTTATCTAGGAAGTTCATAAAAATCTTATTCATGAGATTCATGAAATAAGTGGGGGCATTGGTTAATCCAAAATGAACTCAATATCCCGATCTGGGGGCATACCGGGCAATTCATCTGGGAATACGTCGGGGTATTCACAGACTACTCTGACTTGGTCTATGGTCGGTTGGGCTAGAAACTTGTTGCATTTGAACTGACAGGGCAAGGTCTTAGATACATGCTCTACTGATACTCCAGAGCTACTGGTCATGTATATGGCTTTGTTCGCACAGTCGATCGATCCTTTATGTTTCAACATCCAATCCATTCCTAGTACTACTTCCAAACCTTTGGTTCCAAGTACTATTAGATTGGCATAAAAATCTATCCCATGGATTCTGATAGGTACAACCATGCAAATTTTTCTAGCTTTGGTGGTTGAACCAGGAATTTGAACTATCATAACATGCTTCAATTTTGTTGGTTGAATCTTACTAGTGCATGCAAATTCTTCTGTAACAAACAAGTGCGATGCTCCAGAATCAAACAACACTCTTGCAAGTACTGAGTTAACAGAAAACATACCCAACACGACATCTGGCGCTTCCTGAGCTTCTTCAGCATTCATGTGGAACAGACGGCCGTTGCGGTTGAGCGAATTCCCTGGGGCAAATCTCCTTCCAGGCTAAACACGGCGCTGTTGCTGAGCAGGTGCATTCACATTGGTGGCTGCTTCAAGCTTCTTGGGCCACTCATTGGAGTAGTGACCCTTGACTCCACATTCAAAGCAAGTAATGTGGGACTTGTCTTTGGCTGCAACAAGCACAACATTGCTTCCAGTCCTTGGGGCAGTATTGTTGTTGTTGTTGGACTTGGGCGGTGCACGGTTTTAATTGTTGGAGTTGCCAGGGTTGTTGTTGTTGTTGTTTCCTCCGGTCTTAAGGTTTCCTCCGCTACGATTGGGGTAGCTTGGACAGTTCATCGGGGGTCTATTATTTCTTGGGGCATATCCTGCAGACATGTTAGGGAGATACTTCTGGGTATTGTGGGACCCAGTCTGGTGCATCATCCCACGCTTGCGGTTGTCATTGGCTTGGTTTATCTTCCCTTCCATCTGGATGGCAGAGTCTACTAGCTCTTCTAGATCTCCAAAACGGATGTTGACTAAGACAGTCTGCATCTAATCATGCAATCCATTCAGGAACCTTTCCTTCTTCTTGGCTTCAATGTTGATCTCATCAGGAGCATATCTAGCTAGCGACAGAAATTTTCATGGTATTCAACTACCATCATCCTTCCTTGCTTCAGTTCCCTGAACTCATCTCTCATCCTGGTGACCAAACCTTGTGTCACATGGGTGCGGCTGAACTTGATCTTGAAAGCTTCCCAAGTCATCAGCTTACCATCGTTCATGGTACGGGTGCAATTGCACCAACTTCTTGCATCTCCTACCAGATAATGGGTGGCAAACAGTACCTTCTCATTGGCTTCAACTCCTGCAACCTACAGGTTGTTCTCCATGGTTTGCATCCAGTCAGCAGCATCTAAGGGGTCCTCAGATTTGTTAAAGATAGGGGGATTAGTATTCTGAAAGTTCTTAAGCTTGGATCCATGGTGATCTTGATTTCCATGGCCTTGGTTATTGTGGGCCATCTGAGCTATCTTTTGAAGAGTGGTTAGGTTGGCCTGGTGTTCGGCTCTACTAGCTTCACAGTCAAAAACTAGCATTTGTAGAATCTACAACATTGGGTCCTGAGATGCTGCTTCCTCCAGGGTTTCCACGAGTCATCTAAAGATTGAGATAGATAATGAGATAAGAGGGAAATTTCTAAGGTTCATGGTTTTGTTTCAAAAGTTTTAAACTTTGAGTTTGACTCAGGTTTTGCAAACTAACTTCTTCTTCTCATTCAAAATCACACCATACAAACACACACCACACACAAATGGAAAATAGATGGTTTTAAGAACCATTATGTGAAACTACGATACAATGGGACCGATACAACTCACTCCTACGGTAGTGATAAAGTGCATCTACTCATCATCAATGAAGTCGGAGTCATCATCATCGGTGTAGAAATCCATGGAATCATCCTCCAGGTAGTCGTTGTCATCACTGAGGTAAGAGTGAAGATCTCCCTGGATGTCTTCACCTTCCTCCTCCTCCTTTGCTACAAGCTGGACTTCCTGCTCACTGATGGTCTTCTCGAGAGCGGCCACCTTCTTGCGAAGACGATCGATGGTGCGATCCTTCTTGTCGCGTTGATGACGAAGTGATTGGAGCTCCTTGGCAAGAATGGCGAGAGTCTGGTCCTTCTTGACGGTAATGGCAAGGTTGTGCTTGGCATAGGCTCGAGCATTGTCCAATTCCTTCGGCCTATCATACAACATGAAGTCAAGATTTTCCACCTAGTGCTTCAACTCCGGGTGACTTGGCATCTCCAATGGCATTCCCATAGAATCACGCCTTGCAAAGTGAGCAAAACGAGTTCCCTGGATCAAGTTGATCTTTTCCCCACACAGACGGGCAAGAGCTTCATGCATAACCCTGGCTAATCCATCTAGCCAGTTGTTCTCATGCATGGTGAATTGGATCTTCTCAGAAGTGGGTGCTTCCATCTTGCCTCTGAGATCTGCAACTATCAGCCATTGTAGATCTCCTCCTATGTGATCGTTGAGTTGGGCGAGGAAGAATTCTGGGTGCGGGCGCTCAAGATACTCAGATAATGCATCTAGATCCCTCTCAAAGATCAGTTGGCCTCCATTGCCCAACTGGTAGAACTTGCAATACTGGACTTCCATCTATAAGAATCTAGGATGACTAAGTTAATGAGGTGATCAAGTGTGTCAAATTTTATGTAGTAATGTAAGAAATTTTGAGGAACATGACATTTTTCGAAAGAATCAAGGATAAGAGTGGGAATAGGTTTTCATAAATACTCACGTCTTTTGTTTTCAAACTAAGTTTTTGTTCGGATGTCCATTCTAACTAGGGTCTCCTATAGTCAGGATGGCTCTGATACCAACTTGTCAACACCCGGATTTTTAATCCCAGATGCCTGTTATGCCATACATCGCAATCCCAGGATTACCATTTTTGCGAGACATAACAGATTGGATATCACAGTACATCATCCATTACAAACCATAATAAGGTCTTACACAAATAAAGGATCTCATGATCCAGTCTTAATACCAATCAAGCAGTAGAATAATAAGCATAGTAGGGGCTCCATCGAGTCACAGACAATGCTGACGATGGGAGATGATCCTAGTTGTGTAGACGTCCTGCTATCCATCATCCTGATAGTCCTCCTCATAGTCTAGCCACGAGAATAGCCAGGGAGAAAGCCATGAGTACTCTTTAAGTACTCGGAAACTATCACTAACAAGTAAGGTAGTTCTAGTAGGAATCTTAAGCTCTAGGTTTATTTGCAAAAAGATAGATTTGTCTAAACTGAGTTTAGAAGTAAAAAAACTAAATAAATGTTCTAAATCACTTAAGTGGGATCTTAGTTTTCATATTCACAACCCTGTTGTGGTCAAGTCAAAATCATAGTTCACTTCACAGGTCATTTTGGAAAACATCTGACGATGGAACAGTATGGCCACTCCAACTGTCCATGACCGCGGACGTGGCTATTCAAATAGTTTGACACTCTGCAGAGGTGGTACACTTTCACCACAAAATTCGATACACCCTTCAGGGATAACCCTGAATCATCATACTTAGTATGCGGATAATCAATCATAACCTTTCAATTACACACTCTAGTATAGGCACCTCCCCTATGAGCTTGGCCTCCCAGCCATGGCCATCTGCCATCCTGGGCACTGCATAGGTGGCATCATCAAGAGCTAGCCTCAGCTCAAACCTATTCCGCGAGGGAACCCATACTAATGCATATAATCTTCCGGCTAAGCCCTACCCAATTTAGGTATTGTGGTTGTACGGTAAAATTGGAATGGTACCGCATCCGAACCCAACCATCCGTTTTTATAAAGGGCTAAGGCTCATGCCTCAACATTTTCATCATCAAATCCTTTAGTGTTTCTCAACACATGTCAAAACATTTCAATAGAATGAATCATCATTCCAAGGTTTTCATAATCATTTTCACTAAGTATTCCCATCTAAAGTGATCAAGTTTTATGCTTAGCACTAGCCACTAAGTTAAGAGTGTTCACTAATGAGGGGTACTAATCTTCAATCTCATGCCATAGAATGGCATCTAGTATAGGCCTAGTTTTATACTCTTTATGCTATCTATTGTATTTTTCAATACTCACAAAGTACTATCTAAAAGTGAATAGCTTTGGTAAAGTAAAAGAGTAAAGCTTGCCAGTAAAACTTGGGATTGGTATAAATCAAAGGTATATAACCAAAGCATGCCTAATGCATTTTTCTTAAGTTATCAAGGGGGCAAGTATTAGCTTGCATAGTTCCAGCTTTCCAATAATATCTTGCTAGTAATGATGGCTTGCATAGGTATAATACTTGCAAGTGTTAGCTTGCCTTGAGCAGAGAAGTGGTTGAAATTTTCCTCTTCTTCTTATGGGTAGAACTCCTCCTCCTCATATCTAGGGTCGGTATTATCGTCTATAAATAAATACAGGGTACACAATCACCAACCAATACTTAACTAGTTCTATTTAGCACACTAAGGCTCACACTTGATGATCTAGCATCATCACATGAAATAAAGACTAGTTTTATTTATATTATTAGAGAAAAGTAATTTTTACTCATTGAAATTAATTAAGATTTAATATTCCCCAATTAAAATATGGGATCATGTGGACACATGTCATCACCACATATTCCAATACATGAGAATGCGATTTAAAGAGTTGATCATATTTTATTAACTTTAAGATTCTCATTTAATAGATTTAAAGTTATTAGAAATGCCCTAATATCATTCTTTTGGTACTAGTACAATGTCACTGCATGCAAACCTAAATAGTTTTACATATTCAGATAGATATTGTCAAATGTGATTTTTGAGAGTTGGAATCAACTCAAAAGCTATTATGGTTGATTTTTGAAAAATGTTTGAAGTTGCAAAAGTCTCTGTCTTGTTATGTTTACTATAGATTATCTCCAACTCCAAATGATTTAAATCTAACGGGTTTGGATAGATAATTTAAATATCTTTCTAACAAAATTTGATTCATGCAATTTGGTTTAGTGAAACTCTCTGAATTGATTTTGGAATCTGTGGACAGAAACTAGTTTAACTAAAATGGAAAATCCTTATTTGAATTTTCGAGCCTACGCGGGAAAGCTAAACGGGCCAGCTCAACTGCACTGCACAGTGAAACGGGCTACTGTTAGATGGGGTCCACCAGTCAGCGGGACTAATTAAACGAAACGGTATGGGCAAATCTGAGCCGTGCGATCTAATTCTAATCTGACAGCTGGGAGTCATCGTCGATGATGAACTGCTCCGGCGAGGAAAATGACCTAACGCGGCGGTGGGGGTGATACATTGCAAATGTATCTATAATTTTTGATGCTCCATGCTTGGTTTTATTCACTTTCTTGTGTTTCGTCCACACTTTGGAGTACTTTTCATATGATTTCTTGGACTAACCTACTAACAAGAGCCACAGTGCCAGCTGCCTGTTTTCTGCTGTTTTTGGTTCCAGGAAAGTCAGAAAATGAATATTCACGGAATTGGACGGGACAAAAGCCAAAGTGTCTATTTTTCTAGAAGACTCATAGAGCTAGAATACGAGACGGAGGGGGGCCAGGGGCTGGCCACACCCTCCCAGTCGCGGGCTAGGTCTGGCCGCGCTAGGGCCTGGTGTGGTGGCCCCAGGCACCCCCTCGGTCTCCCTCTTCGCCTATAAGAAGCCTTCCGACCTAAAAACTTCGGGGGGTTCGACGTTTTTCCACGAAAAGTTCCGCTGCACCGCCGCCACCGAAGGGGAGATTCGGGGGATAGAAAGTCTCTGTTCCGACACCCTGCCAGGACGGGGAAGTGCCCCCGGGGCCATGTCCATCGACCTCCACCATCATCTTCATCGACCATCCATGTTTCCTCCATCTATGAGTGAGTAATCCCCCGCTGTAGGCTATGGGGATGGTAGGGATTGGATGAGATCGTTCATGTAATGGCATCAGATTGTTAGGGCATAGTGCCAAGTATCTCTTATTAGTGCTTTATGACTTTGTTGCAACTTTTTTGTGCTTAATGCTTGTCACTAGGGCCCGAGTGCCATGATTTCAGATCTGAACTTATTATTGATTCATTATGATAGTATTGTTTCTGGTCTTATCTACAAGTTGTGTACACACGTCGTTGTCCGGAACCTATGGTCCCGAAGTGACAGAAATCGGGGTAGCCGGAAGGGAAAGGCTTTGATGTGAGGATCACATGTGTTCACGGAGTGTTAATGATTTGCTCCGGTGCTCTATTAAAAGGAGCACCTTAATTGCCAGTAGTTCCCTCGAGGCCCCGCTGCAAACGGGCTGGCAGGACAAAAGATGTTGTGCAAGTTCTCATTGCGAGCACGTATGACTATATATGGAACACATGCCTAGGATTGTCTAGTACTTGGATGCTTTATCTTATTTATCTGTAATTGCCATATGTTCTGATTGCTATGTGAATTGTCTTGTCCATGCAACGCCCGTCCATCCATCCCTATGCCTACCGCACTCGAATCCCATTGTTTACTGCTTTTGTTACTACTGTTCTTGCTTTGCTACTGCTGTTACTTTACTATTCCTACTACAAAACTGTTGCTACTGATAAACTGTCGTGAGCAAGATTGTTTCCAGGTGCAGCTGAATTGACAACTCAGTTGTTAAGGCTTATAAATATTCTTTGGCTCCCCTTGTGTCGAATCAATAAATTGGGTTTCACTTCCCTCGAAAATACTGCGATACACCCCCTATACTTGTGGGTTATCAGGGGGTCTGGCTAGGCTCACCTGGGCTCCATCTAGGGCGGCGGTGGGGGAAATAGACGTGGTAGACGATGGCGGTTCGAGGCACGGTCACGACAGGTCTTGGGGTGGTCCAAATCGATGGCGTCCTTCTCCTCCAGCAGCAGCGAGGGAGAGCTCGCCTTGCTTCAGGAGGGAAGTGGGGGAGGATCAGTGAGAAGTGGTGAGTCCTGGGGTGTGGAGAAATGAGGCAGGAGAAGCCTCCTTTTATACTGCGGTGAGGGGACCGAACGGTGCTGGAGCGAGCTCGTCGGTGATGACCCTACAGGCTGCTAGCGGCGCGGCTGAGGCTAGGGGACGGTACTGTGTTCCCTGGCGGTTCTCACAGGGGTAATGGCAAGGCAAGGGGCGGTGTGGTTTGGTCGGGAGCATGCGGTGCTCCGCGCGGACGCAGAGGTGTTTGCGACAACATGCGGCAGCTGCGAGTCGCGCGGTGTATGGGGATGTGTACGGGGTTGCTATGATCATGGCTAGATAGTGCACGCGAGGCGGAGGTGAGGCGCGGTCTATGCGAGGCGGCCGTGCACGGCGAGCTGGCGCGCTCTGGAAATGGCACAAAGGCATAGGGCGCGGCGGTGCTAGGGTGGTCCAGGGCTCGTCTGCGGTTGAGGCTTGGACAAGGGGTGGCGGTGGAGTGTGGCGTGTCTGGTGCATGTCATGGGCGAGGGCGGCGATGCTCCTAGAAAGCTGTCACTATCGGTCAGCGACGACGAAAAATGGGCGGCGCTCCACTATGCACCACGGCTAAGAGGGGCTTGGTCTGGTGCTTGGCTAGGCTCAGGGAGACAAGGGAGTGAAGAGGGGACCAAATGGTCGAGGGATTACTGTGGAAATAGTGAAGTTAGGTAGTAGTTAGTTTAGTGCAGGCAGGTGTTTGTGGTAATGGCCGAAAGAAATTTACTTTGGAATTTTTGAATGAAAGTTTTTGAGTGATTTGATATTAAGCTTGAGTAACTATGTTTGCTTGGAGAGGGCAAGGTGAATTGATTTGATAGGTCTTTGAAAAAGTGGGATCTTAGTACATACACTTGATTCCATTTTTAAATGTCATTTAAATAGATTTGCAAATAGTTTTGTTGAGTTTGTAAAGTGGGCTTGGATTCACTTTTACTTGGTCTAGCAAGGAGTGAAAATAAGTAGAATTGTTTCTGTTAAAATTTCTCTTCTAGGAACACCTAAAGTTACCTAGTGGTTAACTTTGGCCAAAATGACCATTTGGTTTATTTATTCATATTTGATTTCTTTTTGTTTTGATTTTGTTTGTAATTGGCCTAAATGATGTGGCATTCACCTTTAAACCATTTCACATCATTCGTAGCAATCAAGCATGCCATTTTCAATCAATTCTACACTAATACAAAACACACATGCATTCATATTCATTTTCTTAATAAAAGTGTTTGTTAACCCTAAATTGGGGTGATTAGAACTTGATAATCTTGATTAGAAGTTTTGGAGTGTTACATCATCAAAAGTTGATACATACCGAGTGGAGCAATTCATATGCTGATCTGTCAGCAATTCCAACACACTCGATCCACCCATAAGAACATTCAATCTCTACATCCCAACAATCAGCAGCATAGTGAGCCATTTCATTTGGGAGATGTTATCAGAACCTTAGAATGTCTTTTTCAATCCCAAGCTATATCAAGAAGAGATAGACCAAGGGTCTCATTGTTCACAGTTTCCCTGTAGGTTGCAGCAAGTGTTTCTTAGAGATAGACGTCACAACTAATAATTAAAAACTCGGTGCTAAGAATAGCAAACACAAAGTTTTGTGGCTGATCTTCCTGTCAATTGTGTTTTATCGTAAACATAAGGAACTCTAGATCAGGAACATTACTAAATTTTGGGTGAATTTGTCCTCTCTCAAAAGGTCTTAACAAGGAGGGCGACCTAGGCGGCGACAATTTGGGCCAATCTTCCTAGGAAAAATCTGTAGTAGATCGATCTACAGAGAGATTCTGGTATTTACTCACCATGTACATGAGCACCGTATCGCCGTCCAATAGTGAATCATCCCACGCTGGATCTGGTGGAGTAGATGGCGTCGCGCTGCCATCGGCACCTCCAAGAGTGACGTGATGTAGACGAGAGGAGGCGATGTGGTTGAACCATGGACCCCGCACGCGCCTGTTCGCGCCCCTCCGTCCATGTGTGTCTAGAGGTATTCAGGCTCAGGGGCGGCTCAGAGGCCATCATCCTTGACGTGCCGACCGTCGTGCACCCACCTATCTGTTGTATCCTCACCGGTGGTGGGTGCCTGAGGTGGAGGAGACCGGACTGAGGAGAGGCCGCGAGGATAGGGAACGACGTTGGGAGCAGAGGTCGGTGTGGAGGAGAGGCAGTCTCACTCGAAAAAGAGAGAAGGGGATTGGGGAGCAGCTTATGTGGCTGGGGTTTCCACCCCACCAATCGAGAGACCAAAGAAACGAGGCGTTGTACACCCACCACGTGCCTAAAAGAAGGGAAAAGAGCTGACGCCGACGAGCAGTTCTGACTGTCTGAATTAGCAGGCCTACGTGCACTTGGGCCTAGTCGTCATGGACCTATCTGACCAAAGAAGAAGTGAAAGAGAAAATAACTGCATCAACCGGTGGTAGAACAACGTGGGGTGAAAATAAACTATTCACACAACATTCGACGACCAACAAAGATGCGTGTGCGGGGACTGCCTGAGGAGGCAGGTAGCCTAGCGGCATTTATAAGAAGTAATATGATCTGCCCAACATGATTATGGTGCATATTATGTAATTCCTATGTGGTGGATCTTTATTTTATTGGATGATCTATGAGACACGATATGTTATTATGTTCTTGATGTATGAGTAGATGCATATTGTTACCCCGTTCTTTATTAATTGTTCTGATCCAACATGTATGTGAGGGCGCGAGAGGGGGATGGTATGTATTAGATGGATTAACTAGGTAGTAATAGTGAATTGTGACAAATTCATGATCTGCTATGGTTTTCACCAATCCCGTGGTTATCTCACTAGGGATAAAAAGAATGCATGTGCTATAATTTCTTAGTGACAACTAAGAATTCCAAGTGACATTCATAGAAAAATTGTTCTATTGTAATATGTCCAATTGGTAGCATATTTGTTGTTCACCATCATGTCAAAGTACCTAAGGCTACACTCTATTAATTCTTAATACTAGATTTCTTGAAGTTTATTCCTTTCTAGTGGAGTATAAGTAAGATGTGTAGTATCATATTTATGTTAGGATGTGATGCTCAAATGAATATTATTGAGTAACATAAGAAAACTCATGTAGATGTTTTAGTCATCTATCTTGCGCTTAGTGCCACCACAACTTTACGAGAGAGTAGACAAGTGAACCCATGAAGCCCGGTCCAATTTTAATCATATGAGACACCTTTCAAACACTTTTCATTACACTTTTATTTTCAGCTTAATTAAATCTGAAAATACAAAAACATATTTACTTTCTTGCAATCATATCAAAAACCCAAAAATATCTTTACTATATTGTTTTAGTTGGATAATAGCTTTAGTTTTCTTGACTGCACCATATTTATTTTATTGCATTATCATTTTAGTTTACTTACATTCAACACCTTGTGCTTGACAACCACTCGTTGGAGTTGGGGACGCAAGACAAGGAGATTGTTTTGCAGGTTGCCTGATGAGAATGAAGAGAGCTTTTTCGACTGTTCCATGAGAGTTCGAAATAAACACCGAGTTCCCTCGTGGGGAAAATTTACTCTTGCTACAACACTCTGCACTTGGAGTCCTAATGAAGTGGCATATTTCTTAGTGTCATCATGGTTCTACAATCTTAATGACCTCTGGTACGGGCGGGTGCGGTCGTACCGTCCGCCCGTACCAGGTTCAAAAAATTGGCAATGAACTGAGAAAATGCAAGGAATCCAAAAATGCAAATGACAATAGCAAAACAAACAATTAAAACACACAAAAAGCAAGGTCTGGACTACCTCACTTACTTGGTGATAATGAGTTTTGTGTTGATGCTTTTCGTCCCTTCAACTTTTCGATTATCTTCTTCTTTCCTTCAAATATGGTTAGTTGCAAGAAAATGGTAAAACCATTACAAAGAGAAATAGAAAATTTTATTTCAGAGCGAATGGTGCCTAGAGGTATGCATATTCATGACACTCCTTCGTGTGGTCTCATTTATTCAATATCCATCAGTGTGTCAACCTGTTCCTATTTTATATGCAAGATCTGCAAGTCAAACTCTTGCAAAAGTAAAGTCCAACGGATCATTCTTGACTTAACGTTAGATCTTTCAAGAATTTCCTTTAAGCTATTACGATTACTATTTACTCTAACTTTTGAGTCAATTATAGAAGATCTAAATTAATCACAAGAGAAGACAATAGCGAAGAGTTCTTTTTCTGCCATTGGGTAGTTATTTTTAGCACCGTTCAAGGTACAACTAGCATGATGAATGATATTAAGTTCATCACCATCACGCTGACAAATAACTGCTCCTAATGCTTCATGACTAGCTTCACAAAACAAATCAAAAGCCTTTTTCTAGTTTGGTGGTTTAATGATAGGAGCATTAAGAAGGGCTTGTTTTAATATGGTGAAAGAAATAAGACAATTTTCATCAAAATCAAAAGTAGCATCCTTTTGTAAAATGTTAGTTAATGGTCTTGGAACTTTAGAGAAGTTCTTAATAAACCTTCTATAAAATCCTGCATGACCTAAGAAACTTATTATACCTTTTACATATCGAGGAGGTGGTAGCCTCTCTATTTCTTATATTTTCTCTTTATCGACTTATATGCCCTTACCTGAGATATTGTGACCAAATACTATACCTTCTTGAACCATGAAGTGACACTTCTCCCAATTCAAGACAATGTTAGTATCCTCGCATCTCTAAAAAACTTTATGAAGATTATAGAGGCAATGATTAAATGAAGTCCCATAGACCAAAATTTTTTCCATGAATACTTCCATAATAATTTCAACATAATCAACAAATATAGAAGTCATACACCTTTGAAACGTAGAAGGTGCATTACAAAGTCCAAAAGGCATATGACGATAAGCATATAAACCAAAAGGATATGTGAATGTTATTTTTAATTGGTCATATGGATGGATAGCTATATGAGAGAATTTGGAATAACCATCTAAGTAACAAAAAATGAGAGTGCATAGCAAGTCTCTCTAAGGTTTGATCTATAAATGGCAACGGGTAATGATCCTTTCGAGTTTCCTTACTAAGTTTTCTAAAATCAATGCACATCCTATGACCAATGACAATTCGAGTAGGGACTAATTCATTATGTTCATTTGGGACAACAGTGAACCCACCTCTTTGGAACACAATGCACATGACTTACCTAGTCACTTTCCTCCACATGGAAAATGATACCTGCATCTAGAAGGCGGATTACCTCCTTTCTCACCTCTTCATTCATATGAGGTTTAAGTCTTCTTTGAAAGTTTGCAACCGGCTAGGCTCCCTCTTCCATAAATATTTTATGAGTGGCTATCGAGGGACTAATCCCTTTCAAGTCATTCATTGAATAAATGAGAGCCTTACAGTGCATTCTTAAGACTATCATTAAATTTTCCTGTTCCTTTTCTACATGATTAGAGCTTATAATAATATTATATTCATCACCTTTTCTTATGGTTGTCTCATAAACTTGGTTCATTTCAGGATCAACTATAGGGGCTGAATTAAGATATTCATCAACTTCCATTTTATGTATATCTCCGACAAGATTTTCATTTTCAACTAAGTGGGAGTCTTGTAGAACACATCATTAAGACCAGTAATGTTATCTTCCTATTCTTGCGCTTTCTCATATTCTTCAAACTCATCAATAGCCGACCTGTGTTGAAATTTAGAGAAATGGAAATTCATTTTATCCTCGCCAAACTTGAGAGACACCGTCTCCTTCTTGCACTCAATGTTTGATCCTACGGTATTCGGAATATTTCTTCCACAAATAATTAGACAATAAGCATTAGTAGGCATATCGACAAGTACAAGATCAATAGGGTACTTGTAAGGTCCAATACAAATTGGAACATCTCTAATTATTTCCATAGGAATTCTGAGTGTTTTATCTGCTAGCAAAATTTTCATATCAGTGTCTTCTAGTTTACCTAGTTTGAGTTCATCTTGGATTTTTAAATATAAGTTATAGGGGATTACGGTAACAACTATTCCAATATCACAAAGGCCATAATAAGAAGATCCACCAAAGGTGCAAGGAAGAATGGGTTTACCAATATTTTTATCTTTTACCTTCCGTTCAACAAATTTAGAAGCTTCGATGTCTAGCTCAATTACATTGTAATGCGCAAACATGGCAAATGTATCTTCTTTAGCTGTCTCACCCATCGCCTTCATTCCTCCTTGAATAATTTCTTATATTTTTGCCTCTTATTCTAGCTTCTTGAGGATCATTCTTTCCTCTTATAGTTGTTCTTGAAGTTCTTGGTATACCATATGTTTTCTCACCATCCTTGGGAAAGGAAGAGGGTCACCATACTGTGCTGTTTTATTTGCTGGCTCTATAGGGGCCAGAATTTTAATCTTCACATCTTAAACTTGCTTCGGTGGCTGAGTATATCCAAGACATTCTTTCTTCGGGGCTTCTATGTGTTCTATAAAAGACTGATAAATTTGCAAAATAATATCATCATCAAGTTGAAGCTCATTAGAAGTTTCCTTAACCTTACCGGATCCATTGTAAGCATTGAGACAATCATATTCAATTTCTATTCCTCCTTCGCCACCTAAATAAAATGCCCAAGTTTCTATATTATGATGAATTTGTTCTAGAAGTTCCCAAGCTTTAGTTATAGTTAGGTCCAAAAGGAACCACCGGAGTTTGAGTCGAGTTCATGCTTTATTTCTTGATTAAGTTCCCCATAGAAAATATGTAAAACATACCATTCCAGTAAATCATGACGGGGACATCTATTAAGAATAGACGTATACCTTTTGAAGGCTCTTACCATCCTTCTCATGGGCGGTTCTTGAAATTAGTGAGTTCCCTTCTTATTTCAGCAGTCTTTACTTTGGGAAAGCGTCTAAATACAAATTCTCTTTAAGAGTTTCCCAAGTATCAATCTTTTCTGCAGGGCAAATTCTATACCAAGCTAGAGTAGTGTTGGTTAAAGATTGGCTAAACAATTTTAGTTTTAATTCATCATAAGAATATCCTTATAATTTAAGTGTCCAACATAACTAGGTAAAATGCATTAGGTGAGCATAAGGATCCTCATCTAGGTCATCTCCTGCAAATTTTTTCTTATGAATAATAGCGATGAAACGAGGATTAACCTCATATTTCTATTCACTTCCCTTCATGAATTCCTTAACGAATCCTCTATTAAAATTCCCGAGGTATTTAGTTTCATCTAGCTGGTTCATCAGCCCAAGTGTAGTCATGGTATTTACCTGAAACTAGTAAACAACTTTAGTAAAACAATTAGTAGAATTAGCAACTAAGAACAAAGACCAAAAGTGCTTAGCACCCTAGCAACAGTGCTAGAAAATAGCTTGATGACTACAACTGCACATATCAATTGTAGCTAGTTTCAAAATAAGAGTATTGAACCCACATAGATCTATTTGGTTAAGGTCTTTATGCCCCTTGTCACTATCTACCAAAGGATACTTGTAAGATGCCTTTGATATCAAGTAATGGGTGTTTGAAAGTTTTTGTGATTGAATGCGAGAAAGTAATAAAATCATGTAAAGTGAACAAGTAATAAAAGCACTAGAAAAGGTGTTGGAACTCAATTAGGCTAAAATGTTCTCAGGGATGTAGGATACACCACTAGCATTTGAGAATTATTCATGATTAGGATAATATATGTATTTCATCATGATATGTATGGAGGGAGCTCCATAATAAGATGTTCACTAATGAGTCAACTTTTGAGGTCATCTCTAAATAACCACTGCAATGCCTACGGGAAAATCACTTCTACAGACCACCACAATTAAGGGTTCCCCATGGATATCACCTGAGCTTAGTGAATCTCCCTTAATTCCCCTTTGATCGTATAGGTTATAAGAAGATACTTGCAGTCAGAAAGTAGCACCGGGCATACTCCCATACACGTCCAAAGAGTATTTCCTTCTCTCTAGTCCTGAAGGCAGATGCTATGTGGTAGACTTCACATACCGTCTAGAGAGAGATCTAACACAATATCATAAATCAATAGATCAAAGACCAAAGTTATGATCATCTTTATTTCATTTCATAATAATGATAGGATTTCTCCATCGCCCCAAGAACAAGGGAAACTACTCACACATGGATGAAATCAAACATATCATCATGTTCATATGGATGGATGGAAAGTGCAAAGGTAAATCTAGTGGAAACCACAATTATATTGGAATTGCAACAATATCTAATGAATGAGAATTAGGAAAAATGTTGTTGACGTAGATGCGGCGATTGATGATGAAGGGGATGATGCGATGACCTCCAATGATCCGTGAAGCATTAAGGATTTTCCCTTCTCCATGTTCCTCCTTCAGATCCCTTTCTGGTGTGGTATTTTGAGGTTTGAAGTTCCTATGAATGTTGCATCTCAGATCCGTCTTTGCGTGGTGAAACTATTTGATGAGGCGGACGTCCTGACAGGTCATACGGGCAGGCTCTGCCCGTACCGCGGGTCGTTAAATCCATTGTATCTTCCCCTCGCTTCCTCTCTTCTCCCAGGTGTATGGAAAATCATTTAGATGACTTTTATCACTTAGAAATATCATATTATTACATAACATGGCTGTGCCAATTGATACATTCACAAAAGACTTAATAATTAGGGATCCTGTTGAAACAAGGAAAAAAGGTGCACGCGAACACTATAAAATTGAAAAATCCTAACTCTACTTATGAAAAAGAAGGTAAATATGCTTCAAAAAGGGAATCATTAAGGAGCTTCCACCACCACTAGCAACATGTGCCCCAGACTATGGCCCACGCATGATGGCAATCACTCACCAAGCCACAAGCTGGATCGACAAGATCAAGGACTACATGAAGATCAGAACTCTCCCGAAGAATGATGCTGAGGTGGAGCGCATCGCTCGGCAGTCCAAGAACTACTACGTGGTGGATGGAGACTTGTACCGCAGGCACCCCAACAGGGTCGCGCTATGATGCGTCTATCCAGAGGAAGGACATGCTCCCTATTGACATACACACTGGAGAATGTGGCCACCACTCCTCGTTGCACACCCTCGTCGGAAAGGCTTTCTATAATGGATTCTACTAGCCAACAACGCTCCACGACGCCACCGAGCTTGTCAAGACAAGCAAGGCCTGCCAATTCCACACCAACCAAGTCCATCAGCCAGTGTAAGAGCTACATACCATCCCACTATCATGGCCTTTCACGGTCTGGGAGGTGGACAACTTGGGAGCTTTCCTTCATGCGCTCGGGGGCTACCGCTACCTCCGTGCCGCAATCGATAAGTCCACCAAGTGGAGCCTGTAACACCCCACTTTTTGTGACCATGAATATGTGTACAAAGTGAAAAAATTAGGGGGAACCAAAAAAATTTACTAGTAAGTTTGAACTAGTTTGCTTGCTTGATTGTATTACTTTGTTTGTGATTGGTGTGTGAGGAAGATAACCCTATATCCTATCAAAAGTTTACCAAAGCTATTTCCCGAAAGATAATATCTTGGATTACTTTACATATTATCAAATGTTCTAACTTTTGAAAATAAAGGAGAAAAGGTGACTCTACATAAAAGTATTGTTTTCAATAAAAAGTTCTTTACAAAACCTAGGAGACCCATATAGTAATGTCTCCACGTGATTTCAAAAATAGAGTTTCACAAATATTTTTATCACAAGCTTTTATAAAACCTTCTTGAAAATAAACTGATTCCTCTTTCTCACGGTAGAAGTACCAAGGGACTCTCATCCTCTTCAAAACCAAAAAACTTTGCCTACTTATTTCAAAACCTCTCTCCAAATACTTTGATAAATGCTAGTGTATGTTTGTATCTTCTCCTTGAAGATGTTGGTATGAATTGCTTTGATCTGCTGTCTTCAAGCTTGTACTGTCTTGACTTGTTTGTGAGGTGTTTTCCTAAGCTAATCTAGGAGCTCAAACTCTAGTAACAAAACTCACAACACACCCTCTAAATCTCACGAAGATGTATGGAAATCATCCTCCCCACTACTTCTTAAGCTTGGATTGTATCCTAGCATCTCCTTCTCAAGAAAGCACCTTTACCCAACCCTTGTCAAGAAAGATGAGGATATTTTGACCCTAATAATAACCCTCACTAGATCCCTTGAGGGCCAAAACATCAAAACCCTAGTAGGAGGACAATATCCCTCCTTGTTATCAAGCTCACCTTTCGGAACTCTATCCAAGACCCTTACTCTTGACCCAAGGAAATGTGCTTATCCTATCCTGTTCTTTGTGAAGTTCTCTTTCATCACACATACTTTATTTTGATCCAGGAACCCATCTACCAAGTTTCCCAAGCAGGCCTTGACCCCTAGACGTTAAGATGACTATCCATTTCCTTAGCAAATTTAGTTTTGAGCAAATTATTTTTAGTAGTTTCCAAATCACTGGAGACCAACTTAAGGCATGTTACCCTTCTACTCAACCTACACTTTAACCACATTCACTTGGTGATGTGTTTCGAACCTTGCCACACATCATCTCGACTAGCTCTTGCACTCTAGTCAAAAACCCGAGAGTAGCCTAAATTTGGCTAAGTCAGAAACTATGATCAAGATTCAATATGGAAGTCTCTAATTAAAATTCTCCATAGGAAATTTTGACAATGCACTTAGATCACCCTGCACACCATAGTGTGCACTTGAAAACCACACTCTTGCCCTTGACTAGATCCTTACTAGACCCACTTGTCTTTGATGGTTTTGTAGTCAAGAAAATAATCTGTTCTATCAACTATTTCAAGATGCCAACTTTGGAAGAAGCTCCCAACTCCACCAAACCTTCTATGGATCCATTCTTTGAATGCATGTGATCTACTCTACCTAGTCTATCATCCCAAACCCACCTTGTTTCAAATGAAGCCTTGAGCTCCTTAAAACAACATGGTTTTGGTGGCAAGATGATATTCTGTTTTGTCACATTTATAAACAACTATGTTTGGCTTTAAAATTATCAACACTCAACCATATTTTTGACCAATTCTTCACACCATTCTAATATATATCACCTACACTACCACCTCAGCTACCCCATGATCCAAATGGATCTCTTAGGAACTAACTCTAGCTTGATCTTGTGGGCATGTTAATGTTTTGCGTCAAGATCACAATTTATTTTTAACTCTTCAAATGTAATCTGTTAATTTAAAACCAACAGCACCCATCACCCCAATCTCTCCCCTTAGTCGTGTACACCCTCACCACCTCACCCATGATCACTTTATAATATGAGAGTTGGAGAGAACGAGATATAAGTGAAGATTGTCTATTTTACCAAATATTGCTATGTCATCATATGATCACAAAACCCTTAGCTTAATCACCACATCACCATACCCTCTATCTTGTTGTGCTACTGTAGCACTACAGTACCGACCCCTCTCCTTTCGTGCTTTTGTGTTTGGAAGGGGGGATGAGAGAAACTAATACCACATCTTGACATATCTTTACAAATCAATCACATGATTGATACAATACCCCTACCACCTCTCCTCTGCCTTGCTAGGACTGACACCCACCTCTCCACCGTCCTCCTTGCCCTATCCAAGGCCCAGCCCCTTTCCATGCCCTTCCATGGACATTGTCCTTCATGAGCCACTAATTGGAAATAAAGGGGCTAGATCCAGAGGACACACCAACCTCCCCTCTCACCTCCATTTCGCTCCCTCACCTATCTAGAACCCACCCATGGCCGAGATCCTCTTCCTCTGTGCTTCCTCGCCATGGAAATGGAGGAAGTTTTCCTCTCAGGTATAAAAAGGGAGAGCAAGCTTGCTCTCAGTCCCAACCATGCCTCCCCTTCTTCCTTGGCTCATCATGTTCTACTTACCCTAATCCACCTTCCCATGCCCTCCATTTCTCACAGGGATGTCGGAGTCCGCCACCACAAGCTCATGGCCGAACAGAGCTTCCCTAGCAAGCCCGATGATCCCGAACCCTAGCCACGATGTCAGCACCACCCAAGAGCCTCCCAGGAACACCGCACCTACTTGGTGGCCTCTCCATCGACATGCAGAAACCCCTGGTAGCACCCGCACAAGCTCCAAATTTAGCTCCGCTAGTGGAGATGCGTTGGACCCCAAATCAACCTCAATCCCGTCACTGTCGCCCATCATTCAGATTGCGGTCAACCATCGTGTTGACCCGTGGCCTTGTCGTTTCTAGGGAAGGCCCCTAAGTGAGCCCCCATGCCCCTATCTAACCATACCTAGGGTTTGCCCTACTATTCCGCGTTTGAAGGTGGACTACGCGCCACTACCGTAGATTAGTTTTAGATCGGACGGTCATTGTATTCGCATATCCCTTCCGCCTCCATCTACCGCTAATGGACAAGCCCCGCCAGGGCCATTCAACTTCTGTACGCTAAGTTGTGGTGCTGGGCTGGCCTGGGTCCTTCAGATCTGGCCCAAGGACAATTGTTTTTATTTTTTCTATTCTGGATCTGGCCTCTAGCCTTAAAATCCATTTAAACATATGTAGGAATCCTTTTGACCCGATTCCAATTTCCATGAACTAAATTCAACCATATCTATCATCTCCCAGCGGTTTCATCCCCAGATCTATATTGTAGATTATTGGATGGGTTAATATTTAGAAAATGACTTTTTTACAAAATAATTAACCCAGGAAGATTTATATCTCCAAACAAGTTGAACCCAATTTCTTATACAAGGTATCCATCATGGCTTAGATGTGTCCTTGAATTCATACCAAAATGATCTGTAGAATAAATATACTAAAAGGAACAAAATGCTTGCAGAACTGATTTGAGAATTTCTCAAGGTCATTTTGGTAATTATTTTGAGATGAAACCAACTATCAGCGAACCAGTACCCAAGTATATTACTAACTCTAGGAGGAAAATTTTATTTGACTTACATATAATTTCTGGTGAATAAAATACCAAAACATGAGTTAATCTCACTAGAAAATTCATAACTAAACAAATAAAAATGATATTATCATGAAGCCACTTCTGGTGGTTTTGTTATTTCAATACCTACCTAATTATAACAAACTTGTATATTGGTATCCCACAGAACCTGGTCTTGGTATAAGGCACCATGTTTATATGGTGTTTAATATATAAAACATAAGGGAAGATTTAAAAGTGCAAATGGAATGATTCCAATTGCTTTGAGATCAAATTATCAATACCTACTGAATGGTTGTTCTGGTTGTTAGTGTTTGTTGCTGTTTGTACTAGTGCCATGTTTGCCTTGTGTTGATTGTGGTACCTTGCTTGCTTGCATGTGTGATCCTTGATGACGATAGTCGTTATTGTATGAAAGTCAAGAAGAAGAAGGGTTTTTTATTGGATTTATAGGAACAAGTCCAGGGACAAATTGCTGACAAGAGGCAAGCCACCTAATTGATCATAATCTTGTCCTAATATTTACCTTATGCTTGTTTTACTTACCTACTTATGCCAATTGTGTTGTTTTACTATATGGTTATTTATATCGTGTATTAGCTTGGCTCCTCCATTCTATTACACAATGGTACTACTAAGTACAACCCCCTGATGACACCTACTCATATCCTAGTATATTAGGTTGGTGGTTTACACCATACCACCTTCGAAACCCTCTTTCTGCCAAAACAAAACTATAGGTTGGGAAACCCTCGGGAAGTTTGCAAATGGTTTTATGGTAAAACCTTGGTAAGGTTGTCTTACTAAGAGGAAGTTTTGGAGGAAAAAGTAGGTTTTGTTTTACAAATGATACTAGAACAGAAAGGAGGAAAAAGGTTTATGAAAAAAGTAGTTCTGCTGGAACAATTAATTCGTGCAACGACATTACCCTGAAATGGAACAAGGCTTGACTTAAGGTTTGTTTGCACTGTATGGGATGCCTCACAACTACTATAAGGGATCAGATCCCTCAAAGAAGGGTTTTCTCTAGCAAATGATCTTTGTTGATAGCATCGACCAGGGAAAGAAACGAACTTTCTGTGGGCAGTCGCACGATACTATGAGACTCTCATTGAAAGTGCCCACTTTGTGTGAGTGTAAAATGCTCTCCGGATGGCCCTTGGTACCTCACATCCCGGTGTTGAGAGGAAAAACTCATAGGGTAGGTGCCTATACTAGAGTGAGCACCCTGAGAGTCTTGTTTGGTTACTCGACCAACTATCCGAGCAGGATTAGGGCAGGTACTCAAATCTTGTGGGTAAAGTGTACAATCTATATAAGTGTAAATCTATTCGAATAGCCATGTCTGTGGTCTTGGAGGGTTGGTAATGCCGCTGCATAGAAGTGTTGGTTTTGTTTTCCATAATGTTTTGGAGAAAGCAATGTTTTTGTAAATGATCTGGTCATGGGATGACCATAAGGGAGGAGAAAGGTATGGTCATGGGATGACCGATGAGGAAAGTAAGAGTTGTGGTCACATGATTATCGGGAAGGAAAGGAGGATGCTCCCATCCTAGTGGTTTTTAACTTTAAATGGTTTTCAAATGTTTTTCAAGAAAGATATAGATATGCTATTGATGGGGTTCATTGCATAGAAAGCAATTTTTTTCCTATGGTTTGCAACTTCCAAGATCGAATCTAGGCGATACTTTATAACGGTTACAGATGGACACACCCTCGTAGACCATAAGCGGGATAATGTTCCTGCAAACAAACGTGGTTGATGTAGATGGTACATGACCATCCTCAAGGACATGCAGATGATCAGTAACACAGATGGGTAGCGCCTCCGTAATCGGTCATACGTTCGGTGTGCTGACGACTCCCAGTCCCTTGCTCTATCCGGGCAATGGAAGTAGCGGATCCCCAGGAAATCCAACAGCGCTACACCATGGTAATGGTGCCAGAGGGGAAGGTTTAGAGTAGGGCTTCTTCGAGCACCTTTTCTACTGCCAATGGACAAGACAAGCAAGGGGATAAGATGCCAACCTTGGGGTATATGAGAGCTTGTTGGAGAGTGTGTGGATAGGAGGAGGAGGCCACCTCCTTTTATAGGATCTGTGGGGCTCCCCCCTCCCCTTCTCTCATTCAATCTTCATTAAAGCACTTTAATTCCCTTAAAGGTCTATCCATTAAAGAACTTTAATTCCATTAAAGTTTTTTGATTCCCTTAAAGGTCTTTCCATTAAAGCAATTTAATTCCACTTTAATGCAACTCAATTTAATGAACACTTCATTTAATGGGTACTTCATTAATGAATACTTCATTTAATGAACACATTAACATTTGATCCCTTTCTTTGTTTCGATACCCCAAAACTATTTTGGAAGAATCGACAGAACAATTTTCTACGATGCCCATTGACTTCCCCTGTGTTCCCTATTCGCTCAAACTCGTCGGTTAACCTTAAGTGTGTCTCCCTACAGGTTCGAGAACTATGTAGACATGATCGAGACTTTCTCTGATCAATAATCATTAGCGGGGCCTGGAGATCCATAATGACTCATACTAGTTCCACAAAAATCAGATGATTGTCTGAACCTCTTTCGCTGCAATCAAATTCCTTTTGTCTCGCGATATATTATTTTTCCGATATTCGATCACTCGGTATCATTTATACCTTTTTTAATTTCGTTCCTGACAAGTACTCTTTTTGTCGTTCATGTGTTATGACATTCTAGTGATCAAATCACTTGCTTGCAAGGCTATGTCAATGTGATATCACCGAGAGGGCCCTGAGTATATCTCTCCGTCATCCGGACAGACAAATTCCAATCTTGATCCATCAGCCTCAACTGACACTTTCCAAATACCAGATGACACCTTTATAATCACCGTGTTACGGTGTGACGTTTGATGTAATCAAAGTACTTTTCCGGTGAAAGTGATTGACGTGATCTCATGGTCTAAGAAAATTGAGTTACTATGAATGCAATATAAATTTAAACTTGATGATGTGATCGTATTGATACATCTACTGCGGGTTACTGTGCATCATATCATTCTCTAATGATATGACCCTATTATTAACAACATCCAATTTTCATTATCAGGAAACCTTTGGTCATTTGTTAATCAACAAGCTAGTATAAAGAGATGCTTTACTAGGAACCTTATATGTTTATAATTCACACATGTAGTAACGTTTCCTTATTAATAAAATTCTAGCATGAAACATAAACATCTGTTATAAACCTGGAATAGCATAATAACCACTTTATTGTTGCCTCTCGGGCATATTCCTTACAACTATATCTACAAGAGAAACTAATTTAGAGAAGAACCATAGATAGAGCCATCCTACTACCACAAGCTTACTACATGTCCTCTTATTATTGCTCTCTTAAGGTGATTTGCGAGTACATTCAAACATACTAACTAGCATTGTCCCTGGACATTTACTTTGTCAGACCGCGAGATGAATGAAGAAGAAGAAGGAAACACTGACAACTATGTGAACTAGGATGTTCTCCCAGTTAATTGCTTATATGGTTTAGGCATGACTTGGGCTCGATGCATCGATAAAGTTCCGCTGATGATGATTTATGTTAGCCGTCAAGCCTTATGTAAGGTATAGACATAATTTCATGGAGGTATTTTACATGTATCCGTTTATTTAATGGATTTTTACTTTGATACATGTTTATTATGCTCCATGCCACACTGATTGTGGGATTGTGGTTGAACGCATAAGGAATTCTTGGATGACTAATCCGGTCCCCCTCACAGACTTGGTATGAGAGCCATCCTGACTGTAGGAAAATCTTAGTTAGGATGGTCGTCCGACAGGAAAACAAATATTTTGGAAATATCGGCTTTCAAAACCTACTTTCTCAAATATATTCGAAAGATTCTACATCTTATCCTCTCCTACTTTAGATTTTTTGAAAATGGTTTATTCTATATCTCGTCCACTTTCAAATAGACAGATTTTGAACCAAGTTGGACTTAGAACCAGGTAAAGGCGATGATCACGAGATGAAGAGATGCATTTTTAAGCGAACCAAAGGAGTTACCGGGACCTAAAGGAAACTACAAGATCGTCTTACCAGCAGAATCCTCATTGCTAGAAGAATCGAGTGCTGCAAAGTAGAGAAGTCTCCAAATGCTACGTCAAAGTATTTTTATGCAAGATAGTAATCAAGACCACCAACAACTTCGATAACTAGGATCCAGTATTCTAGGATAGGATTCCCCTGTATCATGAGTAGTTACTCCTTGGTACCTATGGTATGCCATTTTTGCTTGCTTAAGTGCATAATGTGTTGGTGGATGTATGTCATTTGTGCTCTCTCTTTGAGGGATAATGTGGTGATTGCAACACTCTATTCACCTCATATGCGTGTTTTGGCCCTACCGGCCTTACTTAAAAATGTCATTTGGGGATCAATACACCACCTAGGAAACTTCTGTATTATGGCACCCAACGTCAATTGTCGCTAGCGAGACCCCATACCAACCTAGGGAATAGAACAAGGAATCACGAAGAACAAGACATCTCAAGACCCAGAAGTTCGACATCGTCAATTTGGAACTTCTTGAAGAACTCATATCAGTAGGAAGTTAGGACAAGAGTACTTTGTCAAACTCGCTTCTCAAGACTCATCACCAACCCTACAAGCCAATTTCACATGCCGACAGTCGCAAGAGTTCTAGTTGAAGTCTGAAGTCCCCTACCGAAGGATCAATACTAGCAACAAGAAACAATGATAGGAAGTGAAGACCCGACTCCACTAACAGTTTGCTTAGTAGCGGTCCACGACCATCCCAAAATACTAACTACTTTAATCGTCCTCCGTGCTCCTCCTTTGGTGGGAAGTTTCTCCAAGAAGGCCAGATGCTCCAAATCAAGGAGACAAAGATACATGAAGACAATGAGTCTACCCCTCAACCGAGCTTAAGCAACGCAAAGAGTTCAAGTGAAGACGGTCCTTCTAAAGCCTATTGTCTCTACTTCGTCTAAAGGCTAGCAAGAAGCATCGTCAATCCTCTAACCTACTTCGAACTAACTCTCTAATGTTTCGTTAGTCAACCGCTCTGATAAGGTGTCTATGATAAGGTGTTATCTGAAGATCTCGACTCAAGACAAAAGATTTACAACATTTTTCCAGCACTAAGCCATCACTTCAGGATGAAAGATTTTACACCAACCGCAAATAAACCTAGTAAAACTCTAAGGTGGGAGGACCTTGTCTTCCCATGCAATTCAAGTAAAATCCTCCACTAGAAGATACCCCAGGAAGTTTTAAACCTTCACCATTTCCCGAATGCGATAACCCTCTTAGTAAGAACCGTCAAAGTGAATCCTCTAGTAGCCTTAGGAAGCTACATATACCATCCCTGGAAGGTACTTTAGGAAGATTCCAATTAGACCTCCTTCGTCAAGCATCAACTCTCGAGCTACCAGCCGTGGAAATAAAAGAAGATGGACCTCGGCGACAAAGACAGATTTCCACCTGATGCATCTAAAATGCATGCATGAACTTTGTAGTTTGTTGACACATATTCCCACATATTTGCAACACATATGGTGTTATATCCATGTTTTATATTGATTTTTTGAGATTTACCAATGATCCCCATTATTTTGGTTATAACCGTACAGGATAGGAGAACCCTGTTTTGTGTATTTTTAGACTTTCAGGGACCTAAACAAAGTCAAACGGAGCTAGGATTCTGGGATGTCAATATTTCATCAAGAGAAGCACCTGGAGCTCTTAGACCTCACGAGACGGGCCAAGAGGCCCAAAAGAGCCCAGGTGGCGCACCTAGTTGGGGTGGGCGCACCACCCAAACTCTTTCCCTCCTCGGCCATCTGATTTACTTGATTCTTTCGCCCACGGACTCCGTCTGACCTAAAAACCTTTATATAAATGACCCCTGAGGCTTCCTCGAGGAGAGCACCGAAGAAACACCAAAACACCAAAACATATCCAGAACCACCGAAGATTGGAGGGGGAAACTATGTCGGAGCCTCCGCCAGAGGGATCTCTACCTTCTCTAACGTCTCCATCACCATCACCATGATCAACGTGGAGTAGTCCACCTCTGGACTATGGGTTTCTAGCACTAGATTGATCTATTTCTCTCTTGTTCTTCATAGATCTAGTACCATATGAGTTGCCCAACATGATGATGGTCATTTATGTAATTCCTATGTGGTGGATCTTTATTCAATGATTTGATATATGAGATTGGAACCTATTATGTGTGACATGTATTGATAGATGCATATGATGTACTTCGCTCTTAAGTACTTGTTATGATCCAACTTGATGCAAGATCATGTGTGGGGAGAAGTGTGTATTAGATGGAATAGCATGGTGGTAGTGATTGAATAGTGACAACAAATTCGAGATCTACTGTGGTATTTACCTTTCTTTTGCTGCCTCACTAGGGATAAAGTGAATTCATGTGCTATAATGATCTTGTGATAGCTGGATAATCTTGTTTGGTCAAGGTAGCATATTTGTGATTCTAACATTATGTCAAATTACCTAAGGCTATACTCTATTGATTCTTAATTCAAGATTGCCTTGGAGTTTCCCTTTCTTGAGGAGTATAAGAGAGATGTGTCGCATCATCTCTTGAACACCGTCGAATCAACCCTATGTAGATTTTAGCGCTTCCTGCCAAACCCACATAGAAACAATTCAAAGATGCCCACCAGGCACTTGCGTGCGGGTGGAAATCTAATTAATACCATTACACAATAGTTCACGATGGAACCCACAAAACATATATATACAACAATGACTCAACAAGTCAAGAATACAGATATGCAGTACAAAGATCCAAATCACCTTGAAAACGATACAATATCCGAGTACAGATAAGATACAAATGGGGCTAAGAGCCCTGAAGAATAACCAATGGTGTCCATAACCCAGCCCAGGCCAAGCCCGAAGGGTAACCCTACTAAGAACGTCGAACTTATTCCTATTAAAACAAAAGGGGTGCCGACAAAGGGCAAAGGAAAAAGGAAGCGGTCAGTACTGAGGCCAGTACACGACGAGTCTAGAATTCAGCGGCTCTCGCCTACATAGGTATGTTGGACTAAAGTGGAAGCGAAGCATGTACTAAAAAACCTATAGAGACTCGACACAACTGTCGACTATCAGAGAGGGATAAGAAAGACCTATTTGGAACTAACCTAATACTAACACAAAACATACCAATCCTGGTATTTCCCCTTCAAGACCAAACGAGGAAGTCATCCCGAGGAAAATCACACAGTTGGCAGTTTTATTCATTCATTCCATGGTGGTTATCCAACTTACTAGTCATATCAGATCCAAGTCATATTATAGCAGTAATTATTTAGTTATTGTTGTCTATGATCGGGAAACTGTGCTCCAAGTCGTCCATAACCGTAGACACATCATTTCGAAAAGATTTAACCCTGCAGGGGTGCACCAAAGTTTCCACACACACTTCAACCCTTTTTGCCAGATCAATTACCATACACTCATCGGTATGTCGGCGGGGCCTCGGACACAATGCTTTCCCAGACCCAAAGCAAGTACATGGGGGCCACCCCACTAAGATACCCGTAATGAAGTCGACCGGCTCCGAAGACAGACCCATAGGTTGCAAGATCGACCAAGAGATCAGAGGCCATAGGTATAATCCTCACCATAACGACCCACATCCTAAACAGTAGAGTAGTAAATGCTCATCGAGCAACTGATATTAAACATGACATACATGGCATAACATGGCATGAAAACGTCAAACTAGTTTGTGGCCCCTAGTACAGTACTTTGAAATCAGGTAATAAGCCGAAGTGGTGCCGACACACCCCACATGTTGTTAGCATGCTCGATTTCGGAACAGGCGTCAATAACTCGGGTCCTAGGTGGACACAAGTGGGCGGGTAAAAACCAAATAACATTTATTACCCACCGGTGCCTCTGCGTTATATCTATTTCCAGCATTTTAATTGACAAGTTATAATGAAAACATGATCATCTCCAGCATTAAGCATCTGCCAATCTCCCAATAACGGTGGAAACTCGACGATGCGAATCAACACCTAAGCAAGCAACTACAACTCACAAGGCCAACTGTCTACCAAACAACATGCAATAGGAGGTGTCCAAGGCAATATAGAGGCTGCAATTGATATAAATGGTACGGAAACTAAAGCATCACAACACACATAGCAAAAGATCAACAGGAGGAAATAAAGACTATAAAAGCAAAATAGGTAGAAAGGGGGAGATTGCTCGCCTGAGAAACATTAACGAAGATACATCAGAAGATAGGGCGACGCTCGCATCAACTCAACGTCCTAATCCTTGAAGAAGTAAAGCACTAAAAGAAACACCAGATGGCACTATTTAATACTACAGCAGATGATCGGCATATTCATGATATGATGCATGACATGGCAAAGATGCGATGCAACTAAGAAATATTAAGCGGAATCATGATCCCGACAATTAATTAGATGGTTCATGTTGTTTAGGTACCCCACAATTTTAATATTGTATTAACAAGGCAAAACATGACATCGCTTCGTTACACAAATTTAAATGGAGCCAATATAAGGATAGAAAAGCCCGCATATGGTCTCCATATTTAATTATGAGGTGAATCGACATAATGGCCCAAAACCACATGATGAGATGTATGCAAGCATGTACAAATATATGCAACACGTATATATCATATTATAAAACATATGGGGCTCAGAAAGGGGTCACACATGTCAGATCGAAGATCTTGGGGCTCGGAGGGGTTCGTGTTCGGTCTTCGGGATTTGGTCTTTGAAGTCCATGTAGGAGATCTTCAAGTATAGTGGGCCTTCGACGACAACAACTTCGGGTTCTAGGATCGGGAAGAAGAACTTGGCGTCCGACGGCCTTGGAATCCAAGATCTTGGCCAATGTTCGGTTCCTCGTGCTTGGTCTTGACAGAGAGCAGGTCGGCTGGTCAGGTAGATCGTGTCGAAGGCTTTTTAGAGGAACCAACATCAACATCCCTATGGCATTGTTGCCGGGTTTCATAGTCGCCACATATACTTCAACACAACTAACATCTCAATACGGGTAAGGCAGCACCAGGGATCCGAGCAACATGTAGGAAAAGAACAGTTGGTGTGAAGGGTTCCGTAGTAGAAAACAAAAAATATCTATCTACTCAAACACTAATACCAGGATCTATACTATGTAGACATAAGTAACGGAGGAGATAAGCGACATTCATACCTTTGAAGACCGAGGCATGCCTTACACAGGAAGGTGTTTATTGATGAAGACGAGTAGCACCCCAAGTGTGGTGCCTCCGAAGTTCGTCACACGTCTGGTGTAGGAGACGTCAAACAAACTCCGATCTAGCCAAGCAACGGAAGAAGTAGATGCCGGATTGCTGATCACACGACGGTGGTGTGAAGGTGGAGAACTCACCCATGAGGTCCTCCCGAATATTACGGAGAAGTCCTCAATGGATGAGAGAGAGAGAATGAGAGGGAATGGGATGATTCAGAAGGGGGAGGGGACACCCCTATATATAGTGGGAGGGGGCGCACCAACCAGGGGCCAGGTGGTGTGGGACTAAACCCCACACCCACCGGCCACCTAGGGGTAGCCACCGGCCATAGGTAGGCCCCACTAGGGAGGCCCGCCAAGCCCAGGCCGGCTGCCCCCCTCTCCCTAGGCGCCATGCCCTATTGGGCCTCCCTTCGGGTGAGGCCCATTAGCATTATGAAGCCTTTAATAATAATATAAAAAATATATTTAATATTAATTCTCCAGTTAACATTCAAATAAACATATTATATTATTCCTTCACTCCGGAACACCTTCTAGACCCCTTCTGATCTCCATCGGATGTTACCCGGAACTATTCCGATTTCTCTTTCTCTATTTCTCCTATGATACCTCATCTACCCTAAGCGTCCCTACCCTTAAGCGTGACATCCTTTGGTTCGGAAACACTCCAGACATGATCGAGACTACTCTCACATCAATGATCAACAGAGGGACCTGGATGGCCATGTGACCCCCGTGTGTTTCATGAATATAATCGCTCGAACCGTGAGATAATCGTTTCCCGTTCCCTTTGTCATATGATACCTAATTCATTCAAGACTTAATCTTCGGTATCTGCATACCTTAGTTCAGTCTCGTTACCAATGAACTTGTTTACTCATTCTCATGTCATTGCATTCCGTGACCAAGTCACATGCTTGCAAGCTTCATTAATGCAACGTCACTGAGGTGGCCACATGTATCTGTCCGTTACATGGATTACACAAATCCTGGTCTTGATATGTACTCCTCTACACATCCCTTTGGAAAACCTGAGTGGCACCTTTTTGATCACCCTGTTACGAGATGATTCTTGATAACCATCTAAGCTTCCTGCGGAATGGTGATTTGCATTACCTCATAGTCAAAGGATCAGGTTCCGAGGTTCTCTGTGTTTTATCATCAATGGTGAACTTTGTAACTTGATCTCATTCAAGATATAATGGTCGGATGTTTGTATATCATGTTATTCAACTAATAACATGACCCCATTGTCAATTGGCATAAATGCCCATGATCTTGAAACCCAGACCATCCTCAATACCAATGAACTAGTTCGCGAGAGGTAACTAGACACGGTTTGTTTACATACCACACGTGTATTAATGTTTCGTATTAACATAGTTATAGCATAGTATGAAATGTATTATGAACACATATGAGATATATCAAATAATAAACTTTATTATTTGCCTCTAGGGCATAACTCCTTCATGGAGCCCCTAGACAGAACCGCACTAGATACAACAATGTAGATAACCACTAGAGCAATGATACTACAGTTCTCACATAGACAAATCAGGAAATAGAGCAGCAAGGAACATGCGGACATGCCCGAACATTAAACAACACGAACACGGCACGGAGACGGCCGGTTCAGAGTAGGGTGGCGATGCTAGGGTCCCGCGAGGCGGCGGTGCTGGGTAGGCTGGTCTTTGGGCGAGAACAGCAGGGAGAGGCCGGAAGAAGGGCGCCCATGGCAGCGCTAGCGAGGTTGGCAGCCAGGGCTCTGGGTCAACCGGATGGCGAGCCCTACACGGCGTCGGACAAAGAGAGGGGAAGGCGGTGGCGCTGGCAGCTAGAGAGGGGCACTGACAGAGTGAGGGGTGCGAGAATGCGGCAGAAGGCGGAACTAACGGGGAGGTGAGTGCGCTGAAAGAACATTTCATGATCTCTAGTGTTTTGTGTGTTAGATAACAATACCATGGAGTACCTCATGTGTGCTAAGTGCTGCAGGTAAGAAAACATGTTGTTGGGGGGACGGATAATCCGCCCCTTCAAGGGCCGGATAATCTGGCCTGAGCCTCTTGGCCAGAGTTGGTCACGGTGTGAGCTTTTGTCTGGGGGTGGATTTCCCCCCGGATAATCCGAGGCTGGGGCGGAATTTTCCCCCAGCCGGATAATCTGGCTTTTCTCTTGGGCCAGATAATCCGCCCCCCGGGGAGAAGCTGCCAAGGGTGGCTAGGTGTGACCTTCTATCCGGGGGCGGATTATCCCCTGGATAATCCGAGTCTGGGGTGGAGTTTTCCCTAGGATAGATTAACCGGACCCAGACTACTCTAATGACTCTATTTGGATAGGGGGTATAAAAGCCCCAATCACCCCTCTTATCAGATCTCTTGATTCATTTGAAAAAGTTCTGATCAGTTGCAAAAGCTCTCATTCAAGATCTCCCACTTCAATGACTCGAAGGCTTCGATCTTTGGGGGAATTGAAGGAGGAGACTTCATTCATCGACATCATGAATCAAGAACTTCACCTCCACTCCATTCACTTGGAGATTTCTCGATCTAGTATTCTTGTTAATATCTAGATCTAGTGTTTCAATATTGATAACATTTGTTCTTGTGACAGCTTGTTGTCATTACAGGAGCCTCCAATTCGGTTGTGGAGTTGTGCCCCGCTAGTTGTGTAAAGGCATCGGTTCTTGCCTCGAAGGGTTCCAATAGTGGAAAGGTGGATCAAGCCTTTGGCGGAAAGATCCATCGGAGAACCGGGTGAGCCCTATTGTGGCGTGGTGGTCTTAGTACCGCCCACCCCTCCAACGCAGATGTACTTCCCTTAACAAGGAAGGAACTGTGGTAAAACAAATCTTGTGTCTCCGTGTGGTCCACTAAGGTTTCCTTGTTCCTCAGTCTTACTCGCTAGTAGTTAGGTTTGCATATAGGGAAATTCTACGTAGTTGCATATCTAGAGAATTTACCTTTTGTGTCAATCCTAAAATTGAAAAAGTATTAAAATTTGAAGTAACACCTATTCACCCCCCTCTAGATGCCCATACGATCCATTTCAATTGGTATTAGAGCCTCGGTTCTTTATTCGGGATTAACCACCTAAGAGAAGTATGGGTACTAAGGAAACTGGGAGTGAGGCTATGGACAAGGTCACAATGGATGACTCAAGACGTTGGAAACAACCTTGTTGAAATCCTTTGAGACCAAAATGGAAGAGATGCAGGAAATGATTGCTCGTCTCACCTCATCTATAGCCCCACCTCCATCTTCCTCTGAGGCCACCACTCCTCTATCTAAGGATAAGGCTCATGCCGACTCTAAGGAAGATGAGGTGGTGGGTGAGAAAAATAATGGATCCGCTTCCAAGAAGGGAAGTGGTAAGGAGGATTATAGTGAGGTTTCTCACTTATATCCTCCCGACCCACCTATCCCTCATCCTCATATAAACAATAGGGGTGATCCACCCAAGCTTACTACATCTTCATTTAATCAATGGAAATTCTTAATGAAATCTCATGTGTGAAGTTCATCGATTGAGCTTTGGAGGATCATTGAAGATGGCCTTCATATTGGAGACCCCACTGACTTGACTAGAAGAGAAGTTGTGGACAATCAACTAAATGCAACGACACTTCACATGATTCAGCTCGGAGTGGGTCCCAAGGACATGCCACATATTGAGCACTTTAACACCGCCAAAGAAGCTTGGGATGCTCTCACCAACATGTTCATCAGAAATGAAAGCATGAGAAGAAATAGGTATGATGCTCTTAGCAATGAAGCCGAAGGATTTTACATGTTGTATGGTGAGGACCATGAAGACAAGTATAGAAGGCTCAAGAGCATTGCAACAACATTTAGAAAGAATGGAGCCACTCACATTGATGATGCTTGGATCAAAAGGAAATATGTGAGTGCCCTCATGCCATTTGAGCCAACGGACTTGAAGAGTTCGTAAGGTAGACACAACTACCACCAAATGACTTCCAATGAAGTCATGCAAGAAATGGTAGACTTCAAAGTTGCCGCTAAGAATGCCGAAGATGCTCGTGCTCGAGCAATTGGGATGCAAAAGGGAGTTAATGTTGCTCTAAAGGCCAATGATGTTGAACAAGATGAGGATGATAGAGGGTACGATGTTGTCTCCATGGGCTGTCCCGAGGAGGTCAGGCATGCTCATGGTGAGTACATGGCCTTCTACATAAGAAACTTTTGGAAGGACCCAGCTAAGGCCAAATACGAACTTGAGCGCAAGAATGGGTCAAGTGGACGAAAGGAGAATGGCCAAAATTGAGAACTTGTTACAATTGTGGAGACCGGTTGCACTTCATGGCTGAGTGTCCCTATCAAAGTAGAGAAGGCAATGGGGGTAGAGTCATCCTCAAAGAAAAGTCTAAGGCACCTCGAAAGAAGCCATTTGTTAAGAAAAATTGTCCTTACAAGAAGTAACCTAAGATTGTCTTGGTGGCACAAGAGGAATATTCATCCGAAAGTGAAGATGAAGAGGATGAAGATAGCTCTTGAGAGGTGGCTGCTATAGCCACCACATATAGCCCCACATCACTCTTCGACTCTCCCAACAAAAATGTCATCAACAATGACGTCACTTGCCTTATGGCAAGAGGGTCCGAGGTATCATCTTCTATTTCCTCATTTCCTAAGACTAGTATGAATGTTGATATGGATGATCACACAAGTCTTAGGATAAAACAAGAAGTTATTGCTTTGGATTTTTTTACTAACTTGCAAGGTGAGAACAAACTTCATTTCGATGCTCTTGTGAGTCAACTTGCTCACTCCGAAGAACTCCTCGAAGAGAAGGGGAGAATATAAAGAGAAGATGCGTTGGAGATAACCTCTTTGAAGAACGCTCTAGAGGAAGAAGAGGAAGCTCGAGTCTCTTTAGAGGAGAAACTTGAGTCGATTGATGAGTCCCATGAAGAGGTTGTTGCCCAGCTCATAAAGGAACGTGACAATGCTCTTGCTAAGGTAAAGAAACTAAAGAAGGAAAAGATTTACTTTGGGGCTGCTCAAGCTAGACTCTCAGAGAAACTTGACATTGCCTACAAGGCATTGGAGATTGAACACTGTACTCTAAATGAGTCTCGTGATTAGCTCCAAAGTCAATTGGACAAGGATGATATGCCTAGCACCTCCACACCATCTTGTGGACATGAAGATATTATTGAGCAAAAGACGAGATTGAAATAAGAACTTGTCAAGGGATCTCAACCCAAGGGTAAGGAAGTCCTAGAGAGATTCTTAGCAAGCACAGGACAAACAATGGAAAAGAGGGTCTTGGCTGTGTTCCCAAGACAAAGAATAATAATAATAATAAGAAGAATAAGAATAAGAAGAAGAATAGTAATAAGAAGAAGAGCAAAACTGCTCAAACAAAGACAAGCACCTCAACTAATGACAAGACTAACTATGTTGGTTTTGTAGGGGATAATCACCCAAATTATGAATTATTTTGTGATTATTATGGTGATGTCTATGCTAGCTATGTTGATCCATTTGATAGTTACATTTCTCGGTCTATTTGGGTTCCCAACACCCTTGTCACTAACATGAGAGGACCCATTGAAAAATGGGTAGCTAAAACCAAGAAGTAACTTTCTTGCAGGGCTCGATAGCGGGTGCACTAGTCATATGAACGGAAGCAAGGAGATCATCTCAGAGATGCGGCCAAATCATGATCACATAACTGTCTCCTATGGTGACAAGTCCAAATCTGAGGTATTGGGTCTTGGCAAGGTTGTGGTTTCTCACGATATCTCTCTCATGGATGTCATGCTTGTTGAGACCCTCGGTGGCAATTTACTTTCTATTCATGTCCTTGGTAAGATGGGCTTCGCTGTTTTTATTGATGGTGATTTGGTGGTACTCTTGTTGAGCAAGTCTCCAAAGGCGCTTTCATTGGATATGTCGAAAATGACCTGTATGTGGTGGACTTTTCGGGGAAAACCACTATAGGCCCGATGTGTATTTTCAGAAAGGCCGACATGGGATGGCTATGGCATCCACGACTAGCCCACGTTAATATGAGAACTTTTCAAAGTATTCACAAGGGTGGCCACATTCTTGGACTAAAAGAAATTGTTTCCTTTGCCAAAGGATTGTGTTTGTAGGGCTTGTGTTGAAGGGAAAATGCATGACTCTCCCATCGATAGAAGACTATTATTTCATCAAAGAGGATTTTGGAGCTCCTTCATGTGGACCTCTTTGGTCATCCATCTCATGCAAGCCTCGGTGGGAAGAAATATTTCCTCGTAATTGTTGATGATTATTCAAGATATACATAGGTCTATTTCTTCAAGTTAAAGAGTGAGACCCAACAAACGGTCATCGATTTTGCCAACGAGGTTCAACGTCAACACAATGTCCCTATTTTGGCAATTAGAAGCAATAACGGCTCTGAATTCAAGAACTACACTCTGAATAAATTCCTAAGTGAAGAGGGGATAAGACACCAATATTCCGCTGCGTACACCCCCCAACAAAATGGTGTAGCCGAGAGGAAAAACCGGACCTCAATGGATATGGCAAGATCTATGTTCGCTGAATTCAAGTCACCATATAACTTCTAGGCTGAAGCAATTTCTAGCGCATGCCACTCATCCAACTGACTCTACCTCCGCAAAATCTTGGACAAGACACCTTATGAAATACTTACCGGTAACAAGCCAAACATCTCCTACTTCCGGGTATTTGGTTGTAAGTGTTTCTTTCTTATCAAAGGAGTTCGTCTATCTAAATTCGATTCCAAGGATTTAGAAGGTATTTTTGTTGGTTATGGTGCCAAATACCACACTTATAGAGTCTACAATAAGCTCTCCGGAACTGTTGTAGAATCTTGTAGTGTGGTGTTCGAGGAAAATGATGGCTCCCGTGCGGGGCAAGTTGACGTTTGTGAAGCAGATGTTGAAATACCCCAACATGCCATAAAAACAATGCGCATGGGATTTTTCCGCCCCATTGAGGAACCCCTTGTGGCGGATCAGGAAGGACAATGCTCTACTCAAGTAGACCCCTCATCGACACAAGCTCAACATGCTCCAACTGTTGGAGAAACCTCTACACCAACACCTCAAACTGCTGAAGATCATCCAGCAACTGCTCCAGAAAGCTCTAGGTCGGATTATCCGATGGACACCGGATTATCCGGCCAACCTACCTTGACAGGTAGAACTGAAAACATTGTCAAAGAAACTACTGCAACATCCATGCCGGATTTTTGACTGACCCCAAACTATCCGGCCCCTCTCCAGTTGTGGCCAGAAACCTACAAGGCATTTAAGATGGACCAAGTTCTCCTAGGCCGGATTATCCGACCACTCCCTCAGCCGGATTATCCGGCCCTGAAACTTTCGAACAACAGTAGCCTCATGTTATGGCTGCTAATCAACATTAAGGGCAATATTCATCATCTCTAATTCCTGCTGATCAAGCTAGAGATCAAGGCCAAGCTAGTAATTCCAACAAAAACTCAAATGATGAAGATATTCCTCCAAGAAACAACAAGTTGATTAAACTTTGTTGCAAATCTCATGCAGATAGGAATCTTGAATTAAGGGGTCACACTCTTGACAAAGTTGTAGGTGATCTCAGACGAAGGGTGTCCACAAGAAGGGAGCCAGCAAGCTTTGGTGAGCACCAAGCTCACATATCCATGGTGGAACCCAAGAAAGTTTTTGAAGCCCTTGAAGATCCAGACTAGGTTGCTGCTATGCATGAAGAGTTAGCCCAAGGATTGCCGCAATATTATCGGCACAAAGTGGATTTTTAAGAATAAGCAAGATGATAATGTCATTGTTGTGAGGAACAAGGCAATACTTGTGGCACAAGGCTATTCCCAAGTTGAAGGCATCGACTTCAGCGAGACTTATGCTCCTGTGGCTCATCTTGAGTCCATCCATATCCTTCTTGCTTATGCTGCTCATAATTATTTTAAATTACAGCAAATGGATGTTAAGAGTGCTTTTCTTAATTGTCCTCTACATTAGTTGGTATATGTAAAGCAACCCCCCGGGATTTGAGGATCCTAACTTTCCGAACCTTGTCTATAAACTCGATAAGGCACTCTATGGCCATAAAAAAGCTCCACGTGCGTGGTATGAGCACCTTAAAGAGCTTTTGCTAGATCGTGGATTCTAAGTTGGGCAAATCGATCCCACTCTTTTTAATAAGAAGGTTAAGGGGGAGATCTTCGTATGCCAACTATATGTAGATGACATTATCTTTGGCTCTACTAATAAAGATTTTAATGATGAATTTTCAAAGCTTATGACTGATAGGTTTGAGATGTCCATGATGGGGAATTACGGTTCTTTCTCGAATTTGGGATCAAACAACTTAGAGAAGGAACTTTCATAAATCAAGCAAAATACATACAAGACATTCTCAAGAGATTCAAGATGACAGATCTTAATGGCGTTGCCACACTGATGCAAACTAAATGCCATCTTGCAGTCAATCCCAATGGTAAAGATGTGGACGAAAAGGTTTACCGGTCCATGATCGACTCTCTCCTTTACCTTTGTGCATCTAGACCCGATATTGTGTGTAGTGTAGGTGTGTGTGCAAGGTATCAGACATCTCCTAAAGATAGCCACTTAGTGGCAGTCAAGAGAATCTTCTGATTTTTGGTTCATTCCCCTAATTTTGGTCTATGGTATCCCAAGGGCGCCAATTTCTCTCTATGTGGCTATACTGATTCAGATTGGGCTGGTTAAGGATGATAGGAAATCAACTTCTGGAGCTTGTTAATTCTTGGGAAGGTATTTTGTATGTTGATCTTCTAAAAAGCAGAATTGTATATCTCTCTCCACCGTCGAGGCTGAATATGTGGCTGCTACTAGTGCATGTACTCAATTATTATGGATGATGAGGCAAACTTTAAAGGAATACGGTGTCAATTGTGACAAAGTGCCTCTCTTATGTGATAATGAAAGTGCAATCAAAATTGCGTACAATCTGGTGCAGCACCCAAGGACAAAGCATATTGAGATTCGGAGTAATTTTATTCGGGACCATGTAGCTCGAGGTGATATTGATCTATCTTTTGTGAGCACGAAGAATCAACTTGCTAATATTTTCACAAAGCCACTTGATGAAGCAAAGTTTTGTTACTTGAGGAATGAGCTAAATATCGTTGATTCAAGGATCTTGTCTTGATTACCCATGCACTCACTCTTATATCTCCTCCGTATTTGGTTTAGGTGGGGGCATGGATATATGGGGAGTGTGGTCCTAGTTAATTGGGCTAACCCTCCCCCCATAATGCCGAAAGCAAGTAAAATTATTTCTCTTAATATGATTTTATGATATGTGAGCTTATTTGATGAGTATTGGTCATGAACCCAAGATATATCTTCGCGGTGTCATACCATGCACTCCAACAAGGTGACCTCGGCCACTACCCTCTTCCGTGAGAAGAGTTGGTTCTATGTGGATATTTTTGATTGTTATTGCTTATCTCTTGTTCTTATGGAAATCACACTCAATTTTGTCTTTTAGTTGATTTGATTCTTGCAATCTTGAGTGTGTAGTACCATCTTAGTTTGGTTGTCTAATGCCAAGCCTCTCTCTATCTCTAAGCCATCTCTTCTTGCACACACGTCCATTGTTTATCTTGTGGGGGTTTTGTTTGGGGATGCACGGGCCTGAATCTGTGTATAATAGAAATTCAGAAACAAGGCGAGATAATCCGACACAAGTGGTGGCCGGATAATCCGGCCCTAGTGGATTTTGTCTTATAAGGGCTGGGCATCAGGGGAAGGGCTCACACAGAGCATTTCTTCTCCCCCAACCCCTCTCTCTCCCAAGTCGCCGCCCGCTTCCCAAACCCTCCCCAAGGCCTTTTCGTCCACCGGATTCTCCGGGCCTCCCCCAGATTTTCTTCCCCATGCCTCGGGGTACCTTCTCCTCCGTGTTCTTCCTTCAATGAATGAGGGTAACTCCCTCTTTCCCATATTTTGTGTTGATGTGTTACTTATTGGTGGAATGTGGACTAGGAGTCTCCTTGTGGTTGTTATTTCACGTAGAAATCGTATTCTAGCAATTCCTCTGCCCGATCTATGTTGTTGCACTCAATCTAGGCAGAAAATCTGAATTTTTTCGCCAGGGCCGGATTATCCGCCCCTGTCTAAGCCGGATTATCCGGCCTGACAGATTCATCTCTGCTTCATATTTATGTAGATTTTTGCACGATGAATGTGTGGGCTGTGGATTGTTTGTCTGCTATTTCTACTTTCTCTCCGGGAATTGTGTGTGTGCTTATCCCCATGTTATCTAGCTTATTCGTTTCACAGGTGGTTCTAGTTCTCCCAAAACCTACAAGCGTCGTTCCCGTGACTTCTACTTCCAGGATGACGGTGCAGGTGGTCTCGTGGATGAGGTTGAACTGAGAAGGAGGAACAAAGAGCCTGACCATATGGATGAACAGGCAAAGAGAGACAAGAGCAGGAAGGGTGTGTCCAAGAAAAAGGGAAAGGCACCAAAGGTCAACTATATGAAAATGGATGCTCTCACTTACTCTTCTATTCACCATCGTGATCTATTTGTGGAATCTGAGCAAGATACTGAGCGTTGTGACTCCGGCTTTTGGTGTGCTGACCAAAAGTCTATTTATGAAGATGTCTATGCTTTGCTGAAGATTCGCCCTATGCATCCCATCATCATTGTTGAGGCTATGGAGAAGCCTCAACTTGCTGATGCTATGGAGGTGACTGAAAGGATGGGGCTGCACCATCTTATGGCCCTTCAGTGTTCCTATGACTCCGAGGTGGTGAAGCAATTCTTCTCCACTTTGGTCATTTGTGGCGATGAGTACCACACAATGAAGTGGATGACCCGTGACATTCCAATGCAAGCTGATTTTCAGACCTTTGCTCAGGTGCTTGGATATCCTTTCCACAACAGGGACCGTGCTAGTGGCTATCGCATCATTACTCAACTCAAGCCCAACAAATATGTTGTTCTTTCTCCTTGCATGGTTGACAATGGTATTGTGGGCTCTTTTGCGGGTCTCTCCCTCTTTTTTCTAGCTTGGTGGGCATTTTCCGTGACTCTATCACGCCAAGTGGGGGAAACAATGATAGTATTCGTGGTCACTTGGTTCATTTGCTTGCCTTTTCTCATGAGGTGGCCTCTTGTGAAGATGAATCTATTGACTACAAGATGGATGTGATGGATTTCATCTATCATGAGTTGACTGATGCAATGTTCAATAGGCTCTCCATCCCGTATGCGCCTTATATTATGATGCTGATCAAGCACTTGCTTCCCACTGGAAAGTTTCACATCGATGTTGTGCATAAGGCCAAGAAGATATACAATAAGGCAAGGAAGATCTCTTATCCATCTTCTACTTCTTAGGGCTTCATGAGGGATGCCCGTGCTAGTTCCCGTAGGCCCCCAGTGCCTCCTATTTCTCGTGAGGTGAAGCAGCTGAATTGGTTCTAGCGGAACATTTTGTGCATGGGGGTGTATAGTCGCAATGGGCAGTATGTGGCATATAAGGAGCGCCACGAGATAGCCCATACTCAGCAGCTCATTCTCCACCATATGTCCGGGGCTTCCGGCGCTCCTCCTACTCCTACCGCTCCCACCCCATATGCTTAGTGGAATTCTTCATCTGGACTCAACTATGGAGAGCTTTAGCGTCACGTGTTTCCTACCCTGGCAAGGGAGTCCACTGCTGATGAGGAAGGGGAAGACACCGAGGAGTATGATGATGGAGACGAGGATGGGGACGAGGGAGACGATGAGGACTCCGAGTGATCTTTTGGGGTGCTAGCATCGCTGTTCTTTATGTTTGGCATTTTGATGCCAAAGGGGGAGAAGTAGTTCTATTAGGTCTTCGTGGATTTGCATGGGTTAGGCGCAAGCATTTTCAGTTTATCGTTTCGGTCTTTTTCTCGCTTGTGCCCATTTAGCGTTGAACTCTTATTTGTGATTTTCTTTGTATGAGACTATCTTAATGTGTGGCTCTGGAATTATCTCGTGGATTATTTCCTTGTGATTATGGATCTATCATATTGGCTATATTAGTTATCTATCTCTCGTGGAAGGCGTTTATAATGGTTATAACATTGCCTATTCTTATAATATATTGAGGATGCCTCTCACGATGGTATAATATTTTTCTGAGCTAGCCCATCATTTATGTGTCGATTCTATTCCAATGAAATATACTTGTACCTACTTGTGTGCATTTGTATTCAAATGAATTATTGAGGGGGAATCTTTTTCATTTGCTAAATGATGTTGTTATTAGAGCTATCTTGCAAATCCTAGTATTGCCATCTAACACCAAAAAGGGGGAGATTGGAAGAACATTTCATGATCTCTAATGTTTTGTGTGTTAGATAACAATACCATGGAGTACCTCATGTGTGCTAAGTGCTGCAGGTAAGAAAACATGTTGTTGGGGGGAGGGATAATCCGCCCCCTTCAAGGGCCTTATAATCCGGCCTGACCCTCTTGGACAGAGTTGATCGCGGTGTGAGCTTCTGTCTGGGGGTGGATTTCCCCTCGGATAATCCGAGGCTGGGGCGGAATTTCCCCTAGCCGGATAATCCAGCTTTTCTCTTGGGCCGGATAATCCGCCCCCATGAGAAGCTGCCAAGGGTGGCTCGACAGGACCTTCTGTCCGGGGGCGGATTATCCCCCGGATAATCCGAGTCTAGGGTGGAGTTTTCCCCAGGCTGGATAATCCAGCCCTCACTTAGGCCGGATAATCCAGCCCCAGACTACTCCGACGACTCTGTTTGGAGAGGGGGTATAAAAACCCCAATCACCCATCCTGTCAGATCTCTTGATTCATTCGAAAAGGTTCTAATCAGTTGCAAAAGCTCTCACTTAAGATCTCCCACTTCAACCACTCAAAGGCTTTGATCTTTGGGGGAATTGAAGGAGGTGACTTCATTCATCGACATCACGAATCAAGCGCTTCACCTCCACTCCATTCACTTGGAGATTTCTCGATCTCGTATCCTTATTAATATCTAGATCTAGTGTTTCGATATTGATAACATTTGTTCTTGTGACAACTTATTGTCATTACGGGAACTCCAATTCGGTTGTGGAGTTGTGCACCGCTAGTTGTGTAAAGGCATCGATTCTCTCCTCGAAGGGTTCTAATAGTGGAAAGGTGGATCAGGACTTTGGTGGCGAGATCCATCGGAGAACAAGGTGAGACCTATTGTGGCGTGGTGGTATTAGTACCGCCCACCCCTCCAACGCAGATGTACTTCCCTTAACAAGGAAGGAACTGTGGTAAAACAAATCCCGTGTCTCCGCATGCTCCACTACGGTTTCCTTATTCCTCACTCTTACTCTCCTTTACTCGCTAGTAGTTAGATTTGCATATAGGGAAATTCTACATAGTTGCATATGTAGAATATTTAGCTTTTGTGTCAAGCCTAAAATTCAAAAAGTATTAAAATTTGAATTAGCACCTATTCACCCCCCCTCTAGGTGCCCATATGATCCATTTCAGGCGCCCCAGGGCGGTAGCTCGCGGGCGGACCGAGGCTGCCGAGAGCAAGTTGAAATGGAGGGGGCGCCGGATGGGCAAGTTGGTGCGATCCGGGGGTTGGGGCTCGCTGAGGAGGGAGGGTGTCGGCGATGGAGTCGGGAGAGACAAGGTGGGGTGGCGGTGGTTGTTTCTAGTGAGGGAAGCGCGTGCGGGGATGGGGTCGCAGGTGAGGACGAGAGCGAGCGGGTGGGTCCGAGATTTGGTGGGCGATGCTCGCGTGCGTACCGTGTGCCACAGTAGCGTGGCGTGCTGGTGTGGTGCGCATGCGGGTTTGCTTGGCCGCGTGAGTGAGTGGCGGCGATAGCAGGTTAGGTCTAGGGTTCGGTCTTGTTAGGTTTAGAAATAGGGTTAGGGTTTAGATTGGAGGTGGCCGGCTAGGCTTTTAGGCCTGACTGGCTGTCTCTCAAAAATATTATTTATTCATTTATAAGACTATTTTAATTGGTTTTTAGACAAACAAAATATCTTGGTAGGACCGGGTTTTAACTTTGAATAAAATAGAGGGGATTACTGTACAAAACAAGCTACGGCTTTAGCAAAATAGTTTAAGCAAAAAATATGCATGCAAACATGACGATGCTCAAATGCAATGTGGCATGATGACATGAGCATGCGATCATGATGATGCGCAAACACAAGCAATTTTCTAGTACTGGTTTTACCCGGGGTGCTACAATCTCTATGTTAGGACGTGCTGCACATATGAATGCTTATCAAACACATGTTGAAGTTCCACCAAAATTATGTCTTTGATGATTGTTTGTGTCCACTACACCCCAAAAAGAGAGTAGACCAGTGAACCCATGAAACCGGTCCATTTTAAACCATTAGAAACACCTTTCTAACACCACTATCATACTTTACATTTTCTGCCATTTTTTATTTCGAAAATACAAAAACACTTTCTTCACTTGCAAACACACACAAAACCCAAAAATAACCATCCTTTCATTGCTTTTATCTACTTGCCTAGTTTACTTGCTTTACTTTACTTTATTTTTATTTATATTTCATATTACTAATACGAAACCTTGTGCTTGACAACCATATGGTGGAGTCGGGGACACAAGACAAAAACTTTGCTTTGCAGGTTGCTAGAAGAGGAGAAGAAGAATCTACCCCTTCCCAATTCCCTGAGAGTTCGATATAAACATCGAGTCACCCTTGTGTGGAAAATAAGCTTGCTACAACACTCTGCACTTGGAGTCCCAATGAGTTGGTACACACGGATTTGTTACCATCAAGAACATTTTCTGGTGTTTTTTCCCGGGAATTGGAGGGTTACATCATAGTGGTTGCTGCGTGGTGAAGCACAAGTAAACTCCCACTTCAACTGCCAGAATACTTTCAGTCACTAAAGAGGGGTAACCTCTGCAATGCCCATATTTATGGACTTAGGGTTTTGCGGAAAAGAGAACGCTGGGATTTTGTCGGATGTCAGGCAAACAAGGGAGTCGAAGTTGCCTGATTATCGATCGATAATACTATTACAGATCGCTTGGGAGTGTTTCGGTACCTCCTTGTAGAGTTCTCCCATCCTATATATAATAGGCCGGGTCTCAAAGCCGTATACAGATAGGTTACATATGCATGATTACAACACCAACACAATGTCGATTCATATTTCCTTATCTAATACAACTAAGGCTTCCATCGGATGCTTGTTGGGCCATGATCTTGAATCTTCATGGTCCGTGAGCCATTATATAGCCATGGTAGAAAATCATAAGAACCCGAGTAATCATACGTCAGTAGCCCCTGAGACTTTACCTAAATCGTAGATTCTGGTTGAGTCTCAAAGATATTTTCAGTTTTTCATGTTCTGAGATTTTTTTATTTTTCTAGCTTTATAGGGATATGGTACAACAGGTCTGATGCATCCGACGGATCCGGAATCAGTTAATTGCTCCTGGGCAAAAACACTATAGACCTACATCAAATTCAGGCCCCTAGGCCTGAACTCAGAATTATAACTGGCGCATTCAGTTCGAGCTGTTGAGGTATAATCAAATACTGAATTCCATTTCTATTTTATCGGGTACCCTACGCATCCATCGATATTGTCATCGTATCATTGATATGGATACTTTAATGGTAGAGCACATTGTTGTGCGATTACCAGGCCACACAGAACGAATCCCGGGGTATTACCTTCATGTCATGGAAACGACATTCGGAGTTTTGTGGTGTCGGGCGCAATCTGAGATTTTTGTATATATTTTCTCGATTGCCTTGTTTGGCTGTTGGAATTGCTGAAGTTTACCGGTTTCTGTAGACGCTCCCAATAGGAGTAATCATTTAAGGATAATTTTATGTTAGGGTATTGTCTTGAAACAAATGAACTTTTTTCATTAGGTGCGTGGGAGCGCTCTTGATGGGAGTAGCCCTGAGGCTATGTTTGGATGTATTCATCGGGACAAAGGCTCAGAAACTAATGTTTTAACTATTCTGACGATATCACCTTGAGTTTTAATGGGTGCGCAGACATCACTCCCGATAGGAGTAGCCCCCAAGTCTACAGTTGAATATTAGTATTCGTTTGTAGACTAAAAGTCTCTCTTGCTAAGGAATTTACTTCGACTCAGATTTTATAAAACATTTTTTGGGTCCTTGTTCTTTTTTATAGAGCCGGAGTGTTTTGTGACTTGCGTGGTATGACGTCATGATGAAATTGCACCGTGGTTTCTCAGAGACACATCTCGATGGGACATTTTGATTGTGGGACCATGTTGCAGTAATGATGACGCATGGGTGGCATCTCAGCAAAGTTTTTTTTGACTGCACATCTCCTTTTTCGCTCGAACATCGAGGCATCATGTCGGGTTTGTCCTTTTTTACCACAGTAATAACTGCTCAGGATTTTTTCCTTTTGTAATCTTCTGACACGCGTCATCATTTGATGTGTTTCCGACAATTCAATTTAACATTGAAAAGCTCAGCTGCATGCTTTGTCTCTTTATAAACGAAGGGAGACTCATTCTACTACTTTTACTACCCCCTCTTCACTGGCTTCATCTTCTTCCTTGCGCCCTGCCTATCTTTGCCTGTCTCGCCTATTTCTTCTTCCTCCATGCACCTGTGATTTTCCCCAATCACCATGGGGAAGAGAAAAGTAGGAACTTCCATGATAGCCACCAAGGCCACAAAGAAGAGGGTTATTCGCTGGGCCCCATCAAAGGGCTCCTTCAAGATTCTAGGGGATGAGTCCACTCCTATCCCCGAATCTGGCTAGAGGGTAATGTTTCTCTTCTTTTTATATCGCGGCCTCTCTCTCCCTGTTCACGAATTTCTTTGAGGCCTCCTATTTTTCTATGGCATGCAACTGTATCAGCTCACGCCCAACTATATCCTTCATTTTGCTTGTTTTGTTACCCTTTTTGAATGCTTTCTCGGGATCCATCCCCATTGGGGCCTATGGAAGTATTTCTTCTATGTTTATCGAAACGCCACTGATACCATTGTTCATGTGTCAGTGGTGCCATTTTCTCCGTTTTCTCCAAAGTCGACTATTTTGATTTGAAGATTACTAACTCTGTCCAAGGATGGAAAACCAAATGATTTTACATCAAGGACCAAAAAGTCGAGGGTCAATCTTTTGGCTTAGCCCCTTTTTACCCCAAGAAAACATGTCAAAAACTTGATTCTTGGGATCAGCATGCAACTCCCGAAGAAATGATGGAGATTGAAGCCCTTCTCGCCTGCATTGATAAATTTCATCATGATATTGGCAAAGAACTATCGGGACTACAAATCCTAGCATACTTTCTTTGGATCCGTGTTCAACCTCTTCAGGCGAGGGTTTCTGGTATGTGGGCCTATTGTAACACCCTCGAATCGGCCCTATGCAAGTTTTAGCCCTTTCCGCCAACCCGCATAGAAACGATTCAAGGACGCCCACCAGGAACTTGCGTGCGGGTGGAAAACGAAGTAATAACATTACACAACAGTCCTCGATGGGACCCATAGAACAGATATATGTACAACAATGACTCCCTGAGTCAAGAATACAGATATACAATACAAAGATCCAAATTACCTTGAAAACGATAGAGCGTCGGACTACGGACAAGATGCAAATGGGGCTAAGAGCCCTAAAGAATAACCAATGGCGTCCATAACCCTGCCTAGGCTAAACCGGAAGGGTAACCGTGCTAACGATGTTGAGCTCAAACCTACTGAAAAAAGGGGTGCCGGCAAAGGGCAATGGAAAAAGAGGAGCGTTAGTACTGAGGCCAGTACACGGTGAGGCTAGAAATTGGCGGCTCTCGCCTACATAGGTATGGTGGGCTGGAGCGGCAGCGCAGCGGCACTAAACAACCTATAGAGACTCGAGACAACTGGCGGTTATCAGAGAGGGGTAAGAAAGACTTATTCGGATCCAACCTGAAACTAACACCAAACAAACCCATCCTAGTATTTCCCCCTCGAGACCAAATGAGGAAGTCAGACCAAGGAACTCACACAGTTGGCAATTTTACTCTTTCCGTTTTAGTTGTAGCAATTACTAATCAGATATAGATAGCATGAGTCTTCCTGAAGCATAAGTAGTGGGCAGTTTTAATCCCCATTCTGTTGTAGTTGGAACATTTACTAGTCAGATATAATTGTCCTGAGGAATCCCAAAACCCAGCATTTGTCGGCACTTTTATCACATTCCATTGGAGTTGCAATACTTACTAGGCAGGTATAGCATGACACAGGTCACCACAGATCCACCAGTTATTGACATTTTTAGTATCCATTCCGTTATAGTTGCATCTGATTACTAGTCACATATTAAGTCAAATTTATAGCACTACTTTAGTTATGCTTGTCTATGATTGAGATACTGTGCTCCAAGTCGTCCATAACCACGGACACGGCTTTCAGAAAGTTTTACCCTACAAGGGTGCACAAATAGCAACACACACTCAATCAACCTCGGAAAAACCAACTCAAAACCCAACGAGGCATTCACGACAAAGCGATCACAAGATTCAGAAATATTTCAGGGGGCCACCCCACTAAGCTACCCGCAACGAAGTTGGCCGGCTCCGGAATGGACCCAGGGTTTGCGACGACGGCTGTAAACGACTGGGAACCCGAAAGTGTGACTGGGCTTGTCGATACCGCGGAAACGTGGCGCGTTCCAAAACAGTACAGGTGCTCCACGCACAATCTTAAATAAAGAAGTAAAGCATGGCATAGGTACATGATAGTAATAAAGCCCCAAACTACTTGTGGCCCCAAGAAATAGAAATGAATCAAGCTCTGGCTCAGGGGGGTCCATAAGGCCTCCCGGATGTGGATAGTGCGAATAGTCAAGGAACAGGTATCAAGTACTCGGGGTCCTACGAGACACAAGTGAGCGTGGAAGAACCAAATAACATCTATTACCCACCGATGCCTCTGCATTAGTTCTATCTAGCATTTTAATAGTTGTATTTAAAGTCATGATCATCTCCACCAATAAACATCTGCCATCATTCCAACAACTGTGGTACTTCACAACACAAGATCGCACCTGAGCAAGCAACTACGACTCGCAAGGCCCGCTATCTACCAAACACAGGTAATAGGAGGTGTCCAAGGCAATATAGAGGCTGCACGGGATATAACTGGTGCACGGAAACTAAAGCATCACGACACGGATAGCAATTGATCAACATGAGGAAGTAAAGACTATAAATGCAAAATAGGTAGAAAGGGGGAGAATGCTCGCCTAGGAAACACTGCCGGAGAATCATCTCCGGAGAACTTATCGATACTCGCATCAACTCATCGGCCTAATCTGCGAAGAAGTAAACACTAGAAGAAACACCGGATGCAATATTTAATACTACGGTAGAAGATCCGGCATGATTGTGATATGATGCAGATGCGGTGCAATTAGGCAGTATTAAGCGGAACCGGGGTTCCGACAATTAATTAAATGGTTCATGTTATTTAGAACCCCCGCAATTTAAATTTTGTATTAACAAGGCAACACATGACATCGGTTCGCTACACCATTTAAATGGGTCTGGAATAAGACAAAGATATCCCGCAGATGGACTCCATATTTAATTATGAGGTGTCGGCATGTTGCCCCCAAACCACATACATGTATGCATGTGTGAACAATTTATATGCAACAGTTTTATATATAGCATCTATAAAATAGGGGTTCGGATCGAGGTCACACATCTAGGTTCAGAAGATCTTGGGCTCCAGGGGGTTCGGGGTTCGACAGGGTTCGACGGGGATCGGTCTTCAGACAAAACGAGAGGTAGATCTTGTCGCATCCGCGATCTTCAGGTCCATGTCGACGATCTTGTCGTACCGGGGGTTCGATGTTCGGATCCGTGTAGAAGGTCTTGGAGTTTGGCGTCGGTCTTGTCGACGGGCGATCTTGACTTGCCGGGGTTCGGTCTTCGGGGTCCCTGAAGAAGGTCTTGTCTATCCGTGACGAGGATGTTCGGGTACCGGCTTCGGTGGTCGATGGACATGTGTTCTGCATGGCTGGTCTTCGGGAGATCTTGTCGACGCCACTTACGCCCTTGTCCAACATCTTGTTCTCGTCCGCGGAGAGGTCTTGATATGTGGCCGCGCAACAAGGCCATCTTCACTTCACTTCAACACATACATTGTCAGGACACCACACTCAGACAGACGGCAGTCGCGACGCACAGGACCAATGGAGGCCGAGCTCGAGGGACAAGGCAGGCGCGCAGGGGATGGACGACACGGACGGGGGTAGTGGACGCAGCCTCAAGGCTGACCGTGAGGAAGCCGCGGTGACGCTGTGCAGGTCCCGGGCAACGAGGAGAGCGGGGGCCGCAGAGGCGGGAGGCGTGCAATGCACGGGCGGCGAGGAAGGCCAGAGGAAGGGCTCCTGGCGGTGGCTTGCGGGTGAGGCCACCGGCGATGTGTCCGCGGGCAGGGAGAGGCGAGGACGGGTCGGGGGCCCCCCGTGGCGGCGGGTGGTTGTAGATGAGGTCGCAGGCAGAGGAGGCGGCTGGCGAGGTGGACGAGGTGGCGCTGGGCGAGGTTAAGCTCGGCGGAGGTGCTGGCGACAGCGGCCACGCTGCAGATGGCGGCGACCGGGTCGAGGAAGGCCACGGCGGCGTCGGGCCGGCGCTCGCTTGCGGGGCGGAAGAGGGAGGCCGCGGCGTGGGGACGGGCGGAGGACGGGGCGCCGGCGGCGGAGAAAACCGCGGCGGTCGCGCGGGCACGTGAGGGCGGAGAGGAGAGAGGAGATGGGCGACGTAGGGCACAGGGCCAGGGCCTGGGGACGCGTGGGCAGGGTGGGGAACAGGTGGGGTGGGGCCCAGGGACCAGGGGGAGAAGGCGGTCGGGGTGGATAGGGTGGTGGACCCGGCGGCGGTAGGTGGGGACTAGGAACGTGCCCAGGTGGGGGCATGGGCACATTCACAGGTGGGAGATGGTGGTGGTGGGGAGATCTGGCGGTGGATGGGGCAGGTGGCAGCGGGGGAGTGGTCGGGGTTTGGGCCAGAGGCGATGTGGCGTGATGGGATAGGTTGGGGTGAGGTGGAGGGGCTGGGTAGGATATGGTGGGGTAGGAAAAGGGTTTGGGTAGTCTGGTTTTTGTACTGGGGGTGGCCGACTAGGTCGGATCGGCCCGGTTCGGCTGCCCCCTAAAAATAAAATAAAAGTTTTATTATTTAAAACGGGGCTTTTGAAATCCGTTGGTAGACAAAACAAAATATTCCGGAGACCCGGGTTTTGGATTTGAAATAAAGATGGGGCGTTTAGAAAACAAAACTAGGCTTTCCGAAAATAGTTTTGTACAAACACATGCTTGATGACATGACGATGCTCAAATGCAATGTGGCATGATGACATGAGCATGCGGTCATGACGATGCAATGGACAAAACAACGCGATTTTCTAGTAGTGGTTTTTGCGGGGCGCCACACCTATACTGGCAAGAAAGACCCGATGAGGATTTCACTAGATGATCTTACCCTCAAGGTCTACGAAAAGAGGGTTCGAAACTTCACCACGCCAACCAAGAAAAGCTCGGTTCCCTCTGATTGCTATGTGGAGCCTTTTGGCAATAAAAAGCGCCTTCCAGAGGTAAATTTTCATTGGTTTCCTCTCCCCTTTTTGTTCTTTGTGTGAATGTACTTTATTTCTTATGATTGTTTCTACTTTTTTCTTGCTGGTCTTCTTTCATCTAGGATTATGATCATCTATCTTCGCTTCCTCCTCTCCCCAAAAGCGATGAGCTCCCAACCAGTCCTTCTTTATCCGACGATCTTCCTATGGCTAGGACTGCTGACGACGAAGAGGTGGAGGCGTCTATCGCTGAATCTTCATCGAGTACTCAGTCTCTTCCATCGGATTTCTCTAAAGACTTTTGTGTCGCGCCTGCTGGCGAAAAAAGGAAACGCGCTGACGAAGCAGAGACGATTGAAAATTCGGATGACTCCACTGGCTCGAAACCTGTTGGGGATATGCTATATGGGTATCCTCATAGCATGTCACCAATCCGCCTAACCCTGGTGGCCCATAGTTGGTAGCAAGGCCTATGGCCTGCTGGGTGGCCCAGTTAGATGGATCCTGAAGGGAGGCCCATGCCAGATTAAGGAAGGCTACGCAGGAGTCACCGACATACGTGGAGCCTTGAAGTACAAGACACGGAAGACTAGTTCGTATTAGTGTAGGACTCTTTACCTTGTCAGTAAGGACCTTTCACTATAAACCCTAGGTCTGGGCGTCTTTATAAGCCGTCCTATGGGAGCCTTTAGGGCAATGATTTATAACACCCTCGCACAGTGAACCAATCCCTGTAACTCGGCGTATTGCCATTATAGTGATTTATAGCAGGAGTAGAGTTCCGCCAACATTGTGGGACTTGAACCTGGGTAAGCTGTGTTACCTCGTACCCAGCAACTCTCTGCCTTCCCCCACGTCTCTAAACACGCACTGTGAGGACCCCTCCATGGCATACTCGTTGGCAATATCACAACAGTTGGCGCCCACCATGGGGCAAGAGGCACTTCGATCTCTACATCGGGCGAGGTCCAATCTCTTCGCGGGAATCGGCGATACCGTAGCCATCGGTCACGTTCTATTCTCCGGCAACGTCCCGGTCGTCTCTCCAGATGAGTTTTGGGTGCCAGCGAAGACAAACCCCACGTGCTGCTCCGTCATCCCCTTCAAAGACATCCACATCTTCATCGGCGAAACTGACTTAGGTCCTAGCTCCCAGGAAGTCGGAAACTCGTCAAGCCCTGCATAGACCGCCTATGAGCAGGACACGTTCGCGGAAGGATCTGGGCCATACCTCTCCTTGGAGTATGGTGGTTCTGATCAGGAAATTTCAAGGCCCACCCAAACCGCCCATGTGCAGGATATAAAGGTGGAAGGACCTCGCAAATCCGCTTGGCTTCCCCGAGCATTAGAGATGCGCATGTCACACTTTGTCGGTGTCGTCACCATCTTCTATCTAGCTAGATGCGTTCAAAGGGATGGAGAACCTCCCCGCGAATACCTTGCTAGATGGATGAGGGTGAGCGAAACCCTAGATGGTGACCGCGCCGATGAGCTCGTATACCACTTCGTGGAAGGGCTCATGCCTGGAACACACCTATGGCATGTGCCCCGAAGGCGGCAGCTCGCAGGCCCTCTCACCCTTGGTGAGATGGTTGCCATCGTCAATGAATACACGGATGCCAATGAAGAGGCCATGGAGGCAACCGCCGTTGTAGCCGGAGGAAGAAACAACAACAATGACCCGCCTCCATCACCCTCCACATCCGCTATTGCCAACATCGAGGCTAACTCCGTCCTTGACGTGCTTTATGCCGACATCAGTATGGATTCTGGTGGCTCGGACGCTACCTCGGAGGAATACGACGCTGTTATGAGGGAGATCGAGCAGGAGATCAAGAAGGAGGAGCGCGCCAAGAAGACCAACACCTCCCACCAGGTGCTAGTCGCCATTGGGAGCATGATGGAAGAAGATAGACAAGAACTTGAATGTGAAAGAGCTCCGCCCACGCCAGCGGTCACTAGAGCAGTAGTAGCTAAGAAAGCCGCCGAGCCTCCGGCTTCGGCCAAAGCTATGCCTCCTCTGGTTATCCACCCGCTACCGGCGCAGGAACTTACCACGACCCCTAGTACGGCCCGACAATCAAATGAGCTACCAATGCCACCATCAATGTCTGCAGCCGACCCACTGGCCACTCCCGCTGATAAAGTAATCTACGACGCACTTCTTGTTGAGCCAATCACTGTCGCCCCTATCCAGAGCGTTACGGAGCTTGATGAGAAGCGCGCGGAAATCTTGGCGGAGGCCAAGTGCATCATGGAGCGAGGCGCTAAGCTGGATGAAGACATGGCTAAGGCGCAACAATCCATCAAGGCGGCAAGATCTATGGAGGCAGAATACAAGCAATTTCTATTAAAGCAAAAGACAAAGAAGGTACCAGCTCACGTCGTTGAAGATCCCGACGATCGGCGAAGGTTGGGATATAATGGGTCTAAGCCGACAAAAGCCACACCTACATAGATTCAGAGGGGAGGCATGTCATGCCAACTCCCGCTCTCAACATTGCCGTTGCCAAGACCCTCCTGGAGCAGGACAGGTCGCCAGAAGTAGTTGCTCAGGTATACGACCTTGTTTCTAAGGCATGCAAGCAATAGAAGAAGGCCACCTCGTAGAGGCTTGAGTCCAACTCAGAGCTTTGGCAGTCAACCCTGAACAACCGCAGAAGGCCAAAATCTCCCCGTGACGAAGGATCCCGCACAGGCTCTACAGAGCAAAGACGGAGAGAGGCACGCGCCAAGATTGATGCCATCCCCATATCCTCCAACCACGGAAAAAAGGCTCGTCCCCGCCGGTCGCCACCTCCACCACCATCTCGGTGTCACGAGGAACTAGGCGGTCCTAGCCCGGCGCCGTTATACGCGATCAGGGCGAGCAGCCTCGGCATGTCGGAGAACGCAGCGGCAATGACGGACACAGAAGCAGGTCCCCCAAGGAACCGTCACGTCCAACAAGCAACCGCAACATGCATGAGGAATCACAATAGGGGCACATCAAGAGAGCTAACCCACTGCCTCCACCGCCGCCATCGCCACCTAGAAGCCATCATGGTGGAGGACACGACGGATCTCATAGATCGCGCCATGACGGAAAAGGGAAGCAACTAGAGCCATACGATGCACGTACACGGCTGGACAAGAACCAAGAAGCTCGGGAGCTCCCATACCTTGGGCCACGTTGTTTTGGACCAGTGATACGGGCCACAACCTACCCCAAGGGCCTCCGGATAGACAAGACCATCAAGCCATACAACGGCATGGCCAGGCCATCAACGTGGTTGTAGGACTACAGCGAAGCGATCCACATCGCAGGGGGAAACCCCAACATCACCGTCAAGTACTTCCCACTCATGTTGACCGGCACCACCCGACAATGGATCGATGACTTACCGGAGAAATCAATATGCAATTGGTTGTACATGCATGAAGCGTTCACCAAAAATTTCGAGGGTATGTACAAACGTCCCTTTACTGTTGGAGACCTACATTGGTGTGTGCAAGAAAAGGATGAAACCTCTCGTGCCTACCTCTCTGGCTGACTAGATATGAAAAATTTCGGCGTAGGGGTGCATGAATAGACCGCTATGGCCGCCTTCATTGATGGCCTGGAAAAGGGAACTTTGCTCCGGCATACGTTGAAGTGCAAGCAACAACAACAATGAGCTCAACCTCAACGGAATGATCGCCATGGCTAGCGAGTTCGCGCTGCTGACGACGACGCACGTGGATCGTTGCCAGCGATAGCAATCCCTACACAGGCTAGGAAGAACAACAATAACAAGCAGAAGAATCCGCCCGAAGAGAAGCAAGTAGCCGACATGGTCGCCACAACGTTCACTGGAAGAGGCAATGGCGGATAGCATGGAAGTGGCTGGGGGGCTAGTCGTGGCCAGTAGAGAAGTGACACTACACCCTCAGCGCCCTGTGTTCCCAAAATGTACGAAGAGTACCGCGATATGCCGTGTTTCATCCTTCTCGATGCCAATGGCAAATCCACCCACACCAACCGCCAGTGCAAGTTTTTCAATGATCTCAAGGAGGACCTTGAGTCTGGCTATAAGCGAAGTCAGAAAAATAGACCCTGTGGAAAAGGCAAAGGGAAGCAGAAGGATGATGAGCCCAAGGAATCAAGTGATATGGATGAGGACATGGACCCAAAATCTTCCGATAAGGGAGAGGATAAAGGGAAAAATCCCTTTGAAAAGAAGGCTCCATGTTACCACACTTCCCTTGGCACCCGAACCGTCCGGGCCTAGAAAACCTCTCTGAGGATACTGATGGCTACCCTCTGGTTCCCCAGTACGTCAGGTGGTTGGAAGTTCCAATTACTTGGGATAGGAAAGATCACCCAGAACTTATCCCAACTGAGAACTAGTATGCCATGGTTATCAACCCTTTGATTAACGGCATGGAGTTCACCAAGTGCCTCGTGGACAGTGGAAGAAGCATCAACATCATGTACCTGGATACACTGCAGAAGATGAACTTGATGGAGACCTAGGTAAGGAAGAGCAACACCGTGTTCCATGGGGTTGTCCCTGGCCAACAAGCAAATTCCTTGGGCTGCATCACCCTTTCGGTCGCTTTTGGCGATGTCAACAATTACCGCCAAGAACGCATGACCTTTGAAGTGGTGCCCTTCAAGAGCATGTACCACGTCATCTTCGGACGCGACATCTTCCACTCCTTCCTCACAAGGCCATGCTTTGTCTACAACAAGCTCTAGATTCATAGACCAAATGGCGTCATCACCGTTGACAGAAGCTTCACCAAGGAACAGGAGTGCGAGCTCCGTGAAGCCGCCTTCGCCGAAGGAGTCCTCTACGGTGAGGAGTTCAAGGATATCCAGAACTAGGTCGATGCCTCGGAGATGCCGACTTTGAAGAAGCAGATCACTGCTGCCGAACCCACCTTCAAGGCCGCCATCAGGACCAAGCAGGTGGAGCTTGTCGAAGGTGGATCCCATATAGGAAAGCACGCTCGTCAAGTTCCTCTGTGAGAATAGGGACATCTTTGCCAGGCAACCTGCTAACATGAAAGGTTGTTCCTAGGGAACTTGCTGAGCACAGCTTGAATATTGATCCTAATGCCAAACCGGTGAAAAAACCTCTACGATGCTTTGGTGATGAAAGATGAAGGGCTAGGCAAAGAAATAGCTAGGTTACTTAAGGTTGGCTTTATCCGAGAGGTTATTCACACTCGATGGGTGGAAAATCATGTACTTGTCCCCAAAAAGGGAACCAATGAATTAAGAATGTGCGTTGATTACACCGGCTTGAACAAAGTGTGTCCGAAGGATCCAATTGCTTTGCCTTGCATTGACCAAGTCATTGATTCGATGGCTGGCTCCAAACTTTTGTGTTTTCTCGATGCCTATTCAGGATACCACCGTATCCGGATGCGAAATTCGGACCAATTGGCCACTTCGTTCACCACACCCTACGACACGTATTGCTATGTCACGATGCCCTTTGGGTTGAAAAATGTTGTGCCACGTACCAGCGGACGATGCAACATTGCCTGCATGACGAAGTAGGTCGCAACGTACACGCTTACATGGACGACATCGCGGTAATGTCCAAGAAATCAAATGATCTTATCACTGACTTGCAGGAAACCTTCGACAATCTCTGGAAATACAACATGATGCTGAACCCAAAGAAATGCGTCTTCCGGGTACCATCTAGAAAATTGTTGGGCTTCATCGTTTCACATCATGGAATCAAGGTGAACCCGGGGAAAATCAAGGCCATCCTCGACATCAAACGCCTGACATGCCTGAAGGACATACAAAGGCTCACAGGCTGCATTGCAGCAGTAATCCGGTTCATCAACCGACTTGGTGAGAAGGCTATGCCGCTCTACAAGTTGCTCAAGAAGGTAGACAAATTCACATGGATGGACGAAGGTGATGCAACACTTCAGGAGTTGAAGAGAATACTCTCCTCCCCACCTATACTTGTAGCACCGGTACCAAGGGAGCCTAAGTTAGTTTACATGGCGGGAACCAACCGAGTAATCAACATCATCATCATGGTGGAGCGCAAGGAACCAATGCAGGAGTACGGAGTTCAGTGACCCGTTTACTATGTAAGCAAGGTCTTGACGGAATCCAAGCAGCGTTACCTGCACTACCAGAAGGTAGCTTATGGAGTTTTCCTTGCTTCACGTAAGCTAAGGCATTATTTCTAGGAGCACCCCATCACAGTAGTGAGCAAAGCTCCACTGTCCGACAACATTAAAAACAACGACTCTACATGTAGAGTGGCAAAGTGGGGCATTGAACTTGCCGCCTTCGACATCACCTACAAGTGACGCGACGCTATCAAGTCACAAGCATTGGCGGATTTTCTTACCGATTGGACAGAACTGCCAAAGGACACTCCTGTGCCAGAGCCAGATTATTGGGTCATGCACTTTGACGGATCGAAATTACTCAATGGCTCGGGGGCTGGTGTATTACTACAATCACCAAAATGAAAGAAACTGCAATACGTCCTACGGATCCACATCAACGCTACCAATAACATGGCGGAGTATGAGGCCCTCATTCACGACATTGCGTAGCCAAGGATATTGGCATCAAGCGCATTGTTTGCTGTGGAGATTCTAACTTGGTTTCCCAGCAAGTAGCTAGCACCTGGAATGCACATAACCCTATGATGGCGGCATATCGAGACGAAGTAGACGAAATAGTCAAGTGCTTTGACACCTATGACGTCAAGTATGTCAAAAGGGAAGATAATGCGGCGGTAGATCTACTGTCAAAGCTTGGATCAGCTCATCGACCAATTCCATCAGGCGTTTTCCTCGAGCATTTATTGACTCCATCCGTGAAGGGAGCGGACCCCGACAACCCGGATAGAGTGGATTCATTTGTTAACACAGTAACAGTGACCTCTCCAGCTTGGATGAAGTCGTTCATGGATTATCTAAAAGACGGAACTTTCCCTGCCGATGAAGTCAAAAGCCGACAAATAGTACACCGAGCAAAAGGCTACGTCATCATTGACGGCCAACTATACAAAAGAAGTACCACAGGAGTCTTCCTACGATGTGTTTCCCAGTAGCAAGGTATTGAAATCCTTAGAGAAATACATCTCGGAGATTGCGGGCATCATGCCGCTCCCCGATCGTTGGTGGCTAAGGCCTTCCGACAAGGATTCTACTTGATAACTGCCAAAGCGGACGCCGACAAGTTGGTACAAACATGCCTTGGGTGTCAGTTTTATGCAAGACAACCAAGTGTTCCATCTGAAGAATTGCGAACAATACCAATAACTTGGTCGTTCGCAGTCTGGGGGCTAGACATGGTGGGGCCTTTGCAGACAACACCCTGTGGATACACACACTTGCTAGTAGTAGTGGACAAATTCACGAAATGGATTGAAGCTAAACCCATTAGAAAGCTTGATGGGGCAACAACCCTAAAGTTTGTCCAGGATCTAGTGGTGAGATTTGGTCTCCCGCATAGCATCATCGCCGACAACGGCAGAAACTTATCCCTCAGAGAGGTTGAGGAATACTGTCATGAGAAAGGCATCCGCCTTAACCTAGCATCTGTGGCACATCCAAAGTCAAATGGGCAAGTTGAAAGGGCTAATGGACTAATTCTACACGGAATCAAGCCACGCTTCGAGGCACCGCTACATAGAGCAGCTGGAGCCTGGGCGAAGGAACTACCATCTGTCTTGTGGAGTTTATGAACAACACCCAATAGATCCATCGGCTTAACTCCTTTCTTCATGGTTTATGGAGAAGAAGCAGTTCTCCCATCCGACATCCTCCACGATGCACCAAGAGTTTCCGCCTACAAGGAGGATGACAGTGAAGAATCTAGACGACTATTTGTTGACCTACTTGAAGAAGAGCACATGCTGGCATGCCAGAGATCCATCGTCTACCAGCAGAAGCTGCGCAGCTACCATAGTCGCCGCGTAAAGCATCGCTGGTATAAGAAGGGGGATCTGGTGCTTAGACTCAAGCAGGAGAAATCACACAAACTATCCCCTCCTTGGGAAGGACCGTTCGTCATAAGCAAAGCATTGCTAAATGGTTCCTATTACCTCGTCGATATTCGTGAGTTGAAAGATAGGCCAAAAAATCGCTAGCGCAAGCAATGTGACTCCGATGATGATTACCCGGAGACAGATCGACCATGGAACATAGCACAACTACGTCCCTTTTACACGTAGCACATTTATATTATGTAATAAGTTTATTATATGATCAATGAAACAAAGCATTTGGTTCACTCATATTCTCTAAGCATTTTACCTCCTTTAGTTGTTCATTTTTGGATCATATAAACTCTTTATGCGCAAGGTTGCATTTGCCCTTGTGAAAATTCTGCCTACGGGTGTCAGCTTAAGTTTTCTGGTCTACACGTTTTCTGAAGTTTTTATGTGGATTCTGGAGTAGTGACTTTTCGGCACTCAAAGCTAGCGATTTTTTTCTTGGGTTCTAGACGGTGCTATTAAGAATCATCACCTGAGAGCATAGTTCAGTGTTGTGAGTCTTCCGTCTCATGAAAGATCAAGCATACGAACTAGAATAATGGATAAGCCAGCACTTGCTTAAAAATATATACACATGCTAGAAACAAATAAGTTGCAGGAAGCTTGAGTACAAGTTTTTTCCTCCTTAGCTAAAAAACAAGTTTTTTCCGCATACACATTGCAGAGATACATTTAATACATACATTGTTTTTTATGGCTCTGCTGCAGGGGGCTTCGTGGTGGCATCATCAGGAGAGCTAGGCTGGGAGAGCTCATCAAACTCTAAAGGAGAGGGGCTAGACTCAGACGAGGCCATATCATCATCCAGGATCTTGGCAGGCACGAAGACATCAGCCTTGACCATCTTGGCAACTCTGGTACCGAAGACGGCAAGAGAGTTCCAAATAGCATTGCTATCGAGCTCTTATCCTTCCTCATCTAGCTTGGGCATGCCGAAAGTCACCAAGTCGATGTCGGCATTGTCGTAGTGAGCCTTGACCAAGGACAGGGTCAACCTGGCACTAGCCCGGACGCAAGAGGCTTTCCACTCCTTGACTTTCTCGGGGGCTCAGCGCAAGATTTACGCATACTTGGCCGCTGAGTCTACCGCCTTGATATTGATGCCTAGAGGTTGAGCTATCTCCTTGGCTTGAGCAATGGCACTGCTGATGAAGTTGCCGGCAAGAATCATGCGTTCCTTGAGGTCTGGAGCACCTTATCCCAAATTAGCTAAGCCAATAGGGGCTATGGTTTGCAAAAGAAACAAGGGCCATGAGCACAAACCAATAAAAGAATTGTCTACAATATAGAAATGACCAAGATGGAGGAAGGTTACCGAAGATGCTCGTCTCTGCTTGAGAGCATGACTCCACCAATGCATCCCGCTCCTTGTGGACGGTCTTGTACACCTCAAGGTTCCTAGTGTTCTGCTCTTTGGCAACTTGGTTCTGTTCCTTGAGCTAATCTTGCCTTTCAGGCATTGCATTTCGGAGTCGGCAGATTCTTGCAGCACCTTCATCGCTGCCTCATGGCCTTTGACAGCCTCGGCCAGGTCCTTCTTCAGGATTTTGTTTTCATCATCGAGCTCCTGGATATGCTTGGATTTCTCGACGATGCTCTTGGCCTTGGCAATGGCTTCTGTAATATGGAAATCAGAAAGTGCTATCAGAAGACGGAAGAAAAAAATCAATGAGAAAAGCAAGGAGCTGTTGTAGGAAACAGACTCTGGCTATTTTTGATTTATTCCTTTAGGAATTTGGTTTTACCCTGTTCAAGGTCTAGTTCCTTCCGAAGAGCAACAAACCACTCATTGGCGGCTATCCTCCATTTATTCTCATTCTGCACAAGATGTTAACATGCTTAGTTTCTCTAGAGCATCTAGTCGGAACTATCCAATTTCAACTAATTGCTCGGGGGCTATAGTACATGATTTTAAAAGTAAACAAGTTTCTCTAGAGCATCTAGACGGAACTATCTAGTTTCAACTAAATGCTCAGGGGCAACATAGACAAGTTCTACGCTTAGTTCTTTGGAGCACTCAGGCCAATAACTATTGGATTATCCGCCTAAGAGCTCGGGGACTACGATGGGATATACTACGGAAAGTAAAATAAGTGAAGTTCCAAAAACATAGAATGGCAATGATCCTGAGATTGTTGGCCAGATGCGCATAGGAATCATGGAAGGTCCGGGCATTCTTATAGATTGCGTCGGCCTGCTTGATGAGGTCATCTAGGCTCAACATTGGAGGAGTCGCAGACAATGGAGAGGTTGAAGTCGGAGGCATGGATGAAGCCCTAGCTGCCTCCTGCACCTTCAAAGCAGATGATGGCTCGGAGGCTCCCACCTCGATCGTTGCTTCTACGTCCACCTCTTCCACCACTTCCTTCCCTTTATTGGTGGCATCCTTAGTCGGAGCTTCATCCACTTTAGAGGAAGTGCTCTCCTGCTAGCCTGGCCGCTGGGAGCAACGTCTGCCTCGATAGAGCCTGAGACATCAAGAACTAGATTGATATATGTCTCCATGGCGGAGGTCTCAGGGATGACGGGAGATGACGACCTAGTGGCGCCAGTAGAGGGCTTGGCGGTAGGAGTAGGGGGAGTAGTGGTGGGATAGGACTTGGCGGAGAGATCCCTGGTCAGCATATCGCGAATGTTTTTTGACCCTCCAACATCTTTGGAGGATCTCTTCAAACTAACTCCGGCTTTCCTCCTGAAATGTACAAAGTATATGTACAATAGTTGAAAAAACGTGTGCGCTGAACAATACAAGCTGGAGAATGAAAGTACTTACTCCACGGTAGGAGCCTTGGTGAGGGTAATGCCGGTGGACTTCTTCGTCTTCTCCGCCTCTAAGGCGGCAGTGGAACGTTTGGAGACTCCACTCTCTGATTTCTTCTTCTTGGCATCGGCAGCAACGTTAGAGGTGGAGCTCTTCCGCTTTCGTGCTACCGGAGCTGGTTGATCCTTGGGGGCATCGTCATCGGAAACCACCTTGATATCCTTCAGCTTTGGATCATAGACCTGGGAGGCCATTTGATCCACCTCCAAGGTCGCCAGCTGGGATACAGAGGAGTGTTAGATGGAAAACTTCAAATCAGAAAAACCTTAGAGCATATAACGAGCAACAAAGGAAACATAAGCTACCTCTGGGCATGTATCACAGTCGAACATGTCATAGGTGATCTTGAAGCCCCGCTTCTTGTCCCTCACCCGGACGATGTCCTTAAGCCGGAGCTTGATGTAGTCAGTAGAGAAGTTATCCCGTGAAATTCGCACGGGACCCTCGTGTCTTAAGTATACTTGCCCATCAACTTGGCGCGGTGCTGCAGAGGCAGGATCTGCCTAACGTACCAAGACATGGAAAGGTCCAAGCCCATCAGACCTCCGTCTACGAGCCATTCGATCTGCCTTATGATGCGATTGGCTTCGTCATCGGAGGGAAGAATGGCTGGGGTCCGCCATGCGGGCACTTCAGTGGTAGCTCCATCAATGAAGTCAAGGAAGGTCACAAGGCGGTCAGGCAGAGGGACATCTGGCCCATAGAAATACGTGCGCTGCTAGTTCTTGCAAGACTTATGCCCTACGATGTCGTGGAAGCACCGGCTAGGCCGGATTTTGAAGCTAATGGTTCCGCGGATCCACAGTTCGTCCTTGGACTCTCTCTTGATGGTGAAAAAAAAATACACAAACAGGTCTAATCTAGGCTTGATCCCTAGATATCCTTCGCACAGAGCTACAAAGTTTCTAAGGACTAGAATGTTGTTGGGAGAGAGATTGTGGGGGAGTACCCAAAAGTGCTGGAGGACATCCAAGAAAAAGTCGGAGACTAGAAGGCTTACGCCACGTACCAGCTGAGATTTGAGGTATACCTTCTCTCTAGGTTGGGGAGAAGGAACCACCTCGTCGGCCGGCACCGCCCGCCAGACTAACTTCTCCGCCGCGGGGATATACCCCTCAGCGACCAGCTCCTACAGATCTTCAGCAGAGAGATCAGAGCCTCTGCACATCCCCTTATGGGAGTCGTTTTCCTCTTCAGCGGCTTTGGGCACCGCTCGTCCTTGGTCATCGCCGGTGGATTCCGTCACGGTGGAGATAGGAATGACCACCCCCTCCAGCAGGATGATCACTCCCTAGGATGGCTCTAGCGTAGCCTCGGGAATCACCACCATGGAAGGAGCAGAGCTGATGGAGGCCATTACGACGAGGAGAAGGTGGAGGAAGAAAGGGCTTTGGTTAGGGTTTTCGTAGAAGAGCTCGAACGGTCGCGCGGCTGGAGGAAGATGAAGACAGGGAAGCGAATGCGAGTAAAAATAAATAAATTGACCACGGTGGAAATATATAAGCCTCGCATCAAGATTCGTGCCAAAAGATCTGATAGAAGGAATGTTGCCGACGTGGAAGCTAATGTGCACGGTAATTTCGCCACGTCCTCCGTCTTTTTCCGCTCTGCCGTTTTGGATTTCGCGCGTGTGAAAATAGCTAATGATTAATTCTCTGTTTCTGTGACTTTCGAGGTAGCGTAGGCTGTACCCTACGTCATCCTCCTGATAGTAGCAGTGAAGGGTCAGGTCTAAAGATTCCATCGAAGACGGAAACTGTCCGACTCTGAAAATGAAGACTCAAGGAATCTCCGGCTACATTGTGAAGCTGGAAAGGATTGCTGGGTTCTTTGGGAGACCTTTGAGATATTGCTTGATGAATTGCTGGCATCACTTAGACGGGATATTCAGAGATCAACGAGCAAAACGGCGCAAGATTTCAAAGTCCTCCGGGGGCTACTGTTGGGGATAAGCTATATGGGTATCCTCATAGCATGTCACCAATCCGCCTAACTCGGGTGGCCCATAGTTGGTAGCAAGGCCTATGAGCTGCTGGGCGGGGGCCTAGTTAGACGGATCCTGAAGGAAGGCCCATGCCGGATTAAGGAAGGCTACGCAGGAGTCACCGACATACGCGGAGCCTTGGAGTACAAGACACAGAAGACTAGTTCTTATTAGTGTAGGACTCTTTACCTTGTCTGTTATGGACCTTTCCCTGTAAACCCTAGGTCTGGGCGTCTTCATAAGCCGGCATGTGGGAGCCTTTAGGGCAACGTTTCATAACACCCTCGCACAGCGAACCAATCCCTATAACTCGGCATATTGCCATTATAGTGATTTATAGCAGGAGTAGAGTTCCGCCACCATTGTGGTACTTGTACCTGGGTAAGCTGTGTTACCTCGTACCCGCAACTCTCCGCCTTACCCAACGTCTCTAAACACGCACTATCAGGACCCTCCATGGCATACTCTTCAGCAATACCATGACAAAGCCTCTGTGCGACGTCCCAGTTTTGTCGACTCTTCCACAGACGAATTTGTTCCGCTTTACGCAGGACGTTTCTTCGTAAGTATTGATTGTACCTTCCTTTGATTTTCTTCGCATGATAAAATTATATTTACTCTTTGCTATGCTTTTGTAGTGGTGATGAGGAGGAAGATCGTCCCATGTCTCCTCCTGGTACATCTGTTGCCCCTCATCCAGTTAAATCTTCTCAGCCATCTGCATATCTAAAGGAATTGCACGTATCTCCTACTGATAAGATTATCCAGAAAGATATTGCCACTTTGCCAAAACCACCACCGTAGAGAAGAAGAAAAAAGGCTGGCAAGGGCGTGGTGATATTTGAGAGTCCTGTCGAGGTGGATATGCAAGATGTATGTACTTCTTTGTTTTAACGTAGCTATAGCTTCTTCCTTTGCTTGTTTTTCCTGATGTTCTTCTTTTTGTGTTTGACATCCTTTGAGCGTGGGATGTTCGACATGGCTTCTCACATTATCAAGATCTGTAATGAAGCCGAAGGACTGAAAGGTTCGTTCCCCTTAATTTTGAGAATTGGGTATTTTTACCCCGGAGGAGGCCAATGCTGACACCGAAGAACAGGTAAAACAAGTTGCTTCCCGGGATGAAAATCTTCAGAAGCGCTTGGAGACCCTCAATGCTTCCTTGACTCGTGAGTTTCCTATCTTCAAGGAAAAAATTCTGTTTTGCCCCTTTTTCTTCCTTTAGGTTCTCAACCGTATTTGCATGTGCAGAACTAACGGGCCAGAATTTAGTGTTGGATGAAGATAAGAGGGTTGACCCTTTATTGGATGCTGTTGGCACTTTAGAGGTTAACAATATTCATGGGCGCAACTTTCTTGTCTGCTCATGCCGCGCCTTCAAGAGCTTACATGCCGAATTTTTTCCGATGAAGGAAGTGTCGGTTGATTTGAACGATCTTGTTGCTGTCTTCGAAGCTGACCCAAGCCCGCTCGTTGGCTACAACTTCACATAGTCGAAGAGTGGCGCTAAAACTTCGATGGCCCTGGCGATAGCGCACGGCAAGAAGGTCGATTGGCAGAATGTTAGCTCCTCTATCCTAGTCACCTCCAATGTCTAGGCAGTTGACTTGAAGACTTTTGTTAAGAGGGCCAAGAAGTACTCTTGGCTGATGTTGGGCATAGGCGTGGGTCCGGCAAAATCAGCTGCTCCTTCTTTGGCTAGTGCCCTGTCGTCGAGTGTTGACCCAGTTATTCCTGCAAGTAGTGTACCTTGTCCGTAGAGAAGACTACACTGTAGTTTGTTTTATGGTGGCCATAAGTATTTTTTTCTCTACTGTTGTAATGAACTTGGCTTATTTTGTTTAAGCACTCTGTTTGCTGAGAAACAACTTTATATATATATATGGGCTGTACCTTGTGTGCTGAAGGCTCTGTATTTTTGTCTGCCCTGCAAGATATTGTGTGATTCAACCACTCCTTCTGTGCATGCCCAGACATTGGATGCGATTCCATCTTCATCTGGGTTGGGTGCGATTGAGACTGTTGTTGTTCGTGTAGTAGACCCACCGTTGTATGTAGATAAAATTAAGCAGGTGAAGAAACTCGAAGGTAAAATTTGGGTTGTCCAATCGATGGTGGATATTTCTCAATCAAAAACACGCCAGTCCCTGGATCATGAAGCATACTTTTTGGAGGAAATTTCTAGGGCGAGCGAGAAGAAGCTGTGTAAGTCTTCCACATTATTTTGTGTTGCTTCCTTTTTGTTTGTAGAGTTTTAATTTTCCCTCTCTCTTTTTTTGTAGGTATTCAATTGTGCGAGAGGTAAGAAACCCAACATCTGCGCAATCGAATCCAAGCTCTTGTGGCTGCTTCCCAAAATTCCGAAACTAACTTTTGGATTGATCACTGCCACGCCTATGTTGTGGCTTTGCTCCAAGACCATGTGTCAGAGGTGGAGCAGTTTATCGAGTGTTGCCGCAAATTTTTGGCCATCGTATACAATGCCATGTTTCCCGGGGATCCTCGGCCTCAGGCTCTAGCTGATTTACTCGCAAAATTTCGGCAGGGTGAAAAGATTCACCACTTTGTGAAGCTCCAACTTGTGGTGGGTGCTAAACTTGCGCTTTCATGGGTGCGCGCGCACCATCCGATGTTGGACTTGGATGCTTCATCATTGTGGCTGCCTCCCCCTCCTGGCAGTGGGCTTATTAACATGGCGCCTCATTATGCCACCGCCCGTAGCCCTACTATTAAGATTGTCCAGAGGTGCCTAGAGGCAGACGAAGATTTCTTCATAAACTTCGCCATCTAACTATTTTTATTCATTATGTATCTTTGTACTTAGAGAGATATTTTGTGACGCCATTGTATTTTCCAAAAGGCCATAAATTCATACGCGATTTTGTTTGTCGCTCAAGACACTCTTTATTTGCCTGTCGCCTATAGGATGGGTCGGCATTTACTCAAATAGAAAAGCACGTTGTATAGGACCCGACGGTTGGCGCGTTTGGCGCAATTGTCAAAGCCCCCGTGTATTGAGTTGATGAATAGAATAGCAGAGATCTCAAAACCCAGTTTTGGAAAATTTTCTTTATTTATCTTTAAATAGCAAAGGATATATTTTTCAGCGTGTTCCCCTTGTCGTTGGCCTTATTGAATATAAAATGCATAAAAGTAAAAAAATCATTAAATCCGCGGCTTCTATCTTGAAGTGCTCCGTTGTGTCCTATGTGGGTTTTAAGGGCGTTTCATCCTTTCGACTAGAGGCGCAGTTTCTGTACGGTAGACCAGAGAGAAAAGGGGTTGGTTTGCTGGATCACTTGTAGTAGGTAAATCAACGCACACGCGGAGGCCGGTGCCTTTTTTCGGGGCGAGTATTGGGTTAGCTACCCATGTTGCTTTTGTTATCTCTGTGATGCACCATGTATTTGTGAGGCGAGGAACTTGTTGTTCAATAGCCTTGATTTGTCTGGTGGACTGTTTGTTGTCTGCTGTGTTTGATTTGGCCGGGTGCTCATCGGGTTCCTTGGGGGCTTCTTGTATTTTGATTGAATTTTCAAGAGTTTCCCAATTCTCACGGGGGATCCCGACGAGCACACCTTCCTATGCGGGATTGATGCTGGAGGCTGGATAGATTGTTTTTGTGGATGCATGGTGTGTCTGATTTTCTAAAGTCTACTCTGTAGGGATATGTCCTTCGTGTAGTAGTTCTGCATCCGTGATTTTCAGCTGGAAAAATTCTGTCTCCAACCCGAAAGATTCTGATATTTTGTTGAATTCTCGATCATAGCCATCCACTAGTGTACCTAGTCCGTAGAGAAGACTACACTGTAGTTTGTTTTATGGTGGCCATAAGTATTTTTTTCTCTACTGTTGTAATGAACTTGGCTTATTTTGTTTAAGCACTCTGTTTGCTGAGAAACAACTTTATATATATATGGGTTGTACCTTGTGTGCTGAAGGCTCTGTATTTTCGTCTGCCCTGCCAGATATTGTGTGATTCAGCCACTGCTTCTGTGCATGCCCAGACGTTGGATGCGATTCCATCTTCATCTAGGTTGGGTGCGATTGAGACTGTTGTTGTTCGTGTAGTAGACCCACCGTTTTATGCAGAGAAAATTAAGCAGGTGAAGAAACTCGAAGGTAAACTTTGGGTTGTCCAATCGATGGTGGATATTTCTCAATCAAAAACACCCCAGTCCCTGGATCATGAAGCATACTTTTTGGAGGAAATTTCTAGGGCGAGCGAGAAGAAGCTGTGTAAGTCGTCCACATTATTTTGTGGTGTTTCCTTTTTGTTTGTAGAGTTTTAATTTTCCCTCTCTCTTTTTTTGTAGGCATTTAATTGTGCGAGAGGTAAGAAACCCAACGTCTGTGCAATTGAATCCAAGCTCTTGTGGCTGCTTCCCAAAATTCCGAAACTAACTTTTGGATTGATCACTGCCACGCCTATGTTGTGGCTTTGCTCCAAGACCATGTGTCAGAGGTGGAGCAGTTTATCGAGTGTTGCCGCAGATTGTTGGCCATCGTATACAATGCCATGTTTCCCGGGGATCCTCGGCCTCAGGCTCTAGCTGATTTACTCGCAAAATTTTGGCAGGGTGAAAAGATTCACCACTTTGTGAAGCTCCAACTTGTGGTGGGTGCTAAACTTGCGCTTTCATGGGTGCACGCGCACCATCCGATGCTGGACTTGGATGCTTTATCATTGTGGCTGTCTCCCCCTCCTGGCAGTGGGCTTATTAACATGGCGCCTCATTATGCCACCGCCCGTAGCCCTACTATTAAGATTGTCCAGAGGTGCCTAGAGGCAGACGAAGATTTCTTCATAAACTTCGCCATCTAACTATTTTTATTCATTATGTATCTTTGTACTTAGAGAGATATTGTGTGACGCCATTGTATTTGCCAAAAGGCCATAAATTCATACACAATTTTGTTTGTCGCTCAAGACACTCTTTATTTGCCTGTCGCCTATAGGATGGGTCGGCATTTACTCAAATAGAAAAGCACGTTGTATAGGACCCGACGGTTGGCGTGTTTGGCGCAATTGTCGAAGCCCCAGTGTATTGAGTTGATCAATAGAATAACAGAGATCTCAAAACCTAGTTTTGGGAACTTTTCTTTATTTATCTTTAAATAGCAAAGGATATATTTTTCAGCGTGTGCCCCTTGCCGTTGGCCTTATTGAATATAAAATGCATAAAAGTAAAAAAATCATTAAATCCGCGGCTTCTATCTTGAAGTGCTCCATTGTGTCCTATGTGGGTTTTAAGGGCGTTTCATCCTTTCGACTAGAGGCGCAGTTTCTGTACGGTAGACCAGAGAGAAAAGGGGTTGGTTTGCTGGATCACTTGTAGTTGGGAAATCAATGCACACGCGGAGGCTGGTGCCTTTTTTCAGGGCGAGTATTGGGTTAGCTACCCATGTTGCTTTTGTTATCTCTGCGATGCACCATGTATTTGTGAGGCGAGGAACTTGCTGTTCAATAGCCTTGATTCGTCTGGTGGACTATTTGTTGTCTGCTGTGTTTGATTTGGCCGGGTGCTCATCGGGTTCCTTGGGGGCTTCTTGTATTTTGATGGAATTTTCGCGAGTTTCCCAATTCTCATGGGGGATCCCGACGAGCGCGCCTTCCTATGCGGGATCGATGCTGGAGGCTGGATAGATTGTTTTTGTGGATGCATGGTGCGTCCGATTTTCTGAAGTCTACTCTCTAGGGATATGTCCTTCGTGTAGTAGTTCTGCATCCGTGATTTTCAGCTAGAAAAATTCTGTCTCCAACCCGAAAGATTCTGATATTTTGTTGAATTCTCGATCACAGCCATCCGATGGACTAAAACTTCCTCTTATTGTTATGACCCCATTGGGAGCTGGCATTTTTAGCACCAGATATGCATAGTGGCGCACTGCCATGAACCTAGCGAAAGTTGGTCATCCCAGGATCGCATGGTACTGCGATGGCCAGTCCATGACTTCAAACTCCAGTTTTTCGCGTCTGAAGTTGTTCCTTGATCCGAAGACTACGTCGAGATAGACTTTGCCTAAAGGAATCTCGGATTTTCCTAGAACTATCCCACAGAAAGTTGTGTCTATAGGCGCTAGGTTTGTTAGGGACCAATTCATTGCCCCTAGGGTTTTGGCGTAGATGAGGTTGATGCTGCTCCTTGCGTCTAGGAAAACCTTGCTCATGTCGAACCCACCAATTTGTGCTTCCACTATTAAGGCTAACTGCCCGATCGTGGTACCCAAAGCGGTGATCAGCTCTACTGAATGTGATTTCTTGTTCTAACCAATGGAGATATTCAGGTGTGGGAGGTGGTGCTCTTACTGCCATATTTACTTGTCTTGTAATTAGCTTTTGTGTCCTGTTAGAGGGCTGCCCTTTCTGGATCATCAACATTGCTCCTTTCAATCTAGGGTACTTATCTTCTTGGTTTATTGCATTTTGCGGCTTCCCTACTAGTGGATGCACCGGTGGTGGTGGTGGTGCGCCGATGGCCAAAGCACCATGTGTAGTGGTGTAATGTCAGTTTGTTGCCTCGGTTTCTCTTGCATTGCATAGCTCCTACATCTTTAAAAATGTTCGGCAGTCCTTCATGAGATGATTGGATCACCTTTTTCCTGTTGAATCGATGTAAAACATCATATTGCAGGGTCCTTCCAGCATTTTCCCTACTAACATTGGTGGGACCTGATTTCCTAGGTGGTATCGCTGTTGTGGCTAGCTTCCACCAACATCATCCCTACTGCTGCGGTACCCATTGTTGTAATCGTCCCTTCTTCGATTGTACCCTCTAGAGAAACCAACTGCGACATAGATTGGTCTGTTGTATCCATCGTTGTTTCGTCGTATTCTGTAATTATTGTGTCTATCCCTGTCTTATTCGGGTGAACAGGCCTGCGTATTGTGTACCGCGTCTTCTCCATCGGCCCAGCGATTAGAATTGTCCATCAGCTATGAGATCGTCTTAGGCTTGACTCGTCCCATTTCTTCGATTAATTCACGGCGACGGAGGCCATCATTGAAGACGTCAATTGCCCTATCGTCGGATATGGCTTCGACTGACTACTTGATTATATTCCATCACTAAATGAAGGCTCTTATTGATTCTCCAGGTTTCTGTTTGCACGCCCGCAATTGCTCCAGAGATGTGGGTCATTTAAATGTGGAGTGAAAATGTCAGATGAATTTATCTTCAAGGTCATTCCAGCTATTGATGGAATCTTCGGGTAGTTGTCTGAGCCATGACCGTGTGGCACCGGTTAGGTGCAACTACAGGCTTTACATTGTGGTGGCCATGGATCCGCCCTATAACCTGACGGTGGCTAGGTAATCTCCTAGCCAAGTTTCGGGTTCCTGTAGGTCGTCGTACTTCTGGCGGTCATGCGGAAGTTCAAAATCTTTGGGTACCGAGGTCTTACGAATTCGTTGGGTAAAATAGCTGGCTCCACATAACTCATAGTCATCTTTGTTGTCACCGTTGTAGTATCTTAGACCACGACTCTCATCCCTTGATCTGTCGTTTCTGTGTTGTGTGTTGTCGTTTCTTGTGCTGTTTCATGGTTCGGACCCTGAGAAGTGCTCCCGATGTGGTGACCGGGACCTTCTGGTGTGTCCCACCTGCCGAGGGCTGCTGCGACGGCGTGGGGATCTATCGGGTTGATGCGTGATTCCCTTTTCTGCTTATGAAAGAGATGCTCCTACAATGCCGAGGTTCATTAAAGCAGAGCGATGGAGAGCCACATAGGGATCATCGGGTACAGATTGAATTGTAAGTAGATACGTTTGTGCAAGTACAATCGCGGCTTGGTATGCTTTTGCTTTGATGTGCCCTGTTTGATCCACTGACATAAACGACAGATCAAGACTTTGAGTCAATTCGTTTATTTCAGCTTCGGGGATGTTCTGCAATTGTGATGTTCCCCTTCTTGGCGGTGCTCCCCCAGTTACGCTTCCTGATCCACGGGTAGAGCTTAGCTGTGCCCGCCGTAGGCTTTATTCATCATCTAACCTTTTTCTTTCGCCGAGTTGCCTTTGCATGCTTAGGAGATCCCTTTTTTGTGGTGAAGCAAATATTGGTAGATTTGTAGATCTTCGTGTGTGGCCTCGGCTGTCATTGGAACTGCTCCTGAAATTGCTTCCCTTGCTCTTTGTCGTGCTTTGGCTGGTAGACGGAGAGTTTGCCTCTCGCCTCTGCGTGGTTCTCCTCCTCCTGGGATTATGTGGTTATTCATCGGGTCTCCTATGTTTCCATTATTTACTTCGTTGTTGTTGTTTCCTGCATTGTCATCTAATATAATATCATCGGGGTTATGAATAGAGTTACCGTTATAGTCGTGCTGTGTTGAAGGTTCCCTTATGATCACGCACACTTGGTGGTGCGTCATGTATAGACTAGTGGTGTCATCATCGGATTCAAGGGAGACACTATCTTGGGTATCAGTGAAGTCCAGCAGTTCCTCTTCTGGGTAGATTTCGGCCATCCTGATTCCAAATTTGATACTTTTGCTACTTTCTTCGGGTTCCGCGTTTACCGAACTTGATCCACGTGGTATTGTCAGCTGGGGGTCTAATCCAAAGGAGAGATCGTCATAAAGACCATCAAGATTCCCTACATCTCTTGTGTTTTCATTATATTCTTCAGCTTTCTCCACCTGCAGCATGGCTTTTGCAGATGATCCGACGGATGATACAGCTATCGCCATAGGCGCATATTTTTCGACTGATGGTCCCGATGAGATTGGAGCCGAAAGGTGAGGTGCTTCGCGATCCTCCACTTGAAAGTGGAAACTTTCAATGATGAGATCGGATCCGCCATTGAAATTAGCGGGTATCGAAACTGGGGTGGGCGGGCGTGGTGTTTCTTCCATTGGATTGTTGCTTGATGAAAAGGGGTCCGCCGAATCCATGACTCCAGTGTTCAGGTTTCCCACAGACGACATCAATTAACAAGGGGTAACCTCGGCAATGCCCATAGTTATGGACTTAGGGTTTTGTGGAAAAGAGAATGCAGCGGATTTCATCGAATGTCAGGCAAACAAGGGAGTCGAAGTCGCCTGATTATCGATGGACAATACTATTCCAGATCGCTTGGGAGTGTTTCGGTACCTCCTCGTAGACTTCTCCCGTCCTATATATAATAGACAAGGTCTCAAAGCCGTATACGGATAGATTACATGTGTATGATTACAACACCAACACAATGATAGTTCATATTTCCTTATCTAATACAACTAAGGCTTCCATCGGATGCTTCTTGGGCCATCATCTTGAATCCTCATGGGCCATGAGCCTTTATATAGAGAGGGTAGCAAAGCATAAGTACCCGAGTAATCATACCCATGTCAGTCACCATTACCGGGGAGTTGCAAGAGGGACATCACAACTGCATCTTCATCAAGTTGGAGTGAGCACATCTTCTGGTGCCTCAACACCAACTTTGTGCAAACACCTAAGCTTGGGGAGGTTGCACCACTATGAGCTTTTCCTTCTCCTTTAGATTTTCAAAAAAATTCTTTATTAGTATTTTTAGTTTTCTTTTAAAAACACATAAAAATTAGTATAAACGTTTTGCTTGTAAACATGGGAGAAAAAGTTTGTTTACAAGCAAAAAATATGCGACTACACAAACATTCCTAATGACCAATTCATTGCTAGGCCTATCACAACACTTGAAATAACTACTAAAAGTTTTGAAGTAAGTCCTGGTCTATTAACCCTAATAGCTAAAGAACAATTTGGGGGAAGTGCTACTTAGGATGCCTCCATGCACTTGCATGACTTCTATAAAAAATTTGACTTACAAAAATTAAAAAATGTGGAAAATGGAATTGTCAAACTAAAACTATTCTCATTTTCACTTATAGGCAAAGCTAAAGAATGGCTATTATCACTACCAACTACTAGCATAAATTCTTGGGATGACCTCAAAGAAGCCTTTATAAATAAATATTACCCACCTATTAAAATCCTACAAAACTGAAATAGTATACTATCATTTAGGCAAAATGATAATGAACATGTAGCAACAGCTTGGGAAGAATTAAAAACATGCTTAGAACTTTCCCATCACATGGAGTAAACGAAAGGACAATCCTACACTATTTTTTACCATGGGTTAAACTATATGTCAGGAGCATGATAGACTTTGCTGCAGAAGGTGCTTTTATGAGTAAAATTATACCTGAAGCTAAAACCATCCTAGAAAATATGTTACACAACCATAGTCAATGGCATACTGAAAGAGCACCAAACCCATATAGTAAAGTGAACTATATTGAAGAAGTAGATCCTTTATCCAATGAATTAGATGTCATATTTGCCTACATATAAAAGTACATTGGTAATGTTCCCCTACAATAACTAGTTGGAAATAAAAATGAAAATGTAGATGTCAACTACATAAGAAATTTTGGTAACAATGGATATGGGAACAACTACAAAAAATCATATGGTATGCCACCATATGTTCCTAACAAATACATTAGTGGTAATAATAACTCCAATTATGTAGAAAATACCATTAGATCTTTTATATCAACACAAATGGAACTAAATAAAGAATGCATAGCTAAGTTTGAAAGACAAGATGCTTAAAATGAAAAAGTGGACCTTCTAACACAAGAATTTATGTATTTTAAAACCTCATCCAAGCACAAAAGAACCATGAGGAAACTACTAAATATGTGCAAGAAGTAGACAAGTCTTGGGAGACCCTTAATATGATGGAAGAAAGAGAAAAAGGAAAAATTATGATCAGAAATGACAAACAAGTAGAAGAAGTTAAAATGCTAAGTGAAACAAAAGAACCTCTACTTGACCTTGACAAATGCATATTTAATGAACTTATAAATATCCTATAAAAGTTTTCTAATGACCCATCCATTAATGTTCATCAAGCATGTTTTGCCTCCTACATAGCAAACTATGTCATCAAAGAAAAGATAGAAATATAAAATAAAGAAGCCATGATACCACCAAAGCTTGGGGATGCTTGGCTCCCCAAAATATTAATCACTATTGGCACATAGACCCATCATGGTATTCTAGATCTAGGATCTGATGTCTCTGTGTTATCAAAAGAACTATATGATCTACTAGAACTCAAAACCATGGAAAAAATGTTCAACAGATCTTTTTCTCGATGATGACTCAATCAAACATGGTTTAGGAAAAGTAAATGATATTATGGTTGAGTTACATATGAATTTTGTGCCTGTTGAGTTTGTTATCATGGACATAGGGAGTAAAACCTCTAGTCCTATAATTCTTGGAAGAACTTTTTTGAGAACTACAGGTGCAGTCATTGACTCAAAGTAAGGGAATGTGAAGTTTCAGTTCCTACATAGTAATTGTATGTAACAATTTCCAAGGAAGAAGGAGGTAGCACCGAGGTACAAGCTACCACATGATCCCTACATCACTTGAATGAAGTAAGTAAAGCCTAGCTGTATGGTTATAAAGAAAGCGATTTTTCAGTTGGCAACCCAGTTATTTATTTTTATGCATGCTTTCTATATTAAAATAGTCCTTTTTAGTGTCTTTGCTATAGGTCATCAATAAAGTACCAAGTATCCCATTTTTGATGCAATAAAGTTGTTAAAACACATGGAGTAGAAAATTCCCACACAACACTGTTTAGCAGAAAAAAAATCCCTGATTGTTTCTGTAACTCCAACTGCTCTCATATTTACACTATAGTTGCAACTTTCCATCCTATATATGAAAAAAATTGGCAAAATTTCCTGACATGTGTTGGCGGTCGAAATAAATTCATTTTTCTACTGCTGAAAATCTAGACAGATTATGCCCACTAGTGTTCGAGCCATTCCTTTGTGTCCCAAAATGATTTGCCATGAGTCATTCAATATGCTAGGAATGTGTAGGTCACTATATTATTTCTGTAATTATTAGGACTTTTTGTATTTGATATATATGGTAGCTACTATCATATCCTTGTACCACTAATGTCACCCCATAGAAAATAAAATGGGAGAAAGTTTTGTGTTGAAGTTTTCTGATAGGGAATGGAGGAACACCACACCAAGAGATATCCAAGAATAGTGAAGACCATAAGCTTGGGGATTCCCAAGGCACCCCACTGGACATATTAAACTCTCGGTTTGCAAACCTCTAAACTTTGTTTTTTGAGAAACATAGAATGATCATAGAAACTTGGAGCATCTTGTCTAGTATAGTTTTACTTGGAAATAAATGAGACCAGCATGATAGATATTTTGCATGCTTAGGAAAGAGATACTGAAAAAATATCCCATGATTGAATGCATTTATTGGAATGAGTTGTGTGCTACCAAAAGAAAAGGGAAAAAATCAAAAAGCTAAAATTCAAAGTCATGCTTAGTGTTGCTAGCTAAATACTTTGATGAATGATAATTTGCTAGTGCTTTATTTAGTGCCACCTTTTGCTCATATAAATTGATGTTTAATACTAAGGATCCTTGTTTGATAAGAAATAATTGGCACTATGGACACTATGGCATGCTTATAGATCTTTTTGCTCGCCCAAAATTCTCAAACAAGCTAAGACTTGTATCCAAACTCCTCAATCCAAACACCCACCATACCTACCTATGTGGCACTTGCTACTCCAAGTATAATATGTGTGTTATGCCTCCAGGTACTTCAAAATATCTCTTTTGTGTAGTTTAAAGCTCATGAGAAAGTAGGACGTGGGGTTACACCACTATGTAAGTTATGTGTTTGACATTTTATAAGTTGTTTGTTAGCTTAACCATGTTATTATGGAGAAAGCTTTCAAACATTGCACTCTTAGTTGATATCATGTTATTTTCTCTATGGATGCTCATCAATGTGAAATAAAATGGAACACTCAATAAAGCTTTCTAGAGTATGCATATAATGAAAGAGACGCCTGGGACGCTAACCAAAGCCATGCTATCCATCAGGCTGGAAGTTTACAACATGAACATTTTATGAAGCCTTTTTATAAAAAGCTATGCCAATAGTAAATAAAATAAAGTGTTGAGGTGATTAATTTTTCTGTTGTCTTATATTCTGAAGTATGGATAAGACCCGCAAAACAAAAGGGCCTTATCCTACCAAGGGGCAAGAGGTACCTTAGGTGACACTCTTGAGGAGACTATATGCTTACAATGAAAAAACCGCTTAAGTGATCCTAAGTTGAGTAACAAGTGGTGTGTGTACTCATGGTGAAGGGTAATGAAATATTCAACTTGTAAGGGGTCAAACACATAAAGCATATGAATCTTTGTAACAAAGCATGCTTGGAACCTCATCCTTATGATTACCATTGACATGAACCACATATCTCAAAACTTTATTTTATGCTCTCAAAATATATTTTATTTTTATTGGAGGACTAGCACATGTGTTCCATGATTAATTTATTTTGTCCAAGAGTTAAAATATCCAAAGAAAAAGAAACAAAAGAGGTCTTCCAACAATTATATTGGTTCATCGAAGTATGCTTAATGGTCAATACTTTCCATTTGTTTGAACACAAGACCACTTATTATTGGACATGTTTTGTAGAGTGTAAAAGATATCACTTTATAGCTCACTTGCTTGTTGTTATTCTTTAAAGATTGAACCTTGTGAACTTTGTGTAACAATGAAAAAGAAGTAAAGCAACAAACTCAAAAGTCCATGTTAGTTTTGTCACCTATATGCTCGAGGACGAGCATATGTTAAGTTTGGGGATGTTGATGCTTGTAAAATGCATGCATGAACTTTGTAGTCTGTTGACACATATTCCCACATATTTGTAACATATGTGATGTTATATCCATGTTTTAGATTAATTTTTTGGGATTTATCGATGATCCCCTTTATTTTGGTCCCTAAAGGATAGGAAAACCATGTTTTGTGTATTTTTTGCTTCCAGGGACCTAAACAAAGTCAAACGAAGCTAGGATTTTGGGGATGTTAATATTTCGTCAAGTGAAGCACCTAGAGCACTTGGATCTCGTGAGAAGGGCTAGTATGCCTAAAAGACCCTAGGTGGCGCACCTAGTTAGGGTGGGCGAACCACCCATACTATTTCCCTCCTCGCCCATGGACTCCGCCTGACCTAAAAACCTCTATATAAAGGAACCCCGAGGCTTCCTCAAGGAGAGAGCCAAAAGAACACCGAAACAGCAAAACAGAGCCAGAACTAGTGAAGATTGGAGAGGGTGTTGTGACCTCGGATCGTTTAGGATCCTAAGTCCCCATGATCAACATGCTAGTCCCTGGATCATTAGCTAGCACTTCACAGTCAATGAATATCATGTAAAACACAAGTCATTATTATACGAATAATCCAGAGTATAATTATTACAACTTGCATAGCTTATAGCTAGCTGAAATAAAACTACGGAAACTAAGAAGAACTTGAGTCCATCAACGCCTCAGGCTAGTTGCGTGAAGACCCGCGATCCCTAGGCACCTTTCAATCTTCGGATTCTGCACATAAGACGTGCAGCCAACAAGTTGGGTCAATACTTTGAATGTATTGGCAAATTACACCAAGGAAAGAGTAAGACTTTCTCTACATGCAAGGCTAAGAGTAGGCTCAGGGGTTCATTTGCGTAAATCCAACTTTAGCATTGTAATAAGAAAGGAGGAGGAAAGTTTTCCCTACTTTGTAAACTTTGATAAATAGTATAGGGTCGAATGGAACATGTGGATATTACTCACCAAGTGCCCAATCAACCTAGCATTTGGATATTACGCACCAAGTTCCCAAAATCCCGCCCAATGGCGATATTACTCACGCCTTGGGGTTTATAAAACGTTAGGTTTAGAAAAGAGAGAGGAAATCTTTCAGAGGCTCCATCGTTCATATGCTCAAAGTTGTTCTGTTTCCGTGAACACGGCTGATCGATCAGATTGCAATACTCTCGAGAGGTTGTGCACTTTCCCGACAATCCATGATCAAGTCCTTTTACAGACAAGACCACGGCGAAGCCTTCCCTTACTAGCCCCTCTACCAGCTGGATCCAACCGTGCCAAGAACCTCCAATTGTTGGTACCCCGGTGAGGTTTCCCACTAAGTACTAAGCCAAGACAAAGCCCATATGTATTGTGGTTGCACGGGAAGCTTCTGAATTCTGAAACATGGCAGACTTCTTTGATTCCTGGGCGGCCGTCCTCCACCAAATGTTCACTCGTTGACCCGACAACCATTCCCGCCCAGAAGAAAAATTAGTTTTATTTTGAAGGAGGTTTATAGAGGAAAAGATCGCTCGAGAGAGCTCTCGTACTTAGAAAATGTTTGAGTCTTTCGAACCCTCCCAACGGTACTTGATATATACAAGTATATAGCATAGCAAGCATAACTTAGAAAAACAGGATAACCTTTTGGGATGGAAAATCCTAAGCATAGAGCTACTCATGGCATACTACAAAAACGCACTTGCGAAAAATAGTACTAAGAAAATCTACCAAAATCCTACACATGCATACTAAAGAATTTGAAGAGTAAAACATGCATAGTCAAAATTGGGACATAAACATGAACAAGTGGTGTAACTTTTCTTGATCCGAGCAGCACTCTACACAACAGTACTCCTTAAGGCACTCCGAGCTATCTAATGAAACAAACATGGATCCAATCACAATTTGCACAAAACAAAGTCACGAAGTTGAAAATGCATGCATGCAACATGGTAATATGCAAGGATGGATTCGATTTCGACCAAGGGTTTTATTCAGGGGTGTTGTTGAGTTGGGGATTTCATTAGAATCGATTCCCCACAGATTTTAAGTATTTTGGGTTAAACCCTAAATAACCAAGCTCAAATCTAGATCTACAACTCCAATCTATCTCGAGACAGATCTGAACACCCTAAGCATGATATGACAATTTTCTACAGAAGGTCTCGTCGATACAAAGCCAACGCAACAAGAATCAACTAAAACGGAGCTACGGATAATTTTCTAGAATCAAAATACTCTAATCTAAACTTAAATCCTACTGCAAGATTGCTGTGGTAAAACAGCAATATTATTGTGGATCTGTGTTCTACTCAAAAATATGAATCCAACGGTATATTATACGCAATTTTTGGACTAATACTCGAATTACTATGGATTTTACAAGATTAAAGTATTTTCTGCCTATTTAAAAGAAAATAAAAAAGGTGGCTAGCTACGCGGCGACAAGTGGCGGCTCGGGATTGGCCAGCGGGGCGCGCGTGACAACGACGCGGTGATGACGCGGCGAGGGCCACGCGGCGCGACGTGATTGGCCGGGGGCGGTTTGACTGTTTTGTGCCGTTGGATCTCAACCTAACGGTCGGAGAGGGGGGGGTGGTGGCTTACCGGCGGTGGCGACGGTGAGTGGCGGCGGAGCGTCGACGGCGGTCGGCGACGGTCGACGGTGGCGAGGCGGTGCTCCCCCGGCCCGGTGAAGTAGACGACGGCGACCGGCTCCTCGCCGCGGTTCCGTTCCCGGGGGCGGCGTCGGCGCCTCCCTCCCGAGGTGGCGGCGGCCGACGGGTGGAGGCGGCGGAGTCTGGCGGAGCTCCGGTGAGCGATTGGCGGCGGCTCGGTGGCGGTGGGGTAGAAAAAATCTAGGGTTTCACGGGAGGCGTGCCGAGGCTTTAAAAAGGCGGGTTTTCTTGGCGCGGGGGATACGAAATCCGCTCCGAATCGGCCGGTGGCGGTTGTGCCGACGCGGCGAGCTCGTGCTCGAGCCGGACTCGAATGAGAAGGGGGATGACGGGTGGGTCCGGCCTGTCGGCGGCTACGGTTGGAGGCGGGCTGGCGGATGCTGGCGCGGCTTCCCACGTGCTGTGCGATGCCCACCTGGCCAGGCGGCGGTAGGTAAGTCCCGGGCTGGCTCGGCTGGCCCGGTTAGGTTAGGTTTCGCTTTTTTTTAATCTTTTTATTTTTTTCTGTTTTCCTATTTGTTTAATAACTTTTGCAAACGGACTCCGAATTAAACGAAATTGGTCTCTAAAATTTTGTAAAAAGAAGAGGGTTAGGATAGGATTATAAAATAACACTTTTACAAGGGTGTTGGTGGTTCAAAAAGGTTTTACCCCTTTTAGTCTATATATGAGTATGGATTTAGGAAGAAATATGTATGCAGTTTTCATTATGCGATGCCATGATGCAAGGATATGATGCATGCTTCTAGTAACATCTGTAATTGCAAAAAATTTGGGATGTTACAAACCTACCCCCTTAAGAGGAATCTCGTCCCCGAGATTCAGGTTGGTTAGCAAATAGGTGTGGGTGTTCTTTCTTCAGGTCTTCTTCACGTTCCCACGTGGCCTCTTCCTCGGAATGGTGATTCCATTGAACTTTGCAAAACCTGGTAGTCTTGGTACGAGTAATTCTCTCGGCTGTTTCCCAAATCCGGGTGGGTTTTTCTTCATAGGTGAGATCGTTTTCCAGTTGAACTTCTTCCAACGGAACCGTATCCTTTAGTGAGGTTTCAACCATTTCCGGGTGACACTTCTTTAGTTGCGACACATGGAAAACATCATGAACTGTTAGCACTTCGAGCAATTCCAACTGATAGGCAACTTCCCCTCTTCGACCCAAGATCTTGTAGGGCCCTATGAATCGGGGTGCTAACTTACCCTTGATTGCAAATCTCTTAACTCCTCGTAGTGGCGAAACTCGGAGATACGCACGGTCTCCCACTTCATAACTCACATCCCTGCGCTTGGAATCAGCATAACTCTTTTGTCTGGATTGGGCTATTTTTAACCTGTCTTGAATCTGTCTCACTTTTTCTTCGGCATCCTTGATCAGTTCAGGTCCAAACAAACTATGTTCTCCAACTCCACTCCATAGCAGCGGAGTTCTATACTTTCTGCCATATAGAACTTCAAATGGAGCCATCTTGATACTAGTTTGGTAGTTGTTATTGTATGAGAATTCCGCATATGGCAAGTTATCATCCCAACTAGACCCATAGTCTAGCGCACAGGCTCTTAACATGTCCTCCAAGATCTGATTAACTCTTTCCATCTGTCCATCTGTTTGTAGGTGGAAGGCAGTACTAAACTCCAGTCGTGTCCCTAGAGACTCGTGTAGCTGTCGCCAAAACTTAGAGGTGAATTGGGTACCTCTATCAGAGACAATCCCCTTGGGTACACCATGAAGGCTTACGATCCTTGACATATAAATCTTGGCAAGTTTAGCACTCGTATAGGTGGTCTTTACGGGAATAAAGTGGGCCACCTTTGTGAAGTGGTCGACCACTACCCAGATGGAGTCATACCCAGAACGAGTCTGCGGTAGTCCTGTGATAAAATCCATGCCTATCTTGTCCCACTTCCAATCGGGCACAGGTAATGGTGCAGCAGTCCTGCTGGCTTTTGATGTTCGGCCTTGACCCCGTTGCACACGTCACACAAGGAGATGTATTCAACAATATCTCTTTTCAAATTATTCCACCAGAACCTATCTTTCACATCCATGTACATCTTTGTATTACCCGGATGAATTGAGTAAGGAGAATCGTGAGCTTCCTGAAGGATTAACTTCCTGATATTAGGGTCATCGGGAACGCACAAACTCTTCTCATACCAAAGTGTTCCTTGTTCATCCGTATGAAACCCTTTTGCTTTACCCTTGCTTACATTAGCTCTTATTTCCTCCAACTCTTTGTCCCCCTTCTGGGCCTCTTTGATTTGGTCCAGAAGCGTTGGCACTATCTCCATAGTTGCTAAGTATCCCTCCGGAACTATTTCCAACCTAAGGTCCTTGAATTGTTCACACAAATCATTTGGAAGTTCTCCCATGGTAAGTCCATTTACATAGACTTTCCGGCTTAAGGCGTCAGCCACAACGTTGGCCCTTCCAGGATGGTACTGCAGGTCCAAGTCATAGTCCTTGATGAGCTCAAGCCATCTCTTTTGCCTCATATTTAATTCCTTTTAAGTGAAGATGTATTTAAGGCTTTTGTGATCCGTGAACACATCACAATGTTTGCCCATTAGGTAATGTCTCCATACCTTGAGCGCATGCACAACTGATGGTAGTTCCAAATCGTCCGTGGGGTAGTTATTCTCATGGTGCTTAAGTTGCCGAGAGGCGTAAGACACTACTTTTCCATCTTGCATCAATACACTACCAAGTCCTTGTCGGGAAGCGGCACAATAGACCTGGAAGTCCTTTTGGATGTCAGGGAGGCACAAAACTGGTGCTATTACTAGGCGCTTCTTCAACTCTTGAAAACTTGCTTCACATGCCTCGGTCCATTGGAACTTCTTCTCTTTCTTCAGCAACTCTGTCATAGGCTTTGCTATCTTGGAAAAGTTTTCAATGAATCTTCGGTAATATCCTGCAAGGCCCAGGAAACTCCTAATATCACCCACATTATTAGGAGACTCCCATTCTGTCACGGAAGCTACCTTACTTGGGTCCACGACAACACCTTTAGCTGATATAATATGACCAAGGAATCCCACTTCTTTCAACCAGAACTCACATTTTCTAAATTTGGCATACAACTTGTGTTCCCTTAACTTTTCCATGATTAGGCGTAGGTGCCTCTCATGTTCCTTCTCGTCCTTGGAGTATATGAGTATGTCATCAATGAATACCACAATAAACTTATCCAAGTACTCCATGAACACCTTGTTCATCATAGTCATGAAGTACGCTGGGGCATTGGTTAAGCCAAACGACATCACGGTGTACTCATACAATCCGTATCTTGTGGTGAAGGCTGTCTTGGGTACATCCTGTTCTCGGATCTTTAATTGAAAATAACCTGATCGGAGATCAATCTTAGAGAACACACTAGCTCCCTTTAATTGGTCAAATAGGTCGTTAATATTGGGTAGAGGGTACTTGTTCTTGATTGTCACTTCATTCAACGACCGGTAGTCCACGACTAGTCTCTTGGTTTTATCCTTCTTCTCCACGAATAAGACAGGTGCTCCCCAAGATGACGCACTTGGTTGAATGAAGCCTTTGTCCAAATACTCTCTAAGCTGTTCCTTAAGTTCCTTCAACTCATCCACATCCATCTTGTACTGTATTTTTGCTATTGGTCCAGTACCTGGCATCAAGTCAATGAGAAACTCGATGTCTTGGTCGGGATGCATCCCTGGCAATTCTTCCGAAAACACATCTAGATACTCCTTCACAATTGGCACGTCCTCCAAGCTAACCCCCTTAAGAGAGTTCACCACACTTCCTTTGAGTGCGAAAGCTGACTTAAAGCGGATCCTTTTCTTATCCGGAGTCGTGAGTGCGATAGTCCTTTTGGCACAATCTATGACTCCCTCATATTCGGTCATCCAATTCATGCCCAAAATTATGTCTAAGCCTTGTGATTCTAGAACGACTAGGCTGGTGGGAAATGTGTGCGCCCCAATCCTTAGTTCTAACCCACGGCATCCAGAGTTTGCCACTATTTCTCCTCCAGGAGAACTTATCCTTAGGGGAGTACTAATAGTCTCCGTAGGTATCTTGCCTCTATCCACAAATACCCTTAATATGAATGAATGCGATGCACCAGTATCAAAAAGAACAACTGCAGGGGTGGAGTTAAGCTTGAACTTACCAATCACGGAGTCAGGTGCCTCACGAGCATCCTCCATGGAGACATGATTTACTGTGGCTTTGACAAACGGATTCGGCTTCTTCCCATTTCCATTACCATTGCCATGGTTGTGTCCGTTGCCGTTTCCATTACCATTCCCATTCTTCATCTTTTCGAGGCAGGTAGTTGCGTAGTGCCCTGTCTTGTTACACTTGAAGCATGTCACTTCACTCAAATCCTTCCCATTGCCATTTCCATTGCGGTGTTTATGGCCATTGTGGTTATGTCCTCCATGACGATGACCATTGTGGTTGTGGCCATTGTGGTTGTGGGGTGGTGGTGACGAAGTGCGTTGCTTCTGATATGGGGCAGAGTTGTGCTTGTGTGAGGTGGACTTTCTCTTTCGGTTCTCTATACTCCTTTGCTTTGCTTCAACCACCACTGCCCTGTCCAGGAGTTCCTGGTAGTTATCAAACTTCAGAGCCATAAGCTGAATAGATATTTCATCATTAAGTCCCCTTAAGAACTCCTCCTGTCTCTTGGCATCAGTGGATACATCATCAGGTGCATAACGTGCCAGCTTGTTGAAAAGGTCCCCATACTCAGAGACAGAGCCGTGTAGTTGTTTCAAGTCGCGGAACTCACGTCTCTTAAGTGACATGAATCCCGTGGCTACGTGATGAGTACGAAAGGCCGCCTCGAACTGGTTCCAGGTGATAGCTTCAATATCGGGGTGGGTGACCTGGTAATTATCCCACCATTCAGCAGCTGGTCCCTCAAGTTGGTGCGCGGCAAAGCGCACCCTGTCAGCTCCCACAACTTGGATGGTGTCTAACTTCTTGTTGGTGGTGCGAAGCCAATCATCTGCCACAATTGGTTCAGAACTACTTGAGAAAATTGGAGGGTTCAACCTCAAGAACCGAGTCAAGCGATCCTATTGGGGCGGTGGAGGCGGCGGGTTGTTGTTGTTGTTTTGCATGTTTTGAGTGAGGAGTTGGATCAGCTGATTCTGGGAGTTAAAAAGTTGTGCTATCTCTGGGGGCATGTTGTTATTGTTTCCACGTCTCGCCATCTGTGGGGTTCGGGAGACAAGTTAAGAAATAGATAGAAAGCCTAAGGAATAAACTCCTACCCTTATGTAAATAAGAGAAAAAACACACAAGAAAAGCAAGGCACACAAGGCACATAGTTAAACACACTCAACCAAGTTTAACTAAACCAATATAATTTTTGGTACTCATTACAATCGCGAACAATGTTTGACTATAGAACTAAAGGTGGTCCAACTACTCTACTCATCATCCACTTCCTCTTCCTCAATGATGAAGCCTTCCTTCTCCAGTAGTGACTTGTATAACTGCATGTCCTTCGTCGTGGCTTCAAGCTTCTCTTGAAGTTCCTTCACCTCCTGTGGCTCCGGTGTAGCAGCTTCGAGCCTCTCTTGAAGTTCCTTCACCTCCTGCAGCTCCTGGGTAGCAGATTCCAGTATTTTTTGGAGTTCCTTCTTCTCCTTCTGTAGCTTCTTGATCAAACTTGACGCCATAGTCACAGGCGTGATATTCTCCTCCAAGCTCCTCTTAGTTGCTCGCAGGTCCTTCAACATGGTGGCAAAGTTCTTGAACTCCATCTCGTTCTTTGCGAGCATGAGACTTTGCTCCCTAATCCTCTTGTTCTTATCTTGCACCCTCTTTTCTTGATTAGCGAACCTCTTGTCTTGGGCGGTGAGCTCCCCTCCTAGGGACTTGATCTTCTCTTCCAGCTCCTCGATCTTCTCATCCTTCTCCTTGACTAGGGCACAAAGCTCGTCATTCCTCACGATCTCAAGGCAGCTCCCCTTCCGAAGGTCATTGATGTGGGACTCCAAGTCTTGATATTGGATCCTTCAACGCTTGCATGTCTTCCTTTCCTCTGGGGTTAACTCGATTGGAACTCCCTTCTCATAACGTGTTCCAAAGAGTTTGATGTAGTGGCCTTCAATCTCTTCATGGTGGCGTCCGCAAAGGCGTCCAATGAGCTCCTGCAAGCTGATGCTAAGTCCTTTCTCCTTGGAGTTGCTGGTGACGTTGAGTACAATGGCCTCTGTCTTGGGTTCTGACTTGCTGCGACCCGGTTGGATGACTTCAATCGCCCAGCATCCTTCCTTGTGCATCTTCCTCAACTCGCTTCCCTTGATTGACGGCATGGGTAACTCCAACATCTTGATGATGTCCAAAATGCATTCTCCAAAGCGCAGGCACTCGATGTATTCGGCGGTGTCGTAGTAGAAGGCCGTCATCTTTAGGTTAGGAGAAAGAAAATTAGGCACAAGGTGATAAGGAAGAGAAATACTAGAAGAGTACAAATAACTTACAAGAATATAGAAAGCAAAATCACACATGGTAAAGGTGGTTTCCAATCCTAGGGGTCACGTCCTACAGGCAACTTTGTGCTCTGATACCATCTGTTGTAACCTCGGATCGTTTAGGATCCTAAGTCCCTGTGATAAACATGCTAGTCCCTGGATCATTAGCTAGCACTTCACAGTCGATGAATATCATGTAAAACACAAGTCATTATTACACGAATAATCCAGAGTATAATTATTACAACTTGCATATCTTATAGCTAGCTCAAATAAAACAGCGGAAACTAAGAAGAACTTGAGTCCATTAACGCCTCAGGCTAGTTGCGTGAAGACCCACGATCCCTACGCACCTTTCAATCTTCGAATTCTGCACATAAGACGTACAGCCAACAAGTTGGGTCAATACTTTGAATGTATTGGCAAATTACACCAAGGAAAGAGTAAGACTATCTCTACATGCAAGGCTAAGAGTAGGCTCTAGGATTCATTTGCGTAAAGCCAACTTTAGCATTGTAATAAGAAAGGAGGAGGAAAGTTTTCCCTACTTTGTAAACTTTGATAAATAGTATAAGGTCGAATGGAACACGTGGTTATTACTCACAAAGTGCCCAATCAACCTAGCACTTGGATATTACGCACCAAGTTCCCAAAATCCCGGCCAACGGCGATATTACTCACACCTTAGGGTTTATAAAATGTTAGGGTTGGAAAAGAGAGAGGAAGATCTTTTAGAGGCTCCATCCTTCAGATGCTCAAAGTTGTTCTGTTTCCGTGAACACGGTTGATCGATCAGATTGCAATACTCTCAAGAGGTTGTGCACTTTCCCCACAATCCATGATCAAGTCCTTTTACAGACAAGACCACGCCGAAGCCTTCCCTTAGTAGCCCCTCTACCAGCTGGATCCAACCGTGCCAAGAACCTCCAATTGTTGGCACCCCGATGAGGTTTCCCACTAAGTACTAAGCCAAGACAGAGCCCATATGTATTGTGGTTGCACGGGAAGCTTCTGAATTCTGAAACATGGCAGACTTCTTTGATTCCTGGGCGGCCGTCCTCCACCAAATATCCACTCGTTCACCCGACAACCATTCCCGCCCAGAAGAAAACTTAGTTTTATTTTGAAGGGGGTTTAGAGAGGAAAAGTTCGCTTGAGAGAGCTCTCGTACTTAGAAAATGTTTGAGTCCTTCGAACCCTCCCAACGGTACTTGATATATACAAGCATATAGCATAGCAAGCATAACTTAGAAAAACAGGATAACCTATAGGGATGGAAAATCCTAAGCATAAAGCTACTCATGGCATACTACAAAACCGCACTTGCGAAAAATAGTACTAAGAAAATCTACCAAAATCCTACACATGCATACTACAGAATTTGAAGAGTAAAACATGCATAGTCAAAATTGGGACATAAACATGAACAAGTGGTGTAACTTGCCTTGATCCGAGCAGCACTCTACACAACAGTACTCATCAGCGCACTCGGAGCAATCTAACAAAACAAACATGGAGCCAATCACAATTTGCACAAAACAAAGTCACGAAGTCGAAAATGCATGCATGCAACATGGTAATATGCAAGGATGGATTCCATTTTGACCAAGGGTTTTATTCAGGGGTGTTGTTGAGTTGGGGATGTCATCAGAATGGATTCCCCACAGATTTTAAGTATTTTGGGTGAAACCCTAAATAACCAAGCTCAAAACTAGATCTACAACTCCAATCTACCTTGAGACAGATCTGAACACCCTAAGCATGATATGACAATTTTCTACAGAAGGTCCCGTCGATACAAAGCCAACGCAACAAGAATCAACTAAAACGGAGCTACGGATAATTTTCTAGAATCAAAATACTCTAATCTAAACTTAAATCCTACTGCAAGATTGCTGTGGTAAAAGAGCAATATTATTGTGGATCTGTGTTCTACTCAAAATGAATCCAACGGTATATTATACGCAATTTTTGGACTAATACTCGAATTACTATGGATTTTACAAGATTAAAGTATTTTCTGCCTATTTAAAAGAAAATAAAAAGGTGGCCAACTACGCGGCGACAAGTGGCAGCTCGGGATTGGCCAGCGGGGCCCGCGTGAAGCCGACGCGGTGATTACGCGGCGAGTGCCACGCGGCGCGACGTGATTGGCCGGGGGCGGTTTGACCGTTTTGTGCCGTTGGATCTCGATCTAACGGTCGGAGAGGGGGGGTGGTGGCTTACCGGCGGTGGCAACGGTGGGTGGCGGCGGAGCATCGGCGGCGGTTGGCGACGGTCGACGGCGGCGAGGCGGTGCTCCCCCGGCCCGGTGAAGTAGACGACGGCGACCGGCTCCTCGCTGCAGTTCCGTTCCCGGGGGCGGCGTCGGCTCCTCCGTCCCGAGGTGGCGGCGGGTGGCGGATGGAGGCGGCGGAGCTGCGGCGAGCGATTGGCGGCGGCTCGGTGGCGGTGGGGTAGAAAAAATCTAGGGTTTCGCGGGAGGCGTGCCGGGGCTTTAAAAAGGTGGGTTTTCTTGGCGTGGGGGATACGGAATCCGCTCCGAATCGGCCGGTGGCGGTTGTGCCGACGGGGCGAGCTCGTGCTCGAGCCGGACTCGAACGAGGAGGGGGATGACGGGTGGGTCCGGCCTGTCGGCGGCTGTGGCTGGAGGCGGGCTGGCGGATGCTGGCGCGGCTTTGGGCCGGCCCACGTGCTGTGCGACGCCCACCTGGCCAGGCGGCGGTAGGTAAGTCCCGGGCTGGCTCGGCTGGCCCGGTTAGGTTAGGTTTCGCTTTTTTTAATCTTTTTATTTTTTTCTGTTTTCCTATTTGTTTAATAACTTTTGCAAACGGACTCCGAATTAAACGAAATTGGTCTCTAAAATTTTGTAAAAAGAAGAGGGTTAGGGTAGGATTATAAAATAACACTTTTGCAAGGGTGTTGGTGGTTCAAAAAGGTTATACCCCTTTTAGTCTATATATGACTATGGGATTTAGGAAGAAATATCTATGCAGTTTTCATTATGCGATGCCATGATGCAAGGATATGATGCATGCTTCTAGTAACATCTATAATTGCAAAAAAATTGGGATGTTATAGAGGGAAACTCCGCCGGAGCCACCACCAGAGGGATCTCTACCTTCTCCAACATCTCCACCATCATCACCATGATGAAGAGGGACTCGTCCACCTCTATACTATGGGTTTTGGCCGTAGCTTGATCTATCTATCTCTTATTCTTCATAGATCTAGTACTATATGAGCTTCCCAACATGATTATGGTCATATAAGTAATTCCTATGTGGTGGATCTTTATTCTATGATTTGGTATATGAGATTGGAATCTATTATGTGTGAGATGTGTTGATAGATGCATATGATGTACCCTGTTATTAAATACTTATTCTGATCCAACTTGTATGCAAGAGCATGTGTAGGGAGAAGTGTGTATTAGATGGAGTAGCATCGTGGTGGTGTCACGGTAGATGCCATGGATAGGCCAAATGTGGGGACTAAATGCACTAGGGGAATCCAGGGAGGGATAGTGTGGTGATTCCACACATGGAAGCTTTGTATTTGATTCACCTTCACAGATTACAAGTGCTCCTTGAGCTGTATTGGAGAGAGGAGGAATAAGTAACTCTCTTACTCTCACCGCTAGCTAGCCCTCAGGAACCAAGTAAACTCAACCAACTAGCCATCAACCAGCCCTTTCTACAGAGGCCCTAGCCCTCCTTATATAGGGGTGGCTAGGTCTCCACTTAGGGCATACGTGGAGGCATATTCCAGGGAATATGCCTCCTCCCAAGATAGTAAGTCGACCGGGTCACTTTATCCCCGCGTCATCCATGCAGAGGCTACGTGAGCCTCTGCGGCGCCTGCGTCATCCGACATAGGCTTCGTCACCCTTGTCGGCCACGCCTCGGTGGTCCTGCCTCTGTCCCCTTCGCTCATGCTCTGCATACAGTGGTCATCTTTGACCAGCGAGATACCTTCCTTCTCCTACAAGCTTGATATAACCCGGATCCCACATAGTTGATCCGGCCACACCGGTTCCTGCATACAAGTTAGGTACATCCTACCGACATACGGCTTAAGTCGGTTGAGACCAAGTTAGGTGGGCGTCCCCTGGTCCGGGTTACTCCGTGATCCGGCCTGCCTTGAGGTGACTCGGCCAGCACTTGCTTTGACCTTGCCGTACCTCGGCTAACTAGGCCTTTATACCCCGGCGTGATCCTACCTAGGGGTATCCCCCCAACATTAGTCCCCGAAGCTGGTGCGGTCTTAGCTACCCAAGCCGCTAAGGCCACAATAGGTTCAATCTTACTGAACTCCTTGCTCCTTCTCCGAGTTACCTCTTGATTCGGATTCCATAGGTTTATTTTCTCTTGGCACATTCCAAGTTTTTACTTGCTGGCCGGATTACCTCGTACTCATCCGGGTCATTCTTCCTTCTCTCGTACGCTTCCCCATGTGGAGGCTAATCATTACTTTGCCTCATTTTAAAGGCCAGCAATAGTAACCGCCGTAGTTATTGTCAGAAGTTACTGTTGCACACGTCACGTCGTGCCTGCCTCCTCGTTAACTGTATCTTAACGTCACGTCATGGGATTCGCTGCGCCCTCTGGCCCTTCATGTGGCTCGTCGCTGATTGGTCAATCTAGATCATACAAGGCCACACGGTGTGGCCCGCCCGCAAAATGCGATCCCACTACCCCTTTACGGGAGTGGTTAAATAGGGGAGGGGCGCACCCCTTGGGTCATTTCCCCGCTCCCGCGCCCCTCTACCTCTGCTTTTTCCTCATCTTCTCCATCGACAGCGCCGCCACCACCGCGTCTGAGCAGCAGCGCCGCCGCTGTACTACTTCCACGCGCCCTAGCGCCGCCGCCACCTCCGCGTATCTCCTCCGCCACGGGTCCCCGCCAGTCCAGGCCACTGCCTCCCACCGCCGCTAGTGCAAGTGAGGGGAGTGACCTCGAGATGATTGAGGAGGAACTCACCGTCGCAGAGCAGGAGATGGAAGAAGATGCGGCGAACACCGACCACGGCGCGTGGGCCGGATCCCGGGTCTGCCAGGATGACTTGGATTGGCTCTACCGCACTAGGCGCATCCCGGAGGGCGTCTCCGCACGCCTTGCTTCCGCGAGCTTGCCCCCTCACCCAATCCGGGTGAGTATGTGGTGTTCCTTTCTCATTTCCAACGTGGATTTGGTCTCCCAGTTAGTGACTTTTTCCATGACTGGCTAAACACATACGAGCTCAATCCGCACCACCTTCCGGCTAATGCCATCACCTCTCTCTCCACCTTTGCCTCCACCATCGAAGGTTATGCCGGACTATGGCCCACGAAGGAGCTCTGGATCCGGTTCTTTGGCCTTCACCCGAACGTGATTCCGAATGTAGATCTAGATCCGGAGGACAAACAGCTCACGCAGTTTGGTGCTGCGTCAATCTGTCCCCGGAAGCTGTCTGTCTTCCCCCGAGTCACGGGGCTTGACTCTTGCAGGGGATGGGCCCGGACTTTCTTCTATGGCCGGAACAACACCACCGAAGATCTGATCCGGCTGCGCCCCTATACTCCGGGTCGTCCTAACCCGGATTTGTGGGACGTTATCCCCAAGAAGCCCACAGTCTTGGCAAACCAAGTCAACAAGAGGTTCAAGGAGCTGAAGGATCTCGGATTGCACAACGAGGACGCCATGATCACGTTTGTCCGCAACCGGATCTCCCCCCTCCAGAAACACACACATAAAGTGTGTCACATGAGCTAGGGCCGCAACCCCAACCGGACCTCATCTTTCGAGTTGAGCAACACTGAGATCTACCGCCGGGTCAAGGCCCTGTTCACCACCCACAAAGACTTCTCATCTGAGTGGACGTGGGGAATTGAACACGTTTGCCGAGATAGGCTTCCTCCTTCGGTAAATCTCATGCCCCAAACTTTTTTATGAATTGAATCATATGTCGGTCTTTTGTTGTAGGTTTTAATCTTGTTGCCTTTTCTTTCCCTTAGATGTTTCTTCAGCAAACCATTGAGGATGGCTCCGAGCCTTCCCTCAAATGGGCGCCTGACTGGGATACCTCGGACGAGGAGCAACCGGATCAAGAGATGTTCCTTCCGATGTCGGATGTGACCAAGCGACCCACCGGTAAACTCTCTTCCGTTAGAGATTGGCCCAATGATGAAGATGATTCAGATGCTAAGGTGATGGAAGCATTTGATGCTGTCCCCCATTCTTATGCTTTTCCGGCATTAGCTAACCCCGGTGGGCAGATCCATGAAGACACTCCCCTTGCTGCTGGTGAGCCTGTTCCGGTCGTGCCAAAGAAGAAAAGGGGAGCTGCCTCTGCATCTTCCTCCGGACCTTCTCAGCTAGCTAAAAGGCGGAAGAAGGCCGGGGACAAAACTACCATCAAGCCCCCAACCAAGGCCACGGCCCGGAGGGCTCGGAAGCCCAAGGAGCCCCTGACCTCGGATGAGTAAGCCTCTTATCCCTTTGCTATTTACTTGTTCTTCTTATATTATAGATTCTCATCATAGATTATTTGATTCGGTAGGGCCGCGGTGGAGGTCCCACAGAGTGGATCCGGCATTGCCTCACCGCTCCGACATAGCCCTTCTCCCCCTCGTGGCGACGATTCACGCCCTTTGAGCCCCATTCCGGAGGGTCCAGCGGCTGCTCCGGGTTCTAGCCCACCTCATCAAGAGGAGGGCAACCTCGGAGCGGGGGAGACTGGCTCTGCCGAGGCAGCGGCAACCACTACTTCGGCTCCGCTGCAACCAGCTTCATCCGAGTTACCTTCAGTTCCTCTGCCGAAAAATAAATCAACACCAGCACCAGCAGCAACAACCAAAGCAACAGCAGCAGCACCAAGCCCCTCCACCTCGTCTGACTCTTCCAAGGCTCGGCGAGAAGACATCAGCAGCACCAAGGCTAATGCCAAGGTAGTTCCCAAGGGCAAATCCGCTGCAGCAACCTCAACCTCTCAGCAGCAGCCCAAGGGCAAGAAGGCTTCTGATGCCACCAGGGCAGCGTCCATCGAGGCTGGACAGCGCACACTTGCGTCCATGCTTCCAAAGATAACTCCACCACCGAAGGATGCCCTTGCCGAGCCAGCTGATGCGCAACTTGTTTTGCACACCAGCCCGGCCCTTTCCCAAGTTGAGAGGAGGGAGGCGCATGCCAAGGGTTTAGTGGCACCACACATGCTTAGCGGCGAACGATACCCTCCGACCTTGATCGAGTTTGTAAATAACTGGAACAAGGTGGAGTTCGTCCACAATGACGATCTCCCGGAGAAGTTCGGTCCCGCCGAATTTGCTGCGCAGATGAATACTGCCGCCAAGGCCATTAACCTTGCGGGTCTGATGATGGAGGTACGTTACTTCGTCTTTTCCTTAGCATGTTGTAGATATTAGTGATATAACCATTAGTCCCCCAGCCTCCGAGGGAGTAACTTGTTACTCGGCCGGATGCTCCTTAGAGAACTAGCGTAGCTCCTTAATAACTCCGAATATGCACACACCTAGAGCCGGGTTAAGTTCCACTTGGCCCGGATCTTGTACACTTCGAATATGCACACACCTTGAGCCGGGTGATACATTCCAAATGTATCTATAATTTGTGATGCTCCATGCTTGGTTTTATCCACTTTCTTGTGTTTTGTCCACACTTTGGAGTACTTTTCATATGATTTCTTGGACTAACCTATTAACAAGAGCCACAATGCCAGCTGCATGTTTTCTGTTGTTTTTGGTTCCAGGAAAGTCAGAAAATGAATATTCTCGGAATTGGACAGGAGAAAAGCCAAAGTGCCTATTTTTCCAGAAGACTCACGGAGCCAGAATACGAGACGGAGGAAGGCCAGGGCCTGGCCACACCACCCCCAGGCACGGGCTGGGCTTGGCCATGCCAGGGCATGGTGTGGTGGCCCCAGGCACCCCCTCGGTCCCCCTCTTCGCCTATAAGAAGCCTTCCGACCTAAAAACTTCGGAGGGTTCAATGTTTTTCCATCAAAAGTTCCGCTACGCCGCCACCACCGAAGGGGAGATTCGGGGGACCGAAAGTCTCTGTTCCGGCACCCTGCCGGGACGGGGAAGTGCCCCCGGATCCATCTCCATCGATCTTCACCATCATCTCCATCGACCATCCATGTTTCCCCCATCTATGAGTGAGTAATCCCCCGCTGTAGGCTATGGGGATGGTAGGTATTAGATGAGATCGTTCATGTAATGGCATCAAATTGTTAGGGCGTGATGCCTAGTATCTTTTATTAGTGCTTTATGACTTTGTAGCGACTTGTTGTGCTTAATGCTTGTCACTAGGGCCCGAGTGCCATGATTTCAGATCTGAACATGTTATTGATTCATTATGATAGTATTGTTCTTGGTCTTATCTACAAGTTGTATACACACGTCGTTGTCCGGAACCTATGGCCCCGAAGTGACAGAAATTGGGATAACCAGAAGGGAAAGGCTTTGATGTGAGGATCACATGTGTTCACGGAGTGTTAATGCTTTGCTCCGGTGCTCTATTAAAAGGAGCACCTTAATTGCCAGTAGTTCCCTAGAGGCCCCGCTGCAAACGGGCTGGCAAGACAAAAGATGTTGTGCAAGTTCTCATTGCGAGCACGTATGACTATATATGGAACACATGCCTAGGATTGTCTAGTACTTGGGTGCTTTATCTTATTTATCTGCAATTGCCCTATGTTCTGATTGTTATGTGAATTGTCTTGTCAATGCAACGCCCGTCCATCCATCCCTATGCCTACCGCACTCGAATCCCACTGTTTACTGCCATTGTTACTACTGTCTTTGTTTTTCTACTACTGTTACTTTACTATTCCTACTACAAAACTGTTGCTACTGATAAACTGCTGTGAGCAAGATTGTTTTCCAGGTGCAGCTGAATTGACAACTCAGTTGTTAAGGCTTATAAATATTCTTTGGCTCCCCTTGTGTCAAATCAATAAATTGGGTTTCACTTCCCTCGAAAATACTGCGATACACCCCCTTTACTTGCGGGTCATCAAGACTATTTTCTGGCGCCATTGCCGAGGAGCATAGCTTTATTTATCAAGTTCACTTGGATTCACTATTGTTCAAGCTAAGTTTATTTCTGCCTTGTTTGCTTCTTCCTTTATTGAAAATACAAAACAATAGTTCCTACTCTAGTTGTTATTTTCGTTGGTCCGTTATTGTCTTGCTTTATCATGCTTGTTGTCAATGGTTGGTTTCGTTGAAACTGAAGCTTATTGGCAAGGTGGGTTCACAGAAGATCAAAAATATTATTATAAGGAACACCGCTTGTCACAAAAAGGGAAACATTTATGGGAACAAATTGATAGATTGTATACCATTGCTAGGAACGTGTGCTCTACTTATAATGTTACTTATTGCTGTGATGAGTCTTGTTGCAGAAAGAGGTATAAACACCTCCCTTTTCAATGTGAGTATAGTGATAATGATACCATATCTTCCCATGCTAAAGGAATTTATGACTTTTATGATGCGGAACAAATTGAAGAATTTATTGCTTGGAAGGGTGCTTTTGAACTTGCTAGTTTGCTTGAAAATATTGATGATTCACCTTATAAGTATGAGGTTTATGGTATACTTAAATTTTTATTTGATAATTACAAGTATGAAAATGGCTATATTCTTGAATATTTTAATAGATGCTTTCCACAAATGGAAGAGACTAATTCCTTGCAGGATCCTATGGAAGAAGAAATTGATGAACCTGAAATCTCATTAGATCAAAAAGAGAAGGAGAGTGATGAACAAAAGGAGGAAGAATAGATTATCTACCCATGCCTACGTTCTAATGAGAGTAACTCTTTATCCCTTACATTATTTGATTGTCCCCTATGCTTACTAAAGAAGGATGAATGTTATGTTCCTGAGGATTCTTTTGAAGATGTTTATGATAAAGCTCTAGTGCTTGTAGATCATGAAAATAATGCTTTATGTGATAGTTATATTGTTGAGTTTATTCATGACGCTGCTGAAAATTATTATGAGAGAGGAAAATATGGTTGTAGAAGTTTTCATGGTATTGAAACACCTCTCTATGTGCTGAAGGTTTTGAAGTTACTCTTGTTTTATCTTCCTATGCATGTCACTTTGTTATTTGCTTACACGATTCCTATGCATAGGAAGTGGGTTAGACTTAAATGTGTTTTGAATTTTCTCCTTGATGCTCTCTTTTACTTCAACTCATATTCCTTATGAGAGCATCCTCTCAAACTTTTATGCCTGAAGATGATAATATGTCTATTATTCTTGGGAGACCTTTTCTTAAATACTGCAGGAGCTATTCTTAATTATAATCAAGGGAAGGTGACCTTCAATGTTAATGACAAGGAACACATTGTCTATTTCCTCAAGAAGATTGAAAGGATTTGTGGTTTGAATTCAATTGAACATGTTGAGGGCATTCAAGTTGGAGAAATATATTGTCCCATACCAAGAGGAAAAATTTGAAACTATTATGATTGGGACCATTGCTATCAAGGTTGAGGTAACATAATCATTAGTGGAATAAAAAGTTTTGTCTCATATGAAATTGTTTTGGTAACAAGACCTGATCAACCTTGTTAACAAAAGGATTTCATTGAACAAAACAATGGTTTAACTATGATTATCTCTGTTTACTTCTATTCTATCCATTTCAGTTTTTGCTTATGCCTAACTTAAAGGCATTAAAGAAAAGTACTTATTGGGAGATAACCCAAAAGTTTTAGATGAGTCTTAGAAGTTATTACCTCAGTAATAACCGCTTCTTATCCATTTTATTTGCTTTTTGTGCCAAGATTAACCTCTAATGAGAGTGAAGTGATGATTGAGAAAGTTGCTGTCCCGAAACAGATTTCTGTACTTCATCATAAAAATTCGTGAGAGAGCTCTGTACGACAGATTGAGCTGTAATGTTTTGTGCGTCTGCCCCAGGTTGTTATCTAACTTTCGTTAGTTCAAAACTGTTTGATTTGAGCAACATAAGAACTTCGAAAAAATTCGTCTTTACCTGCTGGTCTGTTTTGACAGATTTCTGCCATTTTCTGCATTTGCTTCTTGTTGGTTCCTTCTTGAGTTCTTTTGGGGAATTGAGCTTTTTTGAGGGAAGTGCTACAGTAGCTAGTGTTATAATGGAAGTTTATTTGGTGTTAGAACTGAACCTTAAGACTTACTTATCTTGAGAGCACTAATGTTGGTAATAAAGATTGTGTGAAGTTTTGTATGAAGGAAAAATTTCAGGTGAATGAGTAATGAGATGAAGGATGGAGTAAAGCTCAAGCTTGGGGATGCCATGCGTGTCACCCCAAGAAATATCCAAGAAGTACAAGCGTCAAAGCTCGGGGATGCCCAAGCATCCCCTCTTCATAAATAAAAATCCCAAGTTTCTTCCAAACACTTCATTTTTATTGTTTCATGCACAGTGTGTTGTTCTTGGAGCGTCTTATTTTTCATTTTTTGTTTTGGTTTTTAGTTTGCGTGGTTTGCTTAGTTTTCTCAATAAATTGGTTGGACCCCCCTCTTTCATACATTGGTGTTCAAATGGTTTGGTTTGGTTTGGAAAAGAGTAGGAAAGCTCATGCTTAAGTGGTAAAGAGAGCTTGTTTTTGACTGTGGCCTATGCTTTGTCATGCCATGCTTGATATTTTTTTGGCTTTATGCTTAGTATTCTTTGTTTTAGCATGACTTGTTATAAACAATTGAGATTGCTTAATATTCCTTGGATGAATCATGCGTTGTTTTAGCATATTAAAGCATAGTATAGTGGTATTCTCCTTTGATGCTTTATTTGGGTTGACTTGGCACATGCTCACACCATGTTATGACTATCTCAAGTCACCATAGACTTTATGATCCTTTAGTTTTCAACTTGTAATATCACTTTATGCTTTGACCAATGATGTTTTGTCGCTCTGCATGATTATGGCCATTATTGCTCTCTCGTTTGTCGCTCCCTTACTATTGCTAGGCTTCACTTTCACTGAGTATGTTTTACTCATGTTTCCAACTCCCTAAAACCAAATATTGCTAAAGTGTCCACCATACCTACCTATTAGCATCATTTGCTACTTCCGAGCATATTCAATATGCCATGTTTTCTTCCGAATAAAATGTTTGCTTGTTATGAGAAAGTTAGTTAGTAAAGCTCTCACAAACTTGATGGCACACTTTACTTTCTTGCATTTAATTATCCTGAACCATTGCTTCCTTCTTTGTTGTGCATATGCTTGTGCTTTATGAGTTGAAGTTAGCAGAACCATGTATCATGGGGACCGCTTTCAACACTTCATAGGTACTTTGTACCTAGTGGATATCATGTTCTTTTGCTTATGGATCCCGGCGGTGTGAAATAAAAGTGGAACTTGTAAGATCATGGAGTTTGTATGTATGTTAGAGAAACGCCTGGGCCGCTAGCCTAAGCCATGCCTAATCATGGTAGAAACTTGCAGCATAACCATAATGAGCATTCTATGAAGCATCCTCAATAAAATTCTATGCACATCGTAAATAAAAAGGTCGCCGAGATGCTCATTGTCTGCTTGCCTTGTTATTTTGATTATGGGATAGCTCCCGTGTCATGTGCAAGGGGTACCCCGTTGGCGGTTCTCTATGATACATATATACTTACAATGACAAGAGCTTACTCGTGACTGAAGTTGAGTAGCATGAGGATCGGTCTTCGTAAGTAAGGGGCATGAGACTTCGATTTATAACTTGTCAAGCATATCCTCTTAGTTGTGTCACTTTCACCTTAATCACATTAAAGATTCTTATGATAGGGGCAATGAGAGCTCAAATCTAATGAGTACCATACTTTCAGCATTTGGAAGCCCTTCAAACTTTTCAAAACCTGTTCGTTTCCTTGTTGAGTCTCCACACATTCTATGAGCACTTTCTTGAGAGCATAGTGGCCATTCTTAGTTCTATGTGCATTGTCCCAAGACTTGTTGATTGATGCATATCTTGATATTGCTTGTTCTAAACTATTTGTATCTAGTCACTCTTGTAAACTTTGAAGGTGTCCTATGCATTTATGTTTGCTACTCTATGCGGGACAAGCTGGATTCCACTATGCTATGTTTTCTTTATGTGAAACAAACAAACGTCTTGCAAAGCATTGTTATTCATGAATCTTTTGTTTGTGCCTTTTCATGTTGCATCATAGTTTCTTTGTCTTATTGCTAGAACTTTGTCTTTCATGTTATGATTGAAGTACTATGATCCCATCTTCAAATGTTTTACAAATACTTTGATCGAGTCTTTGATGGTGCATGTCACCTCAAAAATTATTCTTTCTTGTTACCACTTACCTACTCAAGGACGAGCAGGAGTTAAGCTTGGGGATGTTGATACATTGCAAATGTATCTATAATTTTGATGCTCCATGCTTGGTTTTATCCACTTTCTTGTGTTTTGTCCACACTTTGGAGTACTTTTCATATGATTTCTTGGACTAACCTATTAACAAGAGCCACAGTGCCAGCTGCCTGTTTTCTGCTATTTTTGGTTCCAAGAAAGTCACAAAATGAATATTCTCGGAATTGGACGGGACAAAAGCCAAAGTGCCTATTTTTCCAGAAGACTCACGGAGCCAGAATACGAGACAGAGGAGGGCCAGGGCCTGGCCACACCACCCCCAAGCGCGGGCATGGTGTGGTGGCCCCAGGCACCCCCTCGGTCCCCCTCTTCGCCTATAAGAAGCCTTCTGACCTAAAAATTTGGGGGGTTCGACGTTTTTCCACAAAAAGTTCCGCTGCGCCACCACCACCGAAGGGGAGATTCGGGGGACAGAAAGTCTCTTTTCCGGCACCCTGCTGAGACGGGGAAGTGCCCCCGGAGCCATCTCCATCGATCTTCACCATCATCTCCATCGACCATCCATGTTTCCCCCATCTATGAGTGAGTAATCCCCCGTTGTAGGCTATGGGGATGGTAGGGATTAGATGAGATCGTTCATGTAATGGCATCAGATTGTTAGGGCATGGTGCCTAGTATCTTTTATTAGTGCTTTATGACTTTGTAGCGACTTGTTGTGCTTAATGCTTGTCACTAGGGCCCGAGTGCCATGATTTCAGATCTGAACATGTTATTGATTCATTATGATACTATTGTTCTTGGTCTTATCTACAAGTTGTATACACACGTCGTTGTCTGGAACCTATGGCCCCGAAGTGACAGAAATCGGGATAACCGGAAGGGAAAGGCTTTGATGTGAGGATCACATGTGTTCACGGAGTGTTAATGCTTTGCTCCGGTGCTAAAAGGAGCACCTTAATTGCCAGTAGTTCCCTAGAGGCCCCGCTGCAAACGGGCTGGCAGGACAAAAGATGTTGTGCAAGTTCTCATTGCGAGCACGTATGACTATATATGGAACACATGCCTAGGATTGTCTAGTACTTGGGTGCTTTATCTTATTTATCTACAATTGCCCTATGTTTTGATTGCTATGCCCGTCCATCCATCCCTATGCCTACCGCACTCGAATCTCACTGTTTACTGCTTTTGTTACTACTGTGTTTGTTTTGCTACTGCTGTTACTTTACTATTCCTACTACAAAACTGTTGCTACTGATAAACTGCTGTGAGCAAGATTGTTTTCCAGGTGCAGCTGAATTGACAACTCAGTTGTTAAGGCTTATAAATATTCTTTGTCTCCTCTTGTGTCGAATCAATAAATTGGGTTTCACTTCCCTCGAAAATACTACGATACACCCCCTATACTTGTGGGTCATCACCGGGTTGAGTTCCACTTGGCCCGGATCTTGTACACTTCGAATATGCACACACCTAGAGTCGGGTTAAGTTCCACTTGGCCCGGATCTTGTACACTTCGAATATGCACACACCTAGAGCCGAGTTAAGTTCCACTTGGCCCGGATCTTGTACACTTCGAATATGCACACACCTAGAGCCAGGTTAAGTTCCAATTGGCCCGAATCTTGTACACTTCGAATATGCACATACCTAGAGCCGGGTTAAGTTCCACTTGGCCCGGATCTTGTACACTTCGAATATGCACACACCTAGAGCCGGGTTAAGTTCCACTTGGCCCGGATCTTGTACACTTCGAATATGCTCATGACTAAGCTGTCCATCTTTGCTCTTTCAGGTGACCACTAATCGCGGGAGCGCTGAGTTTCAGCGTCTCCTGGACACTCACAAGATGCTGCGTGGAAAACACAATGCACTTCTCGCTGAACACGAGAAAAGGGGTAAGTTTCTTCCTTGGTATTTTTCCATTTTCCTTCATCTTTTTCTACCGAACTAACCCATCATTCATTTTTTCGCAGCTGGTGTGGAGGCTAAAAATACCATCATGAGGAAAAACTTGGAGCAAATCAAGGGTGAGTCATTTTTGCTCAACCTCTCTCTGCGCCCTATGCTCTTCTCTTCTTGGCTCAACAAATATTCATACCTCGGCTTTGCCGGGTCAACAAACTATTTTAGCATCTCTTAAAGATAGTGTGCCCGTGCCTGATATGATGCTGCATTTTCTCGAACAAGCATGGCAGCATCAGGCCGAACTTAAAAAGAAAGACGACGAGCTTGCCCTTCTCCAAACCAAAGATGGCGAGATTGCCAAGCTCAGGGCAGATATGAAGAAGTTGAAAGCGCAGCACCAATCCGAACTTCAAAAAGCTGGCCAGGACTTTACTGAAGAGCGCGAGTGCCTCAACCTCTAGATTTCCAAGGACCAAGAACTTCTCTAGGAGGCCGACGTCAAGCTCGAGTCGGTGAATACTGAACTTGTGCAGCTTCGCAAAAGGCGTGATGACTGTACCAAGGAGTTAACTCGGATCCACAGCTTCTCATGTCTATTCCTCACTTGCTTCTCTTGTCTTGTTTTCAGGAAAATTTCCAGAGGGCAATGCCATTGCGAGCACCGTAGTTGCTAAGTTCTGACATGGAGGACCTGTTGGTTAGTTTGTCTTCTCGCGTGGAAATCGTGAAGAACTACGGCAAGGGTATCCTTGATGTGGCAATTCGGATCTTCAACGCCTTTTGGCCTGATGAAGATACTCCGGAGGGGACCGCGGTTCTTGTTGATAAGTTGATGGAATGTGAGACCCAGCTCGACCTTTGGAGGGAATCCGCTGGACATGCCGGAGCTGAGACCGTTCTCCACTACGTGCTTACGTGGTACGAGAAGATCGACCTCAACCTCCTAGCACGCATGCGCACCGGATCTAGATGGTCCAGCGACCCAGAGTGGATTGCTCGGTGCAAGGCTTGCGCCCATAGCCTCATTGAATATGCCCCCATTCAAGAATGGAATGAGGGTCCAAGCTTCCTTGGTGTACTGCCGACGATGAAAACGCCGAAGCTGGTTCGGGTGAGGACGAAGGAGATGATGCCTCGGACGTCGAAGACAGCGAAGATGACGTTGAACTTCCTCCCCCTGCTACTCCGTGAGCGACAAAACTTTAAAGTTTATCAGATCCCCGGTATGCCGGGTGCAATTGTATTAAGCACATCAGTTATGTTTTGGTACTAGGTTTTTATGCCGGATTAACTTGGGCGTAGTCCTCGCGTTTTATTTTCTTGTTCCTCCAATTTCTTGGCTCGGCTCGTGTCCACCTTGGTTCTTTTTTATGACTTACGAGTCTGAGCTTCAAAAATTGACTTAACAGTACTTGGAAACTTTAGGATTAGCTCAAAATAATTCGGCGTAGTAAATTTAAAGTGCTCACAAGGTTAGTCCAAAAACAAACGTCGGCTCGATTAAGTTTCTTTCCTTAGTCGTTTTTCATGTGCTACGCAATTCCAAACTTGTTCTCTTGATTGCCATGAAGCCAAATCTTATTGGATAGCAGCAAGTCGAAGAGTTGGGTCCTTGGTGCTCACACATTACTAATCTGGCTTAAGTAGAAGAACTTACACCAGCCGACGTATAAATAGTAAATAAAGAAGACAACTAAAATTACTAAGGCAGTCCCCGAGTTACTGCTCGAGGTGCCAAGATTTCATTGATAGGCTCATTGCCGGCATACATACCGACATATGAGAGACTTGGATACATACACTTCGCTGCTAAGTGTACAAAGGACGAAGTAGAGCTACATTCCGTGGACGCTTAGATTCCTCGCCGGACCTGTCTGCCTTGTTCTTCTCCTGTGGTTTTGCATCGATAAGATAATAAGAATCATTGTGCAATGCTTTGCTCACAATGAATGGCCCTTCCCATGGGGGGGGATAACTTGTGCATGCCAGCAGTACGTTGCACCAACCGGAGTACCAGATCGTCTTCCCGGAAGACTCGGGGGTTTACTTTCCGGCTATGATAGCGTCGGAGATTTTGCTGATATATGGCGGATCTGGACAATGCCAATTCTCTCGCTTCTTCCAGCAGATCAACATCATTTTGTAGGGCTTCTTGTACTTCATCTTCTGTGTATTGGGTGACCCTAGGCGAGTCATGCTCTATGTCGGCTGGTAGTACAGCTTCTTCCCCATATACCAGAAAGAATGGCATATAGCATGTTGATCGATTCAGAGTTGTTCTTAAACTCCACAGTACCGCTGGTAGTTCTTCTATCCAGCACCCCGTTGATCTTTGCAGCGGCACAATGAGCCAGGGTTTTATCCCAGATAATACTAATCCTTTGGATCTCTCCACTTGTCCGTTCGATGCGGGGTGGGCCACCGAGGCAAGGTCCAGCCGGATCTTCTTATCTCGGCACTGTGAGGATAACCGTATCTCAAGATGATGTCTTTGAGGAATGTTACGGCAGTGGCTCCATCACATTTTCTTATCGGCTTCGCTTCAATCCATTTCGTAAACTTGTCAACCATGACCAAGATGTGGGTCATGTTCCCCTTGTTGGTTTAAACGGGCCAACCATATCCAAGCACCATACGGCAAATGGCCATGTAATTGGTATGGTCTTGAGCTCCTGCATTGGCATATGTGTCTTTGTCGCATATCTCTGACAGCCATTGCATTTTCTCACCAAATCTTCTGCTTGTTCCAAGGCACTTGGCCAGTAAAACCCATGGCGAAAAGCTTTTGCTACCAAGGCTCTGGATGAGGCATGATGCCCACATTCCGCTTGATGTATATCTCAGAGGATGCCTAGTCCTTCCTCTGGGTCAACACATCGCTGGAGGACATTGGTCACACTCCTTTTGTATAGCTCGGAATTGATGATCGTGTAAGCTTTTGCTCTCCTCTGAGTTTTCCTGGAAAGTACTTCCTCAGTGGGTAAAGTTCCATCCTTTAGGAATTGCAATATGGGCAGTGCCAAGGCTGGTATAGCTCTCACTCGGAACACATCCTCATCAATTTCCCTCTGATCGACCGGCATAACTTCTACCGGATCACGCTGTGCAGTCCCCGGGTTTGTCGTGGCTGTCCTCGGGTTTGCCAAGGCAGTCCCTGGGTTTTGCGAACCACTCCCCACATCAATGTCCATGGGCACAGCCTCTGATTATGGGTTTTCCCGGATAAAAATTGAGTCGGACTCCGGGGATGGCCTGATAGATGGTTTTCTGAGGTGCTCCAATGCTACGCTCGGTGGAATTGCTTGTCGGGTTGACCCGAGCTTCGACAATACGTCGGCAGCCTCATTTTCCACCTGGGGTATATGGTGAAATTCGCATCCCTCAAAGTAACCAGATATCTTCTGTACATGAAATCTGTACAATGCCATGTTTGCACACAGAGCATCCCATTGTCCGGAGACTTGCTGGACTATGAGATCCGAGTCACCGAAGCATTGGATCTGACGTATTCCAATCTCCTTTGCCACTTTGAGCCCGTGTACAAGTGCTTCGTATTCTGCAACATTGTTTGATGCAGTGAAGTGGATCTGCAGCACATATTTCAGTTGGTCCTTCTTTGGCGAGGTAAGCACAACTAAGGCACCTAACCCGGTTTTTGTTTTTGACCCGTCAAAGTGCATTCTCCAGTAGTTTGGATCTGGCAATGGTGGCTCATATTGCACCTCGGCCTAATCCGCAAAAAAGTCCGCCACAGCCTGAGACTTGATCGATTCTCTTCTGTCATATTGTGGCGCAAAAGGAGCTAGCTCAATTTCCCATTTTGCAATCCTGCCACTTGCATCCTTGTTACTCATTATCTCGGATATGGGAGCTTCACATATTACCTTGATTTGGTGTTCCTCGAAATAGTTCTTTAGCTTCTTTTCCGACATGTACACACCATACGCCACTTTCTGATAGTGCGGATAATTTTGTTTTGAGGCTAATAATACCTCGCTCAGATAATACACTGGCCTTTGCACTGACTTACCCTCTTCGTCGCGCTCTACCACAATTACTGCACTTACAACTCGGTTGGTTGCAGCTATATAGAGCAACATTGGCTCCTTTGATAGTGGAGAGGCTAATACTGGTGCAGTGGCTAACATCTTCTTTAATTGGATAAAGGCTTCATTGGCCTGTGGTGTCCAAATGAACTTGTCCGACTTTTTCATGAGTTGATAGAGAGGCAGTGCCTTTTCTCCCAACCGACATACAAACCGACTTAAGGATGCCAGGCAACCAGTGAACTTCTGGACATCGTTAAGACACTTTGGTAGTTCCATTCGTTCTATGGCCCGGATTTTAGTTGGATTGACCTCAATACCTTGGCTGGAGACAAGGAATCCGAGTAATTTTCCAGCCGGGACACCGAAGGTACATTTTTCCGGGTTAAGCTTCATCCGGAACCTCCTTAGGTTCGCGAACGTCTTCCTGATATCGTCAAGGAGCGTTTTGCTTTCCTTGGTCTTTATCACAACATCATCCACATACACCTGCACATTTTGACCAATTTGGTCATGCAAACATTTTTGCATACATCTCTGGTACGTTGCCCCTGCATTACGTAAACCAAAAGGCATGGTGTGATAGCAATAAGCCCCATACGGGGTGATAAACGCAGTCTTTATTTGATCACTTGGGTTCCGAGGTATCTGGTGGAAACCAGAATATGCATCAATGAACGACAACAACTCACACCCAGCGGTGGAATCTATGACTTGGTCTATCCTTGGTAGTGGGAATGGATCTTTTGGACACGCCTTATTCAGGTTCGTGTAATCGATACACATACGTCAAACCACTGCCACGTTCGGATCATCCTTCTTCTTCTCCACCAGCACCGGATTAGACAGCCAATCCGGTTAAAGCACTTCCATGATAAATCCTGCAGCCAGCAATTGAGCTATCTCATCTCGTATGACCTTTCTCCTGTCTTCGGCGAAGCGGCGGAGAGGTTGCTTCACCGGCTTTGCTCCGGGTCTGACATTCAAGGAGTGCTCGGCCAACTCCCTCGGAACACCTTGCGAGTCCTGTGTTTACCAAGCAAAAATATCCCGATTCTCACAGAGGAAGTTGACGAGCTCGCTTTCCTATTTGTCATTTAACCCGGCACCAATTGTTACGGTGCGCTCAGGGAACATATCATCAACATGCACCTTCTTGGTATCTTTTGTCGCTTGGAATGAAACAATACCATGTGGGTTACTCAACACCGGCATATACTGCTGCGCGGACTGAGCCAATGCCGCCACTTCTTGGATCTTTCTCTTTTCTTGCGCAATCACAAGTGACTTGGCCAGGTTAGATCCGGCAGATGCACAGTCAATGGAACATCGGAAATCTCCGGCTATGGTGATCACTCCATTTGGGCCAGGCAACTTCATCTTCAGATAACTGATGTGGCAGCTTGCCATGAACTTGTTCAGTGCCGGTCTACCGAGTAATGCGTGATACACACTTTCTAAGTTCACCACTTCAAACTCCAAATTCTCAGTTCGGCAGTTATCTCGTGTGCCGAACAATACGTCAACCCGGACCTTGCCTATGGGCTCACAAGAAATGCCTGGCACAATGCCATGGAAAGTTGTCCTTGTAGCTTGGAGCATGTTCTCCGAGATGCCCAGCTTACGCATCGTATCTGCATACATGATATTAATGCTACTACCATTGTCAGTCAGCACCTTTGAGAACCTCACATTGATGTTAGGCCCAATAAATGTTGGATCCAACACCAGTGCATATGAACCAGTACTTGGCATGAGCTTCGGATGATCTTTGATGCTCCAGGTAATCTCTTGATCCGACCAAGGCATGTACCTCGTCATTGCTGGCATTACCGCATTCACTTCCATATGTTGGTGCTGCAAGCTCTTTCTATTAGTTTCTTCTGTGGTGAACTCACAGTAACTCTGATGATGCTCTCTGTATTCATTTCTCCCTTCATTTCTGGGGTACTTCTGATCCTGTTGGTTTTTGTTCTCCACCTGATGCACTGCATCCCTTCTCTCATGGTTGTCATACCTCGGCGGAGGGGGAGGCAACATTAGCTATTGCGTGTTTGCTCCGGAGAGCAACTGCTGCCGGGGTAACTCCTGCCGAGGTTGATCATTCCGAGGTGCCTGAGCATTCCCCAAACCACTTTGCTCTATCTTTCACATCCACTCACATTGCATGGTCGTGTGACCCGCTGGGTTTCATGGATTAGGCGTGTGAAATTTACACGGCTGATCCAGCATTGCTTCATATATGTACCTCAGACGATCATTCTTCTCTTGCCACTGTTTTTTCTGCTCTGGCGTCCAAGTTTTCTTTCCATCATTCTTTGGTGTCCATTGCTGCCTCCAGTTTTCTGATGTTGACTGCCTCCTGCTCCGGGTTGGTCCTGATTCACAGCTGCAACTTGTTGTGAACTGTATCGATAATCTGGTCTATCATCCCTTCTTTTACCTCGGTAATCATTTCTCCGGAATGACCCGGCCCCATCTCGCTGACAATACTCCTCTCTTGATTCGTTTGAGGTGAGCCTAGGTTGCGTCGGATCACCCAAAGCATATGAATCAGCAATCCGGATTGTTTCTGCCAAGGTGGTTGGCATATCTCTTTGCAACCTTTTCCATAGCATGCTTGCATATCTACATCCTTGTGCAAACCAAGCTATGGCTTGTGACTCAATCACGCCCTCACACGAGTTTCGCACTGTGCACCAACGGGTTAAGAACTCCCGGTTAGTTTCATTCGGTCTCTGCCTGCACATTGCTAGGGTCTGTGGCCTGTTAGGTCTCTGATACGTACTTGAGAAGTTGCTAACAAAAATCTCCTCAAAATCGATCCAACAGTTAATACTTCCGGGTGGCAAATTGTTTAGCCATACCCTTGCTGGCCCCTCCAGCATCTGGGGGACATATCTCACAGCCCATCTCAAGTTGCCCGTGGCAATTTTCACAGCAGTTGCATAGTTAATCAACCAATCATCCGGCTTAGTGCTGCCGTCATACGTCTTTGTGCCTCTAGGTAACTGGAAGTTAGGTACCGGAGGTTCCTTCATGATCCGGGGCCCAAAACATGCTAGACCCGAAGGACCTTGACACTCAATTTGCTCCGACCTATACAGCCGATCCAGTTTTAGCCTGGCATCATCAAGCATCAAGTTCCTGCCTCCCAATCTTGATCCTATCACGTGATAGTACGGTCTGGGATAGCCAGCGTTCACCATCTCCAAATCACCATCATTGTATCTATCTTGCTCCTGTGGAGCTGCTCTCTGTTGCATACCTTGGCCGGCACTACGCTCTTGCCGTGGTATATTCCGCTGCTGCGGTTGACCTGCACCTACCGAATTACGCTGTCCGGCATTGCCATTTACAGCATTCCCTCGACCGGCATTGCCTTGGTCGCGGTTACCTCGGTCAGCTTCACCTCGGCTCACACTCCTTCGATCTTCATTTCTTTGTACTTCTTTTCCTTTCCCTGCCCTTGCCGGGTCATATGGGACTATCTGCTTATTCCTCCTGGCCGAAGTTACAACCTCCTCTCTCCTAGGACCACCATGAGGAGACGATGCGGCTCCAGCGGATTTCTCCGGGTTACCCACCACCGAATGAACGATATTGGAGGCCCCAACTCTCTCCGTGTTTGCCTTGAGCAGCTCCTCATTTTGCTTGTTCGCGATCCGAACCAACTCATTGACTCTATCTTGCTATCTTTGACGGGCTTCACCCGTCAGACCTTCTAACTCGGATGCAGCTGCATCTGCTGCTCTAAGGTTCTTTGCCAGGGTACTATACTTCGGCAGCCCCACGGACAAACAGTTCTCTGATTCCTGAATCCTAGTATCACCCTCTCTATTCATTTCACTTATGAGGTTTCTCCCATTTACTTTTACAACATCTACTTTATTCGCCTTAGCATACTCCCGCAACATCATGTTCAACGACTGCTGAGCTGCTGCTATCTTTTTCGCACCCTCTAGTATTTTTTGCCTAGTTTCCTCTAGCTCGGCCTATGCCTTAGCCGGATCTACCGCTGCTGCTACCGGTTTTGCCAAGCTACCCATCGCCTGCTGCAGCACATTCTCTGGCCTCTCTAGTGGAGGACCTCTACTTTTCCTTGGTGCCTTTGGCGTTATCTCCGGATCTGGTGCCGGATCCTTGCTTGCGCCTGCTCCTGGCACAGTCATCATCACCTCGGCACAGTCCGGGGAGCGAGTGATACGCGCCCCGTGAACCACGCTAAGGGGTGGCTCGCCTCCTTCGACGACGCGCCGCGGATGAACGCACGACACATCAACAACAACATAGACGCTTGATGAAGAGGCCGTTGCGCGGAAGAGGACGCTTGACGAAGCCCCCAACGTTGTCGTTGACAAAGTCCAGCGCTCCAAAGCACTGAACGAGCCCAGAGACGACGCCTTCGCCGGTGCCGATGAGGTTTCCCATCCGGATCTTCACCCCTGCTAGCGCTGCTAGCCCCACGGTGGGCACCAACTGTCGTGGTGGTGTCACGGCAGATGCCATGGATACGCTAAAGGTGGGGACTAAATGCACTAGGGGAATCCAGGGAGGGATAGTGTGGTGATTCCACACACGGAAGCTTTGTATTTGATTCACCTTCACAGATTACAAGTGCTCCTTGAGCTGTATTGGAGAGAGGAGGAAGAAGGAACTCCCTTACTCTCACCGCTAGCTAGCCCTCAGGAACCAAGTAAACTTAACCAACTAGCCATCAACCAGCCCTTTCTACAGAGGCCCTAGCCCTCCTTATATAGGGGTGGCTAGGTCTCCACTTAGGGCATACGTGGAGGCATATTCCAGGGAATATGCCTCCTCCCAAGATAGTAAGTCGACCGGGTCACTTTATCCCCGCGTCGTCCATGCAGAGGCTACGTGAGCCTCTGCGGCGCCTGCGTCATCCGACAGAGGCTTCGTCACCCTTGTCGGCCACGCCGCGGTGGTCCTGCCTCTGTCCGCTTCTCTCATGCTTTGCGTACAGTGGTCATCTTTGACCAACGAGATACCTTCCTTCTCCTACAAGCTTGATATAACCCGGATCCCACATAGTTGATCCGGCCACACCGGTTCCTGCATACAAGTTAGGTACATCCTACCAACATACGGCTTAAGTCGGTTGAGACCAAGTTAGGTGGGCGTCCCCAGGTCCGGGTTACTCCGTGATCCGGTCTGCCTTGAGGTGACTCGGCCAACACTTGCGTTGACCTTGCTGTACCTGGGCTAACTAGGCCTTTATACCCCGGCGTGACCCTACCCGAGGGTATCCCCCCAACAGATCTAGTACTATATGAGCTGCCCAACATGATGATGGTCATATAAGTAATTCCTATGTGCTGGATCTTTATTCTATGATTTGGTATATGAGATTGGAATCTATTATGTGTGAGATGTGTTGATAGATGCATATGATGTACCCCGTTATTAAATACTTATTCTGATCCAACTTGTATGCAAGAGCATGTGTAGGGAGAAGTGTGTATTAGATGGAGTAGCATGGTGGTAGTGATTGAATAGTGACAACCAATTCAAGATCTACTATGGTATTTTTACCTTTATTTTGCTACCTCACTAGGGATAAAGTGAATTCATGTGTTATAATTATCTTGTGATAGATGGATAATCTTCTTAGGTCAAGGTAGCATATTTGTGATTCAAAAATTATGTCAGATTACCTAAGACTATACTCTATTGATCATTAATTCAAGATTGCTTGGAGTTTTACCTTTCTTGAGGAGTATAAGAGAGATATGTTGCATCATCTCTATGTTAGGACGCGATGCCCATATGAATGCTTATCAAAGACATGTTGAAGTTCCACCAATAATATGTCTTTGATGAATTGTTTGTGTCCACTACAACCCAAAAAGAGAGTAGACAACTGAACCCATGAACCCCGGTGTTGAGGGCTAACCTCGGGGGTGCCCGATCTTTCACGAATCCCCGTGGAAATCGAGAGGGAAGTGCGAGGGAAAGAGAGAGATGATGAAAACCACGAACTCACGCACGAAAAACATGACGAACTCACACACGCAAAGGCAACATACAGACCAATAGCTCACGCCGATGGCGACTGATCCGACACAATCCCTAGGATCGGCGTCGGGCGAAGATCTCTCTCACGAACTGGCATGACGAGTGGGAGTCTCGGTGAGATCTTGACATCCTAGAAAAGGGCTCCGATGCCAAGGCCTTGTACAACGAAGGAGGCACGATGCAAACTCCAACGAGGCAGGGGATATTTTGTTCTCCTCTAGGAAAGGAGCATGAGACAAGAACTAGAGATATCCACAAGGGTGTCTTCTAATTCCAATATCTAGTCTAGGGTTTACAATAGAGGTAGGGGCTATTTATAGGCAAGCCACTAGTTCAGTGGTACTTTAGGCAATAAATGGTAAAGTATGTACGAATTTGGGGTCACATGGGCCCAAGGCCCAAAGGCCTTAACATGCCTGGCATAGCGGACACCGGACACTCCAGTGTCATAGGCCAGAGACTCCGGTGTGACCGGAGACTCCAGTATTTCTCCGATGTCGACTCCAGAGTGGTGTACAGAAGGGTTCAGGCAGTGGTCCGGTGATTGGTCTGGATTCAAGTCCGGAGACTCCGGGGTTGCAGGCCGAAGACTCTGGTCTTCAGGACCGGAGACTTGGTGTTTCATCCTCAACAGCTTCTTCTCCTTGTCCAGCTCCTTGGACTTCATCTATGGGCGTTGGCGATGCGTTGGGGCATCATAGCTAATGATGCATAGAGTAGTTGCATGAAGTAGCAAGTCATCCAAGGATGTATTAAAGTCACACAAGGAGAGGAGCGAGTTAACCTTAGCTTGTAGGAGTTTAGATCGGGCACGAGTCATGGGTCCAATTTGGGGTACTTGATGGTGCGAATGTAGGGACATCCGTAGGACGGGCTGCATCAGCCCCCCCTTGGGAACGAGTCATCCTCGGCTCTTCATGGTTATCATCTTGAACATCTCCATGGCCGGGTGGAAGGTCCTTGACATTGAATGTTGAGCTCACGAGGTACTTCGAGGTTGGTTTTTCGATGATGTAAGCATTGTTGTTGATTCGTTTGAGGTCCTTGAAGGGACCATCTACTGTTGGTTTGAGCTAGGAGTTGTGTTCCTTGGGGAAGCGGTCCTTGCTCAAGTGTATCCACACAAGGTCACCTTCTTCGAAGACCATCTATTTCTTGTCCTTGTTCAGCCTTGACCCTTGGCGGCAGACTTGTTGTTCGATAGTAGCCCTTGTTTCTTCATGAAGCTTCTTCATAGCTTGTGCATGCTTGGAGATGTCCATGTTTGTGCACTTATGGAGAGGAAGTGGTCGGATGTCGAGCGCGGTGAGGGGCTCAAAACCATAGAGGAGCATGAATGGGCTCATCTTTGTTGTAGAGTTCTTGGCACGATTGTAGGCAAACTTGGTGTGGGGAATGAATTCCTTCCAATCTTTGAGGTTTTTCTTGATCAACACACAAAGGAGAGTTCCAAGGCTTCGGTTAACGACCTCGGTTTTTCCCTTGATTTGCGGATGCGACGCGTATGAGAAGAGGATCTTGATGCCAAGCTTGGCCATCTGGGTCTTCCATAAGTAGGTCATGAATTTAACGTCGCTGTCGGAGACGATTGTTTGTGGCACCCCGTGAAGACAGAAAATTTCTCTGAAAAACAAATTGGCAACATGTGAAGCATCGCCGGTCTTATGGCATAATATGAAGAGTTCTATTATGGAAAAGCGATCCACGATAAAAATGTAGAATCATGACCATGCTTATACCTAGGCAATACTAACACAAAATCCATGCTAATGTCGGACCAAGGTGCTTGTGGTATCGGCAATGGCATACAAAGACCAAATGGGTTAGACTTAGACTTAACTTAAACGCATGTAGTGCATCGTTGAACGTAGCGCTTGATACGTTCCTAACGTATCCATAATTTTTGATGTTCCATGCTTGGTTTTATCTACTTTCTAGTGTTTTGTCCACACTTTGGAGTACTTTTCATATGATTTCTTGGACTAACCTATTAACAAGAGCCACAGCGCCAGCTGCCTGTTTTCTACTGTTTTTGGTTCCAGGAAAGTCAGAAAATGCATATTCTCGGAATTGGACGGGACAAAAGCCAAAGTCAGTTTTTCACCGAGGGCATCAGGATCCAGAATACGAGACGGAGAGGGGCTGGGGCCCGGCCACACCACCTGGCCGCACGGCCAGGCCTGGCCCGTGCCAGGGGGTGGTCTAGCCGCCCTAGGCACCCGCTCGGCCTCTCCTTCCACCTATAAGTTGCCTCCGATACAGAAACCCTAAGTACCTGATCAAAATTCCACGAAAGAGTCTGTAGCCCCCGTCATCTCCAGCCCTAGATCAGGAGGGATCTGAAGCTCTTCCTGGCACCCTGCCGCAGAGGAGAATTCACCCTGGAGGCCTTCTTCATCATCATGCATGCCTCCGGTGTGATGTGTGAGTAGTTCATCTCTGGACTACGGGTCCATGTAGTAGCTAGATGGCTGGTTCTCCTCCTTTGTGCTATCATGTTTAGATCTTGTGAGCTTCGTTCGTGATCAAGATCATCTATTTGTAATTCTACATGCTGTGTTTGCAGGGATCCGATGGATATTGAGATTCTATTTCAGATTGATTATTGATTCTATCATGTATTTGTTATTTGTGATCTTGCGTGCTTTCCGTTGTTAGTAGCTATCTTGGCCAAGTAGATGCTAGCAACTCCAAGAGTTAGTATTTATGCTCGATAGTGGGTTCATGCCTCTAGTAATCTGGGAAGTGACAGAAATCTCTAAGGTACTAGACGTGCTGTTGCTACTAGGGAGAAAACAACAATCCTTTGTTCATAGAACAATCGTATTGTTACTTTACAGGCAATTCGTAATGCAATTTTTTTTCTTGCAACTTAATACTGGAGGGGGTTCGGATTATAACCTGAAGGTGGATTATTAGTCATAGATACAGTTGGATGGCGGTCTATGTATAATGTTATAATGCCCAATCGAATCTCAAAGGAGTCAAGATGAGTAGTATATGCTTGTATGCTTTCTCGATGTTTGTCAATTGCCCTGTTGTAATTTGTTCACCCAACATGTCATCTATCTTAAGGAGAGCCACCTCTAGTGAACTATGGACCCCGGTCCTCTCTTTTACTATCAATCTACAATCAACTGTTTACTGTTTTGTGTTTACTTTCTGCAAACTATTACGTTCTTCCACTCGATACATTTAATCCTTTGTTTTCAACAAAACCGGTGAGATTTACAACCTCATCGCAAGTTGGGGACAGAGTTCTGTGGTTGTGTTGTGCAGGTCTCCATGTTGCTGCTGGCACCGGTAATGCGCCCTGCCAAAGTTTAGCTAGCTACACCTTTGGGGTGTTTCCTTGCTCCTACTGGATTGATAACCTTGGTTTCATAACTGAGGGAAAACTTACTATTGTGCTCATCATACCTTCATCTTGGGGTTCCCCAACGAGCTCGTTAGTACACGAGTCAGCAAGTATATTTTCTGGCGCCGTTGCCGGGGAGTCAATGACATCTTCACAAGGGGAGCCCCTCATAACCAATCCCTTTACTTTGTTATTTTTGTTTTTCTTAGTTTACTTTTTCTTTGTTTTCTTGTTTTTTATCAAAAACACAAAAAAATTAGTTTTAGAAGTTTGCTTTCGTTATTAAAAACATAAAAAATTAAGTCTTTATCTAGTTATTACCTCTTCCTTAGCTCACCATGTTGATACCTAAATTCACTTTGAAAGACCTTTCAATAGGTAGTGGCTCTATAATTGGAAAAGATAATATTGAAGAATTCTTTAATCATGTTAGTAAACATGAGGATATTAAGGATAGATCCCTTGCAGGACTTGCTCCAAACTATGAAATTGCTGCAGCTTCTTTAGTTCACATGTTGGAAGCTAGGTTTGTTAACCTTAACCCCTTAATGCAAGTAATGTTTCTTAAACTTAAAGAAATTGAGGACCCTGAAAAGAGGGATTTTATTCTGGAAACCTTGCTTAAAGAATTCTATGATGTTGCCAAGGAAGCTAAAAAAGTCTTTGAAAGTTTTAATATGCTAGGCTCGTGTGTAGATGTTGTTAGTACACGAGAAAAGTTGAACAAAACCGAACCTAATGGGGAGGAAATTAAGATAACAATACCTTTTAAACTTGTAGCAATGCATGATGCCATAGAAAAGAATCTTTATTGGATTGTTCCCGAAAACCTGGTTGATGAAAATAGTGAACCCAAGAGCGTTGAGAGAGGATCCTCTAGAACTTATTTGGATGAGATACCTTGCCTTGTTGAAGATATTTCTGGTGTTAATCTTAATGCTTCTTCATTCGAGAACACTTGAATCTTTTTCTTGCTTCCTATGCCTAACTTAAAGGCGTTAAAGAAAAGTACTTATTGGGAGATAACTCAAAAGTTTTAGATGAGTCTTGGAAGTTATTACTTTAGTAATAACCGCTCCTTATCCTTTTTATTTGCTTTTTGTGCCAAGAGTAATCTCTAATGAGAGAGAAGTAATGATTGGGAAAGTTGTTGTCCCGAAACAGATTTCTATGCTTCACCGTCAAAATTCGTGTAAAATATCTGTATGTCCTTTTGAGGCATGAATTTTTGTGCTTCTGCCGCAGGTTGTTATATAACTTTCATTAGTTCAACACTTTTCAATTTGAGCAACAGAAGGTCTTCGAAATATTTTGTCTTTACCTGCTGGTCTGTTTTGACAGAGTTCTGCCATTTTCTGCATTTGCTTCTTGTTGGCTCCTTTTTGAGTTCTTTTGGGGAATTGAGATTTTTGAGGGAAGTGCTACAGTAGCTAGTGTTTTAATGGAAGTTTTATTGGTGTTAGAACTGAACCTAAAGACTTATTATCTTGAGTGCACTAATGTTGGTAATAAAGATTGTTTGAAGTTTTGTATGAAGGAAAATTTCCAGGTGTATGGAAGGAATGAGTAATGAGATGAAGAATGGACTAAAGCTCAAGCTTGGGTATGCCACGCGTGTCACCCGAAGAAATATCCAAGAAGTACAAGCGTAAAAGCTTGGGGATGCCCAAGGCATCCCCAAGGCATCCCCCTCTTCATCAATATAAATCCCAGGTTTCTTCCAAACACTTCATTTTTATTGTTTCATGCACAGTTGGGTTGTTCTTGGAGCGTCTTCTTTTTCGTTTTTGTTTTGGTTGTTCATTTGCTTTGTTTGCTTAGTTTGCTTAATAAATTGGTTAGACCCCCTCTTTCAAACATTTGTTTTCAAATAGTTTAGTTTGGATTGGAAAAAGAGTAGGAAAGTTCATGCTTAAGTGGTAAAGAGAGCTTGTTTTTGACTGTGGCATATGCTTTGTCATGCCATGATCGATATTGTTTTAGCTTTATGCTTAGTATTCTTTTCTGTAGCATGACTTGTTAGGAACAATTGAGATGGCTTAATATGCTTTTGAAGAATCATGCGTTGTTTTAGCATATTAAAGCATAGTATTGTGGTATTCTCCTTTGATGCTTTATTTGGGTTGACTTGGCGCATGCTCACACCATGTTATGACTATCCCAAGTCACCATAGCTTTGATGATCCTTTAGTTTTAAACTTGTAGTATCACATTATGCTTTGATTAATGATGTTTTATCGCTCTGCATGATTATGGCCATTATTGCTCTCTTAGTTTGTCGCTCCTAGTATTTTGCTAGCCTCCGTAACCAAGTATGAGTTCCACTCATGCATACAACTTCTAAAACCAAGTTATTCCAAAGAGTCCACCATACCTACCTACTAGCATATGCTGTTCCAAGTATATTCATGTTCTATCTACCTTCCGAATTAAACTTGTTATGAGAAAACTAGTGATTAAAGCTCTCACGAACTTGATGGCACACTTTACTTTTCTTGCCCTTAATAAACTTGAACCATTGTGTCATCTATGTTGTATATGCTTGCACTTATTTGTTGGGGATTAGAAAAACCATGCTATCATGGGGAAAGCTTTCAACATTGCACTTGTACTTTGTACCTAGTTGATATCATGCTCTTTTGTCTATGGATGTCATCGGTGTTAAATGAAAGGGGAGCTTGTAAGTCCATGGAGTTATGTATATGTGTTAGAGAAACGACTGGGCCACTGGTCTAATCCATCTTGTCATGGTGGATACCTGCAGCGTAACCATAATGAGCTGTCTATGAAGCATTCTTCTTATAAAAAAAGAGTTAGATATTGAGAACAAAGAGAAAAAGAAAAAAATATGAGAAAAGAGGAAAGAGAGAAAAAAAGCACCATATTCCCATGGTAAATAAGAAGATTGCTGAGATGCTCGTTGTCTGCTTGCCTTGTCATTTTTATATGGGGATTCTTCCGTATCATCGGGCAAGGGGTACCCCATTGGCGGTTCTCTATGATACACATGTACTTACAATGACAAGAACTTACCGGTGACTAAACTTGAGTAGCATGAGGAGCGACCCTCGTATTCAAGGGACATGAGATTTCCAACTTATAATTCATCAAGCATATACACCATAGTTTGTTCACTTTAACCTTAATCACTTCAAGATGTTTATGATAGGGGCAATGAGAGCTGAAAGCTATTAAGTACCATAATGTTTTGAAGCTCTTTATGAAACTTGAATCCCTGCTTCCTTCTACGAATGCCTTTCTTTCACTTTTTTGTTGAGTCTCCACCTTCTACCTTTATGCACCTACTTTGAGAGCATAGTGGCCATTCTTAGTTCTATGTGCATTGTCCCAAGACTTGTTGATTGATGCATAACTTTGAAATTGCTTGTTTTAAACTATTTGTATCTAGTCAGTCTGATGAACTTTGAAGGTGTCCTATGCATTTATGTTTGCTACTCTATGATGGACAAGCTGAATACTATTATGCTATGTTTTCTTTATGTGAAACAAACAAACTTTTTGCAAAACATTATTATTCATGAATCTTAAGTTTGTGCCTTTTCATGTTGCAACATAGTTTCTTTGTCTTATTGCTAGAATTTTGTATTTCATGTTATGATTGAAGTACTATGATCCCAACTTCGAATGTTTTACAAATACTTTGATCAAGTTTATGATGGTGCATGTCACCTCAAAAATTATTCTTTCTTTTTATCACTTACCTACTCGAGGACGAGTAGGAGTTAAGCTTGGGGATGTTGATACGTTGCTAACGTATCCATAATTTTTGATGTTCCATGCTTGGTTTTATCTACTTTCTTGTGTTTTGTCCACACTTTGGAGTACTTTTCGTATGATTTCTTGGACTAACCTATTAACAAGAGCCACAGTGCCATCTGCCTGTTTTCTGCTATTTTTGGTTCCAGGAAAGTCAAAAAATGAATATTCTCGGAATTGGACAGGACAAAAGCCAAAGTCAGTTTTTCACCGAGGCACACCCGGAGCCAGAATACGAGACGGAGAGGGGCTAGGGCCCGGCCACACCACCTGGTCGTGCGGCCAGGCCTGACTCGCGCCAGGGGGTGGTCTGGCCGCCCCAGGTAGCCCCCCGGCCTCTCCTTCCACCTATAAGTTGCCTCCGATACAGAAACCCTAAGTACCTGATCAAAATTCCACGAAAGAGTCTGTAGCTGCCGTCATATCCATCCCTATATTGGGAGGGATCTGAAGCTCTTCCGGCACCCGGCCAGAGAGGGGAATTCACCCTGGAGGCCTTCTTCATCATCATGCAAGCCTACGGTGTGATGCGTGAGTAGTTCATCTCTGGACTACGGGTCCATGTAGTAGCTAGATGGCTGGTTCTCCTCCATTGTGCTATCATGTTTAGATCTTGTGATCTCCGTTCATGATCAAGATCATCTATTTGTAATTCTGCATGTTGTGTTTGCGGGGATCCGATGGATATTGAGATGCTATTTCAGATTGATTATTGATTCTATCATGTCTTTGTTATTTGTGATCTTGCATGCTTTCCGTTGTTAGTAGCTATCTTGGCCAAGTAGATACTAGCAACTCCAAGATTTAGTATTTATGCTCGATAGTGGGTTCATGCCTCTAGTAATCTGGGTAAGTGACAGAAATCTCTAAGGTACTAGATATGTTGTTGCTACTAGGGAGAAAACAACAATCCTTTGTTCACAGAACAATCGTATTGTTTACTTTACATGCAATTATCCGTTCCTTGCAACTTAATACTGGAGGGGGTTTAGATGATAACCTGAAGGTGGATTATTAGTCATAGATGCAGTTGGATGGCGGTCTATGTATAATGTTGTAATGCCCAATCGAATCTCAAAGGAGTCAAGATGAGTAGTATATGCTTGTATGATTTCTCGATGTTTGTCAATTGCCCCGCTATAATTTGTTCACCCAACATGTCATCTATCTTAAGGAGAGCCACCTCTAGTGAACTATGGACCCAGGTCCTTTCTTTTACTATCAATATACAATCAACTGTTTACTGTTTTGTGTTTACTTTCTGTAAACTATTACTTCCTTCCACTCGATATGTTTAACCCTTTGTTTTTAGCAAAATCGGTAAGATTGACAACCTCATCGCAAGTTGGGGACAGAGTTTTGTGGTTGTGTTGTGCAGGTCTCCACGTTGCTGCTGGCACTAGTAGTGCTCCTTGCCAAAGTTCAGCTAGCTACACCTTTGGGGTGTTTCATTTCTCCTACTGGATTGATAACCTTGGTTTCATAACTGAGGGAAAACTTACTGCTGTGCTCATCATACCTTCCTTTTGGGGTTCCCCAATGAGCTCGTTAGTACATGAGTCAGCAGCGCTCCACTACTCCCTTCATTTTGGGCCAATAGTAATGAGTGGAAAGCATGCCCAATGTCATGTCATAGCCAAAGTGACCCATGAGGCCTCCACCATGTGATTGTTGGAGAAGCAAAAATTGGAGAGACGACTTCGGAATGCAAAGCTTGTTTTGTTTAAAGAGAAAGCCCTTATAAAAATAGAAATCATCAACTTCTTTGTCAATGGAGCACTTTGCAAAAATTATTCCAAAGAACAGGTCGGAAGCATACAAATTTTTGATTTAATGAAGACCCAACACGTTTACTTCGAGTCAAGTAAGAAGGCTTGTGTGCTTGCGAGACAAAGCGTCCGCAACTACATTATCTTTGCCCTTCTTATACTTGACAATGTAAGGAAAAGACTCCATAAACTCAACCCACTTAGCATGTATTTTACTCAAGTTGGCTTGGCCTTTGAGATATTTCAATGACTCATGGTCGGAATGTATGATAAATTGTTTAGGCCAAAGGTAGTGTTGCGAAACTTGAAGAACACGAACTAAGGCAAAAAGCTCTTTGTCATAAATCGGGTAGTTAAGGCGTGCACCATCAAGTTTCTCACTATGGTAGGCAATAGGACATCCATTTTGCAAAAGGACTCCTCCAATACCAATACGACTAGTATCACACTCTATCTCGAAAGTTTTTGTGAAATATGGTAATGCAAGAAGAGGTGCTCCGGTAAGCCTCTTTTAAGCTCATTAAGGTGCATGAAGGTGGATGGGGCATTAGATAATCCAAAAGCTGTGACCAACCATTCATAGAGACCAAGTTTGGCCTTGAAGGAGGTTTTACACTCATCACCTTCTGCCATACGTATTTGATGGCAACCACTACGAAGATCAATTTTCGAGAAAATAGTGGCTCCACACAACTCATCAAGCATGTCACGGAGACGAGGTATAGGATGTCGATAACGCATGGTGATAACTTGATTGTACGATAGTCCATGCATAACCGCAACTTATCATCCGTCTTTGGAATAAGAATCACGGGCATGACACTTGGACTAGTGCTCACTTGGATCAAACTGTAACCCCCCAAGTTTTAGTTAATCTTATATTTAGGGTTGTTTGTGCATTCATGAGCATCATCCTTTAAAATGAATAAAAAAGAAAGTAATGAAAAACCCTAAAAGCCTAATGCTTCCCTCTCTTTGAAAACCTATTCAAAATAGTTTGAATTTCGAAAACTATAAAAGGTGTGGATCCCGAATTGTTCTAAGGGACCCTTAGTGTTCTAAGGTATTTTTTAAATCCTCTAGTATTTTTGAAATGATTCAAAACATAAAAGTATTTGAAATTACAAATGGAAAACCAAAAACAGAAAAGGAAAAAGATTTCTGCTAAAAAAAGAGAGCCAGATAGGCCGAGCAGCCCAGCTTGCGCACCTCCCTCCTCTCTCTATCTGCCGCCAGCACGCAGCAGCCGCAGCCTGCACCAGCCCACCCTGGCCCAATCAGGCCCAGTACCCCTCTGTCGTTCTTCTCCTTTCTTCTTCCTCGACGACAGAAGGAGAAGATGCTCCGTGGCAGCTCCGATGCCGTCCTTCCGCTCCGCTAGTTTGCCGCCGTCCGTCACTGCCTGGGGAAAGGATAAGCACCCGAGTCGACGCCCTCGTCCTCATCCTCTCTCTCCCTCTCTGGAGCTCTCCCTTGCTCCCGCACACCAGCCCAAACCCTAGCTTCGCCGATCGCCTCTTGTTCCGCTGATTGACGTCTCCTCGAGCTCCCCGTGAGGTCCCTGAGCCCTGCACAACCGTCTGCATCTTCCCCGTCAACTCACGCGAGCTGGGATGCTCCCAGTTGGCCCAATTGGACACTTCATCCCAGACACAGTTCACCGTCAAATCGCCGCCATCCGGCCTCCCCCGAGCTCGCCGTCACCGTCTTCACGCTCCTAGTGAGGTTCTGGTCCTCAAGGACTACTTCCCCTTCTCCCTCTCGCTCTGGAGCATTCCCTCGACGTGGTCCTCTGTCTGCCACCGTGCTAGCTCATTGCTGGACGTCTCCGGTGACCATCCTGAGGCGGCACCGGCATAGTTAGGTTCCCCGTGCCGAGCTTGTTCAAACCCGCCCATCCGTGCTAGCCCGCGTGCCCCCTAGCACCGCCAACCACCGCCGGCTGACACGTCCTCCAGCGAGCCCACGTGGCGCTGATGTGGCGGTTGACCTGGCCCTAGCCCCAGCAGTCAGTCTCTGGGGCTAGACACAACCCAGTGAGAAAATTCCCTGACCCCGTGGTGACATCAGCCTCCACCTGTGCTGACGCAGTAAATCTTTTAAATTGGTTTAATAATTACAAAAAAGGTTTAAATATTTTAAATTCAATATCTTATTATTTATAACTCAGAAAAATGTGTATAACATATCAAACGTTCAGAAAAATGAGATATTTATAGTAGACTCATAATCAAGCATTGTTCAACAACTTTAATTGCAAGTTTAATTAGAGAACTAAATGAACCCCCTGGTGATTCCGAAGTCTCTCCTGTATTAGGGTTTGGACACTTCGGACCCGCTTAAATTGCCAAACATGCTTTAGGGTTACATTTCAACTCTAAATAACTTGTCATATCATCATCCTTGCTTGAGAATTGCATCGATGCCATGTGTTGATTGGTTTCCTTTCTTTCGGGTGTTTTCTTCTTCCCGGTAGAATACGATATCGAGATTGAGATTGAAGACCAAGATCAACACCATCGAAGATTGACGAACAATTCTTGACCAACTATAATCAAGTCAATTACAAGGCTCCCGGAGATCTACATATGGGTATCAACAGGCAAAGGCAAGCATAGCCCCACACAAAAAAGAATCCTATGATTTCAAAAGTATTTCATTCTTGCCATGATGCATATGATTCTACTGTGGTCTTTTATCGATAGATAGAGTATCCTATCTGTTGCATTACTCCCTTGAGCTTATATTATCTGATCCACTACTCCTAGCATAACTAGGTTTGGCTTGTGTGCACTGCTAGAGCTTATATATGTGTCTTTCATAGCCATGCTTAGCCGCCAGTGCTGGTTCATCCAGAAGATGTACCAAATGCAGAGAATTTAGTATGACAGGAGAACGAGGTATACTGATGAGGTAAGATCAGTGGTAAAGGTTAAACATGCTAAGGCTTGTATGGGAGGCCACATTGGGATGTGGTTTTTGTAGTCCCATGCTCGCCACCACTAGGAACCGAGTTCTTTCCTTGGGACCAAGACGAGCGTACATCCACATGGGGCTTGGGAACCCCTCCGCTGATTAACTTGCCTAGTAGATTCCATGAGTCACATAGTTCGGGCGTTCCATTCGACATATGCATAGAAAATGTTTTGAAAGATTTGGCGGGTGAAGGTGCATCATAACAGGTAGGTATGTGTGGCCGGGGTTTCTTAGGTAGATGACGCTCCTGGTAAACCAACCCTGACTCACATCTCTAGGGACCGGCTTCGGGATTTGACCCGTTACGGCGGAACCATCCTTAGGGCGTGACTCGTGGTATCGGCGAAAGCAAGGTAAAGGTCGTGGCCAACCCCAAGGAAGAGGCTATTACTAGTGGCATTAAGAGTCAGTTGGTATGTGTGGGTAAAGTTGTACACCCCTGCAGGGTTAAATCTTTTCGAAAAGCCGTGTTCATGGTTATGAATGCTTGGTGACTGAATTCTAAGATCATAGAGAACTTTAACCTAATCGTAAAATTTGGCAGATCAACGTGTGCTTAAGGATGCTTCCTCATGGGTACGAGGGGGTGATCCTTGTTGTGAGATGAGGATTACTTTGGTGGATATCAAAAGATGATGAACAATTCTTCGGAGATGTCGCTCTCTTATCCCCTTTTAAAACATTCTGATTAGACGAGCTTCTTCTACCTCTTGTTTTACAAACAAAGATGGTTTTATGCAAAATAACCCCACTAGCCATAAGACTTGCGGAGTACACCCTGTACTCACCCTTGCTTTGTTGATACTTTTGTAGCAGAATAAGTGTTCCTTGAAGACAAGTTTGGTACTACATCGACACTGATGAGTAGCTTGGGGTTCCCAGCCGGCAGCCTGGAATCTATGGGCTGTGACATCATCGTTATGCTTCAGGCCTCTTAGACCATTTGTTAAGTTTGTTATACTTAATAGCATAATTTACCTTCCGTTGTTTAATGTTTGTGGTCAGTGACCTCTGCTTGTAATATTTTGGTTCTTCGCTCAGTTATGAGCTTGTTGTAATAATTTTTTTGTGTCGCAGGGTTACTGTTGTGTTACCGATTTTCCACTAGATATCCTCGAGCTCTAGGTTAAGCTTATGTCAGGCTAAGGTCTAGGATTTGTTTAACCCTGATCCCGGGGGTGTCACACCAACCTTTGGAGACGAGTTGGTTTATTTGGCCTTCTATCTCCTTCGTCTCCTCTGGGTTCGTGCAGTAGGCGGTGCGGTTTGAGAGAGCTACACTAGGTATGAGGTCAATGCGATGCTCGATTCTGTGAAGAGGAGGAAGTCCATGAGCGAGCTCTACAGGAAACACGTCCTTGAATTCCTTGAAAATAGCTATCAAAGAGGGAGGAATATTTGTGAAGTCATTAGTTCCTTGTGCTAGTCCCTTGCAAATGAGGACATAGTGCAAGATGGATGGGTTATTGCTCACATCTCTCATCTCACTTTTGGTGGCAAGAAGAGTTTTTCCACTTGAGTTAGGCTTGTGGCTCTCACTCACTATATGGTGGTTCTCTCGCTCACTACTGTTCTCACAAGATGGTGTTGTGGTTTACGCCCTCGCTAAAGCCTTTGCATTGTTTGCAATTATTTAGCTAGGACTCATCAGTTGCAAAACACGTTTCTTGTTAAGCCACTTGAAGGTATACACATTTGTGCGACCATCATGTAGAGAACCTTTGTCAAATTTCCATGGTCGACCAAGCACCATGTGGCAAACCATCATTGGGACTACATCACACTCCACATGTCTTTGTATGGGCCAATAGAGAGTGTTCCAAGACAGTGTGCTTCATCTTCACGGACCCTTGGTCACTTAGCCATTGGACATGGTAGGGGTGTTTGTGAGGATGGAGGGTGATGTTGAGCTTCTCAAAAAACTCGGTGCTAGAAATGTTGTGGAAACTCCCTCCATCGATGATCACTTTGATAGATTTCCCATTGATGTCGGCACGGGTTTGGAAGATGTTGGATCTTTGATCTTCATGTTCTTGGGCTTGAGTAGTGAAGATGCTTGTGATGACAAGCGATGGAATTTCGTCATGTTCACACCTGAGGAGCTCTTGGTCCTCTTCGGCACATTGCCTTGCCATTGCTTCTTTGACTCTTGCATCAAATTCATCTTCACTCAAGTATTCCTCGTCATCATTGTCATGGATGAACAATACTTTATTGTTTCCACAAGTGGCCGACTTGTGTACTTTGCCTCCACACTTGTAGCATTCGTCGTTGAATGGCCGGTCATCCTTTGTATACTTGCCACTTGGGGCGGTTTTCCTTGAGGAATTGTGGGCTTGAAGGAAGGCTTGGAGGTACTTTAGGAGCTTCCATTGAAGGTTGTTGGTGTAGCGGTTGAAGCTTGCTTGTAGGTGAAGTATGTATTGGGCCTGTTGTATCTGATGTCCTCTTGTACTTGATGCTCGACTTTTGTTGCAATGTGTACAAGCTCAACCATGTCATTGTATGTTTGGAACTCGACGATGTGCTTGATTGGATGGTTCAAGCCGATGAGGAAACGTGGCATTGTTTTCTCCTTACACTCTTCAATGTTGGCATGGATCATTTTGAGCTTCATTTGCTTGAATTACTCTTCCACTGTCTTTGTTCCTTTACTAAGAGATTGTAGCTTGTTGAAGAGGTCACGCATGTAGTGTGAAGGAACAAAGCAGGATGTCATATGAGCCTTCATGTCATGCTAAGTTGTGATTCGAGGCTCTTCTCTTGTGTCACGAGTGACTTGCAATTTTTCCCACCAAAGGTTGTCATAATCATCAAACTCAAGCGAAGCCTTGGAGACCATCTTCTCATCACTATAGTTGTGTATCCGGAAGATCATGTCGACCTTGAGTGCCCATGAGAGGTATTATTCGGCATCATTTGAACCGGTGAACTTGGACATCGTGAGCTTGAGATTGCCAAAGGTTTCTTCCTCATTGTGGTCATGGTGGTGGTGGTTTCCATGATGGTGACAGTCTTCATCTTCCATGCAATCATTGCGACAAGCTTGGTGACCTTGTGGTTGAGGAGCCTCATTTTGGGGAGGTGGAACTCGGTTCTCGCGATGTTGTTGACGAGCTTTCTCTTTCTCTTAGCGCGGTTGATGATGAGGTTGAGGTTCTTGGGCCTCACGAGGGTGTTGAGGATGTGGAGCCTCTTGACACGGTTGTTGACAAAGAGGAGGCTCGTCCCTTGGTTGGTATTGTGGGTTAGGCACTTGGGCCTCACGACGAAGATCATGGTCTTGAGCCTCATGACGTGGTGGGTGTCGCTCAACATGTACAAGTTGACGCTCCATGTCTTGATGCGGTAGAGGAGGCGCCTCGTGATGACCATGATTTCGGTGTGGACGTTCATGATGGTGATGATGAGCTTGATTCTCCAAGTTGAAGTCATCACTTGTGGTGTCGAGTATGTGTCGCGGGCGATGGCCTTGTAGTTGAGGTTGCACTCAAGGTTCCTATTGTGGTTGGTCTTGTTGGATCACTTGTGCCTTTGCGTGATGACAATGTCCTTCGCGCCTTGCTTGAGGTTTTGAGGAGAAATCACCATCATAGCTTGATGTTGCGTCGTGTCGTGGGGAAGGTACATAGTGTGAAGAGCTTCCATATTCAACCATGGGGGCGTCATTGTGGCTTGGAGCACTTAGATGAGGATCTGGATGAATAGGAAAATGGTTACATGACAATCTTGAAGAGCTTGATGCGCATGAACGCGGTCTTGTGTTGCGCGCGAGATCGTCCATCGACCTTTGTAGTGCTTCATTTTGGTTTGTGAAGTTCATGTGCATGGCCCTCGTCTCTTGATGAAGGCTGGAGAAGCCTTGCCGCATTTCTTGCATTTGTTGTTGTAGGCCATCGAAGCAGTTGTCGATGCTCTTGAATTCGGCTTGAATTTCACCGAATTGTTAATCTTGGTGTGACTTGAGAGCATTGCAACATTCACAGAACTCATGTTGGATAATGTAGTGCCTTGTGCGCATCATGTACGGGCCTTGTTCTTCTTATTGGGGAGGTGGTTGGCTCGACTCGCCGTACCTATCCATCATGCAAAACACACAAGGATTGTATATGGAAGTGTAATATGGTGGGTGTTAGCCTTGTACCTCACCTTGGGGATTGCACCGAACTAGAAACCACAAGAGATAACTATTAGCTTGCAAAGTGAAATCGCAAAGAAACCTCACACTAAAGAAAGGACTAAGACTCTCAAAAGCTTTTGGTGGAAGGTTAGGGTTGAGGATTGCCAAATAACCAATCAAAAGAAAAGGAATAGTCAAAAGTGGGTAAAATCCAACAAATTCAAGTCAAAGGTAAAGGTCAACAACTCAAAAGGGTGGGAGGAACCTACAACTATATACACACACGTGGAGATTTTTGGGATTGACACGACTATGAGAACGAGCAACAAAATGTGCTAACAAAGACTAAGCTCTACTGTCGCGCTAATGCAAGGAGAGATGGTGGCTCATTTGCAAAGAGAAAAATGAGCAACGGATTTGTGCACTTGCCTTAGGTGCTCTTCTTTTATCTCTTGCTTACAAGCTTGAGACTCTCTTTTGCTGGGATACTATTTTTATTTTTCTATGTCATTTTATATTTTTCTTTTTTTTGCTCTCCCTTGATGCTACCTAGTCATTCTTGTTAGTGCTCGTGTACTCTCACTATCCAAGGACAAATGCACAATGCTCAAGGAAACACAAGATGAGCCACTCTCGTGGGATAGGTACACACAAACGAAAATAGGGGTTAACAAGGTGACGCAAGTTATACCTTCGTTGGTGATGATGAACTTGCGGTCGGTGGTGCGGGTGATGTTCGGGTGCCGTTGTTCGATGAGCGCAGATGTAGTTGATTTGGAAGCTTGTTGTTAGTTGCTGACATGCACATGGGACACAAACAAACCAAGGGAAGTATCCAAAACGGAGAAGAGGCAAAAACTGGAAAAATCAGGCATCTGGGCCGGAGACTCTGGGGTCTGAGGCTGGAGTCTCTGATGTAGGCCGGAGAATCTGGTGTCTGTAGGCCAGAGACTCCGGTGTCAGGATTTCTGCTCGAATCTGGTCGTGTTGTTGAGCAAAAATCCTCGCCTAGGGGCCTCATGTCCGTGTAAAATTGGCCAAATTGGGCTGGGAAACGCAAGATAAAGCTAGACCAACACCTAAGACAATATTTGGTTGGATCAAAACCACAAATAACACTCCAAATAAAGAGATCGAACCAGAGGAAAATTTGGGGATTTTTGAATTTATGGTGGATAGAAGAAAAATTGGATGGGAAATTTGTGAGCAATGAAGCTCTTGATACCAATATGTTGAGGGCTAACCTCGGGGTGCCTGATACGTCCATTTTGCATCACTATTCTATGTCTTAATTCACTATTATTCATTGATATATTTCGTATTGAGAGGTGATACTTATGTTATTTCATATGTTTTTGCATGGTTGATGACTTTTGGAGCATGGACCACTGCAGTCAGGATTCTGATGGAAAAGTTGCTGTTTGGAGGCAGAATTCACGAAGATCACAAAATCCGGGAAAAAATACAGAAAATCCTATTTTTCTAGAAGACTAAGGATGCCAGAAGATGGATTGGAGATGGGCCACAGGGGGCCCACACCACCCCATGGCGCGGGCAGCCCTAGGCCGCGCCTGGAGGTGGTCTGGCCACCCTGGCCCACTCCAGTCTCTCCACTCTGGCGTATATTATCCTCCCGAAACACTAAGACTCAGGGAGCGACCACAAAAAGATTCTGCCGCCTCTGCGGGGCGGAAAACACCGAGAGAGAAAGATCTCTCCGGTAGACAGATTTTTGCCGGGGGAATTCCTTCCCGGAGAGGGAAGATCGTCGCCATCAACACCACCATCAAGCTAGACTTCATCAGGATCATCATCATCATCACCACCACCATCATCACCATCAGCACCCTCATCACCATCTCCATATTGCTGTAACAATTGAGTTGAATCTTGCATTAGTTCATAGGGGAAACTTTCCCGGTGTTGATTACTCTTTGTAGTTGATGCTATTGAGTGAACCATTGAATTATTGTTTATGTTCAGATTGTTATACATCATTATTCCATCTTTGATCATTACCCATATGATGTCTTGTGAGTAGTTCGTTTTGTTCTTGAGGACATGGGAGAAGTCTTGTTGTTAGTAGTGGAGTTGCATTGAGAAAGATTCAATAGATTGTAGTTGTGGTGTACTTCTTCTAGTGGTGTCATGTGAACGTCGACTACATGACACTTCACCTATATGGACCTAGGGGAATGTATTGTGTATTTGGCTACTAATCGTAGGGGTTGCCGGAGTGACAGAAACCTAAACCCCCGTTAGGAAACCATTGCACAAGGGACGTAAGGGTCTTAGAGTTTAAAGCTATGGTTAGGTTTCTACCTTAATTACTTTCTTGTACTTACAGATGTTTGCAAGGGGTATAATCACAAGTATGTATTAGTCTTGGATGGGGCGGTACATTAGCACAGATTCACCCACACAACACTTAGCAAGCTAAAGAAGATTAATCGACTATATGAAGCGAAAGTACTTGACAGTCTTCCCATGTGTCCTCGAGAACGTTTGGTCATCTTAAGTAATACAACCGGCTTGTCCTTTGCTGCATAAAGGATTGGGCCACTTGCTGCATTTATTCCTACTGTCTTTTATTTACTCGTACTTTGTTTACTTGCTTTATCGAAAACCCCTAAAAATCCGTTTGCTAAGTATTTGTAGAGAATTCCTGATCCATACCAGTAGCCAGCACCTTCTGCTCCTTGTTGGGTTCGACACTCTTACTTATCGAAAATACTGCGATACACCCCCTATACTTGTGGGTCATCAAGACTATTTCTGGTGCCGTTGCCGGGGAGTGAAGCGCTATTGGAGGGTGGAACTGCTAAAGGAAACTTCTACTGTGTGTATTGTTTACTTCTATTAGTTGCTTTATTTTCGTTATGGATAATTCGCTGAGTTTCTTATTTGGTAATGCTACTACCACTGCTAAGGTAGTAGATAAACCACCACCTGCTGAGAATGATGTTTTCAAAATACCTATAAGAATTATTGATCGTGTTATGGATAACTACTATGTTGGGGATGGAACTGTCCATCCCGGTGGTCATTTACTCTTTATACATGAATTATGCGGGTTGCTCAAGTGTGCAGGTATTACTACAGATCAAGTTAAGAAGAAGTTATTCTCATTATCACTGAAATGAAGAGCTGAGGAATGGTATAAGCTGCTAAAGAATGGTCAAGCTCTGGAATGGGAGGAAATAGTGCCTCTCTTTTATTCAAAGTTTTATCCTCCTAGTGAGATTCATAAAGATCGGAATCAAATATACAACTTTTGGCCTCTTGATGGAGAGAGTACAACTCAAGCGTGGGGGAGATGGAAGTTACTAATGCTCAAATGTCCCATTCATGAGCTCCCCAACAATATTGTTATCAATAACTTTTATGCAAGGCTCCCTCTACATGACAAGGATTTATTGGATGCTTCTTGTGCTGGATCATTCACTCGCATGGAAGAAGAAGCTAAATGGGACCTTCTAGACCGCATTCAAGACAATGCTAAAGCTTGGGAGAATGAAAAAGGTAGAAAGTCAGGTATAAACTATGATTATGAATGCATTGAATCTTTTATGGGAACTGATGACTTTCAAAATATAAAAAATGCTTATGGTCTAGATTCTCAAGCTATTGCTTCCTATTTTAAGGCTTTTGCTTCCTACATTGAAGTGCCTAAAAAGAAGTGGAATAAGTATCATGAACCTTATAAAGATGTTGCTAAGAGTGTTCCTGCACGAAATACTAAAGTTTATACTACTAATCAGGTCTTACCTGAACCTTACATTGAGAAAATGCCTTTCCTAGTCAAGGTAAAGGAACATTCTATGATAGCTAGTATGGTTAATGAAAGTATGAATAAAGCTGTTGAACCTGATAAACAAATGGTTGTTGAACCTATAATAGCAAGTGTGAAAGACTTTGTCACTAAGTATGAAAAAGAGGGACACCCTATCCTTTGTAAGGATACCTCTAATATTGTTTCGCAAAGTAGTGTTATGAGAGCTAGTATTCCTATGTTTTCTGTTAGAATAAGTGATCATTGTTATGATGGTCCTTGTGATAGCTATATTGTTAAGTTTATGCATGATACTGAAAGTTACTATGAGAGAGGGAAAAGTGTTCGTATGCATCTCAATAATATCCAGTTTCCTCATTTTATGTTGAAAGTTTTTATGTTGCGCTTCTTTTGCCTTCTTATGCAAGTTGCCTCTGGTTTCAATAACTTTTTTGTTTACAAAATCCCCTTGCATAGGAAGTGGGTTAGACTTAAATGTGTGTGTATTTTTGCTTCTTAATGCTCTCTTTCGCTTCAACTCATATCCCTATGAGAGCTTCTTCAAAATTATCATGCCCATCTTAATGGCTATAAAGAAAGAGCTTTATGGGAGACAACACAATTTGTTTTTGCTTTTAGTTTGTTTTTGTTTCTTTGAGTCTTCGAAGTTATTACTTCGGTAATAACCGCTCCTTATCCGTTTTGTTTGGTTTTTGTGTCAAGATCAACCTCTAATGAGAGAGAAGTAAGATTTGGGGAAGTTGCTGTCCTGAAACAGATTTTTGTGCTTCACCGTAAAAATTCGTGAGATATGTCTGTATGTCGGATTGAGCTGTAATGTTTTGTGCTTCTGCCCCAGGTTGTTATTTAACTTTCATTAGTTTTGCACTTTTTGATTTGAGCAACAGAAGATTTTGGAAAAAATTGATCTTTACCTACTGGTCTGTTTTGACAGATTTTGCCAATCTTGCATTTGCTTCTTTATTCGATTTCCTTTTTGAATTCTTTTTGGGTTTTCGGAAGGAGTTGCTACAGTATCTTTTGTTTTGATGGTTTTGAGTTGAAGTTGGACTCAAAAGGGTTTATCACTTCACTTATACTAATGTTGCTAATGAGAATTGTGTGAAAGAATTTTCCAGGAAGTGGAGACAATGGTGTAATAAGTTAGAGAAGGGTTTTATGACTCAAGTAATAAGTGCATGAAGATGAAAATATTGATGCTATTCAAAGTGATGACTCGGAAAGAATCCACTAAATGCCAAATTCAGAGACCTGCAGAGTCCGTTTCCAACTAGGTAACAGTTCTGGTAAGAAAAGTTCCGCGAAAATACAATCCAACTATATTTTTGTAGTTTTCAGTCAATAAGGAAAGCTACGAAGCGAAAAAGGGACGGAAACGGAGCCAGGGTGGCTCACACCACCCTCTAGCGCGGGCCCACCCCTGGCCGCGCCACTAGGTGCTGAGTCCACCCTGGACTCCGCCTCCGACTCGTTTTCACCCAGTATCTTCCTTTTGATATGAAACTTCGTAATATATACCCCCCGGATCCCCTGAGGTCCGTATATCGTGTTTTCGTCATGTTTTTGTTTTGATCTGTTTCTGCCAGGACATACTCTTTGGAATTTTAGAAGCACAATGGTGTCTGCCAAGGATAAAGGGAAGGAGCCCATGGAGGAAGACCTCCTAGACCCCGGGAAGGAGAAGGAAATCAAGAGTGAAGGTGAAGAGGAGCAAGGCTAACATCCGCACACCGGCACTACCATTGCAAGCATTGGAGTGGTGGCAAATCCAGCCATTGGAGGGAAGCCTCCTCATCACCGTTCAGATCCCTGGTCACTTCCTCCACGCACCAAGAATCCTTTCCATACCCTAATCCATGAGCATCAATACCAGAATATGCCCAAAGGGAAATTACCCTCCAATTGGGATTTGACTCATTCTTGCCATGCATGAAAAGAAGGCTTCAAGGAGGAAGAGTGGGGAAAGAATAGCAAGAGCTGGAATTCTCAACACGACATGATCATGAGCCGCATTGAGCAAAACTCACAGCTGATTCGTAATGTCACCTTCGAGATTGAGGACTTGGGAAAACTGATCAGAGAGCTGATTGAGAGGATACCACCACCTCCAAAGGAGTAATTCGTCATCAGGTTTGGCATCCCCTTGGTTTGTTCCAAGCTTGGGGGAGTACCGCGGTATCACATCACTATCTTCTATCTTTTTACCTTATTAGTAGAGTCATATCATTAATAGAGGAGTTATTATGTAGTATGGTTTGCATTATGGAAGTGTCCCCTCTCTCGTTAGATATGTATCCCTTGGTGTGAGTTTCCGTGATGGAATATTAATGAGAAGTTCTATCATTCACTCTTTTGCATTGCTTATATTAGTTTTCAATTCGTGGTTATATGATTGATCTTGTTGTTAGTATTGGTATCACTTTGGGATCATTGAGTTAATTTAGTTGGTTTTGGCAAACCCGGCTCGGTCAGTAGCACACTATTTTTGAGAGTTGAATGAAAAAGATAGAAGTACTCTAGAGAAAAATAATTTCATCACTCCGGCTCGGTCAGTAGCACACTATTTTCTGTCACTCCGGCAATCCCTGCTTCCCTCTTTGAAGGGCCTTTCTTTTACTTTGTAGTTGAGTCAGTAAACCTACTCCCTTCTATCTCAGCAAGTATTTTGAGTTGTTGTGTTTCATTCATTCATATGATGATTTATTCAATCATGTTTCTTATGTCCCTTGTTTTGCACATTGCTCTTATCTTGATGTTTACTATTTTGAAAGCTATCTTTGAAAACTAGCTATTTGTGAACTCCAGCAAATTATCAACTATTCTTCGACCAAGAGCTAAATTTGCCATTACCAATTATGATTCACTTTATGTATCTTTGTTGTGTTTCCTTTACTTATTACAAGTTGAGTTATATAATAGTGAGTTGTCTTCTATTATGATCTACGTATTTGATGAATGTGATGCTTCTTGTCCGTATTCTTTTATCGACTCTTCACTCCATAAACCTGAGGCCATGTTTATTGAGCTCAGTTTCGCTTGGGGACAAGCGAAGTCTAAGCTTGGGGGAGTTGATACGTCCATTTTGCATACTATTCTATGTCTTAATTCACTATTATTCATTGATATATTTCGTATTGAGAGGTGATACTTATGTTATTTCATCTGTTTTTGCATGGTTGATGACTTTTGGAGCATGGACCGCTGCAGTCAGGATTCTGATGGAAAAGGTGCTGTTTGGAGGCAAAATTCGCGAAGATCAGAAAATCCGGGAAAATATACGGAAAATCCTATTTTTCCAGAAGACTAAGGATGCCAGAAGATGGAGTGGAGATGGGCCATAGGGGGCCCACACCACCCCATGGCGCGAGCAGCCCAAGGCCACGCATGGAGGTGGTGTGGCCACCCTGGCCCACTCCGGCCTCTCCCCTCTGGCGTATATTATCCTCCCGAAACCCTAAGACTCGGGGAGCAACCACAGAAAGATTACGCCGCCTCTACGGGGCGGAAAACACCGAGAAAGAAAGATCTCTCCGGCAGACAGATTTCTGCCAGGGGAATTCCTTCCCGGAGAGGGAAGATCGTCGCCATCAACACCACCATCCAGCTGGACTTCATCGGGATCATCATCATCATCACCACCACCATCATCACCATCAGCACCCTCATCACCATCTCCATATTGTTGTAACAATTGAGTTGAATCTTGCATTAGTTCATAGGGGAAACTTTCCCGGTGTTGATTACTCTTTGTAGTTGATGCTATTGAGTGAACAATTGAATTATTGTTTATGTTCAGATTGTTATACATCATTATTCCATCTCTGATCATGATCCATATGATGTCTTGTGAGTAGTTCGTTTTGTTCTTGAGGACATGGGATAAGTCTTGTTGTTAGTAGTGGAGTTGCGTTGAGAAAGATTCAATAGATTGTTATTTAAGTTGTGGTGTACTTCTTCTAGTGGTGTCATGTGAACATCGACTACATGACACTTCACCTATATGGGCCTAGGGGAATGCATTGTGTATTTGGCTACTAATCGTAGGGGTTGCCGGAGTGACAGAAACGTGAACCCCCGTTAGGAAACCATTGCACAAGGGACGTAAGGGTCTTAGAGTTTAAAGCTGTGGTTAGGTTTCTACCTTAATTACTTTCTTGTACTTACGGATGTTTGCAAGGGGTATAATCACAAGTATGTATTAGTCCTGGATGGGGCGGTACATTAGCACAGGTTCACCCACACAACAATTAGCAAGCTAAAGAAGATTAATCGACTATATGAAGCAAAAGCACTTGACAGTCTTCCCATGTGTCCTCGAGAACGTTTGGCCATCTTAAGTAATACAACCGGCTTGTCCTTTGCTGCATAAAGGACTGGGCCACTTGCTGCATTTATTCCTACTGTCTTTTACTTACTCATACTTTGTTTACTTGCTTTATCGAAAAACCCCTAAAAATCCGTTTGCTAAGTATTTGTAGAGAATTCCTGATCCATACCACTAGCCAATCCCTTCTGCTCCTTGTTGGGTTCGACACTCTTACTTATCGAAAATACTGCGATACACCCCCTATACTTGTGGGTCATCAGTGTGCGATCTTTCACAAATCCCCGTGGAAATCGAGAGGGAAGTGCGAGGGAAAGAGGGAGAGGATGAAAACCACAAACTCACGCACGAAGAACACGATGAACTCACACACGCAAAGACACGATAGAAATCAATAGCTCACGTCAGTGGTGGCTGGTATGGTGCAATCCCTAGGATCTACATCGGGCGAAGATCTCCCCCTCAAACCGGCATGATGAGTGGGTGTCTCGATGAGATCTTGACATCTTGGAAAATGGCTCCGATGCCAAGGCCTTGTACAACGAGGGAGGCACGATGCAACGTCCAATGAGGAGGGGGATATTTGGTGCTCCTCTAGAAAAGGAGCATGAGACAAGAACTAGAGAGATCCACAAGGGTGGATTCAAATTCTAATATCCAGTCTAGGTTTTATAATAGAGGTGGCGGGCTATTTATAGGCAAGCCACTAATTCAGGGGTACTTTAGGCATTAAAGGGTAAAGTCTGGATGAATTTGGGGTTACATGGGCCCAAGGCCCAAATGCCTTATCATGCCTGGCGTTGTGGACACCAGAGACTCCGATGTCATGGGCCAGAGACTCTAGTGTGACCGAAGACTCTTGTCTTTCTCTGGTGTTGACTCCAGAGTGGTGTACAGAAGGGTTCATGCCGCGGTTCGGTGATTGGTCCGGAGTCAAGTCCGGATACCCTGAGGTTGCAGGACAGATACTCCGGTGTTTCATCCTCAGCAGCTTCTTCTCCTCATCCAACTCCTTGTACTTCATATGTGGGGGCTTGGCGATGTGTTGGGGCATCATAGCTAATCATGCATAGACTAGTTGCCTGAAGTAGCAAGCCATCCAAGGATGTATCAAAGTCACACGAGGAGAGGAGAGAATTAACCTTAGTTTGTAGGAGTTTAGCTCGGGCACGAGTCACTGGTCCACTTGGGGGACTTGGTGTAGTAGATGTAAGGACGTCCGTAGGACGGGCTGCATCGCCCGGCCCATTTGAAACCATTAGAAACACCTTTCCTGCCATTTATTTCAAAAATACAAAAATACTTTCATCACTTGCAAACACACATAAAACCGAAAAAACATATCCATTCGTTGCTTTTATCTTGCTTTCCTTGTTTACTTGCTTTACTTTACTTTATTTATATTTATATTTTATATTATTAATACGAAACCTTGTGCTTGACAACCACACGGTGGAGTTGGGGACACAAGACAAAAAAATTGCTTTGTAGGTTGCTAGAAGAGGGGAAGAAGAATTAACCCCTTGCTAATTCCCCGAGAGTTTGATATAAACCCTCGAGTCACGCTTGTGGGGATAAGAAGCTTGCTACACCACTCTATACTTGGATTCCCAAAGAGTTGGTACACACGGAATTGTTGCCATAACCACCCAACTCCACACACCTCTAAGGAGCTGAAGATCCACAACTCCCACAGAAGAGATACCTCTAGATCCTTACCAAAGTCAGCCCTCAACACAACTCTCGTTTTCTCAGAAGTTGTAGATGCAACTCTACCGACAAGTCTTCCCTACTTGGAGATGAAGTTTAACTTATGCCAGTCCCTAGACTTCTCTAGTACTATGCTTAGGAATCTCGGTACAAGATTCTTTTAAGGGGGGAAGGTCTGTAATACCCCAGTTTCTGTAACCATGAATATGTGTCCAAAGTGTGATATAGTTTGCTCGCTTGATTGTAATACTTTTTTGTGATTGGTGTGTGAGCAAGATAACCCTATAACCTATCAAAAGTTTACCAAACTTATTTCCCAAAAGATAATGTCTTGGCTTACTTTACATATTATCAAATGTTCTGAATTTTTAAAATAAAGGAGCCACGGTGACTCTACATAAAACTTTTGTTTTCAATAAAAACTTCTTTACAAAACCTAGTAGACCTATATGGTAAATGTCTCCACTTGATTTCAAAAATAGAGTTCCACAAATACTTTTATCACAAGCTTTTATAAACCTTCTTGAAAAAACTAATTCCTCTTTCTCATGATAGAAGTACCAAGGGAGTCTCATCCTCTTCAAAAATTAAAACCTTTATCTACTTATTTAAAAACCTCTCTGCAAAGACTTTGAGAAATGCTAGTGTATGTTTATACCTTATCCTTGAAGATGTTGGTATGAATTGCCTTGATTTGCTGTCTTCGAGCTTGTACAGTCTTGACTTGTTTGTGAGGTGTTTGCCTGAGCTACTCTAGGAGCTCAAAGTCTAGTCACCAAACTCACAACACACCCTCTAAATCTCAAGATGATGTATGGAAATCACCCTCCCCACTACTTGTTAAGCTTGGATGGTATCCTAGCATCTCCTTCTCAAGAAATCACCTTTACCGAACCCTTGTCAAGCAAGATGAGGATACTTTGACCCTAAGAACAACCCTCACTAGATCTCTTGAGGGCTAAAACATCAAAACCCTAGTAGGAGGACAATCTCCCTCCTTGTTATAAAGTTCACATTTTGGAACTCCATCCAAGACCCTTACTCTTGACCCAAGGAAATGTGCCTATCCTATCCTCTTCTTTGTGAAGTGATCTTCCATCACACATACTTTCTTTTGATCCAGGAACTGATCCACCAAGTATCCAAAGTAGGGCTTGACCCCTAGTCATTAACCTGCCTATCTGTTTCCTTAACAGATTCAGTTTTGAGCAAATTCTTTTTAGTAGTTTCCAAATCAGTGGAGACCAACTTAAGGCATGTTACCCTTCTACTCAACCTACTCTTCAAACACATTCACTTGGTAATGCGTTTGGAACCTTTCCACCCATCATATCCACTAGCTCTTGCACTCTAGTCAAAAACCCTAGAGCAGCCCAAATTTGGCCAAGTAGGAAATTGTGATATGGATCCAATCTGGGAGTCTCTAATTAAAATTCTCCATTGGAAATTTTGACAATGCACTTGGATCAACTTGCGCACCATCATGTGCATTTGCAAACCACACTCTTTCCCTTGACTATATCCTTCCTGGACCCACTTTTCCTTGATGGTTTTGTAGTCAAGAAAATAATCTGTTCTATCAACTATTTCAAGATGCCAACTTTGCCAAAAGCTCCCAACTCCATCATTCTTCACATGGATGTGATCTAATCAACCTATTCCATCATCCCAAACCCTCCTTGTTTCCAATGAATCCTTGAGATCCTTAAAACAACATGGTTTTGGAGGCAAGACGATATTCTGTTCTCGCACCTTTATAAACAACTAAGTTTGTCTTTCAAATTATAAACACTCAACCAACTTTTTGACTAATTTTTCACACCATTCCAATCTATATCACCTAGACTACCACCTTAGCTACCCCATGAACCAAATGGATCTCTAAGGCACTAACTCTAGCTTGATATTGTGGGCATGTCAATGTTGGGTATCAAGATCATAATTTATTTTTAACTCTTCAAAATTAATCTGTTAATTTAAAACCAACATAACCCCACTCTCTCCCCTTGGTTGTGTAGACCCTCACCACCTGACACATGATCACTTGAGAATATGAGAATTGTATAGAGAGAGAAGTGAAGATTTTATATTTTACCAAATCTTGCTATGTCATCATATCATCACAAAGCCCTTAGCTTAATCACCACATCACCGTACCCTCTCTCCGACCGTGCTACTATAGCACTACAGTACCAGCCCCTATCCTTTTCTCCTTTTGTGTTTGGAAGGAGGGAGGAGAAGCAACTAATACCACATCTTGCCATATCTTTACAAATCAATGCCGCAACAGCTGCAACACCCCCTTCCACCTCTACTCTGCCTTGCTAGGGCCCACACCCACCTCTCCACCGTCCTCCTTGATCTATCCAAGGTCAGCCCCATTTCCATGCCCTCCCATGGACATGGACCTTCATGATCAACTCCTTGGAAATAAAGGAGCCAGAGGCCACACCAACTTCCCCTCTCACCTCCCTTTTGCTCCCACACCTACCTAGAACCCACCCAGGGCCGAGCTCCTCTCCCTCTGCCCTTGCTTGCCATGGAACTGGAGGAAGCTTTGCTCTCGGGTATAAAAAGGGAGGAAAAGCCTGCTCTCGGTCCCGACCACCCCTCCCATTCTTCCCGGCCTCATCATGTTCTACTTAACCTAATCCACTTTCACATGCCCTCCATTTTTCGCAGGTACACCAGAGTCCACTCCATAGGCTGATGGCCAAAGGGAGCTTCCTAGCAAGCCCGACGTTCCCTAGCCCCGGCCTTGATGCCAGCACCAACTAGGAGCCTCCCAGGACCATCACACCTACTTGGTGGCCTCTCCGTTGACATGTTGAAGCCCCTAATACGCCCCAAGCTCCAGATCTAGCTCTGCCAGCGAAGATGTGTGTGACCCCAAATTAACCTCAATCCCGTTGTTGTCACCCATCGTTCGGATCACCATCGACCACCATGTCGACCTATTGCCTCATCTCACCAAGGAAGTCCCCTAGGTGAGCCACCATGCCCCTCTTCACCCGTACCTAGGGATTCCCCTATTGTTGTGTGTCTAGAGGTGGATGACGTGCCGCTTCCATAGATCGGTTTTAGATCGGATGGTTGTCGTCTTTGCATAATGTAGCACCTAGAGAATTCCCCAATTTGGAATTTCCCGTTATTTTATTTTCTTGCAACATGACGTCATCAACATGCATCATTGGGCATCACATTAACTTGTTCATGCAATACAACTCACATTTTCATCATGCCACCTTTGCATCTTACTTCACTTGTATTATCAACATGGTTTCCAATCTTGCTCATCAGATTTATGCATCTCTAAACTTCTTGCCTGATCTTGTGTCATGTTAAAGTTTCTTCTCTCACTCTCCTATTCTTTTATCTGTGCTATATGTATGTGTGCATCTGTTCTTGTTAAACTCAAAATCCTGAATGCTATTTACCTTCTCTATTTAAATTCATGTATGTAACATATTTCCCTCTCTCCTATTTTGATTATTCCCTCTTGTCCATTATTTTGAAAAGCCAAAACATATATATTTATTATATGTCCTGTGACAAGTTGGGTTTTGTGTAAAACATTGCTGCTCATCTTTTCTCTATCATTTCAAAACCTTCAAACATAACTGAATTCAACTTGTGGTTGTAGTTTGAAATTAAAAAAAAGTTTTTAAAAGAATAAAAGAGGGAAAACAAACCTGCAGCAGCCCACTTATCTCTAGCCTAGCCCGAGTCCAACAACCCCTCCTCTGGTCATGTTTGTCTTCTCTCTAGAAAGGAGCACGAGGATAGCATGCTGTAGCGCACCACCACTGCAAGCTCCCTCCTCCTTTTGATTCCCCGCACGAGGCAGACCCCATCCAACCCTAGCCTTCTCCTTTTCCCTATAGCCGCCGCCACTCTCCTTCCTCCTATTTTTCACCTCCTAATTTCCACCAAGGGCACCATGGTGTTATCTCTCTTGGATCATCTAGGTGTAGATCTAGTAGGGTTGTACTTTGTTTATGGATCAAAACGAGTTGGTTCTAGGGTTGATAGAGAGAGATTAGAGAGGGGAACATGTGTACATTCTCCTTGGCTAGAGGAGCTCGTGGTGGAGGCCATGGTGAGCGACAGTGACGGTGAGATCAGGTGTCGGCTAGGCGGCGATGGAGCTTCCCCTCACTACTGCACTTCCCTTGATCGGTAGGGTTTGTGTCTGTGGGGTGTACGGTGCACGACGAACCGCATGTTGCGTGCCGCCAACCCCCACCTATTTATATAGCGCAGGTGATACGGGCCTGCCAACCATAGTGGGTTGGGCGCCCTCGATAAGGGATCTGATCTAAGGGCCCGGTAGGCCGTTGGGCCCACGCGGGAGGGCTTTTATGTGAATGTTTGTTAATTAAAGTAATTAACAAAATTCTGAATAAAATAAATAAAAGAGTTTTATTAAATGAGAGTTGCATTAAATTTGGTGGAAATTGAATGCATGTGAGTGGAACTTTGGGTGGAGGCTAAATTGATGTGAGTGGAGCTTCCACCACATGAATAAGGAAGAGGTGGGGGCACCCCCCATGGGCGCCAGCCATGGGAGGGGAGGAGCCCCTCCTCTCCTATAAAAGACCCCCTCTCCTCCCTCACAAAGCATACCTCCTCGTGAAGGATCTCTCTCCCCCTCTAGATATATTCCCCCATGGTCTCGGATTAGCGAGATACATGTTCCCGGTGGCATTGCGTCTGGAAGGAGTTGTTGCTTCTGCTGATTCGCTGGAGCGAGGAGGTGGAGGTTCTTCGGTGGCCTGAACGTGTGTGCGAGGACGGATGTGCTTCTGATTTGTGGCGCTAGGACTTCCACGCGATCTTGAGATCGGCAAGCGTACGACTACATCATCCATGAGTTCCAACTCGTTAACAAAGCCTTGTTGTCTTTGAGGGTAAGTTCTCTATGGATGTATATCCACCCGTTGCTTGTATCTAGTAGATAGATCTTGGCATATAGTTCCCATTGTAGGAATTTTTTTGTTTTCTATGCTGCGAACCCAACACACCAGACACGGGCTACGTCAGCCGACACTGCCCGCGTCATCTTGGTAGTCCACACCCCGCTGGTCCTTCCCTCTACTTGCTTCGCTCACGCTACAGCGGACAGAGGCCACCTTTTGACCAATAGGAGATTCCTTCCTTCTCTTGGAAGCCAAATGGTAGCCCGGCTATGAGGGTACCTGCATATTTAGTGGATAGACATGGCTAACATATATTTTATGTCGGCCAGATTAATGCTAGGTGAACACCCAATGGGCCGGGTTACTCCGTAAGTTGGCCTGCCTTGAGGTGACTCGGCCAGCACTTGCTTTGAACGTGTTGTACCTCGGCTAACTTGGCCTTTATACCCCGGCGTGACCCTACCCGGGGGTATCCCCCCAACATTAGTCCTTGAAGCTGGTGCGGTCTTAGCAACTTCAGCTTTTAAGGCCACAAAAGGTTCCCCTATCCGGATTTGTGCTTCTTCAGCCGAGTTATTCTGTAATCCAGACTCTTCACTTTGATGTTCCCTTGGCTCGTTCCGAGTTTTTCTCCTTGGCCGGGTTTTTGCTCACGTATCCAGATTGCCTTTCCTTCTCTCATACGCTTCCTCACATCCTACATGGAGGGTAATCATCACTTTGCCTCATTTTAAGGGCCGCGCCAGTTTACTGCACCAGTTACTGTTGTAATGTCCGGAAGAATTGCTTTGCACATCCCGTCGAGGCAACGCCTCGTTAACTGTATCACTACATCACGTCATGGGATCTCCTCTTCCCTGTGCCCCTTGTTGTGGCTTATGCTGGATTGGTCGGTTTGGTGTGTACACGGCCATAGCGTGGGGTTGGGTCGCAGAAATGGATCCGACTACACGCCCGCAGCGCACGGTTAAATAGGGGGCATGGCAACCCATAGGGAAGTTCCCCACTTTGCGCGCCGCCCGCCTCTCTTCTTCTTTGTAGCGATGCCACCACTGCCACTGCATCTCACTAGTGTTGTGATGTCGTGACTGCGCCCATCTGCTCTCTACAACCGCACCACCGCCTCCGTTCGAGTTCTTCACCACGGGGCCCTGCACATCCAGATTCCCCTCCTCTGGCTATTACTTCTTTGACTACTTTCTCGAGGAGGTTGACTCAACCATGACAGAGGAGGAAGCCGTTGTCATCACCCAGGAAGAAAAAGACTAAGACTGTGAGCGTGGTGGCTGGGCCGACGCCTTCATCTGCCAGGACGACATTGACTGGCTCTACGCCACACGCCGCATACCCGCAGGCGTTTCCAGCCGCCTCACCGCTCAAGAGGTTGCTCCTTCACAAAATCCTGGTAAATTTGTTGTTTTTCTCTCCCACTTCCAACGCGGCTTCGGCCTACCTGTTTCTGATTTCTTCCACAATTTCATTTCCACATATCAACTCCAACCGCATCATCTCTCCGCCAATGCCATTACCTCTCTTTCTTCGTTTGCCTCCAGCATAGAGGGGTATATCGGCCTCTGGCCCTCCAAGGAAATGTGGATCAAATTCTTTGGTCTAAGGAAGAATGTCGTGCCTGACAAGCACCTCACTACAACTGAAAAACACTTGACTCAATGCGGTGGAGCCTCCATCTCTCCCCGCAAGAACTCCGCTTTCCCCCGGGTCGCCGGCCTCAAATCCTGCAAAGGCCGGGCCCGGACCTTCTTCTATGTCCGGAATAGCACGGACGAAGCCTGGTCTGGCTCTTCCCTTTCAAGATTGCTGTCCCGGACACCTCTTTGTGGGACAATATCCCAAAGCGGCCCACTGCCTTGGCGAATCAGGTTGACTACCGGATCAAGGAGCTGGTCAAGGAGGAATTGCGGGGCGAGGACATTATGATCACTTTCGTCCGCAGCCAGGTCTCTCCCCTCCAGAAGTGCGCCCACAAGATCTGCTATCTTAGTGCCCCCCTTGACCCCCAACAGACCTCCGGTTCAAGGCCTCTTCAATGTGGAGAAGGAGTTCTCCGAGGCTTGGAAATGGGGGCTTGCACCTTTTACCCGGGCCAATCCGCCTCCTAAGGCTAAATCCCTCTCTTGCCATTTTTTCCGGGTTTTCTCGGTATGTTGGACAAATTTTCTAACTCAACCATTGATACTTTTGCTCTTAGCGATTCCTCCAGCAACCAATTGAGGATGGCAAAGAGCTGGCGAGCAAGTGGGTGGCAGACCATGCTGAGCCGGACGAGGTGGAGCCTGACTCGGAGAAGTTCTTGCCTACTTCGGACACCACCAAGCATATCTCTGGTAAGGCCTCATCCCTAAGGGATTGGACGGATGACGATGACTCGGATGTTGAGGTTCTGGAGGTACTTGACCCGGTGCCTATCTCTTATGCATTCCCGGTTATGTCCAAATCTTCAGCTAATCTGGCTGGTCAGGTCCTTGAGGTTCACCCTCTTGCCACGGTAGATCCGGTCCCTGCCCCTTCCCAGAAGCGCGTGGTTACCTCGGCTGCAGCTTCAGAGGCGCCACCTCCCAAGAAGAGGCAGAAGAAGTCTGGGGTCAAGGATTCGGCCAAGCCTATGGCTAAGAGCACGGTCCGCAGGGTGTCCAAACCTCAGGCGCCCCCAACCTCAGATGAGTAAGTCATTTTTCCTTTCTCGTCCATTTTCAAGTCTTTTTGCCTCTTCCTTTTGTCTATTTTTCTTTCTCTTTTTGACTCACTTCTTTTTCATTACTCCAGCGCTCCTAGGGTTATTCGACAAAGCGGCCCCAACATTTCTTCTCTGACCCGGAGCTGTTCTTCTCCCTCCCGCGACGACGATGTTTGCCCGCTGAGCCCACAAGGACCCCGCGGCTGCACCCGATCAGAGCCCACCACGTCATGAGGAGGGCAACATCGACGTGGGGGGCAGCAGAGCGGCCGAGGATATGGCAATGCTGGATCACCCTAGTTCCTCTGCTTCGCCACAACTGTCCAGCTCTGAGGTGCCAGGTTCATCAGAACTGCCCCAAACAATTCCTTCTTCAGCTCCAGTTTCTTCAGTATCAGCAACACCAGCAATTCCAGCAACACCAGTACTAGCAGTACTAGCACCAACAACAGCGCCAACCCCAACACCAAAGCCAGCAGTAGTAGCAGCAACAGCCACAACCAAGCCCTTGAAGAAAAAGTCTATGTCCGCTGCATCCGGATCCACTATGTCCATTGAGGACATTTTTCAGCCAGCCTTCCAAGCTCAGTCCGGCTCTATAGCCTCGGCTATTCTTCGGTGGCCTGCCTCATATTGCAAGAATAAGAAAGCTGCTGAGCCTGCCAAGGATTCCGCTTCCGACTCTCCAGCTGCCTGATCAAAGGGTAGTAAGCAATTGGTCCTGCATACCAGTCTCGCTGCTGCTCAGTCCGCGAGGCAGGAGGCCCATGCCAAGGGCTTGGTGACGAGGCATTCTACCAGCGGCGAGAGCTACAACCCGGTGCTTATTGAATATGTGGACAACTGGAACAATGCCGTGTTCATCGGTCCACAAGACAATCTGCCGGAGAAGTTTGGTCTGGTAGAGTTTAGCGCTCAAATTAACTCCGCCATTAAGGCTATTTCTCTGGCTGGCCGAATGATGGAGGTAATCCTTTTCTTCTGCTATGTTTCTTTATGTAGATGAACACTTGTGGATATATCCACTAGTCCTCGGGCCCCCGAGGGAGTAATTTATTACTCGGTCAGATGCTCTTAGAGATTTTAGTGTAAGTCCTTAGCGTTTTCAAATATCCACACACCTAGAGCCAGGTTAAGTTCCAATTAGCCTGAACCTTGAATACTTCGAATATCCACACTCCTAGAGCCGGGTTAAGTTCCAGTTGGCCCGGATATCGAATACTTTGAATATCCACACTCCTAGATCCGGGTTAAGTTCCACTTGGCCCAGAACTCGAATACTTCGAATATCCACACTCCTAAAGCCGGGTTAAATTCCACTTGGCCTGGAACTTAAATACTTCGAATATCCACACACCTAGAGCTGATTTAAGTTCCACTAGCCCCGGATATCGTAGACTTCGGATTATTTTCTCTTTACTAGAACTAACATTGGCTTGTTTTTCATATCACCACCAACCACCGAACTGCTGAGTTCCAGCGCTTGCTGGACTCTTACAAAGATTTACGTGCCAGATATGGCAAGTTGTTGGCTGATCACAAGAAGAAGGGTAAGTTCTTTGCTTAAGGCTTTTTCCTTATTAGCCCTTCGAGTTACTTGTTATCTGTACCAATTTGTTATCTGAATCATGTAGTTGAGGTCGAGGCTGAAAATGTCATCATGCGCAAGAACCTGGCTGAAATCCAAGATAACTCGTCTTGTTCCTTTAGTTAGTGTTGCTCTTTACTCGACCCAGTAGACATTCATATCATGGCTCTGCCGGGTTAATTCACTATTTGTAGTTACACTTGAAGATAGCGTGCATATCCCTGACATGATACTCATTTTCTCGAACAAGCAAGGAAGCACCAGGCTGAGTTCAAAAAGAAGGATGATGAGATAGCTCAGCTGCGCCTCAAAGACTCGGAGATTACTCGGCTAAACGCCGAAATCCAAAGGCTTAAGGACGTTCATAAATCCGAGCTGGATAAGGCTGATCAGGAGTTCTTGAAAGAAAAGGATCTCTTGGCCACTCAAATCTCCAAGGATAAGGACTTGCTGCAGGAAGCCGACGTAAAACTTACATCGGTGACCTCCGAATATGAGAAACTCCAGGCCAGCAACGGAGATGTGTATGCTGAGCTTACTCGCATCCTCTTCCAGATTTCTCGTGAGTTCCCTTGCTCTTTTCCATTCTTACCTCTCCGTGTTATGTATTGTTGCTCACTGACATTCCTCGTTCTATTCTCAGGCAAGTTCCCTGAGGGCGACTCTATTGCTGCCGGTGCAGTGACCAGGTCTCACCAGCAGCGGGGTATTCCAACAGGTCCTGCCACCGGGTTAATCACTTATGACACGGAGGATCTTTTGGTTAGACTTGCTACTCGCATGGAGCTGGTGAAGAACTATGGCATAGATATCATGCCGGCAGCGATGCAGATGTTTAATTCTCTTTGGCCCACTGAGCCCACCACCAAGGGAAGCGCTGCTTTTATAGCAAAGTTGATGGAGTGTGAAACTCAGGTGCACCTTTGGCGGGAATCTACTGCGCGAGCCGGAGCTGATACAACATTGCAGTTCGTTCTCTCATGGTACGAAGGGATAGACATGGGGCTGCTTGAACATATGCGCACCGGATCAAAGTGGTCCAATGATCCGGAGTGTGTCGCTCAATGCAAAACCTGCACCAACAAGCTCATCCAATATTCCTTCTGCCACGCTTGGAATGAGGGTCCGAGCTACCTGGATGTAATCGACGACGCCTACATTTCTAAGGGCGCGGAGGACGAGGAAGGTGAGGATGAACCCTCCGAACTTGGCGACAATGCCGAAGATTTGTAAGATGAGGAGGCCAATCTCGAAGATGAGGCCGAGGCTAGTGCCCCGCCCATAGACGCCGAAGTACCTCCTCCGTCGGCTGATGATTCGGCTTCTGCTCCTGCTCCTTGAGCTTGAAAAATACTTAATAATATTCGTCAGATCCTCGATATGCCGAGTGAATTTGTACTTAAGAACTTTTGTTTTATTTTGCTACAATTGGTGTTGTTTTCTACTAAGTTCTTAACGTCAGATTATCGTGGGCAAAGTCCCCGAGTTTCCTTTTCTTGTTCCCCCAATTTTTGACTCGGCTCGCGTCTACCTTGATTCGGTTTTTCTACTTACGAGTCCGAGCTTCAAAAAATTGACTTAACAATACTTGAAACTTTGAGATCAGCTCAAATTATCCCGGGGAAAAGTGAATGAAGTAAACAAGAGGTTAGTCCAAATAATAAATGTCGGCTCGATTAGTTCCCTTTCCTTAGTCGTTGTTCATGTGCTTTTCCATTCCAAACTTGTTCTCTTGCTTGCCATGAAGCCAATTCTTATTGGACAGCAGCAAATTTGAAGAGTTGGGTTTTTGGTGCTGACACACTACTAATCTGGCTAAGGTATAAGTAACGTAAGCTAGCCAACGTATAAAAACATACAAACTAGAAAGACAATTATTATGGCAGTCCTCGAGTTTCTGCTAGGGGTGCCGAAGTTCTATTGATAAGCTCATTGTCGTCATAGATACCGACATATGAGTGACTCGGATACATTCACCTCTTTGTTGGGTGTAAAAGGGACGAAGTAGTGCTACATTCCACGGATGCTTAGATTCTTCTCCGGACATATCCTCCTTGTTCTTCTCCTGTGATTGTGCATCAATAAGATAGTAGGAATCATTGTGCAAAGCTTTGCTTACAGTGAAATGTCCTTCCCATGGAGGGGATAATTTATGCATGCTAGCAGTGCGTTGCACCAGCGGGAGTACTAGATCACCTTCCCGGAAGACTCAGGGGTTTACTTTCCGGCTATGGTAGCATCGGAAGTTTTGTTGATATATGGCGGATCTGGACAAGGCCAGCTCTCTCGCTTCTTCTAGCAAATCAACATCATTTTGCCGGGCTTCACGCACTTTGGCCTCTGTGTGTCGGGTGACTCTTAGTGAATCATGCTCTATGTCGGCTGGTGATATAGCTTGTGCCCCATATACCAGAAAAAATGGCATGTAGCCTGTTGATCGATTCGGAGTTGTTCTTAAACTCCACAATACCGTTGGTAGTTCTTCTATCCAGCACCCCGCTGATCTTTGCAGTGGCTCTATGAGCTGGGGTTTTATCCCGGACAAAACTAGTCCGTTGGAACTTTCCACTTGCCCATTCGATGTGGGGTGGGCTAAAGAGGTAATATCTAGCCGAATCTTCTTCTCTCGACAGAACCTCAAAAATGCCCCTTCAGCAAAATTTGTGCCATTATCAGTTATGATACTGTGGGGATAGCCATATCTCAAGATTATGTCCTTGAGGAACGTGACTGTTGTTGCCCCATCGCATTTCCTGATTGGCTTAACTTCAATCCACTTTGTAAATTTGTCCACCATAACTAGGATATGGGTCATTCCTCCCTTTGTCGGCTTAAATGGTCCTACCATATCTAGGCACCACACAACAAATGGCCATGTAACGGGAATAGTTTTGAGTTCCGACGTTGGCATGTGGGTTTTTGTGGCATATCTCTAGCAGCCATTACATTTCCTCATCAGATCCTCTTCTTGTTCCAGGGTACTTGGCCAATAAAATCCATGCCGAAAAGCCTTTGCCACCAATGCTCTAGAGGATGCGTGATGACCACATTCTCCTTGATGAATATCTCAGAGTATGTCAAGCCCTTCTTTCAGGTCAACGCATCGCTGCAGCACTGTGGTTGCGCTTCTTTTGTATAATTCGGCATTAATGATGGTGTATGCCTTTGCCCTTCTCTGGATTTTGTTTGAGAGTACCTCATCATCTGGCAAAGTTCCGTCCTTTAGGAACCCGAATATGGGTTTCACCCATGCAGGTATAGCTCGTACAGAAAAAGGTTCCTCATCAATTTCCATTGCATCCACAAACATAACTCATGTCAGATTTTGCTGAACAATCCTCGGGTTTGCTGAGGCAGTCCCCGGGTTTGTCGAAGCAGTCCCTGGGTTTGTTGAAGTGCCTCCTCAATCTATTTCCATAGGTGTAGCTTCTGACCTGGGTAGAGCGGGGATATAGATTGAATCGGATTCTGGTGATGGCGTAATGGACAGTTTTCTCAAGTCCTCCAATGCGATGCTTAGCGGAATTGGCTGCCGGGATGATCCCAACTTTGATAATACGTCGGCTTCCTTATTTTCGATCCGAGGTACGTGATGGAATTCACACCCTTGGAAGAAACCACTTATCTTCTGGACATAAATCTGTAAAGTGCCATGTTTGCGTCCAGGGCATCCCAATTGCCACACACTTGCTGCACCACCAAATCCGAATCACCAAAACATAGTATCCGGCGTATGCCTACCTCCTTTGCTACATTGAGTCCGTGCACCAGGGCTTCATAATCAGCCACATTGTTTGACGCGCTAAAATGGATCTGGAGGACGTAATTCCGTTGGTCTTTCTTGGGCGAGGTAAGCACTACCCCGGCCCCCAGTCCTTCCTTTAGCTTTGATCCGTCAAAGTGCATTCGCCATTAATTTGAGTCTGGCTGAGGTGGTTCATACTGCATCTCAGCCCAATCCACAAAGAAATCCTCCACTGCTTGTGACTTGATTGCATCCCTTCTATCAAATTGTGGTGCATACGGAGCTAACTCAATTGCCTATCTTGGGATTCGGCCACTAGTGACTTTATTTCCCATAATCTCAGATATGGGTGCTTCACACACCACCTTGATGGGGTGCTCTTCAAAGTAGTGTTTGATTTTCTTAGCCGACATATACACACCGACCTGCAAGTTTATGTGGATGATGTTTACATGACCTATTTGGTTTCTTAACTCAATTCTGTTTTGAAGCCGATAATGCCTCGCTCAAGTAATACACCGGCCTTTGCACTGAATTTCCTTCCTCTTCACGCTCCACTATGATTACCGCACTTACGACTCAGTTGGTCACGGCTATATAGAGCAACATTAGCTCCTTGGGTAGGGGTGCGGCTAATATTGGTGCCTTGGACAACATCTTTTTTAACTCATGGAATGCGCTATCAGCTTGCGGTGTCCATGTAAATTTATTTGTCTTTTTCATTAACTGGTAGAGGGGCAAGGCCTTCTCTCCCAGCCGACTCACAAACTGACTCAACGATGCCAGGCCACTAGTAAACTTCTGCACATCATTGAGGCACTTTGGTTGTTCCATTCTCTCGATAGCCCGGATTTTCATCGGGTTAGCTTCAATACCTCGGCTAGACACAAGAAAACCGAGTAATTTTCCTGCCGGCACACCAAAAGTATATTTTTTCGGGTTAAGCTTCATCCGGAACCGTCTTAGGTTCACGAATGTCTGCCGGATATCATCAAGGAGCGTATTGCTTTCTTTAGTTTTTATCACAACATCATCCACATAAACTTGCACATTCCGACCTATTTGGCCATGTAAACATTTTTGCATGCATCGATGGTACGTTGCTCCTGCATTACGTAATCCGAACAGCATAGTGCGATAGCAATAAGCCCAATATGGGGTAATAAACACAGTTTTTATTTGATCATCCGGATTCAGGGGTATCTGGTGGAAACTAGAATATGCATCTATGAATGACAATAACTCACACCCCGCAGTTGAATCTATGACCTGGTCTATCCTTGGTAATGGAAATGGGTCTTTTGGACATGCCTTATTCATGTTCGTGTAATCGATACACATGCGCCATAGCACTGCCACATTCGGATCATCCTTCTTATTTTCCACAAGCACTGGATTAGAGAGCCAATCCGGGTAAAGTACTTCCATGATAAATCCAGCTGCAAGGAGCCTAGATATCTCATATCCAATGACTTTTCTCCTGTCCTCGGCAAAGTGGCAGAGAGGTTGATTCACCGGCTTTTCCCCGGGTCTCACATTCAAATATTGCTCGGCCAACTCCCTCGGCACACCTTGCAGGTCCTGTGTAGACCAAGCGAAAATGTCCCGATTCTCACGGAGGAAGTTGACGAGCTCGCTTTCCTATTTGTCACTTAACCCGGCACCGATAGTTACGATATGCCCCGGAAACTGATCATCAATGGGCACCTTCTTAGTGTCCTTTGTCGCTTGGAATGACACACTAACATGTGGATTGGTCAGGGCCGGCATATGCTGCTGCGCGGACTGAGCTAGTGCAGCCACTTCCATGATTTTCCTCTTCTCCTGAGCGATCACGAGTGACTCGGCCAGATTAGACCCGGCAAACGCACATTCAATAGAATTCCTGAAGTCCTTGGCTATGGTTATCACTCCCCTTGGTCCAGGTAACTTCATCTTCAAGTAACTGACATGAGTACTTGCCATGAACTTGCTCAAAGTGGGCCTGCCGAGTAACGCGTGATATGCGCTTTCCAAGTTTACCACCTCAAATTCCAAATTCTCAGTCCGGTAATTGTCCCTTGTGCCAAATAACACGTCAACCCGGACGTTTCCAATTGGTTCGCATGATATACCCGGCACAATGCCATGAAAAGTGGTCCTGGTAGTTTGTAGCATATTCTCTGATATCCCCAACTTGTGCATGGTATCCTTGTACATGATGTTAATGCTACTGCCATTATCTATCAATACCTTGGAGAATCTCACATTGATGTTTGGCCCAATGAACGTCGGATCCAGGACTAGCACGTAAGTCCCCGGACTCGACATAAGCTTTGGGTGATCCTTGACACTCCACGTAATCTCCTGATCCGACCAAGGCATATACCTCACCACGGCTGGCATTACCGCATTTACCTCCATATACCGGCGCTGCAAGCTCTTTCTATCATTCTCCTCCATGGTGAATATGCAATAACTTTGATGATGAGCCCTGTACTCATTTGTCCCCTCATGGCCGTGGTATCCTTGATCTTGTTGTTGTTGGTTATTCACTTGATGCACAAAAGCCCTCCTTTCTTGATTTTCATTCCTTGGTGGAGGTGGATGCAACATAAGTTGTTGTTGGTTCCCCCCAGTGAGAAACTGCTGCTCAGGTGCTTCATTCCGAGGTCCATCATGCCAAGGTGCATCGTGCCGAGGTGCTTGAGCATTCCCCGAACCACCTTGCTCTAACTTCCTCATCCATTCACATTGCTGGGTTGTATGGTTCACCGGACTATTGGGACTTGGCGTATGGAACTTGCATGGCTGATCCAGCATAGACTCGAATGTATACCTCGGATGGTTATTTCTTTCTTGCCACTATTTCTTATGCTCTAGGGTCCAAGGCTTTCTTCCTTCATTCTTTTGTTGCCACTGTTGACCTCCAGTTTTCTGACGCTGGTTCGTGCCGGCACTAGGCTGATCTCGGTCCACAGCGGGCACTTGCTGCAAGCTGTACCGATAATCCGGATGATCATCCCTTCTCTTACCTCGGAAATCATTCCTCCTGGATGATCCGGAACCATGTCTGTTGTAATACTCCTCATTGGACTCGCTCGATGTTAACCAGGGTTGCGTCAGATCTCCCAGCGCATACGAATCCGTGATCCGGATTGTTTCAGCCAGTGTAGTTGGCATATCCCGCTGCAACCTCTGCCACAACATACTTCCATTTCTACAGCCTTGGGAGAACCACGCTATTGCCTGTCATTCAATTACCCCCTCACACGAATTATGCACATTACACCACCTGGTAAAAAACTCTCGATCGGGCTCATTTGGTCTTTGCTTGCACAACGCCAAAGTCTGTGGCCTGTTTAGCCTCTGGTAGGTGCTCGAGAATTTTCTTATGAATAGCTCCTCAAAATCCAACCAACAGTTGATACTCCCTGGTGGCAAATGGATTAGCCAGAGCCTTGCAGGTCCTTCCAGCATTCGGGGCACATACCTAACCGCCCATCTCAAATTTCCTGTGGCAATGTTCACAGCAGTTGCATAATCAATGAACCAATTATCCGGCTTTGTACTGCCATCATAGGTCTTTGTTCCTCTCACCAACTAGAAGTTCGGCACAGGCGGTTCTCTCATGATCCAAGGCCCAAAACATGCCGGACCCAGGGGGCCTTGCACCTCAATCAGCTCTGACCTATAGACTCGGTCCAGTTTTAATCTTGCGTCATCCGGCTGCAGATTCCTGCTTCCCAACCTTGATCCAATCACATGGTGCTCCAGTCTAGGAAACCCGACATCCATCATTGCTGAGTAACCATCATTGTACCTGTCTTGACCTAGACGAACATTTTGCTATTGTGCTGCTTGACCTGTGCTTCTCTCCTGTCGGGGTGCGTACTACTGCTGCTATTGCCGAGGTACATTTTGTCCTGTTGCCGCCAGATCATGCTATCTAGCATTGCCGTTGGTAGAATTCCTTTGACCGGCATTGCCTTGATCGCGGTTACCTCGTCCAGCTTCACCAAGGTTGGCACTATGGAGATCCTCATCAGCCTATACTGCTTTTCCTTTTCCTGCCCTTACTGTGTCATACGGAACGATTTGCTTATCCCTTCTCCCCGAGGTTACCACCTCCACTCTCCTAAGAGCGTGACCCGGGGATGACGCTGCTCCAGTAGATTTTGCCAGGTTATTCCCTGCCGAATGAACCACACGAGATGCTGCGGGTTGCGCCGGGTTTGATTTATTGAGTTCCTCATTTTGCTAGCAAGCCACCCTCAACAAGTGATTTACCCTTTCCTGTTATCTCTCCCAGGCTTCTTCGGTTAAGCCCTCTAATTCGTACGGTGCTGCATTCGCTGGCCTGAGGTTCTTTGCCGGAGTGTTGTACCTCTCCAACCCTCCTATTACTATAGTCACTATCTGACCCGGCCTAGGCTCAACTTCCTTGTCAATTTCCGTAATCAGGTTTCTACCTCGGATTTTTACTCCATCTATGTGGTTTGCCTTTGCATATTCTATCAGAGTGATGTTTTGCGACTGCTGCAACTCGGCTACCTTTTTTGCCCCAGCTAGCATTTTCTGCCTAGTCTCCTCTAACTCAGCTCGCGCCTGAGCCGGATCAACTAGATGAGCTATTGGCGTTTCAGGCTATCTATCGCTTGTTGGAGTACATTCTCTGGCCCTTCTAGAGGTGGGAATCTAGATCTTTCCTGCTTTGGCATGACCTCCGGATCTGGCGCCAGATCTTTGCTTGCTCCTGCGTTTGGCACAGTCATCATGTCCTCAACGCAGCTTGTGGGGCGAGCGATACGCAGGCCGCTAACTGCGCTGAGAGGTGGCTCACCTCCCTCGACAACATGCCGTGGATGCCCGCAGGAGTCGTCGATCCCCACGTAGACTTTATGTGCACCAAGCTTGATGAAGAGGCCATTGCGTGGAGGAGGACGCCTTCCGAAGCTCCTAGCATTGTCACTGACGTAGTCCAGTGCACCAAAAGCGCTAAACCAAGCCAGAGACGATGCGCTCGCTAGTGCCAAAGATGGTTCCCATCCATATTTTACTCCTGCTAGCGTTGCTAGCCCCACGGTGGGCGCCAACTGTCATGGTGGTGGCACGACAGATGACATGGATAGGCTAAAGATGGGGCGAATGAGCACTAGAGGAATCCAGGGAGGGATAGTGTGGTGATTGCACACACAGATGTTTGTATTTCACTCTATCAATGGTTGTTTACAAGTGCTCCTTGAGCTGTTCGTGAGAAGGAGACTAGTTCTCTTACCCCCACTACTATGCTCTAGGGTTCTACCAAGACAGAATGATCAATCCCCTGCTATGGAGGTCCTGGTGCTTGTTTTATAGGGGAGCCTGGGTTACAAAGTTAGGGCATACGTGGAGGCTTATTCCCCGAATATTCCCACTAGTTAAAGCTAGATGCTTCTTTATTCACTTTAACGATTTGTCCGGACTATGGACGTAACCCTCTTTGTACTCCATGCCTTTAAGCGTCACCAGACACGGGCTACGTCAGTCGACACTGCCCGTGTCATCTTGGTCGGCCACGCCCCGCTGGTACTTCCCTCTGCTTGCTTCGCTCACGCTACAGCGGACAGAGGCCACCTTTTGACCAACGAGAGATTCCTTCCTTCTCTTGGAAGCCAAATGGTAGCTCGGCTAGCACTTGGCTAACTCGTCTACGAGGGTACCTGCATATTTAGTGGATCGACATGGCCGACATATATTTTATGTCGGCCGGATTAATGCTAGGAAAATGCCCAATGGGCTGGGTTACTCCGTAAGTCGGCCTGGCTTGAGGTGACCCGGCCAGCAATTGCTTTGACCGTGTCGTACCTTGGCTAACTCGGCCTTTATACCTCGTCGTGACCCTACCCGGGGGTATCCCCCCAACATTTACCATCTCTAGAGTTCCATGCCTTGTTTTTCTTGATATCTACTGTAACATCCCAAATCTTTAATCAAGGTTATCAAGATCCAAATCACCCAATTTAGGGTTAACAAAAACTTTTTATCATTAAAACAATTAGGAATGCATATGTGTGTTGTATTAATATAGAATTGTTTTGAATTGACATGTTTGTTTTTTCTAATGGTTGTAAAATGATTCAAAGATGAATTACACATCACCTAGATCATTCCCAAGCAAAACCCAAAGGAAACGAAACCAAATAAGATTAATAAATGCAAATGGTCATTTGTGCCATTTTAATCCACTAGGTCAATTTAAGTGTTCCTAGAACTCAAAGTCCAACAGAAACATTTATGAATCTTTGCACCCCTTGCTAGTACAAGTAAAGATCTACCAAGGCCCACTTTGTGATCCTATAAAAACATTTAAACACTAAATTTAAATGGCAATTGAAAATGGAATCAAGTGTAGGTGCATAGATCCCACTTTTTCAAAAACCACTCAAATGATTTCAACTTGCAAATCCCAAGCAACCACAGATTCTCAACATAGGACAAACAACTCCACCAAAAATCTTTGCAAAATTCAAAACTTTTATTCTTGCGGCCATTGTGTCGAACAGTTGGCAGGAAAATAAAATCTGCCTAACTATCACTATTTGTGACCAAAGCATTGTCGAGCCATTTGGTTTAATTCTTGGCCCTTGGTCTCCCCTAGCTCTAACCAAGCCAGCACAGAGCCACCATTTAGCCTGGATCAGCAGTGCTGCGCCACACCGATGCCATGTTCGCCGCCCGACCATGCCCACGTCATAGGAGCACGCCCCGCCCTCTTCCGCCGCTCTAGGGAGGTAAGCCTGATAGCACCGCCGCCCTTTGTCCCTTCCACGAGCCTTGCCAGCCCCTAGACCACCGAGGAAAGCTCGCGCCCACCACCTCTACACCGTGCACAGTTCACACTAGAGCACCGTCCCCGACAAGCCCGCACAAGCCACACCTTGATCCCAGCTCGCGCGTGCGGCTCCGCCTTAACCCTAGCACACTCCCAGATAACCCCTCTTCCTGCCATGCGACCAGCAGCCATCGTGAACCGCGTCGAGCACCGCCTCTGCCGCGCAGAGCACCGCCCTTTCCCGACCAAACGCCCCTGCCCCTAGCATCGCCTTTACGTCATGGCTGACCGCCAGGAGGCAAGGCACTGTCCGCCTAGACTACTCATGCCTCTAGCGCCCTGTACCATCGTCACCAACGAGCTCACCGTCGCCCTCACGGTCTCCTCATCGAGCCTATATAAGGGACCCTCCCCAGCACCATTTCCTCACACCACTGAACTCCCCTCTCTCTCAGAACCATCCCACCCCATCGTCGGAGCTGCTCGAGCAGCAGTTCACCAGAATTGCACCGGAGTTCGCCGCAGCAGAGAAGAAAGGGGCCCGACGATTTCGTCCACCCCAGCAGCCACCGCGACCTTGGCTGAGTCCGCCGTCGTCTCCTCGTTCGATCGCCCCCATCGCCACACTAGCTGGAGCCCTGGTATGCCCCCATTGCACCCCCACCGAGCCGCTAGGGTTCCTTCTCGCCGGCGACCTGTCTGTCGTCGATGACGAGCCACCACCGTCGATCTAGGTTCTAATCATGCGGTCCACATCGCCCCATACCACTTCGCGTTAGAAGAGCCACTGACATGCGGGACCCCCCTGTCAGTTGTCCTCTGTGCCACGGAGTGTCACTGAGCCGTCCCGTTAGTGTTCCCGCGCTGGCCCTAGAATTCAAATTTAGGGTTTTCTATTTAAACTTAATCTAGTTTTTGTCCACTACTTTCCAAATCAATTCAGAAAGTTCTGCTGAACCAAATGGCATGATTCCAATTTTGCTAGAAATATAATTCAAATATCTATCCAAGCCCGTTGGATCTAAATCAATTAGAGTTATAGATCTTCTATAGCAAAAATAACAAAATAGAGACTTTTCTACATTCAAACATTTTTCAAAAATCAACCATAATAGATTTTGAGTGATTCCACCTCTCAAAAATCACATTTGAATATACCTATCTGAATTTGTAATAATATTTAGGTTTGCATGCAGTGACTTTGGACTAGTACCAAATTAATGCTATATAGGCATTTCTAGTCACTTTAAATCATTTAAATATTAATCTTAAACTTTATAAAAGGTGATCCAACATTTAAATCACATTTCCATGTATTAGAATATGTGGTGATGACATGTGTCCACATGATCCCATATTTTAATTGGAGAATACAAAATCTTAATTAATTTCAATGAGTAGAAATTACTTTTCTCAAATAAAATAAATGAAACTAGTTCATTAAACCTTGTGATGTTTTTAATGATAATAAATCATCAAATATGTGCCTTAGTGTGCTAAATAGACTAGTTAAGTATTGTTTGGTGATTGTGTATCCCGTATGTATTTATAAACGATAGTACCGACGAAGTCTACGAGGAGTTCTACCCCAAAGAAGACGAGGAGAATTTCAACCACTCCACCAACCAAGGCAAGCTATTATTGGCAAGCTAATACTTGCAAGCCATAATTAACAATGAAAGCTAATACTTGCAAGCTATTGTTAGCAAGCTGTAATTAAGCAAGATAACCTAAGAAAGCTGCATTAGGCATGCTTTGGTTATACTTCTTTGATTTAGACCTATACCAAGTTTTTCCTACAAGCTTTACTTTCTTTTACTTTCCCAAAGTTCTTTACTATGTTTATAGATAGCATAAAGAGTATAAAACTTGGCCTATCTAGTTAGACTTCGATGTCATTCTATGGCATGAGATTGAGATTACCATCCCATCTTAGTGAACACTCTTAACTTAGTGTTTAGAGCTAAACCAAAAACTTGATCACTATAGATGGGAATACTTGGTGAAAATGACTTGTGAAAACCTTGGAATGATGAGTCATTCTATGGAGAGGTTTTGACATGTGTTGAGAAACACAAATGGTTTATGATGATGAGAATGTTAAGGCATGAGCCTAAGCCCTTTTATAAAAACTGATGGTTGGGTTCTGATGCGATACCATTCCAATTTTACCGTACAACCACAATAACTGAATTGGGTAAGGCTTAGCCGGACGTTTATATGCATTAGTATGAGTTACCTCGCGGGAGAGGTTTGAGCTGAGGCTACCTCGCAATGTTGTCCACCTATGTAGTGCCCAGGATGGCAGATGGCCATGGCTGGGAGGCCAAGCTCATAGGAGAGGTGCTTATACTAGAGTGTGTAAAGGAAAGGTTATGTTTGATTATCTGCATACTAAGTATGATGATTCAGGGTTATCCCTGACAGATGTATCGAATCTTGTGGTGAAAGTGTACCACCTCTGCAAAGTGTCAAACTATTCGAATAGTCGCGTCTGTGGTTATGGACAGTTGGAGTGGCCATACTGTTCCGTTGTCAGATATTTTCAAAATGACTTATGAAATGAATTGTGACATAACTTGAACACAACATGGTTATGACTATGACAACTAAGTTCCCAATTAGGTGATTTCAAACTTTATTTTATCTTTCTTTGTTTCTGAACTCAGCTTAGGTTTCAAACTTAACTTTACAAATAAACTTAGAACTTAGCATTCCTACTAGAACTACCTTACTTGTTAGTGATAGTTTGTGAGTACTTAAAGAGTACTAATGGCTTTGTCCCTAGCTATTCCCGTGGCCAGACTATGGGGAGAACTATCCAGAAGAAGGACAGTAGGACGGATACGACAACTAGGATCATCTCCCATCGTCAGCATTGCCTGTGACACTAAAGATGGAGCCCACCGCTATGCTATTTATTCTGCTACTTGTTTGTACTAAGACTGGATCATGAGATCCTTTATTTCTGTAAGACCTTATTATGGGTTGTAATGGATGATGCACTGTGATATCCAATCTGTTATGTCTCGCAAAAATGGTAATCCTGGGATTGCGATGTATGGCATAACAGGCATCTTGGATTAAAAATCCGGGTGTTGATAAGTTGGTATGAGAGCCATCCTGACCATAGGAGACCCTAGTTAGAATGGACGTCCGAACAAAAACTTAGTTTCAAAACCAAACTGAGTATTTGTAAAAATCTATTTCCCCTCTTACCCTTGAGATTCTTTCTAAAAGATTCATGTTCCTCAAAATTCTTACGTTACTACATAAAATTTAACACACTTGATCACCTCACTAACTTTCTCATCCTAAAATCTTATAGATGGAAGTTTAGTACTGCAAGTTCTACCAGTTGGGCAATGGAGGCCAACTAATCTTTGAGAGGGATCTTGATGGACTGTCTGAGTACCTTGAGCGTCCGCATCCGGAATTCTTCGGAGCTCAACTCAATGGTCCCCCAGGAGGAGATTTACAATGGCTAGTAGTTGCTGATCTTCGAGGCAAGATGGAAGCACCACTTTCAGAGAAGATTCAATTCACAGTGAGAGAGAACATCTGGCTAGATCGATTATCCAGGGCAATGCATGAATCTCTCGCTCGTCTTTGTGCACAGAATGTCAACTTGATCCAGGGAACTCGCTTTGCTCACTATGCAAGGCGTGATTCTATGGGAATGCCTCTGGAGATGCCAAGTCACCCAGAGTTGAAGCGTCAAGTGGAGAACCTCGACTTCCTACTGTATGACAGACATAAGGAATTGGACAATGCTCGAGAGTTCGCCAACCACAACCTTGCCATTGCTTCCCAGAAGGCCCAAACTTTCTCACTCCTTGTCAAGGATCGTCAGTCAATTCGCCGTCAACGCACAAAGAAGGATCGCACCATCGACCATCTTCCCAAGAAGGTGGCCGACCTCGAGAAGACCATCAAAGAGCAAGAAGGTCAGCTTGCAGCAAAAGAAGAAGAGGAGGAAGGTGAAGACATCTAGGGGGATATTCACTCGTACCTCAACAATGATGATGACTATCTAGAGGATGATGCCATGGACTTCTACCCCGATGATGATGACTCCGACTTCATCGAGATGAGTAGATGCACTAGAACACTATCGTAGGAGTGAGAAGTATCGGTCCCATTGTATCTTAGCTTATAGAATGGTTCTTAAAACCATATGTTTTCCTTTCATGTTGTGGTGTGTGTGTGTTTGTATCGTGTGCTTTGCTTGAATGAATGAAAAGAAGTTAGTTTGCAAAACCGGAGTCAAACTCAAAGTTTTAGCTTTGAAACAAAAACCATAAACCTTAGAACTTTCCCTCTTACCCCATTATCTATCTCAATCTTCAGATGACTTGTGGAAACCAAGGAGGGAGCAGCTCATCGCAGGACCCAATGCTGCAGATTCTGCAGACGCTCATTGCAGACCGTGAAGCTAGTAGGGCAAAGTGCCAAGCAAATCTAGCCACACTCCAGCAGATCGCCTAGATGGCTCACAACAATCAGGGCCATGGAAATCAGGATCATCATGGATCCAAACTCAAAAACTTCAAGAATACAAATCCCCCAATCTTTAGCAAGTCTGAAGACCCGCTGGATGTTGATGATTGGTTACAGACCATGGAGAATAATTTAGAAGTCGCCGGAGTGGATGCCAACGAGAAAGTTCTGTTTTCCAGCCACTATCTGGCAGGAGATGCAAGAGCATGGTGGAACAGCACCCGCACGATGAACCACAGTCAAGTGATGATGTGGTAAGCCTTCAAGGTCAAGTTCAGTCGCACCCATGTGCCGCAGGGTCTAGTCACCAAAATGAGAGATGAATTCAGAGAACTAAAGCAAGGCAGAATGACTATAGTGGTGTACCGTGACAGATTCTTGTCCCTCGCTAGGTATGCACACAATGAGATCAACATGGAGGCCCAGAAGAAGGAGAGATTCTTGAACAGACTACATGATGAGATGCAGACGGTGCTAGTCAACATCCGTTTCGATGATCTCGAAGAGCTAGTCGACTCTGCCATTCAGATGGAAGGGGAGATTAATCAAGCGAATGACAACCGCAAACGTCGGATGCTGCACCAAGCTGGATCCAACAATCACCAGAAGTATCGTCCCAACCCGTCTGCCGGATATGCCCCGGAACAATCGACCCCCAATGTCTCGTCCGAGCTACCCCCACTGTAGAGGAGGAAATGTGAAGTCCGGAGGAAACAACAACCACCACCCCGGCAACTCCAACAATTTCAACCGTGCACCACCCAAGTCCAACAACAACAACAACACTGCCCCAAGGACTGGAAGCAATGCCATGCCCGTGGCAGCAAACGACAAGTCTCAGATTACTTGTTTTGAGTGTGGAGTGAAGGGTCACTACTCCAATGAGTGTCCCAAGAAGATTGCCACCACTGCCAATGTGAATGCCCCAGCTCAATAGCAGCGTCATGTTCAGTCCGAAAGAAGATTCACCCCAGGGAATCCTCACAACCGCAACGGCCGTCTCTTCCACATGAACGCCGAAGAAGCCCAGGAAGCGCCAGATGTCGTGCTGGGTATGTTTTCTATCAACTCCATTTTAGCAAGAGTGTTGTTTGATTCTGGAGCATCACACTCGTTTGTCTCCGAAGAATTTGCATGCACTAGTAAGATTCACCCAACCAACTTGAAGCATGTCATGATAGTTCAAATACCTGGTTCAACCATAAAAGCTTGAAAAATTTGCAAGGTTGTGCCTATCAGAATACATGGGATAGATTTTTATGCCAATCTAATAGTACTTGGAACCAAAGGTTTGGAAGTAGTACTAGGAATGGATTGGATGTCGAAGCATAAAGGATTGATCGACTGTGCCAAGAAAGCCATCACCATGACCAGTAGCTCTGGAGTATCGGTAGAGGATATATCTGAAACTTTGCCCCGTCATTTCAAGTGCAACAAGAGTCTAGCCCTACCTACCATAGACCAAGTAAAAGTAGTCTATGAATACCCCGACGTATTCCTAGATGAATTGCCCGGTATGCCCCTGGATCGGGATATTGAGTTCATTATTAAACTGATTCCTAGAACCGGACCCATAGCTCAGAGACCTATAGCTTGAACCCATCAGAGTTAGTAGAACTGAAGAAGCAACTAGATGCTATGCTGGAGAAAGGCTTGATTCAACCAAGCGCATCACCATGGAGATTGCCCGTTCTGTTTGTCGACAAGAAGGATGGAGGCAACCGTTTGTTCACAGATTACCGGAAGCTGAATGACGTCACTGTTGGGCCACGTAGAGATAAACAAAACTTTTTCCCTACGAAGTGATCCCCAGATCCAGCTCAGGTAGAAGGCCACGAGGATTACCACTAGACGCGTAGTTGTAGAATTGATGAAGCATGTCGCTTGATGCAGTGTAGTCCTCGCGATCCGTTCCGGTTCCACGATCCACGATCCGTTCTTTCTTCACGATTGTCGAAGTGTTGAACGTATAGCACCTCCGTCGGTATCCACACGTACGAGGAGGAGTGCCGGCGATGGACTGCTAGGTCCGGTACGGCGGCGATAGGATAGACTGGGGCTAGGGTTTCCAACACATGGAGTGACCTAACCTTGTGATCTAAGCACCTGTGCCCCAGCTTATATTGGGAGTGAAAGTGGGCTCCACTCACTTGTGGCCCATTCACTAAAAGGCCTATATTAGCCACTACAAGTCTCACTTGCTGACTAAGTCCATGTCTCTATTTGGGTCCAACCCAAATAGGTTTCCTGTTTGGGTCTAACCCAAACTTGCTCCCGCTCTTAAGTGTGTGACCTGACAGGCTCATGGTAACCCGGACACGATTCCGAGTCTCACTCGTGATCGATCAGTTGGTAGCGGCTCCTAGCAGAACGTGCCAACTCCCAAGTACCAATAATTCATGACGACATACCTTCCAATGTGACTTTCGTCTGAGTCCCTTTTGCCTCACGATATACCTTGTCGGACTATAGGCGAATGGTCGTCATCCCTTAAATAGTCCTACTCTCTTTCTCGATCCAAGATAAGTGATTCATCCGACTAACTCTTAGTCAGTTGCCTCGGTTAACACTTAATCTGAGACACGCATGGCCATGCTTTCCAAATCATATCTTCCGAGAGGGCCCAAAGAATATCTCTCCAGATGGAGGGGTATAATCCCGTCTTAGTTATTCACATCATGCAGCTTGATTCTTAGTCGACCCGCACTCCGCCTTTATAACTGCCCAATGACGGAACAACGTTTGACAGAACCTAAGTCGGAGATCCTGAACTCGGATTGTGCAATAACCTCAGGTCTAAGGATTACATTGATTGAGACATGCAAATGACGACTTGTTCGTTGCATCTCAATATGGGTCAGTCCAACTCGCTAAACTCTTTAGCCAAATCCGTGTAAGTCGGAATAGCATCTCCATGCCCATGACAAGTGGAACCTAGTCATCTGTCGACTTCCACATTGGTCTGAGTTGTGTGTCCGGCACAACCTCAATGACCAAGGACAATTAGTATGAACAACATGAATATGTAGTCCCACAATCAAATCACATATTCGATGATACATATTAGTAGTTCATACATGGAATATAACCTTATGAATACACAGGAATATCATCATACATGATTTCCTCTAGGGCATATTCCCAACAGTCACCATCAAGAACAAGTACCCATTGCCAAAGATAGAGGATCTGTTTGATCAATTGACTGGTGCCACAGTGTTCTCTAAGATTGATCTTAGGACTGGTTATCACCAACTTAAGATTCATGCAATAGATATTCCACAGACCGCCTTTACCACCAGATATGGATTATATGAGTATACGGTCATGTCTTTTGGATTAACCAATGCTCCCGCTTATTTCATGAATCTCATGAATAAGATCTTTATGAATTTTCTGGATAAGATTGTCGTTGTGTTTATCGACGATATTCTTATCTACTCCAAGTCAGAAGAAGACCATGAACAACATCTGAGAGTCATCCTTGAAACCCTTAGAGAGCATCAGTTGTATGCCAAGTTCATCAAATGTGAGTTTTGGCAGAAAGAAGTAGGATTCCTCAGACATATTGTGTCTACCGGAGGAGTCGCTGTTGATCCCACCAAGATCAAAGACATTAAAGAATGGGAAGCCCCAACCACTCAAACCCAAGTCCATGCATTTCTCGGATTATAGGGATATTACTGCAAGTTCGTAGAAGGATTTTTGAGCATCGCAAGACCCATGACCCAATTATTGAAGAAGGAGAAGAAGTTTGACTGGACCGACAAATATGAATCAAGTTTCCAAGAGCTCAAAAAGAGATTGATTTCAGCCCCAATATTAATCATGCCAGATATCAAGAAGCCGTTTGATGTGTATTGTGATGCATCCAAGATTGGTCTCGGATGTGTGTTAATGCAATAAGGCAAAGTCATAGCATATATGTCTCGACAACTGAAGCAGCATGAGTAGAACTACCCCACCCATGATCTTGAACTAGCAGTTGTAGTGTTAGCTTTGAAGACATGGCGTGATTACCTTATGGGTAATCGCTGAGAGATTTACTCAGATCACAAGAGCTTGAAGTATATTTTCACTCAGAAGGAGCTGAATATGAGGCAAAGGAGATGGATAGAGTTAATCAAGGATTATGACCTTGACATTCACTATCATCTGGCAAAGCCAATATGGTAGCGGATGCTCTGAGCAGATTGCCGTGTAGGTTAAACACCATGATCAAGGAGAAGCAACCAAGTTTGCATGAGGATTTGGAGCAGTTTAGGTTTGAGCTTGTTAGTGATACGTCCATAACGTATATATAATTTTTGATGGTTTTATGTTAATAATATGCTTTTGACTCTCCTTTTTGTATAAAGGTTATGATTTATTTGGACTAACCTAATAACAGTTGCAAAAGTGCACAATGTTCTTGTTTTACACTTTGATGTGTAGGAATTACCAAGAATACAAGTGGAAACCTTTTAGAGTCAAATTGGGATTTTTCTAGAAATCTGTCTCAGAACTCTTTTTCAAGATGGTCACGTTTCGGGTCGAAAACGGCGTCAAACGGAAAACTCGTCAACTACAAAGTTGTTGGAAATTTCGCGACAAACGGTCTGGACATAACATTCAGCTGATTCCAATTCCGGACGGGCCTTTTAGGCTGGATTTACTGCAGCCCAAGATGGGGTGACGGGAATCCGAGAAGCTATATAAAGGGAGAAAACCTAATTCGCCCAGGGCACCTCCACCCACGAATTTTCAGCCACCAAAGCCACGTTTTTGCCTCCCCTATGGATCCAATCTCCATGGGGGAGGGCTCCCAAGAAGCCATGAAGGAAGGGGCTAAGGGGCGGTGCTCCCCATGATATCGACGGCGGGGAAGGAGTCCCCCGAGCCGCCGCCGCCGCCATCTTCACCATCTTCACCGCCATCTCCATCACCTAATCCTCCTAGTATGCAGTGGTTCATCCTCCCACACACCTTTGTACTATCCTATGTAAACATGGTGTTTGATGCTATAAGTTATAATCCTATGATCTATGTCATGTTTGCATAGTTTCTTTGTTCTTAGATTGAATGGTTAAACATCTTTGGTTCATTATAGTTGTATGTTGATATGGTATAGTCCTTTGGTGTCAATTATATTTGTACGCGCATGGATTAAACATCATAGGGTTTGTAGTATGTGTAAGAGGAAGGCAGGAAGTTCTGCCGGAGTGACAGAAACCTGAGGATGCGAACCGGAACGTGGCACGTATGGGAGTAAGAGGACCATTAAACTTAAGGCTATGGTTGGGGAAACCTTAATTCATTGATTAGTACTTACGGATGTTTGCTAACAATCCAATCATATAGTACATGTAATTCCATGTAGTGAAGCGCATGTATATTTAGCCTCTCCCACATAGAAAACTGCATCGAAGACAATGAACCCGATTTATTCGCTATTTAAACTTGGACATAGACACCAAAATTACCACCACTATTCCACACTCATGGTTCTGTTAGTTTAGTCTATTTTAGTGCTGTAGCAACTAGCTTTAATTTCTTGTTATTTATTATCATGCAAAGCTATATCTATTACTCGTATTGTTGCTCTAGTTTTATTTCCTACATAATGCAAACGTTTAGTGTGCGTAGAGTTGTATCAGTGGTTGATAGAACTTGAGAGAATATTTATCCTACCTTTAGCTCCTCGTTGGGTTCGACACTCTTACTTATCGAAAAGGCTACACGCGATCCCCTATACTTGTGGGATATCATTTAGCAAAGGATTTTTATCTACCATTGAACTTCAACCCACTTTGATTAGCCAAATCAAGGAAACCCAGAAGGGAAATGCAAGTATCGACGTAATCAAGCTTCGTATTGGTACAGGAAAGGTACCTGGATTAACCAAAGACAAAGAAGGAGTTCTGTGGTACAAAGGACGTATCTGTGTGCCAGCAGATTCGGAGCTGAAGCAAGTTATCATGCAAGAAGCTCATGATACTCTTTATTCTATCCACCCCGGAGGAATGAAGATGTATCCGGATTTGAAGGAGCAATTTTGGTGGCACAAGATGAAGAGAGAAATCGGAAGCTACATAGCCAAGTGTGATATCTGTCAAAGAGTCAAAGTGGAACATCAGAGACCCGCAAGGCTATTGCAACCATTGTAGATTCCGGAATGGAAATGGGATTCCGTCGGAATGGACTTTATCACCGGTTTGACTACTTATAGTAAGGGAAATGACTCAGTCTGGGTCATCGTTCATAGACTATCCAAGGTATCCCATTTATACCTACGAAGACAACCTACCAGAGTTCGAAGCTAGCAGAGTTGTACATTGCTAGAATCGTCAGTTTGCATGGACCCCCCAAGACCATAGTATCAGATCAAGGAGCCCAATTTACCTCGAGATTTGGCAGAAAGTCCAAGAAGGATTAGGAATCAAGTTGAATTTCAGCACAGCATATCACCCGCAGACCGACAGACAGACTGAAAGAGTCAACCAAATCTTAGAAGATATGTTAAGAGCTTGTGTGTTAGTGTATGGATCAAAATGGGAAGATTGTCTGCCTTTCGCAAAATACTCATACAACAACAGTTATCAAGCCAGTTTGCAAATGGCCCCATTTGAGTTCTTATATGGAAAAAACCCCTTTGAATTGGTCACAAGTCGGAGAGAGTCAGATTTTTGGACCCGACATCCTACGAGAAGCCGAAGAGAAGGTTCACAAAGTCCGTGAGCACCTCAAGACTGCCCAATCCAGACAGAAGAGTTATGCTGACAAGAGATGGAGAGACCTGACATTCAATGTCGGAGATTTTGTGTATCTCAAAGTTTCGCCATTGAAGGGAACGCAACATTTTAGTCTGAAAGGAAAGTCGGACCCTTCAAAATTCTGAATCGTCGAGGAGAAGTATAGTATCAACTGGAACTGCCTGAAGAGATGTCTGCCATCCACAATGTGTTCCATATCTCGTTACTTCGCAAATTCCTAGAAGTACCAGAGAACACCGAAGTTTTCAAGAACATCGATCACCGAGCCGTTGATATCAACAAGGATCTGACGTATCGTGAGGTGCCCATCCATATCTTGGATGAAGCTTACCGAACCACCAGGACCCGGAGTATCAAATTTCTCAATGTCCAATGGAGCAACCATACCGAAGAAGAAGCCACTTGGGAGCGAGAAGATTACATTAGGACTAAGTTTCCAGATCTCTTTATTTCCTAGTTTTCTTTCTTAAATCTCAGGATGAGATTTCGTTTAAGGGGGGAAGGTTTGTAACATCCCAAATCTTTGATCAAGGTTATCAAGATCCAAATCACCCAATTTAGGGTTAGCAAAAACTTTTTATCATTAAAACAATTAGGAATGCATATGTGTGTTGCATTAATATAGAATTGTTTTGAATTGCCATGTTTGTTTGTTCTAATGGTTGTAAAATGATTCAAAGATGAATTCCGCATCACCTAGATCATTCCCAAGCAAAACCCAAAGGAAAAAAATCAAATAAGATTAATAAATGCAAATGGTCAATTGTGCCATTTTAATCCACTAGGTCACTTTAGGTGTTCCTAGAACTCAAAGTCCAACAGAAACATTTATGAATCGTTGCACCCCTTGCTAGTACAAGTAAAGATCTACCAAGGCCCACTTTGTGATCCTATGAACACATTTAAATACTAAATTTAAATGGCATTTGAAAATGGAATCAAGTGTAGGTGCATAGATCCCACTTTTTCAAAAACCACTCAAATGAGTTCAACTTGACAATCCCAAGCAACCACAGATGCTCAAGCATAGGACCAACAACTCCACCAAAAATCTTTGCAATTTTTTTTTGTTCTTGCGGCCATTGTGTCGAACAGATGGCGGGCAAAGAAAATCTGCCTAACTATCACTATTTGTGATCAAAGCATTGTTGAACCATTTGGTTTAATATTTGTCCCATGGTCTCCCCTAGCTCTAACCAAGCTAGCACAGAGCCACCATTTCGCTTGGATCAGCAGTGCCGCGCCATCCCGACGCCATGATTGCCGGCCGACCATGCCCACATCACAGGAGCATGCCCCGCCGTCTTCCGCTGCTCCAGGGCGGTAGCCGTGATAGCACCGCTGCCCTTGGTCCCTTCCTCGAGCCTTGCCAGCCCCTGGACCACCGAGGAAAGCTGACGCCCAGCGCCTCTGCATTGTGCACAGCTCACGCTAGAGTGCGTTCCCGACAGGCCCGCACAAGCCGCGCCTCGATCCTAGCTCGCACGTGTAGCTCCGCCTTAACCTCAGCACACTCCCAGACAACCCCTCTTCCTGCTGTGCGACTAGTAGCCGCCATGAACCGCGTTGAGCACCGCCTCTGCCACGCAAAGGATCACCCTTTCCTGACCAAACGCCACCTCCCCTAGCATCGCCTTTACGTCGTAGCTGACCGCCAGGAGGAAAGCCACCGTCCGCCTACACCGCCCATGCCTCTAGCTCCATGTACCGTCGTCACCGACGAGCTCACTGTCGCCCTCATGGTCTCCTCGTCGAGCCTATATCAAGAGCCCTCCCCATCACCATTTCCTCACACCACTCAACTCCCCTCTCTGTCAGAACCATCCCACCCCATCGCCGAAGCCGCTCGAGCAGCAGTTCACCGGAATTATGCCAGAGCTCGCCGCAGCAGAGAAGAAAGGGGCTCGACGATTTCGTCCACCCCAGGAGCCCTCGCGACCTTGCCTGAGTCCGCCGTCGTCTCCTCGTTCGATACCCCCCATCGCCACACTAGCTGGAGCCACTGACATGCGGGACCCCCTTGTCAGCTGTCCTCTGCGCCGCGGAGTGTTACTGGGCTGGCCCGTTAGTGTTCCCGCGTAGGCCCCAGAATTCAAATTTAGGATTTTCTATTTAAACTTAATCTAGTTTCTATCCACTAGTTTGAAAATCAATTCAAAAAGTTTTGCTGAACCAAATGACATGATTCCAATTTTGCTAGAAAGATAATTCAAATATCTATCCAGGCCCGTTGGATGTAAATCAATTAGAGTTATAGATCATCTATAGAAAAAATAACAAAACAAAGACTTTTCTACATTCAAACATTTTTGAAAAATCAACCATAATAGCTTTTGACTGATTCCACCTCTCAAAAATCACATTTGAATATACCTATATGAATATGTAATAATATTTAGGTTTGCATGCAGAGACATTGGACTAGTACCAAATTAATGCTATATAGGCATTTCTAGTCACTTTAAATCATTTAAATATTAATCTTAAACTTTATAAAAGGTGATCCAACATTTAAATCACATTCCCATGTATTAGAATATGTGGTGATGACATGTTTCCACATGATCCCCTATTTTAATTGGAGAATATTAAATCCTAATTAATTTCAATGAGTACTAAATCATCAAATATGTGCCTTAGTGTGCTAAATAGACTAGTTAAGTATTGTTTGGTGATTGTGTATCCCATATGTATTTATAGACAATAGTACCAACCAAGTCTACGAGGAGGAGGAGTTCTACCCCAAAGAAGACGAGGAGAATTTCAACCACTGCACCAACCAAGGCAAGCTATTACTTGCAAGCCATCATTAACAATGCAATCTAACACTTGCAAGCTATTGTTAGCAAGCTAGAATTAAGCAAGATAACCTAAGCAAGCTGCATTAGGCATGCTTTGGTTATACTTCTTTGATTTAGACCTATACCAAGTTTTTTCTACAAGCTTTACTTTCTTTTACTTTACCAAAGTTCTTTAATTTGTTTATAGATAGCATAAAAAGTATAAAACTTGGCCTATCTAGTTAGAATTAGATGTCACTCTATGGCATGAGATTGAGATTAACATCCCACCTTAGTGATCACTCTTAACTTAGTGTTTAGAGGTAAAGCAAAAACTTGATCACTCTAGATGGGAATACTTGGTGAAAATGACTTGTGAAAACCTTGGAATGATGAGTCATTCTATTGAGAGGTTTTGACATGTGTTGAGAAACACAAATGGTTTATGATGATGAAAATGTTAAGGCATGAGCCTTAGCCCTTTTATAAAAACTGATTGTTGGGTTCGGATGCGATACCATTCCAATTTTACCGTGCAACCACAATAACTGAATTGGGTAAGGCTTAGCCGTTAGTTTATATGCATTAGTATGAGTTCCCTCGCGGGAGAGGTTTCAGCTGAGGCTACCTCGCAATGTTGTCCACCTATGTAGTGCCCAGGATGGCAGATGGCCATGGCTAGGAGGCCAAGCTCATAGGAGAGGTGCTTATACTAGAGTGTGTAAAGGAAAGGTTATGTTTGATTATCTGCATGCTAAGTATGATGATTCAGAGTTATCCCTGACAGATGTATCGAATTTTGTGGTGAAAGTGTACCACCTCTGTAGAGTGTCAAACTATTCGAATAGCCACGTCCGTGGTTATGGACAGTTGGAGTGGCCATACTGTTTCGTTGTCAGATATTTTTAAAATGACTTATGAAATGAATTGTGACATGACTTGAACACAACATGGTTGTGACTATGACAACTAAGTTCCCACTTAGGTGATTTCAAACTTTATTTTATATTTCTTTGTTTCTGAACTCAGCTTAGGTTTCAAACTTAACTTTACAAATAAACTTAGAACTTAGCATTCCTACTAGAACTACCTTACTTGTTAGTGATAGTTTGCGAGTACTTAAAGAGTACTCATGGCTTTGTCCCTGGCTATTACCGTGGCAAGACTATGAGGAGAACTATCCAGAAGAAGGACAGCTGGATGACTACGACAACTAGGATCATCTCCCATCGTCAGCATTACCTGTGACACTAAAGATGGAGCCCACCGCTATGCTATTTATTCCGCTACTTGTTTGTACTAAGACGGGATCATGAGATCCTTTATTGTGTAAGACCTTATTATGCTTTGTAATGGATGATGCACTATGATATCCAATCTGTTATGTCTTGCAAAAATGGTAAACTTGGGATTGCAATGTATGGCATAACAGGCATCTGGGATTAAAAGTCTGGGTGTTGACATCTACCAAGTACCCCGGTGATAAAAACTAAGTCAGGTCGAGTGCACACTTGTGCTTAAAAAAGCTTCCAACAGTCGAAGCATATGGTACTGCTTTCATTTGATCGATCTCGTATTGGTTCTTGACACATTGAAATTTTCCAAAACTGTCCCCTTGACTATAGGAGTAGGTGTGGCATTACTGGCATGCATATTATATTTATTTAGAACCTTTTCTGAATATGCATTTTGCAATAGTCCTAGAACTCCATTTTTTCTATCTCGGTGAATTTCTATGCCCAAAACATATGATGCTTCACCAAGATCTTTCATATCAAAATTTGCGGACAAGAACTTCTTTGTTTCTTGTAGCAGACTGACATCACTACTAGCAAGCAAGATGTCATCCACATAAAAAATTAGGAAAATATATTTCCCACTTTTAAACTTTGCATAAACCTAGTTGTCCTCAACATTCTCTTTAAACCAAAATCTCTTAATTGTATCATTGAACTTCATTTACCACTATCTAGAGGCTTGCTTCAATCCATAAATGGACTTCTTTAGGCGACCCCCTATATCTTCCTTTCCTTCTATGATAAAGCCCTTGGGTTGTTTCATGTAGACACTTTCTTCTAAATCCCCATTTAAAAATGTCATCTTTACATCCATCTGATGTAGCTCTAAATCAAAATGTGCAACTAATGCCATTATGACTCTAAAGGAATCCTTACATGAGGCGGCAGAAAATGTCTCATTGTAATCCATCCCTTATCTTTGTATAAATCCTTTTGCCACAAGTCGTGCTTTTATACTTTTCTGCATTCCCATTAGAGTCATACTTAGTCTTGTAGACCCATTTATAGCCTATTGTTTTGGCACCTTTGGGACTTTCTTTTATGTCCCAAACATCATTGGAACTCATCGATTTCATCTCGTATTCCATGGCCTCCAGCCACTTCGATGAGTGAGGAGAACTCATGGCTTCTTCATATGAAGTGGGATCACCCTCCACATGAACCATTTATGTATTATAAATTTTATAATATGTTGAAATAGCTGACTTTTTAACTCTTTGAAACCTTCTAGGGGCCTCATTTGTTGGCGCATTTTGTGCCCTTCTAGGGGCTTCATTGGTTGGCACATTGTGTGTCTCAACATGTGGCACATATTGTTGAGGTGGTTGCTGCTCCTCCCTCTCATGTGCAACAATGGGTTTAGTCGGCTCCTGACGGACATGTTTCGGATCTTCCTCATTGTTTTCATGGGTGGAGTTGCAACATGTGCTTGTGCCACAACCTCAGGGGTTGTCGATGCAGGAACAACAGGTAGTGAAAATGGCTCCCAAGTCATTGGATTAGGTGCATGCACCCTCTTCTCCTCAAGATCAATTTTCTAACCTACCATGCTTCCCCTTATCATTTTGTCCTCTAAGAAGACTACATGTCTTGTTTCTACATACTTTGTGTATCTGTCTGGATTGTATGAACAAAAAAATTTTGGTCTTTTAGGATAGCCATTAGCATCTAGCTTCGCAATGTTTGGATTAAACACTTTGGCGTCACCTGGGCCCCTCCACACCCTCAAGTGGTGTAGAGAGGGAACTCTTCCTGTCCATAACTCGTACGGTGTTTTGGGCACCGACTTGCTTGGTACTCTATTGAGAATGTGAAAGGAGGTTTTTAACGCATCCATCCACAATCCCAACGGTAAGGTGGAGTAACTCATCATACTACACACCATATCCATAAGTGTACGGTAATGCCTTTCAGCTACTCCATTTTGCTGAGGCTCACCCGACATTGAATATTGGGTCACTATGCCTGACGATGGTTTAACTCGTCAATGCCCATTGTTATGGACTTGGGTTTTGGAGAAGGAGGGAGCGCTGGAGGCATCAATCGGTTAGCAAAAAAGCACACAGGGACGCAAGGTTTACCCAGGTTCAAGCCTTGTAGAGGTCCCTACTCCTTCTTGTCTGCACTTGGAATTATCGAGGGAGTCAAAAGGTATAGGGGCGCGCTGATGTAATCTGGCGATGGTTGTGGAAACTAGGGTTGTAATTGTCCTCCTCGCCGCCCCCTCCTAGCCTTTATATAGATAGGCTAGGTCTCGGGTAGCAGGCCGAGTCGGTTACAGATTAGGGTTCGTCCCTTTGAACTTTCTATCTTAAGCTTCTTCTTGCATTGCAAGCAATCGGAGTCTCCGTGGATCACTCGAAATCTGTATTGGGCCTTGACAACACCGTGGGCTTCTGCCGTATCTGGACCATATATGCCCCCGATATATCGGACCATTCAAAATTCTGAATCGTCGAGGAGAAGTATCGTATCAACTGTAACTGCCTGAAGAGATATCTGCCATCCACAATGTGTTCCATATCTCGTTACTTCGCAAATGCCTAGAAGTACCGGAGAAGACCGAAGTTTTCAAGAACATCAATCACCGAGCCGTTGATATCAACAAGGATATGACGTATCGTGAAGTGCCCATCCATATCTTGGAGGAAGCTTACCGAACCACCAGGACCCGGAGTATCAAATTTCTCAAGATCCAATGGAGCAACTATACCGAAGAAGAACCCACTTGGGAGCGAGAAGATTACATTAGGACTAAGTTTCCAGATCTCTTTAGTTCCTACTTTTCTTTCTTAAATCTCGGGACGAGATTTTGTTTAAGGGCGGAAGGTTTGTAACATCCCAAATCTTTGATCAAGGTTATCAAGATCCAAATCACCCAATTTAGGGTTAACAAAAACTTTTTATCATTAAAACAATTAGGAATGCATATGTGTGTTGCATTAATATAGAATTGTTTTGAATTGCCATGTTTGTTTGTTCTAATGGTTGTAAAATGATTCAAAGATGAATTCCACATCACCTATATCATTCCCAAGCAAAACCCAAAGGAAAAGAAATCAAATAAGATTAATAAATGCAAATGGTCATTTGTGCCATTTTAATCCACTAGGTCACTTTAGGTGTTCCTAGAACTGAAAGTCCAATAGAAACATTTATGAATCGTTGCACCCCTTTCTAGTACAAGTAAAGATCTACCAAGGCCCACTTTGTGATCCTACAAAAACATTTAAACACTAAATTTAAATGGCATTTGAAAATGGAATCAAGTGTAGGTGCATAGATCCCACTTTTTCAAAAACCACTCAAATGAGTTCAACTTGACAATCCCAAGCAACCACAGATGCTCAAGCATAGGACCAACAACTCCACCAAAAATCTTTGCAAAATTCAATTTTTTTGTTCTTGCGGCCATTGTGTTGAACAGTTGGCAGGCAAAGAAAATCTGCCTAACTATCACTATTTGTGATCAAAGCATTGTCGAACTATTTGGTTTAATTCTTGTCCCATGGTCTCCCCAAGCTCTAACCAAGCTAGCATAGAGCCACCATTTAGCTTGGATCAGCAGTGCCGCGCCATCCCGACGCTATGATTGCTGGCCGACCATGCCCACATTGCAGGAGCATGCCCCGCCCTCTTCTGCTGCTCTAGGGAGGTAGGCGTGATAGCACTGCTGCCCTTGGTCCCTTCTCCGAGCCTTGCCAGCCCCTGGACCATCGAGGAAAGCTCACGCCCACCGCCTCTGCACCGTGCACAGCTCACGCTAGAGCGCCGTCCCCGACAGGCCCGCACAAGCCGTGCCTCGATCCTAGCTCGCACGTGTAGCTCCGCCTGAACCCCAGCACACTCCCAGACAACCCATCTTCCTGCCATGACACCAGCAGCCGCCGTGAACCGTGTTGAGCACCGCCTCTGCCGTGCAGAGCATCACCCTTTCTCGACCAAACGCCACCTCCCCTAGCATCGCCTTTACGTCGTAGCTGACCGCCAGGAGGAAAGCCACCGTCCGCCTACACCACCCATGTCTCTAGCTCCATGTACCGTTGTCACCGACGAGCTCACCGTCACCCTCATGGTCTCCTCGTCGAGCCTATATAAGGAGCCCTCCCCATCACCATTTCCTCACACCACTCAACTCCCCTCTCTGTCAGAACCATCCCACCGCATCGCCGGAGCCGCTCGAGCAGCAGTTCACCGGAATTACGCCAGAGTTCGCCGCACCAGAGAAGAAAGGGGCTCGACGATTTCGTCCACCCGAGGAGCCGCCGCGACCTTGCCTGAGTCCGCCGTTGTCTCCTCGTTATATACCCCCCATCGCCACACTAGCTAGAGCCACTTACATGCGGGACGCCCCTGTTAGCTGTCCTCTACGCCACAGAGTGTCACTGGGCTGGCCCGTTAGTGTTCCCGCGCTGGCCCTAGAATTCAAATTTAGGATTTTCTATTTAAACTTAATCTAGTTTATATCCAATAGTTTGAAAATCAATTTCAAAAAGTTCTGCTGAACCAAATGACATGATTCCAATTTTGCTAGAAAGATAATTCAAATATCTACCCAGGCCCGTTGGATGTAAATCAATTAGAGTTATAGATCATCTATAGAAAAATAACAAAACAAAGACTTCTCTACATTCAAACATTTTTTAAAAATCAACCATAATAGATTTTCAGTGATTCAACCTCTCAGAAATCACATTTGGATATACATATATGAATATGTAATAATATTTAGGTTTGCATGCAGAGACATTGGACTAGTACCAAATTAATGCTATATAGGCATTTATAGTCACTTTAAATCATTTACATATTAATCTTAAACTTTACGAAAGGTGATCCAACATTTAAATCACATTCCCATGTATTAGAATATGTGGTGATGACATGCATGATCCCATATTTTAATTGGAGAATATTAAATCCTAATTAATTTCAATGAGTACTAAATCTTCAAATATGTGCCATAGTGTGCTAAATAGACTAGTTAAGTATTGTTTGGTGATTGTGTATCCCGTATGTATTTATAGACGATAGTACCAACCAAGTCTACGAGGAGGAGGAGTTCTACCCCAAAGAAGACGAGGAGAATTTTAACCACTGCACCAACCAAGGCAAGCTATTATTGGCAAGCTAATACTTGCAAGCCATCATTAACATTGCAATCTAACACTTGCAAGCTATTGTTAGCAAGTTAGAATTAAGCAACATAACCTAAGCAAGATGCAATAGGCATGCTTTGGTTATACTTCTTTGATTTAGACCTATACCAAGTTTTTCCTACAAACTTTACTTTCTTTTACTTTACCAAAGTTCTTTAAATTGTTTATAGATAACATAAAGAGTATAAAACTTGGCCTATCTAGTTAGACTTACATGTCACTCTATGGCATGAGATTGAGATTAACATCCCACCTTAGTGAACACTCTTAACTTAGTGTTTAGAGCTAAACCAAGATCTTTCATATCAAAATTTGCGGATAAGAACTTCTTTGTTTCTTGTAGCAGACTGACATCACTACTAGCAAGCAAGATGTCATCCACATAAAAAATTAGGAAAATATATTTCCCACTTTTAAACTTTGCATAAACCTAGTCCTCAACATTCTCTTTAAACCAAAATCTCTTAATTGTATCATTGAACTTCATTTACCACTATCTCGAGGCTTGCTTTAATCCATAAATGGACTTCTTTAGGCGACCTCCTATATCTTCCTTTCCTTCTATGATAAAGCCCTTGGGTTGTTTCATGTAGACACTTTCTTCTAAATCCCCATTTAAAAATGTCATCTTTACATCCATCTGATGTAGCTCTAAATCAAAATGTGCAACTAATGCCATTATGACTCTAAAGGAATCCTTACATGAGGCGGGAGAAAATGTCTCATTGTAATCCATCCCTTATCTTTGTATAAATCCTTTTGCCACAAGTCGTGCTTTATACTTTTCTGCATTCCCATTAGAGTCATACTTAGTCTTGTAGACCCATTTATGGCCTACTGTTTTGGCTCCTTTGGGAATTTCTTCTATGTCCCAAGCATCATTGGAACTCATCAATTTCATCTCGTCTTCCATGGCCTCCAGCCACTTCGATGAGTGAGGAGAACTCATGGCTTCTTCATATGAAGTGGGATCACCCTCCACATGAACCATTTATGTATTATAAACTTTATAATCAGTTGAAATAGCTGACTTTTTAACTCTTTGAAACCTTCTAGGGGCCTCATTTGTTGGCGCATTTTGTGCCCTTCTAGGGGCTTCATTTGTTGGCACATTGTGTGTCTCAACATGTGGCACATATTGTTGAGGTGGTTGCTGCTCCTCCCTCTCATGCGCAACAATGGGTTTAGTCGGCTCCTGACGGACATGTTTCAGATCTTCCTCATTGTTGTCATGGGTGGAGTTGCAACATGTGCTTGTGCCACAACCTCAGGGGTTGTCGATGCAGGAACAACAGGTAGTGAAAATGGCTCCCAAGTCATTGGATTAGGTGCATGCACCCTCTTCTCCTCAAGATCAATTTTCTAACCTACCATGCTTCCCCTTATCATTTTGTCCTCTAAGAAGACTACATGTCTTGTTTCTACATACTTTGTGTATCTGTCTGGATAGTATAAACAAAAAACTTTTGGTGTTTTAGGATAGCCATTAGCATCTAGCTTCGCAATGTTTGGATTAAACACTTTGGCGTCACCTGGGCCCCTCCACACCCTCAAGTGGTGTAGAGAGGGAACTCTTCCTGTCCATAACTCGTACGGTGTTTTGGGTACCGACTTGCTTGGTACTCTATTGAGAATGTGAATGGAGGTTTTTAACGCCTCCATCCACAATCCCAACGGTAAGGTGGAGTAACTCATCATACTACGCACCATATCCATAAGTGTACGGTTATGCCTTTCAGCTACTCCATTTTGCTAAGGCTCACCCGACATTGAATATTGGGCCACTATGGCTGACGATGGTTTAACTCGTCAATGCCCATTGTTATGGACTTGGGTTTTGGAGAAGAAGGGAGCACTGGAGGCATCAATCGGTTAGCAAACAAGCACACACGGACGCAAGGTTTACCCAGGTTCAAGCCTTGTAGATGTCACTACTCCTTCTTGTCTGCTCTTGGAATTTCGAGGGAGTCGAAAGTTATAGGGGCGCGCAGATGCAATCTGGCGATGGTTGTGGAAACTAGGGTTGTGATTGTCCTCCTCGCTGCCCCCTCCTAGCCTTTATATAGATAGGCTAGGTCTCGGGTAGCAGGCCGAGTCGGTTACAGATTAGGTGTCGTTGTATTGGGAACGGCAGTACCTGAGGAGGTTATATAGAGGTGTGGGGACTAGCAGGGAAGTTATCGATGGCGTCTGCAGGCGGGATTGGGTACAAGCGAGCGTAGCGGGACGCAAGAAGTACCCAGGTTCGGGGCCCTCGTGATGAGGTAAAGCCCCTACTCTTGCCGGATTTGACTATGTGGAATACACAAACTACAAGTGCTCCTCGAGCTGTATATGCTAGCCACTGCCTTAAATGTTGTATGACCTACCCTTTCTACTGAGGCCTTGCCTCTCCTTATATAGGCAGAGAGGCAACGGTCTCCCTGGCCAATCCGACTGGCGGGCCCACATGCGGGCCCCAGCCGGCTGGTCATCCACACTATCCAGTATGGTATGTCTTATCAGAGTACGAGCAGTATGGCTGTCGTAGGCACAGTGGACGCTGTGCGAGCCCGTCGTCAGCACAGGCCACTGTTCCTACGTCATCCTCGCAAAGTCTTCGGTATGGCCGAGTGGTGGCCAGTCTTGGTTCGTATAGGGCGTACCGTGCACTAATACGCACGTCGTCCTGTCTCACTGATTGGGTTTGGCTACGTCGCCGTATCCGGCTACCGGGTGATAGCCGACCTGTCCTGTCCTGTCCGGCTGAGCCTGGCGGTTGCGCTACCCGTGACGTCAGTGCTGACGCCGGCCATGCGCGCACGCGCCATCATTGCTCTGCGGCGGGCAGTGTAACGTCCCGTCACACGTCGCCTCGGGGAACCGCTGCCCCACGGGAGCTAGGCGGCGGTTGGGGTGTGGGTTGCCTGGGTGCGCGCCGCGTGGCCCCGTCGACGGTAGCCCTTCCGGCCCTTTAAAGGTATGCCGCGGGGGAGGTAGTTCCTTTCCTTCGCTCCCCCGCTGCAGTCTCCTTCTCCCTCGCGTGCTCCTGCTTCTGCGCTCTTGCCTTCTGCGCCGCCCGCTCGCCGTCGTCGACGCTACGGGCCACCACCACTCTTCCGTTGCCGCCGACCGTGGGGCTTGGTGCGGCTCCTCCATCACCGAAGAACAGATTCAGAAGTACCGCGCCACCCGCGTTCTCCCGTCGGTGGAGGAGGTGGCGGTGCGGTTGCCGCCGGCGGGAGAGGTGTCGCCGCACCCGGCGGAGGTGGAGCGTGTCGTCTTCCTCTCTCATCTGGCGTGCGGGTTCGCCCTTCCGGTGAACCGCTTCCTCCTGACCTTTCTCGCCTTCTTCGACCTCTGTCTTCACCACCTCGGTGCCAACGCCATCGGGACGCTGGCGCACTTCATGGCGTTCTACAAGAGCTATCTCGGGATCTAGCCAGATCTCAGGCTCTTCTGCCGGCTCTTCCGAGTTCGGCCGCAGGTGCAGTACACGAAGGGGCCGCTAGTCGTCTGCAGCGGCGCCTCCATCTACTCCCGCTCCCAATCCGGCTACCCCAAGTTCTTGCTCCAAGACACGGTACGGCTGTGGCAGCAGTCGTACTTCTACATCAAGAACGTCACCAACGTCGACCGGATAAATGTTCCGGCCTTCCAGGATGTCGAGTCCAGCCGGCAGAACTGGGACTTGAAGTTCCACGGTGATAAGGCGGAGACGGACGCGATGCTGCAGCGCATGCGCTCCCTCGTCACCTGCCGGCTAACCGGCCGGGACATTGCTCTTAGCTAGATGTCCCGGCTGATGATGCCGATGCAGCAGCGGGCGCACAAGATGTGCTATTACTGCGGCCGGCTGGACCCGACCCGGCTATCGCGCCACGATCCCCGCTACCACAACTTGAAGGAGTGGTTGTGGACGATCAGCAAGGAGCGGCTGCCGGAGAACTGGACGTTCAGTCTGGCGCCGTACAGCCGGGAGAACCGCGCGCCCTGGGTAAGTTCTTATAGTCGGAAACTTTATTTGCTCTTTCTCTGTTATTTCCTTGTTCTGTCTGACTAACTTCTTGTATTCGGCAAATCTTTGCCTGCATCCTTCACGAGGAGGGCGAGGCTCCCCTCGAGGTGTTCACGCCTGACTTGCCCGAGCCGCGCGCTCGGCGGTCCGGCGAGGAATCGGATTGGGACGGCGATGCCTTCCCCAGCCGGAATGACGAGCCGGCCGCCGACCCGCACGCGGAGGTGCATGAGGAGGAAGAGGCCGCGCCGACCGTGGACCCGGCGACACGCTCCGCAACGGACGGCGAGGCAGGCGGGAACGGCTCCAATCGTTCCGGCTCCCGCCGGCCTGTGACGGAGGAGCCGGTCCGGCGCCCTGCCGCCAAGCCGCCTTGGCCGGAAGAAGGGGCCGCCCCCAGTTGTGCCAGGGTACGTTCCTTCTCCCCCTTTTTCTTTCGGCGCTTTCTGTCTGCTTACCCTTTTTCTTCTTTTTGGACTTTGGTTTATTTTGCCTTTGCCTTCTCCTCCTTCTCTTTAGCACGCTGGTCTCTTTCTGAGCCGCGAGCCCGGCACGAGCGCCGGCCGGGTAGCCGCCCCGTGCCCCGGCTGCGCCAACCGGCGCCCCTCCCTCTTCTGAGGCGCAGCCTTTGCCTCCCCCTCGAGTTGAGCCAACCGCCTCCGCCTAGCCGGAAGGTCCCCAGCCGGAAGCGGAGCCCTCCCAGCCGGAAGGCTCCTCCGCAGGCGCGCAGGGGGCTGCCGGCAAGGAGCTCGTCGTTGTTGGCGATGACAACTTCGACGAGGAGCCTGGGGAGGAGTGGCGAACGGCGGTGGTCACCACGAAGGAGTCCTTGGCCGTCAACGCCTCGGACGACGACGCTTCCTCCGCCGCCTCGCTGTCGGACCTTGCCGCCACGCTCGAGCTGGCGGTGAAGCAGATCCGGCTGCTGGAGGCCACAGCCGGCGGGAACCGGACGTTGGAGCAGAAGCTTGCTGCCGCCAACGGGACTTTCCAGAGTAAGTTCGCTTCACCCGGCTTGCTTTTTTTTGTGCTGATAGCCTGCTTTGTTGCAGCCATCCTCGTGTGCGCTCAGCACGAGATCGATCGCTTGAAGAAAGCGAACGACCGGCTGAGCAAGTCCAATTCTACTATGTGGTTGCAGAACAAGGATTGGCACGCGAGGGTAGACGGTCTGGAGGCCACCATCAAGGAGCGAGATGCCTCGCTCGCTAGCCGGGCCGAAGCCTTCACCCTTCTTGAGGCCCAGAACAAGGACCAAGAGAAGGAGATCAAACGGCTAGCGATCAAGGAGAAGGCGCTGGTGGAGGAGCTGATGCAGGTCGGCCACACTACCAAGGGTGAGTTCCTTCTCCCATCTTCCTTTCTTTCCGGATCCAGTAGCCGGATCTGACTCCTCTTTTCTGATAGCCTTTTACCCCGGCATAGACCTGCTGGCCTACAACCGGCTGCAGGAGAACTGGCCGGGAGCGCAGCCGACGGCCCAGGAGCTCGTCGTCCTTCTTGGCTAGGAAGCTACCAAGCTTCGTCAGGCGGCGCGCGATGTCTTCTCCTTTGTGTGGCTGGAGGCTCCGGTTCCGAAGACGATGGCGCAGCTAGCTGGGAAGGTGGGGGAAGTGCCGGCGGCGGTGGACCGGCTGCGGGACTTGGCGGTGCGGGCCGGAGCGGAGATGGCTCTGGCCCTCATGCTCTCCTGGTACAAGGACGCCCGCATCGAGAAGATCGACGGTGGCTTCCGTGCCGGAGCCGATCTTGCCGCCATCCGCCAAGCCCACCCGGAGCTCCGCGGATCCGCCATCAAGATTGCCGACTACGTGGATCCCGACGAGGTGCTCACCGACTCCGAGTCCGTCGGCACTCTTGACGTGGAGGGCCCGATGCCGCCGCCCGCAGGTGCTCGAACCGGATCAAGCTCTGCGCCTCCTCCGCCGCCCAAAGGTTCTACCAACCAAGATCTCCCTCACGGCAAGGGTCCTGCCGTCTAGTTATTGCCCCAGGATGCCGGGTGTATTTGTCTTGTCTTAGATATCCATGAACCTTGTCTGTCTGTACCGGCTAACTTTGACGCCGGGTAACTTATGGGAGCTTCACCTCCCTTTTGTTTGTTAATCGTTGAAATTCTTGAATCTCCCTTAACTTGTGTGTTGAGTTTCCTTTCGATATTTTGCTGATCTCATCCGGCTACACACCCTTAGCCAGACGAACTACACCTCCAGTGGGGGCGCGCAAGTGCACCCACTGGGTGTAGCCCCCGAGATTCGGAGTAGCTGGCATAGCCAGGTGCTTCGAATCTTCCTCATTTCTTCCAAGTCTTCTAACTTTATCCGACTGGCCTCGTCCCAGTCAGCGGCTTTCGTCGGCTGAACGCCTTCAGCCGGGGGAACTAACATTCTAGTGGGGGCGCGCGAGCGCACCCACTAGGTGTAGCCCCCGAGATTCAGAGCAGTTGGCGTAGCCAGGTGCTTTGAATGTTCCTTGCCTTCTCTTGCTCTAGCCCTTGCCCTCTCCTGGGCTCCGAACGGCCGGCTAAATGCCTTTAGCCGGTCGGGAACTACAAGATTCCACTGGGGGCACGCGAGCGCACCCAGTGGGTGTAGCCCCCGAGATTCGGAGCGCTTGATGAAGGCAAGGACTTCGAATCTTCTTTCCTTCTCCTGAATTCCAACTCCAGGTAGTCGAACAAGAATGTACATACGCATACAAACATGTCCGCATAGGTTAGTAGGTTAGTCTGCCAAATTGTAGCCGGAAAAAGGCTTGTTTTTTCGAAAACTGGCTTGTCCCTTTCTAGACACTTAGTCGCTTTCCCGTGCGCTCTGCTGTTTTTGCTGCGTCCTTGCCAGGCAGCCGGGTTGCGGTCTGCAGCCCGAATTGAAGGAAGCTGACAGTAAATTGCGCACGGTACTAATGGCTTAGCAACTGGATTGGTTCGAATCAGTCACAGGGCCGGGACGCCCGGTCTACTGCGTCTCCTCCCCGTTTTTCGTGTGGGATGCCTCGGGCTTTGGCTCTTGCTAGCCAGACAGCCGGGTTGCGGTCTGTAGCTGAGATGAAGAGTGGGCCTCTGACATCATCACACACTACTCAGCCGGTTTGTTGACTTAGCAGGCCAGGCCAGCCAGCGAGCCCCTGGGTAGGGGTTGCCGGAGCCGGAAAATTTGAACCGGAAAATAGGTGCCCACATATTTCTAGCAAGGAGCCCCCGAGATTCTCGTGGGGGTCCGCATTTTCATTCATAGGGTTTTCGGGATACATACACTGTCTAGCGACTAGGTGTAAAATGGGCGAAGCAGGGCCGCGTTCTAGGGACGCTCGGTCTCCTCGTCTGATTTGTCCATCTTGTTCTTGCGCGGCTGCTGCGTGTCGATGAGGTAGTAGGATTCGTTGGGCAGCGCCCGGCTGATGATGAAGGGGCCCTCCCAGGGTGGTGATATCTTGTGCGTGCCCTTCGTGTCTTACACCAGCCGGAGAACCAGGTCGCCCTCGCGGAATGCGACTGGGCAGATCCGGCTTGAATGGTAGCGACGTAGTCGCTGCTGGTACAAGGCTGATTGGACAGCTCGTGGGCCTCCTCCAGAAGGTCCACTCCGTCCTCCCGCGCCTCCCTGTTGGCTTTTTCATCGTACAGGAGCTTGCGAGGGGAGTCGAACTCGATGTCGGCGGAGAGGATGGCTTCCGATCCGTACACCAGGAAGAATGGCGTGTAGCCGGTTGACCTATTCGGCATGGTGCAGAGGCTCCACAGCACAGCCGGAAGTTCTTCGATCCAACATCCGGGTGACCGCTCCAACGGCTCGATGAGACGTGGCTTGATGCCGGCTAGCACCAAGCCGTTTGCTCTTTCGACTTGCCCATTGGATTGCGGGTGCGCGACGGAGGCAAGGTCTAGTCGGATGCCCTTGTTGCTGCAAAACCGAGCGAAGGCACCCTTGGCAAAGTTCGTGCCGTTGTCGGTGATGATGCTGTTGGGGTAGCCGAAGCGGTTGATGATGTCGGTGAAGAAGGTAACAACCGTCGCTCCATCCAGCTTCTGGATAGGCTTGGCCTTGATACACTTTGTGAACTTGTCCACCGCTACCAGTATGTGGGTCATGCCCGCGCGTGCTCGCTTGAAAGGACCGACCATGTCGAGGCCCCAAACCGCGAAGGGCCAGGTAATCGGTATGGTCTTGAGTACCGAAGTTGGCATGTGCCTGAGCTGCCCGAAGCGTTGGCACCCATTGCATGCGCGGACCAGCTGCTCAGCATCCTCGAGGGCGGTGGGCCAATAGAAACCATGGCGGAATGCCTTGGCGACTATCGGCCTTGACGAAGCGTGGTGCCCGCACTCGCCCTGGTGGATATCTTTGAGTAGCCGATAGCCCGTGTCCACATCGACACATCTTTGGAAGATACCGGATACGCTGCGCTTGTAAAACTCGCCATTTATGATGGTGTACGTGTGCGCGCCGCGCCGGATTTGCCTGGCCTCCACCTCGTCATCCGGGAGTTCTCCATTGGCGATGTAGCTCATGAAGGGCTGTGCCTAGGATGGCACTTCCCGAATGACGAGGACACTCCTGTCCTTCGGCTGACGGATGTCGGGGGGTCGTCCGGGTGGCGTACCCAGGACGGCAGCCCCCGAGCCACTAGGCGAGCCGGTAACACCCGGGTCGTGCGAGCCGGAAGGCACTGCCTGGCCGGAATTGGTGCTTCGAATCTTTTTCTTCCGTGGTTCTGTCGGCTCTGCTTCTGCCGTTCCGTCAGCCGGAAGGCTTCCAGCCCATACGATGGAGTCTGATTCTGGTGACGGGTTGATGGATGGCTTGCGCAGGTGCTCCAAGGAGACCCTGGTGGGATGGCCTGCCTGGTGGATCTGATCTTGGAGAGCGCATCGGCTGCCTCGTTGTTGATGCGGGGGATGTGGTGAAATTCGCACCCATCGAAGGAGGCGCTAAGCTTCTGGATGTGGAATCGGTAGAGAGCCATGTTTGCATCTCTGGCGTCCCATTCTCTGGACACCTGCTACACCACCAAGTCCGAATCACCGAAGCACAGGATCCGGTTGACACCGATCTCCTTGGCCAGCCGTAGCCCGTGCGCTAGTGCCTCGTATTCGGCTACGTTGTTGGTGGCCTTGAAGTGGATCTGCAGCACGTACTCCGGCCGGTCTCCTTTGGGCGAGGTGAGCACGATGCCGGATCCCAAGCCCCCGAGCATCTTCGACCCGTCGAAGTGCATCCGCCAGTGGTCCGAATCCGGAACCGGTGGGAGATACTGGGTCTCGGCCCAGTCGACGAGGAAGTCCGCCAATGCCTGTGACTTGATCGTGAGCCGGGGCTCGTACTGGATGGAGTAGGCGGTGAGCTCGATGGCCCACTTGGCGACTCGGCCGGTGGCGTCCTTGTTGCCGATGATTTCTGAAAGGGGTGCAGTGCACACGACCTTAATCGGGTGCTCCTAGAAGTAGTGCTTGAGCTTCTTGCATGCTAGGTACACGCCGTAGCACATCTTCTGGTAGTGGGGGTAATTCTTCTTGGAGAGGGAGAGAACCTCGCTGAGGTAGTAGACGGGTCTCTGAACCAGCTAAGCCTTGCCTTCCTCGGGGCGCTCCACCACCAGGACGACGCTGACGACCCGGCTGATGGCTGCTATATAGAGCAACATCGGCTCCTTGCTAGCCGGCGTGGCTAGAACCGGTGTTGTGGATAGCATGCGCTTGAGGTCGTGGAACGCGGTGTCGGCTTGCGAAGTCTAGGAGAACTTGTCCGTCTTCTTCATTAGCTAGTACAACGGGAGTGCCTTCTCTCCCAGCCGGCTGACGAAGCGACTGAGGGAAGCCAGGCATCCGGTGAACTTCTGGACCCCAAGCAGGTTCCTGGGCGGCTGCATCCTCTCGATGGCCGCGATCTTCTCCGGATTCGCCTAGATACCTCGTTGTGATACGAGGAAACCGAGGAGCTGGCCGGACGGCACCCCAAATACGCACTTTTCCAGGTTCAGCTTCATCCGGTACTGGCGGAGGTTGCCGAATGTTTCTCCCAGATCCTCGAGGAGGGTGCGCTTCTCCTTGGTCTTGATGACCACGTCATCCACGTAAGCGTGCACGTTTCGGCCTATCTGCGAGTGCAAGCATTTCTACATACATCACTAATAGGTGGCACCTGCGTTCTTTAGGCCGAAAGGGATGGTTACATAGCAGAAAGCCCCGTAGGGGGTGATAAATGATGTCTTAATCTGATCAGCCGGGTTTAGCCGGATCTGATTGTACCCAGAATAGCAATCTAGAAAAGACAACAAATCACAGCCGGCCGTGGAATTGATGACTTGATCGATACGGGGAAAGGCGAAGGGGTCTTTCGGGCACGCCTTGTTCAGGCTGCTGTAGTCGATACACATGCGCCAGGTCTTGTTCTTCTTCAGCACCAGGACTAGGTTCGCCAACCAGTCCGGGTGGTATACTTCCATGATGAACCCGACTGCAAGGAGCCGGGTGATCTCGTCACCGATTATCTTTCTCTTCTCCTCTGCGAACAGGCGCAGAGGTTGCTTGACCGGCTTGGCATCCGGACGCACATGAAGTGAGTGCTCGGCGAACTCCCTCGGCACACCCGGCATGTCCTTAGGGGACCATGCGAAGATGTCCCGATTCTCACGGAGGGAGTCGACGAGCGCGCCTTCCTATTTGCTGTCCAGGCCGGCACCAATGGTGACGAACTTAGTCGGATCAGAGGGGTCGAGCAGGATTCTCTTTGTCTCCTTTGCCGGCTAGAAAGCTCCTTCTCCAGCCAGTTTGCTGCTAGCCGGAATGTCCTGCTTGGCCATGGCCACATTGCGCATGATCACGCGCTTTTCTTAGGCTATGATGAGGGCCTCTGCTAGTTTGGAACCGGCTGAGGCGCACTCCATCGACCGCCTGAAGCAGCCGGCGACGGTGATCACGCCGTGGGGTCCCGGCATCTTCGTCTTGAGGTAGGCGTAGTGGGGGATGGCCATGAACTTGGCGAGGGCGCGGCACCCGAGGAGAGCATGGTAGGAGCTCGTCAGATTTACCACCTCGAACCAGATTGGTTGGCAGCGGAAGTTCTCCTCGGTCCCGAAGATGACGTCCAGCTGGATTTTCCCCAGCGGGGTGCAGGCTGGCCCCGGCAGTACGTCGTGGAACGTCGTGGTAGTCGGGCGCAGGTCGCTTTCGCGAATGCCCAGCTTCTCCAACGAGGACTGGTAGAGGAGGTTGAAGCTGTTGCCTCCGTCGATGAGGACGCGCGAGAATCGGCAGGTGCACGCATTGGAGACGATGAGAGGGTCGAGCACCATGGCGTAGCCCCCGGGAGTCGGCAGATGCTCAGGCTGATCCGCCTGGCTCCAGGTGATGGGGGTTTCCGACCAGTTCAGGTACTGGGGGACCGGAGAGACGATGGCATTGACCTCCTTGGAGCGTCGCCTGCGCCTGTGCTGGTCATCCTGCTCCGTATCGAAGATGTGGTAGGCGGCGTGCGGCTGTGGGTAGCCGTTGTTGTTGTTGCCGCCGTTACCATCATTGCCGGCTCCCCTAGCCGGTGGTGGAGGTCCACCTGGTGGGGGAGGCGGGGGACGAGGCTGGTTGCCCTGGTCCTTTAGCTGACGGGTCCAGCTGCATTTACCGGTGGTGTGCGTAGCCGGCTTGAAGGGACCGCTATGCCACTTGCACGGGCCGTCAAACATCTGGTCGAAGGTGAGCCGTGGCTTCTGCCTTCTTGCCTCATTAGCCGGTGTGTCGGGCGTGCCCTCCGCAGCATTGACCTGCCGCGCATGGTAGCGAGGCTTCGGCTGTCTAGCCTGGCGGTCCCCATGGAACCGGTTGTCATTGCCGTGGCGTCTGGAGGATCCAGCTTCTCCTGCCGGGTTGCTTGGTCGGTCGCGAGCTGGCTCCGTGGGAGTCGGACGCCCGTCTGCGTTTACTCGGAGGGGCTTCTTCATGGCGGCATCCGCCATGGCGTACTGGTCAGCAACCGTCATGAGCTCCACCATGGTTTTCGGCTCGTCACACAGTAGCCGGTGGCGAAGCATGGTGCCCTCTCGGCAGCCCTCGATGAAGAAACAGATGGCTTGGCTCTCCAGGATGCCCTCGCAAGTATTGCGCAGCTCCGTCCACTTGGCGAGGTACTCGCGGTCGGTCTCGCGGTCACCCTGGACGCACAAGGCCAGGTCGCGCGGGCGCCCTGGGCGCTTGTACGTGCCGTTGAAGTTGCGGACGAACACTTTCTCGAAGTCAGGCCAGGAATTGATGTTGTTGGGCGCAAGGCTATTGAGCCATGTCCTTGCTGACCCGGTTAGCATGAGGGGGACATAGCGCACGGCTGTGCGCTTGTTCCCGTGGGCGATGCCGACTGCCGTAGCGTAGTCGGTCAACCAGTCTTCCGGCTTCATGATGCTGTCGTACTTGGGGGTGTCCCTGGGCAGGGAGAATTTATCCGGAAACAGTTCGTTCCGGATGCGGGGTCCGAAACAAACCGGGCTGGTCGAATCTTCCTCCTCCGTGACGCGCGCTTGACCGAGGAGCTCGATGCGGTCGCGGGCATCCGGACAATCCGGGTTGGGCGCTCCCACCCGGTCCGATAGACGGGAACCGGCTGGTTTGGGTGCTCCGGCTGGCGTTGTTGTTCACCGTCTACTCCTGGCACGGCTGGCCCCTGTTGCCAGAGCTGCGACGCCTGCTGCGGGCCCCGGGCGGCTGAGGGGAGGACGCCTACTGGGTGTCGCGCGGTGCGCCCCTGCTGTTGGTAGGTAGCTTGCTCCCCCTGGAGTAGCTAAGGTCTTCCTGCATCTCCGGTTGGCGCCGGCCTGCTCGTCCGCGACGCGGAGGAGCTCCTGCACGCGAGAGTGCTAGCGGGCTCGCTCCTCGCCCTCCATGCTGGGTAGTTCCTCTGCCGCGGCTCGCGCCGCGCGTAGGTTCTTGATGGGCGTGTTGTAGGTGGGTCGTGTGAGGGCAGGCGCGGGATCCGGTTCCCCGTCCTTTTCCATCCTACCACCCAGCTCGCCGCCCCGACGCCGTACCTGGCCGCGCCGGCTCGGCTCCGCGGTAGCCGGCGTAAAGCCGTGCGCGCGGTCGTACTCGCGCCGGGTGATCTCGAGTTGCTTGCGGGCTGCCGCCAGCTCCATGGCCAGATGGAGGAGGATCTGTCTCTCCATGCTGAAGTTGGCCTCCGCCTCCTCCAGGTTATCCCCGAGGTTAACCGGCGTCAGGAGCCGATCAATGGCATCCTCCACCTGGTTCCGAGGCGGCGGGGGAGCAGAAGTTCCGACCTCGTCCGCGCCTCGCTCCCGCGGCTGGGGGGGATGGGAGCTGGAACCGGCCATCATGACCTCCACGCCGCGGGATGCGGCGGAGGTGCTGCCGCCTGAGCGTGGCAGCTCCGCGACAGAGACGATTTCCCTAGGGAAACGCTCCGGAACGGTGGCGACATAGACAGGGAGATTGCCGAATAGTAGGACGGTGCCGTTCGCCGGGAAGGAGGTTCCCGTGAAGCAGGAGGCGTTATCGATGACACAGTCGAACTTGCCAAGTGTGAGCACTAGTCCAGAGGCCATGCGCTCACCGGCTGAAGTGCGGGGTCCCATTCGGAACGTGACTCCGGTCGAAGCCATCTTTCCCCACGGTGGGCGCCAACTGTCGTTGTATTGGGAATGGCAGTACCTGAGGAGGTTAGATAGAGGTGTGGGGACTAGCAGGGAAGCTATCGACGGCGTCCACAGGCGGGATTGGGTACAAGAGAGCGTAGTGGGACGCAAGAAGTACCCAGGTTCGGGGTGCTTGTGATGAGGTCAAGCCCCTACTCCTGCTGGATCTGACTATGTGGAATACACGAACTACAAGTGCTCCTCGAGCTGTATGTGCTAGCTACTGCCTTAAATGCTGTATGACCTACCCTTTCTACTGAGGCCTTGCCTCTCCTTATATAGGCAGAGAGGCAACGGTCTCCCTGGCCAATCCGACTGGCGGGCCCACATGCGGGCCCCAGCCGGCTAGACATCCACAGTGTCTAGTATGGCATGTCTTATCGGAGTACGAGCGGTATGGCTGTCGTAGGCACAGTGGACGCCGTGCGAGCCCGTCGTCAGCACATGCCACTGTTCCTGCGTCATCCTCGCAAAGTCTTCGGTATGGCCGAGTGGTGGCCAGTCTTGTCGTCGTACAGGGCATATCGTGCACTGATACGCACGTCGTCCTGTCTCACTGATTGGGTCCAGCTACTTCGCCGTATCCGGTCGTCTCTTCCTGATCCGGCTACCGGGTGATAGTCGACCTGTCCTGCCCTGTCCGGCTGCATCTGGTCAGCCAGACGCGATCCAACTGTCTTGTTTCTTATCCAGTTGGGGTACCTAGGGATCATCCCCCTGACATTAGGGTTCGTCCCTTTGAACTTTCTATCTTAAGCTTCTTCTTGCGTTGCAAGCAATCGGAGTCTCCGTGGATCACTCAAAATCTGTATTGGGCCTTGCCAACACCGTGGGCTTCTGCCGTATCTGGACCGTATATGCCAAACTCGAGTACCTATAGGGTATGCCCATGTCAGTAGCCCTCAAGTGTCCAGTGGAATCGCAGATTCGACTTGAGACTTTATGAAGTCTTTCGAGTACATGACTAAGCATATTTTCAAGTGTTATGTCTGTGTCATAGGGATTGTTGATATACGTGCCTGATTTATCCGATGTATCGGTATCAGTTAACTGCCTTAGGACAAAACAAGGCAATCTAGTCAAACTCAAGTCCCTGGACTGGAATTTGGAAAAGTGTTGGCATAATTCAACTCAGGTCGCGGAGGTCTTACAAGAGTCGAATTCTAGTGTATAAATGTGAGCACTCGACGCGTCCATCAAGGCATGTTCATCGTGCCTGCAGGCGATGAAATATTTCTGGTAGCGTGCAACAGATGCATTGCTAGGCCTTGTTCAGGTCTTATCTTCATGCTGTAAGCGCGACATCCAAATTTTTGTCATCGTGGAGATGATTCGGGTGGCCCAGGAGACGTAATCTCTTTGTAGGGAAAATATGAGGCAGAGTCGCCATGGCATTCAAGTGTGGATGTTATCGATAGAGAGTACGATATACAAGGAAAAATAATCATAGGGTGCGCGACCAGCGCTCCCTATGGGAGTATCCCCCGAGTGCCTATTCGTGTCGCAGACTCGAGTAGGGACTAAAAAAACATTTTGCGACTGTGGTCGTCTTTTGTTGCTTGTTTCAGTCGAACGTGCTTCTAGCGCTCCCTATGGGAGTAACCCGTATTTCACAATCGAATCGTTGATTCGTGTGAAGGGTGTTCATCACACTTGTATACCTGCGTAAAAAATTCTTTCCGGTGTGCGGCCAGCGGTCCTGTTAGGAGTAGCCCCCAAGTGCTTGGTTGAGTCGAAGACTCGAGCAAGGACCAAAGTAGTCAAAATGTTCTTCTGCTGAAATTGTTGACGTCGGTGCTGACAAAATGATAACTTCAGTTGCCCGCGTGAGCGGCTTTGATGGGAGGTGACGAGCAATGGGTCCCACTTTCTGACTTTGATTTGACTAGGCGTGCGTAATCTTCTGTTTTAACTACGTCTCCTCGATTTCCGCGCATAATGGGAGTAGTTAGGGACGGTTCGTGATTCACCTTCACCACGCATCGATGGTGATGTGCACCACGCGTCCAATAGGGTTTCTGCTGGTCGTTGGATGACATCCGCTAGGAGGTTAAGTAGCAGCGCCACTATGGTAATTTTTCCTCATCTCTCTTCTTGCTCGCGCTTCCTTCGCCATTGTTTCTCTTCCTGCTCCTTTGCGCACCTCTTCTGCGTGGCACTGGACCAGCTCCGCAGCTTCCCCAATTACTTCTTGCGCTCGCATCACCATCGCAAGATGGTCAAGAAGAAAGGAGGTTCTCCTACTAGATTTGTGGCTGCCATTGTCGCCACCAAGAAGAAGGAAGGCGCTGCCATCATGGGCACCAGTGCCGCCAGCGCTGGGAAGAAGAAGGGCGCGGGGACTCGTGTCACCAATGGGTCCTGGCACCCATCCACCATTAAGCCTGTGGAGCTGTTCAAACTTCGTCAAGATGGAGTACTTCCTCCCACAGAAGGTGATTCTTGCGTTCCTGGCGAGAAGGTAATTCTCGTTCCTCCTGCTGGTTTCCAGGTGATGTTCCACTTCATCCCTTTGTCAGGGGTCTTCTCTGTTTCTATGGGCTCTAGCTGCACCAGCTATCCCCAAATTCGATTCTCCACATCGCCTGTTTCATCACCATGTGCGAGTGCTGGCTCGGAATCGAGCCACACTTTGGTCTCTTCAAGAAGCTTTTTAAGCTCAAACATTAGTCGTGGTCGGGTTCGGTAGTCTACGACGTAGGAGGCTACGGGATCTAGGTCGACTCTTCCTCCACTTACTTTGATATCAAGCTGACCATGTTTGTCAAAGGGTGGAGAGATAAGTGGTTCTACATCCACGACCAGAAGGCCGACGGAGAGCACTAAGGACTCGTGCCCTTCGATCCCGTGGCGGCTTGCAAGAGGAGACGCTCCTGGAAGAATGTGGTGATGCCTGGCGAGTCCGAGGAGATGGAGATGTTGTATCAGCATGTCTGCGACCTTGAAGGCCACATAGGGAAAGAAGAGGGTGGCACTGCTCTCATTTGCATGTGGTTGGGCCACCACATCCAGCCTCTGTAGGCTAGAGTGCATCCGATGTATGGCTGCAGAGGGCATTTCTACGGGTGAGTTGGATAGGAGGTTGCGACTGGTCACCAAGTACACTGCCAAGGAGGATCTCCCAGGTGAATCAGTCGTGCCCCCTTTCGATGCCAACAACCCTCCACCTAAGGTAGAGCTTTCCTGTGAAGTAGTCTTCATTTTTCGATTGGTTTCCAAGTGCTTAATATGCACTGATGTTTCTTCTGATTGCAGGATTGGAAAGTGGCCTCCAACTTGCCTCCTCAACCTGAAGGGGTTATCCCGCATGAAGCGGTGGAAGAGTACAAGTCAGATTTGACCGTGCCGATTAAAGAAGAGGAGGGAGCCCTCGAGTCCAGGGCTACGGCACTCGCAAGCATTCCCGTAGCAAGGATTCTGATGTTTCCTCACCAACGATGCCGGAGGGTCCTTCTGCTGCTTTAGAGGAGCCGATTCCTGCCGTGTCGGTGCACGGCATGGCTCCTCCCGCTCGGAAGTAGCTGCAGTTACTGAAGGAGTCGTCAAATGACTCCTTTGACCTCGACATATTCAATTGGCGAGTTTTAATATCCGCGAGTTCGTCTTGTTTCCTTCAAAGTTGCTTTTCTAAAGTGGTGTCGGGCATATTTTGCAGTCAAAAGGCGTCGTCGTCTTCTAACGACGTTCAATTTGCGAAAGAATCCGGAGTCGCAGACTCCAAGACCAAGGAGGTGGCTGCATGGTCTCCTTCTCCTCCAGTGGCGGCCCACTCCGGTGCCAATTCTTCGAGTTCCCCACATGTTGGGGAGAACTAGATGGTTGCACGGACGACTGCCTGACGGGCATCTTAAGAGTCCCTCGAGGAATACATGAGTGTCTTTTTTGCTGTTAGCAGTCAAATTTGTGATTTTGGTTGACGATGAGTATTCGTTTCTCTTGGTATAGATCATTGTGATGGAATCTGCTCGCCTCGCAGAACAAATCCTTGCATTGGGTCGACAGCACGCCCTGCTGGACAATCGCCACTGCGCAGTGGAAGGTCTGTAGTGATATTCTCTCTTGGTTCCGTCCTTTTGTAGGAGAGCATAACGAGCTTCTCCGTCGTGTTACTTCCCTCGAGAAGGGGCTTGCGGTGGCAGAGAAGAAGCGCGACGAGGCACTTGCAGCCTTGGAGGAATCGCAGAAGCGTGAGGAAGATCTACGCGCTTCTACTGCTGAGAGGGAGAAGTTGGTCGCGGAACAACTTTTCTCTACTGCAAAGGCACTCTCAGGTACTTGCACTGCTTTCCCTTACATGTTTCTTTATCTTGGTTTTCTTGTCCTTGTGCTGACATCTTCTACTCTTGAGATGCCGCTGGACTCAGCTTTGATGCCCAAGCATTGCGTCGCGAGGATGCGCTTGCTAGCGCCGTGGCCGCAATTGAGGACCGCGGTGTCTCCCTCCAAGAAACGTTGGGGAAGGCCAAAGGTGTGCTGAGTCGCCTCCGGGAGGACCGGACTCCCATGGCCGGCCTAATCGACAATCTTGATGACCTGGTGGAATCCTTCGCTGGAGGTATTCCCATGGACTTCAAGATCTGTCGGCGCCACCATGGCACTCGCGATGGCGCGAGCCGATGGCATGGAGTTGGATCCTGGCACGATCTCCGAGGTGATGCATGTCGACGCCGATGGCCAGCAGGTAGTGTTTGATCCCTTCGCTAGTTGCTGTGGTAAGTATGGGCCTCAGCTTATCGAGATAGTCGCAAAATACTCTGAGGAGCGGCGACGAGCAAAGGTGGCAAATACTGTGGCATATGGGGCTACCACCGGCAAGTCCGTGGCGTCAGAGACTGCCATGGATGCGATGAAGCCCCCGAAGTGGAAGTCTAAGTCGAAGAAGCAGGTTGCTCCATAGTTGCCCTTTGTAATAGGTGTAGCTTATTTTGTTGGTCCGCATTTTGTGGGGGTTGCCCCCTTGATACTTTTGTTGGATTTGAATGCAATCCTCCTTTTATTTATGTATGATTGGTCTCATTTTCCTCTTGCTTGATTGTACCTAGGGTCCTTCGAGTGGTCCTCATGACTCACCTCCCACCGTTGAAACCACGGCGCAACCACGTTCAAAGTTGGAGGAATGGTCGTTGCTTTCGTGACTGGGCGATCGCATTAAGCAATTGGAGTATGAGTTTCCCATCATCCACGGTAACGCGGATGTGTGGAAGTCGAAAGCTGAGAAAGCCACCGCCCGCGAGAAGTATCTCTTGGATGAAGTGGCATAGTTGAACGAGCAGTTTAAATGTTAGCTCTCTGTCTTCTCATCTTGTCTTTTAGTCAGTCGCGGCGATGCCTTGTTCTTACACTTTGCTTCTTGCTTTGTGTAGTTGTTAGCGCTCGTCATCCGTAGGATGAGAAGGACCGGGTGGCCATTCGTATGAATAACGTAACCCAGGAGCAGCTGCAGGCTAGTGGGTATTTTTGGGTGGACCACGACTGTGCAGTCGCGTTGGAGGCCCTACATGATCGTTCTTCTCGAGTGCGTAAGGAGCAATTGTGTCTTAGGCACGTTTATCAGATGATGTTTCCGCTAGACGCCGTCCCTTCAAGCCTGTTGGCTCTTCTGGTGAAATTTCAAGATATAAGCGCGGTCCGCGAGTGTGTGCGACAGCAACTGGTCGCATGTGTGAAGGCTTCCCTATCGCTGGTGCGACTGCATAAGCCAGATGTGGACATCGGGTCTGTTGCTGCTGGACCGCCGCCTCCACCAGAAGGGATGACTTTGGACATGGTTCCGCATTATCAGGCAGTCGATCGGCCAGCGGAGGACATTGTCGACTTCTTTGAGGAGCAGACGAATGTTCTTATTTTGCAGCAGTAGTGTAATTCGTATCCTGCACATAGATGTATAAGTGTTGTAAAGTTCGTATGATTGTGTTCGGTGTATTTAATACCCATTGATATGTGAAGAGCTTGCTAGCTTGTATATTTTCCGAGTGTGTTGAACTCTATAGTTCCTTTTTGTTAGCCTGACGTGTTTTTATCTCAGCACCTTCCCAACCTGTCAGATGCGTTGCAACTAGTTTGGTGTTTATCAAGGGTTCGATTTGTAGTGTGTTAGCTATTCAGGATACTGCGATTTGTTTGTAGAACGAAGGTGTAAAGGGTGGCGCAGCCCCCGAGTGATGAAATTGCAAGAAAATAGAAAAATACACATAGTTTTGGGGCACTTAGCTTTATTTAGTCGTAGAATAGTATGAGGTACAATGTGTGGCTAAGTAGCCTGGATGAATAGCCTTATTTCTAATGTACAAATTACTAGGGGTAGAAACAACGCAGCTACGCGACGTTCCAAGGGCTGGAGTATACGACTCCGCTTGCTAGGTCTTTGAGGCAATAGGCGCCACCTGGGATTACTTCAGTAATCACATAAGGTCCTTCCCAAGGGGACTCGAGTTTGATGTGCCTTGCTGCTTCAGTCGCAGGACCAGATCTCCTTCGACGAAGGATCTGGGGTGTAGCCTTCTGCTGTGGTAGTGGCGGAGTTATGCTGATAGATCGTTGATCTTTCTGTGGCGATCTCACGTGCCTCGTCTGAGGAGGTTGACAGAGTCTTCGAGTGCGAGAGTTGACTCCTGCTCGCTATAAGTGACCACTCGTGGGGCTTTGTAGCGCACTTCTACGGGTAGCACCGCTTCAGCACCGTGCACCATGAAGAACGGAGTGTAGCCCATGGCGTTCTTTGGAGTTGTGTGTAAGCTTCAAAGTACGAATTGTAGTTCATCTGGCTAGCATCCAGCGGCTTGTTCGAGTGGCCGAAGGAGTCGCTTCTTGATTCCGCCGCAGATGAGGCCGTTGGCCATTTCGACTTGACCGTTGGTCTGAGGGTGAGCACCGAGGCGTAGCTAATGTTGAATCCCAGGTTTTCGCAGAATTCCTGGAACACCTTGGAGGTGAAGTTCGTCCCATTGTCCGTGATGATGCTATGTGGCACTCCAAAACGGTAGACGATGGACTCAAAACAGTTGACGATGCTGGCTCCTAATTGATTTGACACCAGCATGACCATGATCCACTTGGTGAATTTGTCGACCGCGACTAAGAGGTAAAAATAACCTCCTCGCGAGGACTTTAGGAGCTTGCTGACCATGTCGAGTCCCCATTGTGCGAAGGGCCAAGCCAATGGTATTGGTCTAAGTTCCAGGCCAGGTGCGTGTGGTTTGTCCACGAATAGCTGGCAAGTGTTGCAGCACTAGACGATGTCCTTGGCGTCGCGCATGGCCGTGGGCCAATAGAATCCATCTCGTAGAGCTTTGGCGATGAGGGCGTGACTACCACCATGGTGTTCGCAAGTGCCTTCATGTATGTCGAGGATGATGGCCCTTCTGTCCCTGTTGGAGACGCACCATTGAAGTACTCCTGTGATGCTGCGCTTGTATAGTTCCTCGTTGATAAGGGTGAATGCCTTGGATCATCGCGCATTGTGTCGCGCATCAGTCGGGTCATCTGGTAGCCTCTTGCTAAGCAGATATGTGATGTACGGCTGTGTCCAAGATGGCTCGATCATCATGACCTCCATTGGGCCTTCGAGTCCCGTACCAAGCTCGATGTCATCGAGTGACATTGGCTCGTTAGGTGGTGTAGCCCCCGAGTCCGTTGACGTGCTTTCTTTCTTCTCTAGAGCCTTGGGCTTTATGGAGCGGTCGCAGATGCGCTCAAGGAATACCCCAGGTGGTATGGGGGCGCACGTGGAGCCAATGTTGGCGAGTATGTCCGCCTCTTCGTTGCTTTTGCGACCAATGTGTCGCAGCTCGTAGCCATCAAAGTCTCCCTCAAGTGTGTCGTAGAGGTCGCGATAGGTGATCATGTTGTCACTTAGTGCGTCGCACTCGTGCATCGTTTGGTTTACCACGAGCTTGGAGTCACCGTATATGATGAGCCTCTTCGCGCCGCAGGCTTTCGCCATCCACATTCCATGGATTAAGGCTTCGTATTCAGTTTCATTGTTGGAGGCTGTGAACTGCATTCGTAGAACATACTTCATCTTTCTCCTTGGGGCGATGTCAGTATGACACCTGCGCCAGCTCCATCCTTTCGCTTGGACCCATCAAAGTGCATTGTCCAGAGATAGGACATATCTGGTTTGTTGGGGAGTTGGTTCTCCATCTAGTGCACGAGGAAGTCCGGGAAAACTTGTGACTTGATCGCGTCGCGCTTCTCGTATGTGATGTCACGTGGCGACATTTGTATGCCCTAGAGTGCGACTCGTCCAGTGGCGTCAGGATTATTGAGTATATGCCCGAGCGGGGCGTCGTTTACCACCACGATTGAGTGCTCCTGGAAGTAGTGATAGTCGCCTGGCTGTCATGAAGACACCGTACGCCAATTTCTGGTAGTGCGGGTACTGCTGCTTTGTTGGCGTGAGCACCGCACTGAGGTAGTATACTGGGCGCTAGACCCCGTAGACTTTATTTTCTTCGGCTCGCTCCACCACAAGCACAGTGCTGACCACCTGGTTGGTGGCGGAGATGTAGAGCAATAGTGGCTCCTTTTCACAAGGTGTCACCAGTGCTGGTGAGGTGGATAGTAGACACTTGAGGTCTTCAAATGCTTCTTGTGCCTCATCCGTCCACTCGAACTTGTCAGCTTTGCGGAGGAGTTGGTAGAAGGGTAGTGCCTTTTCGCCCATTTGACTGATGAATCGACTGAGCGCCGCGATTCGCCCAGCCAGCTGTTGGACGCCTTTTATGTTCTTCGGCTTCTCCATGGCCAGTATGGCCTTTATTTTCTTTGGGTTTTCTTCGATCCCCCTCACAGAGATGAGATACCCGAGTAGTTTCCTAGATGGTACGCCAAAGGCGCATTTGTCCGAATTGAGCTTGATCCGGTAGCGGTCAAGGTTAGCGAAGGTATCGCGGAGATCGTCGATTAACATGGCTTCCTCTTTGGTTCTGATGACGATGTCGTCAACATAGACTTGGATATTGCGACCAAGTTGGTTCTTGAGGCAAGCCTGCATGCACCGCTGATAGGTGGCTCCTACGTTTTTTAGACCGAATGGCATCGTGTTATAGCAGAACACACCAAAGGGTGTTGTGAACGTCATTTTCTCTTGGTCTTCCTCCTTCATTCGAATCTTGTTGTAGCCTGAGTAGGCGTCGAGGAAGCAGAGGCGCTCGCATCCCAAAGTGGAGTCGATTATCTGATCGATCTGTGGCAACAGGAAGTGATCCTTTGGACAGTGCTTATTCAATGAGGTGAAGTCCACGCACATCCGCAGGATATCCGTGTCTTTTTTAGGCACAAGCACTGTGTTGGCAAGCCAGGTGCTTTCCTTGATCTCGCGTATGAAATTTGCATCGAGGAGTCTGTTGATATCCATACCGACTGCTTTTGCTCTTGGTTCAGACAGTCGCCGTATCGTCTGCTTGACTGGCCTTGCGTCTATATTCACGTTGAGTGATTGCTCGGCGAATTCCCTGGGAACTCCTAGCATGTCCGCTGGACACTAGGCAAAGATTTCCCAGTGCTCACGGAGGAATTTGACGAGCGCGAGTTCCTATGTGAACTCAAGTTGTTAGCGATGAGGGCCATCTTGGTCGGGTCCGTTGGGGGGACCTGGACTTTCTTTGTGTGCACCGATGATTCGAAGGACAGGTCGGGTGAACTTGGCCTGCTCAGGGGAGGCAGACTGTTGTCTGTCGACTCCTTCAGTTTTGTGAGTTCCTCTTGCATGCCGAAGGACTAGGAGATTGTGTTGAATTCCCTGTCACAGCTGTCGGATCTCTCGAAGCTTCCGTTGATTGTGATGACGCCATTTGGGCCTGGTATCTTCATCTACAGATAGGCATAGTGTGGTACCGCAATGAACCTTGCGAACGCGACACGTCCGAGGATGCAGTGGTATTGTGAGGGCCAGTCGACGACTTCAAAGTCGATGTGTTGTCGCCAAAAATTTTGCGGTGTGCCGAAGATGACATTAAGGTTGATTTTTCCCAAGGGAGATACTCCCTTCCCTGGGACGATGCCGTGGAACGTCGTGTCTGACACTTCCAGGCATGTCAGTGGGATCTGCATTGCTCGCAAGGTACTCGTGAACATGAGGTTAATGCCGCTTCCACTGTCCATGAAGACGCGACTCATCTCGAACCCGCCGATCTGTGATTCGAGTACCAAAGGACAATGGCCTGGACGAGGTACTTGGCACGGGTGGTCACTTTTGTCGAAGGTGATGCATGACTCGCTGCCACTGAGGTACTCCATGGTGGATGGCGGAAATTTTATCGCCAAATTGATTTGGCGAGTGATTGCCTTCTATGTTCGATTTGAGGGGCGACCCTTTTGGATCATCCCCATGTTCCCGAGTGGTTGGGGGTACGCCTCGCCTCCATGGTTGTGGGCTGGTGTAGCCATAGGTGGTGGTGGTCCGGGCGGCGGTGGAGGAGCTCCATGTGCCACAGTGCCTGGGGTAGCTCCATAGCCCTGGTTGATCGTGTCGCGATTCATCTAGGCCAAGCCCTCGTGGAGTTGGAGGAACTCGGGGCAATCCTTGAGAAGGTGGCTGTACTTTTTCTTCTCGTCGTGCTTTTCAATGTAGAAGTGCACGTTGCATGGTCCGGACAGTTTGTCCTGGAGGGATGTTCCGGGTGCCTCTTCGCGAATGCGGCGTTGCCACACTTACATGGTTTTCCCGGAGTTTTGGTATCCACCGCTGCGATATCCGTTGTTGCGGTTGTTGTCGTGTTTGTCGGCGTAGCCGGCTGTGATCATATCGACTTCCTCGCGGTCCTCGTATCCATACATTCGACGTTTCCCTCGGCGTCGCGTTTGCGCCCGAGGTCCTCGTCGTTTTCGGAGTAGGCACGGTTTTTCACTGAGTCCTCTCCATCTGCCCACCGATTCGCGATTTCCATCAGGTGGTCGATTGTTTTGGGCTTCGAGCGGCCTAGCTCCTCCCCGAGCTCTCTACGGCGTATGGCGCCGTTGAACATGTCAATTGTGCGATCCTCAGAGATGTCTTCTACGGAGTTCTTGATGATAGACCATCTCTGGATATACGAGCGCAGTGACTCGCCAGATCTCTGGTGGCAGCCTCTTAGCTCTTCGATTGATGCGGGCCTTTTGTAAGTGCCCTTGAAGTTACACACGAAGCTGTAGACTAACTCTTCCCAGCTGCGAATGGATCCGCGCGGGAGATTGTTGAGCCATGCGCGAGCAGCGCCCTGCAGCTATAGCTGCAGGCATTGGATGGTCGTGCTTCGACTCCTGCCGTGCAGCCTGATGGAGGAGATGTGATCCTCTAGCCAAATCTTCGGGTCCTGTAGGCCATCAAATTTCGGGTTCTCTGATGGAAGTTTGAACCCTTTAGGCATTCACTTTTGCCTGATGGCACTACTGATGCATCCAGCGCAGCAGAGCTCTACTTTCTCGTCCTCCAAGTCAGTCGAATGAGCGCGTCTTGCGCACATTTTGTTGACTTTGTTCTACGTGATGTCATCACACGTGTCGTAGTCGTGATCGTGCCGCCGTAAGCGACAACGTCGAGACAGGTCGTGGCTATCATCGCTGGACGAGGGCGAGGAGTAGCGTTTGGCTAGGGCCTTGCTTTTCTTTGGCTCTGGTGTTGGCTGTTTGTCGAGGGCAGCCTCGATTAGCCCCAAGCCCGCAATCATAGATCGGTGCATGGCAGCTCGCGGATCTCCTGCCGGTGGCTGGTTGTTGAGGAGGTACATGGTAGCCGCTGTCACCGCAGCTTGCGGCGTCTTTGGGAGCATGTTGCCCCGTGTATCCACCATCATAGAGCCGAAGTCGAGGACTTTCATGGCGTCTATACGCTCCTAGTCGGTGAGGTGGGCTAGTCGAGATCGTCTTTTGTTGGCCAGGTACTCGTTGCCTTTGGAGGAGGATCCTCGCTGGGAGGAGAGATGAGCTCGTCGAAGGCTCAACTCATCCGCCGCCTTTCTGCGTGCCTTGATTTGCGCGATAACATACTGCTGGTGTTTGAATTCTTCCTTCAGCAGCCAATGGTAGCCCATCAGCATTTCTTGCGATGAGTTAGGGGGTAGAGGATTGCCCCGTAGAGCTTCTCGATAGTGGGCCCACTCATTGTCATTGAGCCTGATCAGCATGCGCTCTCCGATGTTCTCATTCGCCATGAGGTGTGGTTCTCCTCCCATGCCGTTATTGGTGGGCACACCAGTGGTGGGCCACCGTTAGTGGGGCCACCATTTGCGACTGGTATATCGCCGTTGGCTGGTCCAGTGCCCATGCTGGCGTTTTTGCGATCGACGTCGGTGTCACCTGCATTGATGACGGTGCACATGAAATGATTGGGGAAGCTGTTGCTCCCAGAACTTTCAGATACGGAGCCATAGGCTCCATATTCTGTGGCCAGGCCACCCAGATCAGATCTGCGACTGATGTCGCTATCCATGCTCCCAATTGTTGTCGGGGCGTTGAGTTCGCTGAGGGTGCTGATTGGTGGCGGGAACCACCATGCTGGAGCACTCGCGGGTGTCGTCGGCTAGTCGGGCATGCGAAGCGTGCCCAGTTGACTGACCTGGAAGCGGAAGCTCCCGGTCACCACACCGATCCCATCGCCCATGAACTCGAAAGCCGGGCGAGTGGCCGGCGTGTGGACGGTGAAGTCAAAAGCGCCGAAGAGCTGGCGAATCTCCGCTGTTGCGGAGTTGTAGATCGCGGTTGATGGGTCCGAAGAAGCCGCGACATCCGCACTCCTAGTTCCCACAGACGGCGCCAATTGATGAGGGTTTAAATCGTCAATGCCCATTGTTATGGACTTGGGTTTTGGAGAAGGAGGGAGTGCTGGAGGCATCAATCGGCTAGCAAAGAAGCACACAGGGACGCAAGGTTTACCCAGGTTCAGGCCTCGTAGAGGTCCCTACTCCTTATTGTGTGCTCATGGAATTATTGAGGGAGTCGAAAGTTACAGGGGTGCGCAGATGCAATCTGGCAATGGTTGTGGAAACTAGGGTTGTGATTGTCCTCCTCGCCACCCCCTCCTAGACTTTATATAGACAGTCTAGGTCTCGGGTAGCAGGTCGAGTAGGTTACAGATTAAGGTTCGTCCCTTTGAACTTTCTATCTTAAGCTTCTTCTTGCATTGCAAGCAATCAGAGTCTCCGAGGATCACCCGAAATCTGTATTGGGCCTTGACAATGCCGTGGGCATCTGCCGTATCTGGACCGTATATGCCAAACTCGAGTACCTGTAGGGTATAACCATGTCAGCTAGTGTCCCTGTTTTTTATGTTAGAATAAGTGATCATTGCTCCAATGGTTCATGTGATAGTTATATCGTTAAATTTATGCATGATACTGAAAGTTACTATGAGAGAGGAAAAACTTTTCTTATGCATCTCAATAATATTAAGTTTCCTCGCGTTATGCTGAAAGTCTTTATATTGCACGTTTTTTGCCTTCCTATGCTAGTAGCCTCTAGTTTCAACAATTTTATTTTCTTACAAAATTCCCTTGCATAGGAAGTCGGCTAGACTAAAACATGTATATTTTTTCTTCTTGATGCTCTCTTTTACTTCAATTCATATTCTTATGTGAGAATCATTGAAATTATCATGCCCATCTTAATGGCTATAAAGAAAGAGCTTTTTTGGGAGACAACCCAATATATTTTTGCTTTCAGTTTGTTTTTGTTTATTTGAGTCTTGGAAGTTATTTCTTCTACAATAACCTCTCCTTATCCTTTTGTTTGGTCTTTGTGTCCAGGTCAGCCTCTAATGAGAGAGAAGTAATATTTGGGGAAGTTGCTGTCCCGAAACAGATTTTTGTGCTTCACTATAAAAAATCGCTAAAAATCCCGGAACGTCGTACTGATGTGTAATTTTGTGTGTGCATGCCCTAGGTTATTATTTAACTTTATTTAGTTTTGCACTTTTTGATTTGAGCAACAGAACAGTTTCGAAAAAATTGATCTTTACCTGCTGGTCTATTTTGACAGATTTTTGCCACTCTTGCATTTGCCTCTTAAATCCCTTTTTGAATTCCTTTTGGGCTTTCGGGAAGAGTTACTACAGTAGCTTATGTTTTGATGGATTTCAGTTAAAATTGAACTTAAAAGTTTTATTACCTTGCATGCACTAATGTTGCTAATGAGAATTGTGTGAAGTTTTGTGTGAAAGAAATTTACAGGTTGTAGGAGAAAATGGTGTAATAATATGTTGAATGGTTAAATAAATCAAACAATATGTTTATGAAGATGAAGATATTGATGTTATTCAAGTGGTGACTCCGGAAAAATTCATTAAAGACCAAATTCAGAGACCTGCAGAGTTCATTTTCGAATAGGTAATAGTTCTGGTAAGAAAAGGTCTGCGAAAAATCTGTCAATTTATATATTTGTAGTTTTTATCTAACATGGAAAGCAATGCGTAGAAAGAGGAAGAGGGACGGAAACGGAGCTCGGGAGGCTCACACCACCCTGTGGAGCGGGCCCACCTAGTCGCGCCACCAGGGGGTGCAGCCACCCCGGAGCCCGTCTCCGACCCGTTTTCTCCCGGTACCTTCCTTTTGTTGTTAAACTTCGTAATATGTAATCCCCTGGATCCCCCGAGGTTCGTATATCGTGTTCTCGTCGTGTTTTCGTTTCGATCTATTTCTATCAGGAACTATTCTTAAAGTTTAGAAGCATAATGGTCTCCGCCAATGTTAAGGGCATGGAGCCTGCGGGAGATGATCTCCAAGACCTTGAGCAGGAGGAGGATATTGAGAGTGAAGTTGAAGAGGATGCAAAGGAAGACCAGCATACGCACACCAACACCACCATTGCAAGCATTGGAGTGGTGGCAAATCCTGCCAGGTTCAAAAGGACTGCACAGATGTCCACCGAAGGGAAGGTTCCGCGTCATTGCTTGGCTTCACGGTCACCTCTTCCACACACCAAGAATACCTTCCATACCCTTATCCATGAGCAGCAATTCCAGAATATTCCCAAGGAAAAACTACCCTCCAATTGGGATATGCATCGAAAAGGACTTCAAGCAGGAAGAGTGGGGAAAGAATCGCAAGAGCTGGGATTCACTGCCCGACATGATCATGAACCGCATTGATGACAATTCGGAGTTGATTCGTACTCTCACCTTCGAGATTGAGTACTAGAGGTAATTGATTAAAAAGCTCATCAAGAGAACACCACCACCACCAAAGGAGTAATTCGTCATCAGGTTTTGGCATCCCCTTGGTTTGTTCCAAGCTTGGGAGAGTGCCGTGGTATCACATCTTTTATCTTTTATCTTTTTACCTTTTCAGTAGAGTCATATCATGAATAGAGAAGTTATCATATAGGATGGTTTGCATTGTGGAAGTATCTCCCCTCTAGATAGATATCTATGTATCCCTTTCTCTGAGTTGCTGTTATGGAATATTAATGAGAAGTTCTATCATTTACTTTTTGCGCATCTTATATTAGTTTGCAATTTCTGTTATATGATTGATTTTGTTGTTAGTATTGGTATCACTTTGGGATCATTAAGTAAATTTAGTTGGTTTTGGCAAACCTGGCTCTGGTCAGTAGCAACAGTATTTGAGAATTGAATGAAAAAGATAAAAGTACTCTTAAGAAATATAATTTCATCACCTTTCTTTCTTGATTGGCTCATAAGCTTAGTATTCTCTAGTAAAGATCTTTTGTGCTTCCAAGGAAGATTGCATGTTTGTTTTTATCACTTGTATGTTTGTTTGTTTCCTTCAACTCTTATGCTTGCTACCTAGCGTTGCTAGCCCAAAACCTGTACTGAGAGGGAATGCTTCTCGTGCATCCAATCCTTAAACCAAAACCTATGCCATTTGTGTCCACCATACCTACCTATTAGAATTATTCATATTCCAAGTAAATTCATGTTTTTATCTACCTTCCGAATTAAACTTGTTATGTGAAAATTAGTGATTAAAGCTCTCACGAACTTGATGGCACATTTTACTTTCTTGCACTTAATAAACTTGAACCATTGTTCCCATCTATGTTGCATAAATGCTTGCTTTTGTAAGTTGTGAATTAGCAGAACCATGTTACCATGGGGAACGGTTTCAACATTGCACTCTATTTAGTTGATATCATGTTCTTTTGCTTATGGATCCCAGCGGTGTGAAATGAAAGGGGAGCTTGTAAGGCTCATGGAGTTCGTATATGTGTTAGCGAAATGTCCGGGTGACTAGTCTAAGCCATGCCTAATCATGGTTGAAACGTGCAGCATAACCATAGTGAGCAATATGTGAAGCATCCTAAATAAAAAACCCTATGCAAATAGGAAATAAAAGGATCGCTGAGATGCCCATTGTCTGCTTGCCTTGTCATTTTGATATGGGAAATCTTCTGTATAATCGGGCAAGGGGTACCTCGTTGGCGGTTCTCTATGATACACATGTACTTACAATGACAAGAACTTACATGTGACTAAAGTTGAGTATCATGAGGAACGGTACTCGTAAGCAAGGGGCATGAGATTTTCAGCTTATAACTTGTCAAGCATATCCTCATATTTGACCACTTTAACCTTAATCACCTGAAGATGCTTATGATAGGTGTAATGAGAGATAAAAGCTAATAAGTACCATAATTTTTGGAAGCTCTTTATGAAACTTGAAATCCATGCTTCCCTCTGCGAAGGGCCTATCTTTTACTTTTTAGTTGAGACAGTAAACCTATTCCTTTCTATCTCAAGCAAGTATTTTGAGTTGTTATGTTTCATTCATTCATATGATGATTTATTCAATCATGTTTCTTATGTTCCTTGTTTTGCACACTTCTCTTATCTTAGTGAATATTACTTTGAAAGCTATCATTGAAAACCCCATTATTTTTGAACTCCTTCAAATTATTAACCTTTCTTTGACCAAGAACAAAGTTTGCCATTACCAATTATGATTTACTTTGTGTATCTCTATTGTGTTTCCTTTAATTATTGCAAGTTAAGTTATATAATAGTGAGTTGTCTTCTATTATGATTTGTGTATTGATCAATGTGATGCTTCTTGTCCGTATTCTTTTATCGACACTTCACTCCATAAACCTGAGGTCATGTTTATTGAGCTCAGTTTTTGCTTGGGGCAAGCAAAATTTAAGCTTGGGGGGAGTTGATACATCCATTTTGCATCACTATTCTATATCATAATTTACTGTTATTCATTGATATATTTCATATTAAGAGATGATACTTATGTTATTTGATCTCTTTTTGCATGGTTGATGACTTTTGGAGGATGGACCGCTGAAGTCAGGATTCTAATGGAAAAGGCATAGTTTGGAGGCGAAATTTGTGAAGATCAGAAAATCTCGTAAAATATATGGAAAATCATATTTTTCCAGAAGACGAAGGAAGCCAGAAGGGGGAGCGAAGATGGGCCACAGGGGGGCCACACTACCCCCTGGCGCGGGTCACCCTAGGTCGCGCCACCAGGTGGTGTGGCCACCCTAGCCCACCTCTGGCTTTGATCTTTGGCGTATATAATCCTCCCGAAACCGTAAGACTCGGGGAGCGTCCACAAAAAGGTTCCACCACCTCTGCGAGGCGGAAACTACAAAGAGAGAAAGAGCTCTCCGGCAGGCATGAATCTGCCGGGGAAATTCCTTCCCGGAGAGGGGAGATCGTTGCCATCAACACCGTCATCAAGCTGGACTTCATCGGGATCATCATCATCATCACCACCATCATCTCCACCAGCACCATCATCACCACTCCATACCGTTGTAACAATTGGGTTGAATCTTGCATAGTTTTTAGGGGAAACTTCCCGGTATTGATTACTTGTTGTAGTTGATGCTATTGAGTGGAACCATTGAATTATCGTTCATATTCAGATTGTTTCTTATCATTATATCATCTCTGATCTTGATCCATATGATGTCTCGTGAGTAGTTTGTTTAGTTCTTGAGGACATGGGAGATGTCATGTTGTTAGTAGTGGAATTGTGTTGAGGAAGATTCAGTGGTTTGATATTTTAGTTGTGGTGTTATTCTTCTAGTGGTGTCATGTGAACATCGACTACATGATACTTCACCTTTATGGGCCTAGGGGAATGCATTGTGTATTTGGATACTAATCGTATGGGTTGCTGGAGTGACAGAAACCTGAACCCCCGTTAGGAAACCTTTGCACAAGGGAGTGTAGGATCTCAAAGTTTAAGGTTGTGGTTAGGTTTTTATCTTAATTACTTTCTTGTAGTTGCGGATGCTTGCAAGGGGTATAATAACAAGTATGTATTAGTCGTAGGAAGGGCAGTACATTAGCACAGGTTCACCCACATAACACTTATCCAACTAAAGAAGATTAATCAACTATATGAAGCGAAAGCACTTGACGATATTCCCATGTGTCCTCGAGAACGTTTGGTCATCTTAAGTAATACAACCGACATGTCCTTTGCTAAAGAAAGGATTGGGCCACTTCCTGCATTTATTGTTATTGTCTTTTATTTACTCGCACTTTGTTTATCTGCATTATCAAAAACCCCTAAAAATCCATTTGCTAAGTATTTATAGAGAATTCCTCCTCCAAGCCACTCGTCAACACCTTATGCTCCTCGTTGGGTTCGACACTCTTACTTATCAAAAATACTGCAATACACCCCCTATACTTGTGGGTCATCACACACATGCAATGACTCTAGCTGTGGTTTACAAAAAGAACACACATGCAATGACATTGGTGGATCCATGTGGTTTATGAAAAGCACACACATGCAATGACACTTGTGGATCCATGTGGTTTATGAAAACAATACACATGCAATGACTGTAGTTGTGGTTTATGAAAAGAACACAAATGCAACGAACTCTATTGGATCCATGTGGTTTATGAAAAGAACACACGTGCAATGACTCTAGTGGATCCATGTGGTTTATGAAAAGAACACACATGCAATGAACTCTAGTGGATCCATGTGGTTTATGAAAAGAACACACATGTTGTGGTGGCATCACTGTATGTGTTCTTTTCCTAAAACCACAATGATCCACACTGATACACTCACACATCCAATGAGGTGTGGTGATGCAGCATCTTTCAAACTGTTGGTAGAATGCATGCTGCAGTTGAATACCAGCATGCTGCTAGGGTTCCTGGACATGGTTGGACACATGCTGTGGTGGCATCACTGCATGTGTTCTTTTCCAAAACCACAATGATGCACACTGACACACATACAAACACATCCAATGAGGTGTAGTGATGCAGCATTTCATTGTATAAGACACTCACATTCCACTTTTATACTACTTGGTTTTTTGATACTACTCAGTTTTGCCCCCCTCTCTCTATCGTAGAATCCCAAACATGTGCTCACTCTGGCTTCTATGCCCTGATTGGTTGTCATAGTTGTCACGTGGATCGTGCGCACCACCAATTGATCCTATGTGATTCAACGTGGATCATTGCACACGTCCTGCCCTTCACAGTATAGCATGAGACAACACGAACGTCTCTCTCAGCGAGACTTCTACAAGAAGGAACATGAAGCCGTCCATGGAAAAAGTCATCGAGTGGCCATGTCATGTTTAATCACGTTTGTAAAGCCTACTACTACCACTAGCCCAACACATCCACAGGGCAACAGGGTCATCGAGTGCATGGTTGTCGACGGGACACTTCAAATTACCGCCACTTGATTTTAATAAGACATATCCCATTTTTACGTAGCGTGCTCTCAATCTCACTTCCAATTGGGCCCTACCGCAAGTAACTTCCACACGTCAGGGGCCCTTCGAGGAGACCTAACCTTGCTAAAAATTGGTTCTACGCCACTTGCATGTAGTGGAATCAAGGTCTGCTATGCACGTGTTTTCAATCTAGTTATAAAGTGGAGACCATGGTTGTTTCAAAAAAAAGTGGAGATTGTGGTAGCCCCCTCCCCCCTCCCACCACACATGTCCACTCGAGCACTACCAGAGGTGCAGTGTTTAGAAACCCGGTCAGCCTTCTTCTTCCATGAGCTCGTGTCATTTTCCCCAATCTGTCTAGTCCCAAAACCCCAATCTAAACCTACCGCGCGCACTGAAGCTCCTTCGCTTGCACCACCGCCTTCCCTAGGTGCGCCATGAAGCGTACGCATGGAGACGATCCGGAGGTGAAGCCAGTTGAAGGCGCATCAGTAGATGGCTCGGTTGTTTCCAAGCAGGCGAAGGCGTCTTCTCCGAGCACGCACGCCGCTCGTCGCCATGCCGTCAAGGCTTCGAGATCATCCGTCCAGCTAGTAGCCGTCACCGTCGAGCAGTAGGTGGCCGACAATGTCGTGGTGCCAGCGGCAGATCTAGATAAGGGGCAGGTGGCAAGCAGAGGCAATCCAGTGCTCTACATCAACGACCCCATCGCCATCCAAGAAATCATCGACGCAATCACAGAGAATGGCGAGTTCAAGGAGAAGGTCTTAGATGAGGAGTCCGAGGTACTACCTTGCTAGCTTCTCTAGCCGCAACTGTAGATTTCACTGTTCATACATAGGATTTGCTCAATCATGTATAGATCCATTTGCTCTTAAAGTAGGGTAGTATATATATGGTTTGAACGGTCGATTGATGCATCTGCCATCTAGTCCCAAAACCCAAATCCTTGTAGTCACGAAACCCCAATCTGCTCATTTGACATCTAGTAAATTTACATTTTCTTAACTCGTTGTTATTCATACGGTTCTTCTTGTGCTATGAATTTAATCGATCTATAATATTGGATTTAGGGGTTTGCTAGTTGAGTGTTGATTTCGATACACAGCTGCATATACAATTACATTTCTATTCCTTACAGAGCCCAATGATTCAATTTTGGCCCAAAAGAGTGCAAGGGAGACACATCTGATGGAGTCGTTTTCTTAGGGATGGTTAGTGAACCGGAGACAGCAATGTATATAAACAATATAGGTTTTGTTGTTGGTATTTTGGTTCTCCAACTCCATCTCTGAAAAAATAATGAGGCCCTTGATTTATTCTCATACGGAACCTATATATATATTGTTGGGGGGATACCCCCGGGTTGGGTCACGTCGGGGTATAAAGGCCGAGTTAGCCATGGTTTGGCAAGGCCAAAGCGGATGCTTGCCGGGTCACCTCAAGGCAGGCCGAATCACGGGGTAACCCGGATCAGGGGGCGTCCGCCTAACTAAGTCTCATCCGACTTAAGTAGTAAGTCAGAAAGCCTATTTAACTTGTATGCAGGAACGGGTGTGGCCGGATCAACTATGATCCGGGTCACATCTAGCTTCTAGGAGAAGGAAGGAATCTCGCTGGTCAAAAGAAGCCCCGGTACGCACAGCATGAGCGAAGCGGACAAGGGAAGGACCACCGAGGCGTGTCCGACAAGGGTGACGACGCTCATGTCGGCTAACGCAGGCGCCGCAGAGGCTCACGTAGCCTCTGCATGTGTGACGCGGGGGAAAAGAAACCCGGTCGTTTTACTACTTTGGGAGAAGGCATATTCTCAGGAATATGCCTCCATGTATGCCCTAAGTGGAGACCTAGCCACCCCTATATAAGGAGGGCTAGGGCCTCTGCAGAAGGGGTTCCGCTATTCTGATTGGGTTGAGGGTTTTAGAGGTGAACACTGTGTGAGAGTAATAGAGCTTCTTCTTCCTCCTCTCGCCAATACAGCTCTAGGAGCATTTGTAATCTTGGAAGCAAAGCAAATACAAATTTCTGTGTGAGGATTCACCTCATTATCCCTCCCTAGATTCCCCTAGCGTGTATTAGTCCCCACCTTTAGCCTATCCATGGCATCTGCCGTGACACCACCACGACAGTTGGCGCCCACCGTGGGGCTAGCGGCACTAGCAGGGGTCAAGATCCGGACGGGAAACTTCATCGGCACCGGCGAACACATCGTCTCCAGGCTTGCTCAGCGCTTTGGAGCGCTGGACTTCGTCAGCGACAACGCTGGCTGCTACGGCACGCGCCCACTTCCGCGCAACGGCCTCTTCGTCAAGCTCGGTGCGCACAAGGTCTACGTTGTTGTCGATGTGTCATGTGTTCATCTGCGGCATGTCGTTGAGGCAGGGGAGCCACCCCTTACCGTGGTTTGCGGGGCACGTACCGCTCGCTCCCCGGACCATGCGGAGGTGATGATGACTGCGCCTGGTGCGGGCGCAAGCAAGGATCCGGCGCCAGATCCGGAGGTAACACCTAAGGCACCGAGGAAAGCTAGAGGTCCTCCACTAGAGAGGCCGGAGAATGTGTTGAGGGAAACGATGGATAGCTTGGCAAACCCTGTAGTAGCAGCAGTAGATCCGGCTCGGGCACAGGCCGAGCTAGAGGAAACTAGATAAAAAATACTAGAGGCTGCGAAAAAGATTTCCGCGGCTCAGCAGTCGTTGAATATGACGCTGCGTGAGTACGCCAAGGCAAAAAAAGTTGATGCTGTAAAAGTGAAGCGGAGAAATCTCATGAGCGAAATGAACAGAGAAGGTGATACTGGAATTGAGGGATCAGAGAACTGTTTCTCCGTGGGGCTGCCGAGGTACAGTACCCCGGCAAAGAACCTCAGAGCAGCAGACACAACTGCATCCGAGTTAGAGGGTCTAACGGGTGAGGCCCGGAAATGACAACAAGATAGGGTTAATGAGCTGGTTCAGATCGCGAACAGACAAAATGAGGAACTACTCAGAGCTAACCCGAAGAGGGCTGGGGCCTCCAAGATCGTTCATTCGGCGATCGGTAACCCGGAGAAATCCACTGGAGCCGCATCGTCTCCTCATGGTGGACCAAGGAGAGAAGAGGTAGTAACCTCGGACAGAAGAAACAAGCAGATCGTCCTGTATGACCCAACACGGGCAGGGAAAGTAAAAGAAGCACAGAAAAATGACGATCGACGAAGTGTGAGCCGAGGTGAAGCTGGCAGAGGTAACCGCGACTAAGGCAATGCCGATCAAGGGAACGCCGTCAACGGCAATGCCAGACAGCAAAACTTGGTGGGAGCGGGACAACCACTGCAGCGGAATATACCAAGGCAAGAGCAAAGTGCTGGCCGAGGTATGCAACAGAGAGGTGCTCCACGAGAGCAAGACCGGTACAACGATGGAGATTCGGAAATGGCAAACGCGGGATACCCAAGGCCGGAGTATCATGTGATAGGGTCAAGATTGGGAAGCAGGGATTTGATGCCGGATGATGCCAGGCTGAAACTGGATCGACTGTATAGGTCGGAACAAATCGAATGTCAAGGTCCACCGGGTCCAGCATGTTTCGGGCCCCGGATCATGAAGGAGCCACCGGTACCCAACTTCCAGTTACCCAAGGGCACGAAGACGTATGACGGCAGTACCAAGCCGGAGGATTGGTTGATAAACTATGCTACGGCTCTGAAAATTGCCACAGGCAACTTGGGATGGGTTGTACGATACGTACCCCAGATGTTGGAAGGGCCGGCAAGTGTATGGCTGAACAATTTGCCACCCGGAAGCATTAACTGCTGGATAGATTTCGAAGAGATGTTCATTAGCAATTTTTCAAGTACGTATCAGAGGCCAAATAGGCCGCAAACCCTAGCTATGTGAAAGCAAAGGCCGAATGAGACGGACCGGGAGTTCTTAACCTGGTCGTGTATGGTGAGAAACTCATGTGAGGGCGTGATAGAATCGCAAGCCATAGCATGGTTTGCGCAAGGATGCAGATATGCAAGCGAACTATGGCAAAAGTTGCAAAGGAAAATGCCAACCACGTTGGCAGAGATGATCTGGATTGCAGATTCGTATGCTCTAGGTGATCCGACTCAACCTAGGCTCGTGTCGAACGAGTCAAACCATGAGTACTACCAGAGAGATGGAGCCGGGTCATCCCGGAGGAATGACTACAGAGGGAAAAGAAGAGATGACAGACCGGATCATCGATACAGTTCGCAGCAAGTTGCAGCTGTGAATCAGGATCAGCCCGGAGCAGGGGGCAGTCAACGTCAGAAAACTGGAGGGCAATGGACTTCGAGAAACGATGGCAAGAAAACTTGGACGCCAGAGCAAAAGAAACAGTGGCAAGAAAATAAAGACCGTCCGAGGTATACTTATGAGTCGATGTGGATCAGCCATGTAAGTTTCACACGCCAAATCCGAGCAACCCAGCGGGTCATACAACGAGGCAATGTGAGTGGATGCGCAAGATTGAACAAGGTGGTTCGGGGAATGCTCAGGCACCCCGGAATGATCAGCCTCAGCAGGAGTTACCCCGGCAACAATTGCTCTCCGGAGCGAACACGCAACAACTAATGTTACCTCCCCCTCCGCCGAGGTATGATACCAATGAGAGAAGGGATGCGGTGCATCAGGTGGAAAATTAGCATCAGCCGGATCAGAGGTACCCCGGAAATGAGGGGAGGAATGAGTACAGAGAGCATCATCAGAGTTACTGCGTATTCACCACTAAGGAAACATATAGAAAGAGCTTGCAGCCCCAACATATGGAGGTGAATGCAGTAATGCTTGCAGCGACGAGGTATATGCCTTGGTCTGACCAAGAAATCATCTGGAGGATAAAGGATCATCCCAAGCTTATGCCAAGCCCTAGTTCGTATGCGTTGGTGCTGGATCCGACATTCATTGGGCCTAGCATTAATGTAAGATTCTCAAAGGTACTGGTCGACAATGGCAGTAGAATTCACATCATGTATGCGGACACAATGCGCAAGTTGGGTATCTCGGAGAACATGCTACAGGCCACCAGGACAACTTTCCATGGCATTGTGCCCGGCATTTCTTGTGAGCCCATAGGCAAGGTCCGGGTTGACGTATTGTTCGGCACGAGAGATAACTGCTGAACCGAAAATATGGACTTCGAGGTGGTGAACTTGGAAAGTGCGTACTACGCGTTACTCGGAAGGCCAGCGCTGAACAAGTTCATGGCAAGCTGTGACATTAGTTATTTGAAGATGAAATTGCCCGGGCCAAACGGAGTGATTACCATTGCTGGAGATTTCCGACGTTCCATGGAATGTGCGTTGGCCGGGTCTAACTTAGCCGAGTCACTTGTGATTGCGCAGGAGAAAAGGAAGATTCAAGAGGTGGCGGCATTAGCTCAGTCCGTGCAACAGTATATGCCGGCGCTGAGTAACCCGCATGGGAGTGTCTCTTTCCAAGCCACGAAAGATACCAAGAAGATTCCCGTTGATGATATGTTCCTAGAGCGCACCGTAACAATTGGTGCCGGGTTAAGTGATAAATAGGAAAGTGAGCTCGTCAGCTTCCTCCGTGAGAATTGGGACATTTTTGCTTGGTCCACACAGGACTTGCAAGGTGTTCCGAGGGAGTTGGCCGAGCACTCTTTGAATGTGAGACCCGGAGCAAATCCGGTGAAGTAACCTCTCCGCCGCTTCACCGAAGATAGGAGGAAAGTCATCGGGGATGAGATAGCTCGGTTGCTAGCTGCAGGATTTATCATGGAGGTTTTTTACCCGGATTGGCTGTCTAATCCGGTGCTGGTGGAAAAGAAGAAGGATGATCCGAATGTGGCGGTGGTTTGGTATATGTGTATCGATTACACGAACCTGAACAAGGCGTGTCCAAAAGATCCATTTCCACTGCCAAGGATAGATCAGGTCATAGACTCACCTGCTGGATTTGAATTGTTGTCATTCATTGATGCATATTCTGGCTTCCACCAGATACCTCTGAATCCGGATGATCAAATAAAGACTGCGTTTATTACCCCGTATGGGGCTTATTGCTATCGCACCATGCCGTTTAGTTTACGTAATGCAGGGGCAGCGTACCAAAGATGTATGCAAAAATGTTTGCACGACCAAATCGGTCAAAATGTACAAGTGTACGTAGATGATGTGGTTATCAAGACCAAGGAAAGCAAAACGCTCCTTGACGATATCAGGCAAACGTTTGCGAACCTAAGAAGGTTCCGGATGAAACTTAACCCGGAAAAATGTACCATCGGTGTCCCGGCTGGGAAATTGCTCGGTTTTCTTGTTTCCAGCCGAGGTATCGAGGTTAATCCAACTAAAATCTGGGCCATCGAACGGATGGAACTGCCGAAGTGTCTTAACGATGTCCAGAAGTTCAAGGGTTGCCTGGCATCGCTAAGTTGGTTTGTATGTCGGTTGGGAGAAAAGGCATTGCCTCTCTACCAACTCATGAAAAAGTCGGATAAGTTCGTTTGGACGCCGCAGGCCAATGAAGCCTTTGCCCACCTAAAGAAGATGTTAGCCACTGCACCAGTGTTAGCCTTACCATTATCAAAGGAGCCAATGTTGCTCTATATAGCCGCAACCAACCGAGTTGTAAGTGCAGTGATAGTGTTGGAGCACGACGAGGAAGGTAAGTCGGTGCAAAGGCCAGTGTATTACCTGAGCGAGGTGTTATCAGCCTCAAAACAGAACTATCCACACTATCAAAAGGTGGCGTATGGCGTGTACATGGCCGCTAAGAAGCTAAAACACTACTTTGAGGAACATCCTATCAGGGTCATATGTGAGGCCCCCATATCCGAGATAATGAGTAACAAGGATGCAAGTGGAAGAATTGCAAAATGGGCAATTGAACTAGCTCCTTATGCGCCACAATATGACAGAAGAGAGGCAATCAAGTCTCAAGCTGTGGTGGACTTTTTTGTGGACTGGGCCGAGGTGCAATACGAACCGCCGTTGCCAGATCCGAACTATTGGCGAATGCACTTTGATGGATCAAAAACAAAAACCAGGCTAGGTGCCAGAGTTGTACTTACCTCGCCAAAGAAGGACCAGCTGAAATACGTGCTGCAGATCCATTTCGCGGCATCAAACAATGTCGATGAGTATGAAGCGCTTGTGCACGGGCTCAAGGTGGCAAAAGAGATTGGGATACGTCGGATCATATGCCTTGGCAACTCGGATTTGGTGGTACAGCAAGTGTCGGGACTGTGGGACACCCTTGATCCAAACATGGCATTGTACAGATTTCATGTGCAGAAGATATCTGGTTACTTTCAGGGGTGTGAATTTCATCATGTACACCAGCTGGAAAATGAGGCTGCCGACATGCTGTCAAAGCTCGTGTCAACCCGACAAGCAGTTCCACTGGGTGTAGCATTAGAGCACCTCAGGAAACCATCCATCAGACCATCCCCAGAAACCGACTCCATTTATGTCCCGCAGGACATGGAATCCAGAGTTGTGCCCATGGACATTGACACGGGAGGTAACGCGCGAAACCAGGGGACTGCCTCGGCGAACCCGGGGACTGCTTCGCAAGACCCGGGGACTGCTTCGCAAGACCCGGGGACTGCTTCGCAAGACCCGGGGACTGCTTCGCAAGACCCGGGGACTGCTTCGCAAGACCCGGGGACTGCTCAGCCTGATCTGGTTGAGGTTATGCCGGTGGATATGATGGAAATTGATGAGGATGTGTTCCCTGTGCGAGCGATACCAGCTTGGGCACTACCTATATTTTAATTCCTGAAAGATGGAACGTTACCCACTGAGGAAGTGCTGTCCAGGCAAACACAGAGGAGGGCAAAGGCGTACACGATCATCAATTCCGAACTATACAAAAGGAGTGTGACCAACGTCCTCCAGCGATGCGTTGACCCGGAAGAAGGGCTTGACATCCTCCGAGATATACATCAAGGGGAGTGTGGGCATCATGCCTCGTCCCGAGCCTTGGTGGCAAAAGCTTTTCGGCACGAATTCTACTGGCCAAGTGCCTTAGAGCAAGCAGAAGATCTAGTGAGAAAATGTAATGGTTGTCAGAGGTATGCTACCAAGACACATATGCCAATGTCGGAACTCAAGACCATACCAATTACATGCCCATTGGCCGTATGGTGCTTGGATATGGTCGGTCCGTTCAAACCAGCAACGGGAAATATGACTCACATTTTGGTCATGGTGGACAAATTTACGAAATGGATTGAAGTGAAGCCTATAAGAAAATGTGATGGAGCTACGGCCGTAACGTTTCTCAAGGACATCATCTTGAGGTACGGTTATCCTCACAGTATCATAACCGATAATGGCACAAATTTTGCGGAAAGAGCATTCGCGCGTTTTTGCCGGGATAAGAAGATCCGGCTGGACGTAGCCTCGGTAGCCCACCCCACATCGAACGGACAAGTGAAAAGTTCCAACAGATTAGTATTATCCGGGATTAAACCCCGACTCATTGAGCCGCTGCAAAGATTAGCGGGGTGCTGGATAGAAGAGCTACCAGCAGTACTGGGGAGTTTAAGAACAACTCCGAATCGATCAACAGGCTACACGCCGTTTTTTCTGGTATATGGGGCAGAAGCTGTATTACCAGCTGACATAGAGCATGATTCGCCTAGGGTCACCCAATACACAGAAGCCGAAGTGCAAGAAGCCGGCAAAAGGATGTTGATCTGCTGGAAGAAGCGAAAGAACTGGCATTATCCAGATCTGCCATATATCAGCAAAATCTCCGATGCTATCATAGCCGGAAAGTAAGCCCCCGAGTTTTCGGGAAGGCGATCTGGTGCTCCGGTTGGTACAACGTACTACTTGCATGCATAAATTATCCCCCTATGGGAAGGGCCGTTCATCGTGAGCAAAGCGTTGCACAATGATTCTTATTATCTTATAGATGCAAAGCCATAGGAAAAGAACGAGGCGGACAGGTCCGGCGAGGAATCTAAGCGTTCATGGAATATAGCTCTACTTCGTCCCTTCTACACTTAGCAAAGAAGTGTATGTATCCGAGTCTTCTCATGTGTCGGTACGTATGCCGGCAATGAGCTAATCAATGAAATGTTGGCACCTCGAGCAGTAACTCGGGGACTGCCTTAATAATATTTGTTGTATTTTGTGCGTTAGCTGGAATAAGTTGTTCTACTTAACTCGGATTAGTAATGTGTGAGCACCAAGAACCCAACTCTTCGACTTGCTGCTGTCCAACAAGAATTGGCTTCATGGCAAGCAAGAGAACAAGTTTGGAATTGCGTAGCACACGAAAAACGACAAGGAAAAGAACTTAATCGAGCCGACGTTTGTTTTTCGGACTAACCTTGTGTTTACTTTCAAATTGTTATGATGTTTTATTTTTGAGCTAAGCCTAAAAGTTTCCCAGTATTGTTAAGAAAAATTTTGAGGCTCGGATTCGTAAGTCATAAAACCGAATCAAGGTAGACACGAGCCGAGCCAAAAGATTGGACGAACAAGAAAAAGAAACTCGGGGACTATGCCCAAGTTAATCCGGCATAGGAACTTAGTAGAAAAATATCACATGTATATGGGATACAATTCCACCCGCATACCGGGGATCTGACAAATTTTCAAGTTTTTTTTCGCTCAAGGACCAGCAGTAGGAGGAAGCTCGGCGTCATCTTCGCCGTCTTCGATATCTGAAGCATCGTCCTCTTCATCACCGTCGGAGCCATCTTCATCGTTCTCAACCTCTTCGTCCCCAGCCGCTTCCAGGAAGCTCGGTCCCTCAACCCATTCATGAATGGGAGCGTATTCGATGAGGCTATGGGCGCAAGCCTGACGCCGAGCTACCTACTCCGGGTCATTGGTCCATTTGGATCCAGTGCGCAGACGCGTCAGGAGGTTGAGATCGATCTTCTCATACCATGTAAGTATGTGGTGAAGAACGGTATCAGCTGCAGCGCATCCAGCGGACTCCCTCTAGAGGTCGAGCTGGGTCTCGGTTTCCATCAGCTTCTCAACGAGAATTGCGGTGGTCTCCGGAGTATCTTCTCCAGGCCAGAACGTGTTGAAGATGCGAACTGCAACGTCGAGGATGTCCTTGCCATAATTCTTGATGAGCTCCACGTGAGATGACAAGCTGACCAACAGGTCCTCCATGTCATAGGGAATTCTTCACCGTCAGGAGCGGTGGGGGTACCCCTTTCTCGGCGGAAGTCCGCAACTGCTGCGCTCGCAATAGCAGTGCCCTCTGGAAATTTGCCTGAAAACAAGGCAAAGGAAGAAGGTAAAGAAAAGACATATGAAGTAACCCGGAGAAGTATGTCGGATAAGGGAAGGAACTTACGTGATATATGGCTAAGGATCCGGGTCATCTCCCTGGTACAGTCATCACGCCTTTTGCGAAGCTGCGCAAGCTCAGCATTCGCCGGCCCAAGCTGGATGTCGGACTCCTTGAGCAGATCCTGGTCCTTGGCGATCTGGAGAGTGAGGCGCTCGTGCTCTTCTGTGAAATCCTAGCCAACCTTTTGGAGCTCGGACTGGTGCTGGACTCTCATTTTCTCCATCTTGGCCTTGAGCCTAGCGATCTCATCGTCCTTGGTCCGGAGGAGGGCAAGCTCATCATCTTTTTTCTTAAGCTCGGCTTGGTGTGGCCCTGCTTGTTCGAGAAAATGCAGCATCATATCAGGCACGGGCACACTATCTTCAAGAGATGCTGAAATAGTGTGTTGACCCGGCAGAGCCGAGGTATGAATGTTTGCCGAGCCAAGGGGAAAAGGAGATGGAAAGCACGGTAAGGTCAGACAAAAGCGACTTACCCTTGATCTTCTCCAGGTTCTTTCGCATAACCTTGTTCTCAGCCTCCACCCTAGCTGCGGAAACCGAATGATGAGATTAGTTCGGCAGAGGAAGATGAAGAAAAACGGAGCAGCGCCAAGGGAGAAATTTACCCCTTTTCTCGTATTCCGCGAGAAGTGCAGCTTGCTTTGCGCGTAGCATCTTGTGAGTATCCAGGAGATGCTGGAATTCAGCACTCCGGCGATTGCCGGTCACCTGAAAAGAGTGCAAAAAACATAAATTAGCTTGGTGCATATTCGAAGTGTACAAGATCTGGGCCAAGTGGAACTTAACCCGGCTCTAGGTGTGTGCATATTCGAAGTGTACAAGATCCGGGCCAAGTGGAACTTAACCCGGCTCTAGGTGTGTGCATATTCGAAGTGTACAAGATCCGGGCCAAGTGGAACTTAACCCGGCTCTAGGTGTGTGCATATTCGAAGTTATCTCGGAGCTACGTTGGTTTTCTAAGGAGCATCCGGCTGAGTAACAAGTTACTCCCCCGGAGGCTCGGGGACTAATGGTTATATCATCATTATCTACAGCATGTAAAGGGGAAGCGACGTACCTCCATCATCCGACCCGCGAGGTTGATTGCCTTAGCGGCTGTGTTCATTTGGGCAGAAAATTCGGCGGGGCCAAACCTCTCCGGGAGATCATCGTCATGAACGAATTCCGCTTTGTTCCAGTTGTTGACGAATTCAATCAACATTGGAGGGTACCACTCGCTGGTGGGCATATGGGGCGCCACCAAGCCCTTCGCATGCGCCTCCTTCCTCTCAACCAAGGCAAGGGCTGGGCTGGTGTGCAGAACCATTTTTTGTGCATCGGTTTTCTCGGCAGGGGTGTCCTTCACTGCTAGAGCTTTCTTGGGGAGCATGGATGCGAGTGTACGCTACCCAGCCTCAACGAATGCTGCCTTAGTAGCGTTAGGAGGCTTTTTGCCCTTTGGCTACTGGGAAGAGGAAGTGGTTGCAGCGGATCTTCCTTTAGGAACTGCCGGGGTAGTTCCTCGCCGAGATTGAGAAGACTCGGACGAGGCGGAAGAACTCGGCGCTGGAGCTCTGGGTGTTGGACTTGGTGCCGCCGCTGATGTTGTTGCCACCGGAGTTGGTGCTGGTGCCGGGGTTGGTGTTGGTGCTGGTTTGGTTGCTGGTACTGGAGCTGGTGCTGGTGTCAAGGTAGTCTCAGTAGTTGCTGGTTGCGGCGAAGCCAAAGTTGTGGATGCCGCCGCCTCGGCTGGGCCGGTCTCCCCCGCTCCAAGGTTACCCCCCTCTTGATGAGGTGGAATAGAACCCAGAGCAGCCGCAGGACCCTCTAGAATAGGGCTCAGCGGGCGTGACTCATCGTCACGAGGAGGAGAAGGGCTAGGTCGGAGCGGCGAAGAGATGCTAGATCCACTCTGAGGGACCTCCACCACAGCCCTGCCGAATCAAATAGTGTCAGAAAAGAGACTACAACAATGCAATGAAGAACAAGTTGCAGAGGGAAAAAAGACTTACGCGTCCGAGGTTTGGGGCTCCTTGGGTTTCCGAGCCCTTCGAGTTGGGGCCTTGCCCGCTGGCTTGGAGGCAATCTTGTCTCCGGACTTCTTTCGCCTTTTGGCGGGCTGAGAAGGTACGGATGAGGAACTTGATGCAACTCCGCGCTTCTTCTTCGGCGCTACCAGAACAGATTCGCCTATAGCAAGGGGAGGGTCCTCGTGGATATGCCCACCGGGGTTAGCTGATGCCGGAAAAGCATAATAAAGGGGGACAACATCAATAGGTTCCATCACCTCGACATCCGAGTCATCTTCATCTTCGGGCCAATCTCTAATAGAAGAGAGTTTACCGGTGGGTCGTTTCGTAGCGTCGGTCATCGGGAGGAACATCTCCTGGTCCGGCTCTACCTCGTCCGGGGTCTCCCGGTCGGGCGCCCACTTAAGGGTCGGATCGGTGCCATCCTCGAGGGTCTGCTGAAGGAATTGCTGAGGAAAAGAATGAAAAACAGAGTCAAAAATGCAACAATGACCGACATAAAATTAAATTCGGAGTAAGTTTGCGCCATGAAGCTTACCGCAGGAGGAAGCCTTTCATGGCAATAATGCTCAATTCCCCACGTCCACTCAGTGGAAAAGTCCTTGTGGGTGGTGAAGAGAGCCTTGACCCGGCGATAAATCTCCGTGTTGCTCAACTCGAAGGATGAGGTCCGGTTGGGGTCGTGGCCGAAGCTCATGTGACACACCTTGTGAGTGCGCTTCTAGAGGGGGGAGATCCGGTTGCGCACAAACGTGATCATGGCGTCCTCATTGCACAACCCGAGCTTCTTCAGCTCCGCGAACCTCTTGTTGACCTGGTTGGCTAAGGCCGTGGGCTTCTTGGGGACGACATCCCACAATTCCGGGTTAGGTGGACCTGGAGCATAGGGAAGCAGCCGGATCAAGTCTTCGGTGCCCGTATTCCGGACATAAAAGAATGTCCGGGCCTATCCTTTGTAGGAGCCAGCCCGGTGACGCGGGGGAAAACGGAAAACCTCCGGGGTGAGATGGACGCAGCTCCGAATTGAGTGAGCTGCTTGTCCTCCGGATCGAGTTGGATGTTCAGGATGACATTACGACGAAGGCCGAAAAACCGAATCCATAGCTCCTTCGTGGGACATAGTCCGGCATAGCCTTCGATCGTAGAAGTGAAAGCGGAAAGAGAAGTAATAGCGTTGGCAGGAAGGTGGTGCGGCTGGAGTTCGTAGGTGTTTAGCCAATCCCAGAAGAAATCGCTGACCGGCAAACCGAATCCCCGCTGGAAGTGGGACAAGAACACAATGTACTCATCCAGATTGGGTGAGGGGGCTAATTCGGCGGAGGCGAGACGCGCAGCGACGCCGGCGGGAATGCGTCTGGTGCGGTAGAGCTAGTCCAGGTCGTCTTGGCAGACCCAGGACCCGGCCCACGCATCATGGTCCGCCGTTGCGGCGTCCTCCTCCATTTCTTGCTCGGCGACGACGAGCTCCTCCTCCATCATCTGGTGTTCGCTACCCTCGCTGGCGCTAGCGGCGGCGGGGGAAAAGGCCTAGATTGGCAGCGACCCATGGTGGAGGAGGCGCGTAGCGGTGGCGACGATGTAGAGGTGTGGGGGAAAAGGTGCGGCGGCGGCACTGCTACTTGGAAGCACTGGTGGCGGCGCTATCGCGGGGAAGACGAAGAAGAAGAAGAGCAAGGGCAGAGGGGTGTAGAAAGGGGAAAAAGCCTAAGGGGTGCCCCCCTCCCCTATTTAACCTCTCCCACGACGGGAAAGTGGGATCGTATCCTGCGGGCACGCCACACGCTGTGGTCGTGTATTATCCGCATCGACCAATCAGCAAGGAGCCGCACGGAAGGCCACAGAGTGGATTTGATCCCATGACGTGACGCGTTGATGCGGTAAACGAGGAGGCAGGCGTCACGTGACCCGCGCGCAGTGATAACTGACAATTACTGCGGCGGTTACTGTAGATGGCCCTTAAAATAAGGCAACCTAATGATTAGCCTCCACGTAGGTTGGCGTACGAGAGAAGGAAGGAAGACCCGGATAGAACCGTGGTAACCTGGCCAACAAGTGAACACTTGGAATGTGCAGAGGGAAAGTAAAACCATGAGGTCCAAGTCGAAGTGGTAACCTAGCCGGCAAGTGAAAACTTGGAACGTGCGAAGGGAACGTAAATCCATATAATTCGAGGTAAGGAGGTAACTCGGAAATAGCGTCCAAAGCACAAATATAATTGAACCTGATGTGGCCTTAGCAGCCAAGGCAGCTAAGACCGCACCAGCTTCGGGGACTAATGTTGGGGGGATACCCTCGGGTAGGGTCACGCCGGGGTATAAAGGCCGAGTTAGACGAGGTTCGGCAAGGACAAAGGGGATGCTGGCCGGGTCACCTCAAGGCAGGCCGAATCATGGGGTAACCCGGATCAGGGGGCGTCTGCCTAACTAAGTCTCATCCGACTTAAGCAGTAAGTCGGAAATGCCTATTTAACTTATATGCAGGAACGGGTGTGGCCGGATCAACTATGATCCGGGTCACATCTAGCTTCTAGGAGAAGGAAGGAATCTCGCTGGTCAAAAGAAGCCCCGATACGCACAGCATGAGCGAAGCGGACAAGGGAAGGACCACCAAGGCGTGGCCGACAAGGGTGACGACGCTCATGTCGGCTAATGCAGGCGCCGCAGAGGCTCACGTAGCCTCTGCATGTGTGACGGGGGGAAAAGCAACCCGGTCGTTTTACTACTTTGGGAGAAGGCATATTCTCAGGAATATGCCTCCACGTATGCCCTAAGTGGAGACCTAGCCACCCCTATATAAGGAGGGCTAGGGCCTCTGTAGAAGGGTTTCCGCTATTCTGATTGGGTTGAGGGTTTTAGAGGTGAACACTGTGTGAGAGTAATAGAGCTTCTTCTTCCTCCTCTCACCAATACAGCTCTAGGAGCACTTGTAATCTTGGAAGCAAAGCAAATACAAATTTCTGTGTGAGGATTCACCTCATTATCCCTCCCTGGATTACCCTAGCGTGTATTAGTCCCCACCTTTAGCCTATCCATGGCATCTGCCGTGACACCACCACGACATATATAATCTTTGTATTGTTTTTTATCTTTGAATGAGTCGTATGATGCATATGTATATCCCTGAATATTGTTTTGTAGGATTACATTTCAATTTATTATTGTGGCCAATGATTCAAATTTTTCCCAAAAGAGAGGCATACACATTGGTGTCAGATTTTTTCAGGGATGAGTTAGCGAACCTGGGGCGATGTACAAGAACAATATAGGCTGTGCAATTGTTACTTGGTTCTCTTACGCCATCCCTGAAGAAACCTTAGAGGCCACAATATTTATTCTACATTTATAGAACTATGATATTTGAATTATGTATTGCATGCATTCATAGTGTATAAGAATTAAATTTCAGTTTGTCACCGAGGGTGGTGGTTGAAATTTGCCCCAAAAGAGTGCAAGGGGAGATACATATGATGGTGTCGTTTTTTCAGGGATGGGTTGGTGAACCTGAGGTAGCAATGCAGACAAACAATATAGGTTGTGCTGTTGGTACTTTAGTTCACCGCCTCCTTCTCTACAAAAATATGAGGCCCTTGATTTATTCTCATATGGAACTACATATATGATCCTTGAATTGATTCTGATCTTTGAATGATTCGTATGATGCATATGTATATGCATGGTTTTGATCATAAGTATTCTTAACATGTACCTCAAGACTAGTTATTTGAGTTTTTTATTTATAATTACAATATTTAGGATTGTTTTTGTACCTGGATATGTATATCCCTGAATATTGTTTCATAGGATTACATTTCAATTTCTTATTGTGGCCAATGATTCAAATTTGCCTCGAAGGAGAGGCGAACACATTGGTGTCAGATTTTTTCAGGGATGAGTTAGTGAACCTTGGGCAATATACAAGAACAATATAGGTTGTACAATTGTTACTTGGTTCACTAACGCCATCCCTGAAGAAACTTATGAGGGTCCTAGATTTATTCTACATTCATAGAACTATGATATTTGAATTGTTATTGCATGCATGCATTCATAGTGTATAAGAATTACATTTCATTTGCTCACCGAGGCTGATGATTGAAATTTTCCCCAAATGAGTGTAAGGAGAGACACATATGATGGTGACGTTTTTTTAGGGATTGGTTGGTGAACCTAAGGCAGCAATATACACAAACAATATAGGTTGTGTTGTTGGTACTTTGGTTCGCTAACTCCATCTCTGGAAAAAATTAAGGCCCTTGATTTATTCTCATATGGAACTACATGTATGATCCTTGAAATTTTTCTGATCTTTGAATGATTCGTATGATGCATATGTATATGCATGGTTTTGATCATAAGTATTATCAACAGGTACCTAGAGATTAATCATTTGGTTTTTTATTTATATTTACAATATTTAGGATTGTTTTTGTACCTGGATATGTATATGCATGAATATTGTTTTGTACGATTACATTTTAATTTATTATTGCAGCCAATGATTCAAATTTGCCCCAAAAGAGAGGCAGACACATTGGTGTCAGATTTTTTCAGGGATGAGTTAGCAAACCTGGAGCGATGTACAAGAAAAAAATAGGTTGTGCAATTGTTTTTTGGTTTGCTCACGCCATCCCTGAAGAAATTTATGAGGATTTAATCTTTATTCTACATACACTCAGATCCAATTAATTGTCATTTTGTTGAGATGAAATGATATATGAACTGATCAAATATTGCTGAGATGCTTTCTATTTGATATCAACTTAATATTGTCTTACATATATATGTTGTCAATTCTTGAGTTGTAATACAATTCAATCATATGTATGAGTTCTAAGTTATGTTCTTAAAAATTAACAGGAGGATGATGATGACGTGGACGATAGCAAGGAATCCAGGGACAACAAGAGCCACTACGTGCTGAGGCGGTTACGGTGTGGGAAACTCCATTTCTACCGTAGGGGGGACTGATTGCCCATTCTGTGGTAGAGCAATCAACATGGACCTCGATAGCGTGATCCCGCACACAGTGGATGTTGGCAGAGACAGAGGCAGAAGGCATAGGCCGATTACCTTGGCACAACATGTAGCCTTCGGAAAATTCCTCTAGGATTATGTCAGGACTGGCCTGTATCCCCTCGACTAGGTTGTCCCTGACTCCTACTGCTGTCACTACCCTCCTAGGTGTCTCCGTGTCCCAGCCTCCTGCTGATGCCTCTGCTTTTATTTTGTTTTAGTTAATTATTACCTATGTGTTGCATGTAAGACAATATATCTGTGGTGTCTCTGACGAACCTTCTATATATATATTAATCTGCTCCTTTATATGGAGTGCCTTAAAATTTCTAGTGTTCAATTATATTAAAGATAATGCTCATGCACACTAGCAAATATTTCTAGTGCTCGATTATATTATAATTGTAATACCTCGGACATTACGCTCTAAGTTCAAGCCTGGACGAACCAAAAGTGGATAAGTGACTCTACCGCGGAGGCCCAAGGCCACCCACGTGTAGGCCCGTCGAAGCGGGGTAGGGCACGGTACCGGCCTACCACCTTATCCACTTTCAAGAACATCGGGACAGGTAATGCAACCACGACATACACAAATGGGTATGTATGCCTGCGACTTACAATAGATATCAGAGTCACACCATCTAAAAGAAATAGAAATAGGAATATTCAACGCCATACGGCAAGATACAAATATCCTAGGTAGACATAATATTTTAGGATACATCCTCAAACATCACGCAACAGAGTATCAAGCGCAAGCGAGAAACATGATCCGAGTACGGATAAGATATAAATCGGCATAAGATGCCCTGAAAATAAGCATATCCCGCCCACAGATCTCAAGGATCTCCATCCCCGGAATCTCTACACCGAGTGGTCGTTGCCAACATCCTCTGTTTCTTCCACCCAGTATCCATCTTGCGAATATACCTGTTCATCTGAATCAAACAATTTATCGTGTGAGACCCTAGGGGTACTCAGCAAGTCTTTATGCCTCTAAAGGGGACATATACCTGGGGTGACGCAGTTGCAGCAAAAGATAATAACTAACAAGTCTATGGATACTCGCTAACGATCCGCCTAACCATTGATAGACGGATGTCCGTTAATTAGAACAACAATTATAATAGCATGAAGTAACAGATCCATCCTCCCTCTCGGTCACCAACGAGAAGGCGGACGAACAACCCATCTGTTGGCAGTTTTATTAACCATTCCATGAGTATTGCACTAGTTACTAGTCAGATATTTAGTCAAGTTAAACACGGTACTTTAGTTATGCTTGTCTATGATCGAGAAACTGTGCTCCAAGTCGTCCATAACCATGGACACGGCTTTCAGAAATATTTACCCTGCAGGGGTGCACAAATAGCAACACACACTCGATCAACCTCGGAAAAACCAAATCAAAACCCAACGAGGCATTCACGACAAAGCGATCACAGGATTCATAAAATATTTCAGGGGCGCACCCCATTAAGCTACCCTAAACGAAGTTGGCCGGCTCCGAGACGGACCCAAGGTTTGTGTCAATGTCTGTAAATGACTGGGAACCCGAAAGTGTGACTGGGCTTGTCGATACCGCGAAAACATTCCACGGTCCACAACAGTACAGGTGCTCCATGCACAATCTTAAATAAAGCAGTAACATGTCATAAGTACAGGATAGTAAATAAAACCCCAAACTAGTTTGTGGCCCCAAGGAATAGAAATGAATCAAGATCTGGATCAGGGGGGTCCACAAGTCCTCCCGGATGTAGATAGTGCGAATAGTCAAGGAATAGGAATCAAGTACTTGGGGTCCTATGGGACACAAGTGGACATAAAAGCCAAATAACAGATATTGCCCACCGGTGCCTCTTTCATTAGTTATCCCATTACTACTCAGGTTAAGTTGTTTGGGTACCTCGTTTTCCACCAGACACTCACAAACCCTACACATGCTGTTCTACGACTCGCATGGCTCAAGCAACTCCTGTAGTAGTGGCTCATGGGATGGAGGAACAAGCTCGGTGGGGTTTAAAAGTAAAGGCTATGCAGTACTTGGGATTCAATTTAATGCATTCGCGACTCCATGATGCAAGAATAAGATAGAAGCAATAGGTACTATATGTATGCAAGCATGTGGTAGTGCTTGCCTTGAAGCTCAGTTGAAGCGAATTATGGATCTGGGTAGTACTCCTGGGATTCCCGTAAATTCCCCTGCTCGGCGTCTATCCGAAAGAAGAACCAAAAAAACAAGGGCCAACATAAATAAAGTGCACACGCATATAAGTATAATGCGACAAGCAAACAAGCATGCCATGATGAATGATGCACAATTTACATGGCAATAATGAAGCATTGCAAGGGTGAGGTGTGGGGACAATAAAATAGCACTTTTAGTATTTATTAGGCATACTTTAGTGGCATAAACCATTCAGGTTTTGATATTTATACATGATGCAAGCTTCAATTCATAACATAGAATGCATAGTTAGAACAGGCTCGTCGCGTTGATCGATTTAGACATATTATTTGTCGAATTCCGATTTACCATGCAAAAGATATGAATTATTTCCCTTTTAAATGAAATAAAAACCAAAATGTTCAATAGTTGGAATATTTAGGATTATCCAAACCGAGAAAACAAATATATCCGAATTATTTACACAAATTCATTAATAATTCGTTTTGAGACTTTCTGAACTCGAGTTACATATCACCTATATTTATTTGAATGACTAGGGAGTTTTGCACAAAAGTTTCTCTGAAAAAGTGGCTTAACTGAATCGAACTCGTGTGGTTCAGGTTCAGAGAAACAAAAGTAAAAGTACATGGGTTTTAAGCTAGGGTTTGAACTTTAGATCTCTAGGGTCAAGGATATGGGCGGTAACCATAGTGCCACTTTCGTGTGTGCTTTCAAAAAGGAGACTCATATGTTTTTGAACAGTCACAATGACAAGGAAAGTTAACCGAATTTCTATTGTTCGTTTGCAGAGTTAGAACAAGCATACTAAAACAGAGAAGAAAAAGGGGGGTTTAAAACAAAATACAGAGGGATTGATCCTAGGACCTCACGTCTGGAGTATAGGATTGTATGCCAGTAGGGTGAGGTGGTGCTGATGATGAAAAACGGGCCGACAAGTTTTTAAGGGGTTCAAACAGGGCTCGGAATTCTGAAGAAACTGCAGCGCTGCTAACTGAAGAACGAAGACAGTTACTACGAGATGCATTGATTTTGCGAGGACGTGTTTGAGAGTCGTAGAGCTCAATTTTGTGAGCCGTTTGAAGCAGTGGTGAGCTGGTACACCCAGATACATGTACATAGAGGAATCTGCGCTGGAGATGAAGTGTAGGAGGCGAAACAAATTTGAGAACAGAGGCCCAGTACACTGTCGCTGCACGCGCGTCTTGCCAACAGTGAGTGCGCGGGTGGCACGGGCATGCCTCGACGAGGCTGGTCTGGTGGTCTACCTTGTCCGAGCAGTGGTACTGGAGGTCGGCTACAGCAAGGCGAAGCGGGATGACAAAGTTGGGATACTCGGCGATAACAGGAACGACGCCTGGGAGAAGAAGATGACGGCAGACATGAACGCACGCATGATGCTCACTGATACGAACTCCGGCGCGACTGTTCTGATGCATGTAGAGACATGTCTAGGGTGTTGTTGGTGTGCTCACCAGAGCGTCTCTCAGCTAGCCCTGCTAGTGGAGGCGGTGGCGATCTTGTGGGCGGCCCGTGCTCCGGCAGCGTCGGGCTTGCTTCGGTTCGGCGAAGATCTGCGAGCTTCGACCTTCTCCTGGCGCAGCTCCTGGTCCAGGGCGATGAAGAGGACGTAGAACCACCTCCTGGTACTGCTGGTTGTACTTGGCAAGATTTAGAGCAATCGGGTGGAGGTTATGGTCGTGGGGGTGGCTAGATGGGGCATGACCTAGAGAGGAAGAAGAGGATGGCGGACAGATCTGAGATGCAGATGGAGTGGTTAGGAGAGGATGAGGACGAGGATCCTCCCGCTGCCACTTTAGGATCATGAGTAAAAAGGAGGAAAGCCACAACACGCACACGGCATGGTCTAGCTGGGTGTTCACGTGCGCCAGATGAGAGGAAGGGAGAAAAATAGTGCATGCCGGGGGCTGGCTCAGTGTGGGTAGGTGTTTAGGTAGAGGTGTATGTGTTGTGTGTGGGGTGTACACGGTTAGGTAGGATAGATTATGGTAGTTAGGTTTGGTTTTATTGGACCAAATTCAACTAACCAACTCTTTAGAAAAAAATTAAAAAAAACACCAAAAGAAATAGAAGGAAGAGGTGTATATGGTGCCCATATTGCATGTAGGCATGTAATTGAGCATGCATGTGAGCATATTTAGTGAAAACTAAATACGTCCCACGTATGTTAGATAGAAAAGTGAGAGAAAGCAAATAAATCAAGATTGGGATAGATTTGATCAAACCGCATGTATGCATGTGTAGAATAGAATATTGGATCCATACATATATGTGTGACCTGAATAAAATAGTAAAATGGTCACATACATATATATGGCGGGATTAAGTTGATACCAAGAGTAAATTGACAAAGACAAGTTGGTGGATGGAAAAGAATTAAAGAGATATGCCCTCAACTCAAATTGGGCATTTAACATATATCAAGATGCAAATACAATATAGTAAGGACCAATGCAAAGTCAAATATAAATCAACAAGAAGCATGTTTAAAGAGTAAGAACCAAATACCAGACAAGAATATAATGCAAGACTTAATATGATGCTCAAATGCAATATGCCATGGTGACATGAGCATGATATAATGATGATGCTATTAATTATATGTAGGAAGTAGAACTATATAGACTAGGCAAGTAGCATTACAATTGTTAGACAATTGGGATGCTACAATAATTATCAAGGAATACCTCAACAAGTTAAATTGGTCAAAATTTCGTATTGAAGTAACTAAATGATCTCATATCGGCGGTGGGCATTGGCAGAAGTTGAGGCCGAAGACCTTGGCACGACACGCAGCCTTCAGCAAATTCCTTACAGGTTCAACAATAGGTTCCCACCGCCCAGCTCCAAATTCGCTAACAGGTTCAACATGGTAGAACTTGAGCTACCACAGAGACCATAGTAGGGGTGGCAGAATTGGTGCGGGTGCGACCACAGCAACGGCGAGCTCAGATTCTGGAGGAGGAAAACAGGACCACGCATGGTCGACACAGTGACAGATCTCACCGGGAGCCAATTCTCGTCCCTACGCCGTGCCATGGGTGCGACCATGGTGAGGTCGAGCTCCGACTCGGGATGGAGAGGAGAGCAGGGCCGAATAGGTCCGTCCAGATCCCAGCTCCACGCCATGGCTGCGACCATAGATTGCCGCTCCGGGGAAGAAGAAGACACGTAATGGATGTAGGCGCCAACGCTACAAGCCTACAGGGAGGTGAGCGGAGCCAAGCAGGTTTGTCCATGTGCCATCTCCTCGCCATGGTCGCGACCATAGATTGCCACTCTAGGCAAAAAGAAGATGCATAATGGATGTAGGCGCCAATGCTACACGCCTACATGGCAGTCATGACGGTAGTGACATAACAGCGAAAACTGATAGGGGGCCCAACTTGACGGGTGTTAGCCTGATATTTTGTATTCAAATGTAAAGTTGAAATCATGCTGAAAAAGACCCCCTGAGTATTTGGAACACCAACTGTGGGCAACGTGGATGATTACAAGCAACTTGGGTAATGCTTTGCCTTGGCGCCTCAACTTTTGGGCTGCAAAATGATATTCTCGTTACCAGGCAACTAAGTTCTTATTTCTTGACATTCGTAAGTGTTGACATTCTCCATGATCCTTGTTGAAGATAGAGGTACTACGCATTCTGGTAGAACTTATTTACCTCCTTACATTGATTGTATTCCAACTAAAAGACGCCTAGAATTTATTGAAAAAATTCTAACCCAAGTTCTATAGAAATGAACAGTCAGATTCCTATGATGCTGAATTTGACCATCACCCAAGGGACCGAAGAGCCTGAACAATTACTAGGAGAATATGTGAATCCATCTAGGCACCTGAGAAAAATCCTATTCTCTATCCTGATCTTGAAAGCCCATAATTTGAGATATATCCTGAGTTAATCCATATGATGAAGCAAATTGCTTTTGCAGGAAGAGAAGATGAAGATCCAAGCCATCATTTGACAAAGGTTCACGACCTTTGTGTCACTCTTAAACCAGCAGGGCTACCAAAGGAGTTTCTTACAATCCTTGCCCAATCACACTATTAAAAGCTGAGAAGATTGCATCCGAGAATTTATGCATAGATATTGCTCGTTCACTAAAATTATGCAAATCAATCGCGACATTACGAATTTCTTCCAAAGGGTCAAAGAATTTTTTTATCAAGCATGGAAAATATTCTAGGATAATCATGAAAGTCCAAATCATGGCTTTAAGGAGCATTTAATTATTCAATACTTTTATAATGGGCTTACTGATGATTCAAAATATATGATTTATTTAACTACAGGAGGAGCTATTAGCAACATGATTCTACCTGAGTGCATTAAGATTTTCGAGGTGAGATCCTTCAATGATGAGCAATACAACCCTATTGAGGATATCAAACCAAGAAAATGTATGTTTCATATACCTCAGGAACTTATGCCTGAAGTTAAAAAAATCCATGGAAGAAAAAGGAATAGCAGTAGAGTTCATTAAAGAAAGTAAAGTGGATGTTGCACAAAGTTTCGTCCTAGAATATGAAACGAATCTTGTAATGCAAAAGTTTCGACACCAATATAGCCAGCTTTGTGAAAAATATTATAAACATTTAATGCTTCAAAATAAACATATAAAAGAATTAACCAAAATTTTCAAAGATCTAGGACATGCCGCTTGGCACCTTGATAAACATTTCAGTGTGGTTAAAATCCAATGCGACCAGATAGAAGAAATTCAAGCTTTGATCTTAAATCAAAGTAATTATAATCGTAATACTAATTCTACTAACATTTTCACTATACGTGGTATAGAGACACATGAACCTCAAGGGCCACCTTGGTGTCAAGTGGAATAGGCCCAGAAAACAAGAGAAACTCAAGATATGAGTCAAGAGGAAGAGGACCTTGTCAATCCACAGGATGATATTGATTATGAAGCTCAAAGGAAAGAAAAAGAAGCTTCAAAGATAAAGAAGAGGAAGAGCTAATAGACAAAGATAAACAATATGACACTAATGCCGAAACTATTGATCCAAGAGAGGAGGCTGAACTTAGAAGGGAACAAGAAGAGCAAGTTATCACCTCAGGTGAGAAACAAGATGAGAAGAAAAAGCTACAAATAAGAAAACTAAAAAGGGTGTTGAACCAGCTGTAAAGGTAAAAGAGAAGGTAATATCAATAAGGAAGAATGTTTCTTATCCTAACCGAGTTCAGTATGAACTGGATAAGACCTTTTATGACTCTTTTGCTGAAGCTCTAAGTAATCTTTGTTTAGAACTTCCTTTGGCTAATACAATTCAAGTTCCTACTTATAAAAAATTCATGCAAGACATTCTTAATAGAAAAAATGGTGACCAAGACTATAGTAGTTATGACAAGCTTTGGTGATAAGCTGCCTGCTAAGATTGGGGACCCTGGTATTCCAACAATCTCTTGCACCATTGGAAAAACTAACATCCTTAATGCTCTATGTGATTTAGGTACAGGTGTTAGTGTCATGCCTTATTCGCTTTTTAAGAAATTGAATCTTGGTGATTATTCTCCAGTTTTAGTTACCTTACAAATGGCTGATAAGACCACTAAATAATCCGTCGGTATGATTGAGGATGTCCTACTTAGAATTTCTCAACGTGTCATACCCACCGACATTATTAGACTTGATGTTCCTGAAGATGATAAACTTTTAATCATCCTTGGAAAACCTTTTCTTAGCACTACAGAAGCCAATGTGGATTGCTCTAGTGGGAAAATTATTTTCAACATTTATGATGATCAGATTGTTCATTATTTTCCTAAGAAGAAAGAGCAAGGTGAGAAATATATATCTTCGCCTAAGCGTGATCAAGTTGTAAGTACCCTTGATGAAGGGAATCCCAAGGTATGCGCTAGAGATTGAGAGGTAGGTTAGAAAAGACTAAGCTTTTTTAAATAAAATGATTTATGAGAGTCAACGCATTTTTGAATTATCTTAGTTTAGTTATTCTAATAAATTCATGAAGCCATTTGTGTAGATAAAACAAGCTATCATGAAGAAAAGGTTTGAGTTTGAAGGGAAGCATTGAAAACTAAAGAAAAAGAAAGGAGACTAAGAGCACAATGAACCCTGTTATGACTAGAGAGGGCTGAACCTCCTGCCCGTACGATGTAGCAAAGAAAGTAGCAAATTTCTTCTTCAAGGAGATCTCTTGAGCACCAGTACAACCGGAACTAGTCGGAACAAATAGCAAAATCTTCTCCCAAGGTACTAGAAAGTTAAAGACCAGTGGTATGACTGGAGCCGCCTGTACCGTCCACCCGTACCGTCTGCCTAGGTATAACCACATCCAACGGTGACGATTATCGGTACGGGCGGAACCCTCCCGTACTGATAGCCATATTCTTCCTCTCATTTTCTCTCTCTTTCTCTCTCAAACTCAAACCCTAATCTCCTAGAACTCTTGATTCTTCACCTATTTCGTTCATTTGATTGGGGGAATCTTCACATTAGTAAGTTTCTCACCCGATCCACTCTTTATTTTCTGAAATCCATGGTTGAATCCCTCACATTGGCTATCTCGATGAGTTCTTATTTTATTTTGATTATTTTTGTTTCCTCATGTTAGGATTTATAGTTTTTTCCTGTAATCATTTGTTTACATGCTAGAAACCTGAAGCCTATAGTTTTTCTATGATTTTTTTCAGTAAAATGCATAATATTGGAATGATTTTCTGCACCAGGAAGGGCTAGGGAATGGGAGGAACCTCGAGCGTCGGGTTCAAAGAAGAGGCATGTGGAGGGGGATGCTTTGAAGCACGCCTTGAACAAGGACTATCAGAGGATGAGTGCCATGAATTCCTCTCTCACCATGGTCTGGAGAAGGAATTTGACGCCATGACCATGAATGTTGGCATGGAGCCTTTTTCCCTTCTCTCCACCAATACCTATGAGCACGCCACACATGAATTCCTATCGAATTTCTAGAATGACGTCGAGGTCCAACAACTTCGTTGCACTATAAGTTTCACAATCGACGGGCAACCACACAACCTTACTTTTCAGCAATTTTTTGACTACTTCGGGTTCTCCCATGAGGGAGAGCTCGATATCACTTAAGGAGTCCTCTTAGAGGCAATGCATGCTTGGGAGCAGATTTCTGTTTTTAGGAATACCAATTACTTGTGGAAGAAGAGTGTCACCATCCAGAATCTCACTATCTGCTACTTTGCCACCTTCTTGGCGAATTCTATTATTGGGAATGGAGATACCGACCAATGGTTGGCCCCGAGATACGCTCCATCCAGAGATGGAGCATAAGGTAAACGGTGCTTTGCGCATCCAGCACTTTCACCGCCAAAGGTCGGCTAACTCGGGTGACATCCGCTATGGAGGTCTGATCACTTAGATCGCCTACGCAAGCGAGTTTGTCATGCCTCGTGAGAGAGCCGTGGCTGGTAGGAAGTATCTGGATGATGCCCACATGGCAAGCGCCAAATTCATGGGGGTCTATAGGCCTCAACACTCTCTTCACGCCTACCAATTTTATTTTGAACCTAACAGCGATGCTCACCAAAATTTTCTTCCATTTGTTCGAGCTTTTGGTTTGCTAGGAAAATATAATTGGGTCCTCACTGAAGAGAAATTCCATCAAGCTATGATTATCTCAGGGAGGATTGCACCCCCGGAAGGAAACCTCGCTTGGGAAGGTGCGGGAGGAAGCCAACAATAGAAATAGGAGGAGAAGAACTGGAACACCATGGGCTGGGATGACTATGGTCAGCAACATCATCATCAACAACCATTTCCCCAGCTCCAGTAGCAGCATAATATGCCTCCACCTCAGCCAGGATTTAACTCTGTGCCAAGAGGAGAATTTGTCCAGGTGGTGCATCCCATCAGTAATGTGGAGAACATGTTGCATGATGTGAATGCCAACATTGTTACTCTCACTCAAAACTTTACCCATTTCATGTCCGAGTTCCTGAACTACTACCCATACCAGGCACACTAGCAGCCGCCGCCCAATGTTGGCTGCAACAATTGATTTGAGTTAGAAATGGAGTCTAAGCTTTGGGAGGTTGAACTCCTCCCCACATTTTCATTCATATCTTTTTTCTTATTTTGATTTTTTTCTTCAATTGCATGTTTACTTTCAGTTTTGCATTGGTAAAATGAAACATAAAAAATTAGAATTATCTTTATGTTGTTTCATTTGAATACCTCTCTATCTCTTTTGGTTTCTTGCAGGTTATTCACTTCAAGTGACTTAGGCATGGAGAAGAACGCAAGGAGTCAATCTATGTAAGGTACGAGCAAGCAAGAGGAGGTACCATGTTCCAATTTTCCCTCTTCCTATAAGTTTATTCATGAACATATTACGTTTGTTCAGTTGCACTTGAGTTCCACTCCACGCTTAGTTTGTTGTCTTTTAATATATACGCTCAAGGATAATGTCACTACTTTGGTTTTGACTAATGGCAATTGTGCTCAGTTGGAAAAACAACCACACTGGATTAAATTCCAAACTTTTTGAGAATAAGAAAAGGTGTCTTCTAGATAACTTTGGTGCCAAGTTTTTGTCTTAAGGGTTTAATCCTAGTAGCACTCAACCCCACATCTTAATAGTTTCACTTGAAAACACCTTTTGAAAAAGATTTGTTTGAAGGAATGGATATTTTGTGTTGGTTGAGGGAGATGCCAAACTTGTCTTGCATGGTTGAAAAAGAAATATTTATCAAAGAGAACTATAAGAGTACACAAAACTGCATGGAACTAACAACTCCTATGGCCTACGAACAATCTTGAGTTCATCTCATATTTCGGCTATGAGTTGGGTAGAAATTTGTAGCATTGCTACGGTGTGCAAAATTTTAGTTCCATGAGTCGAAGTACTTGAGCAAACAAAATATCATCAAGCTATGAGGAGAAATTATTTGATTCCTATGAAAGGTTTGGCATCACCTCACCACTTAAAAATTTAAAGTTCTCGAAAAACAAGGAAAACATGGGGTGATGGAATGCCACGAGTTTCGAAGTGGTGTTAATGAAAAGCTCTAGATTTGTTCTTCTTTTGACATCTACTGGTGCACCCCTAATTTAAGAAAAGTATCCATTCTTAAAATGATTTTACTCATAAAGAGAGGCGCTAAAAGAATTATTTCACAAGCCTAACCAAATTTTTGACAATCTCTTTTTGAGTTTAAGATTTATTAGCTAGCGAGTTATTTGCGGTTAGTAAGTGGAACTAAGTGCAATTGTTCAGAGATATTATGTTCATGTATAAGGTTGCAGGATTGGTGACAATGTAATGTAATTCAACCTTGAACTTGAGAATATCCTCGCTTGAATTCATTTCTCGATATTATTCTTTGTAGCTTTGTCACTCGAGGGCGAGTAACAACTAAGATTGGGGAAGTTGATAGCTCCAAATTTGTATATTTTTATCAGAGATTTTCCATTGGTTCTCATCGGGTTTCGTTGATTTTCACCTTTCAACTAATGTTAACATTACGAGTTAGCGAAACCTTATTTTATTATATTGGTTTTCAGGTATTGAGCACTTACGTAAGATCTGAGAGCATTTATGAGCTATTTACACCAACTTTTGAAAATCTCTAATTGAAGACCTTCTCATTTGAGGTGTCCAGAGGCCATAACGACCACTGGTACGGTCGGAGGCAACCCATACCATCCGCCCGTACTACCCTCCTTCGCCTCTGTTATATCAAGCAACTTTCATGAATGACACAGGGAATAAATACGAACACAGCCGCCATAAATAGTCCTAGAAGAGAGGAGATCTGATCTTAAGAAGGATCAGAACACCATCTCATCCTTCGATGATCTCCAACCTCTGCATCATCAATTCCACCATCATTCCTACTTTTATTGACAGAGAGAGATTTACACTTGTAGATTTTGGGTTGAACCTCTAGTCCACTTTGGTTTGTACTTTATTTTATCTTCAACGATATTGTGGCTTGCTACGGTAAAAGTTGAGATGATTTCCATCTATAATATGATTATGCCTTTGATCTGTCTCCCTCTCATGTCTGAGTAAATCCCTATAGTTGTTAGAGATGTAGGGAATTAGTAAGATGTGGTGTGCCTTTTATATTTCCATTTATTTGTGATTGTTGTTGTGGTTTTATATTATGAGGATGATTATCTATGTTTTCCTAATGCTTGTTGTCCAATTTAAGGGCCTAGATAACATGATCTCGGGACCTCATAAGTACGAACTTGTTTACTACTGAAGCGGCGACCCCCAAGTGACACAGCCGGTATCAAAGAGGAGCTAGTACAACTTGAGGATAACAAGGAACCATAAGTCTAAAGCCTTGATCTGGTCAGAAGACCTTAATTGCTGTGTTGACCATTACTATGGTAACAGACCGACATATCATTGGGGTTGGGAAGAATCTACCAAGAGGATTCCTGAACAATATATGGGTTGCTTTCCTACTCACATATGAATAATAAGTATCACAATCCATATCCCACTTTTATCCATTTGGCATATTCACTATTACCATGAACTGTTTCTCTCCACGCCTAACTTCTCACCTATAGGAATGCCGAACAATTTCTTTAATTTTACTTTGACATTTTCGTCCAGTACTTAAATCTACTCCATTTTTCACTCACTTTTTTCCCATCCTCAACACTTGTAGTCAATTCACTCAAGATGGCGTGACACCTTGAGTGCAACAGAGACGCCTCAGATAGGCACTTTCCTAAGCTTCTCATTGGGATCGATATAAAATGTAGAATTAATACTTCCACAAAAACATGCTCTGATGAACCTGTGCTCTTGTAGGCCATCATGCTACATCTCCACGTAAGCTTTAAAAAAACTTATGCTGGACTTGTTCCAACATATTGCTTTTTATTTACCTTTTCTTTTCATTTTTGTTTGTTATTAGCTTGAACTTTTTTAAGCCGAGCTTTGTCGCCAGTTTTCTTTTCTTTATCCCAATCTCGAAAAAGACAAAAATATTTTTTATTTTATAATTTCTTGTGAAGTGATTCAGTTTTACCCCATTGCTTTAATATTTGCAAGAGAGTTGATCTATTATGAGTTTTGAAGGAACACATTGTCGTATCTGTGGACCCAGGGGCTCCGTATCCTGCCAGGGCAAGCCGCAACAGAAGGTCCTGCTAGAGGGTTCCATGTTCCCGACCCGGGCAGCCAGGAGAATCTCAGCTAGCTTCCCGGGCTGATAGAAGATAGGAAAGGATAGAACTCTGAAGCCTAGGGAGGTTGTTCATATAAAAGGAGGCCCAGGTTATGTGAGAGGGAGGAGATAGTTTCTTAGCTTAGATCTTTCCCCGGGAAGGAATCCTTGTACTCATGATAATCCACCAAATAGTTGATAGTTGCAGGACGTAGGGATCCTCACGACGAGGAATTGAACTTACGTAAAAAACCTATGTTTTTGTGTGTGTGTGTTCGTCAATCTAGTCGATCGAGCTCGCCAGACGTTGCACCCTTGGCCTAACTAACAATGGGGATCCCTATCCCCGTTGTCGAAAATCAAGACACGGCATCTGGCGCACCAGGTAGGAGGAACAAACTCGGCCAACTCGGTCGGCATGGCCGCCGCAAGCGGCAATGATGCCAAAGAAGAAGGAGGAAAACCCCCGATGTAGCTCGGAGGCTCCTCAGCGCCAAGGACCGCCAGAAGGCTCACCCAGTGTTGTCGCCTTGAAGTAAAAAACTCTTCAACGAAAAGTATCTCCTAGTGGAGCTTTCGTTGCACCTTATCGGAGGCAGGGCAGAAGCATGGCTACTACTTGCGATGATCCCTCCTATCCACTCTACCTCGCCCTCACAGGAGGGAGGGCCCTATCAAGCGAGAGTGGCACACCTTGCGTACCACCTGCTTGTTTGGACTCATGCAATCTCCTGACGAAGATCTCAAAATCTACATCCATCGTTTCATCATCACCCTCGGCTTAGACCTCCACACCATACCCAATCTAGCCATCGATGCCTTCCGATGGGGCTTGTGCAGCGCACCCCTAAGGCAAAGGATCAATGGCTGAGACTCTGGGTCCCTGGAAGATCTGATCATCGAGGTTGACCACTCCGCAAGAAGCGAGGCTTGGGACTTGGCGTGGCCTTAGGCGAAGGCCACCGCGTCCCCACATCGATCACCAATCCCGGGCGCAGGATGGGGATCGTCCACGACGCCCCATGCCATGCGTCCGCAAAGAATCCGAAACATTCACTCTCATTTGAACGACCACTTGAAGCATTTTCCAGCGAGCCACCAGGAGGCAAATCTCCCGCACCACCTGTGGCCCGCATACCGGTGAGCAATTCCGGGAGATGCGGGGCGAGGGTTTACTCCCTCAAGGAACTGAGTTGCCCATCCTTGTGCTCACTTTTCTCTGGCCTTCACCTGGGAGTAGTGAAACTCCACGTCTGATGGGGTTATACCAATAGGGGTATTCCCGAAGAGTGGATTCGACTAGCCAAGCTCACAACAAGTGGGATCTTTGGTATGGTGAATAGAAATTCTAGGCCCAAGGAGCATGGCGACTGGATGCAGAATGATGGGGATATACCAATCGGGGTATGCCCAGGAAGGAGATTCGACTAGCCTTGGCCTATAGAGATTGGGCTTGTAGGTACGGCGACTACAAGGATACTTCAAAGAAGGCCACGCGACTAGAAGCTGAAAGCCCAAGATCCTAGAAAGGCCTAGTCAGATTAGGTCAAAGTCTCTAAAACGTAAACTGATTCGCTTACAATCCTGTAAACCCTAGCGAGATGACTCTATATAAAACTCCCTAGGGATCTCATTGTACTTATGTCCTATTAGCTACCCCATCCAAGCGACTCGCTTCCTAGCTGCCAAGCTCAACAATCTTTTAATCCACTCGCCATTAATACAATCTAGCAGGAAGTAGGTCTTTACCCTACGGGAGGCCGAACCTGGATAAACCCTCGTTGTTTCTCCCAATCTCGCACCATATATGGAGAATCTCTCTTGCCCCCAATTGTGTCAATCACTACCCCTGGTAGACACTACGGTTGTCATTCCCATGATAGTGGCGCCTACCATGGGGCTTGGCTAGTCAAGCCTGAGATTTGCAGAGAGACCCTACGTTCCAATCGACCAGCTGATCCCCACCAGTCGCAAGGTCACTAGTGAAGGATTCCCTAGATCCTGCTGGGAAGCTACATACCAGCGTCGCGGCCGTTCACTCATGGCGCGGTGATGCTAGTCGGCACCATCAATCTCTTCGTCGGGTTCATGAACACCATCGACCTAGCGGAAAAAGCGATCATTGGTGGATCTCCTCCACATGATCTTCTCTCGAGGAGCAAGTCCACTCCATCACACACCTTGCCTCCGAATATGACTTGGCCGCTAGCGACGCGGCTCTCCGTGACGACGGCCGACTCGGCGGCCCCTGTCGCACGAGGACTACATCACACGAGTCTCCATTGATGAGGACTTTGAGGATCCCTCCATCCTCAGGCTCTTCGAATCCGATTCTGGATCGGACTCCCCTGACGAGGCGTGAGATAGATCCAATCGCTACAAGGCCATCTACATGGCGGGTAGAACCAGCACGCCACTAGATCCCTTCTCCACACCCCTCCCACCGATAGCAACAGTGGAGGAAATCAAGGAGTACCGCCAGTAGCTAGAGGCGGCCAAGATTAGGGATCAAGCCGAGCGCGACAAATTTTTTCTCGAGCAGCAGACGGCACAGGAGATATTGCACTACCACTAGCGCCGCATCAGGAGCAGCCTGAACCCTACCATTCATCACCACTCCATGAAATTCGACGATGAAATCAACCCCGCACGCGCGGCCGAGCGAGAACTCTACCGCAACACCCACCGGATGGCAGTCACACAATAGCCAGGGCACCCATGCTCGGAGCTCCACCACTACCCTGCCGCTCCCCTCCTTCGGAGCAGCCACGAACCTTGATCTTCCCATAGGCCCATGACTCCAACAATCTCCCACCCTACTCCACCCCGATGGACAATCTCCCACTCACGCCAACCTCAATGTCATAGGAGAGGGGTTGACCGCGGGGGCGGAAGTACTCCCGCTCGACCGGCAGTCGTGCGGCCTCGAGCGGCCGCCCGATAATTGCCAACGCCATCAACTGCCCCCTAGCTGAGGTCCAACAGCTCCAACCATGGGCAGCATGTTGGGTCCGTAGCATAGAAAACAAAAAATTTCCAACGATGAGAACTATACGCCAAGATCTATCTACTAGGTATAGAGCAACAGGTGGACATACATCCATCGAGAACTTACCCTCGAAGACAACGAGTTTTGTTAACGAGTAGGAACTCGTGGTTGATGTAGTCATACACTTGCCGATCTCAAGATCGTGTGGAAGTCCGAGCGCCGCAAATCAACAACGCATCCATACTCGCACACACGTTCAAGCCACCAGACAAGCTCCACCTCCTTGCTCCAGCGGTCTAGCGGAAGCAGTAACTCCTTCCAGACGAAATGCCACCGGGAACATGTATCTCGCTAATTCGAGACCATGGGGGAATAATTCTAGAGGGGAGAGAGATCCTTCATGAGGAGGTGTAAGGAAGAAGGAGGAAGAGGGGGGCCTTTTATAGGAGGAGGGGGTGCCCCTCCCCATAGCCGGCGCCTCATGGAGGTGACCCCTCACCTCCTCCATTCATGTGGTGGTAACTCCCCCACATTAAAATGCTTCTTCACATTCCCTTTTAAAGTCTCCACTTTAAATGCATTAAAATTCTCTAAGTTTAATGCTCTCTCATTTAATAGAACTCTTTTATTAAATTTATTCAAAATTTTGTTAATTACTTGAATTAACAAACATTCACATATAACCCCATGCAATATTTCAATATCACATGCAGAACCACTTTCTGCAATTTCACCCGAAACAATTCTGGTTTCTATCGAAACAATTCCTGCGCTTTACAATTCTTTCGTCTGAAACATATGTGCTCCAAAATGGTGTCCGGTAACTATTAAGTGTGTCACCCTAGGATTCACGAATAATGCAGACATGATTGAGACTCCTCTCAGATCAATAATCACAAGCGGGACCTGGAGATCCATACTGACTCCTGCATATTCAACGATGACTTCTGTGATCGTGAGAACCTTTAACGCTAGTAATTTAATCCCTTTGTGTCATGATATAATACATGTACGAGTTCGATCATCAGTATCCAAATACCTAGTTTGATCTCGTTATCGACATGCACTCTTTTCTCGTTCCCGTGATATAACATTCTAGTGATCACATCACTTGCTTGCAAGCTATATTAATGTGATATCACCGAGAGGGCCAAGAGTATATCTATCCGTCATCGGGATTGAAAAATTCCACTCTTGATCCATGAGCCTCAACATAACACCTTCGTAGCACTGAACCCATCTTTATAGTCACCATGTTACGGTGTGATGTTTGATGTGATCAATATACTCTTCAGGTTTTAGCAATTAACATGATCTCATGGTCTAAGGATAAAGATTACTTCATATGATTTTATAGAAATATAAACATAATGACTTGATCGTAATGCTATACTTCGCATGAATGTTCATTCATTTCACAAATAATGTGACCTTGTTATTAACAACATCCAATGTCCATGATCAGGAAACCTTGATCATCTTGTTAATCAACAAGCTTTTCTATAAGAGAGGCATAACTAGGAACCCTTTTTGTTTATTAAACACACATGTATTGATGTTTCCGATCAATACAATTATAGCATGCAAAATAAACATCTATCATATATAAGGAATACATAATAACAACTTTATTATTGCCTCTAAGGGCATATTTCCTTCACAGCAAACCCCGCACTCTCCACCAATGAGCTGTGACCTATGCACAACACATTCGCCGGCAACGGTCAGCCGATCGGTGCGCAGACCCACATTGTCAACAACCAAGCCTGGCGAGCTCGCCAACAACACGACCTGAGGAACACACTCTCCAACCGTGATGACCACGAGCCTGAGCCCAAGGGTTCCCTTAGTCGAATCGGCCTGTAGTGCTTCAGACCAATGATCTGAGGTGAGAAGTACCCCTTGACCTTCAAAGGGCCAAAGGGCATCAAGAAGTACGACCCCACGTACAATCTAGGGACAAGGACCGACACATACCTCATGGCAATGGGGATAGCCGGCCACAAGGATCTACTTGTTGTTAGATACCTCCCCCCCATGATGGAGGGAGCGACTCGCCAATGGATCAACACTCTCCCTGATAACAGCATCGACTCATGGGAGGACATGCGAGAAGCCTTCGTTCAGCACTTAGAGGGCTCCTACACCCGCACCACCACCATCGAAGACTTGGAGCGTTGCATCTAGAGACCACACGAGTCGACTTGCCACTAGGTCCAATGGTGGAAGGACCTGTGGATTAACGCCTCCAGCATCCACCCGTACACAGCGATCCACTGCTGCAAGAACGTGTGCCGGTACGAACCTCTGGTCGCTAAGATCAAGTTGGTTCTACCAGACAATCGAAAACATCCCCGACCTCCTCGAGATTGTGAAATGCTACGCGGAGGAGGACTCCAACCAAGACTCAGATGACGACTCGGGTGGGAGACGCCGCTCGGGCGGCCACGACAACGGTAGGCACCTCGAGCTACGCTACAACAACACTCGCCTCACCAGCAAGCGTCACGGTGACGGACGATTCGACTTCATCGCCAACTCAAACTATGGGCAGCACGACCCAAAGAACTTCCGTCGCGACAAAGGCAACTACCGCGACAGAGGAAACTTCCGTGCCAACTACACTGCGAGGCAGAAATTCGACCCACTCCTCAACCAGCCATGCATCTATCACAGCAGAGAGGGGAAGCCTAAAACTCACATCACCACTAACTGCCACTCGCTCAAGGAGATCGAGAAGGTAAGGCGAGCAAGGGAGGTCCCCAACAACGACCTGCGCAGTGACAACGGAAATACCGGCGAGTTCGGCAACAAGGTCGGCTCGCTACACACATTCACTGGGTTCGGCACCAAGCACAAGAAAAATTTGCTGCCCGCGCCATCACTGTCAATGCGGTGACACAAGTGGACATCTCGTGCTACCTTAATTGGTCCGAGCAAAGTATCACCTAGAGCCACGAGGATCACGTGCCCAGGATCGAGTATCTCGGGCCTGTCGCCCTAATGGTTAAGCCCAAAGTGGCTGACTACTGGCTCCCCAAGATGCTGATGGATGGTGGGAGCTCCATCAACATACTGTACCTGGACACCTTCAGGAGATTGCAGCTCCCGTAGTCGATGGTCGAATCGACCCTCACAACCTTCCACGACATTGTCACCGACGTAAGGCCTACCCAATCAGCAAGGTGATGTTGTCAGTCACCTTCGGCACGCCAGCCAACTTTCGCACTGAGTAGATCGTCTTCGAGCTGGTGAACTTCTGCAGCCCCTATCACTGTGTCCTAGGACGACAGGCATTCACCAAGTTCATGGCGGCCCCCACTATGCTTATAATATGATGGAGCTCCCGAGGCCTGATGTCTACACACGTTTCTCTTCTTGTAGACAGTGTTCGGACTCCAAGTGCACAGGTTTGTAGAATAGCAGCAAGTTTCCCTTAAGTGCATCACCCAAGGTTTATCGAACTTAGGGAGGAAGTGGTCAAAGGTATCCCTCTCACGCAACCCTGCAATCAAGATACAAGAAGTCTCTTGTGTCCCCAACACACCCAATACACTTGTCATGTGTATAGGTGCACTAGTTCGGCGAAGAGATAGTGAAATACAAGTAATATGGATGATTATAAGTGGTAATTGCAATCTGAAATAAGAGTGGCAGCAAGCAAACATGTAACAATACTGATTGTAAATGGTGTTTCAATGCTAAGAAACAAGGCCTAGGGATCATACTTTCACTTGTGGACACTCTCATCTAAATATCTTCTCTTCATTATGCTACCCTAAACTACTCTCCGGTTGGACGATGTAGGGCTATAACAGCACACCTTAAAGTTCGCATTCCCCATCTAGATAACCCCTCACTATCACCTTGAGCGCTAGATGGTTCCAACAAACACCATAATCTCATAGAGACATCCAACTCAAATTATACTCATGACAAGTATTTATGTAACATTGGACAAAGTGCCACACGGTGTGCACACTGTAAACTTCACACATGTGGGGATAAGCAAAGATTAATTAAAGCACTTGAGTAGTAGAATATATCTATAGATTACAAAGCTCATGATCTCAATAAGATCACGCATAGAGAGAGATGAACACATAGCTACCGGTAGAGCCCTTAGCCTCGAGAGAGAACTAATCCCTCCTCATCATGGGAGTCAGCAACGGCGATGGAGATGGTGGTGGAGTCGATGGAGATGGCTCAGGGGGCACTTCCCCGTCCCGGTAGGGTGCCGGAATAGAGACTTCTATCCCCCGAATCTCCTCTTCCGTGTCAGCGGCGTTGTGGAACTTTTCGTGGAATTCTGATCCGGTACTTAGGGTTTTTGTCCCGAGAGGATTTTATAGGCGAAGGGGCAAGGTCGGTGGAGGCCTGAGGGTCCCACACCCCCTGGTGGCATGCCTAGGAGGGACCCGCGCCACCATATGGTGTGGCCAGCCCCTGGACCTCCTCCGTCTCTGCTTTGGACTTCGTCTCATGTCGGAAAAAATAGGAACTTTGGCTTTTGTTTCGTCCAATTCCGAGAATATTTAATTTCTAGCTTTTCTGAAACCAAAAACAGCAGAAAACAGGCAACTTGCACTATGGCATCTTGATAATAGTTTAGTTCCAGAAAATGTATAAAAATACCTCAAAGTGTGAACAAAACATAAGAAAGTTGATATAAAACAATCATGGAGCATCAAAAAGTATAGATATGTTTATGACGTATCAAGCATCCCCAAGCTTAACTCCTGCTCGTCCTCGAGTAGGTAAGTGATAAAAAAGAATAATTTTTGAGGTGACATTCACCATCACAATCTTGATCAAGGTATTTGTAAAACATTGATAGTTGGGATCAAAGTACTCTAACATAGACATGAAATATATAGTTCTAACAATAAGATAGAGCAACTATGTTGTAACATGAAAAGGTACAAACAAAAGATCATGAATAACAATGCATTGAAAGACGTTTGTTTGTTCGCATATATAAAACATAATAGGAGTGGTATTCAGCTTGTCCCTCGTGGTATAGAAAAACATAAATGCATAGGACACCTTCAAAGTTCATAAGGGTGACTAGATACAAATAATTTAAGAACAAGCAATATCAAAGTTATGAATCAATCAACAAGTTTTGGGGCAGTGCACATTAAACTAAGAATGACCACTATGCTCTCTTAATTGGTGCATAAAGATAGAAGATGGAGACTCAACATAAAAAGATAAAAAGAAAGGCCCTTCACAAAGAGAAGCAGGGATTTCAAGTTTCATAAAGAGCTTCCAAAAATTATGGTACTTATTAGCTTTCATCTCTCATTGCCCCTATCATAAGCATCTTGAGGTGATTAAGGTTAAAGTGACACAAATATGAGATATGCTTGACAAGTTATAAGTTGAAAATCTCATGCCCCTTGCTTACGAGTACCAAACCTCATGCTACTAAACTTTAGTCACAAGTAAGTTCTTGTCATTGTAAGTACATGCGTATCATGGAGAACCGCCAACAGGGTACCCCTTGCCCCATGAAACAGGAGCTTTCCCATATCAAAATGACAAGGCAACAGACAATGAGCATCTCAACAATCTTTTTATTTGCTATTTGCATAGGTTTTTATTGAGGATGCTTCATAGAATGCTCACTATGGTTATGCTGCAAGTTTCCAGCATGATTAGGCATGGCTTAGGCTAGCCGCCCAAGCGTTTCTCTAACACACATACAAACTCCATGAGCTTACAAGCTCCCCTTTTATTTCACACCGCTAGGATCCATAAACAAAAGAACATGATATGAACTGAATAATAAGTGCAATGTTGAAAGCGTTCCGGATGGTACATGGTTCTGCTAATTCACAACTTATAAAGTGCAAGCATATAAGCAACATAGATGGACACAATGGTTCAAGTTTATTAAGTGCAAGAAAGTAAAGTGTGCCATCAAGTTTGTGAGAGCTTTAATCACTAATTTTCACATAACAAGTTTAATTTGGAAGGTAGATAAAAACATGAATATACTTGGAATGGTGTAACACACCATGCATAGGAATTTATAGTGGATTCTTTGGAATAACTTGGTTTTCTTGGAGGTTGGATGCATGAGTAGAACTCACACTTGGTACAGGTGGAAGCTAGCAAAAGACTGAGAGCGACCAACTAAGCTAGCAATAATGGCCATAATCATGCAAAGCGACAAAACATTATTAATTAAAGCATAAAGTGATATTACAAGTCAAAAACTAAATGATCATAGAGGCTAAGGTGACTGGTTAATAGTCTTAACATGGTGTAAGAATGTGCCAAGTCAACCCAAATAAAGCATCTAAGGATAATACCACAATATTATGCTTTTGTACGCTAAAACAACACATGATTCTTTCAAGGCACATTAAGCAATCTCAATTGTTTGAAACAAGTCATGCTACAACAATAATCACTAAGCATAAGCTCAGAGTAACATCTAGCATGACATGATAGAGTCTAAGTCACAGTCAAAAAAATCTTCCTTTTGTACCACTATAAGCATGAAACTTCCTACTCTTCTCCAACACCAATCGAAAACTAAAGCTAAACGCAGTGCTAGCAAAGGAGAACACTCACAGAACAGTAAGAGTGAAAACTAGAGTGTTTAAGGCAGTGAATAACGGGGTGTGTCTCTCTCCCAATGAAGTGTGTTGGGATCCAACCAACTTATTCCGGCAAAGAAAGCAAAAGAAAACTAAATACAAAGACGCTCCAAGAACAACTCATAGTGCATTAGGTAATAAAAATAAAGTGCCTTGAAAGAAGACCTGAGATTATTGATGAAGAAGGGGATGCCTTGGGCATCCCCAAGCTTTGAAGCTTGTACTCCTTGAATATTTCCTGGGGTGACACGGGTGGAATCCCCAAGCTTGAGCTTTTGTCCATACTTCATCTCATCATATTATTCTTCCATACACTTGAAAATTTCCTTCATACAAAACTTCACACAATCTTCATTAGAAACATTAGTGTATTCAAAATAATAATCCTTTGGGTTCAGTTTCAACTCAAGTAAATAATCCATTAAAACATAAGCTACTGTAGGAATTCCTTCTAAAAGCTCAACTGATCAAAGAGAACTCAAAAAGAAACAGATTAAGTGGCAAATGCAAATAATGGCAGACATCTGTCAAAACAGACCAGAAGGTAAAGACCGATTTTTTAGAAAATCTTCTGTTAATCAAATAGAAAAGTGTAAAACTAACGAAAGTTGGGTAATAACATGTTTTAGAAGCACAAAAAATTACAGCTCAATGCGACGTACTGAGATTTTTCACACTTTTTTACAGTGACGCACAAAAATCTGTTTCAGGACAGCAACTTTCCCAAGTCTTACTTCTCTGTCATTAGAGGTTATTCTTGGCACAAAAACCACACAAAAAGGATAAGGAGAGGTTATTACTGAGGCAATAACTTCCAAGACTCAACAAAATAAAAACTTACTGAAATTAAAAATAATTTGGGTTGTCTCCCAAAAGCTCTTTCTTTATAGGCATTAAGATAGGCATGATAATTTCGATGATGCTCACATAAGAAATAACTTTGAGCACTCACACACCAGCAACAGTACTAGAAGATAGCTTAGTAGCCAGATGAATAATTGATTAAATCTACTGCTAGAGTTCCTTATAAACACTTTGTTTGAGATGTTTCTTACATGTATTTTTGTCAATATACGATATTTCCTCTGGTAATATTGATGCTTGAAATTGGTAGATGCAGGACCCCAACTGGATGGACATTGTTGATAGACCATTGTAGCACTCTAAATTATGCAATACATTATCACACTCTCTTAGTTCATGTACAAAATATGTCGTGGTATTTCCGATGAGTACGCCATGGTGGGGTCCTCATAGTGCGTGTTTAGAGACGTGGGGTAAGGCGAAGAGTTTGTGGGTACGAGGTAACACAGCTTACCCAGGTTTAAGTCCCACAACGGTGGCAGAACTCTACTCCTGCTATAAATCACTATAATGGCAATACGCCGAGTTACAGAGATAGGTTCGTTGTGCGAGGTGTTGCGCGTTGTACGCTCCAATCAGAGAAGTTGTGCCCTAAAGGCTCACGCAGGCCGGCTTATAAAGGCGCCTAGGGTTAACAAGGAAAGGACCTTGCCGGACAAGGTAAAGAGTCCTACACCTATACAAACTCGTCTTTCGTGTCTTGTACTCCAAGGCTCTGAGTATGTCGGTGACTCCTGCGTAGCCTTCCTTTATCCGGCATGGGCCTCCCTTCAGGATCCGTCTAACTGGGCCAATCAGCAGGCCATAGGCCTTGCTACCAACTATGGGCCACCCATTTTAGGCAGATTGGTGACATGCTATGAGTATACCCATATAGCATATCGCCAACAGTAGCCCCCGGAGGACATTGAAATGCTGCGCCGTCTTGCTCGCTGATCTGTAAATATCCCGTCTAAGTTATGCCGGCAATCCTTCAAGCAATATCTCAAAGGTCTCCCAAAGAACCCTGCAATCCTCTCCGGCTTCGCAATGTAGCCGGGGATTCCTTGAGTCTTTGTTTCCAGAGTCGGACGATCTTCGTCTTTGATGGAATCTTCGGATGTGACCCTTCACTACAACTGTCACGAGAATGACGTAGGGTACAGCCTACGCTACCTCGAAACTCACAGAAGCAAAGAATTAATCATTAGCTATTTTCACGCGTGCTAAATCAGAAACAGTGCAGCGAAATTACCGCGCACATTCACTTCCATGTCGGCAACATTCCATCCATTAGATCTTTTTGCATGAATCTTGATGCGAGGCTTATATATTTCCAGCGCAGTCAATTTATTTCTTTTTACCCGCATTCACTCCCAGTCTTCGTCTTCCTCCAGCCACACGACCGTTCGAGCTCCTCTGCGAAAACCCTAGCCAAAACCCTTTCTTCCTCCACATACTCTCGTCGTAATGGCTTCCAGCAGCTCTGCTCCTTCCACGGCGGCGATTCCCGAGGCTACGACAGGGCCATCCCAGGGAGTTATCATTCCGCTAGAGGGGGTGGTCGTCCCCGTCTCTGCCGTAACGGAATCTGTCAGCGATGACCGAGAACGAGGGGCGCCCGAAGCCGCTGAAGAAGAAAGCGACTCCCATAAGGGGGTGTGGAGAGGTTATGATCTCTCGACCGAAGATATCCAAGAGCTGATCAACGAGGGGTATCTCCCTGCGGCATAGAAGTTCGTCTGGCGGGTGGCGCCTTCTGGCGAGGTGGTCCCTTCTCCCCAAGTCAGAGAGAAGGTGTACCTCAAATCTCAGTTGGTACGTGGCGTAAGCCTACCAGTCTCTGACTTCTTCTTGGATGTCCTTTGACACTTCCGGGTACTTCCCCACAACTCTCTCCCAACATCATCCTAGTCCTTAGCAACATTGTAGCTTTGTGCGAAGGATATCTAGGAATCAAACCTAGATTAGATATGTTTGTATATTTCTTCACCATCAACAGAGAGTCTGTAGAGTCCAAGGATGAACTTCAGATCTACGGAACTATTAGCTTCAAGATCCGGCCTAGCTAGTGCTTCCACGACCTCATAGGGCATGAGTGTTGCAAGAACTGGCAGCGCACGTATTTCTACGGGCCAGATATCCCTCTGCCAGACTGTCTTGAGACCTACCCTGACTTCGTTGATGGAGCTACCACCGAAGTGCCCGCATGGCAGACCCCAACATCTCTTCCCTCCGACGACGAAGCCAATTGCGCCGTAATGCGGATTGAATGGCTTGTAGATAGAGGTCTGACGGGATTGGATCTTGCCATGTGCTGGTATGTTAGGCGGATCCAGCCTCTGCAGCACCGCGCCGAGCTAATGTGCAAGTATAGCCAAGACAGGAGGGATCCCATGCGAATTTCACGGGATAACTTCTCTACTAACTCCATCAAGCTCTGACTAAAGGACAACGTCAAGGTGAAGGACAAGAAGCGTGGCTTCAAGATCACCTTCAACATGTTTGATTGCAGCACATGCCCAGAGGTAGCTTCTATTTCCTTTGTTGCTCGTTATATACTCTAAGGTTTTTCGGACTTGAAGTTGTGCATCTAACATTGGCATGTATCCTAGCTGGCGACCTTGGCGGCTGATCAAATGGCCTCCCAGGTCTATGATCCTAAGCGGAAGGATATCTAGGTGGTGTCCGATGACGACACCTCCAAGGATCAACCAGCTCCGGCAGCACGAAAGCGGAAGAGCTCCACCTCTAACGTTGTTGCCGAGGCCAAGAAGAAGAAATCGGAGAGTGGAGTCTCCAAACGTTCCACTGCCGCCTTAGAGGCGGAGAAGGATAAGAAGTCCACCGGCATTCCCCTGACCAATGCTCCTACCGTGGAGTAAGTACTTTCATTCTTTGGCTTGTGCTTTTCAGCCTATACCTTTTTTCAACTCTTGTACTTATACTTTGTGTGTTTCAGGAGGAAAGCCAGTGTTAGTTTGAAGTGATCCTCCAAAGATGTTGGAGGGTCAAAAAACATTCGTGAGATGTTGACCAAGGCTCCGTCCGCCAAGCCCTCTCCCTCTACCGCTCCCCCTACTCCTGCCGCCATTCCCTCTGCTGGTCCCGCTGGGCCGTCATCTCCCTTCATCCCTGAGACCTCCGCCATGGAGATAGATATCAATCCAAACCTTGATGTCTCAGGATCTGTTGAGGCAGACGTTGCTCCCAACAGCCAAGAGACATAGGAGAGCACCTCTTCTAAAGTGGCTGAAGCTCCGGCTAAGGATGCCACCGAGAAGGGGAAGGAAGTGGAAGAGGTGGACGTGGAAGCTACGATTGAGGCAGGAGCCTCCACGCCATCTACTACCTTAAAGGTGCAGGAGGTAGCTAGGGCTTCATCAATGCCTCCGGCTTTGACTTCTCCATTGGTTGCGACTCCTACGATGTTGAGCCTAGATGATCTCATCAAGCAGGCTGACGCAATCTATAAGAATGCTCGAACCTTTCATGATACCTACGCTCATCTGGCCAACAATCTCAGGATCATTGCCATCGTAAGTTTTTTGAACTTCACTTGCTTTAATTTGTGTAGTATATCCCACTGTAGCCCCCGAGCTCTTAGGCAGATAAGTCAATAGTTATTGGGCTGAGTGCTCTAGAGAACTAAGTGTAGAACTTGTCCGTGTAGCCCCCGAGCATTTAGTTGAAACTGAAAAGTTCCGACTAGATGCTCTAGAGAAACTAGATTACCTTAAAATCTTGTATTGTAGCCCCCGAGCATTTAGTTGAAACTTGAATAGTTCCGAATTGATGCTCTAGAGATGCAAAGCATGATTATATCATGTGTAGAATGAGAATAACGGAGGATAGTTGCCAATGAGAGATTTGCTGCTCTTCGGAAGGAGATGGACCTTGAACAGGGTAAAACCAAATTCCTGAAGGAACAAATCAAAAATAGCCAGAGTTTGTTTCCTATGACAGATCCTTGCTTTCCCATTGATTCATTTCCTCCGTCTTCTGATAGCACTTCCTGATTTCCATCTCAGAGAAGCCAGTGCGAAGGAAAAGAGCATCGTCGAGAAATCCAAGCATATCCAGGAGCTCGATGATGAAAACAATATTCTGAAAAAGGACCTAGCCGAGGCCATCAAGGGCCATGAGGCAACAATGAAGGCGATGCAAGAGTCTGCGGATGTCGAGATGCAGCGCCTAAAGGATGAGATTGCACATATCGAAGACCAGAACCAAGCTACCAAAGAGATAAATGCTAGGAGTCTTGACATGTTCAAGTCGGTCCAGAAGGAACATGATGTCTTGGCAGAGACATGCATGCAAGCAGAAACGAGCATCTTTGGTAACCTTTCTCCATCTCGGTCTTTTATGTAAGTTGGACAACCATTTTACTTGTTTCTACTCATGGTCCTTGTGTTTTGTGCAAACCGCAGCTCCCATTGGCTTAGCCAACTTGGGTGAGGGTGCTCCAAGTTCCAAGGAACGCATGATTCTTGCCGGCAACTTCGTTAGCACCGCCATCACCGAAGCCAAGGAGATAGCTCAACCTTTGGGTATAAATATCAAGGCGGCAGACTCAGCAGCCAAGTTCGCGGAAATCCTGCGCCCAGCCCCCGAGAAAGTCAAGGACTGGAAAGCCTCTTGAGTCCGAGATGGTGCAAGGATGACTCTATCCTTGGTCAAGGCGCACTATGACAATGCCGACATCGACCTTGTGGCCTCCGGCTTTCCCAAGATAGACGAGTAAGGTCGAGAGATCGATAGTGATGCTATTTGGAATTCTCTCGCTGGCTTCGACACCAGGGTTACCAAGATAGTCAAGGCGGATATCTTTGTGCCTACCGAGATTCTGGATGATGACGTGACTTCATCCGAGTCTATCCCCTCTCCTTCCGAGTTTGACGAGCTCTCCCGGCCTAGCTCTCCTGATGATGCCACCATGAAGCCCCTTGAAGTAGATCCATGAAAAACAGTTTCTATATTAAATGTGTCTCTGCAAAATGTATGCGGAAAAAACTTATGTTTGTCTAAGGCAGAAAATTTGTATTCAAGCTTCCTGCAACTTATTTGTTTCTAGCATGTTTATATATTTTTTAAGAAAGTGCTGGCTTATCCATTATTTTGGTTCGTATGCTTGACCTTTCATGAGATGGAAGACTCTTAGCATAGAACTATGCTCTCCGGTGATGATGCTTAATAGCACCGTCCAGAACCTAAGAACAAAATCGCCGGCTTTGAGTGCCAAAAAGTCACTACTCCGGAATCCATATAAAAACTTCAGAAAATGTGTAGACCAGAAAACTTAAGCTAATGCCCGTAGGCAGAATTTTCATAAGGGCAAATGCAACCTTGCGCATCAAGGGTTTATATGATCCAAAAATGAATAACTAAAGGAGGTAAAAGACTGAGATAGTATGAGTGAACCAAATGCTTTGTTTCATTGATCATATAAGAAACTTATTACATAATATAAATGTGCTAAGTGTAAAAGGGACGTAGCTGTGCTATGTTCCATGGCCGATCTGTCTCCGGGTAATCATCATCGGAGTCACGTTGCTTGCGCTTGTGATTTTTGGGCCTATCTTTCAACTCGGAAATATCAACGAGGTAATAGGAACCATTGAGCAATGCTTTGCTTATGACGAATGGTCCTTCCCAAGGCGGGGATAATTTGTGTGATTTTTCTTGCTTGAGTCTAAGCACCAGATCCCCTTCTTTAAACGAGCGATGCTTTACACGGTGACTATGGTAGCCGTGCAGCTTCTGCTGGTAGACGACAGATCTCTAGCATGCCAGCACGTGCTCTTATTCAAGTAGGTCCATGGATAGCTACCTGGATTCTTCAGCGTCATCCTCTTTGTAGGCGGAAACTCTTGGTGCAACGTGGAGGATGTCAGATGGGTGAACTACTTCTGCTCCATAAACCATGAAGAAAGGAGTCAAGTCGGCAGATCTGTTAGGTGTTGTTCATAAACTCCACAAAATAGATGGTAGTTCCTCCACCCAGGCTCCAGCTGCTCTACGTAGAGGTGCCTCCAAGCATGGCTTGATTCCGTGCAGAATTAGTCCATTGGCCCTTTCAACTTGCCAAGTTGACTGTGGATGTGCCACAGATGCTAGGTCAAGGCGGATGCCTTTCTCATGACAGTACTCCTCAAGTTCTCCGAGAGATAAATTGCTGCCATTGTCGGTGATGATGCTATGTGGGAGACCAAATCTCACCACTATATCCCCGACAAACTTTAGGGATGTTGCCCCATCAAGCTTTCTAATGGGTTTAGCTTCAATCCATTTTGTGAATTTATCCACTTCTACTAGCAAGTGTGTGAATCCACATGGTGCTGTCTACAAAGGTCCCACCATGTCTAGGCCCCAAACTGCGAACGGCTAAGTTATTGGTATTGTTCGCAGTTCTTCAGCTAGAACATTTGGTTGCCTTGCATAAAACTGAATCACAAGGCATGTTTGTACCAACTTGTCGGTGTCTGCCTTGGTAGTTATCCAGTAGAATCCTTGTCGGAAGGCCTTGGCCACCAACGATCAGGGAGCAGCGTGATGCCCGCAATCTCCGAGATGTATTTCTCTAAGGATTTCAATACCTTGCTGCTGGGAGACGCACCGTAGTAAGACTCCTATGGTACTTCTTTTATATAGCTGGCCGTCAATGATGATGTAACCTTTTGCTCTGCGTACTATTTTCCAGCTTTCAACTTCATCGGTGGGCAAAGTTCCATCTTGTAGATAATCCATGAACGTCTCTATCCAAGCCGGAGAGGTCACTATTACTATGTTAACAAATGAGTCCACTCTATCGGGGTTGTCGGGGTCCGCTCCCTTCACGGATGGATTCCGTAAATGCTCCAGAAAAACGCCTGGCGGAATTGGTCGACGAGCTGATCCTAGCTTTGACAGCAGATCTGCTGCCTCATTATCCTCCCTCTTGACGTACTTGATTTCGTAGACATCGAAGCACTTGGCTATTTCGTCTACTTCGTATCGATATGCCGCCATCATAGAGTTCCGCGCGTTCCAGGTGCCAGCTACTTGCTGGGCAACCAAGTCAGAATCTCCACAACAAACTATGTGCTTGATGCCAATATCCTTGGCTACACGAAGTATGTGAATGAGGGCCTCGTACTCCTCCATGTTATTTGTAGCGTTGAAGTGGATCTGCAAGACATATTGCAACTTTTCTCCTGTTGGTGATTGCAATAATACACCAGCCCTGAGCCATTGAGTAACTTGGATCCGTCAAAGTGCATGACCCAATACTCTGGCTCTGGCACATGAGTGTCTTCTGGCAGCTCTGTCCAATCTGCAAGAAAATCTGCCAATGCTTGTGATTTGATAGCGTCGCACCGCTTGTAGGTGATGTCGAAGGTGGCAAGTTCAATGCCCCACTTTGCCACTCTCCTTGTAGCGTCGCTATTGTTGATGATGTCGAACAATGGAGCTTTGCTCACTACTGTGATGGGGTGCTCCTGAAAATAATGCCTTAGCTTACGCGAGGCAAGGAAAACTCCATAAGCTATCTTCTGGTAGTGCAGGTAACACTGCTTGGATTCCGTCAAGACCTTGCTCACATAGTAAACAGGTTGCTGAACTCTGTATTCGTGCGTTGGTTCCTTGCGCTCCACCATGATGACGATGCTAATTATTCAGTTGGTCACCGCCATGTATACGAACATAGGCTCCCTTGGTACCGGTGCTGCAAGTATAGGTGGGGAGGAGAGTATTCTCTTCAACTCCGGAAGTCTCGTCCATCCATGTGAATTTGTCTGCCATGTGAATTTGTCCGCCTTCTTGAGCAACTTGTAGAGCGGCATAGCCTTCTCACCAAGTGGGCTGATGAACTGGCTTACTGCTACAACGCAGCCTGTGAGCCTTTGTATGTCCTTCGGGCATGTTGGGCGTTTAATGTCGAGGATGGCCTTGATTTTCCTCGGGTTCACCTCGATTCCGTGATGTGAAACGATGAAGCCCAATAGTTTGTCGGATGGTACCCCGAAGACACACTTCTTTGGGTTCAGAATCATGTTGTATTTCCAAAGATTGTCAAAGGTTTCCTGCAAGTCAGCAATAAGATCATTTGATTTCTTTGCCATTACCCCGATGTCATCCATGTAAGCATGTACGTTGCGACCTATTTGGTCGTGGATGCAACGTTTCATCATCCGCTGGTACGTAGCACCAGCGTTTTTCAACCCAAAGGGCATCATGATGTAGCAATACGTGTTGTAGGGTGTGGTGAACGAAGTGGCCAATTGGTCCGACTTTCGCATCCGGATCTGGTGGTATCCTGAATAGGCATCGAGAAAACACAGAAGTCCATAATATTATGTGGATGGTTCTATTCCTAGTCACCACCTAGAAGGCTCATTCTGGTGGAGATCTCATCTCAAGCAAATTGATACATACAATGCTATGGCTAGAGGAAATCTGGGCAATGGTGAGTCCATATTATTCTGGACTGATCTCTGGGAGGAGCAGTGTCTTCATCACAAATTCCCTCATCTGCTGTCCTTTGCAAAAAATACAAACTACCCTATAAAAGAAGTGGTACAAACTGAGATCCTTAAAGATCTATTTCAATTGCCCTTATCTCAACAAGCATTCAACGAGTTTGAGCAGATGGAAATGATTTATCAACAAGCATTGGTAAAGATTCAAGAAGGCAGAAATGATAGTTGGTCCTACATTTGGGGAAATAACAAGTTCACATCTCAAAAAGCTTACAAAGTCATGATTGGGTACAAACCTACCCCTCCCACACTTCACATGGATTTGGAATTCCTCCTGTCAACCGAAGCATAAGATCTTTTTTTGGTTATTACTTCAAGATCGTCTGAACACAAGGAATCTTCTTAGAAGGAAAAATTTGCAAATTCAATCATATTCATGTGCTGTTATGGAATGCTCACAAGAAGAAACTCTTTCTCATCTGTTTTGGACATGTCCCTTTGCTGAAAACTGTTGGGACTTTATTTGCCCACAAAGACACAGGGGTTTATCAGTTTTTGAGGCCATTGAAGATATTAAGGGAAAATTGCAATTACCCTTTGCTATGGAAATCATCATTCTAGCGGCTTGGGGGATTTGGATTATCAGAAATTATAAGACTTTCAATAATCAAAGGACAAATTTCAACAGTTGGAAGACAATTTATATGGAAGAACTAAGATGGATTAGCTTTAGAATAAAAAGAAACCTTGTTGAAAACTTCAAAGCTTGGCTTCAATATCAGACTTAGATGTCTTCCTGTTTTCTTTTTTAGCTAAATCTTTGTAATTAAGATTGTTTACTCATTATAAATATAAAAATTGCAGTGGGCTTTTGCTCACTGTTCATCCTCAAAAAAGTCAATGACTTGGTCAATGCGAGGGAAAGCAAATGGATCCTTCCGACACGCTTTGTTCAAGACGATGTAATCAACGCACATTCTTAATTCATTGGTAACCTTTTTGGGGACAAGTATAGGATTTGCCACCCATCGGGTGTGAATAACTTCTCGGATAAAGCCAAACTTAAGTAACCTAGCTATTTCTTTGCCTATAGCCCTTCGTCTTTCATCACCAAAGCGTCGTAGAGTTTGTTTCACCGGTTTGGCATTAGAATCAATATTCAAGCTATGCTCAGCAAGTTCCCTAGGTACACCTTTTATGTCGGCAGGTTGCCAGGCAAAGATGTCCCTATTCTCATGGAGGAACTCGACGAGCGCGCTTTCCTACTTGGGATCCAGGTCCATGCCAATGGCGGTGGTCTTGGAGGAATCACCTTCGACAAGCTCCACCTACTTGGTCTTGATGGCGGCCTTGAAGGATGGTTCCGCAGCAGTGATCTACTTCTTCAAAGTCAGCATCTCCAAGGCATCGACCTGGTTCTGGATCTCCTTGAACTCCTCACCATAGAGGACTTCTTCGACGAAGGTGGCTTCATTGAGGTCGCACTCCTGTGCCTTGGTGAAGCTTCCATCAACGGTGACGACGCCATTTGGTCCTGGAATCTTGAGTTTGTTGTAGACAACGCATGGCCTTCTGAGGAAGGAGTGGAAGATCTCGCGTCCGAAGACGACATGGTACACGCTCTTGAAAGGAACCACTTCGAAGGTCATGCGTTCTTGGCGGTAATTGTTTACATCGCCAAAAGCGACCGGAAGGGTGATGCAGCCTAGGGAATTTTCTTGTCGATCAAGGACAACCCCATGGAACACGGTGTTGCTCTTCCTTAGCTGGGTCTCCATCAAGTTCATCTTATGCAATGTATCCAGGTACATGATGTTGATGCTGCTTCCACTGTCCACGAGGCACTTGGTGAACTCCGTGCCATCAATCAAAGGGTTGATGACCATGTTATACTGGTTCTCTGTTGGGATAAGTTCTAGGTGGTCCTTCCTATCCCAAGTAATTGGAACTTCCGACCACCTGACGTACTGGGGAACTTGAGGGAGGGTAGCCATCAGTATCCTCGGAGAGGTTTTCTAGGCTCAGACGGTTGGGGTACCAAGGAAGGTGTGGTAACATGGAGCCTTCTTTTCGAAGGGATTTTTCCCTTTATCCTCTCCATTTTCAGAAGATTTGGGTTCCACGTCCTCGTCCATATCACTTGATTCCTTGGGTTCTTCCTCCTTCTTCTTCCCTTTGCCCTTTCCGCAGGGTCTGTTCTTCTGACTTCGCTTGTAGTCGGACTCAGGGTCCTCCTTGAGATCATTGACAAAATTGCACTGGCGATTGGTGTGGGTGGATTTTCCATTGGCTTCGAGATGGCCGAAACACGACATATCGCGGTACTCTTCGTACGTTTGGGGAACGCGGGGCGCTGAGGGTGTAGTGTTACTCCTCTGCTGGCCACTGCTAGTTCCTCGACCACGTCCATGCTGTCCGCCATTGCCTCTCAAGTGAACGTTGCGGCGACCATGTTAGCTACTTGCTTCTCTTTGGGCGGATTATTCCGCTTGTTATTGTTGTTCTTCTCGGCCTGGTAGGGATTGCTATCATCGGCAACGATCCACGCGTGTCGTCATCAACAGCGACGAACTTGCTAGCCATGGCGATCATTGCGTTGAGGTTGAGGTCATTGTTGTCTTGCTTGCGCTTCAATGTATGCCGGAGCAAAGTACCCTTCTCCAGTACATCAATGAAGGCGGCCATAGCGGTCTGTTCGTGCACCCCTGCACAGGAATTTTTCATATCCATCCAGCTAGAGAGGTAGGCACGGGAGGTTTCATCCTTTTCCTGCACACACCGATGTAGGTCTCCGATAGTGCAGGGATGTTTGTATGTACCCTCGAAGTTTTTGGTGAACGCTTCATGCATGTCCATCCAATTTCATATTGATTTCTCCGGTAAGTCATCAATCAATTGTCGGGCAAGGCCTGCCAGCATGAGTGGGAGGTACTTGACGGTGATGTTGGGGTTTCCCCATGTGATGTGAATCACTTTGTTGTAGTCCTGCAACCACATTGCTGGCCTGGCGGTGCCTTTGTAGGGCTTGATGGTCTTTTCTATCCGGAGACCGTTGGGGTAGGTTGTGGCTTGTATAACTGGTCCAAAACAACATGGCCCAAGGTATGGGAGCTCCCGAGCTTCTTGGATCTTGTCCAGCCGCGATCGTGCGTCATATGGCTCTGGCTGCTTCCCTTTTCCGCCATGGGGAGGTGAGTTGTGGCGTGATTCGTGAGATCCACCATGACCTCCGCCATGATGGCTGCTAGGTGGCGATGGCGGCGGTGGAGGCGGTGGATTAGCTTTCTTGCTATCCCCCTCCTGCGACTCCTCACGCCTGTCGCGGTTGCTTGTCGGACGTGGCGGTTCCTTGTGGGACCTACTCCTGTGTCCTTCATGGCCGCTGCTCTCTCCGTCATGCCAAGGCTGTTCGCCCTGCTCGCGTATAACGATACCAGGCTGTGACCGGCTTGGAGGTGGCATGCTTGTGCGGTGGTGCGACGCTGGTTCCTCGTGACATCGAGATGGTGGTGGAGGTGGCGAGCGGTGGGGACGAGCCTTTTCTCCATGGTCGGAGGATATGGGGATAGCGTCAGTCCTATTGTGTGCCTCCCTTCGTCTTTGCTCTATAGATCCTGTGCGCAATCCTTCGTCATAGGGATATTTTGGCCTTCTATGGCTGTTCAGGGTTGACTGGCACAGCTCTGGGTTGGACTCAAACCTCTGTGAGGCGGCCTTTTCATGTTGCTTGCATGCCTTAGCGACAAGGTCGTACACCTGAGCAACTGCTTCTGGCGACATGTCCTGCTCCAGGAGGGTCTTGGCGACGGCGATGTTGAGAGCGGGAGTTTGCATGACTTGCCTCCCCTCTGAATCTATGTAAGGGGTGGCCTTTGTTGGCTTAGACTCGTCAAATCCCAAGCCTCGCGGAACATCAGGATCTTGGACGATGTGAGTTGTACCTTCTTTGCTTTATGCTTTAATAGCAATTTCTTGTACTCAGCCTCCAAAGCTCTTGCCGCCTTAATGGATTGCTGCGCCTTAGCCATGCATTCGTCCAGCTTAGCACCTTGCTCCGCGATGCATTTGGCCTCTGCCAAAATTTCCGCACGCTTCTCTTCAAGCTCTGTAACGCTCCGGATATGGACGACGGTGATTAGCTCAACGAGGAGTGCGCCATAGATTGCTTTGTCAGCGGGGGTGGCAAGTGGGTTACCAGTTGAAGACATTGAAGGTGGCGTTGGCGACTGATTTGATTGTCGGGCCGTATTAGGGGCCGTGGTAAATTCCTGCGCTGGTAGCTGGCAGGTAATCGGAGGAGGCGCGGCCTTGGCCGGAGCTAGAGGCTCGGTGGCCTTTTTAGCTGCTGCTACTCTGGTGATCGCTGGCATGGGTGGAGCTCTCTCACGCTCCCAAACCTGCCCGTCTTCTTCCATCACGCTCCCAATGGCGACTAGCACCTGGTGGGAAGTGTTGCTCTTCTCGGCGCGCTTAACCTTCTCGATCTCCTGCTCAATCTCCCTCATAACAACGTCGTATTCCTCCGATTTGACGTCCGAGCCACCGGCATCCATATTGATGTCGGTGTATAGCGCCTCGAGGACGGAGTTGGAATTAGCCTTGGTGTTGGCGATGGCGGATGTTGAGGGTGTTGGAGGCGGTCCGTTGTTGTGGTTACCTCCTATGACTTCGATGGTGATCGCCGCCTTGGCTTCTTCATTGGTGTCCACGTATTCATTGATGATGGCAACCATCTCACCAAGGGTGAGAGGGCTTGTGGCCTACCACCTTCAGAGGGTATGTCAGAGGAGGGTTCCAGGTGTGAGCCCTTCCACGAAGTGGTACACAAGCTCGTTGGTGCGAACACCCTCTAGGGTTTCCCTCACCCTCATCCATCTGGCAAGCTATTCACAGGGAGATTCTCCATCCCTTTGAACGCATCTAGCCAGATCGAAGATGGTGACGACGCCGACAAAGTGTGACCTGCGCATCTCTAATGCTCGGGGAAGCCAAGTGGATTTGCGGGGTCCTTCCACCTCTATATCCTGCACAGGTGCAGTTTGGGTGGGCCTTGAAATTTCCTGATCCAAGCCACCATACTCCAAAGAGAGGTATGGTCCAGATCCATCCGCGAACGTGTCCTGCTCAAAGGCGGTCCATGCGGGACTTCCTGGGAGCTAGGACCCAAGTCAGTTTCGCCGATGAAGATGTGGATGTCTCCGAAGGGGATGACGAAGCAGCGCGTGGGGTTCATCTTCACCGGCACCCAGAACTCATCTAGAGGGACGATCAATATGTTGTTGGAGAAGAGAACACGACCGAAGGCTACGGTGTTGTCGATTCCTGCGAAGATATTGGACCTCGCCCGGTGTAGATCTCAAAGAGCCTCTTACCCCACAGTGGGCGCCAACTATCGTGGTATTGCTGACGAGTACGCCATGGAGGGGTCCTCACAGTGCGTGTTTAGAGACGTTGGGTAAGGCGGAGAGTTGGCGGGTACGAGGTAACATAGCTTACCCAGGTTCAAGTCCCACAATGGTGGCAGAATTCTACTCCTGTTATAAATCACTATAATGGCAATACGCCGAGTTACAGAGATAGGTTCGATGCGCAACGTGTTGTGCGTTGTATACTGTAATTAGAGAAGTTGTGCCCTAAAGGCTCATGCGGGCTAGCTTATAAAGACGACAAGACCTAGGGCTTACAGGGAAAGGTCCTTGCCGGACAAGGTAAAGTGTCCTACACCTACACGAACTAGTCTTTCGTGTCCTGTACTCCAAGGCTTCGAGTATGTCGGTGACTCCTGCGTAGCCTTCCTTTATCCGGCATGGGATCCCTTCAGGATCCGTCTAACTGGGCCGCCCAGCAGGCCATAGGCCTTGCTACCAACTATGGGCCACCCGGGTTAGGCGGATTAGTGACATGCTATGAGGATAGCCATATAGCATATCCCCAACAAAATATATCTAGAAACATAAAAAATTCAGCTGACTAATTGTGCATGGCCTGTTTATTTTGTTAAAGTGATGTTGTAATTCATGTTGCTACATCATTAGTGTTTGGTTCCATCGCCCCTCATTACCTGATTCTTTTTGGCATTCTTGTTTCTGGCACTTTTTGCTTCTTCTCTCACCTATTTCTTTTTTCTTCTTTTTCCCTTTTCACTTTTTTCCTTTTTGTATTTGCTTCATATTTGGGAGGCCTAGCCTCCTACATACTCACTCCCTTACTTTGTTCATGTCATAAATGGAGGGTTTGTGCCCTCATCTTAGCGTTGATACCCCTTCTTGGAGGGTTTTTGCCCTCATCTTTTATCGTATGCATAATCTTGTTCTACTTGCAAGGGGTACTCTTATGCCCTGTTAGTTCGTGGTCACTCCACAACTAACTTATGTATGTCACCCATACTCATAATTGATATTTTTGGAAGCTAAATAAGGACGCACACATGATAGTATGCTTTGGGATATAGCATGAGCTATTTGGGTATGTTGTCCCTAGTATGATAGCTAAGTTTGTTTTTATAAAGGAGGGTGTTTCAATATGGTGGGGCTAGCAATAGTAACCGCTTGACCTTCTACAAGCATGCAAAACGTTTCCACGGCCATATCGGGGTTGTCGTGGACAGTGATGATTCCTCGTGGGCTTGATACGTCATAAACGCATCTATAATTTTTGATGCTCCATGCTTGTTTTATATCAACTTTATTATGTTTTGTTTACACTCTAAGGTAATTTTATACATTTTCTGGAACTAACCTATTAACCAGATGCCATAGTGCCAGTTGCCTGTTTTCTGCTGTTTTTGGTTTCAGAAAAGCTACAAAATAAATATTCTCGGAATTGGACGAAACAAAAGCCGAAGTTCCTATTTTTGCCGACACGACACGAAGTCCAAAGCAGAGACGGAGGAGGGCCAGGGGCTGGCCACACCATATGGTGGCCCTGGTCCCTCCCAGGCATGCCACCAGGGGTGTGGGTCCCTCAGGCCTCCACCGACCTTGCCCCTTCGCCTATAAATGCCTCCCGGACGAAAACACTAAGTACCGGATCAGAATTCCACGAAAAGTTCCACAGCACCCCTGCCACCAAAGAGGAGATTCGGGGGACAGAAGTCTCTGTTCCAGCACCCTACCGGGACGGGGAAGTGCCCCTGGAGCCATCTCCATCAACTCCAGTGCCATCTCCATCACCATTGCTGACTCCCATGATGAGGAGGGAGTAGTTCTCTCTCGAGGCTAAGGGCTCTACCGGTAGCTATGTGTTCATCTCTCTCTCTCTATGCGTGATATTATTGAGATCATGAGCTTTGTAATCTATAGATCTATTCTACTACACAAGCGCTTTAATTAATCTCTGCTTATCCCCATGTGTGTGAACTTGACAGTGTGCACACCGTGTGGCACTTTGGCTAAGGTTACATAAATACTTATCATGAGTATAATTTTAGCTCGATGTCTCTATGAGATTGTGGTGTTTATTGGAACCATCTAGCGCTCAAGGTAATAGTGAGGGGTTATCTAGATGGGGAATGCGAACTTTAAGGTGTGTTGTTATAGCCCTACATCGTCCAACCGGAGAGTAGTTCAGGGTAGCATAATGAAGAGAAGATATTTAGATGAGAGTGTCCACAAGTGAAAGTATGATCCCTAGGCCTTGTTTCTAAGCATTGAAAAACCATTTACAATCAGTATTGTTACATGTTTGCTTGCTGCCACTCTTATTTCAGATTGCAATTACCACTTATAATCATCCATATTACTTGTATTTCACTATCTCTTCGCCGAACTAGTGCACCTATACACATGACAAGTGTATTGGGTGTGTTGGGGACACAAGAGACTAAAACTAACGAATAAATTACCATGGACAATGTTTTACAATTGTGCACAAAAAAGTATGTATGCATATATGTGGATGGTCCTATGGTCAGAATCAAGGTAATAGAAGGATAAATGCATGAGGCTGGTAAGAAGGGAATATCATATGCAGGACACATCTAGATTCCTTTTACCTTACCTCCCCAGCAATGGCGCCAGAAAATAGCTTGATGTCTACGCACACTTCTATTCTTGTAAACAGTGTTTGTAGAAAAGCAGCAAGTTTCCCTTAAATGGATCACCTAAGGTTTATCGAACACAGGGAGGAAGTGGTCAAAGGTATCCCTCTTAAGCAAGGCTCTGAACGTGTGATGAAGGACATTTTATCCTCGTCCTTGATGGGCATTTTGATTTGATTGTAGCCATAGTAGCATCGAGGAAGCACAACGACTCGGACCCCGCGGTCAAGTCAATAATATGGTCGATGCCCGGGAGGGTAAACTCCTCCTTTCGGTAGGCATTGTTGAGGTTGGTGTAGTCGATGCACATCCTCCAGGTGTTTTCCTTCTTTAGAACCAGGAATGGATTGGCCAGGCCCTTGGGGTACTTGATTGGCCGAATGAATCCTACAGAGAGTATCCACTGCACTTCTTCGGTGTTTGCATGGCGGCACTCTTCATTGAAGGGCCGCAATGACTGCTTGAGGGACCGTGCCTTCGGGTTAGCGTTTAATTTGTGCTCAGCGAGTTCCTTGGGGACACCAAGCATGTCAGATGGCTTGCACGCAAAGATGTCACAATTATCACGTAGGAACTCGATGAACGCACTTTCCTATGCGGGGATCATGTTGGTTCGCATAGTGAACTTCTGGCTCGGGTCGCCTGGGACGAAGTCGACTGTGCGGGTGCATGTGGAGGCCTCGAAGGTTGCTTGTGCGACGCTGGCTGTGGTGGGCTTTTTAGGATCGTTGGGCCATCCTGGTCGATGCCACTCGCGTATTTCGCGAGCTTGTCTATATGGTTTGTTTCCTCGGCGATGACATCATCGACGAGCTTGGCGTCGTTGTCTTCCCTGCTGTAGTAGACACAAGGTTGGTTAAGGAGCACTGCGGGGTCGAATTTCGGCCTCACGGTGATGTAGGGTGCAGTATAGTCGCCTCACGGGGTTGGATCATAAAAATGCCAAATCCTAGGGAATAAAAAGGCCAGAGTGTTGAACTTAGCCCATGTTTCTCAGCACAATTCACAAGAAAAAATGAAATGGTTGGAATTGTTGGGCTTGGCCCATGTAGAGCACCACATTGGACCGGGATGATTTCGATCTGGAACCTGCCATGTAGGATTGGACATGTTGGATCCGACGTGGACATGCCAAATTACTCATGACCAAATTCTTTGGTCATGGACACTATGACCATCTATTTTTGTCATAACTATCCATGACCAATTCAAAAAATGTCCTTCACTGTCTATAGTGACCCTCGATATGTGACCTACTATTTTCGGTCATAGAAAGGTCATATATGAATTACTATGACCTTTCTATGACCAATACTTGGGGTCACTAGTTAGCCTAATCCTTGTAGTGAAACTTATGTGTTTAATCAGACTATGTAGGATTGGAAGGACACTCGTGACCGCCATCAAGTATGTTTGGCTTTATAACAATTACACGTAGTGATCATAGAGTATTCCAACCTTCGCTTGCAACGCAGGCCCATGAGAATACCAAGAATCTTACTAATTGTAGCATTTCTACTACGGATATTAGATCAACTGATAGCCAAAATCCAAGAGTTTCCTCTATGCGTATTGTTCATAGCCAAGTGGAGTTTTTAGAATTCCTGGTTAAAGCTATATAAAACTTTAATCAACAGGTTAAAATTTGGTATGCATCTCAACTACGGCTAAACATTGATTCCTTTGAACAAATACTTTCAAGAGTGTTATCAACTCTACCATTAAATCTATGGAATTAAGTATCTCCAAGGCTAAAATCCTAAGACGATCAAACAACACAAAATGCATTGCTTAGAGCCTTTCTCTTCTTCTAATTGTTTGTCAAAATTATTTCCAAGGAAAGACTTAGTTAACTACAAGAACTAGAGTAAAAGCTTAGTCGTCTAATTACATGTGCAAATAGAAGCTTTACCCTAACTATCTAGACTTAGTCCCACTAGTATAACATCTCAACAATACTACTAACTAGCATAAGCATTTCAAATTTTCAAAGTGGGAGTCATAAGACATACCACTCATAAATGACTTCACGTTCCACTTTTGTATGATGTTTGTCGTGTATTGATTTTTGACACCGAGGATAGGGATCCCCTTTGTTAGTTCGGCCAGGGGCGCAATGTCTGGCAAGCTCGATCGGCAAGCTAAACGAACACACATAGAGAGAGGCACCTATTTTTTACCTAGGTTCAGGTCCTCGATGTGAGGATCCCTACATCCTACAACTATCAACTATCTGGTGGATGATCATGAGTACAAGGGTTCCTTCTTCCCGGGAAGAATCTAAGCTAAGAAACACTCTCCTCCCTCTCGCACGACCCGTGCCTCCATTTATAAGAACAAGCAGTCACCACAGTGGTCAGGTAAAACATGTGTCTTTTTGGCAAGGACATGTAGCGGTGCGAGGCTTGCATGGGCACCACATGTATGGACTTTTTGGCGTAGCTTTCACGTGGCAGAGCTGCTCTAGGGCCTAGCTCCCTAAGATTTAGACTTTTGTCATGTCCTGTCTTTTGTCAGCCCGGGCAGCTAGCCGGGATTCTCCTGGCTGCCTGGGCCAGGAACATGTAACCTGTCGTGGTGGTGTCACGGCAGATGCCATGGATAGGCTCAAGGTGGGGACTAAATGCACTAGGGGAATTCAGGGAGGGATAGTGTAGTGATTCCACACATAGTAGCTTTGTATTTTATTCACTTCCAAGGTTTACAAGTGCTCCTTGAGCTGTATTGGGGAGAGGAGGAAGAAGAACTCTCTTACTCTCACCGCTAGTAAAACACAACTCTCTAGGGGACAACCAGAAAAACCAACCCACTTGCGACTAACCCTTTCTACAGAGGCCCTAGCCCTCCTTATATAGGGGTGGCTAGGTCTCCAATTAGGGCATACTTGGAGGCATATTCCAAGGTATATGCCTCTTCCCAAAATAGTAACCCGACCGGGTCACTTTAATCCAGCATCATCCATGCAGAGGCTACGTGAGCCTCTGCGGCGCCTGCGTCATCCGACATAGGCATCGTCACCTTTGTCGGCCACGCCTCAGTGGTCCTGGCCTCTGTCCGCTTCGCTCATCCTCTGCGTACAGTGGTCACCTTTGACCAGCGAGATACCTTCCTTCTCTTACAAGCTTGATATAACCCAGACCGTACCTAGTTGATCCGGCCACACCTGTTCCTGCATATAAGTTAGATACGTCTTACCGACATACGACATAAGTCGTTTGAGACCCAGTTGGGTGGACGTCCCCTGGTCCGGGTTACTCCATGATTCGGCCTGCCTTGAGGTGACTCGGCCAACACTTGCTTTGACCTTGCCGTACCTCGGCTAACTAGGCCTTTATACCCTGGCGTGACCCTACCCGGGGGTATCCCCCCAACATTAGTCCCCGAAGCTAGTGCGGTCTTAGCTGCTTTAGCCGCTAAGGCCATAGCAGGTTCAATTTCACCGAGCTTCTTGCTCCTTCTCCGAGTTACCTCATAATCTGGATTCCATAGGTTTATTTTCCCTTGGCACATTGCAAGTTTTTACTTGCTGGCCGGGTCACCTCATACTCATCCGGGAAATTCTTCCTTCTCTCGTACGCTTCCCCACGTGGAGGCTAATCATTACTTTGCCTCATTTTAAGGGCCTGCAATAGTAACTGTTGCAGTTATTGTCAGAAGTTATTGTAGCACATGTCACGTCGTGCCCGCCTCCTCGTTAACCGTATCATGAAGTCGCATAGTGGGATCCGCTGCGCCCTGTGGCCCTTCCTGTGACTTGCTGCTGATTGGTTGATCTGGGTCATACACGGCCAGGCCGTGTGGCGCGCCCGCAAAACGCGATCCCACTACCCCTTAAGGGAGTGGTTAAATAGGGGAGGGGCGCGCCCCTTGGGTCCTTTCCCCACTTCTGCGCCCCTCTGCCTCTGCTTCTTCCTCTTCTTCTCCAGCGACAGCGCCGCCGCCACCGCATCAGAGTAGCAGCGCCGCCGCCGCACTGCTTCCATGCGCACCAGCGCCGCCGCCACCTCCACGCATCTCCTCCACCACGGGTCCTCGCCAGTCTAGGCCCGTGCCCCCACCGTCGCTAGCGCCAGTGGGGACAACGATCTCGAGATGATGGAGGAGGAGCTCGCAGTTGCTGAGCAGGAGATGGAGGAAGACGCGGCGAACACCGACCGCGGCCCGTGGGCTGGACCCTGGGTTTGCTAGGATGACCTGGATTGGCTGTACCGCACCAGGCGCATCCCGGAGGGCGTCACCGCACGCCTGGCTGCTGCCGAGCTTGCCCCCTCACCCAATCCGGGTGGGTATGTGGTGTTTCTATCCCACTTCCAACGCGGGTTTGGTCTCCCATTTAGTGATTTTTTCCACGACTGGCTCAATACGTACGAGCTTCAGCCGCAACATCTTCCGGATAACACCATCATGCCTCTCTCTACCTTCGCTTCCACCATCGAGGGCTACGCCGGAGTATGGCCCACGAAGGAGCTCTAGATCCGGTTCTTTGGCCTTCGCCGGAACGTGATTCCGAACATACAACTTGATCCGGAGGACAAACAGCTCACGCAGTTCGGCGCTGTGTCTATCTCTCCCCGGAAGCATTCCATCTTCCCCCGAGTTACGGGGCTTGACTCTTGGAAGGGATGGGCCCGAACCATCTTCTATGTCCGGAACAGCACATCTGAGGATTTGATCCGGCTGCGCCCCTACGCTCCGGGTCCTCCTAACCCGGATTTATGGGACAAGGTCCCCAAGAAGCCCACCGTCCTGGCGAACCAAGTCAACAAGTGGTTCCAGGAGCTGAAAGATTAGGGATCGCAATGAAGACGCAATGATCACGTTTGTCCGCAACCGGATCTCCCCTCTCTTCCAATTAGGAGATGTTCCTGCCGATGGCAGATGCGACCAAGCGACCCACCGGTAAACTCTCTTCCATTAGAGATTGGCCCGACGATGAAGATGATTCGAACGTTGAGGTGATGGAGACATTTGACGCTGTCCCCCTTTCTTATGCTTTTCCGGCATCAGCTAACCCTGGTGGGTAGATCCATGAAGATCCTCCCCTTGACGTGGGTGAGCCCCTCCTGGTCGCGCCGAAGAAAAAGAGGGGAGCTGCATCCACTTCTTCCTCTGGAACTTCTCAGCCAGCTAAAAGGTGAAAGAAGTACGGGGACAAAACTGCCACCAAGCCTGCAACCAAGGCCACAGCCCTGAAGGCTCGGAAGCCCAAAGAGCCCCTGACCTCGGATGAGTAGGCCACTTCTCCTTTTGCTATTTATCTGTTCTTCCTTTGTTGTAGTTTCTCATTATTTATGATTTGATTCGGCAGGGCCGCGGTGGAGGTCCCCAGAGTGGATCCGGCATTGCGTCTCCACTCCGACACATCCCTTCTCTCCCTCGTGGCAACGATTCACGCCTATTGAGCCCCATCCAGGAGGGCTCAGCGGCTGCTCCGGGTTCTAGCCCACCTCGTCAAGAGGAGGGCAACCTCGCAACAGGGGGAAGCAGTTCTGCCGAGGCTGCAGCTGCTCCTTCTTCGGCACACCCACAACCAGCCACCACCGAGGTTCCTTCCACACCTCTGCCAAAACGGAAATCTGTACCAGCATCTGCTCCAGCACCAGCAGTAACAACACAAGCACCAACAGCAGCACCAAGCCCCTCCGCCTCGTCCGAGTATTCCAAGCCTCGGCGAGAAGGCATTAGCAGTAAGGGAAGCAGTAATGTAGCTCCCAAGGGCAAATCCGCTACAGCAACTTCAACTTCTCAGCAACAGCCTAAGGGCAAAAAGGCTCCTGACGCCACCAGCGAAGCGTCCATCGAGACTGGACAGCGCACACTTGCATCCATGCCCACAAAAAAGACTCCACCGCCGAAGGACGCCCCTGCCGAGCCAGCTGATATGCAGCTTGTTTTGTAGACCAGTCCGGCCCTTGCCCAGGTTGAGAGGAGGGAAGCTCATGCTAAGGGTCTAGTTGCACCCCACATGCTCAGCGGTGAACGATATCCTCCGACCTTGATCCAGTTTGTGAACAAATGGAACAAGGTGGAGTTCGTCCACAATGACGATCTCTCGGAGAAGTTCGGTCCCGCCGAATTTGCTACCCAGATGAAACCGCTGCCAAGGCAATTAACCTTGCAGGTCGGATGATGGAGGTGCGTTATTTTGCCTTTTCCTTAGCATGCAGAAGATATTAGTGACATGACCATTAGTCCCCGAGCCTCCGGGGGAGTAATTCGTTACTCGGTCGGATGCTCCTTAGAGAATTAACATAGCTCTTTCATAACTTCGAATATGCACACACCTAGAGCCGGGTTAAGTTCCACTTGGCCCGGATCTTGTACACTTCGAATATGCACACACCTAGAGCCGGGTTAAGTTCTACTTGGCCCGGATCTTGTACACTTCGAATATGCACACACCTAGAGCCGGTTTAAGTTCCACTTGGCCCGGATCTTGTACACTTCGAATATGCACACACCTAGAGCCGGGTTAAGTTCCACTTCGCCCGGATCTTGTACACTTCGAATATGCACACACCTAGAGCCGGGTTAAGTTCCACTTCGCTCGGATCTTGTACACTTCGAATATGCACACACCTAGAGCCGGGTTAAGTTCCACTTGGCCCGGATTTTGTACACTTCGAATAGGCACACACCTAGAGCCGGGTTAAGTTCCACTTGGCCCGGATTTTGTACACTTCGAATACGGACACACCTAGAGCCGGGTTAAGTTCCACTTGGCCCGGATTTTGTACACTTCGAATATGCACACAACTAAAGCCGGGTTATGTTCCACTTGGCACGGATTTTGTACACTTTGAATATGCACACACCTAGATCCGGGTTAAGTTCCACTTGGCCCGGATTTTGTACACTTCGAATATGCACGAGACTAAGCTATCTTTTTGTACTTTTTTCAGGTGACCACCAACCGCCGGAGCGCTGAGTTTCAGCGTCTCTTGGATACTCACAAGATGCTGCGTGCAAAACATAATGCACTTCTCGCCGAACATGATAAAAGGGGTAAGTTTTCTTCTTTGCACTTTTCCATTTCTCTTCATCTTTTTCTGCCGAACTAATCCCTTATTTGGATTTCGCAGCTGGTGTGGAGGTTGAGAATATCCTCACGAGGAAAAACTTAGACTAGATAAAGGGTAAGTTAATCTTGCTCCACCTTGATGTGCTTTCTATCTCCTTTTCTCCTTGGCTCGGCAAATATTCATACCTCGACTTTGCTGGGTCAACAAACTATTTCAGCTTCTCTTGAAGATAGTGTGCCCGTGCCTGATATGATGATGCATTTTCTCGAACAAGCAGGGCAGCACCAAGCTGAACTCAAGAAGAAAGACGACGAGCTTGCCCTCCTCCGGACCAAAGACGAAGAGATTGCCCAGCTTAAGGCAGATATGAAGAAGCTCAAGGCGCAGCACAAATCCAAACTGGAGAAGACAGGCCAAGATTTTACTGAAGAAAGAGAGCGCCTCAACCTCTAGATCGCCAAGGACCAAGAACTTCTCAAGGAGTCCGACGTCAAGCTTGAGTCGACGAATGCTGAACTTGTGCAACTTCGGAAAAGGCGTGATGACTGTACCAAGGAGTTGATCCGGATCCACAGCCACATTTCACATAAGTTCTTTTCCTTCATCCAGCATTAACTTCTCTGGGTTACTTCACATGTCTTTTCCTTACTTTCTTCACTTGTCTTGTTCTTAGGCAAATTTCTAGAGGGCAATGCCATTGCAACCACTGCTGTTGCCAAGTTCCGCCAGGATAGGGGTACCCCCATTGCTCCTGACGCCAGTGAAATTCCTTATAACATGGAGAACCTGCTGGTCAGCCTGTCCTCTCGCGTGGAAATTGTGAAGAATTATGGCAAGGATATCCTTGACGTGGCAATCCGGATCTTCAACGCCTTTTGGCCTGATGAAGATACTCCGGAGGGGACCGCAGCTCTCGTCGACAAGTTAATGGACTGTGAGATCCAACTCGACCTTTGGAGGGAATCTGCTGGACGCGCCAGAGATGAGATCGTTCTCCACTACGTGCTTACGTGGTATGAGAAGATTAACCTCAAACTCCTTGAGCGCCCGCGCACCGGATCAAGGTGGTCCACTGACCCGGATTGGGTAGCTCGGCGCAAGGCTTGCGCCCGTAGCTTCATCCAATATGCCCACATTCATCAATGGAACAAGGGACCAAGCTTCCTAGATGTTGCCGATGATGAAAATGCCGAAGATGGTTCGGGTGAAGATGAAGAGGACGAGGCTGCGGACGTCGAGGAAGATGAAGATGACGCTGAAGCCGAAGCTAGGGCTGCACCCGCTGGCGCCAAATTACCTCCTCCTACTGCTCCTTGAGCGAAAAACTTTTAAATTTTATCAGATCCCCGGTATGCCGGTGCAATTGTATTAAGCACTTAAGTGATATTTTGCTACTAAGTTTATGTGCCGGATTAACTTGGGCGTAGTCCCCGAGTTTCATTTTCTCGTCCTTCCAATTTCTAGGCTCGGCTCGTGTCTACCTTGGTTTGGTTTAATGACTTACGAGTCCGAGCTTCAAAAATTGACTTAACAATACTTGGAAACTTTAGTATTAGCTCAGAATAATTCAGCAAATTAAATATAAAATAAGCACAAGGTTAGTCTGAATAACAGATGTCGGCTCGATGAAGTTTCTTTCCTTAGTCGTTTTTCATGTGCTACGCAATTCCAAACTTGTTCTCTTGCTTGCCATGAAGCCAAATCTTGTTGGACAGCAACAAGTTGAAGAGTTGGGTTTTTGGTGCTCACACATTACTAATCCGGCTTAGGTAGAAGCAACTTTCGCCAGCCGACATATAAATGATAAATACAGAAGATAACAAATACTATTAAGGTAGTCCTCGAGCTACTGCTCGAGGTGCCAACACTTCATTGATAAGCTCATTGCCGGCATACATACCGACATATGAGAGACTCGGATACATACACTTCTCTGCTAATTGTAGAAAGGACGAAGTAGAACTACTTTCCATGGACGCTTAAATTCCTCGCCAGACCTGTCCGCCTTGTTCTTCTCCTATGGTTTTGCATCGATAAGATAATATGAGTCATTGTGCAATGCTTTGCTCACAATGAATGACCCTTCCCATGGGAGGGATAATTTATGCATGCCAGCAGTACGTTGTACCAACTGGAGTACCAGATCGCCTTCCCGAAAAACTCGGGGGCTTACTTTCCGGCTATGATAGTGTCGGAGATTTTGCTGACATATGGCGGATCTGGACAATGCCAATTCTCTCGCTTCTTCCAGCAGATCAACATCATTTTGTCGGGCTTCTTGCACTTCGGCTTCTGTGTATTGGGTGGCCCTAGGCGAGTCATGCTCTATGTCGGCTGGTAATACAGCTTCTGCCCCATATACCATAAAAAATGGCATATAGCCTGTTGATCGATTCGGAGTTGTTCTTAAACTCCACAGTACCTCTGGTAGTTCTTCTATCCAGCACCCCGCTGATCTTTGCAGCGGCTCAATGAGCCAGGGTTTTATCCCGTACAATACTAATCCGTTGGATCTTTCCACTTGTCCATTCGATGTGGGGTGGGCTACCGAGGCAACGTCTAGCCGGATCTTCTTATCTCGGCAGAAACGTGCAAATGCTCCTTCAGCAAAATTTGTGCTATTATCCGTTATGATACTGTGAGGATAACCATATCTCAAGATGATGTCTTTGAGGAACGTTACGGCAATAGCTCCATCACATTTTCTTATTGGCTTCACTTCAATCCATTTCGTAAATTTGTCAACCATAACCAAGATATTGGTCATGTTCCCTCTTGTTGGTTTAAACGGGCCAACCTTATCCAAGCACCATACGGAAAATGGCCATGTAATTGGTATGGTCTTGAGCTCAGACATTGGCATATGCGTCTTTGTCGCATATCTCTGACAGCCATTGCATTTTATTACTAGATCTTCTGCTTGTTCCAAAGCACTTGGCCAGTAAAACCCATGGCGGAAAGCTTTTGCTACCAAGGCTCTAGACGAGGCATGATGCCCACATTCCCCTTGATGTATATCTCGGAGGATGTCAAGTCCTTCCTCTGGGTCAACACATCGCTGGAGGAAATTAGTCACACTCCTTTTGTATAGCTTGGAATTGATGATCGTGTATGCTTTAGCTCTCCTCTGAGTTTGCCTAGAAAGCACCTCCTTAGCGGGTAAAGTTCCGTATTTTAGGAATTGGAATATGGGCAGTGCCCAAGCTAGTACAACTCGCACTGGGAACACATCCTCATCAATTTCTATCTGATCCACCGGCATAACTTCAACCGAATCACACCGTGCAGTCCCCGGGTTTGCCAAGGCAGTCCCCGCATCAATGTCCATGTGCACAGCTTCCGATTCCGGATTTGGCGGGATAAAAATTGAGTCGGACTCCGGGGATGGCCTGATAGATGGTTTTCTGAGATGCTCTAATGCTACACCCGGTGGAATTGCTTGTCGGGTTAATCCAAGCTTCGACAATACATCAGCAGCCTCATTTTCCACCTGGGGTAAATGGTGAAATTCGCATCCCTCAAAGTAACCAGATATCTTCTGCACATGAAATCTGTATAATGCCATGTTTGCATCCAAAGCATCCCATTGTCCGGAGACTTGCCGGACTACAAGATCCGAGTCACCGAAGCATTGGATCCGACGTATCCCAATTTCTTTTGCCACCCTAGGCCCATGCACCAGTGCCTCATATTCAGCGACGTTGTTCGACGCTGCGAAGTGGATCTGCAACACAAATTTCAGCTGGTCCTTCTTTGGTGAGGTAAGCACAACTCCGGCACCTAACCCGGTTTTTGTTTTTGACCCGTCAAAGTGCATTCTCCAGTAGTTCCGATCTGGCAATGGTGGCTCATATTGCACCTCGGCCCAATCCACAAAAAAGTCCACCACGGCCTGAGATTTGATTGCTTCTCTTCTGTCATATTGTGGCGCATAAGGAGCTAGCTCAACTTCCCACTTTGCAATCCTGCCACTTGCATCCTTGTTACTCATTATCTCCGATATGGGGGCTTTACATATTACCTTGATTGGGTGCTCTTCGAAATAATGCTTCAGCTTCTTAGCTGCCATATACACACCATATGCCACCTTTTGATAATGAGGATAGTTTGGCTTTGAGGCTGATAATACCTCGCTCAGATAATACACTGTCCTTTGCACTGACTTACCCTCTTCATCGCACTCTACCACAATTACTGCACTTACAACTCGGTTGGTTGCGGCTATATAGAGAAACATTGGCTCCTTTGATAGTGGAGAGGCTAACACTGGCGCAGTGGCTAACATCATCTTTAGTTGGATAAAGGCTTCATTGGCCTATGACGTCTAGATGAACTTGTCTGACTTTTTCATGAGTTGATAGAGAGGCAGTGCCTTTTCTCCCAACCGACAAACAAACCGACTTAAGGATGCCAGGAAACCAGTGAACTTCTGGGCATCGTTAAGACACTTCGGCAGTTCCATTCGCTCTATGGCCCGAATTTTAGTTGGATTAACTTCGATACCTCGGCTGGAGACAAGGAATCCGAGTAATTTTCCAGCCGGGACACCGAAGGTACATTTTTCCGGGTTAAGCTTCATCCGGAACCTCCTTAGGTTCGCGAACGTCTGCCTGATATCGTCAAGGAGCGTTTTGCTTTCCTTGGTCTTTATCACAACATCATCCACATACACCTGCACATTTTGACCAATTTGGTCATGCAAACATTTTTGCATACATCTCTGGTACGTTGCCCCTGCATTATGTAAACCAAAAGGCATGGTGTGATAGCAATAAGCCCCATACGGGGTGATAAACGCAGTCTTTATTTGATCACTTGGGTTCAGAGGTATCTGGTGGAAACCAGAATATGCATCAATGAACGACAACAACTCACACCCAGCAGTGGAATCTATGACTTTGTCTATCCTTGGCAGTGGGAATGGATCTTTTGGACATGCCTTATTCAGGTTCGTGTAATCGATACACATACGCCAAACCACTGCCACGTTCGGATCATCCTTCTTCTTCTCCACCAACACCGGATTAGATAGCCAATCCGGGTAAAGCACTTCGATGATAAATCCTGCAGCCAACAACTGAGCTATCTCATCTCCTATGACCTTTCTCCTGTCTTCGGCGAAGCGGCGAAGAGGTTGCTTCACCAGCTTTGCTCCGGGTCTGACATTCAAAGAGTGCTTGGCCAACTCCCTCGAAACACCTTGCAAGTCCTGTGTGGACCAAGCAAAAATATCTCGATTCTCACGGAGGAAGTTGATGAGCTCGCTTTCCTATTTGTCATTTAGCCCGGCACCAATTGTTACGGTGCGCTCAGAGAACATGTCATCAACTGGCACTTTCTTGGTATCCTTTGTCGCTTGGAACGAGACACTACCATGCAGGTTACTCAGCGCCGGCATATACTGCTGCACGGACTGAGCCAATTCCGCCACTTCTTGGATCTTCCTCTTCTCCTGCGTGATGACGAGTGACTCGGCCAGGTTAGATTCGGCAGAAGCACACTCAATAGAACGTCGGAAATCCCCCGCTATGGTGATTACACCATTTGGCCCGGTCAACTTCATCTTCAGGTAACTAATGTGACAACTTGACATAAATTTGTTCAGGGCAGGCCTGCCGAGCAACGCGTGATACACACTTTCCAAATTGACAACTTCGAATTCCAAATTCTCAGTCCGGCAATTATCTCTCGTACCGAACAACATGTCAACCCGGACCTTGCCAATGGGTTCAGAGGAAATGCCTGGCACAATGCCATGGAAGGTTGTCCTTGTAGCTTGGAGCATGTTCTCCGAGATACCCAACTTGCGCATCGTGTCCACATACATGATGTTGATGCTACTGCCATTATCAATTAGCACCTTTGAGAACCTCACATTGATGTTAGGCCCAATGAATGTCGGATCCAACACTAGCACATATGAACCAGGGCTAGGCATAAGCTTGGGATGATCTTTGATGCTCCAGGTAATTTCCTGGTCCGACCAAGGCATATACCTCATCACTACTGGCATTACCGCATTCACTTCCATGTGTCGGCGTTGCAAGCTCTTCCTGTCTGTCTCTTCTGTAGTGAACACACAATAACTCTGATGATGCTCTCTGTACTCATTCCTCCCCTCATTTCCGGGGTACCTCTGATCCTGTTGGTTTTGGTTCTCCATCTGATGCACTGCATCCCTTCTCTCATGGTTGTCATACCTCGGCGCAGGGGGAGGCAACATTAGCTGTTGCGTGTTCGCTCCGGAGAGCAATTGTTGCCGGGGTAACTCCTGCCGAGGTTGATCATTCCGAGGTGCCTGAGCATTCCCCAAACCACTTTGTTCTATATTTCACATCCATTCACACTGCCTGGTTGTGTGACCCGCTGGGTTATTCGGAATTGGCGTGTGACACTTACACGGCTGATCTAGCATTGCCTCATAGGTATACCTCGGACGGTCCTTCATTTCTTTCCACTGTTTTTTCTGCTCTGACGTCCAAGTTTTCTTGCCATCATTTCTTGGAGTCCATTGTTGTCCTCCAGTTTTCTGACGTTGACTGCTTCCTGCTCCGGGTTGATCCTGATTCACAGCTGCAACTTGTTGTGAACTGTACCGATAATCCGGTCTGTCATCCCTTCTTTTACCTCGGTAATCATTTCTCCGGGATGACCCGGACCCATCTCGCTGACAATACTCCTCTCTTGACTCGTTTGACGTGAGTCTAGGTTGCGTCGGATCACCCAAGGCATATGAATCAGCAATTTGGATTGTTTCTGCCAAGGTAGTTGGCATATCTCTTTGCAACCCTTGCCATAGCATGCTTGCATATCTGCATCCCTGAGAAAACCAAGCTATGGACTGTGACTCAATCACGCCCTCATAGGAGTTTCGCACAGTACACCAGCGGGTTAAGAACTCTCGGTCAGTCTCATTCGGTCTCTGCTTCCACATTGCTAGTATCTGTGGCCTGTTGGGCCTCTGATACGCACTCAACAAATTGCTAACAAACATTTCCTCAAAATCGATCCAATAGTTAATACTTCCGGGTGGCAAGTTGTTTAGCCATACCCTCGCAGGCCCCTCCAACATCTGGGGTACATATCTCAGAGCCCATCTCAAGTTGCCTGTGGCAATTTTCACAGCAGTTGCATAGTTAATCAATCAATCCTTCGGCTTAGTGTTGCCGTCATACATCTTTGTACCTCTAGGTAACTGGAAGTTAGGTACCGGAGGTTCCTTCATGATCCGGGGCCCAAAACATGCTGGACCCCGAGGACCTTGACATTCAATTTTCTCCGGCCTATACAGCCGATCCAGTTTTAACTTGGTGTCATCAGGCATCAAGTTCTTGCCTCCCAATCTTGACCCTATCACGTGATAGTCCGGCCTGGGATAGCCAGAGTTCACCATCTCTGAATCACCATCATTGTATCTATCTTGCTCCTGTGGAGCTGCCCTTGGTTACATACCTTGGCCGGCACTGCGCTCTTGCCGTGGTATATTCCGCAGCTGCGGTTGACCTGCACCTACCGAATTACGCTGTTCGGCATCACCGTTTACAGCATTCCCTTGACCGGCATTTCCTTGGTTGCGGTTACCTCGGCCAGCTTCACCTCGGGTCACACTCCTTCGATCCTCATTTCTCTACACTTCTTTTCCTTTCCCTACCTTTGCCGGGTCATATGGGACTATCTGCTTATTCCTCCTAGCCGAAGTTACAACCCCTTCTCTCCTAGGACCACCATGAGGAGACGATGCGGCTCCAGCAGATTTCTCCGGGTTACCCACCGCCAAATGAATGATCTTGGAGGCCCCAGCTCTCTCCGGGTTAGCCCTGAGCAATTCCTCGTTTTGCCTGTTTGCGATCCGAACCAACTCATTAACTCTATCCTGCTGTCTTTGAAAGGCTTCACCCGTCAGACCTTCTAACTCGGATGCAGCTGTATCTGCTACCTTGAGGTTTTTTGCCGGGGTACTATACTTCGGCAGCCCCACGGACAAACAGTTCTCTGACTCCTCAATCCTAGTATCACCCTCTCTGTTCATTTCACTCATGAGATTTCTTCCCTTCACTTTTACAGCATCTACCTTATTTGCCTTAGCGTACTCACGCAGCGTCATGTTCAACGACTGCTGAGCCGCGGCTATCTTTTTTGCACCCTCTAGTATTTTCTGCCTAGTCTCCTCTAGCTCAGCCCGTGCTTGAGCCAGATCTACTGCTGCTGCTACCGGGTTTGCCAAGCTATCCATCGCCTGTTGTAGCACATTCTTAGGCCTCTCTAGGAGAGATCCTCTACTTTTCCTTGGTGCCTTAGGTGTTACCTTCGGATCTGGTGCCGGATCCTTGCTTGCGCCAGCGGCAGGCAAGGTCATCATTACCTCAGCATGGTCCGGGGAGCGAGTGAAATGCGCCTCGCGAGCCGCACTAAGGGGTGGCTCGCCTCCTTCAACGACGTGCTGCAGATGAACGCACGACACATCGATAGCGACGTAGATCCTGTGTGCGCCGAGCTTGACGAAGAGGCCGTTGCGCGGGAGACGACGCTTGCCGAAGCAGCCAGCGTTGTCGCTGATGAAATCCAGCGCTCCGAAGCACTGAACAAGCCCGGAGACGATGCGTTCGCCGGTGCCGATGAAGTTTCCCGTCCGGATCTTCACCCCTGCTAGCGCTGCTAGCCCCACGGTCGGCGCCAACTGTCGTGGTGGTGTCACAGCAGATGCCATGGATAGGCTAAAGGTGGGGGAATAAATGCACCAGGGGAATCCAGGGAGGGATAGTGTAGTGATTCCACACATAGTATCTTTGTATTTGATTCACTTCCAAGGTTTACAAGTGCTCCCTGAGCTGTATTGGGGAGAGGAGGAAAAAGAACTCCCTTACTCTCACCGCTAGTAAAACACAACTCTCTAGGAGACAACCAGAAAACCCAACCCACTTGCGACCAACCCTTTCTACAGAGGCCCTAGCCCTCCTTATATAGGGGTGGATAGGTCTCCAATTAGGGCATACGTGGAGGCATATTCCAAGGAATATGCCTCTTCCCAAAATAGTAAGCCGACCGGGTCACTTTGGCCCAGCGTCATCCATGCAGAGGCTACGTGAGCCTCTGCGGCGCCTGCGTCATCCGACATAGGCATCGTCACCTTTGTCGGCCACGCCTCGCTGGTCTTGGCCTCTGTCCACTTCGCTCACGCTCTGCGTACAGTGGTCACCTTTGACCAGCGAGATACCTTCCTTCTCTTACAAGCTTGATATAACCCGAATCGTACCTAGTTGATCCGGCCACACCTGTTCCTGCATATAAGTTAGATACGTCTTACCGACATACGGCATAAGTCGTTTGAGACCCAGTTGGGTGGACGTCCCCTGGTCCGGGTTACTCCGTGATTCGGCCTGCCTTGAGGTGACTCGGCCAACACTTGCTTTGACCTTGCCATACCTCGGCTAACTAGGCCTTTATACCCGGGAATGACCCTACCCGGGGGTATCCCCCCAACATAACCCCCGGGCAGGGATTTCCACTACGGCTTGTCCTGGCGCGATCCGGGGACCCCGGATTCCACAAATACGATAGTATCCCTTGAGCCTGATTAGGCTAAGGTATCATGCCGCAACCAACCCAGGCCCTATTCGCGGCAAGCCGCTAGCTCAGATCCCTCGCTAGTAGTGGGCGCCTGGTCTTTCGACCCCGAGGTGCCACGAAGAGACACATGTGCATGAGTGGGGGCGTGTGAGTTATGAAGGGCCATGCGGTGGGGAGCGCCCAGGGTTTCTTTTATAAAAAGGCCCCTCCGAGGCATGCTCCCCCACTAACCCCTCATTCTCCTTTCCTTCGCACACTTCTCCCATATCCAAACTTCTCATGGCGGACCATGAGGCGTCAGAGGCTGTGAGACGGGCACCATCAGGGGGGACCTACTCTAGGATAGTGAAACCACCGAATATTCCTAAAGCCCACACCAATTTGACACTGGATGAGGAGAAGTTCTGGGCTATGTACGCTTATGTGGTGAACAAGTGCAATGAGAACGAATCCATGGAGCTTCGTCATCCCCGTACAAACGTTGGGGATGGGGAGCTTTCGATCTACGACTGCTTCCTCCGCATGGGTCTGGTTCCCCCTTTTTGGAGTTCTTCCTCGATATGATGAGCGTGTATGAATTTCACTTTGTATAGATCCACGCCAATGCCATGCTCACACTATCTCCCTTCGCTCATCTCTACGAGGCATTTGTGGGGGTGAGGCCATCAATGGCGCTATACCATCACTTTTTCACCCCCCGAGTGGACAAGAATCCACAGATTGTTGGGGGGTCACATTTCATTTTCGTAAGAAATGATCCAGGTAGTACGCAGCTAGTTAGTTCAAGTACAAGTGGGAAGAGTAGCGCGGTGAATTCTGCATGGTGCTTCTCGGAGACTGTCTCCCATGGATATATGATCTAAATGAGGTCATGCAGCCCATCCCCTCCTGGTCAAGGATGAGTGCCAAGCACATTGATAAATTCTCTATCACGACCCGGATCTAGGAGGTTGTGGACCAAGGTTTAATTACCACTGCTGTGATATCAGATATTCTCCAAAGGTGCTTGGCTCCTCTACAGAGGAGATCCCATCCGGCGTGGGAGTACAGCGGCAACAAAGAACCGACGCGCGTTCAGCCCGAGAATAAGCATGACTTCTCCCGCGAGGACTATTTCTCCGTAATGCGGAGGATCCTTACCCCCAAGGTGGCGGGGGATATACCGGATTCCCCACTTCCGCTCCACTAGGACAAGCGTCGAGCCTCTATCCTCATGACGCTTCCCCTTTGTGATGTGAATGGTACCACGATAGGAGGCAGGTCCTATCCTAACTCATAGGGTGGTGGTGGAAGTGTTGATGATGACTCGCTTGACCCTGAGTCTTCCTCGACACTTTCTTTTGGTGAAGATGAGGAGGAAGAGAATTCCCTCGCATAGATAACCCCGGAGGAGGCTGCCAATGAAGAGGATGAGTCTCTTCCTAACGGCTCCACCCAGCCCGATTGCGGCTTCCAGGTTTGCTCCACTCAGCGGTATACGCTGTGATTGCCACCTCACTAGTGGGGGTAGATTCCTTAACATAGAACCAGAAGTTTTTTCTGCTCGTTCACTAGGTTCTTCGGCAGCATCAGGTTCACCAACCTAGCATTGGGCTTCAGCTGGACGGTGATGCCACCCGCGGCCAAGATAGGCATGTTCTTCCTCTCACGACCGACTCATCCTTGGCGCAACTCTAGCCAGAGGGGGAAATATGGCTTGCAGCCAAGAAAGCACTCGTAGAATGTGAAAAAGATTGCAAGATGTTCAATGTTGTGAGGCCCCAGATCGGAGGTCTTCATCCGGTAATAAGCACAGAAGCGCCAAAAGATGACCGAGGTGGGAAACCCCACCCCTCGCTCTAGGTGGCTGAGGAAGCAAACAAACTCCCCCGCTCCTGGCTTCGGCTCGACCTCGCTAGCCATGGGGATTCACGAGTTTCCCTTCACAAGGACTCCAGCATCCTGGAAGGATTGCACCATAGCCATTGTACACTTGGATTTTCCTCAAAGATATTTGGAAGGCGCCATAAATAATAAGTTCGCTTGGTCTAGAAATCTAGATCAGGGGCGACTCGTGAAGAAGTAGAGGAAATGGAGAAGTTCAGAGGAAATTCCGTACAAAGCTCCCTTACTCACCCTTAAATACAGGATGCCAACAAAACAGCCTGGATTAGCTGTTGCTTCACGGTAATTCTGCCGGAGTTACCATTAGAGTTTACCTAATGGCTAGTTTGACCAAACTGATGGTCCACCTTCGGTCAAATTGACCACTCGCCTGATCCACTCGCTTCAGTCAATTTGCCTAGGGATAGCGACATGGGGCCAACGCGACTCACTTGAGTGTGATTGGGTCAAAACTTGAACAGATGACTTGTTTCTTCATTGGAGGAGTTTATCGCCTGACTGAGCTTCCACTCGAACCCGCCTACTCGGACTGCCAAGTTGAAGCTTCTACCAAACCCTCGACACACTTGGGGACTACTAATAGGTATATACCAATAGGAGTAAGACGGGAGAGAGGATTCGACTAGCCAGGCTCATAGCGAGTTGGCTCTCTGGTACACCGACTAGAAATTCAAGGCAAAGGAGCATGGCGACTAGATGCAGAAGGCCTAGAAGAGTATCTAGTCCTAGTCGGATTAGATCAAGATCAATGAAACCATAACCGATTTGGTATTATCAATGTAAATCCTAGCGAGGTAGCTCTATATAAACCTACCTAGGTTACCCTCTATAGAGACACACATTGGTACACCCCATAGAGGCGACTCATTGACCTCATCTCCGAGTTCGACCTCCCATTGTAATCTAGCATGAAGTGACCTTTTACCCTACAGGGGCTGAACCTGGGTAAAACCCCGAGTCTCATCAATCTCGCACCACAGATGACTCATTCTCCCTTTCCTAGGACAGAGGAGACGACCGTGATCGGGTTCTCTTGGAAGTAATGTGGGAGTCGCCGATGTGCCCGTAACACGACGTATACCACTTTTTTCTACTGTCGGTAGCACTGCTTGGACTCAGTGAGTACCTCACTGAGGTAGTACACCGGCCACTGAGTGGGGCGTTCCTTGTCTTCCTCCTGTCATTCCACGACCATGATAGTGCTGACAACACGATTGGTGATGGCAATGTACATGAGCATCAATTCCTTTTCGGTGGGCACGGCGAGCACAAGGGTTGCAAGTAGAACCTTCTTTAGCACGGTGAGTGTGTTATCAGCCTTGCTGGTCCACTCGAACATGGGTGACTTGCGGAGGAGGCTATAAACCATGGACATGATGTCACTTGATAACGTGACCACGTCATTGGAAGAATGGTGTGATGGATAGACCCAAATAATAATCATAGCTTCTGATTGCATCGCTTAGTTTATTTTCTATCGCTTTCTGTATATGTAAAGTATAGTTTCCTCAGACCATGATATCATGTTATTCCCGAGCATCGGAGGAATACCTTGTGGACATCAAACGGCAAGCCATAACTGGGTGATTATAAAGGTGTCTTTCAGATATCTCCAATGGTGTTTGTCGGGTTGTGTGAATCAAGATTGGGATTTGTTCCTTCATATGACGAAGTGTAAGATATCTTCGAGTCTTCTCCGTAGAATAGCATCTAAGAGCTTAGGGACTAATGTGGTTAGTCACAGGGATCCAATACCATGGTCTGAGTTAAGAGAGATTTCCATTAACGAGATTGAACTAGGTATTGTGGTACCGATGATCAAATCTCGGGCCAGTAACATATCACGATATAGAAGGAATCTTATACTAGATTGTTTAAATCTTTGATATTGTCGTTAAACTGAAAATAACTTCATTGAATGTGTAGGAACCACTATGTTCATGTGGTCCTGATAATGGTTATTGATCGGAGAGGTGTCTCGATCATGTCTGCATATTCTCGAACCCGTCAGGTCACACACTTAACCTTTGTTGTTGCTACTCTTTGTCGATAATATGTATCATGGGAAATAAATGTTATTTCGGAGTCTCAGATGAAATCCTTGATATCACGAGGAGCTTCTGAATGGTTTGGAGGTAGAGAAGGATATATGGAACTTCTTTTTTAGGGTTGAGGAAAGTTCGGATTGTTTCTATGCGATAGAATATTCTAGAAGGTTCCTGGAGAGTCCATGGTGGGTCCCACTGATGACTGCAAGTGCACAGATCGATTGTAGCTAGTTTCGAAATAAGAGTATTGAACCCACGAGGAGCTATTTGGTTAAGTTCTTTATGCCCCTCGTCACTGTCTACCAAAGGATACGTGTAAGCCGCCTTTGGTTTCAAGTAAAGGGTGTTTTAAAGGTTTTTTGTTGAATGCTAAAACGTAATTAAAACAAGTAAAAGAAAGCAAGTAACAAAAGCGTATGGAAAAGTGGTTGAACTCAATAAGGCTAAAGCGTTCTCGGGGATGTAGGATACACCACTAGCATGTTGTAACTAATCATAATTAGGATAACCTATTTCTTGTGTCATGATATGTGTGGAGAGAGCTCAATAACAAGATGTTCACTACAAGGGTCATATGTTGAGCCAAAAATGAGGTGATCTCTAAATAACCACCGCGATGTCTGAGAGAAGTCACCCATACACACCACCACAAATAAGGTTCTACCCAGGATATCATAATTAGCTTAATTAGTGAATCTCTCTTTATTCCTAATTTGATCGTGCACGTCGCTAGCCGATGCTTATACTCTCAATAGCTCCGGGCACACTTCCCAACATGTCCAAAGGATTTCACCCTCTTCTTTAGACCCGATGGCAAATGATATGTGCCCGACTACACATGCCATCTAAAGGGAGAGGTGAAACACACATCATATAAATATCATAGACCAATAAGTCAATGGACACAAGTATATATCATCTTTATTTCAATCCATAATAGTGTTAGGGTTTCTCCATCTCCCCAATAATGAGGGAAACTACTCACACATGGAAGTAATCAATGACATCATCATAATCAAATGCATGGATAAAAGTGAACCACAATTGGACCTGGAATTACAACATCTAATGAATGAAAGATGGGTGTTGTAGTGGTGATGGTGATGCAGTGGTTGATGATCAAGGGGATGATGCGATGTCCTCCAATGATCCATGAAATAGCAAGAATTTGCCCTTCTCCAAGTTCCTCGTCCAGATCCCTTTTGTGGTGTGGTTTTTGTGGCTCAATGTTTCTGTGAATGTCAGATCTGTCATCCGTCTTTGCCAAGAGAATGTGCTACAGGCGGATGGTACGGGCCGGGCTCCGCCCGTACCACTGGTCGTTAACACTGTAGTAGCCTTCCTTCACGTTTTCTATTCTCCCAGGTGCGAAGATAAATCAATTAAATGACTTTTATCACTTAAAAATATCTTATTACATCATAATATGATAGTCCCGATTGATATGAAACAAAGACAAAAGGTGCGCACAAATACAGTAAAATACTAAAAACCATAATCTACTTATGAAAAAACGGAAGGTAAATATGCTTTAATTTTGGACTCATCAACTCCCCCAAGCTAGATACAATATCAGATGTAAAGTTACTTTGGGGGTATTATCACACCGTTATACATAACATGACTTAGAGGCTTCCACACCTTTTTGTATTAATGCAGTTATAAGTAGGTTTTAGTGATTTAACATATTATAAAATTATAAGGTTAAATTGGTTGAGCACTTTATTTGAGTAATGAAGATTCATGATCATTATTTTTTTATTTTTCTATCTGCAAGCTTGTACTTTCCTTTTGCCTTGAAATTCTTTGATAGCTGATCTTTTATCTCTCTTCTCTTTTTTTATAGCGTAGCTACTTGATCATGCTCACTACTTTTATGGCTTAATAAAACCCATGACTATAATATGCTACCAAGATTCTTATTCTCATAATGGAATCAATACTTTTATTGGTGTGGAAGACCCTAAAATCATGACAGTTGTACAAGTATCATAACACTCGACCTATTCCAATCATCTAATATAATAGTCATGAATCAAAAGATAACTTCAAATATCATAAAGTCTTCAAACTCAACTGATATAATTCTTTCCTTGAACAGAAGGGAGTTTGAAGATGATGCAACTAATGCAAATTCTAGAATTAAAACATAACATGCGTGCGGTAAAGTAAACATGCTAAAACGGTAAAATAGATTACAAGGTGTTATAGATATCCCCCAATCTTGGGATCAAGCCGGTAGGATCAAATAATCCCTTCCGATTATTCGATACCGTGGCACCCTTCAAGGTGAAGGAATTCCGATGGAAACAGTTGCTCGAAGTTTCTTGTTCGTCTCCTCTAGGGAAGATATGTGATGAAGACACTTCTGCAGCTCCAAATGCAAGAGGAACATCCCTTCAGCGACTCTACTTAGCACATCATTGAGTTCCTTCTTACTTTCAAGAACCAAGAGGCGCTTGCACACAATCTCTTGATGGATGAATTCTTCATTCAGATACTTCTCTATCTCGCAAAGACATTGTTCAGTTTCTGGAACGCGCGGGCTGATGGGCACATCTAGAAGGTTGAACCTGCAATCCTCTTGTGGCTTCATGCTCATGCGTGCGTTCAGGGAAATCTTCTTTGTTGTAGAAGTATGTGTCGTAGTCTCCTAGTAAGTTCCTGCATCAGGTTGGCTAACTTTCTTACGGTTGGGCGAAGAGTAGTTGGTGGCGATGAACTTGAGTGACTCCGTGCACCCCTTCCCATGGGGTTTCTTTTCTTCTTCTTTATCTTCAGGCTTCAGCATAGCCAGGTAATCCGGTTGCTTCCACGCTCTCTTCATATGCTCCATGAAGGTCTCGAATTCCTCCTCCTCATCATCATCGTAGTCATAAGCATACCTCTTATTCTTTGGGCTTAGGCCTTGTGCTTCACATTCATCTGCTTCAATGGAGGAAGTCTGGAAGCTATCCCACAAAGAAGCCATGACGCCTAAAGGTTTGCCTTTGCCTGGAACTGGGTAGGGCATGAAGTAGATTGGATCAGTCGATATAAGAGGAAGGAAGACCTCTAGGGAGGCTTATTAGGGGTTCGGAAACATGGAAAAATTCATACTGGAAGAAAAAGGATCAGCCAAGAAAAGAATCCCAACAAATAAGTAAAGAAATAAGCAAAAAAGGAACAAAATGAAACTATAACGAGGTACGGGCGCCCGTACGATGCGCCCGTACCAGTTCATTTACAAAAATCCACCTTCACAATGACGGTAAATAGTCAATCGACTAAGTGCTACGGCTAGGACCTGCCCGTATGGCCCGACCGTACTGATTATTACCGACTTCTCTCTTTTTTAATCAACCAAACGAACGGGGGAACACATGGTTGGTAACGACATGCCATATGGTCGGATGCGACCGTACAGCCCGGTCGTATCGATCTGCGTGGAAAATAAATAAGAGTACTGGTGGTATAACAAGCAGTGGTATCGGTGGGTCTGGTCGTACCGTCCACTCGTACCGACTTCTAGAAACCCGCAGTAGCTTCAGAAAAACATAGGGAAACCAGAAATACGAATAGAAACAGCAAATAATTATCCAAAACAAAGATGAATCAAGATTTCAAATTTCTTGCTCATCTATTGGAAATGAGTTTACTTGGGTACCTTCATCTCCTTTTAATTCTTGAATCAACCTTTTCGTTCAAGGTTGGTCACATGAAATTGCTAAACCCATTGCAAAGAGAAATTGAAAATTTTCTTTCAGGAGTTGTAGTCCCTGAGGGTATGTATATAGATGACATGACTCCAGGTGGATCAATTTCCTCAATATCCATGGGTGCTTCCTTTTGTTCTTAACATCAATCCTTTGGAAAATCTGTAAATCAAATTCTTGAAAAAGTAAAATCCAACAGATCATCCTTGGCTTAACATAAGTCCTTTCAAGAATCTCTTTCAAGCCAATACGATCAGTATGCATCCTTACCTTAGAGTCAATAATATAAGATCTAAACTTATCGTAGGAGAAAACCACATCCGAAAATTCATTTTCTGCCATGGGGTAATTCTTTTGGGTGATGTTTAAGGTGTGACTAGCATGATGAATGATATTGAGTTCATCACCATCATACTGGCAAAGAATTGGTCCAACAGCTTCATGGCTAGCCTCACAGAATAGATCAAAACTTTTCTTCCAATTAGGTGGTTTTATAACAGGAGCTTCAAGAAGGTCTTGTTTTAATATGTTGAAAGCAGTAAGCTAGTTTTCATCAAAATTAAAAGCAACATCCTTTTGTAAAAGGTTGGTTAGTGGTCTTGCAATTTTTGAGATGTTCTTAGTTAACCTTCTATAAAATCCAGCATGGCCTAAGAAACTCCTAATACTTTTTACATCACGAGGAGGGGGAAGCCTTTCTATTGCTTCAATCTTTGCTTTATGAACTTCTATCCCCTTACCTGAAATTTTGTGACCAAGCACTATACCTTATTGAACCATGAAATGACATTTTTCCCAATTCAAGACTAACTTAGTATATTCACATCTCTGTAAAACTTTATGAAGGTTATTAAGACAATTATTAAATGAAGTTCCATAAATGGAAAAACTGACCATGAATACTTCCATAATACTTTCAACATAATCAACAAATATAGCAGTCATACACCTTTGGAAGGTGGCAGGGGTGTTGCAAAGACCAAAAGGCATACATCGATAAGCATATAAACCAAAAGGACAAATAAAGGTCGTTTTTAGTTGGTCATCAGGGTGAACAACAATTTGAGAAAAACTAGAATAACCGTGTAGGTAGCAAAAATGAGAATGCATAGCAAGCCTTTCTAAAGTTTGATCTATAAACGGTAAATGATAATGATCATTTCTATTTTCCTTATTAAGTTTTCTATAGTCAATACACATCATGTGACCAACAATGCTTCTAGTAGGTACCATCACATTGTGTTCGTTTTGAACAACAGTAAATCCACATTTCTTACGAACACAATGAACAGGACTTTCCCAATCACTTTCCTCCACATGAAACATGATCCCTACATCTAATAAACATATTACTTCCTTCCTTACCTCTTCTTTCATGTGAGGTTTAAGTCACCTCTGAAAATCTGCAACCGGCTAGGATCCTTCTTCCATAAATATTCTATGGGTGGCTATCAAGAAACTAATCCCTTTCAAGCCACTCATCGAATACCCAATTCACTAGATATAGCAATATGATCTAGTCATTAAGTTTACATTGCTACGTCAGACACATAAAAATTAACCCTAATCCTTAGACCATGAGATCATGTCAATCACTAACACCAGAAGAGTACTTCGATAACATCAAACGTCACACTATAATAGGGTGACTATAAATGTGGTTCAGGTATTCCGAAAGTGTTAAGTAGAGGATCATGGATCAAGTGTGGAATTTGTCCATCCAAATTAAGGAGAGAGATACTCCCTTACGCGTTACTAGCATCTACTAGATTAGATCTTGGCGTAATTAGGAGTTCTTATCCCAGGATTTTTTGTTTTCTATGCTGCGAACCCTTTAGTGGTATCAGAGCCATATCTATGCGTGGAGGTTCTATACAAGTAGAACACATGAGGTTGTGGGCGTTGATGATCATGTTATCGCAACCTTTTGTGTATATTGTATCTTAGTGGCATAGTGGGTTGAAGCGTCCCGAATTAACTTTCCTCGCACTTCAGACTTGTTCCATGCTTGACATGCAACTTGTAACACCCTCGAATCGGCCCTATGCAAGTTTTAGCGATTGTCGCCAAATCCGCATAGAAACGATTCAAAGATGCCCACCAGGCAATTGCGTGCGGGTGGAAAACAAAGTAATATCTTTACACAATTGTGCACGATGGAACCCACAGAACATATATATATACAACCACGACTCCATGAGTCAAGAATGCAGATATACAAAGATCCAAATCATCTTGAAAACCATACAACATCCGCATACGGATAAGAAGCAAATTGGGCTAAGAGCCCTGAAGAATAAACAATGGCGTCCATAACCTTGCCAGGCCAAGCCAGAAGGGTAACCCTGGTAACGACGTCGAACTTATACCTGTTAAACAAAAGGGGTGCCGATAAAGGGAAAAGAAAAAAAAGGGAGCGGTCAGTACTGAGGCCAGTACAAGGCGAGTCTAGAATTCAGCGGCTCTCGCCTACATAGGTATGGTGGACTGAAGAGGCAGCAAAGCATTTGTAGGGGTTCTGCGCATGAAAACAATAAATTTTTACCCTACGCCCCTGAACCCCTGATGTTGCCAGGACCTATCTATTAGTAATATAGTAACGGGAGGGGCTTTTCACGAACTTACCCTTGAAGACCGAAAAGTGTTGTCAACACTAAGGAGAGCGTGGTTGATGTAGACGAGCCGAAGCCGACCTAGAGGTCGTGATGAAGTCCTTGCGCTCCTTTGGCTCCAACGACTTGATTGCCTCAAGTGCGACACCTCGTGGGGAGTTACACATGTCCAGTGCCTGATGATGACTCCCGCTTCCCGATCCAGCAGCAGTTGCGGAAGTAGAGCTCATGGATCCGAATCCCACAGCGTGACGGCGCTCTGCGGTGAAGATGTCTCTTGTTCGCGCAGTCCGAACTTGGGACCACGGTCACGAGAGAGAGAGAGAGAGAGAGAGAGAGAGAGAGAGAGAGAATATCAATTGGAGGTCCTCCCAAAAGTGAGAAGACCTTTATTGATTATTGTGTGTATTTATCTGGCCAAATACCGCCACTATATATAGGGGAAAAGGAGGTACTACCTCCCTCAAAGTCCTGGGGTGGGACTAAAGGAGAGGAGAGGTGTGGGGAGGCACCGCCGGCCACCCTCTCATGGCCCCACATGGGGGCCTAGCCCAATAGGGCCGCCGGCCACCCCCTTGGCCCCTTCCTCCTCTTGCCTTTCCCTAATGGGCCCTCTTCCCTCCGGAATTGGCCCATTAACCCTTTTGACCTTTTAAATTAATTTTCTCTTTATTAAATAATTATGAATAAATGATTAAATCAATATTTAACATTCATTCACATATTATTCAACCTCTATGGTTATGGAACACTTCCACCTCCACTCCGGACATCCTCCGGACTTACCGAAACCCTTCCGATTTTCTCTCTACTATTCTTCGGTGATTCTACCGATCCTATAAACACTCTCTAAGAATCATCAAGCCCTTAAGCGTGATACCCCACGGTTCGGGAACACTCCAGACATGGTCGGGACACTCCCACACCAATGATTGACAGAGGGACCTGGATGGCCATGTGACTCGTTTGCGTTCCACGAAGATCTTTTGTCGTTTGAACCGGGACAGTCGTGTCTTATTCCCTTTGTCTCTCGATACTTGCATTGCCCGAGATTTGATCAATGACATCACCATGTCGTGTTTAATCTCGTTACCGAAGAATGCTACTTGACTCATTCCGACAAGTGATATCCCTGTGATTAAATCACACGCTGCGCAGCTATTGGATATAACCTCTCCGAGTGGGCCCTTGAGTATCTTCCTGTATTACCACTGTATTACCAAGTGGTGCTTGATGCTATCTAAGCACTCTCGGGAGACAGTGATTGATATAGCCTCACGGTCTAAAGAATAGTCTACGCGGATCCATTTCTAATCATCGTAACTTGAACTTCGTGACATGATCGGGTCACGATGTTTAGGTTGGGTATTTGTTCATGATCTCATTCTTGGAATGAGTTGACTCCATTTCCAACTGGCATAAATGCCACATGATCAGGAAACATGATCATCTGTTGACCAATGAACCAGTGATTAGAGTTTCACTGGGAACCCCTGTTTGTTTGTATATCACATGTGTATTGATGTTTCCACTCAATACAGTTATAGCATGATATAAAACTTAATCATAAACTATATGAAATATGATAATAATCCATACTACTATTTGTCTCTAGGGCATATTTCCAATAGTCTCCCACTTACACTAGAGTACAAATACACTAGCTGCATTTGTTCTTAATCATTGGCACCATGTATCCAGTACCCTGAACATGCTTGCTCATGGAAGAGGTTGAGTCTTGGGTCTGTACTTTACAGTACCAAATCCTTTGCAACTTACTAATGTCACCTTGATTGACATTAATACTTTATCATCACATGATAACATCTGTGTGTATGCATCGTCGCTATGGCAATAGAACGAGGCCTGATTCCATGAGCCTATAGTGACTTTAGATCAACCTCGAGGGCTTTCTCATGGGCACTATGCCCTGGGACACATCATTCTACGTTAAAAGCGAACTAGCCCCGCCATAACATTATACAACACTTTAGATGGTACCGTTATATATTATTATAAATGTATTCATCGAAACACTAGTGCACTCTGTGCAACTTTTGATGTTTTTATCACCTCGCTTCCTACTTAAATTTAATCGGTATTTACAGGAGTTTCCAACATATTCCATTATAACATAACCCTTTATGTTTTAAGATATGTCATCCTTTATGGATTTGCAAAACATGTCAGCAGTTCTCTATTAGACACTACGGACAAACTTAGCTCAACATTCCGTGATTCAAACTTAATCACTTTTAAACATTCCTTATTGGATCATATATTATGTTAAGTTATCATCATGGTTTTCTAAGATAGAACCTATGTCTCAACGTAGTGGATGATGATCATCCTTTTCTTTCTTTCAACCATTGATGTTCAAACTTAATACTATTCCTAACTTGAGTTATTAAGGACTAGTTCCTTAATTAACTTCTATTCGGAAACTCTTTTCAGAATCCCTTAAGGAATACTACATAATATCATAATACACTTATTATCAACTTCTACACCTTATAAATCATTATTTATTGGTACTTGCGCTTTTATTCTTAATGTGTCAAATACACACCTAAGAATCACTCCTATAAGCTCCCACTCAAAATATGTTTCCAACATATTTGGGTATGAGTCAATAGTCTTACTCAAACTATGTTCCTATATATTTGAATTTGAGTCTTATATTGCTCCCACTCAAAAATATGTCATTCACATATTGTTATAGGAAGACTTTCATAGCTCCCACTCAATTTCATGCAAATTGCATATCTACTCACTATTTCGAACAACTTCAATATCTTGATCAAATATCAAACCTGGAGTTTTACTATGAGTTACTAGTACTTTTACTAGTTTTAAATCCACTAGACATTAAGCACACATGAATCAAATTCATTTGAATTCGTCCAATACTTGACAAATTGTGCTTTCGTCATTCACCTCCTTTTCCACTATGGCTTTGCAGTCATTTTGGAAAATTAAGTAACCCCTTTTACTTGTGAGATTCAGCAACTTATTGCTTTCTAATCTCAAGGGATTTTTTATTTGGGATTTCTCATAATTTTAGTTTACCATTATTTCCTTAGTAGTTCGTAGGTATGTCATATTCCAAGAATCGTGACAAATGATTAACAAATGTCTCCATACAAGATATGGGATACATTTTGAATCCTACTTCCTGTAGTGAAAACACTAGTGGGGAAAACACACTGATCAATATCATTGATTCTTTCCTTTGTGAAGAAAATCGTTCAGGATTTTTTCCGTTGTGCTTCTTAACACTCTGATGCAGGGATTTGAATCCTCATCGTGTTTTTCACTATCTTCCATTTGCTCCATAATCGAGAAATATCACTAAAAGTGAGCTTTCTCAAGAATGCACCAAAATCCAAGCAATACAAGTTTTGCTTCTCTTTTGGTTTCAGCTATGGATTTCGTATTCAAAGTTTCCAACGAATACTCTACAAGGAATTATTCGTTATTGTTTTGGTTATATCGAATAACCCCAAAAATTTACGATGATCCATACCAGATACGGAGCCGCTTTCACGAATTCAAATGGTTCACTACATTCTAATTGAGTGCTAACTATTTCTAACTAATGGTCTCTACATGCACACTACAACGATTTATTTGGTGCCTTTTATTCACCCACTTTGATATCTAATATCACATTGTGATGCTTTGCATTTTGACGTTTCAACGCTTTGCATTACACAATTTCTTTTATGCCAATCTTACAAAGTTGAATTTCATTACTATTGATCAAATCATAGTAATTAGATTCTCTTTTATCTTTATACCCTTTGTTGATGAAACACTTTGATCAAATCAAATAGTTTCATATCCATGTTTCCTTTGGTAAACTTCTTTACACATTTAAACAATCATATTATGATAATTACCATTTTGTTAAAACACAATACATCGAGTATGTATTTGCTTTTAACAATTCATTAAACACTTTGTATTCAAGTAATACACGGTGTTCAAGTTAATTTGCCGAACTTAGGCATGATTTATATGTATTAACAATTCGAATGACTTTCACATATTATCATTATAACTTTGAATTTAAACAATGGTTTCATTCATTAATCAATATATCATTAAGTTGGGTATTTTAAGGCATTTCGATATTTTACAAATGTTCATGCATTGTAAATTAGTTTCAATCAACAAGGATAATTCACATATAATCAAACAAGATATGAACATGAATAGAAATCATTCATAAAAGTAGAACAATTGTTTGTTACAAACTCATATGAATAACCGTCTCACAAAGTGTGAGACACACTAAAGAAGTTCATAATATTTTGATTACAATAATCATCCTAAACATAAACTAAGTGATAAATGTCGAGGGAGAGTGTCGTCGGCCATCATCATCATGTTCGCCATCAACACGCAACGTCACCTCCTCTCTAGCAAGCACCTCTCATGCAGAAGGACCTGTTTTCAGCAAAACAGAACAAGTATCAAATATACTTAACACTGCAAATGTGTTTGCAAGATTATAGCATTTATAAAATTGTATATCAAATATATACCATTGTCATTGATGACCTCTGTGGCAACGGGTTGAACCACCACATCTCTCAAATGTGATATGAACTCGTGGAAATCCTGTGTTTCCGCGTCGCCTCTCATAATGCAAATCCTGACTTGTGCTTGGAAGCTTGGTGGTAGCGACCATAGCACAACTCCTATTGCAAAAGATCTTGCGAACCAGTTGTCCAGGAAGTATGCCAGACTCATGTATGCATCATATATGCTCAACAAGTGATCGTCCAGTGATGAGCCTTCCTCCATCTTAATGGAGTGGAAGTCCCCCATCAACTCATACTCCCATATGCGCGCTTGTTCCACGAAATGCGATCTCAGATGTGCCATAACTGTTCGGGGATTAAGACATCCCACCATCGTTCATAGCCCATCTTCCATCCCGAGGCGCATTGTTACTGGTATGAATGTGACCATCACACGACGATGGAAGCAGAGATCCCGCTGCTCCTAGGTCTAATAGGGTGGCTCCAAGTACATCTCGTAGATCATGTAGTCAGCCACTTTGTTCTCACCAAGGAGATCAAAAAGGCGCATCACCCATGCAGAAAAGTTGGATCCATCTAACTTGAGATTTTCTCCTTTTAACCAATTGTCAATAGGGAAGGTAATCTTGGGGAGAACCATTTTCTACATTTATAATTGCAAAAGGAATTTAGACTAAGTTTATAATTAAATGAGTTAATAATAACTCCATTCAGAAACACCTATCCCCATAAGGGTTTCTAGTGATAACACGACTCCTATGAGCCACATCTCCCCCGATCATCACGGCCATCAATGTGGGTTGAAGGGTGGACGCTAAACGTCGGTCACATCATTCATGTGACTCGTGCTCGATCTTTCGACCATCCGTGTTCCGAGGCCACGCTTCTATGGCGTGCTAGGCTCACTAACTAAACCTTAGTGTATTCACTGTGCAACATGGCTTACACCCACTATATGCGAACGTAGATATGTCTGACACCCATTCCTGTACCATGGATCGCCTCATACTGAAGAACTTTCTTGGTGGTGCACACTAAGGGGGAACACAATCGTTGGTAATTTTAACAGGGATCATATTATTAGGCTACCGTCGAGTATCTAATACTAGCACACAATAATACTTACAAACAATAACATTGAATGTAAATGCGATGTGATATGGTCCTTCACGTCGTGATCTCCATCCGTCGTCACCTGATTCTGGCGCCAGGGTTCCGCCGCCATAGACACCAGGGTACCGGTGTCTTTCCTGCGTGGTAGTCCGTCACCTCCGTGACTATCTACTACTACATAACATAAGGTAATCTCTTTACCTTTTCCACAACCATATCACAAAGCAACGCCCCCTGCAAAACAAAGATAGACGCCTCTACTTTATCTTTGCATGTTTTACGTGGCTGAATGGGCTTTCGCACAAGAACCGTTCTTACCTACGAACTTTCAGCACAACGCTGATCAAGTAGTTGTCTCTACTACACCCCTTTTGGGGCCCTCCGTTGCAACTAGCATACCAACTAATGCGAGAGAGATAGACACCCCCTAAGCCACTTTATACGGTACAAGCCGTATGTCAAGCATGGACCAGTCTCGCGAATGAACGCGTAAAGTCAGTTGGGGGCCGCTTCATCAAGCATTACTGCGGTATATACAAGTACACGTGGGAGGGTAACAACTAAAATATCAACGCCCACACGGTACATGTCGTGTGTTCTACCTGTACTAGCATTACTACGCATAGATCTAGCTCTGATACCACTTAGGGGTTCCGCGCATGGAAATAATACATTTTTACCCTACGCCGCTGAACCCGTGATGTTGCCAGGACCTATCTATTAGTAATACATTAACGGGAGGGGCTTTTCGTGAACTTACCCTTGAAGACCAAAAAGCATTGTCAATGCTTAGGAGAGTGTGGTTGATGTAGACGAGCCGAAGCCGACCTCAAGGTCGTGATGAAGTCCTTGTCTCCTTTGGCTCCAACGACTTGAGTGCCTCAAGTGCGACACCTTGCAGGGAGTTACACATGTCCGGTGCCTGACGATGACTCCCGCTTCCCTGATCCGGCAGCAGTTGCGAAAGTAGAGCTCCTGGATCCGAATCCCACAGCGCGATGGCGCTTTGCGGTGAAGATGTCTCTCGTTCGTGTAGTCCAAACTTGGGACCACGGTCACGAGAGAGAGAGAGAGAGAGAGAGAGAGAGAGAGAGAGAAAAATATCAATTGGAGGTCCTCCCAAAAGTGAGAAGACCTTTATTGATTATTGTGTGTATTTATCTAGCCAAATACCCCCACTATATATAGGGGAAAAGGAGGTACTACGTCCCTCAAAGTCCTAGCGTGGGACTAAAGGAGAGGAGAGGTGGGGGGAGGCGCCTCTGGCCACCCCCTCATGGGCCCCACATGGGGGCCGGGCCCAATAGGGCCACCGACCACCCCCTTGGCCCCTTCCTCCTCTTGCCTTTCCCTAATGGGCCCTCTTCCCTCCGGAATTGACCCATTAAGCCTTTTGACCTTTTAAATTGATTTTCTCTTTATTAAATAATTATGAATAAATTATTAAATAAATATTTAACATACATTCACATATTATTCAACCTCTATGGTTATGGAACACTTCCACCTCCACTCCGGACATCCTCCGGACTTACCGAAACACTTCCGATTTTCTCTCTACTATTCTTCGGTGATTCTACCGATCCTATAAACACTCTCTAAGCATCATCAAGCCCTTAAGCGTGATACCCCATGGTTCGGGAACACTCCAGACATGGCCGGGACACTCCCACACCAATGATCGACAGAGGCACCTGGATGACCATTGCATTTGGTGGAATTTGGAAAAGAAGGACTTGAGCACTTCTTGTGTTCTTGCCATTGCATTTGGTGCATCGATTTGAGTTCTCGGTGAGAATTTGATTGGGTGAAAGGTGAGAAGCTTTTTTACTCTTGGGTTCTTGGAACCCTAGACGGTTTAGTTGTTTTGCAGGTTTGTGGATTAGTTGGGGCCTCCAATTAAGTTGTGGAGCTTTCCCCGAGCTTGTTTGTTGGGAGCCTCCAATTGAGTTGTGGAGAAGTTCCCCAATCATTGTGAGAGGTTACGGACTGCCACCGACAAGTGCACCGATAGTGAAGAAGTGAATCGGTCCTCTTGTGGCGAGGTTCACAGGAGAATAGGGTGAGGCCTTTTGTGGCGTGGTGGTCCTAGTACCGCCCACCCCTCCAATGAGACGTACTCCCTTTATGGGAGGAACTCGGTAATAAATCATCGTCTCCGCATGCCTCGGTTATCTCTATACCCGAGCTATTACTTATGCACTTTACTTTGTGATAGCCTTCGTGCTTGAAGTCTTATATCTAGCTATCACATAGTTGCTTGTATTGCTTAGCATAAGCTGTTGGTGCACATAGGTGAACCGTAACTTATATAAGTTTTGTGCTTGACAATGTAAACACTAGTTTTATTCCGCCTTTGTTAAGCCCATATCGTAAAAGTTTTAAACCGCCTATTCACCCCCCCTCTAGGCGGCATCTGTATATCCTTTTCAATTGGTATCAGAGCCTGGTCTCGCATTTTAGGCTTCATCGCCTTGAGAATAAAGATGTCGGCTAGGGGATTAGTGCATAATGACATTTTCATATTTTATGGCACATATTATGAGATTTGGAAAATTCGTATGCTTAATCATTTTCGTGCCATGGACCCAAATTTGGAGAAAATTGTAGATATAGGTTTTTCTCCTCCAATGGATTTCCTAAATCTATCTTGTGAGGATGAGAAAAACTTATATCTCGATGCTGAAGCTTCTAATGTGCTTGTTAATGCTTTGAGCCATGTAGTTACTTCTTCAATCATACCTTTTTGGAGCGCTCATGAGTTATGAACAAAACTTCAAGATAAATATGATGTGTCCAATATTATTGAGGATGATGGTATTGCTTCCACTTCCGTCCGTGATGAGTTATCATCCTCTTCCACTTCACCAAAGTGTAGCAAGACACAAAGTAATGATATGGTAAGTGGTGATGAAAATTGTAATGTTGATAGTAATCTTACTGTTGATGATTCTTCATCTATATCTCATTACAATGCCTCATCTTTGGACTTAAACACTTCTAGCACTATATATGATTTACATGCTCGTGTTGATAGTCCTTGCATATCATGTGTAATTTGTTTGAATAAATCTCATGATGATATGCTTGATATTCCTTGTTGCCATGATATAAATTCTTATATTTCCTCTAGTTGTTTTGTTTCTAACAATGTAGAGGAAACTGAAAATTCTACGGGTCAAGACAACATCTTGAATGAAGCCTCAAGTAATTCTTCATTATCATCATCTCACGGTTCTCATCTATGCCTTATGGCTAGGGATTCAAAGGTATATCCTACTTTGGAACCCAATACCTCTTGTGATGATGAGGATGAGTATAATGAGGAAGAAGAGATCGTTGTTGATTTGTTACATGAAAAGGGTGAGATTGTTTATCATGCTCTTGTTAAGAATAATATTGCTTGTTCTAACTTTGTTGAAATCTTGGGTTTTCCTATTGAGAGCAAAGAACGTATTGATAAGTTAGAAGCTCAAGTTGAGGAGCATGAGAACACAATTAACAAAATGAGTAGCCTTGATTGTGAGTACGCTAATGATATTGCAAATCTAAATGAAGCTCTTGAAGAAGCACAAGCAGCCAAAGAATCTCTTGAGGAGACGTTTACTCTAGAAGTGTCTAAAGTAAAGGAAACCCACGATAAAGCTCTTAAGGTGGCAATTGATCTCAAAAGAAAATATAATGAGATTTCCAAGTTGTCTTCTACTATTTCTAATTATAATGATGCTTGTGCTACTAACTCTATTTCTTGTGAAGCATCTATTTTGAAGGAGAATGTTGAGCTAAAGGCTCAACTTGCTTTGCTAACTAGCAATTATGGGAAATTGGAAGAAAGTCATGTTATGCTATCAATCTCTCTTGAGGATCTTCTAGCCTCCCAAGGTAGGCTAAAGTTAGCTCATGAGGCTATTGTGTCAAAGGTAACATCTAATGAGTCTCATGTGGACATTATCACTACATCCACTACAAATGTCGTACTGCCATGTGCTAGTCCTAGTAATTCATCATCTCATATTGTTGCTGCACCTTGTAATGAATTACATTCCTTGCCTTGCTGCTCTAAAAATGAATCTTCTACTTCCTCTAGTATTTGTGTTGATACTAACAATGTAGAGTAAATCAAAGAGCTCAAGGCCCAAGTCTCATCTTTGAAGGGGGACTTGAAAAAGGGTCATGAAGGGAGGGCCACACTCAACAAGATCTTGAGTGTGCAAAAATTCCCCAATGACAAGAGTGGGCTTGGATTCAAATCCAATATCAAGAACAAGTCCACTAACAATAATAAGTTCAAGAGAAACAAGAAGAAGGGCCAAGAAAATGTCAAGAATTTTGCCAAGATTGTTTGCTTCAAGTGTAAAATTGAAGGGCACCATGTTAGATCTTGCCCATTGAAGAAGAAGACTCTTAGTGAGAAGCAAAAAGGGAAGAGGCCTCAAGTTCAAGGTCATGGTGTACCACAAATTTAAGAAAGGCTACTTTGCAAAAATAATCAAGATAATACTCCCATGGTGGATAAATCAAGTGTGAAGAAATGGAAGAAAACAACTTGCTACATATGTCGTGAGAAAGGTCACCTATCTTCTTCATGCACTATTGGTAACTCCTCATCCAACCCTATTATGATTTATGATGTTTATTCTCTTCGTAAGGATGAGGTTGGAAATGTGTTTGCCAAATATGTTGGTGCCCAATGTGGTGTCAAGAAAATAACCATTTGGGTTGCCAAGCCTATTGTGACTAACTTCTTAGGACCCAACTTGGTTGGGGACCAACAAGCTAAAACTTGATCAATAGGTGTTGGTGGAGGGCATTGGAGACTTTGCTACATCATGAAGAATTAAGGGAACTTAATCAATTATATTGTCTCAAGCCAAGTGATTTATATTATCTTATCTCTATCATATATCCATTGTTCCTCCTTGCAGTAACATGTTCTCAACTCATTTACATTTAAAGTTACTCGCCCCTTGTGCATGTGTTGGTTTTTTTGTACCTTGCATGTGTTTTTATATGTTGTGCATAACCACTTACTTATCTTGAGTTATCAAGTTTATTTGTGTATGTTGGCTTGCGCACCATGTACTTGTTTTTTTTGTTGAGCCTTTATTAAATCTTCGTGTTATCTCATTTTTGGATATTTCTTTGACTTGAAAACATTAATGCTCTATTTGATGTAGGTAGAGATGATGATCCCATGTGGTTGCATTTTGTATTCGAATGCAAAATCTTAAATAATGCTCTAATCATGGGGGTGTTTTCCTATATTGTGTAGAACACTCCTTTTATGCTTCTTCACAACATGTTTTGCTCCATATCGTGTTTTATGTCTTTGGAAGATAAATTTTCTTTTGGTACTTTGTGACATCTTGAAAAGTGTTGAGATTTTGGTGTGGTTTTTTAAACCTTTCTCTTTTGGGGAGTTGGCTTTATCTCATTCCTTGCTAACTTTTTTGACCTTTTAGAATGAGATAAATCCTTGAGCATTTGTGTTTTTGGTCTATCGCTTTCTCTTTGTTTTTGCCTAGTTCATTTGTTGAACATGTGGTCTTTCATGAGTTGATTTGGTTATTTGATATAATTTGAACAACATTTTATCATGTCAAACTTTGGTGTTTCTTCTTGGTTTACTTGGTATTTTGTTCAAATCGTATCTCCTTTGGTTCTTGAAAGTAGTGTGCATGCATATTTACTAAATGTATATATTATGGCGTGCTTGCTTTACTTGATCCAACATATAGGGGAAACTACACAAAATCCTAATTAGCTAAGATGTGCATGAAATTCAATTTCATATCAATATGCACATATTTATGTGGAGTCTCTCCTATATATTGTAGTTTCTCTAACTACTTTGGACCCAATAAGTTTGGGGACCATATTGTACTTGAATTTTTTTAGGTACATTGGAGGTGCATTGGATGCTTGTCTCTTTCATAAGCAATAAGTGATGACTCAATGATAATTTGAGGCAAGCAAGGATTATCAACAAACTCCTATCTACTTCGTCACACCAATGATATCTCGGTAACAAGTATCTCTTACTCATGCATACATATATTGCTTCCAACCTCTTGTAGGTTGAGTCTTGGCATGAATTTTTGTGTTTGAAATTGTTGTGGTTCTTGCTACGGTTTTAAAGAAAACTTTTTATTGAATATGTGAGTAAGTTGAGATGAGTGCATATAATTGGGACTATACAAAATCATGCTCATGATTCACCAATCCCAAATTTTTCAATCTAGCAATTATTTCGCCTATCTCTTCCTCAAAGTACTCTCATGTGCAATATTGATGAATTTGAAAAGTTGATTCGTTCTTTGTGATACTTTTTGCCTTCCTAAATACATTCTAACTATCTCTTTTTCCCTTAGTGATAGTTGTGATATATTTGATATGTTTGTGGTTGAAGTTCATCAATATACAATAAGACAAAATTGAGCCGTTTGGCCATGCTATAAAGCAAAGATCTTATTGGTGTATTGATGACTTCGTTTTGGATATCATGATCTTTTTTTAATCTATTTTGTGTGTAGATGTTTATTTGTGGATAAGTATCTTCGTGAGATTGTCCACTTAGAAACCTATACACATGAGAGATGTTACTTCTCTATTGTTGATATCTTCTTTGATTCTTGTGTGTTGTATGGTCATACTAAGCAATATCATTCATTGAAGACTATGTTGATGCTCAATGATCATCCTTGCATTAGTCTTATACTATGCTTTGTCATGACATCTCACACATACTTGTGGTTGAGCCTGCTACTATCTTGTCTCTTACTCGTTGCTCAACCATTTGTTTATTGCAAGTTTTATGGCTTGGTTTATGCTCTTTTTGTCAAGTGGTTCTTTGGATCTTTCGATTACTTGCTTCATTTGTTGATGCTTCTTCACCTTGTTAAATTTTTTTTGCAATCTTTTGATCCTTAATATTGTTTAACCTCCTCCTATGTATTCTTCATTGGATACGTGCATTTTATTCCACTCACACTATGAGAAATGTACACATTTTGGAGGAATTATCACTCTATTGGACATCTAGAGCTTTTCACCCATTTTGGCAACCGATGCCAATGGGGGAGAAGTTTTGCAGGGTTTAAGGGAAGTTGGTTTCATGCTTTAAGTTTGTTCTTAAGCATTTGCCTCTCATTCTCTTGCATCTTTGTTATTTCTTTGCATGTTAAATATATAGATATAAACCCTCTCAAAGGGATTGTCATCAATTACCAAAATGGGGGAGATTGAAAGAACATGTGTGCCCCATGTATGGTTTTGGTAATTAATGAAAATATTTATGGACTTATGTTTGCATTGAGTTTTACTTGTAGGATTTGTCCATAGGAAATGCTTGAACCATATGTTGGCTTCAAGGTTGGAAGAAGAAGAAAGTGAAGAAGATCAAGTGGTGATCAAGGTTTCAAGGAATGATCCGGAGATTGGTTAAGTAGAAGTTGAGCCTATGGCAAGTGTGTCTTGAATAATAAGATGATCTAAAGTGTAGCTTTCCATCCTTATGGTGATCATGGATATGTGAACATATGCTTAAAGAGAGGCTCTTCCATAGTGGAGTATGGGGGAGCAAATTCCAAGTCTTCACTAAGCTAGCGCAATCAAGAAAGGTGTTCCATCTTGAGGTGTAGAAGATCATCATCATGAACATGAAGTGGAATATACACAAGGCAATGGTTTTATCTTGATAGGGTTTCTTTCTTACCGGTCTTGTGGTGTTAGTTGGGGAGACCGGTTTATAGGATAGATAACCGTACTTATCAAGAGGGGCTCTCGAGTGACTAACTTGATCATATCCCTCGGTGAGAGCTCAAACCTTTGCATACTTGGCATCATGTTTCTTGGTTCTTATTTGGGTCTTACTCATGTGAGTATTTTGATCTTGTGTTAATCTCCATGATAAGCTCAAGTTCATCGAAAACGAATTTCATATGCATTCTCTATTGCATTTTCGATGTTGGAGGTTTTATCGGTTCGTCTTTTTGGGAGAGGTCAAACCTTTCGTCATTTGGTTCTATCCTACATTGCTGTACTATGATGTTTCTCTGGATTACCTTGTACAACTCATTTTTCTCTTTAAAACGATCCCAAGATCATCAAAAACGGAGGCCGGATGCAAAAGTTATGATTGTTTCAGTTTTGCTGTTTCTGCTAGTTTTCAGGGGGGCGGATTATCTGGCCCAATTTTTGGGAAACGGCTAAGGACTTTGAGGCGTGGCTCTCTATAACAGGGGCGGATTATCCGGGCCTCCGGGGGTGGATTATCTGGCCCAAATATCCGCCCCCTATACAGAGGGTCACGTCGTGAAGTCCTTAGCCATATTTTGGCCCGGGGAACCCGGAATATCCGGGGGAGGGGTGGATTATCTGGCCTGGGAGGTCCCAAACGGTCATATTTCATTGGGGAAGGGTATAAATAGACCCCTTCTTCCTCCTTAGGTTGGTTGCTTGCATTCTCTCTCTCCTCCATTGTTTTGACCTTCAAGAGCTTGCAAATACTCTCAATCCCTCCCATATTTCTTGAATCTTTTTGTGCGATTTGAAAGGGGGATCTAGATCTACAACTCCACCAATATATCACTCCTCTATGTGAGGGGAAAATATTGGGATCTAGATCTTAGGGTTTCTTTTGTGGATTTCCTCTTGTGTTCTTACTCTCTTATTCTCCCACTAGCTTTTGTAGCTTTGGTTGAATTTGGGAAAGAAGGACTTGAGCACTTCTTGTGTTCTTGCCATTGCATTGGGTGCATCGATTTGAGTTCTCGGTGAGAATTTGATTGGGTGAAAGGTGAGAAACTTTTTTACTCTTGGGTTCTTGGAACCCTAGATGGTTTAGTTGTTTTGCAGGTTTGTGGATTACTTGGGGCCTCCAATTAAGTTGTGGAGCTTTCCCCAAGCTTGTTTGTTGGGAGCCTCCAATTGAGTTGTGGAGAAGTGCCCCAATATTTGTGAGATGTTACGGATTGCCACCGACAAGTGCACCGATAGTGAAGAAGTGAACCGGGCCTCTTGTGGTGAGGTTCACAGGAGAATAGGGTGAGGCCTTTTGTGGCGTGGTGGTCCTAGTACTGCCCACCCCCTCAACGAGACGTACTCCCTTTATGGGAGGAACTCGGTAATAAATCATCGTCTCCGCGTGCCTCGACTATCTCTATACCCGAGCTATTACTTATGCACTTTACTTTGTGATAGCCTTCGTGCTTGAAGTCTTATATCTAGCTATCACATAGTTGCTTGTATTGCTTAGCATAAGTTGTTGGTGCACATAGGTGAACCGTAGTTTATATAAGTTTTGTGCTTGACAAAGTAAACACTTGTTTTATTCCGCCTTCGTTAAGCCCATATCATAAAAGTTTTAAACCGCCTATTCACCCCCTCTAGGCGGCATATGTATCCTTTTCAGCCGTGCCTGAGAAAAAGACCAAGAATGGCCCTAAGCTTGAAACTGAGTGTTTTATTGCAAGAACAGGGGGCACTAGAAGCGCAACTGCCCAAAGTATCTGGCTGACAAGAAATCTGGCAAAGTGAACAAAGGTATATACGATATACACATTATTGTTGTGTACCTTACTATTACTCACAGTAGCACCTGTGTATTTGATAGTGGTTTAGTTGCTAATATATGTAACTCAAAATAGGGGCTGCAGAACAAGCATCAACTAGTTAAGGATGAAGTGACTATGCGGGTAGGCAATGGGTCAAAGGTTGATGTGATCGCTGTCGAAATGCTGCCACTCCATTTAATGTCAGGATTAGTATTAAACCTAAATAGTTGTTATATGTTTCCTACATTGAGCATGAACATTATTTTCGGATCGTGTTTATTGCAAGATGGTTATTTATTTAAATCTGAGAACAATGGTTGTTCCATTTATATGGAAAATATATTTTATGGTCATGTGCCTATGAAGAAAGGTTTATTTCTTTTGGATCTTGATTGTAGTAATATGCATATTCATAATCTGGATGCCAAAAGAAGCAAATAGAACAATGATAATGCTGCATAGATGTGGCACTACCGCCTAGGTTATATTGGTGTAAAAACACATCAAACAACTCCATTCTGGTGGATTGTTGGAATCACTTGATTATGAATCATTTGATACATGTGAGCCATTCCTTATGGGCATGATGATTACAATCCCATTTTCTGGTTCTATGGAATGGATGACCAACTTACTAGAAATCATAAATTCGGATATGCGTGGACCAATGAGTGTATCGGCACGTAGATGTTATCATTATTTCGTTACCTTCACAGATGATTTGAGTAGATATGGGTATATCTATGTGATGAAACACAAATCTGGAACCTTTGGAAAGTTCAAGGAATTTCAAAATGAAGTGAAAAATCATCATAATAGAAAGATTAAATTTATGTGATCCAATCATGGAGGTGAATATCTAAGTTAGGAGTTTATCATACACATGAAACGATGTGGAATAGTTCCACAAATCACACCTGTCAGAACACCACGACGAAATGGTGTCTGTACATTATTAGATATGGTTCAATCTATGATGTCTCTCATAGACTTGCCATTGTCATTTTAGGGATATTCAATAGAAACAGTCGCATTCACTTTAAATAGGACTCCATCTAAATCCATGGAAATGACACCATATGAATTGTAGTTTGTCAACAACCTAAGTTATCATTTCTAAAAGTTTGGGGGTGTGATTTTTATGTGAAGAAACTTCAACCTAATAAAGTCAAACCCAAAGCAGAAAAATGTGCCTTTATAGGATACCCTAAGGAAACAATTGGGTATACCTTTTGTCATAGATCTGAAGGCAAGGTTTTCATTGTCAATAATGGATCCTTTTTGGAGAAGGAGTTTCTCTCGAAAGGTGTGATAAGTAGGAAGGTAGAACTCGATGAGGTTATTAAACCTTCTCTTCATGGAATGGTGAATAGTGCTCTCTCGGAAACAGAGAGTGGCGCAGCATCGGAAAATGTTTTGGTGTTAACTTCACCAAATGAAGAGGGAACTAACGATACTGATAATGAAACTCCAAAAGAGAATACTGCCGAACCTCATAGGTCAACTAGGACATGTGCAGCTCCTGAACTGTATGGTGATCCTTTCATGAATTTCATGGTAAATGGACATGATGAACCTGTGACTTATGAAGAAGCGATGGGCAGTCTAGATTCCAACAAATGGCTAGTAGCCATGCAATCCGAAATACGATCCATGTGCAAAAACCAAGTTTGGACCTTGGTAGACCTACCTCAAGACCATATGGCCGTTAAGAATAAATGGATCTTCAAGAAGAAAACTAACTCTAATGGTAATGTGACTATTTATAAAGCTCGACTTGTCGCTAAAGGTTTCCGAAAAAATCAAGGAGTTGACTATGTTGAGACTTTCTCTCCTGTAGCAATGTTGAAGTCAGTTAGGATTATGTTAGCAATTTCTGCATTTTTCGACTATGAAATTTGGTAGATGGATGTGAAAACTGTGTTCCTTAATAGAAACATTGAGGAAGAGTGGTACATGGTAAAATCGAAAGGTTTTATTGATCCTAAGGATTCTAACAAGGTATGCAAACTTTAGAGATCCATTTATGGACTAAAGCAAGCATCTTGGAGTTGGAATCTCCTTTTTGATGAAGTCATCAAAGGGTTTAGATTTTTCCAAACTTATGGAGAGGCTTGTATTTATAAGAAAGTGAGTGGGAGCTTTATAGCATTTCTAATTTTATATGTGGATGACATATTGTTGATTGGAAATGATATAGAACTTTTGAAGAGTGTAAAGGATTATTTGAACAATATTTTTTCAATGAAGGACCTCGGTGAAGTAACGTATCTACTAGGCATCAAAATCTATAGATATAGATCAAGATGCCTAATTGGGATATCACAAAGTACATACCTTGACAAGATATTTAAGAAGTTGAAAATGGACAGAAATAAGAAAGGGTTCTTACCTATGTTGCAAGGTAAGACATTAAGTAAGACTTAAAGTCCAACTATGGCAGAAGATAGAGAAATGATGAATAAGATTCCCTATGCCTCAGCCATAGGTTCTATCATGTATGCCATGATCTGTACAAGACCAGATGTGGCACATGTTGTTAGTTTGACTAGCTGATACCAATCTGATCTAAGTTTAGAACACTAGATAGTGGTCAAAAATATCTTTAAGTTCTTGAGAAAAACTAAAGAAATATTTCTCGTATATGGTGGTGAAGACGAGGTCGTCGCAAAGTGTTACGTTGATGTTAGCTTCGATATCGATCCGGATGACTCTAAGTCACAATCCGGATACCAATTTCTCATGAATGGAGCAGCACTGAGTTGGAGGAGTTCCAAGCAACCAGTGGTTGCAAGATCATCGAAAGAGGCGGAATATGTTGCTACTTCGGAAGCGGCACGGAAAGCGGTTTGGATGAAGGAGTTTATAACAGAACTTGGTGTGGTTCCTAGTATGTTGGACCCAATGCTCATCTATTATGAAAAGAATGGTGCCATAGCTAATGCCAAGGACCCAAGGTCTCGCAAGAATCCCAAGCGTATAAAACACCAATTTCACTCCATCTGTGATCATGTCAAGGATGGCGATATAAAGATGTGCAAAGTACACACATATCTAAATGTGGCAGATCCGTTGACTAAAACTATCCCTAGAGCAAAACATGATCAGCACTAGAATTTAATGGGTGTTAGATTCATCACAATGTAATCTAGATTATTGACAGTAGTGCAAGTGGGAGAATGAAGGGAATATGCCCAAGAGGAAATAATAAAATGTTATTATCTTATTCCAAGTTTATGATTGATGTTTATTTCTCGTGCTAGAATTGTATTAATAGGAAATGTTAATACATGTGTGTTTAATAAACAAACCAAAGTTCCTAGTAATGCCTCTTAAACTAGCTCGTTGATTAACATATGATCAAGGTTTCTTGATCTTGAACATTGGATGTCGTGAATAACAAGATCATTGCATTAGAAGAATGCTATGATGAATATACACCCAAACTAGATATAGTAATATGATCTAGCCATTAAGTTTACATTGCTACATCAAACACATATGAAGTAACCCTTATCCTTAGACCATGAGATCATGTCAATCACTAACACCGGAAGAGTACTTTGATAACATCAAGTGTCACACCGTAACAGGGTGATTATAAAGGTGGGTTCATGTATTCTGAAAGTGTGAAGTAGAGGATCATGGATCAAGAGTGGATTTTTTCCATCCAAATGACGGGGAGATATACTCCGGGTCGTCTAGGTGATATCACATCAACACCGCTTACAAGCATATGACTAGGTCACAAGGATGTTGTATCACAGAATGAGTAAAGAGTAATTGTTGGGAGTGAGATAAAACTAGGGTATGTTTGATACATGTGATCGGATCTTGGACAAGTAACATATCACAAGACAAAAGCAATTGGTTACGAGGTTAATGGTTTACATGATCACCAGAGTTGTCATTGAATGTGTAGGAGTTAGTACGGATCTCCCGATCCCACTGTTGATTATTGATAAGAGAAGTGTCTCTATCATGTATGCATTATTCGCGAACCGTAGGGTGACACACTTAAGGTATACCAACACTATTTGGCAGATAAAAGATACTAGAGAAAGTTTTTGATAGAGCTAAAATTGTTTCGATGTCAACGGAATTGTTTTGGGTCAAATTGCTGAAATTGGTTTCAAATGTGATATCGAAATAATGTAAGGGGTTTTATGAAAATGTTTGTTAATTAAAGTAATTAACAAAATTATTAATAAAAGAAATAAAAGTGTTTTTATTTAATAGATAAATGCATTTAACTTAGTGGACATTGAAAGCATGTGAGTGGAGGTGGACTTTATGTGAGTGGAGTGTCCACCACATAAATGAGGGAGACGTTGGGGCACCCTCCCATGGCCGGTAGCCATGCCCCTTGGGTTGTCCCCTCCCCTATAAAAGTACGCCACTCCCTCCTCTCCATTTGGACCACCTCCTTGTGAAGATTCTCTTCCCCCTCTAGCAAATTTCTCGTGGCTTTGGATTAGCGAAGTACATGTTCTTGGTGGTTTATCTTGAAGGATCTGTTGCTCTACTAGAGTGTGGCCATGGAGGTTTTCCGGAGATGGATGTGTGCCCGAGGAAGAATACACTGCTGGGTTGCGGGTTCTTCAACTTGATCTTGAGACCGACAAGTTATCGACTATACCACCAACAAAATCAGTTTTCATAAAAGCTTTTAGTCTTCGAGGGTAAGTTAATTTGGTTACCCCTTACTCATTACTAGCATCTAGTAGATTAGATCTTGGCTTAATTAGGAGTTCTTATCATAGGATTTTTTTTGTTTTCTCTGCTGCAAACCGTTCAGGTCGGCCAAAGCGCCATGACCACAAAGGACCAAGTGGTCGGTCAGCCCTAGGCAGACCTAAACAAGGAAAGAGGGGGCACGGGGGGGGGGGGGGGGGGGGGGGGAAGTCGGAATCCCCCTCCTTGCCACCACATGCCCTATATGGGGCTTCGAGAAGGGGGAACCCCTCCCCCCGCCGCCTATATAAAGAGGGCAGGGGAAGGGGATGGCACACCCTTTCCCCCTATCACCTCCCTCTCTTTCCCCTCCTAGTGTTTCTCCTCCCCAGATTGGATCAGGAGAAGCCCTACAGGAATCCCTCTCCACCTATAATGCACTTCCGTTGTGCTACCGTATTCTCGCAGATTTCTTGTACCTCTATTGTGGGATTAAGAAGGAGGATACAACACCGGAGCGGAACATGTGGATACCATGGAGTTGATGTTTGTTCGGTACACGGATCAAAAAGGTCAAAATCTACTACGGTTTGAACTGTCACAAGCGAACGACTACATCATCCATGATCTCTAGATTGTTAAACACACGTTTTATTTGATGGTAAGTAGATCCAATCTATCAAAGTTGGTATATTGATTGCATCTCAAAAAACCTTCTCAGAAATGAGCTATCATGTTCGAGGTTTCATGGCTTTCAGGTCAAAAGACTAATGTTATGGAGAGAATCATGAGATGGTTTGTGATAATGTGCCCATATTGTGCACACATGTGCATTGTAGGATGGCGAACAATGTTGTAGGAGAAAGTTTTTGTTTTTGTCGCACCAAAAAGGCATTTTCCATTTTCCAAGTGCCAAAAATGGGGCGTTTTGTGAAGCAACTACCAAATGAATTTTGCAAAAGGCAACCAACCCATTTTCCAAAAATACTAGATCACCTTCCATTGAAAATTTCTCAAGTAGGGTATCTCAAACCTTTCCGTCCACCCCTCAGTAAAAAGACAAATTCAAAGCTGAAACAGCTATAGATTCAGCTCTGCCGATGCTGGATCTTGAAAATCACTTATGAGGCACATGGTGAAGAGGGTGATGATGAGCGGTGTAAACATGAACACCGTTCTCAAGACCATCAAGAGTTTTGAGGAAGCCAAGGAAGAAGACCTCACCTACCTTAGAGCACATGGATCTCACTTTGTCGACTACGTCGACTCTAGATCTGGCTCTGCCGATGCTGGAGATGACAATGACTCTGTGTTGGACGCAATCGGAACGGACACTAACACACCAGCTTCCCTAGGGAAATCTATGATGTCGGCAGAAATCTGAGCATACGAAGTATAATTCGGAGAAGAAGCAAACTCCAATGCTGCATAGGAAGGAGAAGGACCGGATCTAAGTCCTTACAATAGTATGGATGAAGGATACGATGAAAACTTTCCTGACTCGCAAGATGATATGGATCTAGGAGAAAATCTCGAAGTTCCAATGTGTGAAAGTACTGACATGAGCTTATCTCCAGGAAATGGACCAAAAGTTGTCCTTGCCAACAGTACTCAGAGGGCGAGCAAGGCAAAGAAGAAGAAAAAAAACAAGACTCTGACGCAGGATCTTCCGGCTGAGGAGAAAGTTGATGAAGAGCTCTAGATGGAGGATTCAGACGGTGCTCTAATCCCCTAGGAGCCAAAAGAGTCTCCAGTGGATGGACATGTGGTCACTCCCAGTGCCCGAAATCAACGGAGAAGGGTTAACAACACCAATCCCAACTGCCTCGGAAGTTACACCGGAGGAGTTGGACGACAAAGCTCAAGCTTTAGAAGCATACCGCTTGCGATTCCTGGACGAAGCAACTCACCTCATCAAAGAAAAGTAGATCATTAAAGTCAACATTGTAGATGCAGATCAATTCAAATCCCTACAGCATCAGAAGACCTAGAACGACCCTGTACTGGCCAGTAAAAATTTGGATGTTCACAAAACCTTTTTCGAGGGGAAAAAATAGATGTAGTCATGGGATAGCCTCGGTTTGACAGCAAGGGTAACCTAGTGGATAACATGCCGGTGGAAAACACTGTCGTGGCTCGAGAGATCCTGGCAAATAATCGAAATCCAGAGTAGGTGCGAGAGTGTGTAACTCTCCTCAATAAGGGCCCAGAACATCAGAAAGTCGCCATGTCCTTTAGCGGGAAGCTGGTCTGAAAATCTGACCAATCCCGCACTGACGTGGATCGGCAACACAAATCAAGGCCCCATCAGGAACCGGATCGACGTCACCATTCCGATGAGATCATACCTACTCAAGAACCGGCTCTTTAGGACAGCGGCGCAGAACCACGCTTGATTGGAGTAACGTTGCTCTAGCCGCAACAGGAGACGCTATCGCAGAACTGGTTCCACAGCAACCTACCCTGTGGCAATCTAATAACCATAGGGAAGAAAAAGAAGCACGACGTCGGGAGCGGGATCAGCAGCATATGTCGCCCCCAAGACACACGAGCCGTATGGCTTAACCTCGCCACAGTGACGATAAGTCCGCACAAAGAAACAACGAAAACCACGCTGGCCAAGGCCAACAAATTGTCTTACATCACAAAGCCCCTTCCCGAGGCTGGCGATCAGCCGTAAACAACCCACCTGAGCCTCCATCCCTACAAGCAGCGACCATAACGGCACCCACGAGAGCCAGGGGCGCCAGGGCAGAGGAAGTGGCAGAAGAAGCAGATATCCGACTCCACGGTCACATAGCCATAGCGACCATCCGAGAAGGATCTCTCTGTCACCAAGTGATGCTAGGAACCAGATCATCACGAACATAGAGTCGAATGATATATATGTGGGCCTGGAGTGTTTTGGACCAAGGGTCTGGCAAACTAATTTTTCAAAGGGGTTCGCTATCTTAAGACATATTCGACCCTACGATTGTGTATCTCGGCCAGATACTTGTCTCCAGGTCTTCTTCCAGGCTTGCTGCATCACCAAAGGAGGAAATAGTTTGGTCACAATCTGGTATCTCAAACTCATGCTGCGGAACATGGCTCGATCATGGCTCAATGAAATCTCGGGAAACACAATTCATAACTGGTATGATATGGAAAGTGCGTTCTTTCGGAATTTTGTGGGTACCTAAGGAGGCCCTGCATAGTCGAAGACTTGCAGCGTTGCATCCAGAAAACCGGAGAAACTTGCCGGGACTACCTTGAATTGTGGATCAACATGAAAAGCTCATGTGAGGGAGTTGATGGCTACAAGTGCACAAATCAATTGTAGCTAGTTTCAAAATAAGAGTCTCGAACCAACAGAGAGCTATTTGGTGGTCTTTATGCCCCTCGTCACTTTCGACCAAAGGATACTTATAAGCTACCTTTGATCTCAAGTAAAGGGTGTTTGAAAGGTTTTTGGTTGATTGCATAAAAGTAATTAAACCAAGTAAAAGAAAGCAAGTAACAAGGCTGTGTGAAAACGTGGTTGAACTCAATAGGGATAAAATGTTCTTGAGGATGTAGGATATACCACTAGCATGATATTATTATTATTTTTAATTAAGACAACATACTTCTTATGGCATCATATGTGTGGAGAGAGCTTCATAATAAGATGTTCACTACAAGGCTTGTAGGAAGCCACTTTGTTGAGCCAAGAATGAGGTCACCTCTAAATAACCACCACGATGTCTAAGAGCAATCACCCATACAAACCAACGCAATTAAGGGTCTCCCTGTGGATATCGTAATTAGCTTAGGGAGTCTCTCTTTATCCTCCTTTGACCATGTAGGTCGCTAGCCGACGCCAATAGTCACAAAGCTCTCAGGGCACACTTCCAAACATGTCCAAAGGATTTCTCCCTCACTTTAGTCCCGAAGGAAAATGATATGTGGCCGACTACACATACCATCTAAAGAGAGAGATCAAACACAAATCATAAATCTATCAATAGACCGGCCAGTCATATGGACACCAGAATAGATCATCTTTATCGCAACTTCATAATAGTGCTAGGGTTTCTCCATCTCCCCAAGAACGAGGGAAAATTACAAAAACATGGAAGCAATCAATGACATCATCATAATCAAATCGATGGATAAAAGTACGGGGATAAATCTAGTGCAAACCACAATTGAAACTAGAATTACAACAAGATCTAATAGATGAGAGATGGGGGTAGTAATGGTGATGGAGATACAGCAGTTGATGATGAAGGAGATGATGCAATGTCCTCCAATGACCCGTGAAGCAGCATGGATTTTCCTTTCGCCAAGTTCCTCCTTCAGATCCCTTTCTGGTGTGGTTTTTCGTGGTTCTAAGTTGCTGTGTGATGAGGGGTAACCTCGACAATGCCCCTGGTTATGGACATGGAGTTTCTTGGAAAAGAGAACGCTGGGGATTTCGTCGGATGTCAGGAAAACAATGAAGACAAAGTCGCCTAAATATTGGGAAAACCCTCTGTAATAAGTTGTCCTCTAGATTTCTGTACCCTTGCTTGGGCTTCTCCTGCCCTATATATAATAGGTGAGGTGTCAAAGTTGTATGTGGAAAGGTTTCATACAAACGTGATTACAATACCAGCATAATGTCGATTCATGGTTTCTTTCCTAATACAATAAAAAGTCTATGTCGGTTGCTTCCTTGGGCCGTTTATCTGGAATCTTTATAGGCCATAAGCCTTTTACCCAATGCAGGGTAGTGAATAATGAGCACCCGAGTAATCATACCCATGTCAGTAGCCCCGAGACTTTACCTCAATCCGCAGTTTTCAGGTTGAGTCTCAAAGTTTTCTTTTATCGCTCTTTGTATTTTGTAGGGATTTGGTACAACAAGTCTGATGCTTCCGACTGATCGGGAATCAGTTAATTGCTCCTAGGCAAAAACAAGGTTGACCTACATAAAACTCAAGTCCCCAGGATCGAATCCGGAATTTTGTAACTGGCGTAATTCAGTTCAAGCCGCTGAGGTCTTATCGAATACTAATTTCCAGTTTTCTATTTTTATCTGGTACCCAACGCGTCCGTTGGGATTTTTCATCGTATCGTTGATATGGATTTTTTTGGCAGAGCGCATTCTTGTGCAATTACCAGGCCACATAGGATGAATCCTAGGGTCTTATCTTCATGTTTCTGAACACAGTATTCGGATTTTTTGTCGTGTCTGAATGAGATCTGAGATTTTTGGATTTTTTGTCGGGTGGCCTACTGGGTCGCCACTCTTTCTAATTATATCATATTATTTTATACAATCTCCTGATAAGAGTAACTCCTTTTCTGAGGATACACAGGTGTAAAACTCAAAAAGGTTTAGCAATTATCAATGTACTTCATACACATCTGAATTCTTAGTCGGATGCGTGCAAGCGCTCCCGATAGGAGTAGCCCCCGAGGCTATGTTTGGATGCCTGTATCTGGACATAGGCTCATAATTGCTTTTAGCTTGATGGAAATCATTGATCTTTGATAAAAAAGGTAGAAATAACTTATCTCTTTCGTATAAGGCAAAAATCGACGGTACATTATTCTTTTGATCGGGTGGCTCTTTAGCCTTTATCCTGGACATCTTGGCTTAATAAGCCGAACTGTAACCCTTATCATCTTTGCAAATAATCTTACGCATAAAAGCATCGTAGCTGTGCAACGTTCCACGGATTTGAGTAATTTACTCATGTCTTCTTATCTTGTTGTCGATATGCTCCTCCAGGAATAACTTCTGTGACGATGTGTGGTCCTTCCCATGGCGATTCTAGCTTCTTATGAGCATCTTGCTTGAGGCGAAGAACTAGGTCCCCTACTGCGAAGGACCTAGGTAGAATCTCCTACTATGGTAATTGCGCAAGTTTTACTAGTACGTGGTTGCTCTTTGGAGGGCTTCATCAAGCGCATCCACATCATCTTCGAGTGCTTCTCTTGATTCCTCTTCATCATATGCAGCTACCCTTGGTGATTCGTGTGATACCTCAACTGGAAGCACGGATTCCACACCGTGGACCAAAAAGAAAGGTGTCTCTTGTGTTGAATTATTTGGAGTTGTACGTAAACTCCATAACACGGATGGCAATTCATCCACCCATGCTCCTTTTGCTCTATCAAGTGGTGCCATTAATCTCTTTTTGAGTCCAGCAGTGACTAGTCCATTGGCTTTTTTGACCTGTCCATTTTTTTGCGGGTGAGCTACCGAGGCGTAGCTTATCTTAATGCCCATCTCCTAGCAGTACTCCTTGAAGTCACTGGAGATGAAGTTGGTCCCATTATCCGTGATAATGCTGTTGGGTACGCCAAACCGAAATACTATGGATTTGATAAAATTTATAGCCGAAGTTCCATCTTGGGTTGTGACAGGCATTGCTTCAATCCTTTTAATAAATTTGTCGACTGCTACTAGTAGAAAGATGTGTCCTCCTGGCGATGATTTGTGAAGTTTTCCTACCATGTCGATTCCCCACTGAGTGAAAGACAAAGTTAAGGGTATGGGATTCAGCTCAGCTGTGGGTGCTCCAAGTTTTGTTGCGAATCGTTGGCATACTTCACATGTTCTGACGATGTTTTGGCATCTTGTTCTGCAGTAAGCCAATAGAATCCTGCCCTGAACGCTTTTGCAGTAATTGCTCGGCTCCTAGCATGGTGACCACAAACTCCTTCATGTATAACTTTAAGTATAATTTTTCCTTCTTCGGCTGTTATACAACAATACAACACACCCGAAATACTTCTTTTGTATAGTTCTCCTTCGATTATCCTAAAGGCCTTTGATCGTCGGGCAATTCGTTGGACCTCTATCAAATCCTTTGATAGTTCCCTTTTAGTCATGTATGCTATATACGGTTGCATCTAGGTTGGTTCGATTAACATGACCTCTCCGATTTCTTGTTCTTCTTCTTCGATGGCTTCATCTATAATTTTGGTTTCTGAAGGAGCCCCTGACTCTTTTTGCGGATGTTTCTTTTTCCCTGTTTTTGGTGCTACAACCTCGAAGACTCTTTTTTCCTTCATTGATCTCTCCATTATTTCTTCCCAAAAAACTCCTGGTGGTATTGGCAAACACAATGACCCGATGTTTGCTAAATTGTCGGCTTCGTCGTTGCTTTCTCTTCCTATATGTGATACTTCACATCCATCAAATTGAGCCTCCATGATGCTGTATAGGTTGCGATAAGAAATCATGTTTTTGCTAACAACATCACACTTGTTCATTGCTTGTTGTGCTAAAAGATTGGAATCTCCAAAAAAATTAGGCGAGTTGCATGGCAAGCTTTGGCCATCCACATGCCGTTCAACAGGGCCTCATATTGTGCTTCATTATTGGATGTGTTTGTAAAGCTCATCCGAAGAATGTAGCGCATTTTGTCGGCTTGAGGTGATATTAGTACGACTCCTGCTCCCGCTCCCTCTGTTCTTTTTGATCCATCGAAATACATTGTCCAGGCACTAGAAAGGTCAGGTGGACCCGCACATTGCACCTCTATCCACTCTGTGATGAAATCTGGCAGAACTTGTGACTTAATTGCTTTGCGCTTCTCATAAGTGATATCCCTAGGTGATAATTCGATGCCCCATAGAGAAACACGCCCGGTTGCTTCTTGATTGTTGAGGATGCTTGACAAAGGCGCTTCGTTGACCACTATGATCGGGTGCTCCGAAAAATAGTGGTGTAGTTTTCGTGCTGTCATAAATACCCCATATGCTAGCTTCTGGTAATAAGGGTACCTTTGTTTAGATGGTGATAAAACCTTGCTCAGGAAGTATATTGGCCTCTGCACACCGTGTGTCTTCCCTTCTTTAGGTCGTTCTACGACCAGGACTGTGCTGACCACCTGATGTGTGGCAGCAATATAAAGGAGTAAAGGTTCTTTCTCTTTTGATGACACGGCGACAGGGGATGTTGAAAGTGTTCTTTTAAGATCTTCAAAGGCATACTGAGCTTCTTCCGTCCATCCGAATTTTTCTGATTTCCTCATGAGGGTGTAGAATGGGAGCGTTTTTTCTCCTAATCTTGCAATAAAACGAATCAGTTCCGCCACTCGTATCGCCAATTGTTATACACCACGTAGATTTGTTGGCTTCTTCATTATGAGGATAGCTTGTATTTTTTCGGGGTTAGCCTCGATCCCTCTGGCTGATACCAAATATCCGAGGAGCTGTCCTATCGGAACTCCAAAGGAACACTTCTTCGGGGTTTTCTTTGATGCTAAACCTGTCAAGATTTCTGAATGTTTCTTCTAGGTCCTTGATCAGCGCTGATCCGTGACCTATGGTAACTATGACATCATCAATATACACTTGCATGTTTGTACCTATTTGGCTTCCCACGCACTTATGCATCATCCATTGATATGTTGCTCCAGTGTTCTTGAGGCCAAACGACATCGTGGTGTAGCAGAAAACGCCTGTAAGGCGTGATAAACGCCATTTTCTCCTGGTCTTCCTCCTTTATCCTGATCTGGTGGTATCCTAAATAAGCATCCAAGAAAGAAAGACGTTCGCATCCCACAGTTGCATCGATGATTTGGTCGATTCGTGGCAATGGGAAGTGATCTTTTGGGCAATGTTTGTTCAGTGCAGTAAAGTCGATACACATATGAAGTTCTGTAGTGTTTTTCTTTGGAACACATACTAGGTTTGCGAGCCACTCTGATTTTTTTAATTCTTTGATAAAATTGGCATCAGTTAGGCAATGGAGCTCTTTTCCAATGGTCTTGCGTTTTGGTTCTACGAAGCATCGAAGTGGTTACTTTAGCAGCTTCGCCTTTGGGTCTAGATTGAATGCATGATCAGAAGGTAGCCATGCAAAAATCTCCCAGTGCTCATGGAGGAACTCGATGAGCGCGCCTTCCTATGCGGGATCAAGGTTGGAGACCATGAATGTTGTTTTCGTCGGGTTGACGGGGTGGATATGTACTTCTTTTGTGTCTTTTGCCATGTTAAAAGCCTGACCAGGATTGACATGTGTTACTTCCAGAGGTTGTGCATTTGCTGAACTTTTGAGTTGCTCAAACTCTGTTGCCATCCCGAAAGATTCAGAAATTTTGTTGAATTCCCGATCACAACTGTCGGCATGTGTGAAGCTTCCTTGTACCGTGATAATTCCCTTTGGTGCTAGCATTTTAATTACTAAATATGCATAATGCGGTACTACCATAAACCGTGCAAAAGCTAGTTTTCCCAGGATTGCATGATATTGTGATGGCCAATCCATGACTTCGAATTCGAGTTTTTCTCGCCTAAAATTTATTTTGGAACCAAAAACGACGTCAAGAAAAATTTCGCCTAAAGGAATTTCGGCTTTACCTAGTACTATTCCGTGGAAAGAGGTTTCTATTGGAGCTAGATTATCCAGGGGATAACCTATTGCCCGCAATGTTTTTGCGTAGATCAGATTTATGCTACTCCCTGCATCCATGAAGACCTTGCTCATATCGAATCCGCCAATTTGTGCTTCTTCTGTCAGGGCTGAATGACCTGGTCATGGGACCCACAGTGGGTGATCTGCTCTACTGAATTTGATTTCTTGCTCTGACCAATGGAGATATTCGGTTGTGGCTGATGTTGATGTTTCCGCCATATTGATTTGTCTTGTGATGAGCTTCTTAATTCTGTTGGGTGGATGCCCTTTCTGGATCATAGACATTGTTCCTTTTCATCTAGGGTACTCGTTGTTTTGACCGTTGGAATTTTGCGGTGGTGCAACTGGTGGTGGTGCACCGATGGCTAGTGCACCAGGCGTGGATGTGTACCCTTAGTTTGCTGCTTTGGCTGCCTTTGTGTTGCATAACTCCTGCATCTTCAAGAATGTTTGGCAGTCTTTCATCAAGTGATTAGATTGTTGCCTGCCTATTGAGTCGATGTAAAATGCATATTACGAGGTCCTTCTAGCATTTGTATTACGGACATAGGTGGGTCTCGTGCTCTTGGCTGATATCACTATGCGGACTGGCTTCCTCCGACGTCGTCTCTATTCTGACGGTATCCGCCATTACTGTCATTGCTTCTGTTGTAACCTTCACCCGAAAAACTGCTGCGACGTAACTTGGTCCCGCGTTCCCATCATTGTTCCTTCATCTTCTATCATTGCCGCGTGTATCCCTATCTTCCTCGGGTGACCGCGCGCGCTTATTATGTCGCACATCTTCTTCATCAGCCCAGCGGTTTGCTATTTCCATCAATGGTGATACTCTCTTTGGTTTCACCCGACCCAGCTCTTCTATGAATTCTTGGCGATGGAGGCCGTCGTTGAAGGCGTCAATGGCCCTTTCGTCGGATATGGATTCAACTGAGTTTTTGATAATATTCCATCTCTGTATTAATGCTCTTATTGACTCTCCAGATTTTTGTTTGTACGCTCGCAACTGTTCCAAGGATGCTGGTCGCTTGAATGTATAATGAAAGTGTCAGATGAACTTATCTTATAGATCGTTCCAGCTACGAATTGAATCTTTGGGTAACTGCCTTAAGCATGACCTTGCGACACTGGTGAGGTGTAGTTGTAGACTTTGCATCACAGTAGTTGTGGATCCGCCTTGTAATTTGATGGTGGCTAGATAATCTGCTAACCAAGCCTCGGGTTCCTAGAGCCCATCGTATTTGTGTCGGTCATGTGGAAGTTTAAAGTCTTTTGGTACTGAGGCTTTGTGAATCCTCTGGGTGAAACAGCTGGCCCCGCATAATTCATGGTCGTCTTCGTCATCTCCATCTTGATATCATCGGGTGCGCCTTTTGTCTCTGGGTCCACTGCTCCTATGCTGGGTGTTGTCGTTCCTTGTGTTGCTTCGCGGCTTGGGTCCTACGAGGTGCGCCTGGTGTGGTGATCGAGATCGCCGGGTGTGTCCTACTTTCCGAGGACTATTGTGACTGCGTGGGGACCTTTCTGTGAGTCCTTGTTCTCCTTCCGCGAGTGAGGCTCCTACCATGCCGAGGTTCATCAAAGCTGAGTGGTGGAGGGCCACGCGCGGATCATCTGGTGCAGGTTGGGTGGTGATCAAATATGTTTGCGCAGCCACAATGGCTGCCTGAGCTATTTTTGCTTTGATGTTTCCTCCTTGATCGATTGACATGAATGATAGGTCGAGATCTCGGATGATTGCACTTCTTTCACCTTCGGGGATATTCTGTAATCGAGATGTCGCCCTTCTTGGTGGTGCTGCTCTTGTCATGCTCCTTGACTCTCGGGTACAGCTTAGCTGGGCCCGTCGTAAACTTGATTCATCGGCTAGTCTTTTTCTTTCATCCAGCTGCCTTTGCATCTAGAGTAGGTCTCTCTTCTTGTGGCAGAGCAAATATTGGTACGCCAGTAGATCCTCATGTGAAGCATCTGCCGTCATCGGGACTACTCCCGAAATTGCCTCTCTTGCTTTTTGCCATGCCGACACTGGTAACCGAAGTCCTGTTCTCTCTTCTGTGCATGGTTCTCTGCCTCCTCCTCGAACTACGCGATTATCCATTGTTTCTCCTCCGTTTCCATGTTCTCCTCCATTGTTGTGTTCTCCTTCGTTGTCGTGGTTTCTTGCATGGTCATCTGACAAAATATCAAGGGGTTTATTATAGGATTACCATTTTTGTCGCATGGCATTGAAGTATCTCCATTGATCATGTACACTAGGTGGCATGTTATATATGGCCATGCGGCCTCGTATTTTGCTTCTGTGGGTATGCTTGTAGTACTATGATATCGTAGTTCTGGATAAATTTTCACTATCCTCTCTTCAAAGTCGACGTTTTCACTGCTTTCTTCGGGTTCTGAGTTTCTTGGGTTTGCTCCATGTGGTGAGATTGATTGGTGACCTTCTTTTCCTGTTTCAGTCGAAGCTGTGATGTCTGCGGAGGATCTAGCGGGCGATGCTGGTACTGCTATGGGTGTGGCCTTTTCCACCGACGGTTCTGATGCGATCAAGGCCGAAGGGTGTGATTCCTGCATGTTGTCTGCTTGGAAGTGGAGGCTTCCGATGATTAGATCAGATCCGCCGTTGAAATCGGCGGGTACCAATACAAGGGTGGGAGGGTGTGGATTTGCTTTCGTCAAGTTGACGCTTGGTTGAGAGTGTTCCGCTGAATCCGTGGTTCCAGCGTTCAAGTTTCCCACAGACGACACCAATTGACGAGGGGTAACCTCGGCAATGCCCATGGTTATGGACTTGGGGTTTCGCAGAAAAGAGAAAGCTGGGGATTTCGTCGGATGTCAGGAAAATAGTGAAGACAAAGTCGCCTGAATATTGGGAAAACCCTATGTTACAAGTTGTCCTCTAGATTTCGGTACCCTCGCTTGGGCTTCTCCTGTCCTATATATAATAGGCTGGGTCTCAAAGCTATATGTGGATAGGTTTCCTACACGCAGGATTACAATACCAACATAATATAGGTTCATGGTTTCTTTCCTAATACAATAAAAAAGTCTCTGTCGGTTGCTTCCTTGGGACGTTTATCCGGAATCTTTATCGGCAAAAAGCCTTTTACCCAATGCAGGGTAGTGAATAATGAGCACCAGAGTAATCATACCCATGTCACTATGAATGTCGGATCTATCTACCGTCTTTGCAAGTAGAAAGTACTTGATGAGGCGGGTGTGATGTCGCATGGTACGGGCGGATTCCACCTGTACCACAGGTCGTTATCACGGTAGATGCTTTCCTCATGTTTGGTATTCTCCTAGGTGCGAAGGTAAATCAATAAAATAATATTTATCACTTAAAACTATCATATTATAAGGTAATATAATAGTTCCAATTGATATGTTCATAAAAGACTTAGTAATTCGGGATCCTGTTGAAACAAGGACAAAAAGCTGGGCGCAAACACAGTGAAATACCTAAATACCTATTCTATTTATGCAAAAACAAAGGTAAATTTGCTTCAATTTTGGACTCATCAAATCCCCAAGCTAGACTCTTGCTCGTCCTCGAGCAAGATGGTGGCTTATGGGCAAGATCATCATGTTCATGAGGCACGAGTCGTTACAATAATTGAGGCCAAAAATGAAAGATGAATACAATATCAGATGTAAAGTTACTTCAAGGGTATTATCATACCCTTACACATCACATGACTTAGAGGCTTCCACACCCTTTTAGTATCAATGAAGTTATAAGAAGTGTAACTCCCCGGTAAAACCACTACTAGAAAATCATGTGTTGTTTTTATTTTGTGCATCATCATGACGGCATGCTCATGTCATCATGCCACATTGCATATGAGCATCTTCATGTCTGCATTCATATTATTTCCTAAAACTATTTTCTAAAATCCTATCCTTATTTTCTATTTGCCTCCCTCTTTATTTAAAATGTAAAACCCCGGTCCTCTGGATTAGTTTGTTTGTCTAAACTATTTATAAAATCTTTTGTTAAAAATAAAACAAACATATTTTAAATATCAGTTGTTCCGGAGAAGGCTGCCGCCGGCTAGGCCCAAAGGCCCTACTAGTAGTAGCCTACTACCCCAGAGAAAACCATAAAAACTAAACCCTAACCCGGCTAACCCTAACCCTAAATCCTACCAGCGGAACCACCCCACACACCCGGATCCAATTCACCCAATACAACCCACACCAGGGCGGTGCACACACACCACACACAACACCACACACGCCCACCTGCGACATGCTAGCACCGCTTGCTCCACCCTGCCTCCCTGGCCCACCACTCCCACGACACCATCCCCACTCCATCCCCGAGTCCCTCGCCTCCTTCGATCCCACCAACCGCCGCTGCTCTCCCCCGTCACAGCGTCGCCGCTGCTTCGCTTCTCCTCTCTCTGCCTCGAGGCTATGGTGCCAACCGCCACCCGTCCCCTGCCCCGCAAGCCCGACTCTGCTCGCTCCGATGGTGCCCTCTCCTCACCATCGTGTGACCCCGTGCTAGGAACCTCCGCACCACATGTAGAAGGATAGAGAGGGAGAGAGATTGGCGGAATATGATGGATGTATTATTGAGCCTCATGGGCGAGTATATATAGGCGTACAGGGGATCATCTTGGAGTACAACACAAGTTAGGTTAGAGTCCTAACTATCCTACACTACCTCAATTACCGCGTACATGTATACTATAACATCCCCTCGCAGTCGTAGCGGGAGCGTCATGAACAACTGGAACATCGCGGACGGTCAGACTGGAGAGAAACCGAAGTAGCATCCAGTGGGCTGACATCCCCCCGTAGTCCGAGCGGGAGTGTCGTGGATGGTGTCGCGGCGCGAAGCTTGGACTATAGAGGATGCTGGTGAAGCTCAAGCGAGGTGGAAGCCCTTGTGCCGATGTCAAGGGAGCCGAGAGCGTTGGGCGGTGTCGTGGTCGGGGTAGCTGTGCGAGGGGTCGCCGTGGTCGATGTCGTGGCCGGTGTTGAGGAAGCCGCACATGAAGCCGCATGCGCATAGTGCACGAGGAGGATGATGGAGACGCGTCGAGGCAGTCGTCGAGGGTGTCGATGCCAAAGTCGATGCAGTCCGAGCCGTCGAGGACGAGGTGCAGCCATAGTTTTGCCTGAACTAGGTGCACATCAGGGACGAACGCACACTCCGGTTTTGCCAGAACCGAGTATGCAGAGAAGAACTCGTCGGTGACGCGGTCGAGGCAGTCGTAGAGGGGTCGATGTCGTAGAAGACGTTGTCGAAGCCAATGAAGACGAGGTGTCCGACGCGAATTTGCCAGACTCGGGAACGCGTCGGGGACGAAAGTACTTCCGGTGTTGCCAGTACCAGGCATGCGAGGGGTGGGAACCAACATGAACTTGTCGCCATGTAAGAGGGACTAGCAGAGGAGGCCTCTGGAATCGTCGCGGTCGCAGATCGACGAAGATGTCGACCCTGCCAGCGGTTCTCAGAGTAGAGTAGCAGGTCGTGTAGATGGGGACGAGGCGATGACACGGGCGATGAAGTCGAGACAGTCGGAGATGTAGAAGGCGGAGGACCAGTGGCGGCCTGATTGCTTATACTGGATGCCTAGAGGGCACGGGGTAGTCGGCGGGACCTGCGATGGCGAGAAGTCAGCCTGCAGGTTACCTAGTGGAGCGTGGCGGCGGTGCTCGAAGTAGAGCCAGGCGCGGACAGTGTCGACGCGGACGAGGTCAACGCGGACGGTGTCGCAGGCCCTAGCGCCGTGGGACCGGGTGAGGCGACGAAGATGCGCGCAGACGGCGACGATCCATGCCGTAGGAGAGGGCGCGGTAGAGGCCGAGGGCGTCGATGCACGGGCACGACGAAGTAGACTACGCGCAGCAATGCCATGGCCCGAAGGCGCGGCGTGGCTGCAGGGTGCAAGTCGAGGCAGCAACTGGAGGCCACCGGCACGTACGCGCTTGTGAGGCGCGTTGGCAGTCGGTAGGTGGAGACCAAGACGGCGACGCTGTGAACCGAAGGAGCGACACAGCGGCAACCCGTAGCTCGATTGATGGTAGGCGCATGCTCGGGGACGTGCATCTGCTCGGGGACACGCATGCTCGGGGACGTGAATCAGGGCCTCATACTCCGCCATGTTATTTGCAACGTTGAAGTGGATCTGCATGACGTATTGCAATCTTATCACCTGTTGGTGATTGTAATAATACACCATCCCCCGAGCCATTGAGTAACTTGGATCCGTCAAAGTGCATGATCCAATAATCTGGTTCTGGCACAAGAGTGTCTTCCGGCAGCTCTGTCCAATCTGCAAGAAAATCCACCAATGCTTATGATTTAATAGCGTCGCGTTGCTTGTAGGTGATGTCGAAGGTGGAAAGTTCAATGCCCCACTTTGCCACTCTCCCTATAGCATCACTGTTGTTGATGATGTCGGAGAGTGGAGCTTTGCTCACTACTGTGATGGGGTGCTCCTGGAAATAGTGCCTTAGCTTACGCGAAGCAAGGAAAACTCCATAAGCTATCTTCTGGTAGTGCGGGTAACGCTGCTTGGATTCCGTCAAGACCTTAATCACATAGTAAACGGGTCGCTGAACTCCATATTCGTGTGTTGGTTCCTTGTGCTCCACCACGATGACGATGTTGATTACTCGGTTGGTCGCTACCATGTATACCAACATAGGCTCCCTTGGCACCAGTGTTGCAAGTATAGCTGGGGAGGAGAGTATTCTCACCGGTGAATTTGTCCGTCTTCTTGAGCAACTTGCAGAGAGACATAGCCTTCTCACCAATTCGGTTGATGAACCTGCTTACTGCTGCAATGCAGCCTGTGAGCCTTTGTATTTCCTTCAGGCATGTCAGGCGTTTGATGTCGAGGATGGGCTTGATTTTCCCTGGGTTCACCTCGATTCCGTGATGCGAAATGATGAAGCCCAACAGTTTGCCGGATGGTACCCCGAAGACACACTTCTTTGGGTTCAGCATCATGTTGTATTTTCGGAGAATGTCAAAGGTTTCCTGCAAGTCAGCGATAAGATCATTTAATTTCATTGACATTACCACGATGTCGTCCATGTAAGCGTGTACGTTGCGACTTATTTGGTCGTGTAAGTGACATTGCATCGTCCGCTGGTACGTAGCACCAACATTTTTCAAACCAAAGGGCATCGTGACGTAGCAATATGTGTCGTAGGGTGTGGTAAACAAAGTGGCCAATTGGTCCGACTTTCGCATCCGGATCTGGTGGTATCCTGAATAGGCATCGAGAAAACACAGATGTTCTGAGCCAGCCATCGAGTCAATGACTTGGTCAATGTGAGGCAAAGCAAACGGATCCTTTGGACATGCTTTGTTCAAGCCGGTGTAGTCAACGCACATTCTTAATTCATTGGTTCCCTTTTTGGGGACAAGTACAGGATTTGTCACCCATCGGGTGTGAATAACTTCTCGGATAAACCTAGCCTTAAGTAACCTAGCTATTTCTTTGCCTATAGCCCTTTGTCTTTCATCACCAAAGCATCGTAGAGGTTGTTTCACCGGTTTGGCATTAGGATCAATATTCAAGCTATGCTCGGCAAGTTCCCTAGGTACACCTTTCATGTCGGCAGGTTGCCAGGCAAAGATGTCTCTATTATCATGGAGGAACTCGACGACCGTGCTTTCCTATTTGGGATCCAGGTCCGTGCCAATGGCGATGGTATTGCAGGAATCACCTTCGACAAGCTCCACCTGCTTGGTCTTGATGGTGGCCTTGAAGGCGGGTTCGGCAGTAGTGATTTGCTTCTTCAAAGCCGGCATCTCCAAGGCGTCGACCTGGTTCTGGATCTCCTTGAACTCTTAATCATAGAGGTCTGCTTCGGTGAAGGCGGCTTCGCTGAGCTCGCACTCCTATGCCTTGGTGAAGCTTCCGTCAACGGTGATGATGTCATTTGGTCTGGGAATGTTGAGTTTGTTGTAGACAAAGCATGGCCTTGTGAGGAAGGAGTGGAAGATGTCACATCCGAAGATGACGTGATACACGCTCTTGAAAGGCACCACTTCAAAGGTCATGCGTTCTTGGCGGTAATTGTTTACATCGCCAAAAGCGACCGGAAGGGTGATTCGGCCTAGGGAATTTGCTTGTCGGCTAGGGACAACCCCATGGAACACGGTGTTTCTCTTCCTTAGCTGGGTCTCCCTCAAGTTCATCTTATGCAGTGTATCTAGGTACATGATGTTGATGCTTCTTCCACTGTCCATGAGGCACTTGGTGAACTCTGTGCCATCAATCAAAGGGTTGATGACCATGGCATATTGGTTCTCTGTTGGGATAAGTTCTGGATGATCCTTCCTATCCCAAGGAACTAGAACTTCCGACCACCTGACGTACTGGGGAATTAGAGGGAGGGTAGGCATAAGTATCCTCAGAGAGGTTTTCTAGGCCCGGACGGTTGGGATACCATGGAAGGTGTAGTAACATGGAGCCTTCTTTTCGAAGGGATTTTTCCCTTTATCCTCTCCCTTGTCGGAAGATTTTGGGTCCACGTCCTCGTCCATATCACTTGATTCCTTGGTTTCTTCCTCCTTCTTCTTCCCTTTGCCCCTTCCACGGGGTCTGTTCTTCCGACTTTGCTTGTAGACGGACTCAGGGTCCTCCTTGAGACCATTGACAAACTTGCACTAGCGATTGGTGTGGGTGGATTTGCCATTGGCGTCGAGATGGACAAAACACGGCATATCGCAGTAGTCTTCGTACGTTTGGTGAATGCAGGGCACTGAGGGTGTAGTGTCACTTCTCTGCTGGCTACTGCTGGTTCCTCGGCCACATCCACGCTGTCCGCCATTGCCTATGCCAGGCAATGTTGCGGCGACCATGTCGGCTACTTGCTTCTCTTTGGGCGTATTCTTCCGCTTGTTGTTGTTGTTCTTCTTCTTGGCCTGGGTAGGGATTGCTATTGCCAGCAACGAGCCACGTGTGTCGTCGTCAGCAGCGGTGAATTCGCTAGCCATGGCGATCATTGCGTTGAGGTTGAGGTCATTGTTGTCTTGCCTGCGCTTCAACGTATGCCGGAAGAAAGTACCCTTCTCCAGTCCATCAATGAAGGCGGCCATAGCGGTCTGTTCGTGCACCCCTGCGAGGAATTTTTCATATCTAGCCAACAAGAGAGGTAGGCACGGGAGGTTTCATCCTTTTCTTGTACACATCGTTGTAGGTGTCCGACAGTGCAAGGATGTTTGTACGTACCCTCGAAGTTCTTGGTGAACGCTTCATGCATGTCCAACCAATTGCATATTGATTTCTCCAGTAAGTCGTCGATCCATTGTCGGGCAGTGCCTGTCAGCATGAGTGGGAGATACTTGACAGTGACATTGGGGTTTCCCCCTGCGATGTGAATCACTTTGTTGTAGTCCTGCAACCACGTTGCTTGCCTGGCGGTGCCGTTGTAGGTCTTGATAGTCTTGTCTATCCAGAGGCCCTTGGGGTAGGTTGTGGCCCGTACGACTGGTCCAAAACACCGTGGCCCAAGGTATGGGAGCTCCCGAGCTTCTTGGATCTTGTCCAGCCACGATCATGCGTCATATGGCTCTGCCTGCTTCCCTTTTCCGTCATGGGGAGGAGAGTTGTGGCGCCATTTGTGAGATCCGCCATGACCTCCGCCATGATGGCTGCTAGGTGGCGATGGTGGCGGTGGAGGTGGTGGGATAGATCTCTTGCTATGCCCTTGCTATGACTCCTCACGCCTGTCGTGGTTGCTTGTCCGACGCGGCATTTCCTTGTGGGACCTGCTCCTATGTCCGTCATGGCCGCTGTGCTCGCCCTAATCCCGTATAACGATACTAGGCTACGACCGCCTTGGAGGTGGCATGCTTGTGCGGTGGTGCGGCGCTAGTTCCTCATGACGTTGAGATGGTGGTGGAGGTGGCGAGCGGTGGGGACGAGCCTTTTCTCCGTGGTCGAAGGATATGGGGGTAGCGTCAGTCCTGTTGCGTGCCTCCCTCCGACTTTGCTCTGTAGAGCCTGGGCATGATCCTTCGTCACGGGGAGGTTTTGGCCTTCTACTGCTATTCAGGGTTTACTAGCAAAGCTCCGGGTTGGACTCTAGCCTTTGCGAGGCAGCCTTTTCCTATTGCTTGCATGCCTTAGCGACGAGGTCGTACACCTGAGCAAGTGCTTCTGGCGACCTATCCTGCTCCAGGAGGGTCTTGGCGACGATGATGTTGAGAGCGGGAGTTAGCATGACTTGCCTCCCATCAGAATCTATGTAAGGGGTGGCCTTTGTCGGCTTAGACCCGTCAAATCCCAAGCCTCTCCGAACGTCGGGATCTTGGACGACGTGAGCTGGTACCTTCTTTGCCTTATGCTTCAACAACAATTGCTTATATTCGGCCTCCATAGCTCTTGCCGCCTTGATGGATTGCTACACCTTAGCCATGTATTCGTCTAGCTTAGCGCCTTGCTCCGCGATGCACTTGGCCTCCGCTAAGATTTACGCACGCTTCTCATCAAGCTCCGTAACACTCCGGATATGGGCGACGGTGATTGGCTCAAGGAGGAGTGCGTCGTAGATTGCTTTGTCGGTGGGGGTGGCTAGTGGGTTGCCAACTGCTAACATTGATGGTGGTACTGGTGGTTGATTCGATTGTCGGGCCGTGTTGGGGGCCGTGGTAAGTTCCTGCGTCGGTGGCTGGAGGGTAACCGGAGGAGGCGAGGCCTTGGCCGGAGCCGGGGGCTTAGGCGGCCTTTTTAGCTATTGCTTCTCTGGTGACCGCTGGCATGGGCGAAGCTCTCTCACGTTCCCATTCATGCCCGTCTTCTTCCATCACGCTCCCAATGGCAACTAGCACCTGGTGGGAAGTGTTGGTCTTCTTGGTGCGCTCCTCCTTCTCGATCTCCTGCTCGATCTCCCTCATAACAGCTGTTGGGTTCGCAGCATAGAAAACAAAAAATTGCCTACGATGAGAACTATACGCCAAGATCTATCTACTAGGTACAGAGCAATGGGTGGATATGCATCAATGGAGAACTTACCCTCGAAGACAACGAGTTTTGTTAACGAGTAGGAACTCGTGGATGATGTAGTCATACGCTTGCCGATCTCAAGATCGTGATGAAGTCCAGCAGGTCCAGCTCCAGCACGTCCATCAAATCCAGCTCCAGCACCACCAAGTCCAGCACCGCAAAGCAGCGATGCATCCGTGATCGCACACATGTCCGGTACCCCGACAACCTCCATCCCTTGCTCCAGCAAAGCAGCGGAAGCAGCAACTCCTTTCCATATAAAGCCACCGGGAACATGTATCTCGCTAATCCGAGACCATGGGGGAATAATACTAGAGGGGGAGAGAGATCCTTCACGAGTAGGTGTGAGAAAGAAGGGGAGTGAGGGGGGCCTTTTATAGGAGGAGGGGGGTACCCCTCCCCATGGCCGGCGCCCCATGGGGGGGTCACTCCTCACCTCCCCCGTTCATGTGGTGGTAACCCCTCCACATTAAAATGCCCCTTCACATTCTCTTTTAAAGTCTCCACTTTAAATGCATTAAATTTCTCCAAATTTAATGCTCTCTCATTTAATAAAACTCTTTAATATTTTTATTCAGAATTTTGTTAATTACTTTAATTAACAAACACTCACATAAAACCCCCTGCAATATTTCAATATTACATGCAGAACCAATTTCAGCAATTTCACCCAAAACAGTTTCAGTGTCTATTGAAATAATTCTAGCGCTTTCTTAAATCTTTATCCGAAACATATTTGCTCCAAATGGTGCCGGTATCCCTTCAGTGTGTCACCCTACGGTTCGCGAATAATGCAGACATGATCGAGACCCCTCTCAGATGAATAATCAGAAGCGGGACCTGGAGATCCATACTGACTCCTACACATTCAACAATGACTTCTGTGATCGTGAGAACCTTTAACGCTAGTAACTAAATCCCTTTGTCTCATGATATAATACATGTCCGAGATTCGATCATCGGTATCCAAATACCTAGTTTGATCTCGTTACTGACATGCACTCTTTTCTCGTTCCTGTGATATAACATTCTAGTGATCACATCACTTGCTTGCAAGCTATCTTAATGTGATATCACCGAGAGGGCCCAGAGTATATCTATCCGTCATCGGGATTGACAAATTCCACTCTTGATCCATGAGCCTCAACATAACACCTTCGTAGCACTGAACCCATCTTTATAGTCACCCTGTTACGGTGTGACGTTTGATGTTATCAAGATACTCTTCTGGTGTTAGCAATTAACATGGTCTCATGGTCTAAGGACTAAGATTACGTCGTATGATGTTATAGCAATATAAACATAATGACTTTGATCGTAATGCTATACTTCGGATGAATGTTCATCACATCATTCCACCAACTTTGATCGTAATCACAAGCTAGTCTATAAGAGAGGCATAAGTAGGAACCCTTTTTGTTTATTAAACACTCAGGTATTGACGTTTCCGATCAATACAATTATAGCATGCAAAATAAACATTTATCATAAACATGGAATAAGATAATAACCACTTTATTATTGCCTCTCGGGCATATTCCCTTCAACAGCCTCGTATTCCTCCGAGTTAACATCCAAGCCACCGGCATCCATATTGATGTTGGCGTATAGTGCATCGAGGATGGAGTCGGAGTTGGCTTCGGTGTTGGCGATGGCGGATGTTGAGGGTGATGGAGGCGAGCCATTGTTGTTGTTACCTCCTACGACTTCGATGGTGATCGCCGCCTTAGCTTCTTCATTGGCGTCCATGTATTCGTTGACGATGACAACCATCTCACCAAGGGTGAGAGGGACCACGGCCTGCCGCCTTCGGTGGGTATGTCGGAGGAGGGTTCCAGGTGTGAACCCTTCCACGAAGTGGTACACGAGCTCGTCAGCATGGTCGGCCTCTAGGGTTTCCCTCACCCTCATCCCTCTGGCAAGGTATTCGCGCGGGGATTCTCCATCCCATTGAGTGCATCTGGCCAGATCGAAGATGGTGATGACGCCGACAAAGTGTGACCTGCGTATCACTAACGCTCGGGGAAGCCAAGCAGATTTGCGGGGTCCTTCCACCTTTATATTTTGCACAAGAGCGGTTTTGGTGGGCCTTGAATTTTCCTGATCCGAGCCACCATACTCTAAAGAGAGATATGGCCCAGATCCTTCCGTGAACATGTCCTTCTCATAGGCGGTCAATCCGGGGCTTGACAATTCTCCAACTTTTTGGGAGCTAGGACCCAAGTCAGTTTCGCCTATGAAGATGTGGATGTCTCTAATGGGGATGACGGAGCAGCGCTTGGGGTTTGTCTTCGCCGACACCCAGAACTCATCTGGAGGGACGATCGGGACATTTCCGGATAAGAGAATGCAACCGATGGCAACGGTGTCGTTGATTCTCGCGAAGAGATTGGACCTCGCCTGGTGTAGAGCTCGAAGCGCCTCTTGCCCCACGGTGGGCGCCAACTGTCATGGTATTACCAACGAGTACGCCATGGAGGGGTCCTCACAATGCGTGTTTAGAGACGTGGGGTAAGGCGGAGAGTTGGCGGGTACGAGGTAACACAGCTTACCCAGGTTCAAGTCCCACAACGGTGCCGGAACTCTACTCCTGCTATAAATCACTATAATGGCAATACGCCGAGTTATAGAGATAGGTTCGCTGTGCGAGGTGTTGCGCGTTGTATGCTGCAATCAGAGAAGTTGTGCCCTAAAGGCTCTCCCGGGCTGGCTTATAAAGGCGCCAAGACCTAGGGTTTACAGGGTAAGGTCCTTGCCGGTCAAGGTAAAGAGTCCTATACCTAAACAAACTAGTCTTCCATTTCTTGTACTCCAAGGCTCCGAGTATGTCGATGACTCCTCCGTAGCCTTCCTTTATCCGGCATGGGCCTCCCTTCAGTATCCGTCTAACTGGGCCACCCAGCAGGCCATAGGCCTTGCTACCAACTATGGGCCACCCAGGTTAGGCGGATTGGTGACATGCTATGAGGATACCCCCAATGGTTGTTTTAAGTTGGTCATTAGGGTGAACAATAATTTGAGAAAAGCCAGAATAACTGTCTAAGTAGCAAAAATGAGAATGAATAGCAAGCCTTTCTAAAGTTTGATCTATAAACAACAAAGGATAATGATCCTTTCTAGTTTCTTTATTAAGTTTTCTATAGTTAATACACATCCTGTGACCAACAACGGTTCTAGTAGGTATCATCTCATTGTGTTCATTTTCAACAACAGTAAATCATCTTATCTTATGAACACAACGAACATGACTTACCCATTTACTTTCCTCTACATGAAATATGCATATAATAAACATATTATTTCCTTCCTTACCTCTTCTTTCATGTGAGGTTTTGAGTCCCCTTGAAAGTCTACAACTGACTAGGCTCCTTCTTCCATAAATATTATATTGGTGGCTATCGAGGGACTAATCCCTTTCAAGTCACTCATCGAATACCCAAGAGCATTCAATGCATCCATAGAACCATCATTAAATTTTCCTCCTCTTTTTCTACAAGGTTACAACTTATAGTAAGAGGGAAATTATTAGTTTCATCAAGAAACCTATATTTTATCTCCTTGGGTAAAGTTTTGAGAGTAGGTGGTGGAGGTGCCTCATCTCCTTTTCTTATAGGTTCTTCATATTTTTGATTCATCTCGGGATCCACCTCAGGTGTGGAGTCAAGATAATTGTCCATTTCCAATTTTTCCACATCTTGAATAATAATATTATTGTTGACTAAACTCCTTGCTAAATTATCATCAGGCGTCGCAATGACTACTGAAGCTAGACTAATGATATTACCTTCCTCTTCTTGTGCATACTCATAATCGTCCAAATCTTCGATAGCCGGCTTATGGTCAAATTTAGAGAAGTGAAAGTCCATTTTCTCTTCACCAAACATGAGAGATATAGTTTGTCCCTTGCAATCAATGTTTTCTCCTGTGGTGATTAAGAAGGTTCTTCTGAAAATAATGGGACAATAAACATCAGTAGGCATATCAATGAGCACAAAATCAATGGGATATTTATAGGGATTTCTATTTTCGTACCCTCGGTTCGTTAGTTGTACTCAGTTTCCCCAGCCGCTTAGATTTTCCTCAGTTTTGCCCATCTCCTTGTATGAACTCTCACATGGTCTAAAACTCGCCGTCCGTCAGCTTTGCTGTTACATGCTGACAAGTGCGGCCGCGTTCAGTCGGGTCCCGTAGTGGACCATCACCGTTACGTGATGACGAGTAGGGCCGTGTTCTGTCGGGTTCCGTAGTGTACCCTTGTTGTTACACGCTGACAAGTGAGGCCACGTTCAGTCGGTTCCCGTAGTAGACAACTCTCTCAACTTATCCAGATCAGCATCGGCCCACAGCTTATCCACGTGAGCGCCGGACCCACAGCTTATCCACGTGAGCACCGAACCCACATCTTACCCAGGTTGGCGTTGCAAGATAGGATCCCGATCTAGCCCCGCGCCTACGCCCTTTGTCTAGCTTCATTTTCATATAGTGAAATGTAATGCATATACGAAAATTATAAACCTTTGAACTCTTTTAAATCGCACTTAGGACATGATAATGTTGTGCTAATAAAATCCTAATCATTTATCATTTCCATGGAGTGAAATATAATGCATAAACTTGTGTATACAAAAATTATACACCTTTGAACTCTTTGAAATCGCACTTAATACATGATTTTCATGCTAAGAAAATCTTGAGAGATTTACATTTTCATAGAGTGGAATCTAATGCACAAACCTGCATATGCGAAAATTATAAGCCTTTGAATACTTTTAAATCGCACTTAATACGTGATAATGATGTGCTAACACAATTTTGAGAGATTATTATTTTCTCCCCCATTTTCATAGAGTGGAATGTAATGCATAAACTTGCATATACAAAGTTTATACACCTTTGAACTCTTTGAAATCGCACTTAATACATGATAATGTTATGCTAAGAAAATCTTGAGAGATTATTATATTCACAGAGTGGAATGTAATGCATAAATTTGCATATACGAAAATTATACACATTTGAACTCTTTGAAATCGCACTTAATACGTGATAATGTTATTCTAAGAAAATCTTGAGAGATTATCATTTTCATATAGTGGAATGTAATGCATAAACTGGGATATACGAAAATTATACACCTTTAAACTCTTTGAAATCGCACTTAATACGTGATAATGTTGTGCTAAGAAAATCTTGAGATATAATGATTTTCATATAGTGGAATGTAATGCATAAACTGGCATATATGAAAATTATACGCCTTTGGACTCTTTGAAATCGCACTTAGGTCATGATAATGTTGTGCTAATAAAATCCTGATGATTTATCATTTGAAAATTTTGTATACGAAAATTTTAAACCTTTGAACACTGTGAAATCCTGATGATTTATCATTTGAAATCGCACTTAGGTCATGGAGTGAAGTATAATGCATAAACTTAAGTATACGAAAATTTTAAACCTTTGAACACTGTGAAATCACACTTAATAACGAGATAATGATGTGCTAGCAAACTTTTGAGAGATTATCATTTTCTCCCCCCATTTTCATAAAGTGGAATGTAATGTATAAATGAAAATTATATGAAAATTATACACATTTGAACTCTTCGAAATCACACTTGATACGTGATAATATTGTGCTAAGAAAATCTCGAGAGATTATCATTTTAATAGAGTGGAATGTATTGCACAAATTATTCACCTTTGAACACATTCCCTTCAAATTATATTCAAGTTCATTTGTTTATGGAGTTAAAGTACGAGTGGCATAATCGTTATTTTGCATGGATTAAGGGGTGCCCCCCGATAGATATAGGGGTTATCCTGTCTGCTAGATCACAGAGGATCAACGGTTGGTGGGCATGATCTGCAGGACAAATGTCTCACCAATCAGAGCGTAGCAGCAAAGATGAGCACCGGTGCGAGAGATTGATACTAAGAGAGGGGAAAACTGAGTAGAAATTAAGAACCAAGGGCAAAACTGAGTACAACTTAAAAACCAAGGGCAAAACTGACAAAGGGATTCAAATAGAAAATAGAAAAATATTTAAAAAATGGAAAATGTTTCTTTTATACAATAAAATACATCTTGGCGTACATCAAACTATTTGCAATTCAAATATACACTAGTTTGACAATTATTGCCTCAATTAGACAAACTATGTTTTGGGGAGGGATGTTTTGGGAAGAGGCTTGAGTAGAAAGCCATGAACCTTCATACATAGTAGGTGATTTGAGAAGTGGTGATTTAGGTTAAAACTTGATTTATATACATTTCTTATGGTGGCAGGTCACATAATAAGACTCCCTGGGTAGATGCCACTATGTTTTGATCTTTTTGAATTTGTTGTGCATAAAATGACTCAATTAGCTAGCTCAAACCTATTCGTTGACTCTCTGTTGACCAGCCACCGGAGGGTAAAACTAAGTATATTGCACATGGTAGTGTTAGTACTAGAGGGCAAAACTAAGTACAACCAAACTGCCAGTGTTACACTCGAGGGCAAAACTGAGCACAACTAAGTCGCCAGGGTTAGACACGAGGGAAAAAATGTGACTCACGGTATGTGTGTGCGGTGCACGGGCGGTAGCGGACACATGTGCTCATGCACGGTGCAGTAGCGTATGCGGTTACGCGGTGCACGGTGCAGTAGCGTACACGGTTACGCGGTGCACGGTGGTGCAATGAAACATCGCTTCCCTTCTCCTTTAATAGAGGCCTCCTCACTCTCACTCATCACTCACTCGCTCACTCAACCGTCTCCACTATCCCATCACCTTCTACAAACACCTAAGAAAATCGCAACCACGCCGGCGATGGAGAAGAACTGCATGGTGGAAATCGGCACCTCCAAGTCCGCCAGCGAGGAGGCCCCCGTTCCCGTACATGCCCCTGTCCAGGCATCGAAGGCAGCCGCTGTCCCCGTCCCCGCATCCGCTGTAGCCGCCAGCGAGGAGGCCCCCGCCGGTCTCGGGCAGATCCTGCTCGGCTGGGACCCCTATGAGGAGGTTGATTACATAAGACCAAAGAAGCCAAACGACACCAGCATCACCAACCCATGGTCAGAGGTAACCAGGGTTTTCTCCCGTCCCTTGTTCTTCCCCTGTTCCCATCGTTGGATGCTAGACCATATGTTATTAGGGTTCGACTGTTCATATTTTTACAGTAGCTAATCCTCTTGTGTTAGATCTCGTATTTCAATGAATCCCCTTGTTTGTATTTGAACCCCCTTGTTCGTAGTTGTGATCAGTATTCGATTTGGTTTGAGATTTGGGGAATAATCAGGGGATCTCAATCGGTTAATTTATGCAAATAATCAATCCTGATAATCAATGTATCTCAATCATATCCTTATTGCACTCTACTGTTTTTTCCAATAGGAGGATAGCAGTGACGTCTGCAGCGACGACGAGTCCAAGGACACCAACACTCGTCATGTGCTGAGGAGGCTGAAGTCCGGTCAGTACAACAACTTCTTTGTCGGCGACGTCTATAGGTGGCCCTTGTGCCCCACCAGGAGGCTCCACACCACAGACTTCAACTCCCTCGTGAAGCATGCCGAGGACGTGAGGACCTGCGGCGAGTACGTGAACATCCACGGCTTCAGAGCCAAGCCCCAGGAGCTCGGCCTTCACCTCCGCAACCTCTAGAAGGTGGCTATCAAGGAGGGTCGCATACCCCCGATCAAGCCCAAGGCGCCCAAGGTCAAGGGACTAGGCAGCAAGAAGTGGAGGAGGCGCTAGAAGGAAGAGGCGGAGGCCATGAGGGGCCACTGATCTTGTGCTACTTCTGCTGCTGTAAAGTAGCTTATTTTGTCTTGTCTGTGTTGAACTTGTGCATTGCTGCTGTTGAGCAGCCTAATTGTCGAACCTTGTTAAGTACCGTACTATATAACCTATATTAGTTGATGTATCTACATCCGCTCTGTTTACTGAATTTATTTATGGTGTTGGTTAGATTTGCTACCAGATTGGGGGAAAACGAGGGCCAAAAGGAGCAATGAATGAAGGGAGAAGCTACTCAAGATTCGCTACCTTTTTGGGCAAAAAAACACAACTATTAGCGAGAGAGAGGGAAAAAGGCACTCTTAAAAAGGCCAATCATAAAAATAACAAAAAAGAAAACTTCAAATTTAGGCGACAAGGCCCATGTAACCACCAAACGCGCTCCACATGGTCCCACACCATGTCCCCCAGAATCAGCGAGAGATGGATGGCTGGTCCGCTGTGTATGTTGGCCCCACTTGTCAGCATGTAACGGTCGGGGCGCCGTAACGTAACGCTCAAATCACGACTGACCCCAACGCGGTCCCACCGGTCAGCATGTAACGGTCAAGCCTTTGACCTGACGGCATCCCCCCGTCCGAGCGCTTGTGTGGGTTTCAGAATAGAGGGAGGGGAATAGTGAGGAAAAACTAAGCGGCTGGGGAAAATTGAGTACAACTAACGAACCGAGGGCACGAAAATAGAAAAAACCCATATTTACATGGTCCAACAAGATTGGAAAATCTCTAATTATTTACATAGGAAGTCTAAGTGTCTTATTAGCAAGCATTATAGTCATGTGAGTATCCTCTAATTTAGCTGGGGTTAGTTCATATTGGACTATCAAATAAAAAATAAAGGGGATTGCTATTCCAATGTCATAGAGGCCATAATAAGAAGTTCCACCGAAAGTACAAGGAAGAATAGGTTTACCAACTTCTTTAGCCTTTACCTTTCCTTCAACGAACTGTGAACTACCTCTATCACGTTGCAATGCGCAAACATGGTTAGAATATCCTACTTTGTTGGTTCTCGAGTCTCTTGTACACTTACTTCGTCAATTCTTCTTGTTTGTGCCTCCTCTTCTAACATCTTCATGAATAGCCTCTCTTCTTTGCATTGATCTTCAACCTGCTGAGCCATCATATGTTTTCTCGACGTCCTTGGAAAAGGAAGGGGTTCAACATATGGGGGAATCTTGAAGGAGTTATGCCCTAGAGGCAAATAATTAAGTGTATTATTTGATATATCTCCTATATGTTCATAATACGTTTCATACTGTGCTATAACTATGTTAATATGAAACATTAATACACGTGTGCTATGTAAACAAAACGCGTCTCTAGTTACCTCTAGTGAACTAGTTCATTGGTCATGAGGATGGTCTGTGTTTCAAGATCATGGGCATTTATGCCAACTAACAATGAGGTCATGTTATTAGTTGAATAACATGATAGATAAACATCTGACCATTATATCTTAATGAGATCTAGTTACAAAGTTCACCATTGATGATAAAGCACAGAGAACCTCGCAACCTAATCCTTTGACTATGAGGTAATGCATATCACCATTCCGGAAGAAGCTTAGATGGTTATCAAGAATCATCTGGTAACATGGTGATCAAAAAGGTGCCACTCAGGTTTTCCGAAGGGATACGTAGAGGAGTACATATCAAGACCAGGATTTGTCTAGTCCATGTAACGGACAAATACATGTGGCCATCTCGGTGACATTGTATTGATGAAGCTTGCAAGCATGTGACTAGGTCACAGAATGCAACGACATGAGAATGAGAAAATAAGTTCGTCGGTAACGAGATCGAACTAAGGTATGGACATACCGAAGATCAAGTCTCAGATGAATTAGGTATCGAATGACAAAGGGAATGGGGAACGACTATCTCACGGTTCGAGCGATTGTATTCGTGAAACGCACGGGGGTCACATGGCCATCCGGGTCCCTATGTTGATCATTGATATGGGAGTGGTCTCTATCATGTCCGCAGTGTTTCCGAACTGAAGGATGTCACGCTTAAGGGTAGGGACGCTTAGGGTAGATGAGGTATCGTATGAGAAATAGAGAGAGAGAAACCGGAATAGTTTCGGTAACATTCGATGAAGATCGGAAAGGGGTCCGGAAGGTGTTCTGGAGTGAAGGAATAATATAATATGTGTATTTAAATGTTAATTGGAGAATTAATATTAAATATGTATTCTATTTTATTTGTAAAGGCTCCATATTGCTAATGGGCCTTACCTGAAGGGAGGCCCAATAGGGCAAGGCGCCTAGGGAGTGGGGGCCAGCCGGCCTGGGCTTGGTGGGACACCCCAATGGGTCCCACCTAGGGCCGGCGGCTGCCCATGGGTGGCCGGTGGTTGTGGGGATTAGTGCCACACCGCCTAACCCCTAGGTGGTGCGCCCCCCTCCCACTATATAAAGGGGTTCCCCCTCCCCCTTTGGAATCATCCCATCCCATTCCTTTCATTATCTCTCTCTCATCCACTGAGGACTTCTCCGTAATATTGGGGAGGACCTCATGGTTGAGTTGTCCACCTTCACACTACCATCGTGTGATCTGCGATCCGGCATCTACTTCTTCCGCTGCTCGGCTGGATCGAAGTCCGGTTGACGTCTCCTACACTAGACATGTGATGAACTTCAGAGGCACCCCACTTGGGGTGCTGCTCGTCTTCATCAATATACGCCTTCCTACGTAAGGCGTTCCTCTGTCTTCAAAGGTATGAATACTGTATTCCTTCTCCGTTACTTATGTCCACATAGTATTGATCCTGGTATTAGTGTTCGAGTAGATAGAAATTTTTTGTTTTCTGCTATGGAACCCTTCAGTGGTATCAGAGCCAGGTTTATGGGTAGCCATGTAGTACGGATAGAACACATAGCAATATGTGGGCATTGATTCTCTAGTTTCTACCCTCTTTAGTGTTATTGTTCATATCACGGCATTGTTTGATGAAGCGGCCCCCAACCGACCTCACGTGGTGATTCACGAGACTGGTCCACAAATCAAAGTGGCTTAGGGCGGTGTATGTCTCTCCATAGTAGTCAATATGGTATTGACACTGGAGGGGCCCTGAAAAGAGAAGAAGAACGGCAATCATTGAATCCATGTTGTGGCTCGACATTCGTAGGTGGGAAGGGGTTCTACTGCGAAAGCCCTAAAGCCACGTAAAACATGCAATAGTTAGTATAGAAGCATCTATCTTCACTATTGCATAGGGGCAAGTATTATAACATGGCAATGACAAGTTTGTGAAACTTTAAAGCTGTTGATGTTGATCATAAAGCTATAACCATGTCATAACACTTTACTTTTGAAGTATCACTTATTATGCTAGTATACTTACTAGACGGTAGCATAATAAGATAATTCCTCGTAGTATTCCAGTTATCGTATTCCCCTTGTGTGTGCACCACCAAGAAAGTTCTTCGGTATGAGGCGATCTAGGGTTATAGGCCTGGGTGTCAGATATATCTACGTTCGCATATAGTGGGTGTAAGCCATGTTGCACTGCGAATACACACGAGTTAGAACTGGCGAGCCTAGCATGTGCAGACATGGCCTCGGAATACAAGAGACCGAAAGGTCGAGCATGTATCACATGGTTTATGTGATCGACATTAGGGAATGTCCACCTTTGATACTGCACTGATGGCCGTGACGATCGGGGGAGGTGCAAGGGATTGGGATCATGTGATCACTAAAGGAGTAGAGGGATGTTCGTTTAAGTGGGAGTTCTTTTAAATACTACTTGAACTCATTATTATGAACATAGTCTAAACACTTTGCAAATCTTTTGTAGATGTCTCGCCCACCCACCTTCAACCTTAGCACTTTCCTAGAGAAGGACAAGCTGAAAACTAATGGAACCAACTTCACCGCATGGTTCCGCAATCTTACGATCCTCCTAGTCCCCTATAAGTTGACTTATGTCATCGAGGCTGAGCTTCTGGCTAAGCCTGCAGATTCTGCCTCCCAGGACAAAAAGAATGTCTGGCAGTCCAAGGCGGATGATTTCTCGCTCATCCAGAGTGGAATGCTCTATGCCATGGAGACGAAGCTTCAAAAGCGTTTTGAGAAGATGAATGATTTTGAGATCATTGAGGATCTCAAGGCTGTCTTTGCTCCATAGGCTCGCGTAGAGAGGTATGATGCTTCTAAGTTCTTCTTCTCTGCTAAAATGGAAGAGCACAACAGTATTAGTGAGCACGTGGTTAAAATGTCGAGTTACGTTAAGCGCTTAAATGCCCTGGATTGCAAAATCCCAGAGGAGCTCGCTATAAATAGGGTGCTGCATTCGCCGCCCCTATCTATAAGAGCTTTGTGATGAACTACAACATGCAAGGGATGACTAAGACCCTTGCTGATGTGTTCACCATGCTCAAAACTGCTGAGGTTGAAATCAAGAAGGAGCACATGGTGCTGATGGTCAACAAGACCACCAACTTTAAGAAACCGGGGCAAAAAGGGAAAGGCAAGGGTAAGAAGTCTAAGAGGGATGGCAGGTTTGTTCCCAGCACCTCAAAGACTGCCAAGCCCGGCCCTAAGCCCGGCACTTCATGCTTCTACTACAAAGGGGATGGGCACTGGAAACGCAACTGCCCCAAGTACCTTGAAGACAAGCGAGCTGGCAAGATAGCCACCCCGAACAAAGGTATATATGATATACATGTTATTGATGTATTCCTTATGAGCGCCAGGAGTAACACCTGGGTATTTGATACCGGATCTATTGTTCACATTTGTAACTCTGAGCAGGATCTGAAGAGTAGAAGGCGCTTGAGAAAGGACGAGGTGACGATGCGCGTCGACAATGGTTCGAGAGTCGAAGTGATGGCCGTCGGCACCTTGCATCTCCGTCTACCATCAGGATTATTGTTGGTTTTGAATAAATGCTATTATGTACCCGCATTGAGTATGAATATTGTGAGTGGGTCTTGCTTGTTGCAAGACCGTTATTCATTTAAATCAGGAACAAATGGTTGTTCAATTTATTTGAATGATGTTTTCTATGTTCATTCCCCTGTACGTGGTGGTTTATTCTTGCTTGATCTTGATTGTGATACACACATCCATAGTGTTGATGCTAAATGTTGTAAGCCCAATGACGATAATTCCATGTTCATGTGGCATTGCCGTCTTGGTCACATTGGCATAAAGCGCATGAAGAAGCTTCATTCAGAAGGGCTTCTTGGATCATTGGATTTCAAATCCCTTGATACATGTGAGCCATGCCACATGGGCAAGATGACTAGGACACCATTCTCCGGAATAGTGGAGAGAGTTGTAGACCTACTTGGGATCATACATACTGATGTATGTGGACCAATGAGTGTCTCAACACGCAATGGTTATCGTTACTTTGTTACCTTTACTAACGACTTAAGCAGATATGGATATATCTACTTTATGAAGCACAAGTCTGAAACCTTTGAAAAGTTCAAGGAATTTCAGAAAGAGGTAGAGAATCAAATTATCAAGAAAATCAAGCATCTTCGATCGGATCGAGGAGGCGAGTATTTGAGTTATGAGTTTAACATGCACTTGAAGGACTGTGGGATTATCACAAAGCTTACGCCAACCGGGACACCATGGCATAATGGTGTGTCAGAACGTCGTAACCGAACCCTATTGGATAGTGTACGGTCCATGATGTCTTTAACTGATTTGTCTGTGTCTTTTTGGGGATATGCGTTAGAAACCGCTGCTTTTATTTTAAACCAAGCGCCGTCCAAATCCATGGAGACAACCCCATATGAGATATGGCATGGCAAGAAACCAATGTTGTCATTTCTGAAAGTTTGGGGATGTGAGGTTTACGTCAAGAAACTACAGCCTGAGAAACTCGAACCCAAATCTGAAAAATGCATCTTTGTAGGATATCCAAGGGAAACCATTGGATATACTTTCTACGACCAAGCCGAGGGCAAAAAGTTTGTTGCGAAAACCGACACCTTTCTCGAGAAAGAGTTTCTTGCAAAAGGAGTGAGTGGAAGGAAAATTGAGTTAGATGAAATTGTTGACCCTTCTCTTCAAATTCCGAGTAGCACAACAGAAGCTGTTCCGAAACCGGTCTCTAATATGGAGGAAGAGCCCATTGATGATGATCAAAACAATGACTTCGGAACTCCTGAGGTTCGTAGGTCTACAAGGGTTCGTGCCACTCTTGATTGGTACAGCAGCCTTGTGATGTATGTCATCCTAGATGAACAGGAAGAACCTGCAAACTACAAAGAAGCTATGGATAGTGCTGACTCCGAGAAATGGCTAGAAGCCATGAAATCCGAAATAGGATCTACGCATGAAAACCAAGTTTGGCCCTTGGTGGATCTTCCAGAAGGCCGCAAGGCTGTGGAAAATAAATGGATCTTTAAGAAAAAGACAGATGCCAACGGTAATGTTACCATTCACAAAGCTCGACTTGTCGCAATAGGGTTTCGACAAATTCAAGGAGTTGACTACGACGAGACTTACTCTCCCGTAGTGATGCTTAAGGCTATCAGGATTTTAATAGCAATTGCTGCACATTTTGACTATGAAATTTGGCAGATGGATGTCAAGACCGCATTCCTCAATGGTCACATGGATGAAGAGTTGTATATGATGCCACCAGAGGGTTTTGTTAATCCTAGGGATGCTGGAAAGGTGTGCAAGCTTCAACGGTCCATTTATGGATTGAATCAAGCATCTCGGAGCTGGAACCAACGTTTTGATCAAGTGATCAAGAGTTTTGGATTTTTCCAAAACCAAAAAGAGTTCTGTGTTTACAAGAAAGCGAGTGGGAGCTCAGTTGTTTTCTTAGTAGTATATGTGGACGACACATTACTCATGGGAAATGATGTGGATCTTATGAAAAGCGTGAAAGCATATTTGAGTAACCAATTTTCCATGAAGGATCTAGGTGAAGCTGCATATATATTAGGAATCAAGATCTATAGAGATAGATCAAGGCACCTAATAGCATTGAGTCACAGTACTTTCATAGAAAAGATTTTGAAGAGGTTCAAAATGGAAAACACCAAAAGGGGTTTTAAACCTATGATGAAGAATTGCAAAATGAGTATGACTCAATGTCCTGTAACAGACGATGATAGAGAGAATATGTCTTACATCCCCTATGCTTTAGCCATAGGATCTATCATGTATGAAATGCTAAGTACACGACCTGATGTGGCATTGGCTCTTAGTTTGACGAGCCGATATCAGAGTAATCCAGGACCAGATCACTAGACAGCTATGAAAAATATCCTAAAGTATCTAAGAAGAACAAAGGATATGTTCCTAATCTATGGAGGAAATGATGAAGCTCTAAACATAACGTGTTACGTAGATGCGAGCTAGAATTCAGATCATGATGACTCGAAGTCTCAAACAGGATTTGTTTTCTTGGTGAATGGTGGGGCGGTCAGCTGGAAGAGAAAGAAGCAGCCGATGGTAGCAAAATCTTCAATGGAGTCTAAATACATTGCTGCTGCTGATGCAACAAATGAAGTTGTTTGGCGAAGGAATTTCGTCATCGAACTGGGAGTTTTTCCCAATGCGCAGGACCCCGTGACGATCTATTGCGATAACACGGGTGCTATTGCAAATGCAAGGGAACCAAGAACTCATTCCATATCCAAACACATCAAGCTAAGTTTTCACGTCATCCGGCAGAACGTTACGAAGGTGAAGTCAAGATTTGCAAAGTAGATACGGAACTGAATGTGGCAGATCCTTTGACTAAAGCTCTCCATCTAGGAAAGCACGAACAACACCGAGATTCCATTGGTGTTAGGTTCCTGCATATTGTAAACTAGTTTTTTTATACTCTAGTGCAAGTGGGAGACTGAAGGAGTTATGCCCTAGAGGCAAATAATAAAGTGTATTATTTGATATATATCCTATATGTTCATAATAAGTTTCATACTGTGCTATAACTATGTTAATACGAAACGTTAATACATGTGTGGTATGTAAACAAACCGTGTCTCTAGTTACCTCTAGTGAACTAGTTCATTGGTCATGAGGATGGTATGTGTTTCAAGATCATGGGCATTTATGCCCTAACAATGAGGTCATGTTATTAGTTGAATAACTTGATAGACAAACATCCGACCGATATATCTTTATGAGATCTAGTTACAAAGTTCACCATTGATGATAAAACATAGAGAACCTCGCAACTTGATCCTTTGACTGTGAGGTAATGCAAATCACCATTCCGGAAGAAGCTTAGATGGCTCGTAACAGGGTGATCAAAAAGGTGCCACTCAGGTTTTCCGAAGGTATGCGTAGAGGAGTACATATCAAGACCAGGATTTGTCTAGTCCATGTAACTTGCATGTGGCCATATCGGTGACGTTGTATTGATGAAGCTTGCAAGCATGTGACTAGGTCACGGAATGCAACGACACGAGAACGAGAAAACAAGTTCATCGTGTAGGGGTTCCGCGTATGAAAACAATAAAATTTTACCCTACGCCCCTGTACCCCTGAAGCTGCCAGGACCTATCTATTAGTAATACAGTAATGGGAGGGGCTTTTCGCAAACTTACCCTTGAAGACCAAAAAGCGTTGTCAACGCTCAGGAGAGTGTGGTTGATGTAGACAAGTCGAAGCCGAACTCAAGGTCGTGATGAAGTCCTTGCGCTCCTTCTGGCTCGAACGACTTGAGTGCCTCAAGTGCGACACCTCGCGGGGAGTTACACATGTCCGGTGCCTGACGATGACTCCCTCTTCCCCGATCCAGCAGTAGTTGCGGAAGTAGAGCTCCCGGATCCGAATCTCGCAGCATGACGGCGCTCAGCGGTGAAGATGTCTCTCGCTCGCGCAGTCCAGACTTGGGACCACGGTCACGAGAGAGAGGGGGAGAGAGAAAATGTCAATTAGAGGTCCTCTCAAAAGTGGTGAGACCTTTATTGATTTTTGGTGTATTTTTCTAGGCCAAATACCCCACTATATATAGGGGGAGGGGAGGTACTACCCCCTTAAAGTCCCGGGGTGGAACTAAAGGAGAGGAGGGGGGAGGAGGTGGCCACCGGCCACCTAGTGGGCCCTGCGCGGGGGGGCTAGGCCCAGCCGGCCTCCCCCTTGGCCCCTCTCCCTCTCTCCTTTCCCCTAATGAGCCCTCTCCCTCCGGAATTGGCCCATTAAGCCCTTTTGACCTTTAATTGATTTTATCTTTATTAAATAATTATGAATAAATGATTAAATCAATATTTAACATTCATTCACATATCATTTAATCTCCGTGTCCATGGAACACCTTCCACCTCCACTTCGGACATCCTCCGGACTTACCGAAACCCTTCCGGTTTTCTCCCTTCTCTTCTTCGGTGATTCCACCGATCCTATAAACACTCTCCAAGCATCATCAAGCCCTTAAGCGTGATACCCCACGGTTCGGGAACACTCTAGACATGGTCGGGACACTCCCGCACCAATGATCGACAGAGGGACATGGATGGCCATGTGACCCCTATGTGTTCCACGGAGATCTTTCGTCGTTTGAACCGGGACAGTCATGTCTTATTCCCTTTGTCACTCGATACTTGCATTGCCCGAGATCTAATCAATGACATCACCATGTCATGTTCAGTATCGTTACTGAACAATGATACTTGACTCGTTCCGACAAGTGATATCCCCGTGATCAAATCACATGCTGCGCAACTATTGGATATAACTTCTCCGAGTGGGCCCTTGAGTATCTTCCCGTCACATGGACAGACAAATCCCGCTCTTGACATATATTACCTCTACGGTTTCCTCCGAGTACCCGAACACACCTTTATAACCACCGTATTACCAGATGGCGTTTGATGCTATCTAAGCACTCTCGGGAGATAGTGATTGATATCGCCTCGCGGTCTAAGGAATAGTCTACGAGGATCCATTTCTAATCGTCGTAACTTGAACTTCATGACATGATCGGGTCACGATGTTTAGGTTGGGTATTAGTTCATCATCTCATTCTCAGAATGAGATGACCTCATTTCCAACTAGCATAAATGCCACATGATCAGGAAACTTGATCATCCGTTAACCAATGAGCCAGTGACTAGAGTTTCACTGGGAACCCCTGGTTGTTTGTATATCACATGTGTATTGATGTTTCCACTCAATACAGTTATAGCATGATATAAAACTTAATCATAAACTATATGAAATATGATAATAGTCCTTACTACTATTTGTCTCTAGGGCATATTTCCAATAGTCTCCCACTTGCACTAGAGTACAAATACACTAGCTGCATTTGTTCTCAATCATTGGCACCATATATCCGGTACCCTGAGCATGCTTGCTCATGGAAGAGGTTGAGCCTTGGTTCTGTACATTACAGTCCCAAATCCTTTGCAACTTACTAATGTCGCCTTGATTGACATTAATACTTTATCATCACATGATAGCATCTGTGTGTATGTATCGTCGCTATGTCAGCAGAATGAGGCCTGATTCTAGGAGCCTACAGTGACGTTAGATTAACCTCGAGGGCTTTCTCATGGGCACTGTGCCCTGGGACACATCATTCTACGTTAAAAGCGAACTAGCCCCCCCATAACATTATACAACATTTTAGATGGTAGCCTTATCTATTATAAATGTATTCATCGAAACACTAGTGCACTCTATGCAACTTTCGATATTTTGTTCACCTCGCTTCCTACTTGACTTTAATTGGTATCTACAGGAGTTTCCAACATATTCCCTTATAACATAACCCTTTATGCTTTAAGATATGTCATCCTTTTATGGATTTGGAAAATATGTCCACAGTTCTCTACTAGACGCTGTAGATAAACTTAGCTCAACGTTCTGTGATTCGAACTTAACCACTTTCACACGTTCCTTATTTGGATCACATATTATGCTAAGTTATCGCCATGGTTTACTAAGATAGAACCTATGTCTCAACATAGTGGATGACGATCATCCTTTTCTTTCTTTTAACCGTTGATGTTAAACTTAATACTATTCCTAATTTGAGTTATTAAGGATCAGTTCCTTAATTAACTTCTATTATGAAACCCTTTTCAGAATCCCCTTTCAGAATCCCTTAAGGAATACTACATAATATCATAATACACCTATTATCAACTTCTACATCTTATAAATCATTATTTATAAGTATTTGCACTTCCATTCTTAACATACTTAAGAATTACTCCTATAAGCTCCCACTCAGAATATGTTCCTACATATTTGAATTTGAAACTTATATTGCTCCCACTCAAAAATATGTCAATCACATATTGTTTCAGGAAGACTTTCATAGCTCGCACTAAATTTTATGCAAATTGCATATCCCCTCACTGTTTGATCAAATATCAAACTTGGCGATTTTTCTATGAGATACTAGTACTTTACTAGTTTTAAATCCACTAGACTTTTAGCACACTTGAATCAAATTCATTTGAATTCAACCAATACTTTGACAAATAGTGCCTTTGTCATTCACCCCATTTTCCACTATGGCTTTGCAGTCATTTGGGAAAATTCCAAGTAACTCCTTTACTTGTGAGATTCAGCAATGAATTGCTTTCTAATCTCAAGGGAATTTTACTTCTAGGATTTCTCATAATTTAGTTTACCATTATTTCCTTTGTAGTCTGTAGGCATGTCATATTTAAAGAATCATGACAAGTGATTCACAAATGTCTCCATACAAGATATGGATTATATTTTGAATCCTACTTCATGTAGTGAAAACACTAGTGGGGAAAATACAATGATCAATATCATTGATTCTTTCCTTCTGTGAAGAGAATTGTTCATGAACGCTGTCCGTCGCGCTTATCAACACTCTGATGCAGGGTTTTGAATCCTCATCGTGTTTTACACTATTTTCCATTTGCTCCATAATTGAGAAACATCACTAGAAGTGAGCTTTCTCAAGAATGTACCAAAATCCAAGCAATACAAGTCTGCTTCTCTTTTGGTTTCAGCTATGGATTTCGTATTCAAAGTTTCCAATGAATACTCTACAAGGACTTATTCGCTATTGTTTTGGTTATATCTAATAACCCCAAAACTTTCACGAATTCAAATGGTTCACTACAAATTCTAATTGAGTGCTAACTATTTCTAACTAATGGTCTCTACATCTATACTACAACGATTTATTTGGTGCCTTCTATTCAACCCCTTTGATATCACATTGTGATGCTTTGTACTTTGACGTTTCAAAACACTTTGCATTTCACAATTACTTTTAAGCCATTCTTATAAAGTTGAATTTCATTACTATTGAACAAATCATAGTAATTGGATTCTCTTTTATACTTATACCCTTTGTTGATGAAACACTTTGATCAAATCAAATAGTTTCATATTCATGTTTCCTTTGGTAAACTACTTTACACATTTAAACAATCATTTAATGATAATTACCATTTTCGTTAAAACACAATACATCGAATAAGTATTTACTTTTAACAATTCTTTTAAAAAACACTTGTATTCAAGTAATACACGGTGTTCAAGTTATTTTGCCGAACTTAGGCATGATTCATATGTGATGAGATATCGAATAACTTTCACATATTATCACATAACGTTTAATTTAAATAATCATTTAATTCATCAATGAACATATCATTAAATTGGGTATTTTAAATAAGGCATTTTAATATTTTACAAATGTTCATGCATTATCAATTAGTTTCAAACAATAAGGATGATTCACAAGTAATCAAACAAGATATGAACACGAATAGAAATCATTCATAAAAGCATAACAACTGTTTGTTACAAACTCATATGAATAACCGTCTCACGAAGTGTGAGACACACTAAGGAAGTTCACAATCTCTTGATTACATTAATCATCCTAAACATAAACTAAATGATAAATGTCGAGGGAGAGTGTCGTCGGCCATCATCATCATGCTCGCCATCAACACGCAACGTCACCTCCTCTCTAGCAAGCACCTCTCATGCAGAAGGACCTGTTTTCAGTAAAACAGAACAAGTATCAGATATACTTAACACTGCAATGTGTTTGTAAGATTATAACATTTATAAAACTGTATATCAAATATATACCTTTGTCGTTGACGACCTGAGTGACATCTGGTTCAACCAACACATTCCTGAGATGTGTCATGAACCGGTGGAACTCCATTGTTTCCGTGTCACCCCTCATTACGCAAGTCCTGACTTGTGCTTGGTAGCTTGGTGGCAGCAACCGCAGCACAATAGCATTTGCAAAAGAGCCTGTAATCCAGATGTCCAGGAAGTATGCTGGCCTCATGTACACATCATGCATGTGCTGCAAGTGGTTATCCAGTGATGAGTTCTCCTCCATCTTAATGGAGAGGAAGTCTCCCATCAGCTCATGCTCCCAAATGCGTGTCTGCTCCACGAAATGTGTCCTAAGCTGTAGCATCACCGAACGAGGGTTGACATCACCCACAAGAGGCCACAGCTCGTCCACCATTCCGAAACGCATCACAACTGAAATATAGGAGGCCATCTCACGACGGAGATAGCGTTCTTCCCGCTCCTCTGGGGTCTCAAGGTCCATGGACTGATCCAAATCCATCCTATCGAGTATGTAGTCGACCACGTCGTTCTCACTAAGGAGAACATGGAGACTGGCAACCCAAATGGAGAAGTTCGATCCATCTAATCTGAGCTTCTCTCCTTCTAACCATTCAATCCTCAACACGAAAGGTCCCATCTACATTTATAATTGCAAAAGGAATTTAGACTAAGTTTATAATTAAATGAGTTTATAATAACTCCACTCAGAAACACCTATCCCCAAAAGGGTTTCTACGGATAACACGACCCCTATCAACCACATCTCCCCCGATTGATCACAGCTATCGATGTGGGTTCAAAGGTGGACGCTAAACGTGGTCACATCATTCATGCAACTCGTGCTCGATCTTTTGACCATCCGTGTTCCGAGGCCACGTTTCTATGGCGTGCTAGGCTCGCCAACTCAACCTTAGTGTATTCGCTGTGCAACATGGCTTACACCCACTGTCTGCGAACGTAGATATCTCTAACACCCAGGCCTGTAACCCTGGATTGCCTCATACCGTAGAACTTTCTTGGTGGTGCACACTAAGGGGGAACACAATCGTTGCTAATTTTAACAGGGATCATCTTATTAGGCTACTGTCGAGTATCTAATACTAGCACACAATAACATATACAAACAATAACATTGAATGTAAATGCTATGCGATATGGTCCTTCACGTCGTGATCTCCATCTGCCGTCACCGGGTTTCGGCGCCAGGGTTCCGGCGCCGTAGACACCAGGGTACCGGTGTCATTCCGGCGTGGTAGTTTGTCACCTCAATGACTATCTACTACTATGTAACAAAACGAAATTACTTTACCTTTGCCACAACCATATCACAAAGCAATGCCCCCCTGCAAAACAAAGTTAGATGCCTCTACTTTATCTTTGCATGTTTTACGTGGCTGAATGGGCATTTGCACAAGAACCATTCTTACGTACGAACTTTTAGCACAACACTGATCAAGCAGTTGTCTCTACTACACCCCTTTCGGGGCCCTCCGTTGCAAATGGTATACCAACTAATGCAAGAGAGACAGACACCCCCCTAAGCCACTTTATACGGTACAAGCCGTATGTCAAGCGTGGACTAGTCTCGCGAATGAACGCGTAAAGTCGGTTGGGGGCCGCTTCATCAAGCATTACTGCGGTATGCACAAGTACACGTGGAAGGGTAATAACTAAAAGATCAACGCCCACACGCTACATCTCGTGTGTTCTACCTGTACTAGTATTACTACGCATAGATATAGCTTTGATACCACTGTAGGGGTTCCGCGTATGAAAACAAAAAAAATTACCCTACGCCCCTGAAACCCTGAAGCTGCCTGGACCTATCTATTAGTAATACAGTAATGGCGGGGCTTTTCGGGAACTTACCCTTGAAGACCGAAAAGGGTTGTCAACTCTCAGGAGAGCATGGTCGATGTAAACGAGCCGAAGCCGACCTCAAGGTCGTGATGAAGTCCTTGCGCTCCTTCTGGCTCCAACGACTTGAGTGCCTCAAGTGCAACACCTCGCGGGGAGTTACACACGTCCAGTGCCTGACGATGACTCCCGATTCCCCGATCCAGCTGCAGTTGTGGAAGTAGAGCTCCCGGATCCAAATCCCGCAGCGCGACGGCGCTCCGCGGTGAAGTTATCTCTCGCTCGCGCAGTCCAGACTTGGCACCACGGTCACGAGAGAGAGAGGGGGAGAGAGAAAATATCAATTAGAGGTCCTCCCAAAAGTGGAGAGACCTTTATAGATTTTTGGTGTATTTTTCTAGGCCAAATACCCCACTATATATAGGGGGAGGGGAGGTACTACCCTCTCAATGTTCCAGGGTGGGACTAAAGGAGAGGAGGGGGGAGGAGGTGGCCGCTGGCCACCTAGTGGGTCCCGCGCGGGGGGGTGGGGGGTGGCGGGTTGGCCCTTCCGGCCACCCCTTGGCCCCTCTCCCTCTCTCCTTTCCCCTAATGGGCCCTCTCCCTCCGGAATTGGCCCATTAAGCCCTTTTGACCTTTAATTGATTTTCTCTTTATTAAATAATTATGAATAAATGATTAAATCAATATTTAACATTTATTCACATATCATTTAATCTCTGTGGCCATGGAACACCTTCCACCTCCACTCCAGACATCCTCCGGACTTATCGAAACCCTTCCGGTTTTCTCCCTTCTTTTCTTCGGTGATTCCACCGATCCTATAAACACTCTCTAAGCATCATCGAGCCCTTAAGCATGATACCCCACGGTTCGGGAACACTCCAGACATGGTCGGGACACTCCCGCACCAATGATCGACAGAGGGACCTGGATGGCCATGTGACCCCTATGCGTTCCACGAAGATCTTTTGCCGTTTGAATCGGGACAGTCGTGTCTTATTCCCTCTGTCACTCGATACGTGCATTGCCCGACATCTGATCAATGACATCACCATGTCGTGTTCAATCTCGTTACTGAACAATGCTACTTGACTCGTTCCAACAAGTGATATCCCCGTGATCAAATCACACGCTGCGCAGCTATTGGATATAACTTCTTCGAGTGGGCCCTTGAGTATCTTCCCGTCACATGGACGGACAAATCCCGCTCTTGACATATATTGCCTCTACGGTTTCCTCCGAGTTCCTGAACACACCTTTATAACCACCGTATTACCATATGGTGTTTGATGCTATCTAAGCACTCTCGGGAGACAGTGATTGATATCGCCTCGCGGTCTAAGGAATAGTCTACGAGGATCCATTTCTAATCGTCGTAACTTGAACTTCATGACATGATCGGGTCACGATGTTTAGGTTGGGTATTAGTTCATCATCTCATTCTCAGAATGAGATGACCTCATTTCCAACTAGCATAAATGCCACATGATCAGGAAACTTGATCATCCGTTGACCAATGAGCCAGTGACTAGAGTTTCACTGGGAACCCCTGGTTGTTTGTATATCACATGTGTATTGATGTTTCCACTCAATACAGTTATAGCATGATATAAAACTTAATCATAAACTATATGAAATATGATAATAGTCCTTACTACTATTTGTCTCTAGGGCATATTTCCAGCACATCGGTAACGAGATCGAACTAAGGTATGGAGATACCGAAGATCAAGTCTCGGATGAATTAGGTATCGAATGACAAAGGGAATGGGGAATGACTATCTCACGGTTCGAGCGATTGTATCGTGAAACGCACGGGGGTCACGTGGCCATCTAGGTCCCTCTGTTGATCATTGATATGAGAGTGGTATCTATCATGTCCGGAGTGTTTCCGAACCGAAGGATGTCACACTTAAAGGTAGGGACGCTTAGGGTAGATGAGGTATTGATGACCCACAAGTATAGGGGGTGTATCGCAGTATTTTCGAGGGAAGTGAAACCCAATTTATTGATTCGACACAAGGGGAGCCAAATAATATTTATAAGCCTTAACAACTGAGTTGTCAATTCAGTTGTACCTAGAAACAATCTTGCTCACAGCAGTTTATCAGTAGCAACAGTCTTGTAGTAGGAATATTAAAGTAACAACAGTAGTAAAGCAAAGACAGTAGTAACAAAAGCAGTAAACAGTGGGATTCAAGTGCGGTAGACATAGGGATGGATGGACGGGCGTTGCATGGACAAGACAATTCACATAGCAAACAGAACATAGGGCAATTGCAGATAAATAAGATAAATCATCCAAGTACTAGACAATCCTAGGCATGTGTTCCATATATAGTCATACGTGCTCGCAATGAGAACTTGCACAACATCTTTTGTCCTGCCAGCCCGTTTGCAGCGGGGCCTCTAGAGAACTACTAGCAATTAAGGTGCTCCTTTTAATAGAGCACCGGAGCAAAGCATTAACACTCCGTGAACACATGTGATCCTCACATCAAATCCATTCCCTTCCGGTTATCCCGATTTTTGTCACTTCGGGGCCATAGGTTCTGGACAACAACGTGTGTATACAACTTGTAGATAAGACCAAAAACAATACTATCATAATGAATCAATAACATGTTCAGATCTGAAATCATGGCACTCCGGCCCTAGTGACAAGCATTAAGCACAAGAGTCGCAACAAAGTCATAAAGCACTAATAAAAGATACTAGGCACCATGCCCTAACAATCTGATGCCATTACATGAACAATCTCATCCAATCCCTACCATCCCCATAGCCTACAGCTGGGGATTACTCACTCATAGATGGGGAAACATGGATGGTGAATGGAGAAGCAATGGTGATGATGATGGCGATGATCTCCTCCAATTCCCCGTCCCGGCAGGGTGCCAGAACGGAGTTTCTGGTGCTGTTTCGTGGAATCTGGTGGTGGCGGCAGAGCGGAACTCCTTCTGGAAAAACGTTGAACCCCCCGAAGTTTTTAGGTCAGAAGGCTCCTTATAGGCGAAGAGAGATGCTGAGGGGGTGCCTGGGGGGGCCCACACCACCCCTGGCGCGGCCTGGCCGGGCCCGCGCCACCAGGTGGTGTGGCCACCCCCTGGCTCTTCTCCGTCTCGCATTCTGGCTCCTGGAGTCTTTGGGTGAAATAGGCTTTTTGGCACATTTTCCGCGATTTTTCCTGATAGTTGATTTTCTGCACAAAAAGTAGACACCAAGGCAATTCTGCTGAAAACAGCGTCAGTCCGCATTAGTTGCATCCAAATCATTTGCTTCATATGATGTAAATAGCAAAAGTGTAGAGGAGAAAGTAGATACGTTTTGGACGTAGCAACTCCCCCCAAGCTTAGCTTATTGTTTGTCCTCAAGCAATTCAGTTGAAAACTGAGTGCGATAAAAGAACTTTCACGAACACATTTGCTTCATATGATGTAAATATTCTTAGCAATGTGATCAACTACTTAGACAGTTCATAATAAAGAGTATGCAACTGAGTCTACTTAATAGTCATTGCAAGATATGAAGAGATTCCAACTCAAGAATAATAAGTAGCATGAAGCACAAACATAAGCAACATTACAATGCTCATAAAAAGGTATGATAGAGTGGTATCTCTCTTGCCCTTTGATTATGAATGCCAAGGCACCACTGAAGTTCAAGTGATGACTAGAAGTAAAGATATCAAGGATACAAGCATCAAAGTCATAACACAAATAATCAAGTAGTGGAACAAAACACAAAGAATGACAACTATGCTCTCAAGAAGGTGCTCAAAGAATATGTGGAGACTCAACAAGTAGAAGAAAAGGTTCTGAATAATTTTGAAAGGCTTCCAAATGCTGAAAGTATGGTACTCATTAGCTTTGAGCTCTCATTGCCCCTATCATAAGCATCTTTAATGTGCTTAAGGTGAAAGTGAGGTCCAATCTGAGTTATATGCTTGACAGACTATAAACTGAAAATCCCAAGTCCCTTGAGTACGAGGGCCACTCCTAATGCTACTCAACATTAGTTACCGGTAAGTTATTTTCATCGTAAGTATGTGCGTATCATTGAGAACCGCCAACGGGGTACCCCTTGCCCGATGATATGGAAGAATCCCCATATCAAAATGACAAGGCAAGCAGACAATGAGTATCTCAGCAATCTTCTTATTTACCATGGGAAAATGGTGCTTTTTTATCTCTTTCCTCTTTTCATAAATCTCTTTTTTTTCTCAATAGCTATCTCTCTCTTTTTTATAAGAAGAATGCTTCATAGATATCATTATGGTTACGCTGCAGGTTTCCACCATGTCAGCATGGATTAGACCAGCGGCCCAGGCGTTTCTCTAACACACATACATAACTCCATGGACTTACAAGCTCCCATTTTATTTCACACCGACGACATCCGCAAACAAAAGAGTGAGGTATCAACTAGGTATATATTTACAAGTGTTAAAAGCATTCCCCATGACAGCACGGTTCTGCTAATCCCCAGCTTATAATTTGCAAGCATATAACTTTCATGGAGAGTTCACAATGGTTCAAGTTTATTAAGTGCAAGAAAATAAAGTGTGCCATCAAGTTCGTGAGAGCTTTACTAACTAACTTTCTCATAACAAGCAAACATTTTATTTGGAAGAAAACAAGGCATATTGAATATGCACGGGAGTAGCAAATGATGCTAATAGGTAGGTATGGTGGACACTTTGGAAATATTTGGTTTAGGGAGTTGGAGACATGAGTAAAACACTCAGTGGAGGTGAAGGCTAGCAATAGTAAGGGAGCGACAAACGAGAGAGCAATAGCTGTCATTATCATGCTTGCAACAAAACAGGACTACTCATGGCATGAAAGTGATTCAAGATCCTCAAGCCAAAATAATTCATCAAGGCTTAACTAATTATCACAGTCCTGTGCATGCGTGAGCATGTGCCAAGTCAATTCAAATGAAACATTCAGAGGAGGATACCACGGTGTCATACCAATTTATGAATAGAGCAATGCAAGCAAACATTTATAAGACATGGTACAAACTATTAGCAAGCTGAAGCTAATCATAAGAAAGCAAGAACTACTAAGCATCCAAAGATAACATACACCCTACATCAACGGACTAAGCATGCCCACAGTGATGAGTATATGTACAAAAATGAAAACAAATAGAGTTCGTTACCAGCCTCTTACCAAGCCTCAAGTTATCATTGATCCTCATTATTGCTCTTCACTTGTGTGGCTTGAATAATAATATGAAACCAATATCCACTGAGGAATGCCGAACTCTGTAGCAAACTCGCAAAAATCAAAGAAGAACGAAAAATATTTTTGGTGTTTTCGATTTTTAAATAAGAACCAAAAGAGAAAAACAAGCAAAGCAAAATCTTTTTGGGTTTTTTGAATAGTTCAAACAAAGCAAAAAGGGAAAAACAAACCAAGGCAAAAAGAAGAAGCAAACCAAAGAGAAATAACAGAAATATTTTTGGTCTTTTTGTGTTTTTAGAAAGCAAAAGCAAAGAAGGACGAAAATTGAAAAGAGAACGAAAACATGAATATACAAAGTACCGACACAACATGATATGGAGATGAGTGCGGTGTCGGCGTACCTCCCACCAAGCTTAGGATTTTGGCCTAAACGGGTATCAATCCCAAGCTGGCCAGGATGAAGTGTCACTGTGGTACGACGAAGAGGTCCCCTCATCCTGGTGCGAGCTCGAGTACGTCCCTCCATAATGCGCGGAGTAATCATAGGAGGGCACATCCTCCTGGTGCTGCTCGTGGAAACCCAGCAAGCGAAGCTGCTCGTCCACCTCCTCCTTGGAGCGCGACCACGGTCTCCTGTGAACACTAAACAAAGCAGGCTGTGGCAAAAGGATCTCCCTTTCATCCCCGTCAGTGAAAAGCATCCTATATACTAGATTGTTCAAATCAGAGGTAGCAATGACAAAATGATGAGTTTTCATGGCAACAAGGTCAAGCCTATGTGGTTCTAGCATAGCATCATAGGGATCCACTAAAAGACCTAATGCATTGACTATGCGTGATGCAATGATGCCCCCATAGATAGGCCCCCTAGCAGCTAGACGGCGAGCAATAAGCGAGCCAAGATTGTACCGAGTATCATTGTTAAGTGCAGCAGCAAGGAATGCTCAATGATAGTTGGAGATATTACTTGTGTTCTCCCTACCCAGTACACTAGTAGCAAGATAATATGCAAAGTATCTAACAGTAGGGAGTTGGATATTTCTTATCTTTCCGCGCTGCGCCACGCGGTCATCATCATTGTTCACCCCTCGGTAAAGCTCCAACAAATCAGCGGGTCGCCCTTGAATTTTCTTCACGGTCCCAGTCTTACGCACACCTACAATACTGCAAAATCTCTCCAAAGGCATGGTGAAGCGAAGGTCATAGATTTTAAAAGAGACAGTAGACTGATAGGGTGTGTTAGTAAACGTGAAGCTCTCAACAAAAGTTTTGGTGAGCATAGCGTATTGTGCACTCTCATCTTGCATATATGAGGTCAAACCAACCCTCTCAATCAGTAGCAAGAAATCATCAAGAATACCTGCAGCTTGTAAGAAAGTAAAACAAGGAAAAGAGGATGGGTGAGCATCCCCATCATCCCTTTCAGTACCAATACGAGTTGCAATGAGATCTTCATTGTATGATGGCCTAGCTTGAGAGGCTATCCTTGAGGGCCTTGACCTCCTAGGTGCATCACTCTCAAATATCTCTCCAAAAGTATGGTTGTTCATGCTTGGTTTTCTGAAATTTAAACACCTATTAAACAAGTGATTGCAAACTAAATATAATGAAGGATCCTACTCATAGGGAGTTCCAAGAGGCCTAAACATGCATCAAAACTATATCTCTAAGCATCAAACAAGCTTACAATCCCTCATAACCAGTCACCTACAGCAGCAAAATACTCAACATATAATCCACTAAACACAAATCTACTTGGACAAGGGGAGGAGTCACATACCTGGGAACAATTGCTCCAAATTTCAGCAAGAAAGATGGTCTGATCAAGGAGATCGAAAAAATCGAGAGCAAGCACAGCAAGAACACGATTTTGAGATATGAACTGGAGCTTTCTCGGGAGAGAGAAGAAAGTGGCAAGTGAGAGAGTTAGTGGAGGGCCAGGGGTGGCCCACACCAGGGCATGGCTCCACCCAAGGCTGGCCGTGCCACCATGTGGTGTGCCTGCCTGGTGGGCCCCCTGGTACCTCCCATGTACTCCTCTGCCCCTTTTTTCACGTAAAAGTTTAATATGAATTTTCTAGAATTTTTCGAGACACTTTATTTTTGGGCACTTTCAGGCATAGAAGAATGATTTTTCTAACAGACAGAGATTTTTTTCTTTTCTTTTGGAAACATGATGCAAGGACAAAACAAGGCTAGAACTACAGAAGTTCTAGCATGCAAGCAACTAACAATAAAAGGAAAACTAAACGAAAGCAAAAACTAAAATGCAATGGATAGAAATAAACAGAGATAATCATAATGGAAACATTGTTTTGTTCAATGGAATCCTTTTGTTAAAAAGGTTGATCAAGTCTTGCTACCAAAACAATTGCATATGATACAAAACTTTGTACTCCACTAATGATTATGTTACCTCAACCTTGATAGAAATGGTCCCAATCATAATAGTTTCAAATTTTTCTCTTGGTATGGGACAATATATTTCTCCAACTTGAATGCCTTCAACATGTTTAATTGAATTCAAACCATAAGTCCTTTCAATCTTCTGGGGGAAATAGACAGTATGTTCCTTGTCATTAACATTGAAGGTCACCTTTCCTTGATTACAATTAATAACATCTCCTACAGTATTAAGAAAAGGTCTCCCAATAATAATAGACAAATTATCATCTTCAGGCATTTCAAGCACAACAAAATCAGTTAATATCAAGCAAGTGTGAGCCACCTGAACAGGTACATCCTCACATATACCCACAGGAATAGTGGTAGATTTATCAGCCATTTGCAAAGATATATCAGTTGGTATTAATTTTTCAAGTTGAACCCTCTTATAGAGAGATAAAGGCATAACACTAACTCCAGCTCCCAAATCACACAAAGCAGTTCTAACATAACTGTTCTTAATAGAGCAAGGGATAGTCGGAATCCCTAGGTCTCCAAGTTTCTTAGGAACCTTACCATTGAAGGAGTAATTAGCAAGCAAAAAGTAGAAATTTCTTCATTCGGGATCTTCCTTTTATTCGAGATAATGTCCTTCATATACTTTGAGTAAGGAGGCAATATCATAGCATCAGTCAAAGGAATTTGCAAGAATAAAGGCTTCATCCACTCACAAAACTTATTATAGTGTTCATCTTCCTTTGACTTGTGTTTCTTATTAGGGAAAGGCATAGGTTTTTGGACCCAAGGTTCTCTTTCACTACCATGTTTCTTAGAAATAAAATCTTCTTTGGTGTATTTAGTATTCTTAGTGTGGTTTTCAGGTTCTTCTTCAACTTTTTCTTCATTAGGAACAATATTTTCTTCATTACCACTTTCAGTTTCAGCATCAGAGATAGATATACTATTAGGATCTATAGCAGGTTCAGAGGGTTCTACAACAGTTTTATGTTTCTTTTTCCTTTTCTTACGAGTAGAACTACTATTTGTAGCTTGTTGAGAATCCTGCTCAATTCTTTTGGGATGCCCCTCAGGATATAGAGGATCCTGGGTAGTAGCACCACTTCTAGTTCTAATTTCATAAGCATGTTTTTCTTTAGCAGCATTAACTAGCAAGTCGTTTTGCACTTTAACGAGTTGATCTATTTGAGTTTGAACCATTTGAAAGTGTTTAACAATCATTTTAACATCATTAGAGGTTCTTTCCACAATATCTTTCAACTCAACAATAGCTCTAGTGTTTTCCATTAGATGATTTTGCACCCTTTTATTAAAGTTATCTTCCTTAACAATAAAGATATCAAATTCTTCTAAGCATTGATCAGGAGGTTTAGAGTAAGGGATATCACCTTCATCAAAGTGTTGGAGAGAGTGTACCTCAATAGTGGATGAGTAGGGAATAGGCTTACATAATTCTTCTATAGGAGGTAAATTCTGGACATCTGCAGCTTTAATTCCTTTCTCCTTAAGACATTTCTTAGCTTCCTTCGTCACTTCATCATTTAATTCAATAACTCCCCTCTTCTTTGATGTTGGAATAGGTACCGGAATAGATGGTTCGGGTACAGTTACTTTATGTATAGCTTGTTTAGGAGGAGTCCAATCTTCATAATTCTTTCTTATTTTAGCCATTAATTCCTCAGCTTCCTTAGGAGTCCTATTCCTAAAAACACAATCAGCACAACTCTCTAGGTATGACCTAGATTTCTCGGTTAGTCCATTATAAAATATATCAAGAAGCTCATTCTTAGGTAATGGACTTCCAGCCTGTGCATGAATCAAAGCACAAAACCTTGCTCAAGATTCGGGCAATCCCTCTTTTTCTCCCTGTTTAAAATCAAAAAGTTCCTACAAAATAGCATGTCTACCACTGGGAGGAAACTATTTCTGCAGGAAAGTACTAATCAAGCACTCAGGGGTATCAATAGATACAGGAGATAAATTACTAAACCAAGTTTTAGCTTCTCCTTTCAGCGAAAAGGTAAAAATCTTAGCAACAAAGTAAGTACGCATCTTAATATCATCAGAAAACAAGCCACTCATGGTAGAAAGTTCATTCATATGTGCTACCGCACTTTCATTCTTAGTCCCACAAAAAGGTTCTTTCTTGACAATAGCTATGTAAGATAGATCGAGAGAGAAATCATAATCTTCATCTATAATGTTTATGGGGGAAGCAGCAAACTTAGCATCAGGAGACAATTTGGGTCTAATAGTATGCTTCTCAAGGAGACTCTTAGCAGCACTCCTATCATGGGTGTTCTTACATTCTTTAATAAATTCATCATTCATCTCAACATAACCATCTTCAATGTCATAACTTTCACTAGACTCAGGTGAACTAACAGGTGTGGTAGTGTCTTCATTAGGAGTTTCGGTATTTCCAGCTATAGTTCTAGCAATCATAGCGTCTAGGAAAGGACCTAATGAACCACTCTTATCAAGCACAATAGAAGCAGCATCATAAGCATCAGAAGTTTCAGATTCAGCAATAGTAGCACTGTGTGTAGCATTTGTATGTGGTGGTGTAAGGAACTTACTCAAAACAAACGGTGAATCAAGAGCAGTAGAGGTGTTCAGAACCGTACCTCTTCTTGTAGTGGATGGTAAAATAGGAACCTTGCCATCACGAGACTTACCCATGATGGATGGAAAGCAGCGAACAATAGAGAATCCAAGTGAACTTGATAAATAAAGCTATGCTCCCTAATACATTGCAAATGTATCTATAATTTTTGATGTTCCATGCTTGGTTTTATCCACTTTCTTGTGTTTTGTTCCAACTTTGGAGTACTTTTCATATGATTTCTTGGACTAACCTATTAACAAGAGCCACAGTGCCAGCTGCCTGTTTTCTGCTGTTTTTGGTTCTAGGAAAGTCAGAAAATGAATATTCTCGGAATTGGACGGGACAAAGGCCAAAGTACCTATTTTTCGGAAGGGATCAAGTGCCATAATACGAGACGGAGAGGGACCAGGGGCCACCACACCACCTGGTCGCGCGGCCCAGCCTGTCCCGCACCAGGGGGTGGTGAGGCCAGCCCTGGCACCCCCTCGGCCTCTCCTTCCGCCTATAAGTTGCCCTCGGGACGAAAACCCTAAGGACCCGATCAAAAATCCACGAAAGAGTCTGTAGCCACCGTCATCTCCATCCCTAGATCGGGAGGGATCTGAAGCTCTTCCCGGCACCCTGCCAGAGAGGGGAATTCACCCTGGAGGCCTTCTTCATCACCATGCAAGCCTCCGGTGTGATGCATGAGTAGTTCATCCTTGGACTACGGATCCATGTAGTAGCTAGATGGCTGGTTTATCCTCCTTTGTGCTTTCATGTTTAGACCTTGTGAGCTCCGTTCATGATCAAGATCATCTATTTGTAATTCATACATGTTGTGTTTGCGGGGATCCGATGGATATGGAGATGCTATTTCAGATTGATTATTGATTCTATCATGTCTTTGATATTTAAGATCTTGCATGCTTTCCATTGTTAGTAGCTATCTTGGCCAAGTAGATGCTAGCAACTGCAAGAGTTAGTATTTATGCTCGATAGTGGGTTCATGCCTCTGGTAATCTAGGGAAGTGACAGAAATCTCTAAGGTACTAGATGTGTTGTTGCTACTAGGGAGAAAACAACAATCCTTTGTTCATAGAACAATCGTATTGTTTACTTTACACGCAGTTCGTAAAGCAATAATCTGTTGCTTGCAACTTAATACTGTAGGGGGTTCGGATGATAACCTGAACGTGGATTGTTAGTCATAGATGCAGTTGGATGGCGGTCTATGTATTATGTTGTAATGCCCAATCAAGTCTCATAGGAGTCAAGATGATTAGTATATGCATGTATTGCTTTCTCGGTGTTTGTCAATTGCCCCGCTGTAATTTGTTCACCCAGCATGTTATCTATCTAAGGAGAGCCACCTCTAGAGAACTATGGATCCCGGTCCTTTTACTTTACATACAATCTACAATCTTTTACTACTTTGTGTTTACTTTCTGCAAACTTTTACTTCTTTCCATTCGATACGTTTAATCCTTTGTTTTCCGCAAAACACGGTGAGATTGACAACCTCATCGCAAGTTGGGGACAAAGTTCTGTGGTTGTGTTGTGTAGGTCTCCACGTTGCTACTAGCACCGGTAGTGCGCCCTGCCAAAGCTCAGCTAGTAGCACCTTTGGGGTGTTTTCTTGCTCCTACTGGTTCGATTAAACATTGGTTTCATAACTGAGGGAAAACTTACTGCTGTGCTCATCGTACCTCCTCTTGGGGTTCCCAACGAGCTCTACATCAACTACGAGTCAGCACTCCCTGGCAACGTCGCTAGAAAATAGTCTTGATGACCCACAAGTATAGGGGGTGTATCGAAGTATTTTCGAGGGAAGTGAAACCCAATTTATTGATTCGAAACAAGGGGATCCAAAGAATATTTATAAGCCTTAACAACTGAGTTGTCAATTCAACTGTACCTGGAAACAATCTTGCTCACAGCAGTTTATCAGTAGCAACAGTCTTGTAGTAGGAATAGTAAAGTAACAACAGTAGTAAAGCAAAGACAGTAGTAACAAAAGCAGTAAACAGTGGGATTCAAGTGCGGTAGACATAGGGATGGATGGACGGGCGTTGCATGGACAAGACAATTCACATAGCAAACAGAACATAGGGCAATTGCAGATAAATAAGATAAATCATCCAAGTACTAGACAATCCTAGGCATGTGTTCCATATATAGTCATACGTGCTCGCAATGAGAACTTGCACAACATCTTTTGTCCTGCCAGCCCGTTTGCAGCGGGGCCTCTAGGGAACTACTAGCAATTAAGGTGCTCCTTTTAATAGAGCACCGGAGCAAAGCATTAACACTCCGTGAACACATGTGATCCTCACATCAAATCCATTCCCTTCCGGTTATCCCGATTTTTGTCACTTCGGGGCCATAGGTTCTGGACAACAACGTGTGTATACAACTTGCAGATAAGACCAAAAACAATACTATCATAATGAATCAATAACATGTTCAGATCTGAAATCATGGCACTCCGGCCCTAGTGACAAGCATTAAGCACAAGAGTCGCAACAAAGTCATAAAGCACTAATAAAAGATACTAGGCACCATGCCCTAACAATCTGATGCCATTACATGAACAATCTCATCCAATCCCTACCATCCCCATAGCCTACAGCTGGGGATTACTCACTCATAGATGGGGAAACATGGATGGTGAATGGAGAAGCAATGGTGATGATGATGGCGATGATCTCCTCCAATTCCCCGTCCCGGCAGGGTGCCAGAACGGAGTTTCTGGTGCTGTTTCGTGGAATCTGGTGGTGGCGGCAGAGCGGAACTCCTTCTGGAAAAACGTTGAACCCCCCGAAGTTTTTAGGTCAGAAGGCTCCTTATAGGCGAAGAGAGATGCTGAGGGGGTGCCTGGGGGGGCCCACACCACCCCTGGCGCGGCCTGGCCGGGCCCGCGCCACCAGGTGGTGTGGCCACCCCCTGGCTCTTCTCCGTCTCGTATTCTGGCTCCTGGAGTCTTTGGGTGAAATAGGCTTTTTGGCACATTTTCCGCGATTTTTCCTGATAGTTGATTTTCTGCACAAAAAGTAGACACCAAGGCAATTCTGCTGAAAACAGCGTCAGTCCGCATTAGTTGCATCCAAATCACACAAGTATAGAGGAGAAACAACAGCAAAAGTGTTCAGGAAAGGAGATACGTTTTGGACATATCAGGTATCGTATGAGAAATAGAGAGAGAGAGAAACCGGAATAGTTTCGATAACATCCGATGAAGATCAGATAGGGGTCCAGAAGGTGTTCTGGAGTGAAGGAATAATATAATATGTGTATTTGAATGTTAATTAGACAATTAATATTAAATATATATTTTATTTTATTTTTAAAGGCTCTAGATTTCTAATGGGCCTTAACTGAAGGGAGGCCCAATAGGGCAAGGTGCCTAGGGAGTGGGGGCCAGCCGGCCTGGGCTTCGTGGGCCGCCCCAATGGGGCCCACCTAGGGCTGGCGGCTGCCCCTAGGTGGCTGGCGGGTGTGGGGATTAGTCCCACACCGCCTGGCCCCTAGGTGGTGCGCCCCCCTCCCACTATATAAAGGGGTTCCCCCTCCCCCTTTGGAATCATCCCTTTCCTCTCATTCTCTCTCTCATCCACTAAGGACTTCTCCATAATATTGGGGAGGACCTCGTGGTTGAGTTCTCCACCGTCACACTACCATCGTGTGATCTGCGATCCGGCATCTACTTCTTCCGCTGCTCGACTGGATCAGAGTCCGGTTGACGTCTCCTACACCGGACGTGTGACAAACTTCAGAGGCACCACACTTGGGGTGCTGCTCGTCTGCATCAATATACGCCTTCCTGCGTAAGGCGTGCCTCTGTCTACAAAGGTATGAATACTATATTCCTTCTCCGTTACTTATGTCTACATAGTATAGATCCAGGTATTAGTGTTCGAGTAGATAGAAATTTTTTGTTTTCTGCTACGGAACCCTTCACATCTCCCCTAATGGCTCAACATGAGCTGAAATTATTGGATCATCTTCTTCAACTAGCTCAGGTGGAGGAGTATATTGAAGCCAATATTTCTTAGGGGCTTCAATTTGTTCTGTAAAAGACTGAAGGATTTGCAGAATAATATCATTATAACGTTGAAGTTCATCACAGTTTCTTTTACTTTATCCGATTCTTTATAAGCATTGAGACAATCATATCCATTTTGATACCTCCTTTGCCGCCTATATCAAATCCCCTTGTTTCTCTATTACGGTGAATTCGTTCTAGAAGTTCCGAAGCTTTAGTTATAGTTAGCTCCATAAAGGAGCCTCCGGAATTTGTATCAAGCTCATGTTTAATTTCTTGATTAAGTCCCCCATAGAAAATATGTAAAACATACCATTCAGGTAAATCATGATGGGGACATTTATTAAGTAGGGACTTATACCTTTTAAAGGCCCTTACCAAGCCTTCACCTGGGAGGTTCTTGAAGTTTGTGATTGCCCTTCTTACTTCACCAGTTTTTACCTTGGGAAAGAATCGAAATACAAATTCTCCTTTGAGTTTTTCCCAGGTATCTATTTTCTCTATAGGTAAAATTAGATACCAAGCTTAAGCAGTGTTGGTTAGAGAGTGGCTAAACAATTTAAGTTTCAATTCATCATCAGGATAGCCCCTCAATTTAAATGTCCAACATAACTCGGTAAAATGTATTAAATGAGTGTAAGGATCCTGTAACATCCCAATTCGAGCAACCCTGATTAGTTGTCCAAAATGCAAAAATCAGGGGGAACAAAATCTTTTTCTTGTTCATTGGTGCAGTGTTTGCTTGTTGTTTGTTTGTGCTTGTGCATGTGAGTGTATACCATATGATGCTCCTTACCTTAACACCAGTTGACAAAAGCTACTTCCCAAAAATTGTCTTGGCTTAGTTTGCATATTCTCAAATGTTCTGGCATTTCAAAACCTGAGCCAAGAAGCCTTTGCAAACCAACTATTTTAATAGTTTCTATTGATCAAACTATGGAGAACTATAGAATACTATCTCCTTATGTTTTTAAGACAGAACCTTCAAATACTCTTACCTCTAGGTTTTCCAAAAACCTTTTCTTTAAGTTGTTGAATTCCCCTCTTAGTAAGAGATACCAAGGATTCTCATCTTATTCAAAATCCAACCTTTCAAAATTACCCATCCTTACCTGAAGTTAAGCTTCATGGTAACCCTAGTAGTAGTTGATTTGTTTGTAAGATGAGTTGCCTTGATCTACTAATTGACCTGATTGCTTAGAAGTAGTATGAGCTACTCTAGGAGCTCATCCTCTAGGATCAAGATACCTTAAAATCACCAAATCCTAAGAAGGAATACAATATGGATCTGATCTCTAGCCACTAGGTGATCATCTAAAACCCTTAACTAGATCAATTATGAAGATATCCCTTCTAGAAGTTTCCAAGTCAATGAAGACCAATATCAAGCATGGATCGTTTCTACTCAATCTACACTTCAATATCATCCACTTGATGATGCTTGGGTACCTTGCAACCCATCAAAAAAATCCCCTCTCATGCTCTAGAAAACTATTTCCAACATCACCTTTTTGAATGCCTCCCTTTCTCAACCCTTGTGCACTTTTTAAAATGAATCTAAACCATATTGTTAACCATCCTAAGGAATAACAAGGCACACTCTTTCCCTTGGTTAGATCATCCTCCAACCCACTTGTTGTTGAGGTTTTTGTAGGCAAGAAAATAACTTTTCCTACAAATCTAGTCAACATGCCTACTTTGATAGAAGCTCACACCACCATCCAACCTTCTATGGACCAAATCTTGGAATGGTTGTGTTATACTCATATAGGTATATCCACATCTACTTCACTTGTTCCAAGTGAATCTTTGAGCTTCTTAAACCCACATGGTTTATAAGGCATCTTGACTCATCTGGTATGGCAGCCTTATTTTCAACAAAGTTTGCCATCACTTCCATACCACCTATAATGCAACTAATGCAAACTTTTTCTGCCATGATCATCTATATGACTTGGTCTACCTATCCATCTATCCCTTGCATCAAGGTGAGCTCTGAGCTCCAAGATCCAACAAGGTTTTGGTGGTATAAAAATAACATCACCCTAGATCCCCAACTCCTTATTTTCCATCTAATTCAAGTTGGATTTTCCATTTCCCAAGGTTTAAAATGCTTGATACACCTTGTATACATCATCTACCTTGATCATCAAGATTTACCAATAATTATCCATAATTATTATGGACAAAAACTATTCAAATTCCTTTAATAGGCAAAACCTCCAAAACCTCCTCCATAAAGGAAAGTTTAGTTTTTGAGAAAACACTTCTCTAAGTTAGGTCACTTTTTATTCCTTCCTATCCTACCCTATCTTCCCACTTCAAAAATAAATATTTTTGAAGAGCTTTATTATTTCTTTTTGCCCATTTTCTTAAATGGCTGAATTGGAATAATAATAGTTTTAAATACTTCTAAGCCACAATAAATCTTGGGAAAATTCCCCTAAGTGTGTATTCATGTTTGGGACCACCTCACATCAAAATCCAACTATGTCCAATGGAAACATATCAAATGAGCTTCCAGAATCTACTTTTGCAATTTCTGCATAAATGGATTTAAGAGGACTTTTAAATCATGGAAAAATCTCAAATAATTACTAGAGAGGTATCTTGACCTCGTCTATCGACCAATACACTAGTCTCATCTCATCCATGTTAAATTAATTGATTCTCTTCATGAGCATCCCCATGATCAAAGTTGACATTAATCAAATCCTTGAGCTAAATCAAATCAAAACCCCATAAATCTTCCCAAGCAAGCTTCCCCAGCACAACTCACAACCTTTTGGTTGTGCACTGTAGAAAAATACTATTGCACACCCCTCCCCTTGTCCTTTTGCTCTTGGAAAGAGAGAAGGAGAGATAGGCCATATCTTGCAAAAATCTTTAAAGCAGCAGCAGCCACTCCCCTCTCCCTCTCTGGTCGTGCTCAGGCCCACACTGCCTCCCAGCACCACCTAGCTTGACCAACCCTTGGCCAGCACCTCCTCCATGTCCAAAATGGACATTTCCACCATGCACCCATTCACTCGAGTTAAATAGGCCAGAGGTCGGTGCTGCCTCTCCCATTCCCTCATTTCACCTCCCTCTGCTCCCACCTACCCTCCCCACAAGTCCCATCTCCTCCTACAGCTCCACAGCACAGAGGAGAAGGAGAACTCTCCCCCTCGGCCATGGTCTAGATCAAGCTCGCAGGGCCTCTCCGTTGCGCCTCCTTCTCTGCATGCCACCCTGTTATACTCGCCTCAGTCTAGTCTATCTAACCCACCCCTTTTTACAGCCCAGGAACGGTTTCTCTGATGGCGCCGTCGAGCTCCGACGAGCCCCCTCTCGGCCACCGTCACGCGAGACCACTTCCTGAAGCGGGAACCGCCTTGCCGCCCCTCTCCAGAGTTATCGCGATGCACCGTGTCCGTCTGCTACCTCGTCGATGCCTGAGGAGCACCCCAGGTGAGCCCTACACCCACCGGCGCAGTGCCTAGGGTTTACGCGCTGCTGCGCCAGCTCGCATGGAGACGACGGCCTCGGGCCATCCATATCGTTTTAATAGAACGGTCGAGATCCTCCAATACCTCTTCGCCCTCCCCTAGTGGCTGACGAGCGGGTCCTGCCCGTCAGCAGCTCAAACCGGATCCTCCCGCGTGCTGGCTCGCCCGCTGTGGGCCGAAACCCCTCCGGCCGGCCCAATTCCCTCGCAGATCTAGCCCATGTCCCTCCCCTGCACTTTTTATTTTTATTTCAAAACCTAGATCTGTTTATTAAGCAGTTTGGTTTAATTACCCAATAAAATGAAAATAGCCATGTTTTGCCTAGATAAAAATATAAACATGTAACCCCATGTTTTGTCCAACATGCAGAGCCAATCCCTCTCCAGAAATAAATTCATTTAAATTTAGAAAATATATTTACTAGAATATATCCGCAGTAGTAATTAAATTCCTCACTGAGTTGTCTAGATTCAAATGGGAAAAATCCAATTCCCTCTGGTGCCCAATGGTCATACCTAGACTCCAAACTTGGGACCTTGGTTCATCTGTAGTAAAAATAACAAAATACATGCAGTTAAGCCTTTAGAAAATTCCCTAGACATATCTACAACATCTATTAGGATAATTCCAACTCCCAGAGAAGTGGACCATCAATACCTATCCAAAACCAGGATATAAGGATTTATAGACCCTCGGTTGAATTTTAGTGAATTAAATACTTCTGTAAGGGGTATTATCACTAAATAAAACACTCCAGGAGTTTGACAACTCCAAATAGAGTCAATCCAATTCCTACAGAAATTTATTCTAAATGCCTACCTTGTTCCCTTGGAATCAAATCAAAAGCTTCTGTAGATTTAATATGGTGAAAAAGACAAAAACCCCATAGAACTTCCTTTGGGAATTTCCTGAGGGCATTCTGGTAATTATTTTGACATAATTCCATCTTTATTTGGATCAGTACATAAAACCCTACTGAATTATCCAAGGAAATAATTTTTGGTGCTCCAGAAGTTTTCTGGTGAATTATTTCCTAAAACTAGAGTTTTTCCACTAGAAAATTCATTATAAATCAATGGAAATTGATAATTTGGTGAAACCACTTTTGTGGGTTTCATATTATCAACTCTTATCTGTTGGTATCATTTTTATACAATGGTAATATACATAATACGTCCTCGTTCCAAAACCCCTCTTAGGTAGTTCCTCGGCCATAAATCCTAAGGGATTTTCTTCCATATTTCCAAGACAAGGCAAATCTTATTAATCCATTCTTCCTAAGACCTACTGATTTGTAAACTTGTTCTGTTCATTTCTTGTTGTATGTATTGATGCTTGGATGCCTTGTGTTGATTGTGCTATTTCTTGTTTGCATGTGTGCCCCCTGACAACGATAGTTGCGATTATCTCGGAGATCAGAAGAAGATGGTTATTATTATATATTATTGGGTATTCTAAGAAGAAGTCAAGGGACAAGTATGCCATATTTATGATCTTATGCATGCCACCTTCTTGCTCATAAGCCTTGTCCTACTATTATACTTATGCATGTTTTATCTACTATTTATGAAACTGCATTGTTTTATTATATGTTGATGTATACTTGGTAGTGGTTTGACTCCTACGAACTATTACATTTTTGTACTACTAAGTACAACTCCCTTGATGATACCTACTTGTCCCTAGTAGAATAGATGGTGCATATCCACCATACCCGTTTTGGAAACCCTGTTTCAGCCAAAGCAAAGCTAGAGGATGGGAAGACCCCAGATAAAGTTTTACCAAATGTTTCATGATAAAACCTTGGCGAGGTGGGACCTCCCAAGAGATGTTGAGAAAGAAAAAGGTTTTGTTTTACAAAATGCTTAAGGAAAGATTGAGGAAAAAGGTTTATGAAAATGCACCCAGTTCTTTGTAGTTTTGCTAGAACAATTAACCTGCACAACCACATTACTCTAGAATGGGACAGGGCTGGATTTGAAGTTTGTCTATTCTGGTATAAACTGCCTCGCAACTACTAGAAGGGATCGCGATCCCCGGAGGCTGGGCCTTCTCCCATAAAGGTCCATGTGGGACATCGACCTGGAGAAGGAACAAACTATTTGCGGACAGCCAGGCGTTACTATGAGCCCGTCATTGAAAGCGCCCACTGTGTAAAGTGTAAAATGCGCTCCGGTTTGTCCTCGGTACCCGACGTATCGGTTTTGAGGGGAGTAACACTCATAGGGTAGGCACTTATATTGGAGTGGGCATCCGAAGAGTCTTGATCGGTTACTCGACCCACGATCGGTGTAGATCAGGGTAGTGTACCCGGATGGTGTGGGTAAAGTGTACAACCTCTGCAGAGTGTAAATCTATTCGAATAGCCGTGTCCACGGTCATGGACGGTTGGGAAGGTTGCTATAGAGCGGTGCTGGTTTTGATTTCAAAAAGGATTTCGGAAAAGCAAAGGCTTTGGAATGTTTTGACCATGGGATGGTCGGAAAGGAGAAAGGTTTTGACCATGGGATGGTCGGAAGGGAAAGAAAGTAGTTTGGTCGTGGGACGACCGGAAGAAAGGAACAAATGGGGACCCCGTCCTAATGTTTTCAAAAAATTTCAAAAGGTTTCCAAAATGTTTACAAAAGTTTTCCATCAAGATATGTAGATGATATATCTACAAGAGAAAACTATTTGAGAAAAGAACCTCTCTTGGAGCCCTCCTACTACCACAGCCATAATGCATATCCTCTTGTTATTATTGTCATCCTAAGGTGGTTTGCGAGTACATTCAAAGTACTCACTAGCATTGTCCCTAGCTATTAAATTGGTCAGATATCAAGAAGAGGTGAAGTGTACGGCTATGCGAGCTAGGACGTTCTCCCAGTCAGTTGCCTATAGGTTGAGACATGGCTCGGGCTCTACGCTTGATGAAGTTCCACTGATGATTATTGATGTAGCCATAACGGCATTTATGTAAGTCTTGTATTCGCTATGTATTGGATGTTTACTTTGATACTTGTCGGTTATGTGCCACGACTAACTGATCATGGGATCATGGTTGTATGCATAACAAGGATTCTCGGAGGATTAATCCGGGGGCCCCACAGATCCTCATTGGGATCATCTCCTACAAAAGTTTTCTCTTTAATAATAGCGATAAAGCGAGGGTTAACCTTGTATACTGGTTCGCTCCCCCTCGGAAATTCTTTGACGAGTCCTCTATTGAACTTCCCGAGGTGTTTAGTTGCATTGAGATGATTCATCAGTCCAAGTTCAGTGATGGTGCTTACCTGAAACTAGTAAACAACACTAGTAAAACAATTAGTAGAATAAGCAACTAAGGACAAAGACCAAAAGCGCTTAGCTCCCTATCAACGGAGCCAGAAAATAGCTTGATGGCCACAAGTGCACAGATCAATTATAGCTAGTTTCGAAATAAGAGTATCGTACCCACATATAGCTATTTGGTTAAGGTCTATACCCCTCTTCACTTTCGACCAAAGGATACTTATAAGATGCCTTTGATATCAAGTAAAGGGCGTTTAATAGGTTTTTGGTTGATTGCAGAAAAGTAATTAAAATAAGTAAAAGAAAGCAAGTAACAAGGTTGTGTGAAAACTTGGTTGAACTCAATAGGGCTAAAACGTTCTAGGGGATGTAGGATGCACCAATAGCATTATTTCTTATATTTACTAATTGGAGGCACCGTACGAGACACCACGTTAATTCTGCAAAAAAAATAATTACATCCGTTAGATATACCAATGAGGTGTTAATAGTCGTTAGATGAAATCGGCTTTGCCCACAGCAGGAGTCCTCGCGATATAATACCCACCTGGAAAAAAAAGCTAATTTGTCCGCATGCTCTCACCCCCTTGCTCTCCGCCGCCTCCACGGTTAATTACATCCGTTAAATATACCAATGAGGTGTTAATAGTCGTTAGATGAAATCGGCTTTGCCCACAGCAGGAGTCCTCGCGATATAATACCCACCTGGAAAAAAAAAGCTAATTCGTTCGCATGCTCTCGCCCGCTTGCTCTCCGCCGCCTCCACGGTTCCAGCAGGCGACGCCCGTTCGCATGCTCTCGCCCCCTTGCTCTCCGCCGCCTCCATGGTTCCCGTAGGTGACGCCCCGATCAGCAAACTCACAAGTTCAGTTGATCGATGTTTCTAATCCTATGCTTGCACGGCAGTTTGATTAGCCGATCTAGCTACCTTCGTAAAACAACACCAGACCAATCAATTCATTAATCTTGTCAGCTTGTGCCGTGCTTTGCTGCTACCTATAAGTGCGCGTTTTATTTCTCCTATACGTCTAGTAAGCCGAATTGCTCACGGCCGTTGCACGTCGATCCTGTTAAGATGTATTAGTATTGGTCTAGGAGTCCGTATTTGTCTAGATTTATCTTCTTGTACCTCAAGTCAGTTGTACTATATATTCTGGCCTTTGGCCCTCTAGCAATACAAGATCTATTGCCCTAACATGGTATCAGAGCCGTAAGGCTTTTTTTTCTCTCTTCTCCCGCTGTCGCCGCCGCCGCCGCCGGTCGCCGCCGGCCCGACCCCGCCCCCGTCCAGGCCCGCCGCCGCCGCCGGTCCCGGCTCTCCCGCCGCCGCCGCCGACCGCCCCGGACCCCGCCGCCCGTCACCGCCCCACCGTCCCGGACGCCGCTGCCGGCCCCGCCGCCTCGGACGCCGCCCCGGACCCCGCCGCCCGTCACCGCCCTGCCGTCCCGGACGCCCGTCGCCGGCCCCGCCGCCCCGGACGCCGGCCCGACCCCGCCCCCGCCCAGGCCGCGCCGCCGCCCCGGATCCCGCCGCCAGATTCAAATCTGACTAGATCTGGTTTAAAAAAAATAAAGCATGTCTTCCTCCTCGGGCTATGTTGCGATTCCTCGCTGCCCGGTGATCTTTGACGGCGCGAATTATCCTGATTTCGCTGCCTTTATGCGCGTTCATATGCGCGGTCTTCGTCTTTGGGGTGTGCTTTCTGGTGAGGTCTCCTGTCCACCGCGCCCCGTTGTGCCTCCAGTGCCTCGTGCCCCGACACCCGTTCCCCTTGCCCCCGATGCTACTCAGGCGGTCAAGGATGCAGCCCAGAGTGCTGATGATTCTGCTCGGGCTGACTATGAGCGCCAGGTTCAGGCGCATTCTGCTGCTACTACGGCCTACCGGCTGGATCTGGCCGACTACACTCAGTGGATTGATGAGGATGCTCGTGCTGCTGCTGTTCTCACTTCCAGTGTTCTGCCTCAGTATGCTTCTGAGTTCATGGGTCTTCCCATTGCTGCTGCCCAGTGGGCTTTTCTTCGTCAGCGCTATCAGCCATCTGGAGATGCTCTTTATCTGTCCGTGGTTCGTCAGGAGCATGAGCTTAAGCAGGGTGATTCTACCATTGATGATTTCTACACTCAGAGTGCTGCTATTTGGCGTCAGCTTGACTCTCTTCGTACAGCGGTGTGTAACACCTGTCCCTGCTGTCTGATTGTGCGCGCGGATCTGGAGTTTCAGCGCGTCTTTGAGTTCTTGTCACGGCTCCGCAAGGAGTTTGAGCCACGCCGTGCCCAGCTGCTTGCCCGTGGTCGTGTTCCGCTCTCTGAGGTATTGGCTGAGCTTCGTGCTGAGGAGACTCGTCTTCGTGGTGCTGGTCTTCTTGAGGTTCCGTCTGTACTTGCTGCTCATGGTCCCCCTATGCCGCCGGCTTCGTCGCGGTCTCTCGCACCGCCACTACTCTCCACTCCACCGGCCCAGGGTCAGCGTCAGTCTCAGCAGCCTCGTGGTTCTCGTCCTCCCTGTGCTCACTGTGGCAAGCCTGGCCACGACATATCTGGTTGCTGGACGAGGGATCCACGCTTACGTCAGCAGTACCTTGCTCGTCGACAGTCTGGGTCTCAGGATCTTCTGCTGTTGTCTCTGGACCTCCTACTGGTGCTTCTGGACCTCCTGCTGGTGCTCTGTCTGATCAGGACATTATTCGTGGTCTTCGTAGTCTGCTCGCTGCTACAGGCTCCTCCTCGTCGGGTTCTGCTGGTCCTGTGACTACTTCTTCGGGCACTGCGCGACCATCATCTTCTACACAGTCAGGTACGTCATCCCCGTGGTATCTGGATTCTGGAGCTTCTTTTCATATGACTTCTGCATCTTCTATTCTTTCTGCTCTTCGCTCTCTTCTTTCTCCTGTCCATGTTACTACGACTGATGGTACCTCTCTTCCTGTTTCCAGTCGAGGCACCCTCTCTACTTCTTCCTTCTCTGTTCCGGATGTTTCTCATGTTCCCAGTCTTACGATGAATCTTTTCTCTGCTAGTCAGCTTACTGATTCTGGTTGTAGGGTCATTCTTGACGCTGATTCTTGTGCTGTTCAGGACCGTCGTACACAGGCTCTGGTTGGAGCTGGCCCTCGGAGCATTGAGTCTCTTGGGCTCTGGGAGTTATACTGGCTTCGCGTTCCTTCTGCCGACACTTCCTCTGCCACTTCTCCTGCGGTTGCTGCATCTGTCACTGGCTCTTTTCTACCTTGCCGGAAAATACCTGGCACGTCGAGTATGCGTCACCGGATGATGCGTGACAGCGTGAGTATCAGATCAATTTGTTTTAGATCGGCCAATTTACTAATTGACTAATTCTGCGTGCCGTTTTCAATATAGGGCTGATCCAAATTGTATTTTTTCTGGCCTAACATATTTACTGCAGATTTATGATTTGAGGGGTTGAAGACAAATACTGTGGTATATGCCACAGTGATATTGTGGGTTATATCATGCATACTGGGCACGTCGAGCATCTGCTAACGCAGGTGCATGAGAAAGTCTGGCACATGAGGTATATATAAAATCAGTCTGCCTAGTGTGTTTTATTATTTTGGTTCGCACCTACGCCATGCAGTTCGACGTGCAACTGACACTACGGAGTTGATCCAAATTGTTTTTATTTTTGGCTAATATATCTACTGTATATTTAGGATTTGAATGGTTGAACAAATATAATGTGGTATATGCCACGCTTATGAGAACAAATAGGGCAATGTATATCCAGAGTTCTCGGCACATCAAGCATCGATCATCGGGTATTTGTTCCAAGTATAATTTTCTTCCTGATTTATTGTTTTGGTTCATCTAGCAATTTAATAGACGTAGATAATCCAAATTGTGCTGTTGTTTTACTAAATATAATATATTTACAGTATATTTCCTTTATGAAAGGGTTGAAACAAATATAATATGATATATACCACGGTTGCAAGAATAGATAAGCCAAGGTTCACGAATGTCTCCTTTTATATTTTTTCATATAAATACCAGTTTCATGTACTCTATGTAGCCTCCTACTGCTAATTAGGTATGGTTCGTGTCCTCTACTATTTCTTGACATACTCAACTCATATCACTGTAATGTACATACAGTCATTGGTAATATAATCCCCTAATTATTTATTTACTAAGTTATGTTATACAACATCAAAAGGACAAAACTGAGTTTAAGGATGCATACCTTCAATTTTTCTCCGCTCTAGACATTTTTTATACGAGAGGTTAGTAAACAAAAGAAAATTCTTTTTACCAAACGATTATGTCCAGTTATTGCCCCTTTGTCTTTGTAGCACTAACTAATATTTAGTTTACTGGACTCATTCTCATGTGATTTTAATATATAGTCCTTTTTTGCCTCAAATCATCTGGTACTTTGTACACGAGTTATCTCTAAGAATGTTCTATTCTGCCATAAGAAAAGCCATTTGTATAATCTTGGAAATACTTGTCACGCCTACTGAAATTTACCTCAAATCTAACTTTGATTGAGCTGTATAAAAGTTGACCGGATTGTCTTTGATTAATTGATTACAAACATATATAAAAATGTAATATGAAATTTCTGTTTTGCAGTGATGGATGTGTTACGGACTCCTATATATACTCGTAGTTTTTTCTTCAGGAAATCAATTTCATACGGATATCGAGCTGGAAAAGGTACTTGACTATCGCGGAGTAATTAGACAATGATATGAGCTATTTATTACTTTGTGGTCATTTCATAATACTGCATATTGATCCACACTATAGTTGTACATTTTTCAATTCATCATAATATAACCAAGAAAATATCACATATCATACAAACACTAATAAAATAAGTAGTTAAAACATCTTTGTCAATATTTCATAGTTCCATTTTCCCCAAGATTTTAAAAAATACCATGTAAACTTTTTATGTGTAGTGCAAAGTAGTAGGATTTTGTTTAGAATGTGTCGATTTTTTTTTCAAATGGCTAGCCCGTGCAGGGGCACGGGTTAATGACTAGTAATAATAATTATGATAATCATAGTGGAGTAAATCATGCCATTCTCCCTTTTGAAAATACTGTTAGAACATTTATGCAAGCACAAACTGATCAAAATAATATTCTTATTAAAAGCACGGAGAACCATGATAATTGTATTGGTAAATTATCTAACCAAGTCATTGCAATTAGAAATGATGTGCAGGCTCAACAGGAAAGAACCAAGACCGTGGAGGCACAATTGGGCAAGATAGCAGAGAGTCAAACTCTCATACTTGCAAGATTCGCTAGAAAGGCTGAGCCAAACATGGTGAAAGACCTCAAGATGATGAGGGCATAAGGAAAAGATGAGAAACCTGAAGAGCTAGACTATAGCTGTCGGGGGGGTGACCCCGGGTAGGCCAAGACGGGACCGGCCGACCGGCTCCAAGGAGCTCTAGCCGTCTAGACCCAGAACAAGGAACCACAGCCAGGTGGAATCCCCCACCCGGTACGCATCCAAGTTTTCTCGGCTGGCCCGTCTAGCCGGGTAGCCAGAAGAGCCGGCTGGGAGGCCGTTTCTAACTGTTCGCCTCGGATCCACTGGCCGTGGTACGGTGGGGATGACGCTCCTGGCTGAGCACACCTTTGACCGGAGAGGCTGGCTAGCATGTCCGGTGCTACCAGACAACTATGCCAAAGCTAGAGGCTGACGAGCAAAGCAAGGGCTGACGAGTAAAGCTCCGGCTTACACATAAAGAGCTGGCTGACGGATAAAGAGCCGGCTGACGAGTAAAGAAAGGGCGCTGGACACCGTAGCATTTTCCTTCCCTGTACTGGAGGCTTGACTGAACTCGGGCCTACCGTTTGGCCCTGTCCAGCCGGCCCACTTTGTAAATCCCAGATTCAAACAGTAAACCCTAGAACCCATCTTGTAAATTGCCTCCTCGACCAGTATATAAGGGGGTAGTGCTCGGGTTTTAGGTAGACAATTACAAGTTATAAGTTCTCCACATTGGAAAAGTCGAGTAGTTCCTTCTTCTTCTAGCAAGGAGTAGCCAGGGAAACAGCTCAAGGAGCACCTGTATTGGGCGTTCGCCCCTTGATAGTAGATCCTTGCAAGAGTAGGAGCTTTACCTCGCCAAGTGGGCTCCAAAATTGGGTACATCGCTGTGTTTGCAGTATCTGTGCCCAACCCGTTGCGAGTAGCCACCGGTAGCATCCTAATTGTCCCCTTCATGCCATCCCCGATGGCACTATCGTGTTCCACACCATGATAGTTGGCGCCCACCGTGGGGCACAGCGCTTCGGCTGTGATCATCTTTCACATGGGACTTCCACTTGTCTCTAGTGAGCGAGTCGCCTCTGGCCTCGTCCTCACTTTCGGCTCCTTCGACTACATCCTCGACAACGCATCCTGTTTCACCGGGGGAACCTTCCCAAGCTGAGGCTCCGTCGTGCACATCAGCGAGCATCATGTCTATGTCGCCACCATCGCCGAGGCCTTCCCTCGTGAGATCGTCACTGTATCCGGCACGCCTCCAGGCTTCTCCTCTTCGCGCGTCGCCAGTGGCAGCGTCGAGGTCATGATGGCGGGCTCGGGCGAAAACCGTCGCCCACCTCTGGAGCGCAACGGGGAAAGTCGCGCCGCTAACTCGTGCCTCCCAAACCCGGACCGTCTCAACGCGTCCATTGAGCACCTCCGCAACCCTATCACCCCCATCGAGGCAGATCCACCTATAGCTGTGGCAGCACTGGAGGCTACTCGCTAGAGCCTTCTGGAAGAAGCTGGCAAAGTGGCAGCCGCCCAACGGCGGATGAACGCGACCATGCATGAGTACAACATCGTGCACGGATTCGCCCACTTACCTGGCACCAGCCGCCTGGCCCAACCCCAAGGCTGAAACCTCGGTTCAGAGATGGATCGTGCTGCTGATCCGCGTACGCCCGCGGTGCAGCTGGTTTACAGCACTCCCGCCAAAAACATGAGAGCCGCGGAGGCGGCAGTCGTAGAGCTAAGCCACCTAGAGGGCGACGAGATGCTCCGTCAGCAGGCATGTATCCATCTCCTCATGGTTACGGCAAACGAACAGCAGGCTGAGGCAGAACTCAACATGGCCGGCAACAGCAGGACCCAACCGGCTCGCCAGATGGCGGATCCTGCTGCGGGCGGTAGCAAGGCATTTACCCAAATGGAGCAAGGCCGAGCAACCGCCCACGCGGTGGATCAGTAGGTCGTGGGCACAACGTCCGCGACACAACAGCTGTTGCGAGCAAAAACTGCGAGGCGGCAGACGAAGCCGGAAAAGGCCAAGCGATGCCCAAGTCCCGCCTATCCGGTCATCTAGGACCGCTGGAGCTGGAAGAACCACAAGACACGCGCGCACGCATCGACCTACTAGTCTAGTCACGTGCGCTGGAAGAAGAAAGCCCAGCCGGTCCAAGATGCTTCAGACTGTGAATCCAGAATGAACTGTTTCCAAAGGGATTTTCGCTCCCAAGGGATACACCAAAGTACAATGGCTCGGTCAAGCCGGAGGACTGGCTGGTGGACTACACCACCACGATGGGCATCGCAAACAGAAACCACTGGGTGGCTGTGCGCTATGCCCCCCTCATGCTCCTGGACTCGGCCAGGACATGGCTCAACAGCCTTCCCGACAACAGCATCAATGCTTGGATTGACTTCGAGCAGGCGTTCGTCCGCAACTTCACTGGCACCTACAAGCGCCCAGGTCGACCCGGCAAGCTTGCTCTTTGCGTGCAAGGGCCGGATGAATCCGATCGCTCCTACATCACCCGGTGGACAAGCATGTACAACTCCTGCGAGGGGGTGCACGAGGACCAGGCGGTTGACTTCTTCATTAACAGCTGGAGAGACGACACTATGCTCAAGCACAAGCTTCGTCGGGTGGAGCCCACCACCATGGCGCAGACCATGGCCATCGCAGACAAGTACACCACCGCTAACGCGGAAATGAAAAGATCCATCCGGGTGGACGGCCAAGGGCAAATCATGGTCGACGTCGCTGTGGATAGGTGCCAGCTAGAAGGGAATGGCCATAACTCCAGGCGGCATGACAACCGCCACGGCAAAAGAAAGGACGACCAGCTGGATAACCAATATGGTTCCAGGCAGGTGGCCGCAGTGCAGGAGGATCCAGCTGCAGGCGGAAGCCAGAGACAGAAGCCTGATGACCGACCTCTGAGGCCCAAGAACACCATCGAGTCAATGCTTGATGGGCCATGCAAGTTCCACAACAGAGGCAACAAACCGGCTACACATACCACACGCCAGTGCACTTGGAAGAAGAAGATGGTGGAAATCGCTGGTGCGCCGGCCACGCAGGCTCCACCGCTGCTGACTCGTGGTTGATATCGAGCTTGTTGGGGAACCCCAAGAGGACGGTATGATGAGCACAATAGTAAGTTTCCCTCAGTTATGAAACCAAGGTTATCGAAACAGTAGGAGCAAGGAAACACCTCCAAGGTGTTGTTTCCAACTTGGAATCCTACACAACACAACCACAGAACTTTGCCCCAACTTACAGTGAGGTTGTCAATCTCACCGGTTTTGCTGAAAACAAAGGATTAAACGTATTATGTTGAAGAAAGTAATAGCTTGCGAAAAGTAAACATAAAGCAGTAAACAGTTGTAGATTGATGCTAAAAGAAAGGACCGGGGTCCATAGTTCACTAGTGGTGATTCTCCTTAAGATAGATGACATGTTGGGTGAACAAATTACAGCGGGGCAATTGACAAACATCGAGAAAGCATACATGCATATACTAATCATCTTGACTCCTATGAGATTTGATTGGGCATTACAACATTATACATAGACCGTAATCCAACTGCATCTATGACTAATAATCCACCTTCAGGTTATCATCCGAACCCCCTCCAGTATTAAGTTGCAAGCAACAGATAATTGCATTACGCATTGCGTGTAAAGTAAACAATATGATTGTTCTATGAACAAAGGATTGTTGTTTTCTCCCTACTAGCAACAACACATCTAGTACCTTAGAGATTTCTGTCACTTCCCCATATTACTAGAGGCATGAACACACTATCGAGCATAAATACACCCTCTTGTAGATCTAAAAGTTCCTTACTTTTCTCTCTCACATCTCTATTTGTTTACTAATTTCCTCTTCACCAACTTGTAGATCTATTTGTCCACACTCTCTCATCGCGCGGCCCCGTATCGCTATTATTGTGTCTAATAGGTGATTACTTGGCAAAGATATCTACTAACAATGGAGAGCATGCAAGATCACAAATAACAAAGACATGATAGAATCAATAATCAATCTGAAATAGCATCTCAATATCCATCGAATCCCCGCAAACACAACATGTATAATTACAAATAGATGATATTGATCATGAACGGAGCTCACAAGATCTAGACATGATAGCACAAAGGAGAAGAACCAACCATCTAGCTACTACATGGACCCGTAGTCCAAGGATGAACTACTCATGCAACACACCGTAGGCTTGCATGGTGATGAAGAAGGCCTCCAGGGTGAATTCTCCCCTCTGATAGGGTGCCAGGAAGAGCTTCAGATCCCTTCCGATCTAGGGATGGAGATGACGGCGGCTACAGACTCTTTCGTGGATTTTGGATCGGGTGCTTAGGTTTTTTGATCAGGTCCTTAGGCTCCCGATCTAGGCAATATATAGGCGAAAGGGGAGGCCGAGGGGGTGCCCTAGGCGGCCACACCACCCCCTGGCATGGGGCAGGCCTGGCCGCGTGGCCAGGTGGTGTGGCCGGCCCTTGGCCCCTCTCCGTCTCGTATTCTGGCTCTGTGTCCCCCTCGGTGAAATATTGACTTTGACTATTGTCCCGTCCAATTCCGAGAATATTCATTTTCTGACTTTCCTGGAACCAAAAACAGCAGAAAACAGGCAGCTGCCACTGTGGCATCTTGTTAATAGGTTAGTCCAAGAAAGTGTATAAAAAGTACTCCAAAGTGTGGGAAAAACATAAGAAAGTAGATATAAACCAAGCATGGAACATCAAAAATTATAGATATGTTTGCAATGTATCAACATCCCCAAGCTTAACTCCTACTCGTCCTCAAGTAGGTAAGTGATAAAAAGAAAGAATAATTTTTGAGGTGACATGCACCATAATAAACTTGATCAAAGTATTTGTAAAACATTGGTAGCTAGGATCATAGTACTTCAACATAGCATGAAAGATAAAGTTCTAACAATAAGACATAGCAACTATGTTGTAACATGAAAAGGCACAAACAAAACATTCATGAATAACAATGCTTTGCAAGATGCTTGTTTGTTTCACATAAAGAAAACATAGCATAGTGGCATTCAACTTGTCCCTCATGGAGTAGCAAAACATAAATGCATAGGACATCTTCAAAGTTCATAAGGGTGACTAGATACAAATAGTTTAAGAACAAACAATATCAAAGTTATGCGTCAATCAACAAGTCTTGGGACAATGAACATTAAACTAAGAATGGCCACTATGCTCTCTCAATAGGTTCATAAAGATAGAAGATGGAGACTCAACATAAAAGTAAGAGATAGGCCTTCATAGAAGGAAGCAGGGATTCAAGTTTCATAAAGAGCTTCCAAAAATTATGGTACTTATTAGCTTTCAGCTCTCATTGCCCCTATCATAAGCATCTTGAAGTGATTAAGGTTAAACTGAACAAACTATGGAGTATATGCTTGACAAAGTAGAAGTTGGAAATCTCATGTCCCTTGAATACGAGGGCCGCTCCTCATGTTACTCAAATTTAGTTACTGGTAAGTTCTTGTCATAGTAAGTACATGTGTATCATAGAGAACCGCCAACAGGGTACCCCTTGCCCGATGATACGGAAGAATCCCCATATCAAAATGGCAAGGCCAGCAGACAACGAGCATCTCAACAATCTTCTTATTTACCATGGGAAAATGGTGCTTTTTTCTCTCTTTCATCTTTTCTCATCTCTTTTTTTTCTTTTCTCTTTTTCTCAATCTCTATCTCTTTTTTTATAAGAAGAATGCTTCATAGATTGCTCATTATGGTTAAGCTGTAGGTTTCCACAATGATTAGGCATCGATTAGACCGGCGGCCCAGGCGTTTCTCTAAGAAACATACATAACTCCATGGACTTACAAGATCCCCTTTCATTTCACACCGACGACATCCATAGACAAAAGAGCATGATATCAACTAGGTACAAAGTACAAGTGCAATGTTGAAAGCGTTCCCCATGACAGCATGGTTCTGCTAATCCCCAACATATAAGTGCAAGCATATACAACATAGACGACACAATGGTTCAAGTTTATTAGGGTCAAGAAAAGTAAAGTGTGCCATCAAGTTCGTGGGTGCTTTAATCACTAGTTTTCTCATAAAAAGTATAATTCAGAAGGTAGATAAAAACATGAATATACTTGGAATAGCAAATGCTAATAGGTAGGTATGGTGGACTCTTTGGAATAACTTGGTTTTATTTGGAGTTGGATGCATGAGTGGAACTCATACTTTGTTATGGAGGCTAGCAAAAGATTGGGAGCGACCAACTAAGAGAGCAATAATGGCCATAATCATGCAAAGCGACAAAACATCATTAATTAAAGCATAAAGTGATATAACAAGTAGAAAACTAAAGCATCATAGAGGCTATGGTGACTTGGGATAGTCATAACATGGTGTGATCCTGTGCCAAGTCAACCCAAATAAAGCATCAAAGGAGAATACCACAATACTATGCTTTAATATGCTAAAACAACGCATGATTCTTTCAAGGCACATTAAGCAATCTCAATTGTTTATAACATGTCATGCTACCGCAAAATTTACTAAACATAAAGCCAAAACAATATCAAGCATGACATGACAAAGCATAGGCCACAGTCAAAAACAAGCTCCTTTAACCACTTAAGCATTAACTTTTCCTACTCTTTTCCAAACCAAACCAAACTATTTGAAAACTAATGTATGAAAGAGGGGGTCCAACCAATTTATTCAAGAAAACTAAGAAAACCAAGCAAACGAAAACTAAAAAACGAAGACGCTCCAAAAACAACACAACTGTGCATGAAACAATAAAAATGAAGTGTTTGGAAGAAACATGGGATTTTTAGTAATGAAGAAGGTGATGCCTTGGGCATCCCCAAGCTTTGACGCTTGTACTTCTTGGATATTTCTTTGGGTGGCACAGGTGGCATCCCCAAGCTTGAGCTTTAGTACATTCTTCATCTCATTACATCATTCTCTCCATACACCTGAAATTTTTTCCTTCATACAAAACTTCACACAATCTTTATTAGCAACATTAGTGCACTCAAGATAATAAGTCTTTGGGTTCAGTTTCAGCACCAATAAAACTTCCATTAAAACACAAGCTACTGTAGCACTTCCCTCAAAAAGCTCAATTCCCCAAAGAGAACTCAAAAAGGAATCAACAAAAAGCAAATGCAAATAATGGCAGAAATCTGTCAAAACAGACCAGCAGGTAAAACCCAATTTTTTCGAAAACCTTATGTTGCTCAAATCGAAAAGTGTTAAACTAATGAAAGTAAGAAAACAACCTGGGGTAGAAGCACAACAATTCATGCCTCAAAATGACATACAGAAATTTTACACGATTGTTTTCAGTGAAGCACAATAATCTGTTTCGGGACAACAACTTTCCCAAGAATTACTTCTCTCACATTAGAGGTTACTCTGTGCATAAAAAGCAAATAAAAAGGATAAGGAGAGGTTATTACAGGTAATAAGTTCCAAGACTCATCTAAAACTTTTGGGTTATCTCCCAATAAGTACTTTTATTTAACGCCTTTAAGTTAGTCATAAGAAGCAAGAAAAGAATCAAGTGTTCTCAAATGAAGAAGCATTAAGAGCAAATTTTGTTTTCATAGGAGAGGCAAAAGGGATATTATCTCTTTTCTTAGGGAAGTGCTCTATACCTTTCTTGAGTGGGAGTTGATATTTAATGGTGCCTTCTTTCATATCACTAATGGCACCAATAGTTCTAAGAAAAGGTCTTCCCAAAGTAATAGGACAAGAAGCATTGGATTCAACATCCAAAACATAGAAATCAACGGGGACATAGGAATTGTTAACCATAATAAGAACATCATTAATACTCTCCATGAGTTTGTTTTTAGCATTATCATCAAGTGGGACATTTAAATAACAATCTTCTAATGGTGGCAAATCAATCATATCATAAATCCTTCTAGTCATAATAGAAACACTACTATCAAGATCACATAAAGCTTTTAAATCAAAATCATTCACTTTCATATTAATGATGGGTTCCCAAGCATCTTCGAGTTTCATAGGAATAGAAGTTTTATGTTTCATCTTTTGTTCTTTATTTTTTACGAGAGCATCAGTAATATGTTTTGTAAAGGCCATATTCATAGCACTAGCATTAGGACTTTTAGCAAGCTTTTGTAGGAACTTAATTACTTCAGTGATATTGTAACCATCAAGATAAAAATCATAATTATCATCTAAAGTAGTGGATCTATTGTTTCCCATATTCCGAAGAACTTCAGTATTTTTATTAGAAAAGGTTCCATTGGGTTTACTAGCTTCAACATTAGTGGTAGTGATAGTAGAAACACTAATATTTCTAGCAATTTCATCTTCTATTTCCCACTTAGCATGCAATTCAGCTAATAATCTACCATTTTCATCAATTTTAACTTGTATGGCATTAGTAGCAGCAAAGGGATTTTCAATATTTTCAGGTTTAGCAGCCATTTTATTAATCAAGGAGGATTGTGCTTTAGACAAAGATGATATATTTCTTTCATCATTAGAAAGTTTCAATTGCAAACTAGGGATTTCCCTATTTAAACTCTCAAGTTGATGACTAATATTGTTCCTCCATGGTTTTAGTAAATAATTTATTTTTCTCATATTGCATTTGCATGAAGTTTTTAGTGGCTCTTTCAACTTCTAAAATTCTTCCTTCACTGGGTATTCCAAGTTTGCCATGATAACCATAAGTATTATTAGGAGGGTAAGGCCTATAATTGTTATTACCATAAGTATTGTTGCCAAAATTATTATTTCTTATAAAATTCACATCATTTTGCTCTTCTTGAGCAACCAAAGAAGCTAAGGGAATGTGATGTGGATCAATATGAGCTTTCCCATTAACAAGCATAGACATAATAACATCAATTTTATCACTCAAGGAAGAGGTCTCTTCAACAGAATTTACCTTCTTAACTTGTGGAGCTCTCTCAGTGTGCCATTTAGAATAGTTAACCATCATATTATCCAGAAGCTTTGTTGCAGCACCCAAAGTAATGGTCATAAAGGTACCTCCAGCAGCAGAATCCAGTAGATTTCTTGAAGAATAATTAAGTCCTGCATAAAAGGTTTGTATAATCATCCAAGAAGTCAGTCCATGAGTAGGGCAATTCTTTACCAAAGATTTCATTATTTCCCAAGCTTGAGCAACATGTTCATTATCATATTGTTTAAACTTCATTATCTCAGTTCTCATAGATATAATCTTAGCAAGAGGATAGTATTTTCCAATGAAAGCATCTTTGCATTTAGTCCAAGAATCAATACTATTTCTAGTTAGGGATTGCAACCATTCTTTAGCTTTTCCTCTCAAAGAGAAAGGAAACAATTTAACCTTAATAATATCCCCATCTATATCCCTATGCTTTTGCATCTCACAAAGTTCAACAAAGTTATTAAGATGAGCAGCAGCATCTTCAGTACCACTACCAGAAAATTATTCTCTCATAACAAGATTGAGTAAAGCAGGTTTAATTTCAAAGAAAGTAGCTTCAGGAACAGGTGGAGCAATAGGTGTGCACATGAAATCATTGTTGTTGGTGCTAGTGAAGTCACACAACTTAGTGTTTTCAAGAGTAGTCATTTTTTTGTGTTTTTAATAAACAAAGCAAACTAGTACAACTAATATTTTTGTGTTTTTGATAAAGAAACAAGCAAACAAAGCAAAAATAAAATAAGAAAAACAAATAAAACAAAGTAAAGAGATTGGTTATGAGGGCCTCCCCTTGTGAAGATGTCCTTGACTCCTTAGCAACGGTGCCAAAAAAGTACTTGTTGACTCGTGGTTGATATCGAGCTCGTTAGGGAACCCCAAGATGAAGGTATGATGAGCACATCAGTAAGTTTCCCTCAGTTATGAAACCAAGGTTATCGAACCAGTAGGAGCAAGGAAACACCTCCAAGGTGTTGTTTCCAACTTGCAATCCTGCACAACACAACCACAAAACTTTTCCCCCAACTTATAGTGAGATTGGCAATCTCACCGGTTTTGCTGAAAACAAAGGATTAAACGTATTGTGTGGAAGAAAATAATAGCTTGCAGAAGGTAAACAGAAAACAGTAAACAGTTGTAGATCTCTACTCTTTAAAAAGGACGAATTTCCTTTGTTTCCTCCAACTAGGCAGGAACAATTGATCTCGGCCTTTAAATCTACCAGATCCAACGTTGTAGGACTTCCCAATGACATTGTGCACGTCCACCAATTAATAGCGGCAATTAAGGAGAAAAAAGGAATGCAATTACTACCGTGTCCACCAATTAATAGCGGCAATTAATAACGGAAATTACAGAGAGAAAAAAGGAATGCAATTAGTATTGTGACTACACGACAATGCAATTACATAGAAAAATCTGGAGCCTCTCGGTGATTACATACACGCAACCGGTAAGTCTTAAAAAAAGGATTTTTTCTCGGTCGAGTCTTCTTCGTCATCCCTGCCTATGATTCCAGGTACGACATGTGCATCACGATAACAGCAATCCTGATTCCAGTTACCGCATGTCGAATCCTCGCGGATGCGACTCTGGGTGACCGACCTCCTGGATGCCGACAGGGCCACGAGTAGGGTAGGTCAGTGCCACGGGCTGGTCGTGGCTGAGGAATCGAAGCATGCATCAAGAACTCCACCACCGGCCTTGGATTTGCGTCATTCGTCACTCCGACCACAAGCTGCCGGACTACGAACTGTCGGTTGGCTTGGATTTCCGTCAGTCTAAAAACGAGCTGCTACCGGACCACGAGCTGCTAGCTAGGATGGTTCCCACGCGCGTTCTCGAGAGCGGTGGGAGGGGAGGTTAGGAGGTGACCATGAAGGAGTTGCTACAGCCATGCATCCTCGAGTCTTGGCGGGATTGGATTGGGCGTGGAAGGCCTCTACGACTATGGCAACGTCTATGCACTATTCTTGCCAAATTAGTCTTTCTGTTTAGCATTGCGAGCGAAGGGTGAGGCCGGATCAATCGATGTCCTTGCATTGTGACATGGGTCAGGCCACAAATACGTACAGGCATGGTGCAACTTAAACTGTCACGACACAATGACAGCTAATGTGCATGGTTTAGTCCCACCTTGCCTTCTTAGCCTGAGTCCAACCAGTTTATATACGTCTATAATTCTTGGAGTGTCATCAAGCTAACACCGTAGACGAATGGATGGATACATGGGCCAACAGAGAGAGAAATTAACAATATGCTTGATGGATGCCTGAGAGAGAAAAATTAAAAATATGTTTGATGGATGCCTCAATGCCTGGGCCAATGGGAGGGAGTTGTGTGTCTAAACTACACGGACTGGATGGGGCGAAAGAGTTAAATTGTCCGCATGCATGAGGCATAACGTGGTTAGTTCTATTGTAATTAAATGGATGGTCCACAGGCGATAACAGATTGATGCATAATTCGCATCAGATTCAAGAGTTTGATGAGAGGTCTGTAACTCATCTTACTATTCGTTACGTAATAGAGTTCATACGAGTACCTTATCTTACTTCTCAATGTTGTGTAACCACATGGATACATTTACTTTAAAATGATCGATTTTTTTCTAACCTTGTCTATGATACTAAAATTGTTCTCAGTCCAGCGTTAAATCATAATCATTTCTGTGGTTCAAGCAAAGTTTTCAGGAGTGATGATATTCCACTAACTTATCAAAAGAGGAGTTACATAGCTAAATGAACTAATTCTTAATTTAATTTAATGTAGATTTCTTTTGTTCACAGTGCTTACTTTGTGGGTCCATGCAATTATTAAATTTATATAATTTGCACTCGTCGCACTCTTTGTTTACCTTTCGGTCTATATCTATATCTATATACATACTAATAAAAGAAGATCTGCTTCATTTGTTTGGTTCGTTTTTGGACTTTTTTACCCCTCGAGTTTTAGAGTTATTACATCCCCCGCCAGCGTTGAGTGACCCGAGCGGTTCGTTTGGATAGAAAAATCTATTGCATCCAACAACAGGGGTGTTCGACCATGGCTCTCGGGCAACGGTAAACAGAGGCCTGCGCAACCTCCGCGCGACCTGGAGCAAGCCGGCAGCGCGGCTCCGATAAATCCTCCTCACCCTCTCCCATTCCCCGCCCTCATCTGTAGCGGTCGGCATCAAGATAGTCGTGGCCGGGGATGGATAGGGCGGGGTCGGCAAGACGCGTCCGAGGATGGAGAGAGCGGGGGTCTGCGTCGGCGTACCCGCTCTGCGGCCAGCTCGGAGACCTCCTCAACGCAATGCTCGAGCTGGCGTCACTTCCAGCGCCGTGGTGTGTCTGACATGGAGAAGGCCGAGGTTGGCGCTCCTCCATCACGGAGCTCTCCTGGGCCCTGCTCCCGTGCGCAAGTGCCGCCCAGATCCCTTCTGTCCTATAGCTCGTCGCCCGCCCTCCTCCATACCGCAGCCCAACGGCACCATAAGACGCGAGGCGACGTCCCTCTCCGAAGTCACGCGCCGCGAGCAGCTACCGCCAGACCACGTGGAAGCCAGAGAGAAGGGTCGTTCTGGTGGCAGATGGCGGCACTAGCGGGGGACCGAAGCTGGGCATGGAGGCGAGAGGTGTTGCGGGCTGCTGGGAGGCGACGGGCTGCTGGGAGGCGACAGGCTGCTTGCGTCGCGCTAGGTGAGAGAGAGGATCGAGAGGAGAGGCAGGCCACCACTTCTTTTATCAGATCATCTTGCGCAAATTGCTAGGATTTGCACATGAACATTGCACTGAAAGACCAAGGCGTAACATATATTACTAGAACGAGGAACTTGCAATACAGAAAAGAGGAATTTATTTTCAGAAGGAAGATACCGCAAGACCCGAAAAGAGAAATACTTTCAGAATGAAGATCCTACGAGACAGAAGGAGAAGGGACTATCCTTTTGTTGAGGTCACATCACAGGTGGTAATATTGGAAGTAACTTACCTGTAATGCTTATCTTTATTGCCAGGACAAATCTTATCTCTTCTAGCTGGATCATGATGATCTTGAGTAAAAGTTCAGTTCGTCTCCTTCGTAAATCACCTTTAAAGTTTCTTTGGTTTTTCCTCATCCATCGCTTAATGTCAGGTGACATCAAATGAGGTAGTGGCTGTTTAACGCTTGTGGCACCAATAATCCATTATGCCGGCCACCACTTCGTTCTAAGCGATGAGGCGCCCCTCAATCCAAAATCGTGGATGGGGAAGGGGATTCAGATTGGCGGGATAGCATCGGGGTGGTTGATCGATGGGATGAATATTTTCAAGGATGGGGATCAAGGTGGGATGGTATTTTTATCAGATCCTGGTGTGTTATTCGTGGTCGATCTGACAGAGAAGGGAAGGAGAGGTGAGAAGGTACCAACCAAGGAAATTCCACACGAGAGGCATTTAGGAGTTCAGCTGCGCAAAAGAATGGAATGCAATGGGCACAATAGTATAGAAAGTTTGGCCGGCGGTGGTGCTCACGGTGCTCACCAAATCACCTAGGAAGAAATCAATGGTGAGAGAGAAATAAGAGAAAGCTTGGATGGCAAAAGAGCTTGCGGTGGACAAGACAAAGAAAGCCGAGTGAGAACATGATTAAACTATATCTTAAAGGGCCCACTTGGCAATGTCCGTAACTAACTTCTTCATGTATATCATAAAAATGAGCAGTTGTTTTTTAAGTTAACAACAATCTACATCGTTCATATAAGTAATATTTAGTTGAACTTAGTAGCTATTTGTACTTAGTTAACTTAGTAGATATTTGTACGTATGACAATTTTGTGTATATTATAAATTAGTATAAATTGCATGTAATATGGTTGAATGGTTGAGGAAAAAGGAGTAACTACAGTATATCATACATCCTCCGTCAAATTTAATTTTTTCTATATATGAATGCATCTACAACTAAAATGTATATACGCATATAAAAAATCTGAGTAACTCATGTGATAACGTTTAGTGTTGATAGCCATTTAATCCGTAGCAACACACGGGCATTTGTGCTAGTTGATGGTAAAAGAAAGGACTGAGGTCCATAGTTTACTAGGAGTGATTCTCCTTAAGATAGATGACATGTTGGGTGAACAAATTATAGCAGGGCAATTGACAAACATCGAGAAAGCATACATGCATATACTAATCATCTTGACTCCTATGATATTTGATTGGGCATTACAACATTATACATAGACCGTAATCCAACTACATCTATGACTAATAATCCACCTTCAGGTTATCATCTGAACCCCCTCCAGTATTAAGTTGCAAGCAACAGATAATTGCATTACGCATTGCGTGTAAAGTAAACAATATGATTGTTCTATGAGCAAAGGATTGTTGTTTTCTCCCTACCAGCAATAACACATCTAGTACCTTAGAGATTTCTGTCACTTCCCCATATTACTAGAGGCATGAACACACTATCGAGCATAAATACACCCTCTTGTAGATCTAAAAGTTCCTTATTTTTCTCTCTCACATCTCTATTTGTTTACTAATTTCCTCTTCACCAACTTGTAGATCTATTTGTCCACACTCTCTCATCACGCGGTCCCGTATCGCTATTATTGTGTCTAATAGGTGAGTACTTGGCCATGAACATGTAGGTGAAGCTTGTCGTGCGGGCGGTGTGTGTGCGATGCATGGCAAGACGATGCTTGTGTGGTGCATGAATGTTTGCATTGGGAGGAAGTTTTTTGTTGCTTTCTTGTTGTTGTCCCGGCTGGTGTGGTGCATGGATGTTTGCCAGAATGTTGCTTCATTTCCATTTCAGCAAATTTTTGTACTACCCATATGTCCTAATTTTAGGAAAGGTCATGCCAAATTTTTCCAGCTAGCGTTCATGCATGTGTGTGTGCATATGGTGTGGTTCTCACCTATACTCTCTGTTTTGACCGCTCAGGCAACCATGGTCCTCATGATGAGCGAAGGTCGAATTTCTAGGTACAAGAAAGACGCGAAGGAGGACATGATTCTGAACAACAAGACCATGATAAGATGTCCAAGTCGAACATGCAAACTCTAGCGCTGGATCGACCCTGATTCTGGACAATTGGAGGGTCACCTACTCAAGCACGGTTTCAAGCATGACCTCAATGAGGCGCTGGCAGGACATGGTGGTCACGAAGACGTGTGCGGGCGAGAAGACGAAGAGTCTACCGGGCATGATCATCATGACGAAGGAGATGCCGGCGGGCATGATCTGCATGGAGAAGGAGATGGCGACGGGCATGATCATCATGAAGAAGGAGAAGACGAGAACACACAAACGCTGCTAACTTCGGTCTTGTAGGACCCTCATGTTCAAAACCTGCTCCTCAAGGAGACGAGCAACGACAAAGCTGCAGCCAGAGAGAAAGCCAAGCTGGCCGAAATGGAGGTAGACGGGATGAGTCCATTGTATCCTGGGTGTCGCCGAGAGGATACATGTTTGAGTGTAACGCTCAAGGCTCTGGAGATGAAGGCCGAACACAAATGGACCGATGTGAGCTTCAACACGAACATGGAATACTGGCACGACCGACTTCCTAAGGGGAACACATTGCCAACAAGTATCGAGGAGGCCAAGAAAATCGTGTGCCCTATCGACCTACAACACATTAAATACCACGCATGCATCAATGATTGCGCACATTATCAGAACGAGTGCACGGATAGTACCAGATGTCCGGTGTGTGGCCAAGGACGGTACAAGAGAGGAAACAAGAAAGTTCCTCAAAAGTGGTATGGTACTTTCCTATCACCCCCCGTCTGCAGCGATATTTCGTAGATCTTAAGGAAGAAAAGCTCATGCAATGGCACGCGAAAAGAGAGAAACCCGAAGATGATCCAGAGAAGGGCAAGATCCTGACACACCCTTCAGACGCTAGCCAGTGGAATGCATTAGACATCGAGTTCGAAGAGTTCGGGAGCGATGCAAGGAACATCAGGTTGGGTATGAGCACCGATGAACTCAATCCTTTTGGAAACCAGAGTAGCACGCATAGCACCTGGCCCATGTTTGTATGGATGTACAACCTCCCCCCGTGGCTATGCACGAAACAAAGGTACGTACACATGAGCATTCTTATTCAGGGGCCAAAACAACCAGGTATCGATATGCATCTGTATCTCGGGCTGTTGAGAGAGAAGTTAGCCAGCTTGTGGGAGACGCCGGCCCGTACGTGAGACGCCTACACTAAAGAATATTTCCATCTGTGAGCCGTGTTTCTCACGACGGTGCAGGACTATCCTGGTTACGCATATGTATCGGCCCAGGTGAACCACGGACACAATGCATGCGTCAAGTGCATGGATGAGACATCGCATCTCCAGCTACCAAGGGATCCCGAGTCTTCGAAAACCGTGTCCCAAGGTACTCGAAAGTGGCTCCACATGGATCACCCATGGAGAAAACGTGGTGACCTGTTCAATGGTAAGGACAAGCTCAAAAGAGCCCCACGTCCGAGTAGCGGCAAAGAAATCGAGGAGCTTTTGAATAATTGGGTACATTGCTCTGCGCCGGGAAAAAACGACCGAGGACAAAGCCGTTGCTGGGTGTATGGAAAGCAAGGTCTGTGTTCTGGGACCTGCCGGATTGGAAGGTCCTCCACACTCCCCATATCCTTGATGTAATGCACATCACGAAGAACATTACCGAGAGTCTGCTTGGCACTCTACTGAACATGCCGGAGAGGACCAAGGATGGGCTGAAAGCAAGAAAGGACCTTAAATTGCTTGGCATCAAGAAAGATCTTTAGTACCCTGATAGTGATGATGATGACGATGATCAGACGGAAGGGACTCAATGTCGCCGCAAAAGAGTTAAGAAGAATGAGGTGGTGCTTTGTGCTGCCTGCTTCACTCTGAGTCTGGAGGAGTTCGAGCAGTTTTTCAGGTGCCTCCTAGGAGTGAAAGTTCCTCACGGTTACTCGGGGAAGATAAGCAAATATCTGGACATGGCGAAGAAGAGGTTCAGCGGTATGAAGTCTCACGACTGTCACGTGCTCATGACGCATATACTCCCTGTTGTGATCCGCGGGATAATGGACGAGCATGTCCGTGAGACGTTGTTTGGCCTCTGTAAATTTTTCGACGTCATATCTAGGAAGTCGATCGGTGTGAAGCAGCTCGACAGGCTATAGGAAGAGATTGTGATGATACTATGCGAGCTTGAGATTTACTTCCCGCCCGCATTCTTCGACATCATGGTGCATATGCTTGTATATGTCATGGACGACATCATCCAGCTCGGGCCGATATTCCTGCATAACAAGATGTTGTTTGAAAGGCTAAAAAGTGTCATCAAAGTATTCGTTCGCAACAGGTCCCGTCTAGATGGAAGCATAGCCAAGGGCTTTCTGATCTGCGAGTGCATCTCCTTCTGCCAGAATTATCTAACCACCGAGAACGAGGATGTTGGAATACCCACCAAGAAGCACCTCGGCAAGCTCGGTGGATATGGTCACTGCGAGGGCTGCCGCTCACTGCATGTCGGCATTGATGGTCCACGCACCAATTTTGACTGGGCACACCGAGTCGCGCTACAACACATTGAAGTGGTCGGCCCTTGGGTGGAAAAGCACAAAAGCTTAATCGAGCAGGAGTACGTGGAACAGGGCTGGCCGAGGAAGAAGGGAGACGTAACAAGAGAGCACAACTCCAGCTTCATGGGTTGGTTCAAGAAAAGGCAACTAGACAATCCCCTACAAATGCCTTCTATGGAAGATCATAAACTCATATTCTCCTTGTCGTAGGGCCCAGGGCACAACCTAAGGACCTATCAGTCATACGACATAAACGGTTATAGATTCTACACCAAGGAAAAGGACAGGAATAGCGAATATCAAAACTCAGGAGTAACTATATTATCCTTTGATGATGACGAGACTACTGTCATGGAAAGATTCTTCGGAAGGATCGAGGAGATATGGGAGCTCGACTACTGTGGAGAGATCGTACCGATGTTCCGTGTTAGATGGGCCATGAACGTGGAAAAAGAAGGTCGGTATTTCACCACAATGGTTATACCAGATGCCAAATCGATGAAGAATGCCTCCGCAAAAAATGAGCCTTGGGTACTCGCTAACCAAGTTGATCAATGCTTTTTTATTACCGACCCGTCAAAGCCCAACCGTGTTGTAGTTAGGAGGGGCAAGAGGAGCATCATCGGAATGGAAGGAGCCGCAAACGGGCAAAACTTTGACAAAAATGGCGACCCGAAGATCGAAGAGGAATTCGACAAGTACTTCGACATGCCTACTACTACTAAAGTAAGAAGGAAGACCACACTACCTACTAAAGGTTGTCCATTCACAGGAAGAAATCTCAAAGTGCACGGGCTAAAGTATTCACCGCGACAAAAAAGGGCAAGAAGATAGTGAAGAGACGCTAGCTCGACACATCACATGACGACGTGTGACCTTTTTGTGTATTAATTCATATGTATTAATTCAAATTAGAGACTAAACATATATCATGATATTCGAGTGGGTATATAAATTCACATGTGTTTTTGAATAAATATGCATGTGTATGTGCTTAGTTTTAAATATATTTGTAACATATAATTTTTAAATAAAGAAAAAATATTGATTTGAATAAATATGCACGTGTATGTGCTTGGTTTTAAATATATTTGTAACATATAATTTTTAAATAAAGAAAAAAAATTACCTAATCAGGATTCGAACCTGTCTGCCACAGGTCTCTGAATATGCATCATAACCGCTAGGCTAGTGTGTGTTTGCTGTCCAAGTACAGCCTCGCGCCGTTTATTTGGCTAAACTTCTGTGGCGCATTTCGTAGGAATGCACCACAGAACCTTGGCACTTAGCCAAAACGGCTCGCCCCTTGCCCTTTTCCCCTTCCACTTCTTTTCCCCAATCGCGCCCGACAAACCCTAGCTCTCGCACCCTCCCCCGCCGGAGATCGTACCCACCGCCGGAGGAGGATTTTGTGGAGAAGAGCCGGCCCCACCGACAGAGCCCGTGGAGGAGAGACGCCCCCATCGCCGAAGCCCTGCAGCCACCGCCGCGCCGGAGCCCTAGCGCCGCTCGACGAACCTGTAGGTGGAGGAGAGCCCTGTAGAGTGGAGGAGCCGCTAGAGCCCGTGGAGGAGGAGCCACCAGAGCCTGCCCACAACAGGAGGAGGAGGAGAAGGGGGCACCTCACCGAAGCCCGCCACCGCCGCGCCGGGCCCTGTCCGCAACAGGAGGAGGAGGAAGCCCACCTCCCTCATCGTCGGCGACCACCACAGCAGCAGCGCACACGTACGGTTCGTCCCCCCCCCCCTATGAACTCTAAATTGAGCTTTTACCCCTTTTCAGCCTTGCTTTCATGGAAGTTGTTCCAATTCTTGCCAAATAGACGCTGCCAGATCTTTTCCTAGGAGACCACCTGCAAAAGAAATGCATAAATATGACCTATTACATGATGGAAGAAAGTTAGATCTAGAGCTCCTATGTTCATGATAGCACATCTTCACAAACCTTCCCACTCTCTCGCCATCCACCTGTCAATTGAAAAGAAAACTTAGTTACTTGTCAGAGGAGTAAATATGGAATTCAGTTGATGAAAGAATGTATGCTGGGTTGCTAACCCAGTAGTAGGGACATCTACTCAATGCCTCTTTATTTTAGGAGATTTTTCACAATATGAGTAGAATAAAAATACTTCTAAACAGGAGCACTTGGCAGGAAATGTAAGTACCAGAGTAACATACAGTTGTTATTAACTCTTAGCAGTTCATAATAAATTGACATAATCTGGGACAGATGAATAGGCGAAATGTAAAGTAAATGCCATCTTTAGTTCAGCAACAGGCTGTAAGGTGTATTTAACTCTTAGTAGTTCATACAATAAATTGACATAACCAGGTACAATTGAATAGATAAAAATTCGAAGTAAATATCATCTTAAGTTCAGCAACAGGCTATAAATTGCTTTTAACTCTTAGTTGTTCGTAAAAAATTGACATAATCTGGGACCAACAAATAGATAAAGATGTGAAGTAATCATTTTCAGGTCTGCAACAAGATGAACTTTCAGTTACAGTGTGAGCAGGAACAGGTAGTAGTGAAAACAGTGAGCAAAAGGCAAATTAGTTGCTAGCTCTGCGGGCAGCCAAATTTCAGAGCAGACCAAATTTATGCACGTGACCAACTGAAATACTCAAGCTAGAAATCTTGTGTACAAACAAAAGCACACACATTTAAATCCCCTCCCCCAACAAAGCTTGTAGATCGAGGGGACGAGAAAGAGAGAGATACTTTTGCGTAGGCGTGCGCGTACTTGATCTCAGGGAGGTCTGCCAGCTGGCGGGACCTCCTGGGAGGCGAGGGAGCAGCCGCCACTGCCTTGATCGTAAGAGCTCCTATTAACAGAGATCACTTGCTCATGACCATACATCTAGTCTGACTTGATAATGGTATGTTTATCGTTGTTCTAGTAATTTTGGCAAACCTTGTTGCTTCTTGGAATAAATGTTATTGGCTAGTAGGTCATAAGGTGGCTTTGTGCTCATGTAGCTCTGACCAAGTAAGAGAAGAGGAAGATGGGGTGTGTTTGATTTGTGAAAGTAACTTATTGCATGTTGGTTTGGGGCCTTTTGGCTTGTAGAACTACTTACCACAGCACAATCTTTCTCTATTGCATGTTGTAGCTTGTTATTCTGAATCATTAACCTCTTTCTTGCAGATAACCTAAATTTGATACATCTGGATTCATCTTAAGTTTTTAACACTAATTATAGTGTTGTTATATGGTGCTACTGTTACATGGTGTTGTTATATGGTGCTATTATATGGTGTTGCTATATGGTGCTGCTATATGGTGCTGCTATATGGTGTTGTTATATGGTGATGCTATATGGGGCTTATTCGTCTGCGGTACCAAAGTTGGCAGGCCAGCGCACGGCAGTACCTAAGTTGCCTGAAATCACCGCGTTTCAAAAAGTTGGGCCACCAACTACCGAGAGGGGCCATTTCGATGCACACACGTCTCACCCCTACCAAATCAAAACATGCCGTGAAACTGGTTCGTGAAGTAGACGGTCGGGACCCTCATGTCAGTAATATTTCCGTGACGTGAGCGCCAACGCGGCAACCACGTAGGCGAAACGAGATACTAAAGGAGCATCATGCGTTGACCAAATTCACAAATCCACCATCTCCCTCCTTTCGCATGAACCCTAGCACCGGCGGCGTTGAAATCCCCACTTCCACCAGAATGATCTCTTCGGGCATTTGACTTCCGGTGCCAAGTTGTTGCGCCTACTCGCTGCTACCGAGCTCTAATTCCGAATGCCGTGCCAGCCGTTGCGACGATCTAGCCCGCCTCTACCGCCAACGAGCTGAGCAGCGTGGAGGATGGCAGATCCATTTGCCAAGGAAGAAGTACTTCTGGCTAATTTCGGGTGAGCTACTCTTCTCTTTGCTATTCGCACTACCTATAACTGCTAGCTGGCTATTGGCATTACAGATATATATCGAACATAGAATTGTTTGCTAGCATGACGCTGACAAACAATTCTTATCTTTTGTCTCCAATTTTCTGTCAACTAGGATCTCCGCTGAACCCAGCTACATGGTTCTGGTGAGCATCTGCGGCTACCTCATTAAATTAGCACATGGGAAGAGCACGTGGAAAGAGGCTCAGAGTCTGAAGATGGAAGTAGCGTCTATGCAGGTATGCACTGTCCCTGGTTTGGTTGCTGTTGTGCGTGAACTTGCTGAAATGGGGCCAGAGCAGACTGCACGGTTCAGCCTCGTTGATGACCGAGGCTTCAAGGTTCCTATAGCGTGTGACTGTCAGCTACTTGGGTTGATGAAACAGCATGTTAGGCTTCGCGTGGTTATGATGGTGTGTAACATAGTGGATGAGGAAGCTCCTGCTACTAGGAGTCGCCTAGCTATTATTGGACAGGGAGGTCTAACTCGAACCCCTACTGTTGTTGAGAAAAATGTGGTTCCTCATCCGCGACATGCTTCTGTCAGGCAACCTCCTCGTAGGAGTCCCCGTATTGCCGTTGTGGAAAACTCTGCTCTGGAATCTGCTGGTACTGGTCGTCCCCTTCCTCGTGCTCGTGTTGATGCGGCTGTTGCTCACCCAATCCATGCCGCTGTTGAGCAAACTAAGGCGTCCGGAGGCTGCCCCGCTGTTGTTGCCAAGACCGCCGCCTTGTGTGCTGCTCCTCCTCAAAACCGTCCTCAAGTTGTGCGAACCGGTGCTCTGGAATCTGCTGGTACTGGTCATCCTCGTGTTGTTGTTGATCTGGACGATGTTGACCCAACCCCTGCCGCTGTTGAACAAACTAAGGCTTTCGGAGGCTGCCCCATTATTGTTGCAAAGACTGATGCCTTCTCTCCTCCTCGAACCCGTGCTCGGGTTCAGCGAGCTACTGGTCTGAAGCCAGCTCATGGTCTGGCCTCTGCTAGCACTCGAAACACTGCTGTTGTGGGAACTTCTCCTGATCGTCCAGGTGGCATGGCAACATCTGATCCTATTGTGTCTGCCGTTAGAAGGGGCCCTGCCTGTCCACCATGTAATGCAGCTCCCGCTGCTAAGGGCCCTCGCCTTGCTCCTGGTCCTGGTACTTCCACCGAGGTTGATCCAGCTAATGATGACGCTGGTGATGGTAGCGGTGGCATTGGGGCTGGGTCTGATGGTGCCGCTCCATCTCTCGAACCTCTCGGAGTTTTCTATCCTGAAGAACTTGATGATGGCAAAGTAATCGTTTCTATCGGTGTCACGGATTATACTACAAAATTAGATGATGGCACAGAAAAATTCTATGACGAGTTTGATATAATCCTTGGCAGATATGACCCTGAAGTGGTAGAGTTATCTGACCTGATGGCATCGTTTCATGTGAAGGTGTTGTGGGGGTCCTCCTAGGAAGCACGTTTGTTATATTATGGTTATAGGAGCAAAAAGGCTATCGAAGTGAAAGATACCAGGGATTTAGTCGTACCGTTTACAAGGAAACATTATAGAGGTGAAGTTTACTTCCACTTGGTAGTGCTCACGGTTGGAGAGGAATTGGAACTCGACAATAGAGATGATGTACTTTTAGATTGCATGCATGACCTGATCAATGGCATCACTGGGGATGGTGCAACTGAGGGTGGCTTCGAACAGAGGAGAGTCTTATAGAGGAGTGTCATAAAGAGGATCAGGAAGAGCATCCCCAGAAAGGGCACCCAGAAGAAGAACGTCACGAAGGATACCACGCCAGAGAAGAGGACGCCCAAGAGTCGCACGACAAATGGCACCACGCCGCAGAGTACACCCCTGAGATCCTGTCAAAATGCCACACTGAATGGTAGCAGCAAAAACGCTAAGAGGGCTAGCACGGTGGTGAACACTCCCAGGAGTGGTAGTAAAGAGGCGAAGATGGCCAGCACGGAGGCTACCACACCTAGTGGGAGCAGAAAAAACTAATTTGGAGCGGAACACGCTGCTGTCAGGGAATTATGCCAGCACGAAGGAGAACACGCCCAATAGTAGCAGCAAAAGGGCTAATTTGGAGTGGAACACGCCGCTGAGGTCAGGCAATAATGCCAGCACGAAGGATAAGACGCCCAATAGTAGCAGCAAAAGGGCTAATTTGGAGCGGAATACGCCGTTGTGGTCAGGCAATAATGCCAGCACGAAGGAGAACACGCCTAATAGTAGCAGCAAAAGGGCTAATTCGAAGAAGAACACACCGCAGAGGTCAGGCAATAATGCTAGCACCCTGGAGCCAACACCCGTGAGGGGAGGCAGTAAGGATATCACACCCAGGAGCAGCAGCAAAAGGCCTAGTTCGATGGGGAATGGAACGTGGATGTCAAGCCCTACTGATACCATCAGGAAAGATTACATCAGGAAGGAGGATGTACACAGGAAGAGCAAGAGGTTTCTGTACACTCAAGATGAAATTGATTATGACTGACGTTTGTCCACTGAAGTACCTGGGATGCGTGCAAACGTAAGACCACCCCATCTGGTTGCAGCAGAACCAACCGAGTGTCTTGGAGAAAATAGAGTTGCCAGTGAGGTGGACTGGGGCAATGTTCCTGTCCATCCGGGTGGAGACCATGGTGCAGCCCCACCCATGGGAGTCAATATGATGTGTGCAGTACTAGGCATTAGAAATGATGGCGAAGATTCTGAATCAGATGAAGAAGCAGGCACTATAGAGGATCAAGAATCTGGTAATGATGAAATAGACGAGGAACTTAACGATGAGGCTGGTATTCTAGTCGGTGATTTGGGTGTTGAAGTAGAAGAAATGAAACATGACCACGATTATCCTATAATTTCGGTCGACACCGAGTTCAGGAGAATGCATGAGTTCAGGATGGCGTTCCGTCATTTTTGTATCAAGGGGGAGTTCGACGTTTATCGACTGAAGAACTCTGCCGAGAGGTATGAGGTCGTTTGCAAGTTAACATGGATGAATGGACAGGCCGAGGTACATTGTCCATGGAGGATCACATCAAGATCCTTACTTGCGTCGACTGTAATTAGGGTATTGGGGCAATGAATGCAGCAAACCATTAGAACTCTCTCTCTCTTTTCACTCTATAACTACAATTGATGTGCGATATCTTTCTGGCAACTAGTCGACTCCACTTATCTTTTAAATGAATCTGTGTTGCAGGTGAACAGAATGGGCCCTCCACACATGTGTCTGACAGGCAGCAAACTGAAATCCTCAATGGCTGATACGTAGTGGGTGGCTATGCAATCTATGTCCATACTAAAGGATAACCCTAAGGAGACCACGAAGAATATTCACACTAGCCTCGGTTCTAAATACAACATTGTCCTTCCGTATTACACGGTTTGGAAAGGTAAAGAGAAAGCTCTGGGGGTTTTGCACGGGGATTGGACCAATAGCTTTAGTATGATGTACAACTTCAAGGCGGGGGGTATAATCTAGGTGTTCAGGGAGTGTTGTGGAGATTGACACCGAATCAGAAGGTGGTAAAATATATTCCAAAAGATTTTTCATGGTGCTTAAACCTTGCATCGATGGATTCAAGGACGGCTGTAGGACGTATCTGAGTGTAGACAGCACTGTCCTAACTGGCAAATGGAAAGGCTCCTGCCATCTACCACAACACTTGATGGTCACAACTAGATGTTCCCAGTGGCATTCAGGCTGTTGGAAACAGAAACGGAGGAAAACTGTGTCTGGTTTATGAGGCAGCTCAGGATATCAATAGGCCACATGGATCCATTGGCTATATCCACGGATGCATGCAAAGGGCTAACGAATGCAGTGAAGGAGGTGTTCCCGGGAGCTGAAGGTAGAGAATCCCATGCCCATATGATGCTCAACTTGTACTCACACTACGCAGGTAGCATATTTTGTTACATGTTTCCTGCTGCTAGAGCTTACAAACCTAGTAGCAACGATTATTTCATGAGCAAGATTTTTGCCGAAGCCCCTAAACATCCAGAGTACTTAGCCATCCATCATTCGCAGCTATGGAAGAGGAGTCAATTCAACCCTGACATCAAAGTTGATTACATAAACAACAACCGTGCAGAATGCCTGAATAACTGGGTGAAGGACATAAAACTGCGTCATGTTCATATCTTGATGGACAGCATACGTGGTATGATCATGAACTTGTTAAATATAAGGAGAGAGATCGGTAGGATACTTAGAGGACATATGCTACCGCTAGTTGTACAGCAACTGCACAAGAGAAGCTGTGAGGTGGTCGATATGTCCAAGAGTGGCAAAAGGGATGTTGTGAATATCCAGCTGCGAGAATGCACCTGCTTAGAGTGGCACCATACCGGGAAACCTTGCGACCACGCCTTGGCCTTCTTAGTGAAGAAAAGAAATCTATCACATTTGGATCAGTATTTGTTAGACTACTACTCTATGGAACAGTTCAGAGCTACGTACGCTGGATCCATCGAGCCATGTACAGACCCATCTCAGTGGCCTCAAGTCCAACTGTCTTTCGAGCTTTGCCAGCCAGTTACAAAAAGGGGCAGAGGAAGACCCCAGGTGAATAGGCTTAAGAATTTTCTCGAGAAGAAGGGTTCGGCTTTCTGTGCTACAAAGAAGGGCAAAAACAGATGCAAGACCTGCCATCTTATAGGCCATAGAGCAGCTGGATGTCCCCTTAATGCTCCCAAACCTAGGTATGAGATGGTACATTCACACAAAAAAATTGTTTATAGTCTGTAGATATAAGGTAGTAATCCATGTACTGTTTTTTTACAGGAAGCACAAGGTAAGAAACAAGACAGCCAACTCAATGATTTTGGTGCGGGAAGAAAACCAAAATGAGTGGAGTGATGATGCCGGACAATATTCTGGTGCTGATTGGCTTGACTTCCCTCGGCCCGGAGATGCAGGGTACGTGAAGGTAAGAAAATTGGCACCCAGGAAGAGGAAGAAGGCAGGAGATGAAGAAGCAAGTGGATGTGAAGGAAAGAGGAAGAAAGTTGGCACCCAAGCAGAGAAAGAGGGCTAGCAGTGTAGTGGCCTAATGATGTATTGAACTTGAACCTATATATGTAGTTCGGTTAAACTCTGGAGCTGTGTGCCTAGAACTTGTCGGGCGAAACAATCTGCCTCCCGTACTCGGAGTAAAATGTATTGTGACTTTAGGATTTGATACGGCCGAGGTCACTAGTTGAATCGAAAACTGTGACTGTGCCACTTACATCTGAACAATCGCGATAGCTGAGCGGTTAAATCTCCTCCAAAATCGACGGGTGTTAGTGGCACAGACATGAATTATTTATAGGCGCTTAATAAATCCCTGCTATTGGCATTACACTTATGATAAGTTTCTGGGCTAGAAAACAATTTCTTAAGCTGGCCGCTACACTCCACGAAGCAGCAACTTATTTCAGCTGCTGGACAATGACATGGCAACATAAACTGCAAATGCAACAGATAATGCCAAGATAATGAGGAAATCGTGTCCAGTATCTGGCCTAATCTTGAGCCCATCTATCTCACCACCTCCCTGCCCCTACCTCCCCTGCACCTGATGAAGCTCTCGGATCTCTCGCTCCATCGCACGAATCTCCTCTTTCTTGTCCCACACAGCATCACGTAGATCCTGAACAAGCTCTCTGTGAAAACCTGTCAGTGGCTTTTCGATCCACACAAACTTGTCACAGCCAGTCCCCCTCCCTTCCTACGTAGTAGATCGAAGGAAACAAAAAAAAGAATCACATTACGATTTCGGGATCCAGGTTACCATTGTACCTACAGTAGGAACTTACCGCTCTAATGTTGTAGTTGCTGAATTTTCCTGCAGTATTTTCGTCGGTCCACGTAATCCATCTCGGCATCTTCTCACCACACAAACACAGCATATCGGGGTAGTAATCGTAGGGCGCCCTTCGGTACCTGATGGGGGCACCCGCCTGACGGCGTTGAGCCGACCCTGATTCCGCCCGAGAAGAACTGCACGAGCTACGAGCCATGAGCGAGGGAGCGAGGGCAGAGGAAAGAGGAGCCTTTGGATGTCAGGGTAGTGGTGAAGCGTGATTTATCCCTACTTAATAGCTTGTGCAGAATCCTACCATCCACATTCGGCTGACAGGTGGGGGACCTAGTGTCTGGACTTGTCAAAAACACTCGTGCCTTCGTGGTTCAAAAGCCCTATCGCGCGCATTGGACGAAATTTTTTGGTACCTTGCCCGCGTACATATCACTGGGAGGTCTTGCTCAGGAACCAGACACGCCTGGCCCACAATCTTACTTCCTCCTAGGAACTTGTCATGGCTCGCGCCGGTAGATCCATCTGCTCCACCACTTCCGGTAGGGCTCGCCGCGGCGGATCCACCCCAAGATCCTATCGTTGCAGTATCAAATGGCCATGGTTTCTTGAGAGGAGCGACGACGCTACGTATGCGAGCTCAGCCCCTCCTACCTGTAGAAGGACTGATGAGGCGTTGAGCTCGAGCAGGAGCCGCCAGGCGCGATGGCGCTCGGTCCATGCCAACCCCGTCACCTTCGTCATTGTCGATTCTGATGTGGAGGATGACGGGGATGAAGCTGTGCAGAATGCCATTGTTGCCTCCTTGGCGAAGGGCAAGCCACGGGCGGGAGTGGATGTCGCCGGGAAGGGCACGGCGGTGTCACCAATCGAGGTGGACTCCGACGACAGCGGTGTGATGTGGGTTTAGATGTTGTTTAGGATGGTTGCAATTTCGGTTGTGTTTAATGCGAGTACAATTATTGTAATGTGTTTGTCGAGCTATATTGAGAAATATGTGCAATAGCAGCGTGTGAGTGCTTCCACTTTAGAAATTGTGTCTGTGCCATTTGCATGTTGCATTATCAACGTAGATTACTTGTAAACAATCCAACGAAAATCATCAGATTACAACCATCGGACGGAAGTGGCAGGATGGAAGAGAAGTTGGGACAGTGGCTTCGAGGGGAAGGACACTAGCAGGTGGGCCCTCGGAACACGTGACACTGACATACGGGAGCGGGAGCACACGGTATTACCGGTCTATCCAGAGCAAGTGGACTTTGCAACGTGACAACAACAAGCTAATTGCACCAATATAATAACTCGTCGAAGTATTAAGGAGTACTGAAAACTACAACTAGGGTACATTCGCAAAACACGTATGCTCTAAGCACCTGAGAAGCATCGCTTAAGTCTAACAGTAACGACAGCACAAGTACTACTTTTGCCTGTCGGTCTTCTTGATACAAATGTAGAAATGCATTTGCCTATTCGGTCCAGCACCGACAAGGTACTGAGATGGCACGCATAGGATCGACCTTAGGTGCACATACTCCACCTCCCGCGGCGTCGGGCAGCTCGGTGCCTCGGCTAGCACAAGAATGCTATCCGACGATGATGGCTGGGCGTTCACCCACATGCGCACCGTGTATACGGACCAGGCGCACGAGACTGGCCTGACGCATACGGCACCAATGACGGTGGGCCCGGCTCTGGTTCCCGAAACACCGACAGTGATGGTCAGGATGAAAACAGAGCCGTTCCCCCCTAGAAAATTAGCAGGCGGCGTGCCGAGTCAATGAACGGCACCTGCTCTTGGAGAAGTTGGGCTTGCCCGTACGCGATCCTAATCACTTCGATCAAGTGCCCATCTGCAAGGTGGACGACGAGCTCTGCCAGCGGGCCGGTGTAGTTGTAGCCCGACTCCGTGCAGGCGCACGTGCCATGCGGGCACGCGAGCTCGTGGAGCGGGAGCTCGCGGTAGGAGTAACGGCGAAAGCATCCTGGGTGGAGCACACGAGCGGGAATGCCGCTGCGAAGTTGCACACGAGGATCTCCATATTCTTGGGCTCCCACATCTGCCACATCTCAAGTTCGTCGAGAAATCAGAAAAAAGATCAGCAGCTAGATTGACAAATAGTAGGAATGTGTAGGATAACTTCAAAAGCTTGTAAAATGATTTCTTACCATGAAGGTAGCGACCGGAGAATTGGCGGATGTCGTCGGCTTGCGGCTACGGCAGGATGGAAGTGAAGTGGGGAAAGTGGCTTCCAGGGGAAGGAAGAGAAGTACGGGGAGGAAGAGAAGTAACGGGGACGTGACACTGGGATATGGCCCACTGAACTCGTGAGTCGTAACACTCGCAACATGCCAGTTTGTCCAGAGCAAGCATGGCCAATCATGCCACAGAACAACCTACTCGAGGATCGCTCTCGCGAAGACCATCCCAATCGTCCAAGCACCCCAATCGAACGGTATGTAACAATCGTCAAGCAGAACAACTATGTTATGGCATGCCTTCTAGAAGACTCGGTCTAACGGTGGATCCATTGGGGGGCAGTTCTAGTTTTAGTATAAGAACAAGCAGGAAATGACTCAAATGGATCCATGTGTAGTTTGTCAAAATAACACACATCCAATGACTCTAGTGGTTGATCCATGTGTGGTTTGTGGAAATAACACACATGCAATGACAGTGGAGGATCTATGTGTGGTTTGTGAAAAGAACACACATGCAATGACTGTAATGGATCCATAAGTAGTTTATGGAAAAGAACACACATGCAATGACCACTGGTTCATCCATATGTGGTTTGTGGAAAGAACACACATGCAATAACCACTAGTGGTTGATCCATGTGTGGTTTATGGAAAGAACACACATGCAATGACAATGGTGGATCCATGTGTGGTTTGTGAAAAGAACACACATGCAATGACTCTAGTGTTGGTTTTAGTATAAGAGCACACATGCAATGACTCTAGTGGTTGATCCATGTGTGGTTTGTGGAAATAACACACATGCAATGACTCTAGTGGTTGATCCATGTGTGGTTTCAGGAAATAACACACATGCATTGATAATAATGGATCCATAAGTGGTTTATGGAAAAGAACACACATGCAATGACCACTGGTTGATCCACATGTGGTTTGTGGAAAGAACACACATGCAATGACCACTAGTTGATCCATGTGTGGTTTGTGGAAAGAACATACATGCAATGACATTGGTGGATCCATGTGTGGTTTGTGGATAGAACACACATGCAATGACTCTAGTGCTAGTTTTAGTATAAGAACACACATGCAATGACTCTAGTGGGTCCACATGTAGTTTGTGAAAAGAACACACATGCAATGACCACTGGTTGATCCATCAGTTGTTTGTGGAAAAGAACACACATGCAATGAGTCTAGTGGATCCATGTGTGGTTTGTGGAAAAGAACACACATTCAATGACTCTAGTGCTGGTTTATTTGTTTTAGTATAAGAACAAACATGCAATTACTTAAATGGATCCATATGTGGTTTGTGGAAAGAACACACATGCAATGACTACAATGGATCCATAAGTGGTTTGTGGAAAGAACACACATGCAATGAACACTAGTGGATCCATGTGTGGTTTGTGGAAAGAACACACATGCAATGACCACTGGTTGATCCATGTGTGGTTTGTAGAAAGAACACAAATGCAATGACAGTGGTGGATCCATGTGTGGTTTGTGAAACGAACACACATGCAATGACTCTAGTGTT